>JAGIKU010001370.1:0-1306192 GCA_020086695.1 Penicillium sumatraense | reverse complement strand
ACTCGTGAGGAAACTCGTGAGGAAACTCGTGAGGAAACTCGTGAGGAAACTCGTGAGGAAACTCGTGAGGAAACTCGTGAGGGCTCGTGAGGGCTCGTGAGTTCGAAGCCGATCATTAACAGTCTTAGTAGGAAAGCAGCAACTTCGGGAATATTCATATCAGTCGCCTTACATACTGTCTTTTCCCCTCTAGTGGTAATTTTCTTATTGAGATTGATTCATTTCGGCCCCGAATCAGTGCCAGGATTGTTGACTTTCGGATTTCTCGTTGGCTCGTGTATTTGGGATATGATACCTGTGATTCCCGTGATATTGAATCAGGGTGTTCTGATTCAATTCCACGGGAATGATAGGAACCATATCCCAAATCCCTGAGTCAACCCTTTTCAAATCCCAACCAGTATAGTTGTTTGTTGAGAACTCTTGATACTGTGAATGAACGGGATCATGCAAACTTCTCAAGTGTTGTTAGAAAACTGCATTCGCTAATTTATTCGTGTTGTAGATGTTTCTGAATCGTTAAAAGTGGTAGGATTTCAACTGAGACATGAAGGATAAGTTATCACGGGGTTTCTATCCCAGGGTCAATGCACAGTAAAATCAGCCACGAAACCACCGATTCTTTGTCTTCTTTGTCAACTCGTCGTGAGTACTCGTGAGTACTCATGAGTCTACTCGTATACTCATGAGTGCTGATGAGTATGCTCAAAGCGCTCAAGGGTGTATGCTATTTTGTGTTATTCAATTATTTGCAAGAAAATTAATAAATTGAATAAGGTAAATTACTCAGGTCAATATCTTCTACTGAAATAAGGGAGTTCAAAAAACTGACAAATCCCGACCATGAATGAGTCGCTCGAGTTCTCTCATGATTGAGAAATTCAAGTGATTGGCTGTAGTGGGTCCAAATGCAAACAAAGAAAAAAATTGAAAATGCAAAAAGAAACTCTCCCTCGGGGAATCGAACCCCGGTCTCCCGCGCTTATCAGTGTTAATGACAAGCGGAAATCATGACCACTAGACCAAGGAAGATGCGATAGTCGAGTTACTGCTCGACCACTTGGTGCTGGTTGATATCTGCAAGGCCGATTATGGCTACAAGAGGATGTCATACTCAACACCGATCCGCTCTGGACACATGTTTTGGAGAGATTTTCATTTGCTTTTCTTGTAATACCACATGTTTGAAAATTATCAAAGAGAGGATTTTATGGATTTTAAAATCTTGGAGAATGGTCTTGGTCAATAATGGATGGTGTTGTCACTTTTTGGCCAAGTTTTTGTTTTTGGCTTGATGATATATTTTGTGGTGGGTATATACAAGAGGCCGCACCACCATAGTTTGGTTCAAATTAGAAATGATCATTTCGAAAAAAAATCGAAAAAATAAAAGCTTAAAAACCAGAAGTTGTTTGCTTTTTATTATTCACAGTAGACCAGAAACCAAGGCCCTTTTCAATCCTAGTAGCTCAGGATAATGACAATGTGAACATGGACCCCTGAGGGGCATGTCGATCCGGATAGCTGCTGGTACACCGAGGATGTTGGAACAACATCATGTTTTTGATTATGACCTTATTAAAATAGAGACATAAGGAAGTGCCATGCGTATGACCTTGCACCGTATCATCAAAAGTTAATCATAAATAGCACCTCATTAACCCGAAATAAACAATTGCTTATGCCCATCACGCTGAACTCCATATAAATCCCAGTCTCCCTCATCAAGATCAGTTGAAATATCTCCCATGTGCTTAATGCAAGACAAAAAAATAAAAAATAAGAAATGAAAAAAGACCGCATAACCCCCAGTCCCCATCAAAAAGACCGCCTACTATTCTCAACAAAATCAATAATCTTCGACGCAATCTCAAGCGGCAAAGCCCCACTCGAATCAAGCGTCAGCCCGGGACAATCATCAAAACGAAAAAGTTCACATCTTCCACGAAGATCTTTAACAATTTCGACATTAGTTAATTTTTTTGTCCCACTATCGATACGTTCAATCGTGTTGACGCGCTTTAAATTGGTGCTGACGTCGCAGACTAAATAGACTGGTAAGAATGGTCGGCCGGATTCCAATGCTGCTATTTTATATTCGGCTGCTGTGTCTCGGCCGAGCTCGTTGTTTGATTGGAAGTCTGTATAAGTCAGTAACAATTCTGGTGTTAGGTAGAAGTAAATAACCAGCAGTAACTAGTTACTCCTGTACAGTAATTGTAGTATGTAGAGATAGGCCGGGGTAATACGCACCGGTGAAAACGACAAGTTTCGACAAGGTCGCTTCATTGTATACATATTCTTTAAAAATAGCCTGACGATACAAATGTCGCTCTTTTTGATAATCAGGATGTATACGTGGAAACCTTGCTTCGACGGGATCGATCAATTTATGAGAATCTAGGATTATGGCTCCGTCGGGGATAAGTTGCGCAACCACTTTGGACACTGTGTATTTGCCGGACCCCGGGAAGCCATTAATCCATACCAAGGGGGAAGCAGGCATTTGGCATTTGGATACAGCTGCCAGGTTTTAAATTGGTCCTGGCCCCGACGAGGACAAGGACAAGGCAGGCGGAAGTTGAGGTTGAGGTTAAGGTGGTGGTTCAGGTGGAGATAGAGAGCTGAGCTGAGCTGAGCTGAGCTGTCAAGGTGGAGCATTCGGTGCGTCATGAACAGAACAGAGCAGAATAGAACAGAACAGGATGGCTCGTTCCAAGGGATGAGATGGGATTGATGACTCAGGCGGAATGGGGTCGCGAAAGTTTAAGCTGATTGATTGCGGAGTACTGAGAACCGTCGGAGTAAGTAAAATAATACTAGTACATTTTCTATATTTGAGTCTGCATCCCCCCGCAAATGCACAGACCGTCCATTGTGGCTTGATGTTCGGTTTGGTTCGTTTCTTGTGGTCTTTGGTTTGTTAGACTAAAAGGATGTCCGCGCCAAGATCATTCGCGATTTTCCTCCAATCTACAGCTATTAGACCCTTCCCCACGTTTTTCTCTAAATGAACTAGTTCCCTTTCCCTCCACACATTTTCCACAATTCGTTTAACAGAAAATCTATTTCCAAGTCCAAAATTAGTTGTTTGCTCAAGCCATTTTTGCGCTGCGTGAAGGTCATCTTCGCTGAATGCTTCCACTGCAGCGATGAATGCTGGCCATAAGGAAAAATTGCCCCCGCTTGATGAATGAAATGCAGCTGTATTGGAAAATACCAGATTCACGTATTTTGCGACTCGGTGGGGAGGGACGTCTAAGAGCGATCGGTAGAGATAGATGTATGTGGCATAGATGAAGGCGTTGAGTTGGTAGCGTGCTAGGAGTGTTGTAAGGGGCTGGTCGGAAGTCCCTCCAGTATTATCCTCGTCTAATTGCAAGCGAATATTTTGCAGACAGTTCAAAACGCGAGTGATACTGAGTTCAACCTCGAAGGAGTCATCAGAGACTAGACCCGACCGTATTCTTTGGTGTGTATCTGTTATAGATGAAATACACCCAAGCAAAGACTTATGTGCTCCAATAGTAAATCCGAACTCTGGAGTTGACAAGATAGATGAGGTACATGCAAGATCTCTGGAGCAGTCGTTCAAAGACCTCAAATTTTGTTGTGATGCATGCTGCAAAGCCGGTGCTTGCGAATTCCCACCACCTGCCAGAGTTGTATTGCCGATAATTCTCACAATTAATAAACTCTGCACCGAAAAGCGTGTAAACAGGGACTCATCCCAGGACTCGAAATAATTCGAGTCAAGAAGAAGTGCCCATGCCCCCTGTAGATGATGCTTCCACTTCTTAGACTGGCCACTGTAAACCTGTCATACCGATCAGCAAAAAGAAAAGAAATCCAGATTCATAATGCTGGCCAAAACTCACCTCCGCCATCATCAGAGTCATAATAGCCGCAAGTGTACTCCCAGAATCTCTCTCCCCAGACCCAATACTCTCATTCACATATTGAATAGATCTATTATAATGCCTCGTCGCCGATCGCAATCGCACATTTCGAGTATCCCCAGGTCCCAAGTATGCCAAATTAAAAGCCGAATGCGCAATAATGGCATGATACAAAGCCTTTTCTCCAGGAAGTAAATATCGAAGCGAAACCGAGGGATAAAACACTTTCCAAGGATTCGAAGGATGTTCAAAAGGCATCATAACAGAGGCGACATAATCAACATAATGATGGAAGAGATACCCATCCTCGATAGTCGTAGTATTGACGTCTCTGCTCTCATTTGGTAACATGCGACCGATGGAAGTGGTATTAAATGGTGTTGCGTGAAGTGCAGAGAATACAGAAAAGGGAT
Organism: Penicillium sumatraense; assembly: GCA_020086695.1. Lineage (NCBI taxonomy): Eukaryota > Fungi > Ascomycota > Eurotiomycetes > Eurotiales > Aspergillaceae > Penicillium > Penicillium sumatraense. The sequence goes on along the minus strand of JAGIKU010001370.1, from coordinate 1,301,880 downwards.
TGTGATTAATGTTAATGTTCATGTCAATGTTCATTAAACATTTTCCAGCCCTTTCATCAATATCGCATTGAGAGATTAAAAGATCGACTGTTTCAGATTCAAGAATTGGATGATTTTCCCAAGTTCGTTCTAGAATTATCGAATTAGTGAAATTGTGCTTTCATCCACGCAGCCAGCAAGTAGCGGTAGCGGTATCAGGTAAGAGGAGAATACCACAATGCATGAGCCTTCGTCCAGTAGATCGATAAGATTTATTCTCATCTAACCAGACAAGACGCGCGCTCGAACCATCACAAGCCAAGCCTAGACGCTTACAAGACGAGCAAGGGTGCGATTCGTCGCATTTCACTTTTCGATCTCGGCAATTCCAACAGCCCTGTCATTGAACATATTAGATCAGGGATAACTGAAAGGTAAGGCATGGTATTGCGAACCGTGAATTCCCTGCGTCTTTTGCGTGGTAATTGTGGTGCATGATTCATGGTGATTGATCTGTGCGTTTCTCGTTTCCGTTTCTCAAAAGGGTGAGGGGGGCATCTTATGGCGAGAGGCTGAAAGGAATCGATTGGAATGTAACTGGTACTAACCGATCTAATCTAATCCCAGTCAAACTATCCCAATGCGGTGCCCGAAATTGGTGATTGGTGGGATTTTAGTCATCTTATCACGTATTGATTCGCCTGAGAATTGAGATTGAGATTGAGTACAGATGAGGTTAATTGATTCAGTTGATTTGTACATATACATAAGTTCGAGTTCTATTTTGTATCAAGACCTGGAAGGCCATGTCTTTGTTGTTTTTAAGTGTCTCCGTAGTCACTTGTACCCATTACTTACTCCACTACAGCATTCTTGAAGCTTTCGTTAAATCATGAAGGTAATGATTTGACAGGCTGGTGCACTCTCACTTTGATATGTTTATCCTAAATTGGCTCATTCATCATATTAATAGGACATCAAATAATAGAAATCGTGCCAATAATCTCAGATTGTAGATTTACCAATCAAAAGTTCATTTCGGTATGAGTTGCTCTCTTTCTCGGCTTGTGGAGTCACAGTGGAGCTGCTCTTCTCCACCCCCAACGGCAACAGTCGATCACAGCATGGCTGCGAAAACAACAAGGAACTATTTAAATAAACCAAGGGGATCACAAAGGGGCTCTCGAGTTTCTCAGTCGACCACACGGGCATCTTCATTCTTCGCGGAAAATGGCTGAACAAAACGAAGAAGACCGGATCACAGTAGCTTCAGCTACCCAAAATGCCAACGACTCAGAGCTTTGCAGCAAAAGACCCTCACAAGAAAAAGTTCTAGATCCATCAGAATGGAATACCGTGAGCAAAAAACCCCCCAAACCAAGAAATTGCTTCCCCGCAAAAAGACTAATCTAACCAACCCCAGAAAAAGAAAGCATTCATAATCTTCACCGGCCTCCTAACCCTCTTCAACAGCGTCCTAGACTCAACAATGCCAAGCGGCGGAATAGACAGCATAACCCAAGCCCTTCACATCAAAAGCTCAACCCAAACCGTCCTCCCAACATCCGTCTATCTAATAGGCTACGTAATGGGCCCCCTCGTCTTCGGACCCATGAGCGAAGTCTACGGTCGTCGAATCGTAATGATAGTCACATTCATCCTATTCACAATATTCACACTTGCATGCGCCCTCTCTCCAACCTGGACCTCTTTAATCATTTTTAGAACTTTTACGGGGATTTTTGCTTCGGCTCCGATTGCTGTTACTGGGGGTCTTTTTTCGGATATTTATCACACGCCTCTTTTGAGAGGACGTATGATGGCGCTTTCTATGGCTGTTACGGCGGCGGGACCGCAGTTTGCGCCTGTTATTTCGGGATTTGTTGCGACTGGCGGTATTGGGTGGAGGTGGATTTTTTGGATACAGCTTATTCTTGCCGGGTGCACGTTGGTGTTTGTGGTTTTTCTTCCGGAGACACTCTATCGACCACATAACCGAGATCAAAAGGTTGGTCAATCGGAGGGGATCTTGGTAAAGGCTTTTACGAGACCGGTTTATATGATTGTTTGTGAGCCGATTATTACATTGACTTGTTTATACTTATCGTATGCAAGTGCGATTTTCTGTAAGTGGATTTGATCTCCACTCCACTTCACTTCACCGTGAAGATCTGAGCTCGCATTTACTGGATTGGATTGGAGTATTAACACTGGTAGTTATGTACTTCGAGGCTTATCCCCTGATATTTAAAGGGATATACGGGATGAGTGATGGAATCGCAGGTCTTGCCTTTCTTCCAAGTACGTACTACCCCTACCCCGGCCTTCTACAATATTCATATCTAACTTGAATTAGTCGCTGTCGGAGCTGCCCTCGGAATGCTCATATTCCTAGCCTACGACTCCTTCCTCCACCACGCAAAGTCCCGAAACGCAGAATGGGCCTTCATCGAAGAATATCAACGACTACCACTAGCCTGTCTCGGTGGCCCATTATACGTGTTGGCATTATTCTGGCTTGGATGGTCCGCTTCTGCGGATATTCACTGGATAATACCAATGTTAGCAGGGATACCATTTGGCATGGGCTTTTTTCTTATTTTCGTGGCGTTGATTAATTATCTTATTGATGCTTATCATAAGTATGCTGCTAGTGCTATGGCAGCTGCTAGCACTTGTCGTTCGGTATTTGGGGCGGTATTGCCTTTGGCTGCTAGCCCGATGTTTGGCAGTCTGGGAGTTGATTGGGGGTGTAGTTTGCTGGGATTTTTGAGTTTGCTGATGTCGTTTATTCCGTTTGTTTTTATTCGGTATGGAGATTATATTCGGGGGAGGAGCAGATTTAGACAAGAGGTTTCAATACTATAAGCTTATATTCTAGCTGACAGTCGACTTTATAAAAAGGGCAATTGCTCCAAGCTCTCTTTTGCCACTTGGCACGGAATGTCCACCAGGATGCCTTAGAATCGTCACTTTACTTTCATCTCCCGAGGCATAAAAACATCCAACCAACTTCATAGACGCTTCTTCATCCACAATACTATCCAAGCTCCCAAGGAAATGCAGAACAGGAGTCTGGAGAGGCGGCTCATAAAAAGCCCGATAACCCGAATGAGAAGCCGCATACCCAGAAATGCTGACCAAAAATTTGAACTGTGGGTGGTTGAGTGCGCGAAATGGCACAGGATATGGAATGCCACCATTTATTTCAAGTCGATTGAATGCATCTTCCCGACCATCTTCAAGGAGTGAGACGATCATACTCGCTAAAGCTGCTCCTTGACTGAACCCAACGATACCATCAAATGGCCCTGAGGTCTCAAGGATAGAAGCAATAAGCTTTAAACATTTATCTAAGCCGGGGTAAATGCCATCAATTGAACCAGTATCGAACCAACTCCATGCACCATGTTGGGAACGTAGATCAGAGGTGTTATCTGTAGGTGCGAGGGAGAATGGCGCAGTGGGATAAATGAATTCGACCGGACATGACGAAGGAATACCAAGGGCCTTTTTTGTTAGTTTTTCCAGGCCTTGTATTTTTGCTCGGAAAAGTTCGCCGGATTGGCGAGATCCTGAATGTCATTAGTATACTTGCTTGTGATCAGTGATGTTTGTGTGAAGGTCTTACCGTGAAGCATGAGGATTTTCATTTTTAGATGATTAAAATACTAGGGTGGGTAATAGTAGATTGAATGGTAGAGCTGATTTGAGGAGGTCCGTTGATTATTATTAAATAGATAAAGTGAATCATTGCCAAGACAGTCTATACTCGAACAAGGGTGCGAGGCAAGTGTTGGCGAATCGCACAAGCGCTAGACCGTCTTAGTCTAGCGCATATCATCCAATCCATCCCCCGCTTGCTCTTTGTAGCTGTCTCAGATAGGGAAACCGATTCAAAGCCCAGAAGTGTGTGTCCGCACTTTTTGGCCTAGTGTCGCACTTTGCCCATTCGCCATTCCCAGTTTGTTGACAAGCAGCCAGGCTTTGTAGAGGAAATCGCTCAGTAGGATCTGATCTCTATTTATTCGCTTCTTCCAAATCTGCAGCATAAAGAGCTGCCCCAACGGTATTGGTGAAAGAAAAGGCAATCGAGGCGAAGGGGATCATTTCCAATGCAAAAGCCGAAATCCCAAGTCTGCGCGATAGTCAGTTGAGTCTATTAAGTGGGAAAAAGCAAAAAGGTCTAAAATTATACCCCGTGTATGCCCCTCGGTATTTCTTCACCCATTCATCAGACTGAGTGTTATTCCAACCCTTCAACTGGAAGTATCGTGCATGTAGAGACGGTCCGACTCTCTTCCCTTGGAGAGCAACGTACAACAGCGTCCCAACAACGGGGATAAGATTGAGGGGCAAAAGAATCAAAGATCGTATCAGGACCTGGGGTCTCAATTTCGAAAACGGCTTCGTAAAGACCTTTCCCAATCTCGCAATCGCATCTCGACCACTAGAACGAGGCTTAACCTGTCGTCCCTGCGCAACAAGTGGTTCTTGACCTCGAGCAATGAGAGTTCCATCAAAAGTATCCATGAGAGCATCTTCAACGAGAAAAGTTCGCGAAACCAAATTTGTGATCGTCGAACTTTCACTCAGAACTAGAAGAGCAGCGGATATTGCGGCCAAGGGACCACTGGTGAAAGCCATGATGGCCATTTGAGGGAGATAAGTAAATGTGAATAGGAAGGTTGTTATGCCCATTCCTAGACTGATGGTTCGACCTGCACGAGACATGAAGGGTCCCCATAGATCTTTGTGAGTTGCGAAGTAGAATATGCCCTGGTTTGTATTAGACGGTGCTCTGATGCTATCACTGAGGTGGCCTAGATTCATTGACTTACCTTGAATGGGTAGAGATAGGCACCGGATTTGACGACCTCCTGAGAAGCTGCGCGGGCACTGTTGGCCTCTGCCACGACGGCATCTTTGATCTTTTCGGACATGAGGAGATGAGAGTATTAGAGGTAGGATTTATGTTGCTGTTGACGGTATGGAAGGTCGAATTGCAGTTGGAGAGGAAGAAAAGTTGGCCAATGCTATCGTATCGGCACATGATGTCATGAGTGGACCGTGCATCCATCTATACGGCATCATCAACAACACACATCAATAATTCAGCATTGCTTCTGCAATTCACACTCTATAAGAATATATAGTTAATGGGAGGTAGTAATTTAATATTATTGGAATACTGGAAATATTTTGATTTTATAATATCGAGGTGATGAGCATGTTGCTCTCTGCTATCATGTTGCTATACGCCAAGCCGTGGTATTCAACCATCGCCGAGATTGGTGAATTGAATTGTACCTGTGTTTTAATTAAGTAGCCTGAATTCTAATAGTACAGTGAGTATATATCATAATCTAACATGAAGGGTAGATATTTAATTGTCTGCAACCAGACCTCGCTTGGTCTCAACATCCCGCCAGGGCTCCACCTCCAGAATTTTTTACGTTGAGCTATCAGAATAATGATTTTGTCTGAATTAAAACTCATGACAATCATTAACAGTATATAATTATTTAAGATTTAATTGAACCATACAAATCCGATATAACGGAAAACTTTGAACTTGGCCGAAGTACAAAAAACGAAGTAATCTCTGATCCAAGCCATGACCCTCCCAAGATCCCCCACCAGATATTCTCCACATATCACAAAACTCATTGAAAACACAACCAGCATTGAGTATTAATTAATCGACCAATACCAAATAACAGATCTATACGAGGATCAATACCTACCTAGACAAACCATACTCCTGCAATATCCCCACATGATTGGTCAACGGGTTAAAAAGTGGGCTGAGTGGATTGAAGTGGATATGAAAAAATCTGCATAGAACCATAAAGCCATTTTCAATATCTTATTTCAGCTCTGGCCGGCTGGCCCAATGGCAAGGCGCTTGACTACGAATCAAGAGATTGCAGGTTCGACCCCTGCGTCGGTCAATTTTTTGGTTTTTGGTGATGAATCGAGTGTGGTGGGATGGGGAGGAGTAATGGTGGTGATGCTGATATACCACCAGGACCATCTTCACTCTGGGGTGGTGGACTGTGGTGAATTTTTTGCGTAAGACGAAATACTATGCAGTATGCAGTATACCAAAAGGAAGAAATCATGCAATGAATTAAATTAGATACTAGCAACAAGACAAGAAATTCAGCGCTATTCGCCAATGAATTGAACATCTTGATATCCCTCCACATTACTTCACTTCATCAACAAGCTAACTGCCCACGGTACACTCAATCCCCGCAAATCACCATAATGCTGTCCAACACCCAGGAAAACAATCGGTATACCAGTTGCATGAACCATACTAACCAAAGTACCCACCATATCACCAACAGTATCACACTTACTAATAATAAATCCATCAAGATTCCTTCCCGTTCCAAACGCAGCATTGAAATTTCTCGCTTGCATAACACTATCCGTTCCAACCAATGCCTCTCCAACCATGAAAATCTTATCAGGATTAGCGAATTTAGCGAATTTCTCCAAAGAAGACATTAGTCGTTGATCATTGTGTCGACGACCAGCTGTATCGATCAGGACGACATCGAATTTGTTCGCGGCGCCGTAATCGACTGCGTCTTTGGCTACGTTTGCTGCGTCTTTGCCGTAGCCCTTTTCGTAGAGTTCGACTTCACCGACGTTTTCGCGGGCGCTGAGTTCTTTCAGATTGCGCGCGTGAACGCGGAGTTGTTCGACGGCGCCGGATCGGAAGGTGTCGCAGGCGGCGATTAGGACTCGGTAGTTGTTTTGGAGGAGGAAGAAGCAGATTTTGCTGAGGTTGGTGGATTTTCCGACGCCGTTTACGCCGACAATGGACATGACGTAGGGACGGGGTGATTGCTGTTTAGTAGTTGGGGATGTGACTGCGTTGATTTCACGCAGGAGGTCCAGAGATGAAGTTGGGGTGAGGATCTTTCGTAGAGATGCTTCCATAGCGATGCGTAGGGCTGCATCGACACTTTGGAAGTTAGCAGTTTTCTTGCCGACTAGTTCGGCTTCGACGCCTTCGCAGAGTCGAACTGCAGCTTCACGAGCAACGTTCTTCTTAAGCAAGTGGTCTTCCATTGCTTTGAGAGGTTTCTGAAGATCGGACTTGTTTAGAACCTTTCCACCAACAATATTGCGGAAGAAACCACCAATGGCATTGAAACCGGAGCCCACGACACCGGATTTCTCGCCATCCTTGCTCTTCTCTGCATCCGCATTGTCCAAAATGGAATGAACTTCCTCGCCCAGCTCCTTCAGCACAAATTGACCCTTGCCGGTCCGTCGGCCCCAGTCCTCCTGCGCGACAGCCTCAACAGCCGGGGCTGTATCGCCGTCCTCCGCAGGAGCAGAGTAGTCCAAAATTTCACCATCATCTTCGTCGGCGTATCCGTCAGCATCCCACTTGCGCATCTTCTTCGCGGAGCTCTTGGCAGGCTTTCGGTTGCGCGAGTGCTCATCTCCAGACGAGGCGTTGGCGCTGGCATTAGCGGCTTTGCGTGCGCGGCGTGAGGTGCGGGGACCACTCTTGCCGGTGAGAATGTGGTTTGGAGTTGTAGATCTAGAAGTATCAGGAGTTGCCGGTGGCGTGCCCTCGTCAGAGGTCGCCCCGGCTAGCGCAGCTTGATGCTGCGCTGGAGAAGTGTTAGCAATGATTGATTGATTGATTGATCTGACCACCGCGAATAAAGTGGTGGGTATATCGCATACCTTTCAAGAGGCCGGGGACCGGTGGCGGAGGACCTCCATTATCAGATGAAACAAGCGGGTCTTTCTTGCCCTCGATTTCCCCGGTGTATGTCTCCGCGACGCTTCCAGTATTGTCTTCCAGCTCGCGCACTTGCTGCTCAAAGTACGGGTCGAAACGATAGGTGGTGATTCTCGTGCGAGTTCCTTTCAGTTGATCCTTGTAAATATCGATGAAGATGGTGGAAATATTCTCGAGGAGTTTATCGATCCAGCCTAGATGAAGAAGCGATTGGTAGACAGCCTGGAGTGTGTGAGTTAGTGTGAGTGAGTTGAGGCGAAACGACGCCGAAGCGGGCTCAAGCAGATTGGACTCGACATACCACGAAGATCAGATTAAACTCCTTATTACGACGCCATTTCAGGGTATATTTCTCCTTCTTGAAAACAGGCGACACGCCTGTAGTGCTCTGTGGCACGACTTTCTCCTCGATAAAAACGTCGTTGATCAGGCTGTTAATGACATGCGCCCCAACTGGAGCGTATGATTTGGACCAAAGGACCACACCTGAGGTTGTGAGAATTTCAAAGGCTTCCAACATGATGATGATGAGAATATATGCACAAAGATATGTTGGGAGCAGAACGTGTGTGAGGGAAGTTGAGGTGTGAAATGAGTTGGAGGTGGCGGAGATCGGCAAAGAGCAGCTGCTTCTGTCTGGCCTTTCTCTCCCCGGCGGTTCCAACCTTCTCAGCCACGTATAAACACTTCCACTTCCACCTTCACCTCACCTCACCTTCTCCCATCGACCTCAACTCCTCCCCTTCTCTCTCACCTCCACATCCACCTCTCCTTCTCACCTCCCACATTCTTTTCTCTGAATTATCTCCTTCACGAAATGTATCGGGGCTCCTTCGCACCGCCACCAGCCCAGTCGCCGCCTCTCCACCATCCCATCCCGCAGCATGTGTCGACCGTGCCAATGATGCGCTCTCCACCACCACCCTCCCAGCAAACTCCAAACACAGCTGGCTATGGAGGCAATCCATATCAGCCCTCTCCACAGGGCCAAGCACAAGGTCAAGTACCAGGCCAACAGGGACAGAACTACGGTCCCGGATTTGGCGGGTTCATGACAGATCCAACAGCCCAAATGGGATTCCAAGTTGGTAAGAGCGCGATGATGGCTGGACAGGAATACATGGAGCAAAACGTGAGCTGCCTTCCCCCTTCCGAAGATCGCCAATGCACAAAGCTAAAATCTACCAGTTCAATCGCTACGTCTCCATCCCCGCCCTTAAGCACTACTTCAACGTCTCCAACTCCTACGTCCTTAGCAAGCTCGCCCTCGTCCTCTTCCCCTGGCGCCACAAGCCCTGGTCCCGACAACAGGCTCGTATGCCCGCCGCCGCAGGTCCAAATGGTCAAATCACTCAGCAGCAATACTCCTCTATGTTTCTGCCCCCGCGAGATGATCTCAACTCACCGGATATGTACATCCCCGTTATGGCGCTGGTCACATATATCCTATTATCAGTATTGCTAGCTGGATTCCGAGGCGATTTCCACCCTGAATTACTGGGTTCAATCACGACTACTGCTATTGCGGTTATTCTTTTCGAGATTCTCTGCTTGAAGCTGGCCATGTATATCTTGACCATCAATAATGATTCGCAGTTGTTGGATTTGGTCGCTTATTCGGGATACAAGTTCGTTGGTATCATTGTTACACTTGTTGCTTCTGAGATTTTGACTCCGGGTCGGGGTACTGGTGGTTGGGTTGGATGGACTGTGTTCATCTACACTTTCCTTGCGAATGCTTTCTTTTTGGTATGTCCTCACTCGTGGTTATGACGGTGCTACAGTTATGGAATCTCTTTACTAACTCTTGACAGCTACGATCGCTGAAATACGTCTTGCTTCCCGACTCGGCCGATTCATCTATGCGCGCAGGTTCCATGCAAACAGTTGCTCGCGGACAGCGTAATCGTCGCACTCAGTTCCTGTTTGTCTACTCGTATGTCATTCAGTTCGTCTTCATGTGGGTGCTTAGTCGCGAGGGACCCTCTGCGCTTGGAGCTGGTGATTCATGAGAGCTGCATTTCAAAATAGGTGGTGGGGACGGGATATAGAAGGGAGGGAGATGCGATGGATGATCCGTCGGTACTGGCTATGGTGGTCAGTTATCATGATATAGCACGACTTATTGTAATAAAACACGTTCAGTTGATTGGTGATCAGACCGTATGCATTAAACGTAGGCATTAATCAGAAGGAACCTAAGACTGGATATTCTACATCTCGAGTAGCAGGGTACTAGGACTAAGTAACCAGGCTTCGAGGGGACCCCACTCAAAGTGGTTCTCGCTGGACACCTTGTCCAGGAAGCCTTGACTATTTACAGTTTACAATTGAATACAGTATACGATTTCATAGGTGAATGAATCTGGTTCAAATGAATGGTTTTAATTGAAGTATCTAAGCTAATCATTTTAAAGTCGTGATTGTACTATATGATAGTTAGAAGTAGTCCAACCAGCATATGCAAGCAAACAAAAAGTATTGTGTGATGGTCCTCAGAGATCTTGGTGATAAGAGTAATATCATATGCCGAAGCATCAATTACTATCTAGGCGTGATAAAGTTTATAATCATCGGGCCGGGGTGGTGTGGTAAAAGAAAGACATCTCATGTCTGATGAGATCACGTACCTTTGAAGTGGATTCTAGCAGTGAAGGCAGAGAAAATGAGAAAACAAGTTGGACCTAGACTGGTTTAGTTAGCAAGGTCCAACTGATGATGGCAGACAACAATAGGTGTTGATGAATGTATCAGAATATGTAAGAAATTAAATATCACCCGACAGCGCTGTATCGAAACTCCGGCGAGAGCTTCACAGACACTGGGTCAATCGCAAATTACGGCATCATGTAAAATAGGCAGAGGGGAGAAGAAAGAAAAAGGATGAGCATACCGAAAGTGAGATAGCTGTGAGCTATTCAATTAGTGACAGAGACATGAATGCAATTCGATGAGATGAGCAACATTAAGCTCGACAAAGCTGAGTGAAAGCTTTACAGCAGAAGAAACTCAGAGGGAAGAGCTCAGCTGCCCTTTAAGGAAAAAAAAAAGTCTTCCGCCGGAGATTCGGAGGGAGAGATAATCCGGGGCAGATGGTTTGTTTCCAGGGCAAAAGAGACAAACAGGGCAAACACTTAGTCAGCCAACCCTAGAAGCGGCCCGGAGTGGTTGGCTAAGCGAGAAGGGCGGGAATTGTGTGGGCACATCCGAAATTCGCAGAGCGAACTTGGACTCATTCGACTTCTTTCGACAACAACCCTCCGACTCATCCACCAACCCGGTTGTCGACCGTGAGTGCCAATTCCCTCGACTATCAACTCTTCATCGCCTGCCCTGAATCCACTCGCTGAACTTTTCATCTTTTATAGAATTCCGCCATGGCCGATATCGATGTCACGCTCGCTTCCTGGAAGCTGGTCGAGGTTGGCCGCCTCGTCCTGATCCGCCGCGGCCCCTTCGCTGGCAAGCTCGCTGCCATCGTTGAGATTGTCGACCACCGCCGTGTACGTACATGATGAAAGGCGCTGTTGGTGAATTTCTGTTTGAAATCCAAATCCGTTCGTGGCCGGGGATCGCGAGAAATTCGACAAAAGGAGGATCAGATCACAATACGCACTACACCGCACCAACCGCGCATATGCAAGATCGTTCTAGATCAGCAACTAGATCAGCAACCGACTTGCTTTTCACCACTCTTTCAACATTCGTTTTTTTTTGGATCTCCTTCTCGCGGAACCGGACTTCGAACATACGGATTTCATATCAGATCTGATCAGCACGCCAATCGCAGTCTTAGTCTTGATCAACGAGGAATATTTATTGACTTTCTACTCACAGGTCCTGGTCGACGGTCCCTCCGGTGAGGAGCAGAAGATCGTGCCCCGTCACGTCCTTCCCCTCGCCCACGCCACTCTCACCCCCTTCACCATCCCCCAACTCCCCCGCGCTGCCGGTACTGGCCCCGTCAAGAAGCTGTGGGCCAAGAACGAGATCGATGGCAAGTGGGCCAAGAGCAGCTTCGCCCAGAAGACCGACCGTGCCGAGCGCCGCAAGAACCTGACCGACTTTGAGCGCTTCAAGGTTCTGCGTCTGCGCAAGCAGGTGAGTGCCATAGCCAGCAAACCACAATACACCACAAGGGAATAGAACACTAATATCATATCAGGCCCGCTACGAGGTCCAGAAGTCCTACGCTAAGGTCCGGGCTGCCCAATAGATGATTACGAGGGTTCGGTGCATAGGATGACGGAGGTGTCCTGGGACGGGTTTCCATAGCTGGCATTTTTTTTCCAGCAAAATTGCTGTATGCATATACTACAGCCAAAATGATTCAAAGTCCTTGATACCTCTTCAACGAGCATACTAGATCCAAGACTGGACGGATGCATAGATCAGATCTATTCAAGGAATGGACAAAAGTAGTTCTGCTTAATATTACCAGACGTACATAACAGTAAAAGTACACACAGTAATATTAAAACCAGCAATTAAACAGTGAACAAAAGGTCAGTATAGTAAATAAATTATAATATTTAATTCTAGTATATATAGTAAATACCTAGGTAGATTGTTGTATGCTGTATGCTGATGCTGTAGTACTCTGCTGCACGCACTGTGGGATCCGGGGTGGGCAACCGCCTCGCTAACGATTTTCGGTCGGCCGCACACCTAACGTGCACCTTTGAACCTCACCACCAAAATCCACCCGTTACCACCACAGCTTGAATCCGGCATCTCAGGTGCGTTGAATTCCCCCGATCTTGCGCAAATTTCCTTCTTCGACCTCCAAATTCGTCATTTTCCGATTGTGCGGTTCGTGGGGGGAGAGGGGTCAACCTGCCCGCATAGTAGTTGGTTACTCTCAGCCCACAACTCTCACATCTGCCATCGGCCACCCACCACCTTCAATTCTCATTACCTGTCGCTTTTTACAGCATTTCTTTTCGCATTACTAACATTCGAATCCTTCGTCTTTTCAGATTCCTCACACATACACAATGGCCGACCCCCGCGTTGAAGAGCTCCCCGATGAGGAGGTCCCCAAGACTGTCGAGGAGGGCAGTGACTCTGAGTCTGAGGCTGGTGACGCCAACATCCCCGCTGGCGCCGCTGTCACCATCCACTCTCGCAACGAGAAGAAGGCCCGTAAGGCCATTGCTAAGCTCGGCCTGAAGCACGTCCCCGGCATCACCCGCGTCACCCTCCGCCGCCCCAAGAACGTATGTACATGAGGAAGCTTGCCAGTGGAGCAATTCTCTGCAGTGCAATGCTGTCAAATGGAACTCGAGAAATGCGCAGAATAAGCTAACCAAGTCATAGATCCTCTTCGTCGTTAGCCAGCCCGACGTCTACAAGTCCCCCTCCAGCAACACCTGGATGTATGTATCAGAAGGGAAACAGATACCCATGAAGACATTGAACACACCAACTAACCATATCATATAGTATCTTCGGTGAGGCTAAGATTGAGGACCTGAACGCCCAGGCCCAGGCTTCCGCCGCCCAGCAGCTCGCCGCCGCCGAGGCTGCCGGTGACCACGCTGGTCACGACCACGAGCACGACCACGGTAAGGGTAAGGAGCCCATCACCGACCTCGGCACCAAGAAGGAGGAGGCTGAGGAGGAGGATGATGGTGAGGAGGTTGACGAGGCCGGTCTCGAGGCTAAGGACATTGATCTCGTTATGGCTCAGGCTAGCGTTTCCCGCAAGAAGGCCGTTAAGGCCCTGCGGGAGAACGATAACGATATCGTGAACTCGATCATGGCTCTCAGCATATAATCAATGAATGGCAATGGCCTGTTTTATCATGCTGGGTAGCGCGGTTCTCTTGAGAGGCTTGGGTGTATCCTAAGATGATTCGCTCATAGTGTATACAATACTCCAAAAGAATTGATCAATCTAAATTTGTGCTCAGTAGAGTAGAGATGTCGTAACTGTAACTGTAGCTGTAACTGTAACTGTAAGTTGAAAGTGTCAGAGCAGAGTAAAACAAAGCTAGAACCAATTAATTAAGAATATCCCTAGCTGGAATGCCAATGCCAATGCCAAAGTCATCGTTGCTGTTGCTGCTCTGCTCACCCGATGCTCGGATGCCGGGAGATCACGTGCCCCGCATCCAAACCTTTCCGATTCAAACTCGCCCGACAACCTCCCCTGCACTTTGAACCCTCCCCTCTCACCTCCACCTCCACCTCTCAATTTCCACACGTCACAATGGCCGCTGTACGTGCACCTCCGCTCAATCTTCAAATTCCGACCTAGCAGAAATTCCATCCCCTACCCCCCACGCCCTCCCCCAACCTCATAAGACAAGGAAACACAGGCAGAAAGGGAACAAACCCCCCGGCTAACCCCCTACCTATAATATAGCGCAGCGCCGCTCTCAAGATCGACTGGGCCAAGGTGTCCACCTCCCTCGGCCTCCGCGGTCAAACCGCCGCTTCTCTCCAATCCTTCAAGAAGCGCAACGATGACGCCCGCCGCAAGGTCCAGGTTCTCTCCGAGCAGCCCCAGGCCGTCGACTTCTCTCACTACCGCAAGGTCCTGAAGAACCAGGCCATCGTCGACGAGATCGAGAACCACTTCAAGAACTTCAAGCCCGCCTCTTACGACGTTTCCCGTCAGCTCAAGGCCATCGACGCCTTCGAGGCCCAGGCCGTTCAGAACGCCGAGCAGACTAAGGGCAAGATCGACTCTGAGCTCGTTAACCTGCAGAAGACTCTTGAGAACATCGAGACTGCCCGTCCCTTCGAGGACCTGACTGTCGTGCGTATACCTTTTTTCCACTTCGCCCTTGGGCGATATCCTCGATATCCCTTATGGGTGTTGTTATTATTTTGCCATCGTGCAGTGCTAATGCTGATTCCTTCCAGGACGAGGTTGCTTCCGCCCAGCCCGAGATCGATGAGAAGACCTCCTCCCTTGTTTCCAAGGGTAAGTGGATGCCGCCCGGCTACAAGGAGCGCTTCGGAGATCTCTCCGCTGTCTAAGCGTTGGACTTTGTGTGTCCTTTTTTTCGCCTTTTCTCCCCCGTTTCATCACACTGCAAGATGTATTTGTTCGATCTCACGCATATGGCTTCAAGGCCAGGGTACGGTTAGGCGCCGCCCGTCCACGGTGTGGTGGGGTGGTTGGGATGTGTATAGAAACAATTCATTCAGATCGTTTCTCGTTCTTAGAGATGGTTATTAGTATGAGTAGATGGTCACATCTGCTGTGACATTGCTGCGAGTGTAGAACGGATGTATCAAACCTATTTACAGCACTGCGTATTTATATGAACTGAAAGCTCTTGTTCCGAGTCGATGGACATGACTATTTCAACCCTGATATATTTCAAAGACAATTAGTACAGCCATTTCCGGGTATCAAGCTGAAGTCCGCATATGGCACTAGCGACATTGCAGCTCAATCATAACGTATGATCAAATATTGATAAAACAGTGGATTCTTTTTATAAATTGCTTCTTATCACAATCTCCGACCGTTATGCATAATAGTGCATCTTAATACCCGCCCAACAGTGTACATCAATACGAGCTGACGCAGGTGTTTACTTGGTGGCACCCAAGTCCTCGGGTATATATAAGAGTCTCCGTACCTGGCAGGTCCTTACTCGAGTACTACTCAACTCCATTTCCATCTCCCAACCCCATTTGCAACTGAGTCAACCTACCAGGTCCTCTGTATTACAATACAGCCCTGCTACTCAATAATACAGTACTACACCCACTGACTTATTGCTGATTGCATTGCCCCGCCAAGACATGTCAGTCCTCGAGTTACCCACTTCCCCTCTTCAACTCAAAGACGATCCCCTCTGATTGGAACTTGAACTTGCACTTGCAGAATTTCATTTCATGATCAACTCGACATTCACGCTGCAATGATCACCTTGGATATCTCCTTCGACTACCTGGATCCAGTGCCAACCCCGTTCAACCGCAATTGCGGCACTGGTATCATCAAGGCAGCTTCTCCAAATTTACCCTGGGACATGCAACTGCGTCAATAATTGATCTTCGATTAAGCCCTGCTGTACATCCAGTCCAGTATTGTCCGATTCCCACTGGGAAGATTCCCAACTGCGATACTGCCGATCGATCTTCACGCAAATGACTCCCTCAAAACCATCTCTCGAAACTCTTCCCACCGAAGTCCTCCAATTAATCTTCCTACACAGTCTGGAAGTAAACCTTCCCCGTGCCTCACCAACTCTCTCACACGCCCTTTCCAATCAACTTCTCTACACATGGTTGATCAGGCTAGCCTTCAGCAGCACAAACCAAGGCTCCCAAACCGACTTCTTCACTCCGGATTTCCTGCCCCCACCTCTAGACTTCTGGTCTATATCCTGGCAAGAACGCGCCGATCTTCAAACAGCTCTTTTAACATGCAAATGGTGTACTTTGCCTTTACTTCGAAAATGTCAACAAGAATACGTTCAACATGCTATCGCCCAAAAATGCATTCATCTTCACTTCGCACCGGAGGATCAAAATACTCTGGATAATCTGGACTCACTCTTCACCCCGCAATCATTGACTGAAACATACGATAAATCACCTGAAGGAAGAAAAGGAAAAGGCGATATCGTCATTCCAGCAACGATATCAAAATCAAAATCAAAATCGACAGAATCATCCACAGAATCATCCACCCTAGACACAACAACAACAACTCCCCGCCCCATAGACCACAAACTAGCAATATGGCTCCACCACGGCGCAATCCAAATCCGCCAAACCCACGAAATCTACTACGAAACAAACCTCTACAAACTCCCCTCTTCCCCAACTCTCTTCCCAGCCCGAATACCCTCCAAACTCCTCCGACCACCCTGGTCCGCCTCCCAATTCGAATTCCTCCACCTCCTAGCCTCAGACTTCTACCTCGACGAAGAAGAACTCGTTGCCGAACGCTCGGGTCCGATAACGACGCGTCTTATTCGACATAGACGCATTGAACCGTTTGTTAAGTTGATAAGGATGTCGTTTCGCGCGAGGAATTGTAGGGTTAGAGCGGCTTGGCCGATTATGGAGGCTCATTATAGACTTATTATTAGGATTGCGGAGTTGGAGAGAGGACAGAGAGGGCGGGGTGGGGAGTTGGATGCGAATCCGGATCCGTTTGCGAAGGCTGTTATTGATGAGAGGTGGCATGATGTTCCGGCTTTGGTTAAGGGGGAGATTTTGAAAGCTGCTGGTGTTCAGGGTGAGGTGTGATGATACACGGTGTTTACTAGTTGTGGATGTGTTTACTATTGGAGGATGGGGGGATGTGGATTGTACGTCTAGAATTTGATTTAGTGTTTAGTAAAGCAGCATAGCAGCATAGCATAGCATATTCGAAATCTTCATGAATTTTATTTCATTGAAATCTGACAAACATTGTTTCCACACGATTATCAATGTCATCGATACCTAACGCCTGGGTATTAAACCAAAACCAAAACCAAATGAAAAAGAAAAAAGCCCGACGAGATATCACAGCATAAGCAAAAAGAAACACGCATTAATCATGATTCATAGACATCACGTCAAGAGCAGATAGCGACAGCTATAGCCACAGCTGCATTTACAGCTGCAACCACCTATCTGACACCACTGGCTCGATTGATTTCAGCCATGTCAGATTGCCGCCCTACTCCTCTTCCGACGTCCACATGTACCGCAAGTGAGACAAGAAATAATCACGTCGATGACAGTGACGACGCCGTTGATGATAGCGTGGAGGATTGAACCGATGGCATTAACGATGGCCATTAGGCAAGAGCCGATGGCTCGAAAGACACTTTGGATCTATAATGATATGTTAGTAGATGCTCATAAGCAGATGGTGAAGGGTATGTATGTTTGGTGGAGGGTTACGTACGCAAGAAACGACGGCACCCATTTTGACAGCGCAGTAGATCTTCTTTGTTGTAGATTGTTTTGATCAACCCTGAGAAGGGAAGAGTGGTTTAGGAGAAGGTGGGTAAGAAGCCGTGCTCGATGAAGCAGTGGAGTGTGTAGAAGAATCGTTGAAGGGACGCATGTTGAAGGAAAGGAAAGGGTTGAAAGGGATGAGAGGTTGGTGGCACTTTATAAGAAGTGAGAGGTGTCGGAAATTAGATACCAGGCTAGGCTGCGCTGGTTTGGTTCCTGTTTGAAAGAGGATGTATTTGTCTCAAAGAGGATATTGATAGACGTTGCCACGGGTATGTACCGTTCGTGTGATGATAGAATGGGGTTGGTTCAGTTACAAGTTGTGGCTTGATGGGGTTTACTGACGTCGTTGGAGAAAGGGAGATATGCAGAAGGAAGATTTCAAGAGAAAGTGTGAGGTGAGGTTTAGCTTTGTTTGGTAGATAGATTGCCTTGATTCTTCTCTCTGACGTTGAAGGATCGGCGGGTGGCTCGATGGTTCCGTCATTTGTTGCAAGCTTTCCCTGCTTTTGACGCCGCGTGTTAATAGGATTGGCCGGGAATGAAGTGATGTTTCACAAATGTACAGTACTTACTTTGATTTTCAAAGCATTCTCCAATCCTTTCTTTAATTCTAATTCTGTTCTTTTACTCCTTTCTATTATTCTGTCTATTTTGTCTGTCACGAAGACTCTTAAACGTCTTGACGTCATGACACTTTCCCTTTTCGGAAGTCGCGGTGGGGTAAAGCTGTTAGCCACGTGACTGTTCTTCCCGCAATTATACCACGTGACATAACCAGCCCTGTGGCTTGGCGTGGCTGTCGGTTGGCCTCCCGCCAATCAGAGCAGACCTTTACCCTTGTCGGAGTTGGACCTGTCCTTGTTTCTTATTTTCTACAGTTCAAACCAGCCGTTCAGCCTTGTTACGGGCCGAAGATTTTGATTATGGTGGAGAAGTCAGCCGGGATCCACTTGTTTTGAAACTCGGTAGGAGAAGATTGTGATGGACATAGCGTTGCCAACTGACATGGATTGAGATTGCAACTAGTTACGTAGGACTACTCTTCTTACAGTGCTCAGGTTGGATTCGTACTTTGGTTTATATGATCGAAAGGATGACGACATTGGTATACATTTTAAACGAAGTCGTTGCATGACAACAGTTGACAGTAAGTGGCTGATGTTTATGTATCCATTTTGATTTAAGCTCTCGGATTACATCTCAGGTAGCCACATTTCATGCAAGTTGATAGTCTAGATGTTCTCCACTCAGGGGAAGCAATATTCTCCTGATTCAAGCTTTATGCTAGCCACTCGTGGGCTTATGGGGTGTCAGTAATGGGGATAAAATCTCCGCCCCCCCCCAAAAAACAAAGCACGAAGACGGAGAAATACAGATCATCCAAGTGCCCCGAAGGGCCATTCAAAATGTCATAAAACCCCGAGGGCTTTATCCAAAAAGAGAAAAAAAGAACAAGAAAAAAGAAAAAAACCCAGTGCCAGAAGTCAAAGCCTAACTGCCAGTGGAGACAGAGCCAGAACCAGGGCTGTTGCGGTATCGGGGATCGTGGGTGCCGCGCCACCTAAAAGTAGTAGTCAGTAACTGGATTCGTGCTCATACTAACTGCAAGTCTAGTCGGCTAAAGAGTCTTTAATTGATGTTCAATCTGGTAAATAATATATGTAAATTTTGTATATGTATCAGAGGGAAACTATAAGCTTCCTTGAAAAGGATTGAATCCTTAGTATAACTTACTTGTAGTACTGATTCCTCAGAGCTTCTCGCAGTTCGACAATGACGAGCACCAGGGTTTTTCTTACGATTTCGAGCCGGCGAATTCCAGAAAGGTTCTCCCCTAACCGGGGAACAGCTCTTGGGCATAAGGCGTTCCGATCAATCTGATTGCGTTTGTGTTTTATTTACACAGCTCTTGGGGGTCTATGGTCGTTTTCCAATGCCGCTTTGTGAGTCTTGGATTGATACTTGGAAGCTCAGATATGCCGAAGCCCCGGCCATCATATCCTTTGTTAAGTTGTTGGTAGTCGATGCCGGCTTATTCGAAATCCTCACCGTCTTCGCTAATTCCTGAAGCGTAGAATTTAATGCAGAGTCTTTATCTGCTTGTGTTCTTTTAGAAAATTCGACGTTGGGCAAGAAAAATCCTCTCGTAAGCTTTCCGTCCAATTTTCTGGTTTCTCAAGTGCTCGTTCTTCTTCATAAGGACGGTCAGCTTCCATGCTTTGCTGCTCTGGAATGGTTTGGACCAACCCAACATTTTCAAGCTGAGATTTCGCCGGGGATTTATCAACATCGTCATCTTCATTTTCATCAGTCAATGATGACTGGGATAATGGATCGGACGCAAGACGTACGGTCGATACATTCTTGCGGATTGAACAGAGATTGACAGGTGCTCGTCGGTAAGACCTCGCGCCCAAATCTTCGCCAGTACCGGGGTCGTTTACCGGATACAAAATGTGCATTCTGCTTGCCACCCTAGATATACTCTTCGATTGGTTTACGACTTTGCTTTAAGGTGTCGAATTTCATCATAAGATTGCTGGTATCGAGTTTCCTTGGTTTCCACGGGCAACGGTTCCCAAGGGCGTCTTTGAATAACTTGAAAGTACGCAGCACGGTTAAATCCACGAAAAATGCAAACATTGCCGGAGCACCAGATAACCCGCTACATCGAGCGGTTGTCTGGAAGAACTTTCTGTGTTCATCGGACAAGAGGGAGTTGGTGATGTAGATTGACCTGCATTGCCGGATGTACATTTCCACGTTCTCATGGCAGGCCGCGGAGCTCGGGGCTGGATTTAATGCAGCCATAACTGAGAATAGTTGAGGAGCACTGCTCCAGACGAGTGACTCGCGTGTGTTTTGTAGAATTGTTCCCAATGAATTGAAATGAGCCTTGTTGATATTTGTCGCTTGGTAGGAATTCATATTTGGTGATGGCTTTATCTGGTATTGTTCGAAGCCCAAAGTTCAACGACTTCTGGCTGGCCTCGATCATTCATGATGCCAACAGGCGCCATTCACATTCCTCTTGTTGGTGTGGGTCATTCAGGTCTATTTTGAGGGGCAGAAAGAAGACATCGTTCCATTCCTTGAGATAAGAGGACAGAAACACTGGGAATTGCTAACTTTAGATGTGATGCTGGACTAGTTCTTGGATTGGTGTTTGGTGTTGTCCCGGGGAGGGGGAGTCACGGGAGGCTACATACTTTTGTAGGATGTTGACAATTGGAAGGAACGACTTCTGTCCGATTTTGATGAAAGGAAGGAACGATATAATTCAGCCCGCACGTGCCCTTCAAATCTGTATGCCGACATTCCCTCTCCTCTCCTCTCCTCTCCTCTCGTCTCATCTCTCGTCTCATCTCTTGTTTCCCATATTCGTCCGTTTCAACTCCACAATCCATTACACCACTTCATTAATCAACTTTCTTCATCAATCAGGTCAGAAAATTTTCGGTCCTTGCTATCAATAAACTAATTTGAACTGACACGAATCGATAGTCATGGCACAGAACCCTACTTCTCCGGATGCTGCTCAGGTCTCCCACGAACAGCTTTATTATGCAATTCGGACACTATCGAGATACCGCCTGAACAAAATCCTGAAGAACATTTGCGAGGGGAACTCGCGAAACCGTGAGATGTTTGGACAATGGCTGTTCGTGAGCGAGGACAAAGTCGCTCAGCCTGAAATTCCCCCTCGACCTGAAGATGCTTGGCCCGCCATGGATGATGATTCCGAGGATGGTTCAAGTATCTATTTCCCAAGCGACGATGAAACCACCAATATCGACCATGATGACCAGAGTCCCGACGGGGACCTTGCCAGATCTACCCAAAATATGAAAATCAACCTTCAGAAGGAAAAGGAAGAAAAGCTCCTCGAAACGGATAATGAAGAACAGACCTCCGGCGACGGGAAAGTCAAGCTTAGCCCCGAAGAACAATCGGAGAATCATGAAGATACTCATGGAAAATCTGCCGATGATGATGAGGCTTGGGAAACGGATGATGAAGAAAATATTTCTAGTCATGGGAAGAGCCATGCCAAAGCCGTCAGCAGCAAGGGAAAATTTGAAAGTCACAAAAATGCGAAGGTCAAATCCTCCGTTCAAGCAACTGGTTCAAAAAAGCTGAGGGCCCGTTACTCAGTCTGCACCAATTGTGATATGGAGTTTGACGTTTGCAAAGACACATGGAAGAGTTGCTTTTTCCATGTCGGAGACCTAATCAAGAGGCCAAACATGAGAAATAGCCCCTGGGACGACGAGGACGAGTTTTCCGATGAACCCGACAGAGTAAGGGCGGCAAATGATCCATTCAGCTATTACTACGACTGCTGCAATGGATTGGGTGATCGCAGAGGCTGTGCGATGGACTAGCACAGAGAGAAGAAGTATTACTACTCCAAGAGACCGCACAAGCAGAAGATCTATGGCCACGACTTAGAACAAATAAAGTAGGGATTGAGCTTCCTCGGCTGTCCATGTCCAATGCTCACCTGTTCAGCTATTCACCTACCTAGTCCGATTCTGTCAAAATTGCATTGAAGGAAACTCTGTCTATTGAAATTCCTGTGGTGTTTATTTGAATTGCAAGAGGAATTGTAATAATGGAGAGAGGGCGCATGGAAACAACCTTTAATGTTCTTCCGAGTTACGATCAATGTTTTGCCAGTTTTTTATTTTCTCAAGGAAAGAAGCATCTCCCACAGGCAGGCTACTAGTTCCATATCTTCTGAAAATTGAAACTGTTTACACATTTAATTATTTCCCTCGGAGTATACTCAGGATACTCCTACGTAAGTGAAGAACCTGTGGCTATGTACGCAAGTAATGCTCAACACTTGGTCTCCGAAATTGACACGTGCTATTCGTGTGCAAGTCCTTTATTGCATAAACATATGGAATCAATCAACGTTGAAGATAGTCTGCAAGCTGTATATTCAAATATTTACTAAATATTGATACTCCGAGGGAAATGACTAGTAATAGCCAGAGTCAATAGTTCAGTAGTATATGCTTAAATTTGGCGGCCTCAGTCATTTGCAGTCCACTAGCATTCATATCATCTCTCACTTTCACCCTCCTCTACGTCTCCAATCTTCCATTCCCATTGCATTTACACACACCAGTTCAAATTGAAACAATGGCCTCGACCATCAAGTCCGATAACACAAAGCCCGATATTCTCGTCATCGCCCTTTCCCACTTTGACTTCCTCAATGATGCTCATACCTCGCTCCTCAATCGGCTTTCCGAACTATGCAACGTGAAGCGTGTAGGCAATGTCACCGAAGCCCTCAAAGCCTTCTCGGATACTACCTTCAGAGCAATCCTAGTCACAGACGAAGGTCTCTCCGACCCCGAAAATCAAATCGTCCTAACCAGAGTCAAAATGTACGTTGAAAAAGGCGGACTTGCCATCGTCAACATACCCTTCACAAGCTTCATCAGCCTGGACCTGAATCAGTTCAATGCGTTCTTTCGAGCATTTGACCTACCCTGGAAAAGAGGTAAACAGCATCACTGTGAAGTTCGATTCGTCCCATCTAGTGCTATACCTGGAGGTCTGAATCCGGCTGCACTACCAAGACATTACCGCATGAAGGCTGTGCATATCAACTTTGCCAGAATACATGAGAAGATTTACGTTCCTATTCCCGACAGCATGATCGGCATGATGGATGTTTCTCTGCCGAAGAAACATGTTGAGTTGGTGGAGGCGGCGGTGACGGCGGCGAGAATTGGACGTGGTGATCTTGTGTACTGTGGGGATGTTAATGGAGAGGATGGATCTGTTTCACTGATTATGGCACTTTGCGGGTTCTGAAGTCGGATTGAACATTTTTACAAGAGATACTTCTGAGGTGTATGTAACATAGCTTCAATTCATGAGTATGTATCTCAATTTCGTAAAGCTGAACACGTGCCAGTCAATAGCAATAACGGAAGAGACACAGAAGTATTGCTGGCCTTAGTCTCGAGGTCATCAAGGATCCGCCAGGCATGATGCTTCTGTACCCAGTGGCCCTGGAGATATCCAATGCCATGGGCTCATGATGACTTTAGTTAGATGTAAGTCTGCTCAACCCACACCCGTGCGAACAACTATAACGCGGATTTACTCGTCGGAGGCCGAATAGAACGTAAGTATAGAGATAGACATCAATGAACGACGCAATCAAAGGAATTGGGGGCGAGCGAGGGAAGGGAACAAATAGGTAGGTGGAAAGTTGAGACGAAACATGAAAGCTCAGACTCAACTCGCCGTATCAGCGATGGGCAGCAACAGAACTTTTGAATTTGTGTTTCAGCTTAGTCTCGGGCGCTTGCGCGATCCATAGATATGGAGCAATCAAGTGAGCCCGGGAGGTTGAGATACCCGGTTAGCGCCGGGGCTGTGCAGATCTCCTGCATGTAGCCTCACTCCCGTCACACTGATTAATCTTACTCGAATATTTGAACACGAACCCATGGTCAGTTTTTTCGGAGCACAAAAATAAACCAAAATGCTTTACGAGCAGTACACTTTGCTTTAAAATATTTTTACAAAGACAATGTCACTTGATTTCTCATTCCTCGAATCGCCTATCCCCAAGGAACGCCAAGAGGAAATCATCGCGCTTCTATGGGGCCCCAGCCAAAGGTATCGGGAGCAGTATTTTCACGCATATTTTGAATACTACACCGAGCAATGCAGATGCATATATCTCTGTTATGAAGACGAGCTTAGCGTGCGAAAACATCAACATATCGTTGATGTCGCCGAACGGATTCGCAAGGGAGGATCCCGCTCTGAGACCAGGGACTTTATTCACAAATCTGAATGGGCGAGTGGAGCCACGTCAGATAAGGGCGTATACGCATCGATAGATCTCACTGCTCGTCTTATTGGTATGGTCGATGTTGGCGAGTTTGAAAATGCGTACATGGGAAGACCCAAGTTGCTTTGGACCGAAGGATCTTTCGCAGATTTCATGCAGGAGACATTTTCAGACAGTATCTTCCTTGAAAGTGAAGGCCTCAAACTAAATGGGGGATTCATAATGGTGAATATGATGCGCATAGCAGGCTTTAAGCTAGAGCCAACTTCGAACCTGTGTAACCATCTCCGACTGAGAGATGCCGATCAGACTATTGAATTCTTTCACCATTCATCATTTTTGATGGCCAGTAGACAGTAAGTGCATCACGTTCGGCAAAACTATTGCTTGAGATAACAATTTAATAGTGACCCAACATTTCCCCCCCGGACTAATTGAGGAGACGATATCAACATTGGCTCTTTTATTTCCAAAAGCAGATAAGGAGACTCAGAAATGGCATAGAAAGCAGAACGGACCCGAGGAAGTAGACCCAGCGCTTTTGCAATGCGGGGATGCTCGGCGGCATATAAAAGAGTACAAATATTGGCATGATCGACTCGTCATACTCAAAACAGACTTTGATGACTCTCGGCCGTCTAATATTTCACAATGGTGGAATGATCGGCGAGATGCGAACCAGTGGTATTCACTATGGATGGCAATATGTCTAGCAATATTTTTTGGATTGGTGCAAAGTATCGAAGGTGCTATGCAAGTATACAAGGCTTATCATCCTTGAGTTCAGAAAATGAACCAGTGTATGATGATATCAGTTTGTTAAGCCATGGGATAAACATCCTCACGAGAAATAATCAATTTGTTCGGCGATTCCCTTTCTCCCTTTCAAGATAAGAAAAATAAGACAAGTAGAAAACTACCCCGACGCTCCAGATGTACAAGAAACACCCAAACCACTCGGCGTATTCGCGCAAAGTACTTTACTGTTACCATCTGGAGCGGTAACAGTATAAGAGCTAACCTTCACACCACAAGTCCCATCTGCGCCACAATTCAAATTCCCCGTCACTTCATCATACTTCCCGCTCGTCTTCCCACTAAATCCATCAAAAACAATATCCGACAGCTGTGCATTCCCAGGATTATCCTCACAATAATCCGCATCCTCTCCATAACAACTCTGAATCTGAATCGCATAATCACATCCATCAACAGTCACATCTGTCCAAGTCACATTAGATACAGTAGACTGTCCATGACTCCCACCAGATGGGTACGTTTTAATTCCAGCGGCCTTGGTTGAATTTATCATCTTCGCGCCGGAAACGTAAATATTCTTCACCACGTCATTGGAACTCTTACCCAGAGATCCAACTGAGAGTCCGTGGCTACCGGTGCAGGTAATATCAGTGACCGTGACTCCATTGGCGCCTGGCTTAAATGCGACACAATCGTCATCATTTGAAACGGTCACATCGGAAATGATGACATTCGTGCTTGCTCCGATATCAAAGCCGTCGGTGTTTTTAGCGGGGTTGTCGCTCTTGGATGTAGCGTCCATTTTCAAGTTTGAAAAGACCACGTTGTCACTGTTTCCTTTCACGGAATTGAAGACATTGGGTGGATTCTTTTGCCGTAGACCTGAGACTGTGATATCTGATCCACCGGTGATGTAGAGTAATGTTGGACGGGAGTAACTGCTGTCCTCTGCAAAACGGTCATATCTGGAATTTATTAGAAGGGGAATATCTGAAAATAAGATTACTTTGTGAGAACTTACGCATTTTGCCCATTTCCATCGATGACTCCGGATCCCGTTAATGAGCGAATCTTGATACCATCGATGCTTTTCACATTTATCATGGCAGTACGACCTTCCCAGTAATCAGTACTCGAGCTGAACTTGAGTAGGCCTTCGACTTGGAAGTCACAATTCGCACAGCCGGCGAAGTCGAGCACACTGTTTAAGTAGTATGTTGTACCAGAAGGTATCACGATTGTCCCACCGGCACCGCAAGATGCGATCGCTGAAGTGATAGCTGGTACATCATCCGTAGAAGAGGATCCTCCTGCCTTGGGGGTACATGTTGATGCGCGTGCATTCAGAATATGAGTCGCATCTGGCAGAGCCAGTGTTGATTGAAGAATGGAGAGCAAAGCGAACAACTTTGGTATAGACATGATGAAAATGCAGACGAAGATAGTCTTGCCCGCTATTCAATTCAAAAATATTCTCCAACCCGCACCGCTCTTAATTATAAGAAGTCCCACGAGCTATACAAAAATAAGCGAGACAGTTCATTCCTGCGGAGTCCCGAGTTTCGCACTGTCAAGATGAAACATCAACTATCTCCGCCCGCGATTCGAGGAAAATACTTCCCTCCACCACGCGGTATTTCTTCCATTGAAGCTAAACACGCAGGTCCATTTGAAAGCCCCGCTTTATAAGCCCAATCATTGAAGCGCAATTCATCCACATGCGCACCCTGCGTCAAACCGTCAGCGGATTATCCGGGGAAGCCGTGACGAATTGCGCGGTGGCTTGAAAAGAAGGAATAAACTCGAGCGGCCAAACGTCCGAGACTTGATGGAATATTCTTTTTGAATTTGAATCAAGCCTTTTAGGCTAATTTGTTTGTTGCAGAGAGCCGTATACTGAAATGCGCCCGGAACTAATTTTCCTAGTCATGTTTCAGATGCAACGACAGTTATTCACGGAAATTTTTAGTGGAGATGACATGGCGTGAGTCTCGAAAGAGGGGGCACAGTCCGATATGAATAGGGTCACTGATGAAACGGAGGGATTCAGGTGAGTGGCCGATGAGATTTTGGCAGTGCATAAGAACAGTTCATAAATCAGTTCCTTGTCGCGTCAAGCTTCATCTTGTTTGTCGATCAATAAGGAGCCCTTGGCATACAGCATACAGGACAGCCCTGCGCAATGCATCTTCCTTTGATCCTCTCAGTTCTGTGTCTGGGAGCTGGAGTCATGGCATCTCCGGCCAAGCTGTCTCGTCGTGCTAGTAGGACGAGCGCACCAGCTGGTTGTTTGACGGTCGGCACTGGTGGTACGTACAGTACTATCGGTGGTGCTCTCACTGCACTTGGGTCGAGTACTGCATCAGCTTGCATTTACATTGCGAGTGGCACTTATACAGAGCAGCTGAAAATTGACTATGCCGGTGCTCTCACTTTGTACGGTCAGACCTCCAACACTGGGACATACAAGAGCAACACAGTCACAATTACTCACACTATTTCCTCACCCGAGGCTGGAACACTCGATAAGAGCGCCACTGTCAATGTTGTCTCTGATGGATTCAAGATGTATAACATCAATGTGGTGAATGGATATGGGAAGGGTTCCCAAGCGGTCGCGTGAGTCAGAGAGATACTAATGACTTGCCCCGGGAAGAATTCCACTAACACTGAACAGATTGGTCGGAAATGCCGATAAACTGGGCTTCTATGGATGCTCATTTTCGGGATACCAGGACACACTTTATGCGAAGGCTGGAACTCAGTACTATTCGAATTGCATGATCGAAGGAGCTGTCGATTACATTTTCGGCGACGCATCGGCATGGTTTGGTGAATGCGATATCGTCTCTAATGGGGCTGGTTATATCACCGCCAACTCGCGTGAGACATCTGACGATACTGCTTGGTACGCCATTGACAACTGCAACGTGAAAGCTGCATCTGGAACCAGTCTTGACGGAGCTGTTTATCTTGGTCGACCATGGCGGGTCCTTGCGCGGGTCATTTATCAGAATTCCGAACTTGGTTCTTTGATTAATGCCAAGGGATGGACTACGATGGCTGATGGGGCTACTCCGTTATATTATGAGATTAATAACTCCGGAGATGGATCTGATACTTCGAAGAGGGAGTATGAGAGCACTATTAGTGCGGCGGTGACAAAGACGACCGTTTTGGGAAGTGGATGGAAGGATTGGATTGATACCAGTTATTGAGCTTAGCATAGATCATATATACATTATTATATAATGTATATATAGGACCTAGCAGTACGGATCGGATGTGATGTCCAACTGAATCCTGTTGTCCTGATGAATTGTGATTTGGATATGCCAGAAGGGCTTATTTCCCCCAGATCTTGATATCAATCCTATACAGTTTTCACCGAAACCCAGGGCGATTGCTGCTCCGTCTAATAATTATTCCATTTCAACTTTTCCCCTTTTTACCCTCAATAGCCTTCTACGTTGACTGTACTAGTGAAGGTGGCCTAGTGAACTATCGCTAGGCTGCGGTCCTTGTTCCTCTCACTCTTCACTTTCATCTTTCACAATCTTCCACCTTCACACTTTCTTACCCCCTTTCACATTTTATTTCATCTCGATCCTCCATCATTCATCATTTCTCTGTTCCAACATTCGAAATCTCAAGAATTCACCACTGCGACAACTGAACAGCAAAACAAGCTGGTGGTAAATATCCCGATCCGGCGATTGACGTCACTCCATCTGATATCCCTGCTTTGATCGTCCATTCCGATCGTCGGTTCCAATATTCACTCGTCATTGGCTGATTTCTTTGCAGGTCAATATCTATCCACCATGTCTTCTGTTCCAGAACAAATCCCGATGGTTGTTATCCCACCTGCAGGGTCTCTGAATGCCGCGTCCCCACCAACTTCAGATCCAGCAGCCCCATCCAGTGCAACGCCTGAGAGCAAGAAGTTTGCAAGCAAAGCT
The DNA here is from genome assembly GCA_020086695.1 of Penicillium sumatraense. Lineage (NCBI taxonomy): Eukaryota > Fungi > Ascomycota > Eurotiomycetes > Eurotiales > Aspergillaceae > Penicillium > Penicillium sumatraense. The sequence goes on along the minus strand of JAGIKU010001370.1, from coordinate 1,272,644 downwards.
TCAACCCGTGAAGCAAAATCCAGGAAGGCTGCTGCGAAGAAAAGAAAACGCCCTGGTAATAAGATGGCGGTGGGGAAGCGAAATGGTGCCAGGAAGCAACCAGCCAGAGCCGCGAAGGGGAAAGCGAAGGGAAAAGTGAGCCAATCAAAGACAGAAAAGAAAAGATCCTCGGCAAATTCGAAGACCGAAACAAAAGTTTACGTCGAACTCGCAGCAACAAAGACTCACAGCCCTGGATCCCACCAAGGAGATGAGTTAGCACCGACCACCGAAAACATGCAACTTGAAGAGAAAAAAAGTCCTCCGAAAAGACCTACTCCGGCATACAAACTTACTCCAGGAATATCTCCTTTCCCAAAATGGAAACATCCCACACCAGAGGAATGCGAGGAAGTCAACCAGATACTGTCCTATGCGCATGGTGAACAAATCGCACCCGAAACGATTCCTCAGCCATCAATCGAGATTTCTGGCTGCGGTGAAGTTCCATGCATCCTGGATGCTTTGCTCCGAACCCTTCTCAGTGCCGCTACATCAAGCGCTAATTCCGCTGTGGCATACAGCAGCCTCGTCAAGAAATACGGTGTTCTTGAGGAAGGAATTGGAAGGGGAGGCGTCAACTGGGAAGCAGTCCGACAAGCACCACTCCCACAAGTTTACGAGACTATCAAAGCTGGCGGACTGGCTGATACCAAGAGCAAAAACCTGAAAGCAATCCTGGACATTGTCTACGATCAAAACAAAGCATGCCGTGCAGCCTTAAAATTCGCTCAGCAGACTGGTGATTCTGATGGATTACTTTCACTTAGCGAGTCGCAACTCAAGGAGGAAAAGCAAGAGGCGCCTGAGCCCAATTCTCTCTCCCTCAATCATCTGCATTGCCTCAGCACCGAGGACGCCATGGAAGCATTGGTCAAATACCCCGGCATCGGCGTGAAAACAGCAGCTTGTGTTCTTCTCTTCTGTATGAAGCGCCCATGCTTTGCAGTCGACACTCATATCTTTCGCATCACCAAATGGCTCGGTTGGGTCCCGGCCGACCTCGCCACTGAAGTCACCGCATTCAGTCATCTGAACACGCGCATTCCCGATCACTTGAAGTACTCCCTGCACCAACTTTTTATCCGACATGGCAGAGAGTGTCCACGATGTCGCGCGAGCACTGGAGAATCCTCCGCCGGATGGGAATTAGGCTGTCCGATGGAAGACCTGTTGACACGTACCGGTAAGCGCAAGGGTGGACCGGAGATATTTGCCCGAAGGAGAAGACGCAGGAAGGCATCCTCAGCCAAGACCAAGCAGAAGAAGGGCTCAAAGGATACAACGAAGAAGACATCTACTCAGAAGACAAGCAACAATGAAGCAAAGGACACAACTGACCCCAAGCCAGTTGAAGCAGAGGAGGATTTGTCGACTACAGATATCCAGGAACCCACTCAATCGCACCCAGTTGAAGCAGAGGGTTTGACGAATACAGATACCCAGAAACCTACTGCACCGGAAGCTCATACCTCAAACGAAGGAAATTATGGAAACATCGAATGAAAGCGCATGCGAAATTTGAATTCAGTTAATTATCAATATCCGCCTCTGATCTGGTCATGATTTTTCGAAGCCTTTGATTTTTCTCGAGATATTCTTCCAGCGCAATATCTTTATCATTCTTATCATCCTGATCGATCCGCCTCTGACCTCCAGATCTGATGATTTTTGAAGCGTTTGGTTCTTCTTGAGAAATTCTTCCAGCGCAATATCTTTATCACTCTTATTATCTTTATCTATTATTAAGCATTCAAATTGAGAATTTCGTCTACTGAAAAAATTTCCCTTCAACTCAAATATCAACTTGAAAAAGTGTGGAATTCTCCAGATTGAGCGAGTTGATTAACAATAATTTATCGTCGTTATACATTCAATGGATGTGAAGCCGTAAAGAGCGGTTATGATATGAATTGAAGACCTATCGGAATGAATGAAACACCACCTAGAGATCGGAGGTAAATTGGAAAAGCTAGATCTCGACATAGGCTGTAGTGAGAATACTTGATACAATCTTCCTGCGAAGGGAGGTTGATGGACATAGACAATCAGATCAGAGCAATTTGACAAACCCACGCCACAAGCCTTTAGATGTAAAGATCCCTTGAGGGTCAACCGCCTTCTGAATCTCTCGCAGTTTCTGCAAATTCTCATCACCATATCCAGCAAATATCGTGTCAGCCTGCGCAGCTGATGCATAGTTGATGTATTTGTATCTGCTTGCAACTCCCAAATCATTAGCAGTGGCATTCAGTCTTTCAATAGTGTTGGCCGTCATCTGATTCACGTCGGCGTCGTTGGCACTTTCTGACCACCCCGTCGAGATAAGAATCACTAATAGATAAATCAGTAAAAGTCCGAGACGAATCAACTTTAGGATGTTGAGGTGAACATACAGAAAAGGGGCTCGTCTCGGTCAATCCCCAAGGCATTCCCACCTCGCTGTTTCATAGCCTTGATAGCATTCCTCTGCATCGGATAGGAAATGAAATTGGGAACCAAGCCAGGGACATGCTTGATGGCTTCTACCTCTTCTTGAAAGATCTTGAGGCCCTTGGACAAGAGTTCGCGCGATGGAGCAACACTTAGCGTTGCGAAAAGGTGTCTGAGAATAAAAATGAGTATACTGAAACTTTTGTTGGAATGATTACAGGCCATACCGTGTAGTTCCCATCGAATCACTCCCGTCGACAGCTTCGCTCATTCGACCGACATTCGTGCTTCTACTCAGCGTGGGAATGCGATTGATGGCCGCAAAGACTGGCGGATTGCGGACTGGTTTGGCGTATCGCTGGGTACCACTCAGTGTGAACTGGTTACTTTCAGAGCTGTAAGTATAGTAAAGATCGTACCCCATTTCCCTATCGCTGCTGAGTGTTCTGTCTGTGTACAAGTCGTAGACCTTGTCGAGAACCTGATTTGTCTGATTCGCACCATATGTTGTCATACTGGTGAAGACGGGCCCTTGGGAGAAGACTCGAACAGTGAAAGATGTGACAATGGCAAAGTTGTTTCCACCACCACGAAGGGCGAAATAGAGGTCATGATTGTGTTTCTCTGAAGCGGTCGTGATTGTTCCGTTAGAGAGGACAACCTAGACTGGAAGTCAGTGGGTTTTGATAGCGCGGATGACCGGTCGAAAGTATTACGCACCTCATACTCATAAACATTGTCTAATGACCATCCAAACTTGTTAGAGAAAGGTGACGTCCCTCCACCAAGGGTGAAACCACCCATGCCGACGCTTCCAACTCTACCGCCAACGAAAGATAGGTTTCGAGACTCCAGCGCCTCGTAAACCTGGATGGTAGTCGCGCCACCACCGACACGAGCTCTGGTATTATCTTCACGGATATCAACATTGTTCAGACGATTGAGATCGATAGTGACTCCTCCAACTGAGTTGGAATCTCCCGCGTTTCTGGAGTGACCGCCTCCTTTAACTGAAAAGTAGCACCAGTGAGACACGAGAGTATTGAGGATGACGGAAACATCGTTGGCAGATGAGGGTTCGACTCGGCAAGCTGGGTGAACTTCTTGCTGCTTCGCGTCCCAGATTGTGAAGTTGTCATTTTCCGGCCAGTGGAAAGCGGTTCCAAAAGTCGAGGAAAGCTGAGAGCACTGGGAGAATGTCAGTACTGAGAGAAGAATATAAATGGGATTGGGTGGGACATGCTGCTTGTTTGCAGTTGGTAGTCACGGTCTGTGCCGATGGTTCGTTTGCTCCTGCAATGGCATATCCAGTAGCTACCAGATACGTCAGGAAAACTAAAAGTCGGACCATGATATTATGACAATGTCACTCAGATGCGTGAGGGAAGGTACTAGAAAGGAGGTATGGGCAATTGGAGATGAGATGTGTGTGTTGGTGAAGATGTAGGATGGTGGAGTGAGAGATGAAGAAGTAGAGGCTTGATGCCTCAGGCTAATTGCGAATAGAAGAACAGGATGAGGAATATTTTGTCTGGTGCAGGAGACATCTGGCATTTATAATTCACTTCTCGAGGACCAGCTGCAAACTGAATACCCCCTCGCTGAGAAACTGGCCAGAAAATGATCCCCACATATTCCAGGTTCGAAATACCAGATCTGCTCTAGATGCAACACCCCCCATGTGCCAAGCTGTGCCGCGGATGATCTCAATCCCATAATTCATGGGGGAGGAAAAGCTTCCTGGTGTAAAGCGGCTTGGCCTGAGGTGGCTTGGATCTTTACGCGTCATATAACCAACCGTCATAGTGGCTGCGTAAAGTCTGGGGTTGTCTTATTTGCACATATTGTTGCCTTGAGATAGTTCAAACCAAGAAATGCTACCAGGGCTTGGATCCAAGTATTTCGGTTAAACATCGGGTTCTTCTATCCCTCCTGGGGTGACAAGGAGGGCATCGTAAAGGGAAATGATGAGACTAGGTGACAAGTTACCATACAGTTAAAGAAAAAAGAAGTATTCTTTATGAGTGAGTCTGCGATCGTTGCTCTCTTCACTTTACGTGCTATCGTGATAGATCGAGTTGTGTCTGTCGGCAGCTCATCAATGTTGCGATGTTCGCGACCAGATTCCTATTCTCGATGTCGAGTCGATGTATTTACTATACCGATAGTCACTGGTAGCTACTAATCCGTAGGTCTGGTTATCATCTATTCGCCAAACATTCGACCAATCATAAAAAAGTTGTCATCAATTCGCATTCTCCACATCCACGGGCCAATCAGGAAAAGGGTGTCATCAAACCACAGCCAAGCCATTGAGAGTGGATCGATCCCTTTCCATAAGTATTGAATCTTCGGTTGCTCTATGGTAACTGCAAAAGGGTCACAGGTGTGAGTACGGAAGATCGCCGGCCGCAATTCCTGTGTGAGTCCTCGACTGGCGGATCTATGCGGTCTTCATATCCGGCTAGCCTCGCTTCCTTGCCGCGCGCTGCCCTTCCCTCACTCTTGCATATCTTCCTCTCTCTTTCTGTGTCTTCTCTTGGGCACTTAGAGCATGCTTCCACATTGCTCTATCGGAGCCATGTATTTCCATACTGCTGGCATAGGGACGAGCCAAGTTGATACTCACATCGACCGAACTATCCAATGACAAGTCGAGTGTCATCAATTTGTTTGACTGCCTCAGAGCCAAGACATGCCCAGAAATTGGTATGATTCGGAGAATCTCCCTATCTCCGGTGGTCTTGGCGATGTCCTGCAGATAAAGTATACAAGACCAGTTCGTGAGACCGGGTTTTCAATATGCCAGACTGACTTCATTTCTCTTTCCACTGACCACCTTTCCCCGGGCCTTACATTCGCCCACCGATTATCCATAACCAAAGAGACGAGTGTGTTGAAGCGAATTTTCTTTTCACCCTCCGGCAGTCAGTCTGTGACTATTCAACTACTCCACAAGCATGCATCTCTGCCTGTTCCTGTTTTCGCTTCTTTCCATTGTCGCCATCGCGTCAGCGGCCGTGATTCCAAATTTGCTTGATATTCGAACAAATCCAAGCAATCGGGCCAGCCCCCAGACGTTAGTGACGACTACATCCGCCGAGATTCACTCAGCAAGTCCGCCATCCCAGTCAAACAGAGAATCTTTGAGTTATGATGAGATGAAGAAGTCAATACGGGGAAAAGACTGCCACGAGAAATTGATCACCCTGTGCGAAGCCGGCTTTGTTACTGATTGCCAGCGAGCGATTGAAGGAGGAAATGCAGCCTGATCAGATGGGAAAGCCCATGTAATCCCAACGTTGAAACCAGGACGAAGACTGTGGATACGATACATTTTCAATGGAGAAGAGACAAAAGCAATTCACAATACATCATGCTTGGAGATTTCTCTTCACTGCTACTGCGGTGTCTGGCATCACTACTTGCGTCGCAGAATTTGTTCAGGGCCGCTGGGAATAGCGGATAGTACAAGATTAATGAAATGTTATCACAAATTATGATCAGTGTTAATTGAGAACGGAAAATCGATGCCCTTCGGTCTGCGACCCTACCAGTATTCTTTCCTCTTAATCTCAAAGGTCCGGAAGTTGAAGTTTGCTGAAAGACAGGACTGTGTTGGATCACACCAGACCCACTTCTTGAGCGTTGATCAGTGGGTTACTAGAAGGCCAATTATTGGCCACTTTGTGAATTAGTGTCTGCTCGTCTACAACTTGATGACAATTTTCTTCCGATTGGTCCATTCCGCCAAACCAACAGGTGTTTCTGAATGCAGTGCTCCGTGGATTGAATTCTTTTCAAGACACAGGGTGATGAAAATCCGGAGAAGGCGAGAAAAAGTGGATACACTTTGATGAATTCTTCAAAATGACCGGCGAGGTCGAAAACTCAAAGAAAACTCTTCAACCAGGAATACATTGTACTTAAGTGCACGTCGTATACGGAGGCTAAAATTTCTGTTCATGATCGGATTTCGGCGACATGCTATTTATTTCCGGGCGACATGACGAGGTCCGGCTGCTCGCAACCGACCCCGGCAGATTCGATGTGAAGCATTGGCCAATGATATGTCTTTTGTCATCATCTAGCTCCAGGTAATTGGGGCTACAGGCTTTAACGCCACTGAACTAGCGAGCTTCTCCAGGCCATGGGGTATAAATGTTTGAAGCACCCCGATCGCACTAGCTACAATCTATTGGATCTCTGTCTTCAATACATCAAATTTTTGCCTGCCTTCCTCTGACACTTTGATCAGCATGAAATACGTCCAACTCGGCAGCAGCGGTCTTCGCATCGCCCCAATTGGAGTAGGATGTATGAGCTTTGGAAACCCCGATGGCCGATTCAAGTGGTCAATCCCCGAAGAAGAAGCACTGCCGGTGCTTAACCATTGCTACGAATCAGGCCTCAACTTCTACGACACGGCAAATGCCTATTCAAATGGCCTGTCCGAAGAGATTCTGGGAAAAGCGATCAAAAGATATGGATGGCGTCGGGAAAATCTCGTCATCGCAACCAAATTGTGGGCACCAGTTGGTCGCGGTTCGGAACAGCCACTGGCTATGACAAACGACGAAAAGGATGATGCCGGCTACGTGAATCAATATGGTCTGAGTCGGAAGCACATCTTCGAGAGCATCGATGCCAGCCTGAAGAGACTCGACCTTCCCTACGTCGACTTGCTGCAAATCCATCGCTTCGACCCCAACACCCCTCCGAAGGAAACAATGGAAGCCCTTCATGATATTGTCAAGTCCGGCAAAGTGCGCTATATCGGCGCTTCATCAATGTGGGCTCACCAGCTCCTTGAGTACCAGTACACCGCTCGCATTCACGGCTGGACGGAGTTTATATCGATGCAGAATCTCTACAATGCGATTTATCGAGAGGAGGAGAGAGAAATGTACCCTGCCTGTGCCAAATTTGGAATGGGCGGCATTCCTTGGAGCCCCGTGGCTATGGGATTCTTGGCTCGACCCTGGCGTAGCTTTTCGGAAACCACGCGTGGAGAGAGTCAGGGTCCTGGATTCCTCGGTCAGCCTGTCACAGAGACAGACAAGAGGATCAATGAAAAAATCGAGAAAATTGCTGAGCAGCACGGCGTGTCAATGGCGACCGTGGCGATCTCTTGGTGTCTTTCGAAGCCATTTATCACGGCACCAATTTTGGGAATGAGCAAGAAAGACAGAGTCGATGAAGCAGTAAAGGCCATATCTTTCGTGCTCAGTCCTGCTGAATTGAAGAGTATTGATGACCTATATGAGCCCAAGAAGGTGCTTGGCCATCAATGAACTTGCTGTATTTAGAGTTGCCATTTGAAATCCCCATAGTATGTTTTGCGCTCGAGTCAATGCTTCCTCGCGATTCCCAGAATATCCGCGACCGGTAGTTATTGGGCACCAACGTTGTCGCCTCAAGTACAGTAGACGATAGCGGAATAGCGTCATGCAAGCAGCTGACATGGTGGGTCAGTTTTACTCTTGGCGGCGATGTCTCATTCGTTCCCAAACTTAAGGACGATATTAATAATAATACTTAGTACTTGGTAGTAGTCTACCCGAGCCACCCTGACATGAACGGTTTCCCTCTTCACCTTTCTCCACCACTTCTGCTAGCCCGTAGACGCCATCCTGTCATCAATTTGCAGCATTACAAGATCAGTTGGATTTACCTGGTGTATCGGTGGGACCAAACAAATGAATCGATCAGTAGGGGATCGCCCCGAAAAGCGGATCGCCTTAAGATCCTCCGTTCAGCAACGCTTGAGCGATTGGCCGGACGAGGACTGGTCAGGTATCTCCGATCCAAAAACACGCCGGAGGCTTCAAAATCGGTTGAATCAAAGGTATCGACGTAAGTCTAGCATTCATTGGTAGCTCGTGTATGCCGAGAGTGGAGTTTGACCATTTTACATACAGGGCTACAGAATAAAAAGCTACAAATTTCTTCAACAAACAATAAAACCGATGCAAGGAAAATTCCTTCGATTGATCAACCCGAATCAGCAGCACAGTCCATTGACCCTCAAATTAACGACGATGTGGAGGTGGTGGACAGACTTACAGCCAGTGAGCTTGACTCATTAGAGGCGATCGAAGATGTGCATATATTGGAATGCCATTCTATCGCGACGAAAAGAGCAATGGCCAGGTTAGAAAAGGCTGCATATTATTACTACTATTCGGGCTCCCCGCGAACCGATCTGTTACTCCATCTTGTCCAGCTCAACTTCACCAGAGCTTTGATGGAGAACACAAGAATATTGGGTCTTACATCTGACCAACTTCACGACGATGCAATTTCTCCTTTCAACATAATTGGACCATGGCAAAATGACAGTCTCCAGAACCTTCCCATAATGCTCCAACCTACTGCAATACAGCAGTGTATCCCACATCACCCATGGTTAGACCTGCTCCCTGACCCTCAATTGAGGGATAACCTAATCCTTGCCGGAGACTTTGAAGAGGAGACACAACTTTGTCTGGATATGAAAGGCAGTGGGACTCCGAAATCACAGAGAAGTGGTATCATAGTCTGGGGTGATCCTTGGGATCCGAAGGGCTGGGAGATTACGGAGCCCTTTGCTTATTCCTGGGGCTGGGTTATTCGGAACTGTCGTGATTTGGCCTACTCGACAAATCAGTGGCGGGCGAAGAGGCATGAGCGACCGCTTTTTCGCTTGACCTGATGTCGCATGATTGTATCGGAGAGCACTGGAAGATGCATCCCGATGCAAACGAACAAATACAGTTTTATTTTCCATATCGCAATTTATATCAAGTTGATATATAATCTAAATGCTATAACGAAAAGAACTCACGCGAACACAACATGATAAGATACAGAATACTCCGGAAAACTCCCCATTCGTTTTCTCATCTCTTAATTGACACTAAGCCGTCTCATCCATACTTATTTCACCTAGCATTGCATTTCAGGCGAAGAAAATTTGCTTTCGACAGGTGAGCCTTTGCGCTCTTCTGTGCTTGAGGTGCCATGAGATTGTAAAACCACAGATGGGTGGAAAACATTCATCACGATCATGACCAAAAACATCATCGCGGCATCAAAAACGTAAAGAAACACCTCGTGACTGATCAGATACCCATCATTTCCTTGGACGAATTCGACGACGCGGTAAACAGATCGGATCAAGATAAAAACACTCGCGGTATAAAGTGCGAAGAGAAGCCCTCGCCAGTCGCGCGGGATCAATCCACTCGCGCTGAATCTCTCAGATTCTGCTGTCGGTGATCGAATGATTCGACAGTCAAAGAGGATGGAAGTGACCAAGAAGGCGCCGAAGAAGACAAGTTGAACGCAGAGACCGCCGACGATGATCCACTGGCCGATTACAAGCATGTTGGCGGATCCACTGCTACTCATGACACCACCGCCTGGGAAGGAAGAATTCAAGTTAGTTCATTTTGAATTAAGAATTCAATGGAATGTTGCTGTTGTACGTACCCGCACCCTGCAGAATAAAGGAAAGAACATCTCCCAGGACGAAGATCTTGGTCATGTACTGAACTGGCACATAACTCAAATGTTCTCCCTTCAACGACGTTATGACTCGTCCTAGAACCATGTATATAGATGCTACATAGAGAGTCGGCGCCAAAAGAATAAATAGTGTCTGCATCGCATAGAGCGTGGTCGCGGTTGTATGGAAATGAGAAACAGCCCGAGCTCCATAGCCGATAATTTGAACTATACTTGTCGTTAGCAAATGCCGTGGAGTTGAAGTGCGCAAGAAAGGGCTATCAGCTTACATATTCCTCCAACAATGAAAGGGTTGAAGTATTTCGCATGCGTTTGGACTCGTTGGTAGAGGTGGAAAGCCGTGGTTGAGAAAAATAACGCAGCAAATATCACCGCTCCGACTAAGGTCGGGGTGTATTGGTAAAGCTCGTAGGTTGAAGATGCCATGACGAAAGTCGGAAGATGAATGGCTGTTTGGTTTGGAGCTCTTCGGGTTCAGTCGGAATGCTTGGTGTCTGGAATATTCAAGATCTGGCAGATAGCTTGACGTTTAAGTACTCTCAGCAACAGCATCTTGCGCGAGCCAAAAAAAAATCGAATAGGTAAAAATTTGATCGAATTCCAGGCATCATTGAATTGAAAATGTTGTGGCAAGAATTGATTCTATGTTTATCTAGATTTATTGGCTAGTATGTAGTGTTTCTGTACATTGATACAAAATTTCGGATTCGAATCCGAACCCGAATACGAGTCAGGGGCTTAGCCTTAGCCGCAACGCGGCCGCGATTGCAAAATCCCCACTGCATATCCATAATCTTTATTTTAAGTTCTGGTGGTTGCGGAGACAGGTAATAATTTTCTTTGAAAATTCGGAAACTTGATATTACAATTTGCAATACAGATAAGTTTGTGCAATAGGCCATGATGTGAGTTTCCCGCATGTAACTCTTGTCCCGAGCCGACTATTGAATCCTCCCGATATGAATTGTTCCTCGCGCATTGATTCAATTGGGGTGTAAGATATCTCGGCAATTCACTTCCCTGAAAGCCTAGGCCCCATAATTAGACGGTAAAAAGGGCCCGCTCTCGATAAAACCCGGATCCACCCTTTTCATCTACCATCAAGGTTTTAGAGTGGTTACATGTTAGCACAGGATGCGAATGCTATGGAGATAAGATGGTTAGAGTGGAGATACACATAACTCGATCCAATTAAATCACATCGAACCCGAACCCGAGCTCTGTCTTCACCACTAGAACAACTAAATGCTTGGCATCCCTTGATTTTCCCGAGGGCCAATGTAAATTTCGAGCTAAACCAGGAATTGATGGTCGCAGGCTTATTTTCAGCCAGTAACTTATTTTAAATTAGGCATACACATACCCGCGGCTGAGGTGGCTTGTCGATCTTAAGTATTGGGATAAATGGAGTCGGGTTGTGGAGAATATTGGGGCTAAGGGACAATCGCAAACACAACCACTGCAAAATTTGTGATTGTTGAGCTTACTTGAACTTTCTCCTAATCTCTGTTAACGCTTTACGCCTGCCTAAATTGCCATTGAATATCTTCTCATTACAAAAAAACCCTCGAATGCCTACAGTCAATGGCAATATTTTCCCAGTACCATCTTTTTATAACGGCTTTTGAATGATATATTCTGTCCCTGAAGATGAGTTCCACACAATGCGATCTGTACCAATATGTGCCGAGCTTGCCGCTAGCAGTAGTGGCCATAATCATCTTTTCTGTTTTAACAACGATTCATGTTGTCCGCTTCAAAAGTTCGAGGACATGGAGTGGTATATACTTCATCTTTGGAGGCATTGGTAAGTTAAAACGACAAACCGACAAGACGAAATAATTTGCACCGGAGTTACTAACTTGATCTTTGACTGCGAACAGCGCAAACTTCAGGATATACAGCGCGCATATTTTCGACTCAAAACCCCTGTAGCAGATTCGCCTACGGTTTCCAATCCGTTCTACTGTTGGTCGGGCCGACTTTAATGATGTTCTCCGTAAATTTGACGATGACCCAATTTACGCGAGCACTCAGAGCAGAGAGGTTTTGCTGGGTTCCAATCGACTTACAGCGACCACTATATCTCAGCATGAATATAGTCTTACTCCTGATCCAGGCCATTGGCAATATAATGACCGTCTCAACTACCAATATCGCGACTATCGAAGCCGGAACCAAGATGGGAATTGCCATTCTGGTAATTCAAATGGTATTTTGGCTCTTCGCCCTGGTGGAGCATACTTATATAACGATTCGCCTACGTCGTGGACTGGCAGAGGCTAGCAGAGCCGCCTTTCCGAATTGGAAATATTGGAGTCAACTTTTTGGACTTGCAGCTTCCATTATCGCGCTCGGTCGTAATATGGTTCGATTGACCATGAGTGGTGGGGTTGAGTTTCTCCTTGTGAATGAGTGGCCATCCTATGCATTCGATGGATATCAAATGGTGGTGGTTCTGGGGGCTTGGGCGATCTGGTATCTGCCTGGCAAGTGCCATGATGCATTGAAGACAACATCTCAAGCCGGCATTCCGATACTTCATACTAGCGATTCGAGAGACTCAAGGGATTCAAGGGACAGGAGAGCTAGAAGGGCTCGGAGTAGACAGGACAGAATGCAGCGGAGAGATGAAAGACCGCGCAGGGAGAGCTACGAAATATGCTGAAAAACAATTGAATCCATTATGCGTACCAGCTTTTACTGGTAGTTGCTGGTATGGCCAGTCATAATCCGTTTATTCTTGATGTTAGCATAGTACCTGGTGCCCAAGTGAGGCAAGCTATTTATCGCATTATTCATGACATACTTTCAGAGATCAATAGTATGATTAGTGAGGCAAGTCTGTAAGTAGAATTTATCAGATTATCAATACTGGGTATAGTCGTGGTTTCTGCTTTCACGGCAAATCCCCCTAAGAAATGTTATAATGCCCTCGTTTGTTCGACAGAATTCTGGCCGTGGAGATGAAAATAATCAGCAATAATACTGTGAGCAGACACCGAGAAGTCTGGGGTTGCATTTTTTTTGAATAGAAAGGATTTGGTGATGTTGGATCAATTGGTTTTTCATTTCGGTTAGCCTAAAATGTCGTACCCATGGGCTACCCATGGGTTACCCATGAAGATGAATCTACCCAAACTATACGGAATCCTAGGCAAGGCGGTATTAACATCGACCGGTAGATTGTCGATGTGAGGGATTTGGGTTTGTTAGATTTCATCTAGGTATGTTGTTTCGCCTCTGATATCTCAGTCGCAAGCACGAATCAAGTGAGGCGGTTGGCTATTCAAACGAGAACAGTCGCATAAAGATAGTAATACGAATTCAACAGTCAAATATAGAACAGCATACAGTACGAATGGCGGAAGTGTTATGAGGGCTATTAACCGAGTTCCGGACTGGCATACTTGCTCCTCTTGTTGGCTCCATCGTATGTATTGCAAACACGAAAATTGATACAACATCGAGGTAAACCCGAAAACAGCAATGAATCTAGGAGAGTATTAAATGTAAGCACAGCTCTCCGGACGACAAAAGGGAAATCGGAATGACTGACATTATACACCAATGCCACATCCATGTGTGGATTACTGCTATAATACGTTTGACGATTCTTGAGTGTCGGTACCGAAAGGTAGCGGAGGGTGGCACCAGGAACGGGAACCGGATTGGCGTCGACCGAGATCCTTGTAGAGCAACATGCTCTCTAGGGTGTTCCATTTTGTGGTTCATCTTCAACTATAGAGATGGGATATTGTCTGCAGGGTGGTCTCTTTAAACAGCTGGAAGGCAGGACTGAAATGCAAAAAGAGTTAAAGGCAGGCACATAGCCTATCTTTAGCTTTGTTAATCGTATTCACCGCCTACATCAGGCACCAGTTCAGCCCCGTTTGACCCCGTTTGGCCCCCAAACGAGGCTGATTCTTTTCCGCCCCCGCCGTCGTTCTTAAGCACGAGTCATCACCGATCTTTGATGGTCTGCATTCAGTCCCCTGTTCTCACCTGTAAATTTTGTCAGCTACTATGTCGAAACATTTATCATGATCTTCATGTTTTGTGCCTGGAAAATTATCAAAAGAACTCGTCTGGTGCGCTTTGGTAAAATAGACTTGTTGAGTGATAGGTATGAAGATTTGATAATGCTTGATCACCAGCAAGAGTCTACTCATAACCGATCATGGACAGACCGCTTGAAGGCCACTTATTCATTTCTGCCATTTCAGGTGATTTTGTGATCGAGAATTTAATATTCAACGAACTGCCCTTCGGTAACATATCAAAAAGAAGTACTTGAGTTTCATAGGTTAGACGGCGCCTTTGACAAGTAGTGTGGCTTACAATTATGGTACAAGTGGTGGCATACTCATGTAATTAAGTGGTCGAATTTTATAGATGTACTGCTAAAATACTAGTTGTTTCTAAGATGCCATACGGTCAGCACGAAGTGCCAGCTCCTTGACCAAATCTATTCCAATCTTGGTAGCATCATCCAAGCTTTCTTCTGGCAAACCAAGAAGCTCGTTTTGCGCCTTGGCAGAAAGATCATTGGCCTCACCAGGGAAAAATCCCCGTGCATACAACAGCTTCCCAAAGCCAGCCATGTTGCCTTTTTTGACTAGTGCCAGGCCATCTTCGTATCTCTTCTTAGTGTCTTCACTAGTGATCGTCCAATCAGAGTCAGTGGTGCCGGTAACACGTTTGACGCTTTCAAACATGTCATTTTGGCTGACGACAAAGCTCTTCAGATAAATTCCCTTGCCGAGGAACGTCGAAAAAGTAAGGCTCTTGTCACGTTCATCGTCGGGGAATTTTTTGAGACTCAGGACCTTTGATATGGCAAGTCCAACCTGCGATAAGGTCGAAGTCGAGTTTTTGGTGTTGCCATCGTCATAAAGTGTCAAGGAGCGCCTGTCGAAATCGAATCCGAAGCGCGCTTCACCACCAGCCAAGCTGTAGTCGTACCAAAATCCACAACACACCGTGATCCACTGCATTCCTAGGCTCTCAATTTCCTCTCTTTGAGCCTTTGCGATAGGTCCCAGCATGATGTCTTCGCCGAATTTCACATCCTCGATATCACCAGAGAAGTTGTTAGGCATGATATAAGGAACACCGGCCTTGGCGGCCGCTTGGACAAGCTTGCTGTGTGTGTCTCGTGGAGCAGTTGGGGCCATTGTTATGATCAGGAATTGCTGTCCCTTGAGAGCTGCAACAATAGTGGCCTCGTCATTGTAGTCTACCGCAGCGACCACGATGCCTTTGGGGAGTTTGTTTTCACTGTCTTTACGAGACAAGGCCGTGACCGTGTGCTGTCCGGTCGCTAGAAGAGAATTGGCAATGTGTGACCCAATAGTACCTCCAGCCTAAAGTTGCTGGTTAGCTCTCTGGTATATTTCAAGGGTCAGGGAAGGTCACCTACGCCGACAATAGCGACTCTTTCGATCGCATTTTTGAAGCCGGAGGGTTGGTTCTTAGCGTAGTTAGACATGGTGGTTGGAGTTATTGGCGATTGCTATTTAATGGAATGAGAATTTTAGAGTCGTGAAGCTTGTGAGTGAATGTAAGTCCTGGGGAGTGGAATATCCATGTATTTATACCTGAGCGACCAAGTGTCCGGCCCATTGAAACTCTGTATTTCCCTCTCTATATCGTCGTCATCCTAGATGACTCTGCTTGAGAGTCTCACGCATCGTCTCCATTATTTCGGGTATATTGGATTTTCATTTGCCCAAAGACAAAGGAGTTGGGGGCGAACGAACTGTAGCAAGCGAGGCGGGCCAAAATTAGAGGTGGTGATCCGACCAAATCGTGGTAAGTCCGCCGCAGCCGCACGGAAGGGGTCCACTTAACGAGATTTCATTGGTTGTTGCGGTGATAAGCCAGCAACTCCGCAATGGCCGCAAGTAAAGCCGCACAAGGCTGAGATCAAGGGGAAGTCCGACGGATTGATGAGGTCCCGAAGAATAATCCAGCATTTTTTTCTATCAGACTTGGTGATTACAATAGATTCCTGAACTGATTACCTGTAGGAATATCTGGCAATGTTCTAAAGGCGACTACCGCCCAGCAATACATTACTACTGTATATTTACAATGCCGTCCATTCTCCAAAACATTGTTCCTCAGTCCATATAGTTCAGCTAGTAGCTGGACTATCGATTCTCGCCTTATAGCCGTCCCCTCGCTTGTACAACGGCAGAATCTCTCTGGTCTGCTGGTGGGAGTACAGGAGCAGGGAGCCTCAAGTCCTTCGCAATCTCCTTTGCAGCCCAGAAACCAGTCACAAAGGCGAGTGCAAGTCCACCCGCATACCCAACATTGCTGAAGCCACCAGCATCAACACCAGCGACGAGGAGTCCAGGAATTCGAATGTTGTCCGGAGTGAGGGCATGGCCTTCTTTGTCGATCTTGATTCCGCCGTAGGTGAATGTGATACTGGACATCATGTTAGTTCTTGGGTAGCACGCACATCGGCATATCTGATCAACATACGAAGGTTGTACTTCTATGGCATGGAATGGACCCTCTCCTTCTATCAAGGGCACTGGAGGCTGCCCATAAATTGGAGCGTCAAGTCCCACTCCGACCTCTTTGTGGCGGACGACTCGCTCGTATTCTGTGATCGTCCGTTTGGCTCCGACACTGTCAACCCCCCAGCCTGACAGGATTTCGACGAGTCCGTTCAGCGTCGATGCAGTCCCGACATTGCATCCATGCTCGCGAGCTTTCTGGAGGCGATCGATGTCTCCGGCGTTGGGGAAAAGCGCAGATATACAGTGTTGAACGCGAGTTTTCTCACTACCAAGTGAAGAAGAGTTAGAAAAAAAAATCCTCAAAACAGAAAAATTAGGAGGTGGCAGGAGCACTAACTTGAAAATCAAGAAACCCCGTCTCTTCTCTTGTTTTGCGAGGTATTGATTGATGATCTCGTCACCAGAGCTTTCATCCGCGAAACGACGACCAGCTTCGTTGAGAAGGAGGCAGTATTTGCTTTCTGCATATCGTCAGGTTTTTACTGGGATATTTTGAGATTCGGTATGGGTACCACTCACGATACTGTGCTAAAGGTAGGTAGTCTTTGGGACCCACCTGGTCTGCCCGAAGAGGTGCGGCCATGAGGTGCCCATAATAGCTGTCCATGCCTCTGCTTGTTGCTGCTCCAGCTCCGACCGCAAGACTCAGACCATCTCCAACCGAACCCTTGTTTGATCGTACAAAGATGTTGTCCGCGCCCTGGCCAAGGTATTGTGCTGTGAGGCTGGATGATCCCTGGAAGCCACCAGTCGCCAAAACGACTTTCTTCGCGGTAACCCTGAAATAGGACGGTGATTGACCGTTGGATGTCTCGCGACGAACGATCGCACCATTGATTTGTGATCCAGGAACGCCGGGGTTCTCCTGAAGGAGTTGAACCACCGTTGTGCTTGTCCAGATGTCCGAGCCAGTGTTGCTCGACTCGATACGGCGGCGATGTAGATTGTGAAGGTTGGGGATTTTGATCGGGAAACCGATTCCTAGTGGCATTGATAAGTGTGCGAAAGGAGGGCAGTTGAGATAACTTAGGGGAAGCAGGTTGTACCAATCGTCATGATTCCGTCGAATCGTGGTGCCGTAGGAACTTGATTCTCGCGCATCCATTGAACCGCTGATAAATAGTCACTCAGCCATGCGCGCTGAAGCTCCGGGTCACCATTGGGAACCCAATCTCGCAACTTTTCATATGTTTGTGGACCCCAACTGGATGCAATTAGTTGAAGTTGAGAGATGAGCTTTCGAATAAAGAATTGAAAAGCGTCACATACAACATTCCAGCGGAGTAGTTAGATGAGCCTCCCACGGTGCTTTGTTTCTCAACCACAAGCACTCGAGCTCCGGCTTGCGATGCGAAGGAGGCACACGCCATTCCGGACATGCCTCCTCCACACACAAGCACATCAACAGTTACAGACTGCATAGTCAACAAAATAATTTGGTACCTAAAAAAAAGTTGCACGAAATTTGACTTTGGAAAAACATATCTATCTGTAGATTTATACGAAGGTATTTGTTAGTTGCTGGTTGGACCGAAGCCGTCTCCGGTGCTTAAATTAAGTGGCCGGGTGGATCGACCATGATGAGGCGCAACTAATGCAGCGTCGCCCATGATGCCTGGCGTAGTGTGATTGGTCTTCCTATTTGGCCTTTCCCATCGTATGGTGGCTCGCATTTCATATCCTGGGGTAAACTATGCAAAATGAGCCGCGTGGTAACGATTAACAGCTTTTGGTAGTCATCGTTATGATTGGGTTGTTGCCTCAGGCAATAATAACACTCCAGTTCCCCGCATTTTCCCCGGCTCCAAATTGCTTCCTTGACACCTTCACCATCAACATGTCGTCCTCTCCTCGCCATGAAAATGGACAGGCATCACGCACGGCTACCGCGCCTGCTTGCGAGGCTTGCCGACGGCTGAAGGTATCTCGATTTTGTTCCCCACTTTACCCCCCGACGAGAGCCAGTGAAGCCATCGCTAATGATGTCCCAGATGAAATGCACTCGAGCCTCATCCACAGCAGACCACGAGAATCCAATGGCCGATCCATGTGATCGGTGCAGAAAGACAAATCGTCCTTGTAAAATTCCCCAATCACGTCCATTGGGCAGGAGGCGAGGAGCTTTGGGTCGATATCGTGGGCTCGACAAAGCCTACCGGAAGCTGCAGGCAGAGGCAAAAAAGGCAAATATTTCCCAGGGGCTCAACGAGACATTTGACACCATGCCTTTATCTACATCAGATGAGCTAGGGCTTGATTCATTCTTGATGAACGAGTCGCCGGCCCAAAATCGATTCCCTTCCACAAACGACGCGTCTGCCGCCGCCGGAACGCCGTTTTTGGGACCGGCGGTGGAAACGCCTGGGACCGCGATCCAGACCAATTATCAAGAAAATGTGGAAGATCAAGATACGACAGCGCAAGAGGAGGAGCCGATGAGCAACCCTCTCGCATTATTGGCATTCGCATCTGGTGCAGCACAAGCATCAGAGGTAAGGCCGATGTCGGTGGATACCTTACCAAGTCCTACATCAAGGCGGCAACAAACCTCTGAACATGGAAAGAGTGAGGGCCATCGTTTACTGCACAGACCCGGATACGTTTCGTTAGGGTTGCAACTGGATCGAGCCAGTCTCGTACAAGGGCTGGACAATTTGTTGGCCTGCCCAGGCACCGGACATCAGTCTCTTGACTATTTCAAGCGAACGAATGACCGTCAGCGCGATATTGGGCCGGACTTAGATCCAGTAGAACTAGGACTCGTCACCATGGATGACGCATATTATTTATTTCCAATGTGAGTTTCCCAAGCCACCTTTCTTGAGTGAAACTAATCATTCAGATATTTTGCGCGACTACACCCAGTAAATGGGATACTCGATCCAGTGCTCCATACTCCAGAATTTGTGCGTGCCAGGTCTTCGCTACTATTTACTTGGATCCTTACCTTGACTGCTCTCTTCGATCACGACTCAGCTCCCATTGCGGAGCGTCTACGGTTGCATGGAGAGAAACTATCGAGATACGTACATACTTGCGGATACAAGTCGGTTGAAATTGTGCAAGGATATTACATTTCTCTCCTGTCTGCTACACCGTCGAAATCTTTGTCTGAGGAGCGCTCCTGGCTCTACACAGTTTATGCTATTGGAGTTGCGACGGAATTAGGCATGGATCAAGTGGCCCGACCGACAGCTCAATCGAGATTTTCTGGTGCACAGGAGGACCAGGAGATGCCATCTCCATTCTCAGGCCCAGGAGAGACAGAAAGGGAATCTCATGAAGTACCGTGGACGAATAACGAGATATATCAGCAGCGACTTCTTCGCAACCGCGAAAGAACCTGGTTGAGAATTCTTTTATGGGAGCGAGCAAACAGCGCAGCATGCGGTCGCATTCAAAGTTTCCCAGAGAGTGGTTTGACACGATCGATTGAGGCTTGGTGGTTGCATCCACTGGCGGACATGACGGATAAATACACATGTGCATTCATCATTCTGCGCAAGGTGCTTGCCTCACTACAGGTCGAAATGAAGCAGCAACCGCAGGGTCCCAGATCTGATCCCCATTGGCTTCGAGAACTGGTCGACTCATCTCTCCAGGCCTGGTGTAACACATGGCTTCCCCAACCTAAGCATCGCACCTCCACTCCTACCCCTGAGCAAGTATCCATGATCTTCTTGCACTATGTATACGAGCATGGACGTCTTTGGACTCTATCACTTGCGTTGATTGACTCGACCTCTCGTGCGCAAGACCTGGACGCTTTACGACAAGACTGCTTTGAAAGTGCGGTTAAATGCTGTGAGACCATCGTACGTGACCTGGTTGACATAGGAGAGCCTTTGTACTGTATGTTAGCACCTACTTGGGCCATGATATCCTACGCCGCGGTGCTTACCCTCAAGATCTTCCCCGCATTGTATGGCCCTCGAGTCGGTGGTGACCTGGAACTTCTTGCTCTGTTGAGTCAAGTAGCTTTGCAGCTACAGCGTGCTGGCACCACACCACCTCATCGTTTCGGCATCGCAGCACTCCTGGGACAACATCTTATGATGATCCTACGAGCGAGAGCTGTTGGTCCGAGAGACCCTGGCACACCGCAGGCACAAAGCAATGAGCACCGCCGTGGACAAGCAGAATGGCAATATATGCCATCTCAAATGACTCATAGAAGTCCCCTGGTCTCAGATTGGGATCCATTTTTGACACCGGCAATATCCGACATGAATGATGTTGGAGCTGATGGCTTTAATGACTTTTTCCGGGAGATCTTCGGTCCTGGATTTGGAGACCTGCTTTAGTATGGATAGTGGAATAGCTTTAAAATAAAATGTTACTTTTTATACACGACAAGAAGAAATGAAGTTTACCCGGGGCTGCTAGCTAGCACATTCGGTGGAGACGCCAACCCCAGGATCAGATACCGGCTTATTAAAATAGAGGCCGAGTGGTGGTGGCAACGCGGGGTCTGGCTAAACGCTCACCCCGGGAGAATATTAATGATCAAGAGCGTCACTTGCGTCTAATTCGATACTCAGAATATCGCTGCCATGTCGAAACCTTTATCAAATACCGTCGCAAACGAGTTTGGTATTGCCACGCTGTCCCTCGGCAACTGGCGAGAGCACCGCCTACAGCCCCGACTCGAAGCAGCCGCGAAGGCAGGCTATCAATGGATCGACCTTTTCGATGAGTGCTGGGCAGCATATCTGGAGGAACATGGCTTATCGGGTGATCAATTATGGGAGGCCACACCGGCCAACTTGAAAGTCGCGCGCAAACTCGGTGACCTGGTCAAATCCCTCGGAATGCACATCGCGTGCACTCAACCTCTACGCAAAATCGAGGGCATTAAAGACCCAGCGGAGCGACGCGAAACCTTGGACCTGGTAGCAAAAAGATTCCCGTTCATGCGTGCATTTGACACAGACCTGGTTTTCATGTGCGCCAACATCCGGACCGACGATGGCGTCACGTCCGATCTTCAAACGGTTGCTAAGGATCTAGCTGAGCTTGGTGATATGGCCGCAGCTTATGCACGAGCGGATGGGGGGCCGATGTTGAAAATTGGATACGAGGGTCTGTCTTGGGCTGCACGCAACACATGGTCATCGTCCTGGGAGGCAGTGCGATTTGCGAATCAGCCCAATGTCGGCTTGATCGTCGACGCGTTTAATGTGCTTGCTGTGGAATTCGCACAACCTCATAATCCCGCCGGCCACGGCCGTCTATTTCCTACCCTTCAAGAATCGATCGACGTGCTTGCATCATCCCTTGCGTCGTTGGTAGCCACGGTACCTGGTGATCGTATATTCTTTTTCCAATGCGGTGATGCGGAGCTCGTGGACCCAGCTGTCATCCGAACTTCGGAGCCCGATACACCAGCACTCTTGCCATGGTCCAGAGGTCATCGGCTATACCCGCTGGAGCAGTCTCGTGGTGCATATATGCCAGTGGAGCTGGTTGCTGCGGCGGTGTTTGCGACTGGGTACAAAGGGCCTGTTTCGTTGGAAGTCTTCAATCACTCTTTGAATAAGCCGGGAGATGAAATCCCACAAGACCACGCTTCTCGGGGTATGACTGGTCTAAAGAAGCTCGCTTCGACTGCGACTGCGTTGCCGCCATTTTGGAGGAGTGAAGGGGATATGAAAGAAGCGGTGGGGATGGTTGTTCAACGTTTGCAACCAAGACAGTCGCATATATAACGATTTCAATGAAACATGCGAACAAAGAAAATACAATGAATCCGAATAAAAATTTCTTACAAAGCTATCTACAGATTGGCCAAGCGCTTCTGCTGCTTCGCAATCATATCCAGTAGAATCTCTTCGCTACCACCACTGACCACAAGTACTCTAACATCGCGGCTGATCTGCTCCACGCGCCATCCCTGTCCACCACGTGAATACCCCAGTCCTCCAAAAACCTGTTGTGTTTCCTTCGAAACTTTCTCGAGATTATGCGCAGCTAGTACCTTGACCATAGCCGCCAATGGCGAGAACTCCAAGCCGGACATGCGGACAGACCGGAAAATCAGCTGTTCCATATACGCTTGTGTGGGTTCAAGCATGTTTACCATTTTTGAAAATTTCTGTCGAATGACCTGGTTCTCAAAAAGTACTTTTCCGAATGTCTTGCGTTTCAGAGCGTGTCGGTACGCGTCTTCGTATGCGACTCTGGATAGTCGGAGCGCGGTGATTCCCACCCACAAGCGCTCGTGAGCGAAAGCTAAGAAGGAAGATATCAGTACGCTGAACGCAATCAATTGTAGGCCAATTGAATCCGGGTGAACCATACTTGACATGATGATTTCGAAGCCTTGGTTTTCTTTTCCGAGCATGTTCTCCGCTGGAACAACAACCTCATCCAATTCCATGAATGTGGAACCTAGTCAAAAAGTATCTGTCAGCGACTGAATTCATAGAGTCTGGGATATTTTATAATCTCACCGCTAGAGCTCACGCCAGAATTCTCCATCTTACGTCTCGAGATTCCCTTGCTATTCAGAGGAACGATGAAGACCGATATTCCTTTCGCAGTCGGGGGGCCAGTTCGAGCAGCAACAAGCGCAACATCCGCCCAGCGGCCTTGAGTCACCCATTTCTTTTCACCGTTTATCACGTATGACTTCCCATCTGCCGACTTTGTTGCAACCGTGGTGAGGCCAGCAACGTCAGAACCAACTAGGAGAGTTTGATTAGCGAGGCCAGAAGGAGAGGATGGTTGGTTTTTTGCTGGAGGACATACTCGCTGGCTCAGTAACACACAGGCAGTGCCTCTGGATTCCTCGCAGCAATGGAGCCAGATAATTTTTCTTTTGCTCTGGACTACCATAGTTATTGATTGGGGCCCCGCCAACGGTTGCACCGCCGTTGATTCCCCAAACGGTACCCAGACATCCACATCGAGCCATTTCATCGATGATCTAGTTCATGTTAGCTTAATTGATATAATTTAATCGGATAGGCTTACGATAGCGTCGTGGAACTCATCCCATTCTACATTTCCGACGTGTGTCAGCTATCAAACTCCCATCGGCAACTGAGAAGTAATGTTGTGCTACTCACCGTCCATGCTCAACCCAGCTGGCAGAGTAACGCCGGACAGATATTCCTTTGGAAGAGGGAATGTGGATGCAGCAAGGAAACCTAGCGAAGCATGTCTCTTGAATGCCTGCAGATTTGTCAGATCACGGACGCTAGGGTATGGGTTCAGCCAGCTGTTTCTCTTACCTCGATAGGAATTTCGCCAGCCTTCTCCCATTCTTCAACATTTGGTGCGATATACTCATTGACGTATTCGCGAACAAAACGTTGCAGACGGTAGTGGCTGGGCTTATAAAACGGGTGGTCGTTTTGTCGGTGCCATGCTGGATCCGCACCAGGGATTTCGGAAGTAAGAGCTGAATCCATCGTGAGATAATTGAATGACATGTTTTGGAAAACTTCAGGAAAATTGATTCTTCTTCATGCTTTAATACCTGAGGTATGAATAGTGTAAATTAAAGGCCTGAGATTGCGGAGAGCCAGATGCTGGCCGAGGCCCCGGGTTTCGGAAATTTGGCATCTACGTCAAAATTCCGAAGTACGCAGCCTCGGGAATCTAACTCGAGTGTCGTAAATTCGGTTTCAATTTTAATATTTCAATAAATGTTCATGCCTATATTCTTATTTGGTGTTATTTTCTATTCTTTTTTCTAGTACCCGAATTTCATTATTTTTCAGATTTCACTCAGATTTCACAATGACCAAGCGCCTGAGCCAAATTTCGCAACACCTGGAAGCTCCTGGCCCAGCCATAGATTTCAGTCGCATGGACGGCCAGGTGGTAATTATCACTGGCGGTGCTCAAGGTAATTCCCTGGTTTTTTGTGCTATATCCATGTCATCCATTAATACGTTATTCGGAAAGGAATTGGAAGAGCTACTGCTGTTCTGCTTGCCAGAATAGGTGCAAAGATAGCCATCAATGACCTGGATAAAGAGAAAGCAGAAGAGGTCGCACGAGAAATTCGTGGTTTCCAGGGAGAAGCAGAAATATTCCCGGGAAACGTACTCGACGAAGACTTTCCACCACTGCTGGTCAAGAGCGTACTGCAGAGATGGGGTAAGGTTAACTGTCTGATAAACAACGCTGGTATGTCTTGATCCACCCAAAAGGTGGTCGGTGAATATTGACCCGTCGCAAGGATTCTGTCACGATAGTGCAATCCATAAGATGGATGAGGACAAGTTCGACATTATTATGAAAATCCATAATTATGTCCCCTTCCGTATGGTCCGGGCACTTTCTGGCCACTGGATGGATCCAGCAAACAGGCATGCCCCGAAGACAATCATCAATGTCTCCTCCACCTCGGGCTTGCATGGCTCGATGGGACAGATCAACTACGCAACAGCAAAGTCCGGTGTTTTAGGACTTACGAAGACCATAGCAGCGGAATGGGGCCGGTGAATAAACCCATCAAATAAAATTCTCCTAGTCGTTGCTAACTATCGTCAATTCTCAGGTATAACGTTCGCGCCAATGCAGTCGCTTATGGTTGGATTGATACGCGCATAACGCGCCCACCAACTGGGTCAGAAGCTTTTGAAGTTGGAGGTCAATCGATTAGACTCGGGATTCCAGAGAATGCGAAGAAATGGCGAGACGTGTCAGATATTCCCTTAGGTCGACCTGGGTCAGCGGATGAGGCTGCAAGGGTGATGGTTTTTCTGGCAAGCCCGTTATCATCATATGTGACTGGCACTTGTATTGAGTGTACCGGAGGCCGTTTTATGTAAACTGGATTAGCAAATAAAAGAGAGCAAACTTAGCTGGCCAATTTCCAAATCTGGGGGGTGGAGCGGAACAAGGGAAGCCGGGGGATCGGCGTTAGGCGTTTCCCCACACCGGTCCATTCTTCTCGCGGTTTATAGACCGGACCCCCGCCTGCTGGCACTCGAGTACATCACCTAGACCAACTCAAATCAATGAACCCAGAATTATCTGACATTATTATATTCTATGATGCATCAGCCCGTCGATTCAAGCCAATCTGCCGAGCGCCCACAACCGATCGATCTTTCCCATAGTCCAATAGACTCGCATGTCGCTTCACCTTCGCGGATCACAGACGGAAAGCGATCAAAATACATCGGTAGGGCATGGTATGTTACGCATAAGAGGTCGAGGTGTGATGGGGATCCCGAGTTAACATTCGCTCAGTCAGGACTGTCAACGCCGGAAGGTCAAGGTACGGCTCCTCATATCCCGTTAGCTATGTTCGAGATTTCCTTTTGACACTTCTCAGTGCTCTGGTGAGCAGGTTTGTCGGAATTGCCGAGAAAGACAGCAAAAATGCATCTATATGCCACATACTCGGAGGGGCCGGAAACAAGGAACAAAAAGAGGCCCTTCGATCGAAAGGTGCGCATGCTATCAACTACCACGATCAATGCCGGTACTGATGAGAAGTTAAAGCGATTGTCAAATTGAAAATGAGAAGAAGCAGAGATTTAACGAAGAAATTGCAGCGCGACAGTCTGGTGGCTCTCCTCGCGAGGGAGCTTTCATTCCTTTCCAGTCAGTTCATCTTCCAAGAAACTCGGGGGGGCATGCACTTGCCTCTAACTGTACGGCCATCATAGCAAACCCTCCCTACCCATTCCTCTGAGCGATATGCAATCCCCGTGCGATTCGGATGATGAGGCCGATGCATACGACATACAAGAGTCTCGCCCGAGAAGTGTTTCGCTATCGTCGCAGCTTTTATCTATTCGGGATATTGTACATCCGGACAAGAAAGAACAGGAAAATCCTACTTTCGCGCGAAAAGCCCTTCGGAACAAAATATTCCCTGTCGAGCTTCCTCGACCTGCTATATTGTGGGAACTCTTAGACATCTATTTCCGAGATCTCGACTCTTTCTTCCCATTTATCGAGCGCGGTACAACAAATGCAGAAATACAAAAGACGCTGCATTGCTTGGGTCATTCAGATAATCAACTGATCGTCGACGTCAAATCGGGACAATACTCAATCATCGCACTTTTGTGCAACATGCTAGCTATTTCCAAATGTTTCTGTGTATCTGGATCCTGTTCGCACGAAATACGTCCTGGGTGGTCACTCTTCCTTAGAGGAGCCAAGTTGGTACAGCACTGTCTATCGCGGAAGCATATCGACCTCCATCTTGTCCAGTATCATGCCCTCAGCTCGGAGTATCTCATGCAGTCGGAGCTGTTACATGATGCATCGCAAGCTATTTCAAACGCAGCTCAGCTTGCCATGCGGGCTCGGCTTAACGAAGAAAAATTATGGGATAGTCTACTCGAAAAGGAAAGACAGACCAGAAGAAGGCTGTGGTGGACTATCTATTTTCTTGATCGCAAAATCTCCCAGCGGACCGGTAGTCCGTATGGAATTCGCGACAATGAGGTCGCGGTATCCGAATTTTCAGAACTGTCAACCACGAGAACCGATCGGTACATGCAAGTCTTGATAGATTTGGGGAAATTATGGTCTCTGATCTGGGATACCTTCTTCGCTGCGGCTGCCCCTAAGCCACAAGATTGGAAAGAGGTAGAAATCATGGACACCCGAATTTTGATCGTTCAAAGAGATTTGGCAAGCGAGCTAGTCTGGGAAACGGAAAATCTTGAGCGTGTGTACTTGGCACAATCAGAGCCGGAGTCTCTCATTCGGCGACGCCTGGCAATATACATTGTATTATCTTCTATCTCCGAGATTATATCGTACAATGCTAACTTGATTCCTAGAGGTTGAACCTTTTGCGTCTGACAATCCGACAAAATCCAATACAGAAGCGCCAAAACACCAAGTGTCACAAGGCTTGCGTCTCGCTCGCATCACAAACTATAACTGCCATTGCTGCATTTACGGACAATTTCCCAAGTATTCTTCCCTGTGGCTTCATGTTCAGTACCGCATTGCTTGAGTGCATTTACCATCTTATTCTCGCCATGAGGGCAGCTCCGAGTGATGAAGAGCATGCTGTTAGCATGAAGTCTTTCCAGCTCGCCTATCAGTTACTAGATCAGTTCTCACAGGTTCTTTATACGGCCAAGAGGGCCCTCCGAGCACTGAACTCTGTGGTATCCTTGGCTGCCGTGACGAATTCGAAAACTATCCCAGAGCAACCGAGTCCATGTTCCGAGACAGTGCAAGATTGTTCGATAGATCTATCATTTTGCACCGCCAATAACATGGATTTCTTTGATCCCATGTCCTGGCAGCTCGATGATATACCTCTAGATGTAGTGGCGCTTGTTTCAAATATGGGAAATGGTGGCTCAGATTTCCCTAATGGCTTGTCCGAGCAATCACTGGATTCCGATTTCTGTCTATGGAATAGTGAGAATGGAGGTGGTGAGATTGAACAGTTTGACATCACCCTATAGCCTATCATATCTGAATAGGTGTCGAATGCGTGTCTCAGTCCTTGAGTGGCCGCATAAAAGATGCCGTACTTAGAAGTATGAATAAATTCTGTGTACTTCTTCTAAATGCATTGCTGAATTATTAAGAGCCTTAAAATCACCGTTTAGTTTCCCTCAACTACGGCGGAAATAATTCAGGTCCAACATTTGGGATGCTGAATACTATTGTACAATGTTAAGGGCCACTCCAACGTTGATGAAAATTCGATTTTTACAATATGTAGATCAGATGTTTGAGCCATGAGCGTACATTTATAACCAACGAGTATGCAAATTTCTCGATTTTCGGAATCAAAAAACGGGCTTTGTTTTGAATACAAAGCCCGTTTCAAAGCATAATACTATGTTCCGGACCCGGTGGATAGAATTAACCCCCGTTGACCCGTGTTTAGAAGTAGCTTTCCCAAAGGCCTATCAGCGTGCTTTTATTGAGCTTAGACTTTCGTTGGCCACATTCCTAGGATTTTACTGGATCTGGACGGATACCCCAGAATCTACCCCGCATATCTCTAGGGTATGGAGTTGTATAAAGAACCTGTAGTTCACCTGAAGTACTCGCCCTTGCTAGCGAGAAGAATCTTCATCTTATTTGCAAAAGCTTTATCTGAATCTAATCGTCACAATGTTTGATGAGCTCATTCAAAGCAAATTTCTTCGCCGATTGGCTAGATTCAGCTGCTCAGTTGTAAGTATATTCCATCGATATAGGAGCATGCCAGGTCAATTCGATCACTGACAACGAAAACACAGGGCTTTTTGATTGAAGGCTACCAGGCTGGGGTCTTAGGCGGAGTGCAAGAGACAAACCCATTTTTAGATGCAATTGGAGTGAGTGGACATGAGGATTCAGGCGTTGTAGTGAAGGGTGAATTAACATTTATCAGCATCCTGGCGGTACAGAGACAATTCCTCTGATTGCTTCATCAAGCACACTAGCGGCAGCTTTTGTCTCTTGTCTAGTTATGGTAATTGGTATGCCGCTCGGTAGACGCAACTGCATTATCATTGGAAATATTTTAATTACCATCGGTGGCATTATACAAGCGGCCTCCTATTCTGTGCCACAAATAATTGTTGCCCGTGTTCTTTGCGTATGTTACCCTTTATCTAGTTTACTCATCCGTTTTTTTTTTTTTCTCGCAGAAAACTAAATGGTCCTATAGGGTGCTGGTATTGCAGTATGCTAGCTTCACTCCGAATGCTTGCCATGGCATTGCTAATGATCGCAGTTTATTACGTGCAACGTCCCAATGTACATGGTAGGCCTGGCACCTTTCAGCGTTATTCGGCTCATAACACTAACACGGACAGTCTGAAATGAGCATTGAAGCTCGAGAGCGAGGGCCGGAGGTCGCTATCAATTGCTCGGCTCTTTTATTGGGAGTAGCTCTCTCATATTGGATCAGCTTTGGTTTCACGCGCATGACAAACCAAATTTCTTGGGTAGGCTCAGCCTAGCCAATTTTCCATTTTCACTTGCTAATACAATTGCCACCAGAGAATGCCTATTGCAATTCAGTCAATATTTTCCATCCTCTCCGGCACCAGCATGTTTCTCCTTCCAGATACCCCTAGGTGGTACTACATCCGTGACCGTATCGAGGAGGGAGACAAAACTCTGTCGCGACTGTATGGTGTCTATCGCAAAAACATGACAGATTATAGTGCTGTGGCGGAAATCCAGTCCATGAAATCCACCATCATGGCCAGCCTTAGAGTTGAAGAAGAGTCTGAAAACAAACTAACACTCTTGAGCATCATTTGGGACAACACTCCCCTCCGCGTCGGCCGACGCATTCGCATCTCCTTTATCATTCTGGGTATTCAGCAATCCATGGGTATTAACATTATGGTTTACTACATGACTCGGATTTTCTCAGAAGTTGGCCTTTCCGATTTCACGGCTTCTCTCATCGCGGCCGTGTCACTAACGGTGCAGTGGATGGGATCCTGGGTTTGTATCCCTACGATTGAGCGCCTAGGACGAAGAAGAATCATGCTTCTCACCGCATCAGTCGAGACTTGCTGCATGCTAGTGTTTGTGGTGTTGAACATGATCGAGAACAAGACGGACGCCACACGCTGGGCAGCTGCCATGATCCTATTTCCCTACCTGTTCTTCTACGGGTGGGGATGGGTCGGGTGCCCCTGGCTCTATGGACCCGAGGTATGCTGAATTCTATTTTTTTTTTTTTTTTTTTTTTTTTTTTTTTTTAGTATTAAATCTGATATTGTATACCAGATCGCGCCATTGCGATATCGCCACATTGGTTCCGCAGCTGGGCTGTTGGGTGTTTGGGTATTCACCTTTATCACAGTGTTCGCGGGCGGAATTGCCCTGAAGACGGTCGGTGCGCGAATTTGGATCTGGCCTCTTATTTTCAACGTCATCGCGGTGTTGTTCGTCTACTTTATGTGTCCGGATGTCAGTATTGGGTTCCATTCCTGTTGTTTAACGTTGATAGACTGACTTTAAGAGCAGCCGACCGGGAAAACTCTGGAGGAAATTGATCAGATCTTTGCTCGGGATGACTCTGTCTTGGAGCATCTTAGCCATCAAACTACTGAAAAGGAGGATGTTCAAGAATTGGAGAATAGCGCGTGATGCTTTTTTCGTCTTGAGGTTTGACTGTTGACTGATTTTCAGTTCCAATTACCGCGTTGGCTTTCATTAGTTATAACGGGGTTTTAAGCAGTGTATTCAATTCAAGACCACTTCGATATTGAATGACTTTCTTTTAATACTAGCGAGTATCTGGAGGGCCTAGTTCTATATTAATGGATTATAAATTACTCTTCCCATGTGTCTCCCTTCGCTTATCCTGCAAACGAATCACTCCCTGTGAATAATTAACAAACGGGATTCAAGAAATAATCAACCAAAGCAGACGCCCGGCTTGAAACTCACCTCCTGGATGCAGCTTGCTACAAGCACTCCATCATTGGTCCAAATTTGCTGTCGGACTAAACCACGACCGTTTCCTGTCCAACTACAGCTTATCTCCGACAACAACCACTCGTCCGCTCGCAGATATTCCATATTATGAAAATAGATAGTGTGATCAAGGCTAACCATCATGGTAATCTTTGAGTCATGAGACGCTTCGACCCGAGACGATTCTAGATGCGGCCTTCGAATCGCCATGTGCCTTCCGGTCGGACCTGAATGGGCCTCTGGTGTGGGATAGAACTCGGATATCGGCGTGGTCAAAAAGTGCCAGACCTCATGACTATGAGGGGCACCGACGAGAAAATAGCTGTCCGACATGAAAGCGAGCGCGGCTTGGTGAGCTTCAAGACTGGCAGAACTTGACATAGGACCATTTGCCTTGATCCATTGATGAATTCGCTTATCTTCTGGTCGCCGCTGTCCACCTTCGTCTAATATTCCCACACTGCTATTTACAAAGGGAGTCGCCAGATTCTGTCCTCCTGTTTGAGTGCCCTTTGGCTCTGGGATATTAGGTGGCATGGGTGATTGGTGCTGGAGATTTTCTATTCCACTGCCAGGGCTTCTCTCTTTGGTGAAGCTGATCATACAGACGAATATAGGCTTGCCTCCTTGAAGAGCCCTCACGGACCGAGTACAAAAGCCTTTCCCATCACGAAGCCTTTCCACATGGTAGTATATTGGTTTCTCCGAGCTTGCAGCGTGTACAAATGAACCATGTAACGAATGTGCGACAAGTTGTTTTCGTACAGTTTGTTGGGCAGCACGGAGACTCTGTGCGATGGCGAATCCCCCAAATGTTCCACGCTCCCCCGGTCGCCAAAAGGGGGAAGAGCTCTTAAAGTCGTCGGGCCTTTGGTCGGAGACTCTCACAACGTCAATTTGCCTTTCGATTATCGATGGCGGGCTCTGGTTTGTCATTGTTGGGTTCTAAAATCTCAAAGCCGACTGTTATTATTCGTAGCACAATGGGGCAGTCCATCATTTTATTCACCTGGCTCAAAGATAACCGGAAATTATTGGAGTGTATTTGCAAAATCCTATTACGCAGCGATTCGTCGAAGGTAATTTCAACACAAAAGCTAAAACAACCTCGTCTTGGCTTCTTTCTCCGGTCAATTAATGTAGAGTCCGGTAGTAACTACCTCGGGGAGCAAACAAACGGAATTTTTAAGGTCGGTTTTGAGAAACTGTATATCCTTCCCTTCTCCGTTATAAATCCGGATTAGCCGAATAAAGCCGACATTGGAAATTCAGAAGATTCCATGGGGTATTGATGATTATCTCATATATGGGGCTGTCTTAGAGAGATTTAAAAAGTCATCGCTTGGTATTAAGATAGCTTATAGCTCATTTTAACCTTAACCAATTGAAAAATTAGTTCATTTCTTTTTCGCGACAATTCATAATGCCTCCCATCGTTTCGGACATGACGGTTCATTTCCGTCACGATAGGTCTATCACACAGATGATGCTAGAGAACACTTCAAATGTCGATCCCAGCAAAGTCATCAGTGAGGATATCTTAACTGGTAAAAGCATTACCTATAGCAGCCTACGCGAAGATGCATTCAAGGCTGCCTGGACACTTAGGCATGAGTTAGGGCTCAAGACGGGAGATACAGTTACTATCATTGGGAGGAGCTGCGTACGTCAAAGCCTTGTCGACCTTCTTCTCGATATCCAATTTCTCACCCTGAATATTTAGGTGGACTATATTGTTGCGACTCATGCTATTTGGGCGGCTGGTGGAATTGTCAGGTTAGATTTCCATCCCACATATCTGTTCCGTTTCAAGTACTCACAATTTCAAGCACTTTCAACCACTCCTCGACGGCAAAAGAAATCGCTCATGCTATCAATGTGATCAAGCCGCAGTTTTTTATCGTGGACAGTATGTACCATGACAGACTACTAGAGGCTCTCAATCAGGTGGATTACAAGGACGTGGCGATAATGACAATGGTGTCTAGGCTAGACGGCAAGTTCCTGGTAATACCTTCTCATCTTGCTCGAATCTAAGACAGTTCGTTAACAAATTAGTTTCCGTATGACCTCACCTGCCACTCTGAGCGTGTAGAGCCCGAGGCCTACGTGCTGGATGGCCAAGATGCGCGGACAAGGTGCGCGGCCCTGGTATTGTCTAGTGGTACCACCGGCCTACCGAAAGCTGTTATGTTGTCTCATTACAACTTGGCTGGGATATGCGAAGCACTGCGTGGTCACAACCCCGACAACTGGAGGGAGTCTATGAGAGAAGTTTTTTTTCCGGTATGTAATTATCCCACCGCCGAACGAGCTTCTATTATGCTGACTGGCTATAGCCATGTAGGTCACACCCATAAACGCATAATGAGGTGAGTAGATTTTTGACTTCTCATCTACAGTATCGCACATCTATGGGCTATATGTGTGTGCATTGATGGGCCCTTGGCTGGGATACTATGTTTGCATGGTCCCTCACTTTCAGCTCGATGCTTACTGTCAGGTCAGTTGCATTTGGATA
Source organism: Penicillium sumatraense (assembly GCA_020086695.1). Lineage (NCBI taxonomy): Eukaryota > Fungi > Ascomycota > Eurotiomycetes > Eurotiales > Aspergillaceae > Penicillium > Penicillium sumatraense. Next base: position 1,239,227 of record JAGIKU010001370.1, on the reverse strand, counting down.
TCAAAAACTTGATGTTTCTGACTTATGTGATAGCTTATGCATGAGAAACGTGCAACGCTCGCACGCCTTGTGCCTCCAGTTGCGGTTATGTTGGCGGAGAATCCTATTGTTGATAAATACGAGTATCCTGATCTTGAATATTTCTCTTGCTCAGCGGCACCATTGAAGGTCTGGTTTGATGACACGACAAATTTTGGAACACCAGCTAATCTTTCTATAGCCAGCTATCGCGTCAAAGTTGCGGCTTAGATTCAAAACAGTTAGTCTTTGTCAGAGTAAGTCGGTCGAGCTTTTCCCATAGAGATAGCAAACTAACTCGGGGAACATAGCATATGGCTGCACTGAGCTATCCTCTTGCATTGCACAGAGTGGTGTTAGAGACAAAGATGCCCCTCTAGTTTCTGCAGGTACTCTACTTGCCAATGTCAAGATTCTCTTCCTAGATGAACAAGGAAAGGAAGTACCTGCTGGTCACCCAGGGGAAATTGTCGTTTCCACACCGACAATTATGCTGTTAGTATTCTATTGGCTAGGGTCCCTGCTTATGTTCTCTAACTCAAATTCATCGCAGTGGGTACAAGGATAATGAAGAAGGTACACGGGAGAGCATGCACCAACCGGGGTGGTACAAAACAGGAGACATTGGATACCTCGATGACAAGGGTTACTTGATAATCGTGGACAGATTGAAGGATGTCATCAAATATAAGGGGTATTTCAGCCTAGCCATCTTTTACATTTTTCAAAACTAACTGAATAATCCAGCTTCCAAATTAGCCCTACTGAACTCGAGGAAATAATTGGAAGACATCCTTTGGTGAAGGATTCTGGTGTCACTTCTGTCTGGGATGATGCACAGGGCACCGAAATTCCTCTTGCATTCATTGTGCCAAATAAAGCAATCAGTTCAATTAATCAGGATAGGCTGGCAAAGGAAATTCAAGATATTGTGGCGCGGGAGGTGGCGGGCTATAAGAAGTTAAGGGGTGGAGTTCGATTTATCGATCAATTGCCACGGAATCCAACAGGGAAAATGCTGCGTCGTCAGCTACGGGAGAAGGCTGCTTCGAAGGCGCATTTGTAAATTTACCTACGTACCAGATTTCTTTTGCAAATTCTTGGCTTTGGCACTATACTAGATTCAATTTGAGCGGACAGTAATGGTCTATATCGATTCGAAAATATGTTCATCCGTGGAGGGAGTAGTGCGATCATTCAAATTCTCGTTGAGCCGAAATGATTCTTGTATAAGGTCACTCAGTCTCTGTTCATGGCCTCGGGTTCCTTCCTTAATGCGACCGGTCGCAGACCTGCATATAAGGTTTTTTCTTTTTTTTCTTTTTCTTTTTTTTTTTCAGTTTCGTTTCACAGACCCATGGAAGATCGAGGGTGTGGCTGGCCGGGAGACAAACCATAGAAAAGAGTTCAAAAGCAGATTCAGTGACTGCGTATGTGTCTGGAGGTTTTGTCGGTATTTTGCAAGGGTGTCACCACGGAAACCCCACATCATTCGTTTCCATTGCACCTGGGCATATTTTCTGATACATAGATCCAATTTCTGGATTTTGATCGCCGATCGCCCCACGGTATTGGGCTGTGGCATTATCGAGTTCGTGAAGTGTTTCTTGGCAGGACTAAATCATGTATGATGAAGCGGCGCCGTGCTCGAAAGGTGCATTGGCCATGACGGTATCAAATTCTCTTTTGAGGATTTTCAATGTATAATAGAGACCAAATAATGTGTCTTGGAACTATTTAGGTTCTCGCGGTGCTTGTTTGCGTCCTTTGGTAATGGATGTAAACAAACGATGTGCTATCTGGGCGCAGAGAACTATGTCCCCAACGGAGATACCTAGAGGCATAATATAAGATTATTACTAATATATTTTGATCTGCTTATCACACATCTGGAGATGACTCAAAGGCAGATTGGTAAAGTGGAGTGAGATTTACTTGCGTGCGGAGGGACAGGGCACTTGCTAAAAGAGTGTGTGCAGTCTACAAAGCGAAGCGAGGGGAAATGAATGCGAAAAAAGGCGAAAGACGTCTGTTGACTTTCGCTTCCCAGCTTTCATAAAGTTGGGAAATTCAATTATTCAAGAGGACACTGCCACGACTGTATGCCAAGATCATATCTGATGGCTTACTCACCCAATTAGAAGAACTTCTTTTTATTTAAAATATATCGAAGTACGATTTACGGGGGCTAGAAAGGACAGTGGTCAAATCGAGGTAGATCATCTCAGACGAATCGCCGGTTTGCTGTCGATAAGACTCTTATCGACAGCAAACCGGTGCGAAATTTAGGACTAGCGGCTCAAGGCACGTTCGAGGGGATTCTGAGATATCGGTCCTCCTACGTGACAGCACCCCTGTGCACTGCCAAACAGTTTCTACCTAAAGGTGTCGCATTCTGTTGTGGCGCATGGTCGGATTGGCAGGCTGGTTTGGAAGCCGGGCTAGATTCAGGAATACTACCTTTTATCTGGCCAAGATAGAAGTGAAAAGGGTGAAAAAATGAGTACAGATGGAAAGGCGAGAAGAGCAATCAGGTCAAAAAAAATCAACGAGATCAAGAAATACTCCCGCTGGGGGAATCGAACCCCCGGCTGCCGTGAATCGATCACGTGAAAGACGGCGATGTTGACCACTACACCAAACGGGAATTGGTAAGGTGAGAAGTGAGGGTTTTAATATCTATTCTTGAAAGGTATTCAGCTACAAACAATTCTGCTAGGGTTTCAGATCTAAATTAATTTCGAATCAAATGAATGAAACTCTCGAGTTAATCTAATATAACATATCACAAATTCAGTTCTACGATATGACTATCAAACATACATATTTACCTACATTAGGTAAACATAAACTGCCCTGCTTCTTCTATTTCTCCTGACTAAGGAGTTCTTGCTCGGATCCAACGCTAAGAGCGATGATCCACCAGGGCCATGTTTATATATATACATGCATGTTGCATGATATGTAAATACTATTTGCGTAGTACTAGTACATACTAAACTTAGTATCCCAATACTATTTTTGTTTATGAATTCTAATAACGTTAACATTGGAAGGTTTCAGATAGGGTCTTTAGATCACACCTGGGCAGCGCAGTGAATCAAATCCATTTCATCCTCTGAACATAATATTAAACAGGTGTTCCATGAACTGAAAACTTCCCGATGAATGTCATCCTCTCTCTGAAAACTTTCTATGAAGGGATGCATACATTCAAGCCTTTCACCTGGAGGTGAAAAGCGTTTGAATTTTAAATTCCAATCGTGGCCATACAAGTAGAATTTTTTGAATAGTTATGGATGTTCTAAAAGCACTTTATAGTATATCACTATACTACTACTAGTAACTACCTAGTAGTTATTATAGCCAACGCTTACTACCTGCACTATTACCTAGTAGTGTAGCTGGCTGACTGGAGCCTGACATTATACGAAATCTTTTCATTTTGTAGAAAGTGAGATTAAATTGAGGCAACGCCCCCAAAGTTACCCGCAATAGGTACCGCAGGGGAGGCCATATGATTGTAATGCTCGCACCTAATCAGTGCTCCGCAACCATGAAAAAATGAGACTATTCTGGACGTATGAAAAGAAATTAAAGGAAAAAAAAGATAAACTCGGATACCGGGAATCGAACCCGGGCCAGCCCGGTGAAAGCGGGCGATCCTAACCTCTAGACCATATCCGATTGGTTGATAAATTCCAGAAACTAAAGAGATAGAGCTCACTAGACTAATGAGAGCAACTGCCCATACGTTGATTCAACCATGATTGCTGTTGGTTGGAACCAACAGCAATAGTACCAACCATTGGGTTCTCACTGAAAATTAATCGCATTACCTAACTGTCTGCTTTCAGGACCTAAAATTTACCAGAGTCAGTTAACGAACGATGAATCAATGATCGCGACCACCCCGAGAATCTAGTGCTTGTTCCGGAGCATAATCATGACTTTCCACGTACCCCGTCCCGCCCACAATATCCGACCACAACTTTCTCGAACGTGTTACACCGCACTTAGTAACAAGTCCTTTGTCTATCGCTCCGCAAGTCAGTAAATGAGGTGCTGAATGCTTGTAATTGACAGATCTCAGTGTGATTAGTCATACACTCAGCACCTTTCCATGTAGACTGCAGCACCTAGTTTAATCTTTCAACCTTCACTTAATCAATCGCTCAGCACCATACTATAGTATCGCATGTCTTTTGATCGGTGCTATGCAATAATACCCAGAAATTCCCTTTGATTTTTTGAATTTGGTCTTGATAGATCTCTCCCTATGATACAGACATGAAGTACCTGTCGTTGGCCTTTCGGGCGTTGCGCCAACGTTATCCGTGTTCACCAGCCACCCCGTTGCTTTATCGCCCGCATTCCCGTTGCGCGTCAACTCATACCGCAATCAACACAATCAACACCAAAGATGACTCCAATAATGCTGTTATATACGAGCCTCTCGAAGGGATCGAAAGACTCGAAAACTATCAACCGGGGGGCTATCACCCTATCCGAATAGGGGATATGCTCCACGGTCGATATAAAATTGTCCACAAGCTAGGACATGGCGCTTATTCAACCGCGTGGCTGGCCAGTGATAAAAGGATGAATAGATACGTCGCAGTCAAGATCTGTACGGCGAATGCGAATCCAAGAGAAGTGGATATCATATCCACTCTAACCAAACCCCATCGTTCCCCAGACAGTTATCTAGGAAAGATGATGATCCCTTCTATTCTCGACAGCTTTACCGCCCATGGGCCTAATGGCAGCCATAACTGCTTTGTTACAGCACCAGCGAGCGCTAGCCTCTCTGACTTGAAAGATGGCTCATGGATGCGTTTATTCCAGCTTAATGTAGCCCGGTCATTAGCCGCCCAACTTATCCTTGCCGTGGACTATGTACATTCACAAGGTATTGTCCATGGTGACGTACACCTCGGCAACATTCTTGTCAAAACCCTGATTGATTTTGATGAGTTTTCTATTGAACAAATATATGAGAAATATGGAGAACCTGAACTAGAAACAGTCCGTCACCTGGATGGTAAACCTCTACCGCCTGGCGTCCCAACTCATGGGGTTTTACCTATATGGCTGGGCAAACCGAGTGAAGAGATACTACTTTCGGAAGCAAAAATATTACTTCCTGACTTTGGCGAAGCATTTTGGCCATCGAAAGAGCAGAAATACACCTCTTGCACCCCGCTTATCAATCGACCCCCTGAGACGCGATTTGAACCTAACAACCCTTTGTCCTTCTCATCGGATATTTGGAGTCTCGCCTGTACTATATGGTGCATAGTCGCCCAAAGGCCATTATTTGAAGGATTTCTCGCAACAGAGGATGATATGACCTGTGAATATGTCGATACTCTGGGCCTCTTGCCACCCGAGTGGTGGAAAAGATGGGATGCGCGAACCAAAAGATTTGACGAAGACGGTAAACCAACGAACAGAAAATATCTCCGAACTTGGGATGATAGATATGAGGATAGCGTGCAGCAGCCCAGGCGGGATAAAGATCTATCGTCGTTCGATATTGAAGAGAAGAAAGCATTCTTTAATATGCTAAGGTCGATGTTCTCATTCAGACCTGTTGATCGTCCTACTACCAATCAAATTCTCAAATCAGAATGGATGGTGAAGTGGGCTTTACCTGAATATCACAGAAGTCAAGATAATGCATGAGATATACCGCGTCGATAAAATTTATAATTAGAATATAAATTATTTGAATAATATGCTACTGCGCACTTTTTGAATAGCCGAAAATAATATACGAGAATATTTTAGCGACTAGCGGGTCGAGTTTCTATAACCTCCTCCAGGTGCTAAACACAATGCCTAATTTCTTATTGACTAAATAATGGATTTCATTGGATCAAACTTCATCCGGAGAATTTTCATCATTTTCCCTCCAAAGATCAGGCCGCTGGACAAATCCCAGAGGTTTCCGCGCCCTATGGAAAGCCTCAACCTCTCACATCGAAAAAAGCTAGTTGCCACGCCCCGTTGTCTCTTGCGACCAAATGCCTCATTCGCATCTATCATGTAATTCTTCCAACTCCTGTTCCTTTATATAAATTGCATCCTCCAATGGATTTCGTAGCCCTGGCGCCTCTCGTAGCGCCCAGACCTTGTACTAGTACTAAACGTCTTCACCATCTGCTACCAATTTGCCATGCATTTTTTGCGGCACATCACTCTTTGCATCAACTTAATACTGCTTCGTATACTATATGTAAGAATTGCCCAAGAAGTCCAGTTTGTAACATAAATTTAGCCACGGAGTAGATCGTCGCGTTTGACGATATCTTTTAAAAACCTGCCGTGTTCAACCTAGTACTGTAGATTACAGAGCACGTACATAAACAAGAAAAAATAAACCATTCATTGGTGCGCGTCCACATCATGTGGCTTTTTATCTATATACAGTTATATAAAAATAAAAAAAAAAAAAAAAAAAAAAAAAAAAAAAAAAAAAAAAAAAAAAAAACCCGAGAATCCACAAACCCAACCCGCTGCCTTGTGCGGCTTTCGGGGGAGTTTGATTGGGACCCAGTCCCGAACCCCTCATCCTCCTCCAGAGGACCAAAGCTAGTGATGTCCCTTGTGAAAACCACAGCCTCCTCCTTCTCCAAAACCTCCTCCTGCCCAATCTCCTTCCTCTTCTTTCTTCTGCTTCTCCTCCTCCTTCTTCTTCACTTCCTCCACTTTGGCGGAAGCCCGCACAAGGTTTCCGATTGTCCACCCGGTCCACCATTCGGCGATAACATCCCCGTACTTAGGGCGGGACCCACGAAACCGAAGAACTGCCTTAGCTTCTCGAAGGTGGTCGCATATCTGGAGACGGGGAATTGCCCCAAAGCCCTGGAAAGCCAACCCAAGAGTCTGTCGTCCTGCTTTTCTTCGCATATTACTATGCTGACAGTTAGCTAACGAATCCTGATAGTGAAAACATGGTGACATATCATCCCCGCACCTGCATTGGATGACCCCCGAACAAAGAGAAATGAATACTTACGGGCAGAGCAGTGATGATTGGAGGGGCGGTGACAAGCGCCGTGGCCATTGCGGCCACCCAAAGTTTCTTGGCAACCATTATTGCTATATCTCGAAGTCAGCATGATGTTTGCCCCGACCCAATACCGTCTTTTCGAACAAGAAAAGATTTGTTCAGAATGGGAATTTATTGCTCACCAGGAGGATCAATTGGTTGCACAGAGAGAGGAATGGGGAAAAGAAAGGGAAGTTTTGAAAAAGGGCAGACTTTTTGTGTCGGTCCTGCGCTTTAGGGTTGCTCCTTCCTGCTAGCAAGTGCTGATTGTGTTGGGAGTCGACTAGAACGGCAGGAGCGTCAAAGCCACTTCGCGTGATTAATGAGGCTTACTAATGGTCTTAATACTAAGTAGTTACTAATTAACTATTATCTAGGGCAGATCTAGGGCCGGTTTGTCAAATCTGTCGTTCCCGGTCCAGATTGGGAAGCGGAGTGAATCAATATGGTGCACCTATTGAACCACGGTTGTAGCTGTCGGCCTGCCCTTTTTGGACTCACTATATTATGCTGCTCCTTTTTTTCTCTCAATATGCTTTTCAATATTCAAGCTTGAACACTGGTGTCCGAATTTTATCATCATGAAATTCTCAAGACATCGCATTACTTCCAACCTCATGCGCCCATTCATCGCTGACAATAATGGTGTGGTTCGCTACGGCATGTTGAATAGCCTCCCTGCAGAGCTACTACTGGAGATCTGTGAGCTCCTTAAGCCCCTTGATCGAAGATGCTTTTCCCTCATCAATCACCGAATGTATAGCCTATATCAGGCATATTATAGCAGATTACCTTCTCACACAGGGGTTGAAAAGTTATCAATCTTACTACGAATCGAAAGAGACCTACCCGAATATTTCGCTTGTTATGTTTGTAACAGGCTTCATTGGTTTGATGGATCTGAAGGCTTTGGACTTAGCGGATTGGCTAAGAACAAAACTTCAACACTTCCATGTGACTACAAAGGATATGACCCGAAGCATGAAATAAATGGTGATGTGACGATGAGCATGAGAACCCATAATAGATTCGCTCATTCAGAAAGCCGTCTTACTCATCTCCAGCTTCGGCTTGTAATGAAGAGATTCTATTATGGTACACGACATGGGATTAGCACCGACTCTCTATCATACACACAAATCCGCAGCTACCTTCATCCCATCCAGCCTACCGAGTTCCCTAATCAGCGTATAGAGGTGACTGATCCGAAATATCCTAAAGTTCCTACTCTATTTTCGATAGAGGCACAAATATGCCCTGAGCCCCCTGGGCTTTATATTCGAACGCAGGATATCTTAGTGTACAAAACGTGGGAAGATTCGAAAATTAAACCTAGCTATAATCCGATGGAGTATTATCAGATCTGTTACCACGGCACGCTTTCAAGCAAAAGATGGCATCTTGAGGAACTGAAAGAAGGAAAAAGAGAATAGTTGAACTACCATTGCTCAAGATGTGTAGTAGAAGGCAAGATCGAAATTATTGAAAACTTCGACTCTCAGGTCGCATTGGTCATGACAAGGTGGTTTAATCTTGGCGCTGGCCTTGATCACAATGATCAATTATGGCAGATTCAGGCCTATGGTCCCACAAATCGTCCTCGGAGAGTTGAAAACTCACAGAATCTCAAATGCCCCCGTTCGTGTTTTGAAGGACAGGCTCCCGAGTCATTTAGCGAATTACGAGGCCGCAACCTGTCTTACCTGAAGGGAGAGCGATACAAAAAGGGAGAACCTTTCGTTATTAATGAGGGCTCATATCTCTGGTATATTCCATACAGGCGCCATCTAAAGAATTGAAGAAATCAGAAAAAGGGAGGCTAAGGCCTATATGGCGAAAGTTATGTCGACGGGCACGACGTCGAAGAGCTAAGATTCATAATGCGAAGCGCACAGCTTCTCGTAAGGTGCGGTCTATGAGGAGGAATTTGCATGATAGATTGACAGACTTGATGTAACTATATCGGTTCCTACATTAAAAATGATTCTACTTAAGCTAATTTTAGCGACAGTAATTACCTTGAAATCGACTCCTCTGACAGCGACTCCTCTGACAGCGACACTTCTGATAGCGATCAAACAAACAGCAAGTCCTAGTCTCAAAGAAAATGGCTGAGAAATTCTTTCAAAAATTCCTATGGTCTTTATGATGGAACAGCACTACATAGTAAACAAGATAAAATTAGTGCCCGAATGGGACGGTGCAGTGGAGAATTCCACAAGTGCCTCCGCCAACCTGGCTGATCCGGCCGGAAACAAACTTTTATATGCCTACAAATGAACGAATGGACTTTGATGACATATGGCTCGACTTACTATAACCAAGTAGTGACTCTGTAATTATGCAAATGAATTATTAGTATACAGATCATGAGAATGATAGACAAATGAGAAGTCGTGCCACGGGTGCCCTATTTTCAGTCGTAACTGGGGAAGATGTGACACCAGATTGGCTAGGAATAATGTGGGGACCGGCGTAACTTTCTTTGTTCAACTCAACACCTTGACCTCCTTTTCGCGAATTAATATAAATCAAATCTTTGAATAAACTGGAAAAGATCAGAAAACCTGCGGTCGATTCTTTTTTCTTTTTTACTTTTGATCACTTGTTCCCATATTGTATTCGGGAAGTTGAAAACAATCAGACCAATACCTTGGCAGGTGTGCATCAAAGTGGGTGTATTGCAAGATGATTATTTTCTCCAGCCTGATTTTGGAAATCGCCATCGTCGCTTTGGTTCTCACATTCATATATAACCGACTAGAAAGCGCTAAATTGAGACGTGTATGTTCATAATCCCTGTTAATTGGTCTTCAGGAAGAAAACGGGTGTTTTCTTTGTTTGGAAGAGGGTACGGAGCTAAGATAAACATTAGATTGACAAAAATTTCGCTGCTGCTCAAGGTTGCCATCAAGGTTGCCAATATTTGAATAAATGGAGTGCAAGATGGCCAATGGGGCTCGATTTACTGAACAAGGCGTTCAAATATGAGAAACAGCAGCAGATTCTGCAGTTCTTCCTCCGAGTCGTTCAAGAGTCCGGAGAGACATTCGAACAGAATCTTCTTTTTGCACGCGGAGTGGACACGATTGAGCCTGAAAATATTAAAGCTATCTTATCCACGCAATTTGAAGGCAAGTCTTACCTCCCAGGTACCCATAAAAGCTTCTCTACTCGCAAGTAGTGCCTCAGGCAAACCATTATGACATCCACACCTACTTCTATCTCTCACCTCTTACCACCTCACCTTCACCAATACACACCTCTTCACATACATTGCCCGTACCCTATTCATTATAATATCGCATTGAGTACTAACGTAGCTTGATAATTCAGATTTTGATCTCGGACTCCGGATCCCCACCTTCTATCCTCTGTTGGGCAGCGGCATATTCACCCAGGATGGGAGCAAATGGCAACATTCACGAACACTTCTTCGACACCAATTTTCGTCTAACAGATTCAATAATTTCGAATCAATCAAAGGAGCCGTAGGGAATCTCATAGCCGCAGTTCCAGAGAATAGCGAAGTCGATTTTCAGCCCCTTTTCTTTCGGCTCACGTTTGAGACTACGCTTTTCCTGCTTTTTGGAAAATACATTCCATCGTTAAAGTCAGATAGTCTTGGCAATCGAGAGACTGAATTTGCGAATGCTTTCAATCTTGCCCAGGATTATCTGGCCCAGCGTGGCCGCCTTGGGGACCTTTACTGGCTCCATGGAGGCTCTGAATTTCGCAAAGCTTGCAAAATCTGCCACGATTTCGTTGACGGTGCCGTCGAAAAGGCCTTGGATTCTTCGGAAAAGGATCGGGATTTTGGACCGGAAAAACGGCCTTACATTTTCATCGACGCTCTTATTAGTGAAACGAGGGATCCAAAGGCACTGCGAGACCAGTGTTTAAACGTCCTCTTAGCCGGCAGGGATACAACAGCATGCTGTCTTTCGTGGGCTCTGTAAGGACTTAAGTCAATTTTGGTGCTGCGTATGTGAAAGCTAATTTATCAAAGGCGTCTTCTTGTTCTCCACCCGAAGGTTTTGACAAAGCTCCGAAAAGAAATATCCGAAGCGTTTGGGGTCGGCAAACAAACCACAGAGCCTGATATTAATCAGGTCAAGAACCTACCATATCTATCTGATGTTTTGAAAGAAGGTATTTCGCACACTCAAACTTCACAGACATGTTTCTTTGTGCCATTACCGTACATCCAGCTGACTTGAACGATAATAGTTCTTCGACTATACCCATCTGTCCCTGTTAATTCCCGGGCTGCTGTAAAGACAACCACACTACCAACAGGAGGTGGTCCTGATTTTAACTCACCTGTCCTAGTGCGCAAGGGAGAGGCTGTAGGGTATTGCGTTTATGCCATGCACCGTCGAGTCGATCTATATGGGCCAGATGCGAATGAATTCCGCCCCAAACGCTGGGAAAATGGTGCGCTCAAGGATATAGGCTGGGGATATCTTCCTTTTAATGGAGGCCCCAGAATATGCCTGGGGCAGGAATTCGCTTTACTTGAAGCAAAGTACACACTGATACGTCTTCTACAAACGTATGAGGTCATTGAACCAGTTGAGGGCAAATTCTCAAATCTTAATGACGTGCAGGTTGGCAATGAGAGACAAGTTCTAACATTGGTTGTTTCTTGTGGTGAAGGGTGCTGGGTTAAGGTGAAGAAATACGCAGACTAGGATTTTCGATGTGTGATGCTGCCTATGACAGGTAATTACCTCGCCACTGACAAGAAGCATAGAGGGCCAAGAAAAAGAAAATCAAAGCACAGAGTGTTTGGAATGAGCAACAGATATTATGATTAGCAGAGATACCTGGATCAAAGAAAAACGTTCCACTACTTCATTTAACAGTCAAGGTGACATCAAGGGAGGAGAGTTACAAGCAGCTTGAAGTCTAGCACAGTGCCGACCTATCCAAATCCGTAGTGCAACATTCGCCTGTAAATAGCCAAAAAGGCCCGTGAAAAGGATCGAATCTTCTGTTCCTCGAGACTGGGGTAGCCGACAGCCAGTGAAGAAATAACCATAAGAACATTTTGCCCACTCCAGCTCTTTCCTCTCCTGGCTCTGTCCCCCGATATGCTCGTATAGGATGAGCATGGGGCGAGGACGGGAGAGGGCCCGCAATGCTTCGGCAATCTTGACCGAACGGGCATTTCATGGACCTTGGGGCTTGAACCGTGAACGGGTGAACGTTTTGATCAGCTCGTTTTCGGATAATTTTTGGGAGTCCGACGTCATTTATGACTCTCTGACCGGCCCTATCTAGGACGAATAGTGTATGGCTGGCCTTTCGCACCTCGTGCTTGGAGATATTTCTGGAGGCGGCAATCTCATCGAGGGTCTTCGCCCAGACAGTGGCGGCATTCGGCCAATCTTCCACTCAAGTTGAGGGTGAGCGTGACGGAGAGAGTGAACTTTTTGGCGTGGCATATGGACCCAGCACACTGATGATCGCGACGAGGAAGAGCTGGAAATAGTCAAGCACTTCCTTAAAGTAGTGTTGGCGACCGCATGAGTCGTAAATTCTGGTGCTCGCGATGGCAACTCGAGAGATCTCGCCAGCAATTCCAAGAATGGCGGGAGGAGTAGGAAAGAAAAATGGCAGGTGTTTGCCGAGTGCGAGAAGGAGCAGAGTGGCTACTTATCTAGTCAACAATACCACCTCAACCACTGATTGGCCGAAGATCAGATTGAAATTATCTCAATAGGTAGCTTGATCTTTCTTTGGTTTTGATTAAAGGATTCGGTCTCACCTGGTATCTGGGAATTTAATCTTATCTCCACCTTGATCTACGAATGACGCTCAGGATCAAAAAAAACTATTCTTTTATCCTTTTGATCAACTTTTGATTCAATTTAATTTTGATTTTGCATCAACCATCAAGGTTTCGCTCATGTTTGCTGGTCGTGGCTGGTTGATGCGTTGATTATTCCTTGCTTCTCCTCTTACCGATTACTGCAAGCGGCCTCATGTTTTTGCCAGGAGAGCAAGTCATCGATATTTAATTTAGAGCAATTTTATTGCTCTTGAATCCCCAGATATGCCCCAAAAAGAGCGAAGAAATAAAGCAATAAATATCAATATTGGAGTTCACTCGGCATCGTATTAAAAATTCCGAAATTTGACCTAAATTCCGTTCCGGCATGACCGGCGAACTATAAAATTGAAATTTAGAAATCATTTCCATTACGACATGCGAGCCATTTTCTTTTCAAAGAAATCGAAAAAGAATTTATTTCCAATTTTAAAATGCCCGCCCTTGATGGAATTCGTGTCTTGGAACTGGCAGGCTTAGCGCCTGGCCCTTTTGCCGGCATGATGCTGGCTGATAACGGAGCCAGCGTGATCCGCGTCGACCGAGTCAATCCACCTCATCAGCCGAGCCCCGACGTTCTCATTCGAAACAAGTCCTCTATACAGATAGATCTAAAAAGTGTCGCCGGCAGAGATCTCTTCCTGCGTCTAGTTGAGCAGGCGGATGTCTTGATAGACCCATTTCGACCTGGAGTTCTCGAAAAGCTCGGCCTCGATCCTACAAACGTACTTCTGAAACTTAACCCTCGGCTAATCGTCGCTCAACTTACTGGATTCCGACGAGATGGAAAATATGCGAAGATGGCCGGACATGATATCAATTATCTAGCGGTATCGGGTGTGCTTTCTATGCTGGGCCCATCGCCACGCCTCCCACCCGACGGCCGCCCGCTACCTCCTACACCACCGGGAAACATTCTCGGAGATTTTGCGGCCGGAGGCCATATGTGTGTTACTGGAATAATCATGGCACTATTTGCTCGATCGCAGAGTGGGAAGGGTCAAGTTGTTCATTCTAATATGGTAGACGGAGCAAATTATCTTGCGACCATGCCGCGAATCTCAACCAAGATCCCCGATCAATGGGATCGACCTCGTGGTGAGAATCTGTCCGACGGAGGCTGCCCATACTATAATGTATACGAGTGCAAGGATGATGGCAGCTATATGGCAGTCGCGGGGCTTGAGCCACAATTCTTTTCCGAGTTAGTGAAAGGATTGGGCTTGAGTGATCAGCCCTGGGTCGCCAAAAGAGACGATCGGGCTTTTTGGCCGGATATTCGGAACGCATTTCAGAAAAAATTCCGTGAAAGAACGCGCGAGGATTGGGAGCGAGTATTTGATGGGAGTGATGCATGTGCTACACCGGTGCTCACTAACGCAGAATTGGAAGCCAGTGGTTATGAACAGCGCCCCGGCGTGACTCTAACAGGAACACCGGCCCTGAAGACAAACTCAAGATCTGGATGGGATGTTGAAGTTTTGGGACTTGGGGAAGGTGGCGAGCAGGAATTGTGGAAATGGATGGGCTGGAAAAAGGGAAAACATTATGAACTGATCAATGGCGGGTTGCAAATCAAGAGCGCTTCTCGATTATAGTTTGATGTGGAAAGCAACTGATTTTATTCATCCAAATAAGAGAATCAATTAAAGGTACATTAAATTTCTATATCGATTGGAATACCATCGCCAGCCACTAGAGCGCGTGTCACTGCTTCGCATACTTTCACGGCTGCCAATCCATCTTCTGCCGCACACCTAGGAATTTCGCCCTTTCTAACAACTCTTGAAAGGTGTTCCACCTGTTGCTGAAATGGGATCCCATCGCCAGTCTTCAGAACACTCCTGCGAATGGGCACATTCCATCCTACCTCAAGCCCCAGTCTTTCGGCCTCTGCTGCATCGTATGTCCATAGTGTACCATCCGGCTCTGTCAATGTGCCACCAGTCCCAAAGATACGATAGGAGTCGATCACGCTAGGAGCAGGCGGATACAAGGGGTTGTCACCCGTGGCGGCCTCCCACCCGAACGGACTGTGGACGTTGTCGCTGATGATGAACGTCCCAACTACACCATTTGCAAACTGGAGCATTATAGCCGCTCCTTCTTCCACAAGGTCTTCGGCCGACACAGCGTGCGTCTCTCTAAGTCGGATAGCCGGGGTCGCCCACACCCGACTCACCCTTGCCTTTGTTAAAAAGTGTAGCACATCGATGTCATGAACGAAATTAGTCCATATCGGGCCACCTCCTGCTGATCGTGATGATCGCCAGCTCGCAGAGGAATAGTAGATGTCTGGTTTCTTTGCTGTCCAGGATCCAGTTATGGCGGTGATCTTTCCGAGCTTTCCAGCGTCGATGGCTTCTCGGGCCGCTGCGATGGATGGATGGAAGCGACGGTGATGACCGACCAGGATCTGACAGGATTTCGATTTCGCGAATTCAATCAGCTGGGTACCAGAAAGGGGATCCGTACAGAATGGCTTTTCGATGAGTACGGCCTTTGGGTTCCCATGCGTAATCACATCTGTAGCGACCTGCATGTGAAGGCTCGAAGGAACACAGATGATATATGCTTCCGGCCGAGGAAGTTGCGACGAAACGAGAGACTGCACAGAGTCGAAATGGGGAACGGATAGATCTGCTGCTAGCTGTTTTCCGGGAGGAAATGGGTCCACAATAGCTACCAGCGAGCAGGTAGACGAGGAGAGGAGATACTCTGCATGCAGAGGGGCAATGGTGCCTCCTCCTACAAGAACGACAGAGACTTTGGTATTTTGAATTTGAGATTCCATCTTCAATATGAGTATGTCAATCAAATTTCGCTGGATTGAGCGCAGAGCAAACAATTTAAATTGTGGGTCTTTCACTGGGGATCGTGGAGTAAGTCTTGTCCTCCCTGGGTACCCTTAGGCCCCCCCGGACCCCATAAACTCTCTGATATTTTTACCCCACATCTTTCGAGGACTCGGCCTCTTGATATAGCCCCCGGGTCAATTGACGATGCTTATTACCAGACCCGAGAATCCATGACTTGTATCGGATCTTCACTCTCTTTCACGAGCGTCAACCTCAAGTGAAGCGCGTGCATCACGATGGATATCCTACACCAATCTTACGCCTACGGCAAGTCACCACTCACCCCCGAGTCAAAGAAGATCCCCCACAACGCCCTTCTCTTTGGTGGAAATATCTCCAAATCACTATCTCCACTTCTCCATGGGATCCTCTTCAAATCAATCGACGCAGCATGGCTTTATCGCAAAGTTCAGACGACCGACCAGTCCGAGTTCGAAACCCATTTGGCAGCGAATAACACGATCGGCACGTCCATCACCATGCCAAATAAAGTGAAATTTGGCAGGGCATTGGACCACCTCACTGAAGAAGCCCGGGTCATCGGAGCAGTGAACACGTCATTCGTCAGAGTGGCACCGGGCGGACGCCGAGTTCACATTGGCACAAACACAGACTGTGTGGGAATTCGGGACACCATCGTTCAGAGAGACCCCCTGGTCGTCTCAAAGGCCGAGGGGAAGCCAGCGATGGTGGTTGGCGGAGGAGGAGCTGCACGCAGTGCCATCTACGCATTGTGGAAATGGTTTCGGCCATCCGAGATTTGCATCGCGAACAGACTTGACTCAGAGGTAGAGGATATTGTGAACTACTTCAACGGCGCGATGCCGGGCATAAAGCTACGCCACATACAGTCAACTGATACCGCGAAGAAACTGGAAGTTCCATACATCATTATTGGTACCGTTCCTGACTATCCTCCCACGCAACCCGGGGAAGTACTCTGCGCGGCGATCTGTGATGTGATCTTGAGAAAGAGTGGAAGGGGGTTGCTGATGGATATGTGTTATATGCCTACCCCTCAAACCACCTTCTTGAAGGCAGCCCGGGCCCAGGGATGGAATACAATTTCTGGGACAGAGGTGCTCGTCCGAGTTTGTGTTGCTCAGCAGGTTCTTTGGACCGAACAAGAACCAAATGAGATGGGCGTGCATCAGGCATTAGCAGCGATAAGCGAGGAGACAAAAAAAGATCTAGCCAAGTTGTAGTTTTCAAAAAAAGATCAATTTCTAAACTGTACTATAAATGATCACAAAGAGGCTCCTTCTCTGCCCACGTACTGAGGGTAAGCACATTTGACCCCAGACCCTTCCAGCAGGGGAGGAGAAAAAATTCTGTCCCTGCTGAACTAATCCCATTCGTCTACCAAAAAATGAAAATGTCGTGTGCCTCTCCCCAAAATGTTTTGCTACACGGAATACAATACTGGCAATTTCCCGTTCCGACTTTCCGCGTCAACATCTCTATACCCGAGGATCTGCCCAACCAGGTCGCTGATTCCCCGCAAATCGGAGGCTAAATTAATGCACCGGACTAACAATGCGATATCCATTTGAATCATTTTCGAGTCTTATATATCTAACCAACGTGGCAAACAAGAACTGCACCAACGAATACCTTATCGCATCAAATTATATTCAACAATGGCAGCGCATATAGCTCCCCTCGCTCAGGTCGGTGTCTCCCAAAGCATTGACAACACAATCGCTAACGGCCAAATAACAGCCCATCACGCTGAAATTATCAGGGAAAGTGATCAAGAATCGCATGTATAGGACTCCTCTCAGTGAATATGCTTCCACATTTGATGAAAACAATGTTGAGAACTGTGGCAAGCCACTGCCTCGATACGCAGAGCTTTACCAAGGTAACAAACAATCCGGTCGCTCTATCTGGAATGAAATTGGGCAAAAGCAACGCAAGAGCTAACTGTTGATTTACACGATTTAGATCTTGCAGACGGTGGAGCAGGTCTGATATGCACAGGAAATATTCCCATTCACCGAGACAATTTGGAAAATTATAACAACGCCGTTCTCGACATCAACAACCCCTGGGATCCAATTGAAGCGTTCGCACCCGCCATCAAAGCGGCCAAATCCCGGGGTGCCATTTTCCTGCCGCAGTTACAGTTTCCTGGGCGTCAGGTTCCAGAATTCTTGAATCCCAATCCCAAATCTTCATCTGATCAGCAACTCGGACCTTGCCTCAACAAGACGTATGGGAAGCCGTCGCCGCTTTCGAATGATGATATTGAGGACCTGATTCGCCGATATGTTTGGGCATCGGAAGTTCTTGCGAAGGCTGGTGCGGACGGAATCATTGTATGTTTTTTTTTTTTTTTTTTTTTTGGCTAGACTGAATTTCGCCGTGAAGTACTGACTGATGGGATCTAGCTGCATGCGAGTCATGGATACATCATGCAACAGTTTCTCTCGCCTTTGATCAACAAACGGAAGGACAAGGTAATTTCGCTCAACATACAGTTCATTGGGTGGTTTGAGACATTTAGCTAACTAAAATATCTAAAATTAGTATGGAGGCAGTCTGGAAAACCGCGCCCGTTTTATCCTCGAAGTCGTGAACGCCATCAAGACGAAGCTTCCATCTGACAAATTTGTCATAGCTGTCAAGCTGAACTGCCAAGATTGTATGTCTCAGGACAACACAGCAAGAAAGGAAATTTGTGCCATGAATACTGACGGGTTGGGAAATAGTTATCAAAGGCGGTACAAGTTTCGCGGAGATGTGCGTTGTCATCAAGTGGCTTGAGGATGCTGGTGTCGATTTTTTCGATATCTCCGGTGGCACTTATGCGTCACCTGCCTGGAGAGGAAACATCATGACCGAGCTCTCTGAACGGCCATCACAAAAAGAGCGTGGAAGGTAAGAAAATTGACAATGGTTCTTCATGACTTCGGTGCTAGATCTAATATTTTCCCCAGTTACTTCATTGAATGGGCACAAGAGCTGAAAAAAGTTCTCGTAAGTACTTCTTGCTCAAACTACACCAACTCAAGCTAATGAATGGTACAGTCGCGTGCGGTAATTGGCACTACTGGAGGCTGGCGTGACAGTCATCGCATGTCCGAAGCCGTAGAATGCGGTGATATCGACATGATTGGTCTCGGTCGGCCTTTGCGAGAAGATCCTAACTTCGTGAATCAAGTATTGCGAGGAGAAGTTAGACGCAGCAATCTGTAGAGAGGACGGATTTGTAAATCATGCGAAGCTTAATAGCTCTTAGTAACTATGCTAGAAGACAACCATTTCAAAAACAAATATTCCACCTTGATCGGGTTTCATGTCTCCAAAAATATGAGATGTATCTCGTACTGTATTTTTAGAAGGCACGCTCAACGTGAGCTGAGCAGCTCATGAGCATGCCCAAACCGTTCGAAAGTAGATGCTAGTATTATGTATCATTTATTGCTAGTAATTCACATTTCTAAGGTAATTAATATATCAATTATAGCAAATTACTAGAATTACTATATTCTTTTAATATGAGGGAACCTTCAAACACAAAGAACGGCTCAAATCTTGATCATGAGCGAGCACTAGATTCACAAAGCTGCCATATTTGGGAGAGATGTGAGAAGGCCAGTGGGCTTTAAGCATTTTTCTAGTGCTTTAAAGTCCCAAAAAATTTCATCTCTGCTTATAGATGCATACATAAATTTACAAAAATTTACTTATACACCACGTCCTCCATCGACCTCCAAAGTTGTTCCGGTCACAAAAGAGCTCTGATCAGAAGCCAGATACCATACTGCATTCGCAATATCGATTGGCTCGGTAACTCGTTTCATTGGCAATAAGTCCTCGATCTTCTGCAGTTTGTCCTTTGCATCTGATCCACTCCCGATGCTTGCTTTAAGCCTGTATTAGTCAGTACCCAGAACTGCTTCTGCGAAGACTTAACTCACATGGATGTATTCCCAACCGCTGGAGCGATACAGTTAAATCGGATGGTAGGCGCATACTCCAACGCCATAGTTTTAGTCGCAACCTAGTATAGTCAATCCAGTGTACACCTGCGAAGATTGGAAATTTAGAAGTATTTACGCTCACTGCTGCTTTGGATGCATTGTAAAATGCGAATCCTGGACGAGGGCGTGTGCACCCAGTACTACCGTCGTTAGCAATGGCATTACTCTGTGTCGGCAGTAGCCTACCTTGTAATGTTCACAAAAACACCATGTCCTTGTTCCATCATGAATGGGACAATGGCTTGCGCACTGCAGAATATAGGCTGTCCTGTCGTTGAGCGATGTATCTCCCAGAGGCCAACAATGAGGCAATTTATAGCTGCCCACCTACCTTAACATTAACATTGAAGGTGCGTTCGTACTCGGCAATCTCTTTCGTGTGAACGAGCTAGTTCCATTAGTTTTGTTCAATCAAAAAAAAAAAAAAAAATTTTTATACCACGGGGTCACAAACACTTTGACTTCCAGTGATTCCTGCGTTATTCACCACGACATCCAACCGCCCAAACTTCGACCGCGCAAGTGCCAATGCCTCCTCCCAGGTATCTGGCCGAGTCACATCCCCTGGCAAGAAATGAAGTTTGGGGTCGTTGCAAGTTTTCTGCTCTCCCTTCTGTTTATTGACATCTATGATGATTACTTGATAGTCTTCTTGGCGAAAGCGATCCACAATGGCTGCCCCAAAGCCGTCCGCGCCCCCAGTGACAATCGCGGCTTTCGTTTGCATTTCAAGAAGCTTGAATGCAGTCAATATACAAGAAGAATGAAGTGATTTGAAAAAAAAGAGACTCCAAATTTTTGATGTGAATGGCCTGTTGATGTATTAGTGATCAAACCGCTCTAACTCCTCACTCCGGGGCTCTAATTAAATCACCGGGGCTGGCATCATAATCGAATCTTCAAGCCGTTTCCCCTCTCGGAATTTAAAACAGCTCAAGAAAATGAACAACCGACAACTCAGATCAAAAAAAAAAAAAATCAAAATGACTGTCATCAAAGTCGCAGTTGCATCAAACTCCCTGGGAAAGTCGGCCGCTGGTCATACTATCCGGCGCAAATTGCAAGCCGCCAAAGCACATGGGTTCGACGGCATGGAAGTGGCCTTTGAGTGCCTCGATGCTCACGCCGCGACCCATGTCTCTTTAAATACCCGAGAAGAGCGCCTTCGAGCAGCAGCAAAAGATATCCATGAGATCGCCACATCGCTGGGTCTTTCGTTGATAGCTCTCAACCCATTCGGGGCTTATGATGGACTGAAGGACCCGAACGATGTGTATGCGCGACTTCAAGAAGCGGATCTTTGGTGCCAACTTTGCCAAATCATGGGCATTGGTATCTTGCAAGTGAGACTAAGATTAAAACTTGAATCAAAAATGAATTTCTGCTGATCGACTGCGAAATCCCTACAGATATGCACTGCACTTTACGGGGTTGAAGAGTCGAAAATCACCGATGATCCAGAAATTATCGCCAAGAACATGCGCACTTTGGGCTCTCTAGCAAACCGATATGGCATCAAGGTCGCGTATGAAGCACCCTCGTGGGGAATTCATTATAATACCTGGCAACAAGTACAAAGAATCCTTGAACTTGTTGACATGCCGAACGTTGGACACTGCCTAGATACATTCCACATCGCATCTAGGGAAGCTGGCGACCCATTTAACAAGACATCGCCAATTCGTCAAAACGGATACCAAAACCTCCAGACGAGTCTCAATGAGCTTCAGCGTACCGTCAAACCAGCGGAAATTATGTACTTCCAGCTTAGCGACGCGACTGTCGCAGATCCCGATCAAAAGGGTTACCCTCGTCGGGATCTAGGACAGCCGGCATTCATGACACAATCGCGGAACTGTCGAATCTTCCCCTGCGAAGAGCAATATGGTGGATGTCTCCCTGCTTGCAGTGTGGCCAAGACTGTGTTTGACCTCGGATACTGTGGGTGGGTTTCAATGGAGGTCTTTCATACTGACATGTGGGAGGAAAGAAGCTCGTGAGTTCCGCTTGACCCAGTTCTTTCTTGGGAGAGAGAGAGAGAAAAAAAAAAAAAAAAAAAAAAAAAAACGAACGGAAGCTGACATCACAATACCAAGAGTTCCGGATGACTGGGCGAGAAGAGGAATGGATTCCTGGAAAGAGCTGGCGCGGCGTTGTGGCTTGAATATGGGTAAGCGGGACAAGTCCAGTCAATCGAAATGGGGTGAAAATTTAACAAATCAATAGGACACAAGCTCTAAATAATTTACTCGTTGTTGAGTTCCATGTATGAAAGCTTCATAATCTATTTAGTGCCTTCATAAGGCACTAAATAGGTAGTACCCAAATATATACTATACCTCTCTCTTTTGACTGCAGAATGGGTATCCAATAACATAATGTATGTTCCCAAGTTGTAAAATAGCCGCGTAACCCCCACGTCATAAGAACAGAATTGATCGAAAATTTTATATTTCAAGGGAATTGGTCTCGGTCCTTGCACCGAAATTTTCTCTTTTGAGTCTTCCTCGTATATGATACATCTCAAAGAGGGTATGGTATATGATAGGTGGGTTGGGGAGGCGGTAAACAGGCAGTCTGCCGCCATTTCAGAAAGGGGCTCAAGGTAAACGGCGTGATTATTCGTACAAGATCATCAAAGAAAGCTATATTGCCTTAAATAGTTGATATTCCCGAGGGAGTCTACACGAGAGTAGCCTGAGGCACCAACGCCTCTACTACTCCATCTCTCACCTTCACCAACACACACATCCCAATGCACATTGCCCTACCACCTTTCTAGTAAAATCACAAAGCCATCCGGATCACCGCCACAATATCGTGATGGCGCGCCAAGCGACGAAACTCCCGTTGCTTCGGGGTACTACATCCTTGCAGTCCGCGCTAGAGGAGGAAGATGACATGCTGCTTGGTCTGGATTATCCCGAACAGCGGATAGACTTCTTTGTGTCTCTCTACGGAAACCGCGAAAATATTATTACCATTGTCTCATACCACCTTGGCCTGCAATCCACAGACACCTGCCGGCTTGGAGAAGTGAGTGAGTGGATACACGGCAGCTTCAGTGTCTGCATTCCGGTATATGTCGGTGGACCCAACCAACACTTGGAAAAATGTGCTCTCATTCGATTCCCATTGCCTTATAAGATAGGAGAATCTCGAAATCCGGGAAACGTGGACGAAAAAATCCGGTGCGAAGCTGCAACATTTATTTGGATACAGGAACACTGCCCCGAAGTTCCGATTCCCCTGCTTTATGGATTTGGTTTGGTTTGTGGACAGAGCGTATGTTGCCAAACATTGATACATGGGAAGTTTCGCAAGGTTAACAAACTGCTGTTTAGTTTACTAAGCCCGAATATGTCTGTTTGAAAACTAGGATCGTCTGGTATCTGAAAAGATGCATATCCTGGATGAAAAGATCAACACTGCCATGTCGCTATGTCAGCCATAGTCGTCCAAAAATGCTGGAATATGGATACTTGGTTATGGGATATGTTGGTAGCCCGGGTGTTCAAATGCTGTCGGAGACCTGGGATGACGAACGACATGACCGGAACAAAAGAGCCAACCTCTTTAAAGGCCTTTCGCGAATCATACTCTCTCTGAGCCAAAAGCCTCTCCCTCGTATAGGATCTTGGACTTTAGACTCGAACGGGGTATTGGGGCTTTTTAATCGTCCTCTTACTCTTCGAATCCACCAATTAGAGAATGGATCCATCCCGACCAACATATCTCGAGGCTTAACCTACTCAACGGTTGACGCCTACCATCAGGATCTTTTGTCCTTACAAGATAGCCGCATACGGAACCAACCAAACTCCCTCAATGATGAAGAAGATGGTCGTGCTCAAATGGCTAGGTTAGCTATCATGCGAGCCCTCCTTCCCGCAATTCTCAGACCGAGATAACCGAGACGGGCCGTTTCTATATCGATTCACGGATCTCCATCCAAGCAATATTTTCGTTGACAGTGACTGGAATATCAAACGGGTCGTTGATCTTGAGTGGGCTTGCTCACTGCCCGCAGAAACCCTGCGCCCTCCGTATTGGTTGACAGGCCGCGCTTTGGATGATCTAACAGGCGAGCATCTTGACGAATTTAGAGATGCGTATGAGGAGTTTGTCGATACTTTCGAGGAAGAAGAGAAGAAAGGCCCTCCAATTCAAGGTATTCAACTGCACAGAACCAAACTCATGCGTAGAGCTTGGGAAACTGGAAGTCTCTGGTATTTCCTGGCGGCAGAAAGTCCGAAGGGGCTGTTCAACTTATTTAATCAGCATATTAACCCTATATTCACTTCAGTCCATAGTATTGAATTTGATTTCTCAAAATCAATGTCAGCGTACTGGGCTGCTGACACAGAGAATGTGATAGTTTCCAAGCTTCGAGACAAAGAGGAATATGAGAAGATGTTGTGTCAGCGCTTTGACGATGCTGTTGAGCAGACTTGAAGTCGAGACTGGATTGATTCCTATAGCTCATTCATTCGATTAGCAAGAAAAAGGTCAATTGTTTTATAAGCTCGATGGTTCAGGAGAAGGGAGGAGATCCCATGGTGGGAAGTAAGGAGTACATGCAAAGGTAACAAAATTATTGAGTGGCCACTGATAATGAACACGCTCAACGCTAATTGAGGTAACATATGTTCTTGTATTAGAGAAAGGTCTAGCGAAGGAAGGAGCTGTGACGGCAGTTTCCGTAATTGGAAAGATTGGAAATTTCTTGTTGTGCTATTAAATTACCACTTCAATTCCCTCTTCGCCAAACATCGACTTTGTTACCAACTGCGACGCGCCTCGAATAAGCCGAGAAATACGCCAGCACTTTGCATACAAAGCTCACAGGTGATCACTGTCCACTGCTGACGACTGGGCAGTTGTCTAGTAGAAAGCGGAAATTTATCAAAATGCTCACCATGAATGATAATGGTTGCACCAAAGAATCCAGAGGAGGATCGATGCTTCTTGAGGAAGACTGAAGAAACCCCCCTTGTTTACGAAGTTCCAGTCGCAAATACAGCCGTGGACAAGGGAAATATGTTGAAAGTCAGGCATATTGGGACTGGTGGAAGGCTGTGGATCGCTCCAAACATGCCAATGTTGATGATATGCCGTCGACTTTCAGGACGCGTACACCCTGGCCCGCCTAATAGATGCCATTTTCGATTGACATATGCTGACCATGCTCTTCTTGATAGGAGTCATTCATTTTGACCGATACATCGTCGACCGTACGATGGAATGTCTCGAAACCAGAAAAAAGAAGCTTCCCCAATTTGGTCAAATCGAGGACTCCGATAAAAGAAAGGCTGCAGTACAGCAATAATTGCTGCAGAGACCAGCTCATTGAGCCGTAGGCCATCTTCTGGGTCATGCTCTGCTGGCCTACCAACCCATCTCTACCGGAGACTTCGTTCTCCATACTCTGCAGCATACAACCAAGCTGCAAAGACCCCAATTCGCGATGCTAGCTCAGAGGAGCGCGACGAGCGGGCATCCGTAAACAAAGGAGTTACCGATTCAGGACTGCAGCTAAATCCCGGAGAAATAAGTAGCATGGCAAAGTTGTCCCTTTTGGTCTTCCCTGCCTAGAAACTACTTTCACATCGCAAAGGACGCATTGGGGGACATCGATTGTGGTGATCGTTTGTGGGACAGCTCCACCACCTAAAAAATCACCCCCATTGCGCAGTTCATGTCCTCGACAGCTCTCACATGGTCTCCCAACTTCCCTGCGATCCAAGGTTGGAAAGAGAGTTTCGAGCTTACAACAACACCCAGCAGCATGGGCTCCTATTCATGGGCCAAAAATTGCCAAATTCTTCGTTTTGAGATTATTGATGAAACAATGCTTCACTGCTTTAATAGAACTTCAACAATCAAAGTAATAAATCAATTGTTTTGATTATCCAACTCGACTAAATCGATTGTCAACCCTCGATGTATGAGATGTGTTTGCTCTGTTTGCAGTCAAAGTCTCACCACCTGTCTCCTCCAGTCCTCTCGTTATTCTTACACATTGACTCCTCATTCTATTTTCTTCGCTTACTCCCCCCTGGGAATTTGAACGTCGATTCCTCAAGATCGAAGATTGAGCGACAGTCGCACACAATTGATGGCTGACTGGGAATAATTGATTGCCCCCCAAAGCACGGAAATGCTGGCCAGGAGATCATCCCCAAAGCAGACAACTTGAAGTCCAGAACTTATTGCCATGTCGACAACAATCGCCAAGCGTAAACGTGCGCGAAAGGCATGCATTCCATGTCATCACAGGAAGCGAAAATGCGACAACATGTATCCTTGTGGCATGTGTACAAAGTACGAGTATAACTGCAAGTACACCGATGACCAGACGGCCGATACTATCACCGGCGGCGTATCGATTTCGCCCCCAACCAAGCGCGTCAGTCTGGATGCAGAAAATTCTCTGAACAGTAGAGACACCACAGACGGCAGCCCAGCAAGCCAGCCTTCCATGGCCCGAACCTCCAAAAACGGCGATGGCTCATTATACCAGAGTCCTGTCGCCGTGGCTGGGGTGTCTCCGGGAATTCTCGACGAGCAAAAGATGAGATATTCCGGGGCATCGGCAGCCATGGCATTTCCGCACATATTAGGTGTGGATTTGGGCTCCGAAAGCCCTCCAAAGATGCGATCATTTGCTTACAACTTCGGTATTCGCCCGGAGGAGGCATCCAATACCCATTGCTTCCTAGGAAATCTCATCTCAGAGGAAGATCTTGTTTCCTTCTCTAGTGTCTTCTTTTCATTACTGGGTCCCATTGGCGATGTCATAGACCAAACAATATACGTTAAGCGTTGTGAAAGTTACTATCGTGGTTTGACAAATAATGCGGTCGCATTCGCAGCCATGGCTGCTGGCGTGGCTGCTCTTGGATCATTCCTTTCTACAGATCGACATCCCCGGGAGTCTGACCTCGTACAGTACGCCAAAGCGATCCTTGATGACCCAGCCTCCATGCGCCTTCATGGAATTGACCACATTATTGCATGGGGAATGCGTGTGTTTTATCTTCGGGCAACTACTCGGCCTAGCAATGCTTGGATTGCGTCTTGCACACAAATGCATCTTTGCGAAGCGATAGGTTTACACGAGGAAGAGACTATCAAGAAAATAGCGGCGATCCCCAGCTCCGGCACCCTTGGACATGACATGGATCGACTGAGAAGAGTCTTCTGGATCTCCTGGGCCGGGCATAATATGTTATCCTATGAGTACGATCGATCCCCGGTAGGCTTTCGAAACGTGACTTGTCAGCCTATTGCCTCCAAACCAGGGTCATTTGCCGACCAGTTTGTTCAATTGATTCAAATCATTCCATCACCCAACTCTCCCTCCAGGCTCGAGATCCAACCTTTGACACCAACCGAAGAGCTATTCCTGCGGATAAAATTGCTGAACGAACTTCGATTCACCCACCCATTCCTAGTGGTGACAAAAGCGGACATCGCATTCTGCTTTTACCGACGACTTTATCAGCTCAAGTCTCGCATACCGGATGAAATACTTAGTTTAATCATTGGCAATGGCAACGCTGCAGTCGAGGCAGCAGAGCAACAAGTCAGACAGGGCCATCTGTTCTGGAATGTCATTGGGAGTGTCTTTCAATACGCCTGCATCCTGCTAGCTATGGACACGCCAGTGGCTTCTGTACATATTGGCACGGCATTCAAGGGTCTCGAGAATCTTGTCAAGTCTGCCAATACAGCACTCACGCGTGAAGCTTTGTCAATGGCTCGTCATTTACTCAGCCTCAGTACAGCAAAGAAACGAAATGAGCTTGCTCGGCTGCAAGCTGTTGAAGCAGACTACCAGTTCTTCCAGGAACCACTGGAATCTGGGATGAACACTGCACCACCGGACATATGCTGGGATGTTGATTGGGACCAATTTTTCATTGAGCCATATTTTTCTATGCTTGATCCTGATATTCATTTATAATGAATACCACAGTTCGAACGACCTGAGATTATTTTGGACCCAGTCTTTCTTTGGTGTCACTTCATCATGCGGTCTTCAAATCGAAAATACGCAACTACACCCAGACTAGCGAGACTGTCGCTTGAACCAATGAGATAAATACCACCAATTCACCTCCAAGGTCCTCATGTTAGGCTCGGCCTTCTTATCATCGGCCTCCTCCGCGGTTCTCCACCGTCAACGAATAATCCGCCCATCAGGATTGGATCCCACCGCCAAGCCTTGGCATCTGCATATATGCTCTTCTTTTTCATCTGGAATTTTTCACTCATGGCAATTGCAAATAATCCGGCATCATGGTCTCCGAGAAGCAGACCACGGTCGTTCAATACATAGCCGCCGATGCCAGCGAAGAGGCGGAGTTGTCGTTCGAGTTTACCAAACAGGAACATGCTCTTGGCTGGTGGGATGCTATGCGTCTACATTACCCCGCCATTGGCTGGGGAATTTTCATGAACCTGGTCAGTAAATGCCTCGAATATATCTCCTACTGAATACTAATTATCCAAGGCAACCGTGCTCAAGGGAATCGACGGGGGCATCGTCCGCAGCTTGGTCGGTCTCCCCGTCTTCAAAGAGACATATGGATACAACAACAACGGAAAATACATAATCGCCGCTCAATGGCTTTCAGCATTTAACTACGCAAATCTACTCGGTGCCATCGTAGGCGCACTTCTATCCGGAATCGCCTATGAACGCTTCGGACCTCGATGGATGACAGCAGGATGCTGCATTTTCTCGATCGCGTTCATTTTCGTGCAATTCTTTAGTCACACGCCAGCCCAGCTTTTTGTCGGCGAATTGATTAATGGCTGCGTTATTGCATTTTATCCTATTTGTGCATCGGCATTTGTCGGCGAAGTTACTCCACTCGTTCTACGTGGGTTTGCGGCTACTATGACCAATCTTGCTTTCTCAATTGGATCTTTGTTGGCTTCGGGTATACTCAAAGGTACTGAACCCATGAATAGCAAATGGTCGTACAAGATCCCGATCGCAACACAATGGGCACTTCCTTGTATCATGCTTTTTCTGGTACCGTTGTGTCCTGATCCGCCGTACTGGTTGTGCCGCAAAGGTCGTCATGAAGAAGCCATGGCTTCGTTGCGTCGTCTTGGTACTCCTATTGAGGATGTTCCAAAGAAGCTAGCGCACATAAAGGAGACCCTTTACCTTGAGAAAAGCCACCAGGAAGACCGGCCTAACTATCTGGATTGTTTCCGGGGAACGAATTTCCGTCGTCTGATCATTTGTGTGATGGCATATGATATGCAGGCTTTTACGGGAAATGTCTTCTTCCTCAGTTATGCTGTGCATTTCATGGAGTTGGCCGGACTAGATGCTTCAGATGCATTCTCTATGAATATTGGTCTCACGGCCCTTGGACTACTGGGCACTTGCATCTCCTGGTTTCTACTTTCCTACATTGGTCGGCGAACCGTGTATATATTTGGATGCTCGACGCTGGCCGTCGTACTGTTCATAATTGGTGCTGTTGATCTGGCCCCACGATCATCATCTACGACCTGGGCTCAATGTGGTCTGATGTTAGTCTGTACCTTCGTGTATGATCTGAGCTTAGGTCCATTCTGCTACGTGCTACTGGCTGAGGTTTCTTCTGCAAAGCTTCGAGGGTTCACGATAGCGCTTTCAACTGTGACATGCTTTGTCTGGTCAATCGTTTTCGCAGTTGTGATTCCGTACGCAATGAACGAAGACCAAGGAAACTGGCGTGGGAAAATCGGTTTCCTTTTCTCTGGGCTCAGTTTTCTTTGCACCCTGTACTGCTTCTGGTGCATGCCGGAGACGAAAGGCCGCACATTTGAGGAGCTGGATATTCTGTTTGAGCACAAGGTTCCAAGTCGCCAGTTTAGACATTTCAAAGTTGATGTGGATGTCGGTGGTAGAAGGTTAGAGTGAGAAAAATATTCTTTGGTCCGCCTAGCAATTTTGTATGTCGATATTTTGCGGGATTTAGTGACCATCTTCAGTCAAAAAGAGAGCTTGCTAGCATTTCTACTAGATATGGAAATAAATAAACCTTGTTCGATAGAAAATGCCATCATAGATGATAGCATGCGAGCCGAGTAGTTGTGATGCGGCCAACAAAATGCATCTCAACGTTTTTTTCAAGCGACTTTAGCACCTGCAGCAAAAATCGCAACCTCTCGCCTAGTTTTCATTTAGGGTATCGTTTGAGCTTTGCTATCTACCATAAGACTATAGTCACTGGCATAAAAAATTCTTCCATCTGTTAGGCTGCTCGGGAAGGATATGAATAGTACAAAGAAACGATTATCAAAGAGGCCGGAATATCCTACGACAAACAAAGCGCCCCGAAGACTTCGAGAAACACCCAAGTTACCGTAAAGAATGTGACATTCTCCTTATTTCAAATAAGTACAATTTGAGTCCATATTTGCTGTAAAGCCTGTCTCGTTGGAAAATAGTATAGTTGTAAATTTTCTCAATGAGGCTTGTGGTATTTCAACTCGTCGAAATTGGAAATCAACTGCATTGGAAGGTTCCAATGCAGGAACGTTGTCCGCCGATTTTCTTCATTTCACCTAGAAGGATTCCAATTTCTATGGACAAAGAAAAGTCAACCTTGACTTTTCTTTGTCCATAGAAACAAAACTCGAGAATGAAATGGAACTTTGGTCATCCATATCTTTTTCTTTCAAGCAGAGTTCCACACGTCTAGTAGCCCTTAATGTCAGTCGAGTTAATCAAAGAAAGCTCGAGTCCAGTAATTCAAAGAACGATTTAATTCCGTAGTACGACCCTTTATAGGATAAATATCGAGCCGTTATGCTCTGGAAATTGTATCAATGACAAGAAGATATTTCTTTCGACAGAGAAATCAAGTCTTTTCGTTAAATTATCTGTTAATCCCGAGATTCGTCGGGTTCGAGAAGGTCATCAACAATCAGCATATTGCTCAATTTGAAAAGTTTGACTCACCATGTCTGGAGCAAGAGAAGGAATCAGAGCAGGAGCCAGAGCAGGAGCCGAAGCAGCAATCATAGCAGGAATCGGAGCAGGAATCGGAGCAGGAATGGGAGCAGGAATCGGAGCAGCAGGAGGAACAGGAATCGGATCAGGGGGAGGAATCGGAGCAGGAGGAGGAAATGGAAATGGAAGCGACTTCGGTCCGAAGATGACGATAAACATAAGAGATTTGGACCTTACAAAGTCATATGCGCCAAGTAGCACGCGACCATCCTCCGTGGTTCGCCCGGCTAGACAGCACAGATGGCGACATTCTGGTCCTCAACCTTTACAAGACTGGGCATCACTACCAGCAGGTTGGAACGATGAAGAGCCGGACTTAGACCCTAGGTATGTGAAATGGATCCCATAACGATCATGAATCCTTCTAATAATCTTTCCTAGAGATATCGATGCCCAAATCACGCGATGCCAGGAGAGAATCGCCGATAACATTATGCCTCATATTTTTGAGAACAGACTGGAGGGATTGAAAGCAGCCAGTGCTGCCTGGGCGTAAGTCAACACACTTTTGTAATGCAAATGCAAAATCAGAATGTTTAAGAAGATCGAATTCTTACCCAGGGAAATGCAGAGTTGAGCGACAAGGAGAACCACCCGGTCTCGGTCAAAACATCTATAGGCGACTGTCACAACTTAAAAAATTGGTCGCAGATTTACAGGCCAATGGGGATAGGTATGGGCAGATAGTTAACGCTAATGCGATTATGGATGCTTATAGAGCAGGCACTTTACGTGATTGGCCTGGGTTGATCACGTACTGGTCCAATGGAAAGAGGCTTTGCGAGCCAAGGCCTTTCGATTGGGATGAGTTTGAAGCGATCAATCGGGCGAACAATGGAGATATGAGCTTTTTTACTGAAGGAGTGAGTCTGATTTTTTTATTGCCTATTTTCATAGTTAATGAAGTGGCTGGACTGTTTTTGACTAATACATACTCACTAGTATCGGGGTCCCTCATGGACAACCATGTCTCCTTCTTTGACCGTCGATGAGCAAAGCAATGGAATGTTCTATGTAAGATAAAATGAATCGAGTTGAAAACCCGAAGAGGATAATCCGACGCAAGAGACTGACTATTATGAATAGTACAGAATTGCACTGAAGAACCCGATGACAGATTGGTGGACCGAACTCGAGTTTCTATATGACACCGGAGCAACTAGCATGATGATATACGAGGGAGATATCCCACAAATATTTGGACCACGACAGCCCGGGACCGTATTAGAACCTCTGGTGGTAGGAGCTAAGACTTTCGAAGGTCTTGGTGGCCGAATTGTCTGCAATGAGATAGAATTGGAGGCAACATTACTAGATGGAGAGGGCAAGCGACTTACCCCTTGGACCAGACTTGCTGTTGCAATACGTCGTGGCCCTTACGTTCCAGGACATGGTATTCCTCGACTCGATGGTACCTTGATGCGTGAGCTTCTGTATTGCTGTACGAGTCCTACAAAGCCACAAATGGCATTAACTTTCATGACTCGCAAAAGAACTTTGTGGAAAGTGCCACATGCACCTGAACAGAAGTTAAGATATAAAAAGGAAGGTCAAGCCGAGCTTGGACCTCAAGCACGACCAACTATCACCAGAGGAGATAACACTAGTGCTGGTACAAGGCCTGCTCCTCCGGCGGCAAACGCGGTCCCAGAGCGTGCTTATGATGGACCTGGTACTGCGTCAAAGAGACCCAGACTCTCCTACACGCGGACTGCTGCGTAAGAAGTTCAACCTCGACTCGAACTTCGGGAAGCTTGAACATGTGAGGATTGATTCCGTTTTTCGTATTTTGGTTTGCAGATTGGATTTGGTTGGTCACTTTTTGGCTTGGGCCTTCGTTAGGTAGTCTTTTATAACAACTACAATATATGTTATATATTGTAGTTTATCAATCGAGTTGAATGAATTTGGCATATTGAAATATAGTTCTACTTATTCTATTTATTTGAATCATAATTCAATTTAATTAATGTACTAATTCCCAATATAAAAAGTGTATAACCCTCCCAGGGTTATGTAGAGTGGCGTGTTATCGCTTATCTCGGGAAAAAAGATCGCCGACTTGCGCAGTTCAGCTTCACTTCACTTCTTCCCCTTCTCCTTCTCCACCACTCTAGGGGCTCGCCAATTCCTCCTCTTCCACCACAGGCAGCATGGATTGTCTATTATCTCGCCTTCCACCCTCGCTGCGCTCCCTTGTGGAGTCCTGCGATTCATCCTACACCGAATATGCTCCCCTCGCCGCAGTCGCCCTGGTCTCCTTACTCGCCGTCTACTTGGGGATCCTCTACATTCGAAGCCAACGCGAAGCTGCCGAATTGTTCAACGTGCCTCTCCCGAAGGAAGTGCGCGATCCATCTTCAGGTATCAAATGGGAAGATGTCAAGGGAAAAGAGAAGCAGATCTTGGAAGATCAAGTTCGAGGAGTGAGTGTTGACGCGGGGCGCGCAGTTCTCCCCAGCTACACTACATTATACCCGGACAAAGTTAACATTCCGACTGTTTACAGAAATGGAATGACCAATTGATCATGAGCTACTGCCCAGCCGACGGAAGGATCCTCGGAAACGGAATCAAGCCCGCTACAATCGCCGACGTCGACGCAGCCGTTCGCGCAGCCAAAACCGCCCAACGCGAATGGGCCCAAACAACATTTGGTGAACGCAGAAAAGTCCTCCGTACCCTATTGAAATACGTCCTCGAACACCAAGACGACATCGTAACCGCCTGCTGCCTCGATTCCGGTAAAACAAAAGTGGACGCTTGCTTCGGCGAGATCCTCGTAACAGCAGAGAAGCTCAAATGGACTCTTGACCACGGCGAAAAGGCCCTTCTCCCATCTCACCGTCCAACAAACTTCCTCATGATGTACAAAAAGAACTGCGTCGTCTATGAACCCCTCGGTGTCGTGGCAGCCGCTGTCTCCTGGAACTACCCATTCCACAACTTCATCGGACCCGTCATAAGCGCCCTTTTCACCGGTAACGCCGTAGTCGTCAAACCCTCCGAACAAACAGCCTGGTCCTCAGCATATTTCCTCGAAATTGCTCGAGGAGCCCTTCTCGCCTGCGGACATTCTCCAGATCTCGTCCAAACAACCGTCTGTCTCCCCACCGTCGCAGACCACCTAACCTCCCACAAAGACATCGCCCATCTAACCTTCATCGGTTCACGACCCGTCGCCCACAAAGTCTGCGCCTCAGCCTCCAAATCCCTAACACCAGTCTGCGTCGAACTAGGCGGAAAAGACCCAGCAATCGTCCTAGAAGATTCCACAACTATCCGCAATCTCCCCGCCATATCATCAATCCTAATGCGCGGCGTCTTCCAATCCGCCGGTCAAAACTGCGTAGGAGCAGAACGAATCATCGCCCTACCAACAGCCTACAATAAACTTATCTCCCTCGTCGAACCCCGAATTAAAGCACTCCGTCTCGGCTCAATTACCCTAGACACAGATCCAACTACCTCATCTACCCCAGATCTAGGCGCAATGATTTCACCCGCTTCCTTCGATACTCTCGAATCCCTAATCGCCGAAGCAGTCTCCCAAGGAGCTCGCCTTCTCGCCGGTGGAAAACGATACGATCACCCAACCCATAAAATGGGTCACTATTTCACACCTACCCTCCTAGTCGACGTAACCCGAGACATGAAAATCGCCCAAGAAGAACTCTTCGCACCAATCTTCCTAGTAATGCGCGCCGAATCCGTTCGCGACGCAATCTCCCTCGCAAACTCAACAGTCTACGCACTAGGCGCTAGTGTCTTTGGATACCGGCGCGACGAAATAAACACCGTTGTGGCCGGCGTCGAAGCGGGTATGATCTCTGTTAATGATTTCGGCGCTTATTATGCTGTTCAACTTCCCTTTGGTGGAGTTAAGGGGTCTGGGTATGGACGGTTTGCGGGTGAGGAGGGATTACGTGGTCTTTGTAATTTGAAGGCTGTTTGTGTGGATCGGTTTCCTAGGGTTGTTGGGACGGCTATTCCGCCTAGAGTTGATTATCCTATTCAGAAGGGGGAGGGTGTTAGTGGTGCGAAGGATGGGAGGAAGGCTTGGGAAATGTGTAAGGGGGTTGTTGAGACGGGGTATCAGATTACCATTGGAGGGTGGATTGCTGGGTTGGTTAGATTGTTGGGGAATATGTGAGGACAGCCTCAGCTTTCGTGAGTGAGTGGGCTTCATTTTGAGATGTTGATATTTTGTCGATGAAAAGTCGTTTGTATAATAATTTATGTAGGATACGATGATATCCTCTACTTGTTTAATAATTTAGCTTCCCAGCATGCATGCATGCATGCTGGTCGTTACGATTCTCGTGCTTGCAGATATCTTTATTCACAGCTAGTCAAAGTGGTATTGTATTTGTATTTGTTCAAATGGATACACCTCGTCGTCGAGAGATCACATTGCATCGCGCATCAGTCGTCATCCATGGCCCCCACCTGTCTAATTGTATTTTATGCCATCCATAGTAACTCCATACTCCAAATGCAAATCGGTCGGGGGAAATAAGTGAAGCGAAAGGAGGAAGAGAAGAAGTAAAGCAAGGTTGAATGGAAAAGATTCAACCCGGCGGCGTAGAGAAGAGAAGTAGAAGTAGAAGTAGAAGAAAAAGGGAGGATGGCAAGGTGGAATATTTAAGCCTAAGATAGGCTGATCAGGATAGATCAAGAGTGATCAGCGATATTGTGAATGCTAATATCCATCCGATCATCGACCTTAGGGTGTTCAGGCTTAGACTCCTTAGGTTCAGGCTCAGTCTCAGCAGGAATAACCTTGCCATTGGTATCCATAGTAACACCATGAGCAGCGATCTGGAAATCCTGCACACTAGCAAAACCATGCGCAACAGCTTCCTTAGCCTTATCAAGAGCCTTAATCTTGCGTCCCTCACCACGAACTTGCTCAAGGTGATCAAAATACCCTTGACCAACAGGAGTCACATAGCTACCACAGAAAACACCAACCTCAAAGTTTTGAGGCTCAGTCTGACCATTGTCACGGGCGACTTCGGCGCAAGAATCCTTCAGATCATCCAGGGTCTGGAAAACGACACGCTCGGCACCAATGTGCTTAGCAATACTGGCACTGTCACGGTTATGCGCGACAAGTTCTTGTGGCGAGGCAAGATCGATACCGTAAATGTGCGCGTGGGTAATTTCAGGAGCACAGCTAGCAAGGTAGACCTTCTTTGCGCCAGCCTCACGGGCCATGCTGACGATTTCACGAGATGTAGTACCACGAACAATACTATCGTCAACGAGAAGGACATTACGATCCTTAAACTCGGCCTTCATAGCGTTCAACTTACGACGAACGCCCTTCTGACGCGTCTTTTGTTCAGGCATGATAAATGTGCGGAAGACGTAACGGTTCTTAACGAAACCGTGGCAGTAAGGCTTATTGAGATACTGCGCAACATGAGTCGCGGACGTAGTAGCTGTTTCAGGGATAGGAATGACAACGTCGATATCCTTGACGATTTCTGGACCAAGGACGTCGAGGATTCGGGCTCCGAGACGATCACCCATGCGTTGACGACTGCGGTAAACGCTGATTCCGTCGATGACGGAGTCTGGTCGGGCAAAGTAGACATACTCGAAAATATCGGGTGCGTAGTCTTTCTTAGGTGCCACTTGGCGGAATACGGGCTCGCCGCCCTTTTCAATAATGACGGCCTCACCGGGCTGGATGTCACGGTGGTTGGTGAAACCAAGCTGGTCGAGGGCGACGGACTCGGAGGCCATCATGTAATCGGTACCGGGACCGTCCAGAGAGGGACGGGATCCCAGGACGAGAGGTCGAATACCGTAGGAGTCACGGAAACCCAGAAGACCGAAACCTGGACAGTGTTAGTGGAAGGAGAAGATTGAAAGTGAGAATAAGGTAAAAGCTTACCGGCAAGCATGGCAGTGCAAGCCCATCCACCCTGGCAGCGCTCATACATGCGGCTCAAGCTAGCGAACAAATCTTCTTGGTTGACACGAGCCTTCTTGGTCTCGCTCAGCTCATCAGCGAAGATGTTCAGCATGAGCTCACTGTCACTGTCGGTATTGATATGACGGTGGGCCTCCAGATCAAGATATTTCTTCAGGTCCGGGGCATTGATAAGGTTTCCGTTGTGTGCGAAACAGATACCGTAAGGACTGTTGACATAGAACGGCTGAGCCTCAGCGCCAGCACTGCTACCAGCAGTTGGGTAACGGAGATGTCCAATACCCATGGAACCAGGCAAATTGGCGACCTTTGCGCCATCCTGGAAGACCTTGGCGGCCATACCGTTCGCCTTGAGCTGGTAGATACGGCCACCGTGCGCACAGGTTGCGATACCGGCCGCATCCTGACCACGATCTGCGGAAGCAGCCTTAGTACAACCATCCCGAGTATACCAGTGTATCACGACATCGAATGAGACAGCCACTCACGTTGCAGGAGGTACAGGGCCTCGTGGAGGTCCACCGCAGCAGCGGCGGAGGGGTTCGCCAGGATCAGAGCGATGATACCACACATCTTGAGTGGTGGATAAGAATTGCGGTCCTATAGTCAAAGCAGAGACTATTAGCAAAAAGTGTTCGTGGGGTTATGCATGAACAGTTGGAATATTGGCGGGGTGGTATCGATCAGACTCGGATCTTCTCCGCAAAAAGCTTCAGAAGTCTAACATCTTATTTTTTCCGAAATCATCATTGAAATTGTAGGGGCAGAGGGAAAGTAAGTGGATATAAAATGAACTCACCAAGGACGGAGAGAAGAGGCAATGCTCGAAACCCCCAGGAACGGAGAAGAAAAAAAAGAAGACAAATTCAAAATGTCCCGCACGCTTCCCCACCTCCGATTAATTTTTTGCTGACTCATCGGCTGACTAAGTGCCCTATATCGGAGGAGGGGCAGAGCAGAGGCAGAGTATAACTAGATAGTAGTAGATATTAACAGATTGAATGAACACGAGAATAATTGAGGGGAGGGATATTGAGAAGAGGGTGAATGTAGTCACAATGTGGCAGCATATTGTATATCCTGACATTACGTAGTGAACCCTTGTCTGGAATGCTCTCCATTGAGCATGACCTTATCATAGTAAGGTGGGAAGTCCAATACTTTCTAGCCTTGAAAGGTGATCGATCTAAGATATATGGATTTAACTTGCCACTAGCATGTAGTATACATACATTGGATAGAGTGACTTCTGTAGGGCTGCATGTCCCAATTGGGCGTAGGCTTGAAGCCTAAGGTATAAGGTGTCGACATTGTGTTCCTGCATTTCGCATTTCCCTGCGGCAACCCTTAATCAATAGGTACACGATACGCTTTTTAATAACAACATCTCATATCGTACTGTAAACTACTCTAATAGTACCACAATTCGACTTTATAAGTAATTCATCAATTTAATGGGAGTTCTACTACTATGAGCTAAGTACATTACTATGTTGAACATATGTACTTCGTGGGTGTACCCTTGTAGCATAGCTATGCTTATACTAGGCTAAGTAGAACACGATTAAACTAGTATTAAGTTGGCGATCACAGCGGGCGGACTCCAGAGTCAAATTTATTCTCGGGTTCAGCCGATCTATCAAATATCCCTGCATCAGGGTGAACTAAAGCTATGAGAAGGCTATTATGATGATCCCATGTGAATAGCCGGGGCCGAGGGGAGCGGATCCGGGCCGAGGCCGCATGGAGGCACAGAGGTGTGATGTGCCACGGTCCTAGGGAAGAGATTAAAATGATCAGATCAGATCAGTTTTGAGAATAAGTGACCCAGGTCTAAAGTTGAGATTTTGTTGAGATCGTTATGACTTCCGATTATCGGACTACTGAGCTGCATGCATTGCACCGAGTAGTACTTCTGACACTAGTTAACACCAAGTATTGACTACTTAGTCTATTGGCTGAATGCAGAGTGCCGGTTTTCGGCAGACCAAACTCAATTGGCAGAGCATCAGAATTGGGAAGTCTCCAATCATTCGATCAAGTGGGAAAAAAGTCGCCGGTCGGGGTTCTCCAGAGCACAAGTGTACTCTGTACTCTGTAGAGCTATGGACTGCATACAGGGTGTAGGATATATGAATCTATAGCTTAAGTATAATATAGAATTAAATATAATAAGTGAATTGTTAAATAAATATACTAAATATATTAATTCAATAGCTATTGTTGATACTGTAAGTAGACCGCTGTAACCGACACTAACCGATGGCCTCGGCAATGAAGTCAAGCTGATCACACTTGGCTGTTGGCTGTCTCTCTCTCCGCCTTCCCTTCTCTCCTCTCCTCCTCTCCTCCTCTCCTCTCCTTACTGGTTACTCTCCTCTCCTCTTCTCTTCTTCTCTTCTTTATCTTGACCTTCCCTCCCTCCCTCCCCCTCCTCTCAATCACTCTCTGGAGTATCTCTTCCCCCCTTGTTCAATTCACACCATGTCCCTTCCCGCCGTGCGACGGTTGACCCACTCATCTCCCCGCACTTGGGCCCGCCTCCCCGTCTCCAGATTTTCCACCTTCACTTCCCCATCTCCCGCCTCCAAAGTTGCCCCTCGTCTTATTCGGACTTCTCAATTTTCCACAATGGCTGCTCGTCAATCTGCTGCTCCCGTTGTCCCGGGCGACAAGCCCTACGACCCTGAGATTCAGGATATGGCCAGCTATATTCACCAGTACAAGGTGGATTCCGACCTGGCTGTGAGTGACCCCCACCTCAACAAACTGAAAAGCAAAAGCAAAGTAAAATATTAACTCCAATTCTACAGTTCGACACCGCTCGTCTCGTCTTCCTTGACACCCTCGGCTGTGGTCTCGAGGCTCTCAAGTTCAAGGAGTGCGCAAAGCTCCTTGGTCCCATTGTCGAAGGTACCGTTGTCCCCAACGGACCCCGCGTCCCCGGTACCCCCTACCAATTGGACCCCGTCAATGGTGCTTTCAACATCGGTGCTATGATCCGTTGGTTGGACTACAATGACTGCTGGCTCGCTGCCGAATGGGGTCACCCCTCCGACAACTTGGGTGGTATCCTCGCCGTCGCCGATTGGATCTCCCGCACCAACCGTGCCGGTGGTAATCTGGGCAATGGCAAGATCCTTAAGATCCGCGATGTTCTCGAGGCTATGATCAAGGCCCACGAGATCCAGGGTGTCCTTGCTCTCGAGAACTCCTACAACAAGGTCGGTCTCGACCACGTCGTCCTGGTCAAGGTCGCCACCACCGCCGTCGTCTCTAAGATGCTCGGCCTCACTGAGAAGCAGACCGCCGATGCCATCACCCAGGCCTGGGTCGATGGTCAGAGTCTGCGTACTTACCGTCACTCCCCCAACACCATGTCCCGCAAGTCCTGGGCTGCCGGTGACGCTTGCCAGCGTGCCGTCAACCTCGTTCTGAAGGTCCAGAAGGGCGAGGGTGGTCTCCACACAGTCCTGTCCGCTCCTACCTGGGGCTTCTACGACGTCCTCTTCAAGGGCAACAAGTTCAAGTTCCAGCGCGACTACGGCAGCTACGTCATGGAGAACGTTCTCTTCAAGGTTTCCTACCCTGGTAAGTCAATGGCTACTCGCGTACCCCAAACCTAGCACCTAACCTAAGTACCCCTACTAATCCACCCCAGCCGAATTCCACTCCCAAACCGCCATCGAAGCCGCCGAGATCATCAACAAGAAGCTCGCCGACCTCGGCAAGAGCGCCAAGGACATCAAGGAAATCACCAACCGCACCCACGAAGCCTGCATCCGCATCATCGACAAGCAATTCAAGGAAATGGACAACTTCGCCGACCGCGACCACTGCGTCCAATACATGGTCGCAACCATGCTCTCCTTCAACCGTCTCACAGCAAACGACTACGCCGACGGTTCCGAAGCCGCTACATCGCCTCTTGTCGAAGATCTCCGCAAGCGCATCAAGTGTGTCGAAGACCCCCAATTCACCGTCGACTACCACGACCCCACAAAGCGTACCATTCCCAACGCTCTTACCGTCACTCTGAACGACGGTACCGTCCTCGACGAAGTTTCCGTTGAAGCTCCCCTCGGCCACCGTCTTCGTCGTGAGGAGGCTAAGCCTGAGATTCTGGCGAAATACAAGCGTCACTTGTCGGCGCACTTTGACCAGGCTCGTGTTGATGAGCTTCTTCAGGTTGGATGGGATCGTCCTGCTTTGGAGAATTATGATGTTGATCAATATGTTGATCTTTATGTTAAGGATAAGGTTATTGAGTCTTCTTAGATGGGTAAACAACACATCTAAGCATAAGTTGTGCTTTGTGCTTTTGAAGAATCATCTAAAGGGTAGTTTGATTACATAGCAAAATTGTATAGAATTTCTTTGACTATTTATTCGTGTCAGCTGAAGCTTTGCTTTGTAGTCATGTATTCCCGAATTGGATCAACATCTCCATCTCTGAGACTATCACTATCGCCATATTTTCAATTCATAGTATACAATGATTTAGCTTCACTATCCTCTTCTTCCAAAAAACATAGACTTCTTTGATCGTCATCGTCGTCACTATCACAGCCACAGTCACCTATTTCATCGTCCAACCAGTCAAATTATCACTCTCATCAGCAGTATCAAGATCCTCAACTCGGAAACCGCTGGCGATAGATACAAATCTAAACCACCATCTTTCAGAACTCCTCTCACAAGAAAAAACAAGTCCAACCCAGCGCAACCCAGTGTAACAAGCATCCCAAGTATCGATATCAACATGGCGAAAGCCAGTCTTTTCTCCTGCTCGTGTATTTTTGGCATATTAAGGGAGATACTTCCACTATTACGGCGCTGGGCATGATCTGGGCGGAAACATACGTAGTACATATGTTAAGATAGGTCGTATCCCAAGTCCTGGCGAATAAGTTGCTGAATGATGGCATCCCATACCACATGTTCGTTCCTCTGCCATCTCTGTAGTCCCCATGACTTCTTTTGCATACCGTCTTTTTATGCTTAGGCATGCTTTTTTTTTCCCGTGCAGGAAAGGAAGACAGGATAGAAAAGGAAAGACGAGGAAAAGATCTTCTTTTCAGCAAAGAAACGAAAGGCCTGTAGTTGGTTGGCCTTCATACATTCGTTTCTCTGCCATCCAATTCATGGTCGCAACCATGCTCTCTTTCAACCGTCTTACAGCAACCGACTACACTGACGGTTCTGAAGCCGCTACATCGTCCCTCGTTGAAGATTTCCACAAGCGCATCAAGTGTGTCGAAGATCCCCAAATCACCGTCGACTAGACCCCACAAAGCGTACCATTCCTAACGCTCTATCCGTCACTCTGAACGATGGTACCGTTCTCGATGAAGTTTCCATCGAAGCTCCCCTCGGTCACTGCTTTTGACAGTTATAAACCTTCAGACCAGGGAGTCGAATCGCTGTTCCTCAAAATCTGTCCACCCAATTGGAACTACCAAAATATATGGCTGTCGGAATAGGAGAAGAAATGACAGACTTCTGGTTTGCCGGTTCCGGAAGGCTCAGTGATGAGAGTAATGAATTCCTTTTGAATTGTGAGAGCTTTTGCGGCATCCAAGCATTGCTTTTTGTTCAATGCGTTGCCTAAGGAATCTAGATAATCTTCCAGAGTAGGAACCTCAGTTCTTTCGGTCGACAGAAATAGCTCAACATGGTTGTGTGGGCAGAATGATCCCTTTGACGAAATTCTGTCGCAGGATTTTTTGTCAAGAGTTGCCGTACATCATATTCTGCACCGCATTTTGCTGGGCAGAAATTGAACTCTGGTCATACCCAAACAGTACTATCGCTGTCATTATCTGAATTTTCATTTCCTTGCGGTCGCTGGGTGGTTTCTTCAGCTTCAACAGCAGCAATCTTTCGGGGAACTTGGATCCCGAATTGCGTCAGGGAATTTGAAATAACAACCCAAATCCACTCATTTCCTCGTCAATCGTTCGTTTTTGGCCGAGAACGAGAGATGGATCTCTTCCTCTTGTTGTAGGTGACTGATCATGTCCAGAATGTGTGTTAGGGCTGAACGTGCCTGGGTCAATTGTGCACTTTTCAGATTCAGGTTTCCGCGAGTAGAGTTGAGGAATATTCACAGCTAAAGGGAGGAGATGCAGATGGAATGACTGCGAGGCAGACGAATGCGAGCATGCCTTCAGCAATTTCTCTCGAACTGGGACTTTTGGGCAGGAAGTTGAGTTCATTATCACCAAAAATACCCCCAAGGGTAAGACATTCTAGTTCCTCAACTAGAACGAAAACTGGTGCGATTTCACATGGGGAACCTTTCTCGAGGATGCTGGCTGGTATTGTGACATTGATTCCACGCACTAGCGGCAGGAAAAGATGAAGCGCCAGCCGTGGAGCAGGCACTGTGCCGGAAGACCGTTAAATCACACGATTGGGAGCGTAGTGTAATGTACACTAGAGTGTCTCTCAGTACTGATTCAAATCTCCGTCAATCAGAGCGAGTCAGGGGCTCATTTCGAAAATGGCAAGGTGTTTTGTCGGAATCAGAATACCAAAACTTTTTGTGAAGAGGAAAAAGAAGAAGAACAGGAGAATTCTAGTGCGTGGAATCAATGCCACAATACCAGCCAGCACCCTCGAGAAAGTTTCCCCATATGTGCTTCCTTTGAGCTGATACCAAAGCGCTAGAAGAATGCCGTGCTTCAAAAAGGCTACTCAAAGCCCAACACATGGGTTCAGACGTCAATACTGAAAAGCCCTTCACAAGTGTTGCATAATGTATGCAGTGCGAACTGTTCATATAAAACATGTCTTAACTGAAAGCCGAACGGCAAAACCGACCTTTTTCAGAGTGGTAGTGAGCTCTAGGCCCGAGGATATATTCGAGAGGGTTCTCTTCTGATTGCCACTTGGTAGAGAAGAACTAGCCACATACATGGCTCGGCCAGTATTGACTAGGCCAGGAATTCCGTGCGAAAGTTGAAAACTTTCCACCTACCCCAGGGAAGCACTTCTCAGTTCCTTATCGGGAGCTGAATTCAGACTTGGTTTCGACTCTGGAAAGATGGTGTGTATCTTTGTCGAATTATTGGTTATAGACATATCGGATGAAGCGGTCGATCGACTTTTCAGCAGATCGTGCCCTCTGTGCCCAACAGAAAAAGACAAACGCACATGAGGAGGCTTCAAATAATGAGAGGGACATGGTACAACAGGGGAAATGGGGCAGAGAGTAGGCTTCGCACCTGGGAGACATGGGGATGACATGAGAGGGGGGGGATAGGAAGCAGTTGCGAAGAAGA
This sequence comes from Penicillium sumatraense, assembly GCA_020086695.1. NCBI lineage: Eukaryota > Fungi > Ascomycota > Eurotiomycetes > Eurotiales > Aspergillaceae > Penicillium > Penicillium sumatraense. The sequence goes on along the minus strand of JAGIKU010001370.1, from coordinate 1,195,213 downwards.
CTGATTTCCAAAATACCAATCGCTGAACCTGGTATTTGCGGCAGGATCTCTATCGAAGCGGTTTGTTATGCTTCGAATAATATGAAAATACATTCTCTTAAATATGATAAATCAGCAGACCGTGCCCCGATTCCGTCCTGTGTGGAACACTCCCATTTCTTCAAAGAGTAGTACTCCAAACCCTTCTGCTGTCCTTTCACAACAGACCGACAACTTGAATATCCGAAGTAACAAGATGTCACCCGACATTTGCCCTCTTGGTGGCATTTTGCTGCTGCGTATTTCAACGGAAAGGGGCGCATTCCAGGGAAAAGCCCTTTGTAAATATATGCGAGTTTGGTACTATAAAACACCCGTAGGAACAAAAGGCAACTTGAAGTGAGCATCTAATTGCTCTCACCCAGACAGAATGCGAAGCATTGTCGATGATAAAGAATATTTATCAACGACAAGGGGATTCCCCCGCATTCTGCAGAAAGATTACCATGTAAAGGTTCCGAAAGTTGGATGTTTTTAGTGAACAGTGTCCCTTTCCACCAAACCAAGAACTTGAGATCGCAGATTTGCCGTTCTAAGTGGCATTTTGTCGCTGCGGAAATTGTTGAAAAGGGGATGTTTTCTGAGGAAAGGTCCCCTTGTATAAGTTTGCAGCAACAAAACTTCGCGTGAAGTGAGCATCTTGTTCCTCGTATGTTGCTGCTGCGTATTTGGTTCACAGCAACCGAATCTGAGGGAAAGTACCTGTGAGGAGGTCCCCACTACCCAAGTCCCCAACCTCTGCGAATGAATTAGATCGTAGGGTGCCATGTGGATTACCACTGGGCTGTTCGTCTTCTTATTTATAGTATGAACGAGGAGCACAACACTTTGAAAGTCGCGAAGAACCCTGGTATCCATGGCCCAAGGGCAAATGACGAGGACATGTGAGGATTTATGAAAGAGTGGCGTCTTTGACTTTCTCTGAGCCGTAATGGCATGTGTCTAGTAGACACCCCCATCAGCTAGACGAGGACAAAACCAAGTCCTGCAGCTGCGTGTGATCATACTTCGTGTCTTCCGTTTCGACACATGTTGGGTATTGCAATGTGCTGGTAGTCATTGCAATGCAATGAATGAGCTTCTATTCAGCCCTTTGAGGATATTGAAATTGATAGGGATATGGTGGAAGAAGATCATCACCCCAGAATCGGGAGTAAAATTTGAAGTGATAGATATCCCTCAAAATGCTGGCGTGGAAAGAGGCCTTTTCAACTGGTCAAGTTATTGTTGCCAACAGCTTTCGCACCGGGACTCTGGGTAGTCAATTACAACCCATCCGAGTTCATGGAATCGGAGTTGAACCCCTGTAACAAGGGATGTTGTGGATGTGCAGGTGTCCGATCCCCTCTTTAGCCCTTTCAGACTGCTCCAATTTTCCCCAAATGCTGGGGCTGTTTGGGAAAATGGCCAGTCTTAATGGAAAATATAAGAAGTATAGGCTGCGCCACAGAATGTTGTGTTTGAGAACTTTGTGCACCAATCGGGGACTAGTGCCAGCCACTATATGGGCTAGGAGTCCACTCAAAGATCTCGATTAGCACCAAGTGAAGTTTGAACGAGCATAAAAACCCTTCATGCCACAATCCAAGATCTGGCATCGCCGTTTCGTAGGTGTATGGTGGAGGGAACAGCCATGCCATATGTGCACTCTGCAAACGCCCCTGTCAAGCCCGTTGATCGAAACGTGGTAATCTTGCGAGGTTATGAGGAAGGGTTGGGGTTGTGAGAGTGAAAGTGAATACAGTGGGAAATTGAAAACCTCTCATCCAAACCAGGGAAGGGTTTCTTACTTCCATATCGTCGACAAACTCAATATCTGCATGTTGAAAAAATTTCGTCGCAGCATGAGCTCACATAGCGGCCATTGAGCGAACTTGGAAAATCCAGTTTTTGGGAATTTCAACCGGCCTGCTTGCCAAAAGCGCTCGTGGGTGGTGTCCTAGCGCAGCGTCCATTCTGGTCTTTGATTGATCACAGGCGCATTCAATAACCTTTGAACTTAGGGAGTTGTTAGGGAATGGCCCAGAGGTCGAATCGACATCGAGACCATCTTGGCCCGTAGGATTTTTCGGAGTTTGTGGCTCTTGTTCAGGCTCGGGCTCAGGCTCGGGCTCAGGCTCGGGCTCTTGGTCTGTCTCAATCGCGGTGCTATGTTGGTCCTTTCCAAAATTGGGTTGAGCAAGGAATTCCCTGTTTCGCCGGGAATCCGAGGGGGTAGCCGTGCTTTATATAAATCTGGGCTCTTTGTTAATATTTAGGCTTGGTTGATTTGGCGGGCACAAGCTACATACCTGTCCCGACCCAGAAAATGTTGCGAGGATGGTATTCGTAGGAATCGATTTCCTCCTGCTTCCATAGCAGCATGCTATCTCGGTCGTCTCTCTCGAAACTCCCACAACGACATAAAGAATGAGGCGAGTCCTGTGTCATCTGGACTGCAAAGCGATTTCCCAGCTTACCCTAGGTGGGCAGATACGAGAGCATAACAAAAAACAGAAGAAATTCAGGCTTCTTTAAATTCCCACCATCTAGGCCTTCGCAGAAGACGCTTTGTAAATGGCGCCAGAGTCGAGATTATTGCTTTCCGTCGCTTCATTGTCAGAGTGTTCTGCAGTGCCATCTTCAAGGTCAGAATTGTCAGACTGGCGGCGATAGAAAGAACAAAGCTGCCGTAAAACGCCGCGCCTTGCATCTCCCTGCATGAAATACGACTCAATCGCTAGAAAGCCCCTTCCGGTTTGTATGTCTCCCAGGCGCAGTCAGCAAGCTCAGACACCTCAATGAGAACAGTGAGATCGGAAGGTTATGGTCGGGGCGTCCACCGAGAGGCTTGTATTTCTGGACGGATAACGCTTTGGTGCTTCGGAAACATAATCATCATCTGAACATTCTGGCATTTCGGCGGCTCGGAGAGGTCTGAATCCGAAGCCTGAACCACAGAAAAGTACGACAGTTTCGAATGCTCATTCAAGTCCTCCAAAACCTCTTGGAAACCGAATTCCTCCAAAATCTCTGGGTTTTCTTCTGGGGTCATGATGTCCCCACCTCGAACCCTTTGGAGGAAGCGTGGCCTGCAATCTTCATTCTATCAGGCGGAAATACAGGAGGTACAGCGCAGGGTCCTGCCGGACGATTTGCTGCAACAATGAGTCCCGTTGGTTCCATTGTAGGCCGCGCCGCGTAGAGGATGCTACAGCATCTCGCGTGTGCATGATAGGCGTAGAGCTGAAACTCGTCCTCCTTCACCGACATGTTCGAGCTGAGCAGCCGGAATTACGGGCGCGCAAAAAGGCGAGTTGGTAATTCTCGCTCATTTGCCTTTGTGAGTCTTATCACAGTTGCTGCGCTATGGGTTATCTTGCCCTTCCCCAGTGGGTTGCGTGTTCTTATAGATCCCTGGGAGTCAAAATAAACTGGATCCAAGACTCTCCCCTGGTTATATCTAAGTTCCCTTAGGGCTTTTCCTATATTCATGCAGCCTGAGAATGCTGTTGAATTCGTCATGTGGAATGGTGTCTGCCATTGAGGAGTCTTGCCGAATCAGCTGTTGGGCGAGAGAAAACCACATGATGCGGTTCCAACCCAAACGAGGTCGATTTCGGTGATGCTTGTAATGTTAATTGTAAAGATCAACTTCCGATAGCATTAACTTCATCAGACCTCCGAGATGGTCACCAAAGTCTTCTGACGGCCAAGAGAACACCCCAGGGATTAGACCCACGATCATTCATCTGTTCTGCGAAGTAATTGCCAGAACCTATGAGAATCGTTCGAATATATTGTCAGCAGTTAACGACTTGCATGCATCGAAATCTGCGATTTTAGGAGGTGGTATATATAGACACAGAGTGTAATCAGCAGGATTGCTGAGACCTGATGGTGCTCTTGTGCTTGGCCTTGAGGGGTCTCCTTGAGGATAGTGGGGACAGTGGAGATATCACCAGTGGTGAAGACCTCGGGGATTTTAACATCGACGATTTTGGCAACAGGGCAGAGAGTGTCGTGTCGAGGGCATGCTTAGCCTTCCCACAGGCCTCAGGGTCGACCAGGGTATCATGGATTTTGTTCAGAGCTGACAAAATCTTAGGCAGGACAGGAATATTGGGACTGCTGTAACGAAAACGTCCAGCAGCTGAGATCAGCTGCGTTTGCTGTTGCTCTCCCGGGTGGTGTTAACATGGACAGCGAAATGTACATCGTTTTGGGAATCCAATAGAAGATTCGGAAAGTGAAACTCCAATATCTTCACTGCATGCGCGTGGAATCCAAAGTTCCCCCGTAAAGCTGTGTCTTCTTGGGAAACAAGGACCACAGGGAAACTCTCTGCATTTCTTCCCTAGGTCCGAGAAGCGATGGAGAAAGAGTGGAGGAAGATCGTGGTGATGAGGAATCCCTGGTGAGATCACTGACAGAAGCCCAACTTGAAGGAAACGAGGAGTGAATTTCCGAGAACGAAACCAGTTCGAAAAGTCCCGCCACAATTTGGGAATCATGGGCAAAGTGATTTTGAGAAAAGCCAGAAGTGCATTGGTTCATAGCGAGCGAACCCACTAGAGAGGTTTTGGTTCACTCATTGATCCTAGCCCATGTCAGGGATCACTCGAAATACTGACTCTCCCGTTGACGAAAAGAATGCCTGGATCTGTTGTGGCCTTTCCAGGTACGGCCTCTGCTCAGCTGCGGTAGCTTCACGGGCACGTCCTGAAGGTCATCACCTTCATCATTTTGGTCATAATCCTCGTCATCATCAATCCATTCGTCATGCACCTGTCTCTTCCACTCATCGCGAGTTATGCTACCGCACGTTGGACTGCGGGTTGGACTGCGCTCGCTGGAATTATGGGTATCGGGCTTGGTCTTGGCTTTAGTCTTGGTCTCAGCGGGAGGTTGGACAACAGTCTCATAATACAGCAGCTTCGGAAAGCAGGTCGGCTTAGGGCATCGAGAGGTTGCTGGGGAGGCGAGCACTGCGAATCTGGGTCAATGCTTCAATATTGACCTTGGAGGAGTTGATAGCTGTCTTCACGACATCAAAGGTTGAGAAAAACGCTCGCAGAAACTGGTACGCCTGCTGAACGAATCTGGCACGAAGGCGTAATGACCCGTCTTCATTCCGGGCAAAAATAGGGCGAACCCATTGTTGCAAAAGACCACAGTCGAACTGGTCTCCTAGCAGAGAGCGGCAGAGGATTACAACCCTCCTTCGAGCGGGAATCGCGACAACGTCGACACTGAATGCTGTTGGAAAGCCGCTCGCAATCAACCTCCGGAAACACCCCGGAATCAACGTCAAATTCCGCAGGGGGGTTTTTGATCCATGGACCACTACACCCAGAACACGAAGCTGCGAAACCGTGACGATCTGAGTCTCTCAGAGGACGATTGCATCTATCTTTGATAGGCATCAGGAAAGATTGGGAAAACGGTTCAATACCGGGGATGTTTCGACCCCGACGAGGAGGCGGCTCGCTGGCAAACGGGCGACGCACAAGAGGGGCCTCGAAACGATCAACATCGCTGGAATAGGGGTGGGTAAAACCCAATGCAACTCTCAGGGCGATCAGAATGACTGAAGTTATATAATTCCATACCCGCGAAGCAATCCGTGGTCAATGGTACGTCAAGAACGGGGACCTTTGATGGCGGCGACTGTAACCTTGTCCATTCCTTCAAGACGGTTTATATTATATACCTCACTGCTGTATGTGCGGATAGGCAGACACTCGAAACTGAGAACTTTCTCAGTTGCTGACGAGCATCAGAGATTCCTGGAAATAGAGGGATGACTATTCCTGGAAATAGTATCTCAAATATCAGCATAGCATGGGCAGTGAGGGAGGTTTATTGGGAAATTCGTTATTACCTGCATTTGAATACTCCATGCATGAAAAAAGGCCACAAGTATGCACCGACCGAAAATTTGACGAGGGAGCTTTTGAATATCTGTCCCTTTTTGTGATCGGCTTGAAGTGCCTCAGATAGCTTTCCGCGTGACAAGATATACCCATCAGAGTCAATGTTCTTGTAATGAGTTCGAAGGCTTTCTGGCTTACTATATCGCCTCCGGAGTTCTGCTTTGTCCCAAGTGCCAGAAAATCCTTGTATCAGGTTTCCTTTTCCTCACCATACTTATATACAATGGGAGTTCCCTTGAGCCTCTCTAGGCATATTACGATTCGGGGAGAAGACTTCCAAAGCGTTTTCGGAGTTTTGTCCCACATTCGAATCACACAGAGGAATGCAAGGGTTTAAAGCAGCGGCCAAACCAACATGATTGATATCGTGAAGACAAAGGTGAAATGCTGGCCGGGATCCAAGTATTTGTGGCTCAGACAACCTCCGAGCCAGATCCACAACCCACTGACCGTTGTGTCGAGGAAGACAAGGACTGAGACAATATCTGAAGATGAGAACGAGTTGTCGAAGTTCACGCAAGGATGTCGTCTTGGACACAATACTGTCTGGTCTCGAAGAATCAATACCCCGAGATACCTCTAGGTGATTATCTCAACTTGAGGGAGCCCAAGAGGCATCCATTCGATATGATATGCGCGCAGTGCGGTTTCACAAAAACCAGCAAAGGATATGGTTCTCGATGTCTTGGAAAAGGAATGGAGAAAGTATATAGCTACAGAGCGTGGGAAAGAGATTTTGCTTTGTCCGAATTGGAAGGTTCGATTTGTCGTCGATAGACAGGCTCCCTGGCAAAATATATGATTAGCATGGGTACATAAATAATCTGTATGATAAGTGGATGTCTGAACGAGCTGACGATTACACTCATGATGGCATACCTCGATCGGAATTTGCAGGTGAACTTGGGATGAGCCAGAGTGCAAGAGGGAATCTTGCATTTCCTCTTGACTCCCCGTATAGTGACTATGCGGGACGGGCTAGTGGTGGAAGTGTCTAGTGTCTTTGGAGCCGCACCAGTTGCCCTGCAATTGCTGGTGATGGGAATGCCCAGGTTGTCATCATTATATATGAGGCATGTGCTTGTGCTGAACTGGCAGCTGAATCCCGCTTTATGAATTCAGAGATGATGGTTCGTCGTGTTGAAGTTGCTCAGTTCTGAAATGCCAATCGCCGATCACTCTTTCGAGCTCACTCTGTGCGATACATGGCATGGTTGGCTTCAAATCGCCATTCTTCGTCAGATGGAGAATGGTCGCGCCAGTTGTAGAATTTGGATGCTGATCGGTCGAGACATTGGCTGTTAGCATTTTTAGACCACCGCTGAGCATCCTCTCACTTACCCATTGCCTCTGTTCTCAAGTTTGCAAAAACGGACTTCGGGGAATTTGTATAAATAATAATCATAGTGGCAGCCATCAGAGGGGGAATAAGAGATAAAGTTAAGGGAGAAGTAAAGAAGAGAAGAGAAAAGAGGAAGGGGGAGAGAGGGAGAGAGAGAGAGAGAGAGAGGAGGGAGGGAGGTTGAGGTAACCTTCCTTCCCTGAGGTCAGGTGGATGGAAAGACAGCGAATGTCTTTTTGTATATTCCCAGTGAGACTTCCTCAATAATTTTCTAAACAGTATTCAAACTACTTTCACCAAATGAATGGTTCCCAACAAAGCAATTCATTGAATATGCCAAATGGCCCACAAGCAGCAGATTGTTTGGCATACAGTGTGATCTTCGTCAATGAGGATTCTTTGGTGATAGAATTGGAGTGAATGAAATCTGACATTGCATTGCATCAAGCAATTGCTGGTAACCAGAATGATCTTTCTACATGTTCAATAAATATTGGTACCGTATCTGCCAAGCGAATGGGCCATCCAAGCGAGTGGGCCACCACCAGTACACATACTATGTGGTATAAATTACAATTCTATATCTCAACAATTACTTTTATTCGAGAGGTTATATTAAGTTTATATATTCAAATTAACATTCTCAATTAGTCTGTAGGATATATAGTCTAGATATATCTGTCTGGTTGAGATCTCTTTAACGATCTGTGTAATATATGTATTTTTCTGTAATCCTATGTAATACTTATTAGAATCGTTTGATATTTCTAAATTATACTCTCTTTGATAAATTTAATCTGTATACTGATTTGTGAACAGATATATTGTTTGGTTGTTGAGATGTGAGACTGTGATTTCAATGTATTTACTATGTGTTTTGGTGATGGCCCACTCGCTTGGGTGGCCCATTCGCTTGGCAGATACGGTATAGAATATAGTATGGAATGTACGTCAAGCATGAGAGCTATCATCCAAATCAATGTACAAAATGGGATATAATGCAAGAAAAGCAAACACCAAACACCAAACACCCACATCAACAAAGCCCATGATACCATGGGACTACCCATCACAAATATTGATCATTAATCCGGCGCATTATTAGGAGAATATGAAGCTTGGCAAAGCGGGCAACGATAATGTCGATACTCAAACCAAGAAGATAAACACCTTAGATGGAACGCATGATGACACCGATTAAGAACTAGAATCCCACTATCACGCCTGGAACCATCTGCAGCTCCACAGCACGAGCCGTCTACGTCTGCGTCGGAGATGGCTGGAGATGTATCACGCCCACGACCGGATTGGCGGCGGGGTACATGAGCGGGTTTTGGGTAGGCGAGATTGGGAGTGGAGGATAAGGAGGAGAGGCAGATCGGGCTGGAACAATTGTTAGTTTGTTAGTTCGATGTAAGTTTCTTGGGGGTCTTGGACGCGTGGAGGCTGAGACGGCTTGGTGAGTCTTGGGGCAATTATTTGAATGATAAGGAATTGGGCCAAGAGGTAGTCCAGTCTAGTCCAGTTGGAATAGCCCGGATACGAAAACGATGCAGGGTCTTTGACATGGTATCGCGTGGCATGGCATAGCATGGCATAGCATGGCAGGGCATGGCGTGAGAATGATGTGAACAGGGAAGACAAAGCGATGCCGTCAGATCAGACAAAGACCGGGAGAGGTGCCGGAACTCCGAATGCCCAGACGCCTAGAGTGAGGTCGGCGAATGGGGCAACAATGGGGAGCCTTATAGGGCAAGTCGGTCCCCAGCCCAGACCTGGGCATCTGGGCATTCCCCGCATCACATCATTCTTGGATCGGGGCCAAGACGTCGGTGTCGGGGCTTTCACAGTGCCAATACCAATGCTAAGGCGCATGACTGGGATTGACGGATTGACCGGCACGGGATGGCCAGGGAGATGAAAGGAAGGAGGAAAGAAAGAAAGAGAGAAAAGTGGTGGAGAGTAATGAAATGAACATACCAAGTATCAGCGGCGTATTGTTCAACATCACTATTGGTATTTTGCTGTTCCAACCATCTCTCCACAGAAATTTGTTCCATAGAAGAGCTCAAAGGAAGTGTCTGATTAACAGGATGGGCAGCAGCAGCCGCAGCGTTCCTCTTCCTGCGGTACCACACCAAGAAGCTATTTTCATAGCAAAAAACACGTTGCGTTAGCCTTGTCCGACCTTCTCGACGATTCGCATGCATAAAGTGGGGCAAGGAGTAAGCCAAGACCGGTCTGTGTGTCCAGACCGAGTTAGTGGCCTTTGCATTTAGCGCCAGACTCACATTGGAAGGATGCTGATGATGGAAAACAGCACAATAGCCCCAATCACAATTCCGATCACCTCGCCTTGGGGAAGGGCGTCATCTTCCAGCATGAGTGGGGAGAAGGAGCATGGGACCCCGCAAGCGCAAGCCTGGGTCCACGCAAGGAAGAGATGGAGAGATGGGGAATACGAATAAAAAACAGGGCCTTTCAAGCTGATCGCCCAATAGACGTGCGGAGCAGGTCGTAACGTCAAGTCAAGTTCGGGGATATGAAGGTCAACAGTGCCCTGCTTGCTCGTATGTACCGCGTGGATCGGAGCGGATGGATGGTGATCACTCGGAGCTAATGCTAGATAGTGCAGACAACGGACAGCGATCGAAAGCAGTCCATTCTCTGACAGCGAAGTGAGACAACTGATCGAAGGATCGCGAGCAAGCTCGACACTGACACCGACTCCGTGAGTATTGAGGATAGCTTGATGGCAAATGTTCGCCACCTGGGAAGATGGAGAGCGGAGGGCCGTTTTGCAAGGAAAACAGGGGGAAATAGGACCAGGACGGGCGGGCAGATTTGAACAGCGCGATGAACTCTCAGACCTCACATAATGCAGGATTGCCAAGGAAGGCCGAGGATGAGCCAAGAAATCGATATGTCGGGAAAACGCAGAAAGAGCCGAGCGAAAAGGAGAGACTCGTCCAGCGCGGAACGCCAAGGTGCTGCCGAGAATCCCGCTCTTGGCACTCCGCGACCGCCTCCGCCAATCACCGGCTGGTGGCGGTTCGTAACCGAGCCAACGCCGAGACCAGTCGTGTGCGTCATCGAGGCCTCGGCGGAAAACGATGAGAGCTGCGCCAAGTTGGGTCATTTACAGGCCGAATTTTGGTTGGTTGTGATGATTGGTTGAATTGGGATTGGCATGTTCCCCAGACTGGAGATGTACCACTTATTACCACTTAGTACTAGTCGATAGATGGAACCACATCCCAAGGACTGGGGCAAGTTCGGACCCCGTTTTCATATCGCCGGGTCCAAATTCGCCATTCGGGTCGGCCGGGCATTTTACTGGTTATCGACAAGGTATGATTTATTTCTGGTTTCTAGGCATTTTGGCCAAGAACAAGTATTTATATCAGCCAAGGTTCCCCCCTCTCGATTCGAAGAACTTCTTTAGGATATTAGTTGGATCAAGGAAAAGTGTACTTTACTTTAGTCCAGACTGAGGATCAAATCTTATCATAAGAATAGATTCTCCTTGACATACACAGATACGCAGCGAATACCTACTGTAGTAGTTATTCACTCCCGTGTATGGACTCGCATTCTCTTGAGGACACTTTCTACATGACACCTCCTTGAAGAAAGACCTATAGACGTACTGCATTTTCATACTCCCCGAGTACTTTACTCTACTGTATCACCTGATCTCCCCAATCCCAAAGACAACCCACAACCAAACTTATTTGCACACTCTGAACACATTCATTCTTCCTTATCGCAAAGGATACTCCTAGACACTCAACCTCGCGTGATGTCTAAGGAGAGCCCCCAAGCACAGGGCTCCAAGTCTTCCAGCGATGTCTCCACCCAATATCTCTCCAAGCCAGCACACAGTCTCACCTACGAAGAGGTGATTCAAGAGCTCGGCACCAACTCAGACGACGGTCTCACCACAAGCGAAGTCAAAGAAAGACTTGAAAAATATGGTGGAAATGTCTTGGAAGGAGATGAGGGTGTCTCCTTCGCGAAGATTGTCATTCGACAAATCGCCAATGCCATGATGCTTGTAAGTGGAAGCCCAGCAAATTAATTATAGCGAAACGCCACGAAGGAGAGTATACTAATGACTCTTCCAGGTTCTCATCATTGCGATGGCTGTTTCTTTCGGTATTAAATCATGGATCGAGGGTGGCTTTATTGCAGCAGTCATTGCCCTCAATATTGTTGTCGGAGTTTACCAGGATTTCGCCGCTGAAAAGACAATGGACTCTCTCCGTTCTTTGTCTTCTCCTACTGGTGTAGTCACTCGAGATGGCAAGACACAAACTGTTCCCGCCCAGGAAATTGTTCCTGGTGACATGGCTGAATTGAAAGTTGGAGATACAGTGCCCGCCGATCTAAGGTACGTCAGAAATCCTATCAAAGGTAATTAATCCCAAGCTAACACTTAATCAGACTGGTCGAAGCCATGAACTTCGAAACAGACGAAGCTCTACTCACCGGTGAATCCCTCCCCGTCCAGAAAGAAGTTGACTCCACCTTCGACGTCGACACTGGACCCGGCGACCGATTGAATATCGTCTACAGTTCCTCCACTGTAACTCGCGGTCGCGCCCGAGGTGTCGTTATCGGCACTGGAATGAAGACTGAAATCGGTGCTATCGCTGCAGCTCTTCGTGGTGGTGACTCCAAGCGTCGACCCGTGAAGCGTGGTCCTGAAGGCGAAACTAAGAAGCGCTGGTACATTCAAGCTTGGACATTGACTACCACCGACGCGATCGGTCGTTTCCTCGGAATTAATGTCGGAACTCCACTCCAGCGCAAACTCTCAAAGCTCGCACTTCTTCTCTTCGGTATCGCGGTCGTCTTTGCGATTGTTGTCGCTGCGTCTAACGATTGGCGTGGTGATAATGAAGTTATTATTTACGCCGTCGCTACGGGTTTGGCTATGATTCCTGCTTGTTTGGTCGTTGTCCTTACTATTACTATGGCAATGGGTACGAGACAAATGGTACAACGTCATGTTATTGTACGAAAATTGGATTCCCTCGAGGCACTTGGTGCTGTCACCAACATTTGCTCGGACAAAACTGGTACTTTGACTCAAGGTCGCATGGTCGCAAAGCGTGCTTGGCTTCCATCTGTTGGAACTTATTCAGTTGGAGCCTCGACTGATCCTCTTGACCCCAAGGAGGGAGATCTCAGCTTGACAGATGCAGCACCAATTGAACTGGGCACTGAATCTCGTGCCGGTGACCCTGCTACACCCGAAAATCTCCTCAAAAACAACTCTCTGCTGAAATCATTCTTGGACGTCGCGGCCCTTGCTAACTTGGCCCATCTACACAAATCTGCTAGCGAGGGATGGCAAGCTCGTGGTGAACCAACGGATATCGCAATTCAAGTCTTCGCCTGGCGTTTCGATTGGGGAAATGATCTCTTAACCAAAGGTGAAAAACCAATGTGGCGTCAAAAGGCCGAATACCCCTTCGACTCAAGCGTGAAGAAAATGTCTGTTGTTTTCGCCCGTCGCGATGAGGAATCAGGCAACAATCAACAAATGGTCTTCAGCAAAGGTGCCGTCGAACGTGTTCTGGAATCTTGCACGACTATTCATTGGAAATCCGACTCTCCCGTCCCTCTCACCGATGAGATTCGCAACCAGATTCTTCAAAACATGGAAGCTTTGGCTAAGGAAGGTCTGCGTGTCCTTGCACTGGCTGGTCGCGAACATACCGGAAACAAGGAAAGCGATGACCCTCTTCCTCGTGAGGAAATTGAAAAGGATCTCGTCTTTTACGGTCTCATTGGATTGTATGATCCCCCTCGCCCTGAAACAGCTGGTGCCATTGCCCAATGCTACAAGGCCGGTATTTCGGTTCACATGGTTACTGGTGATCACCCTGGTACTGCGCGTGCAATCGCCGCTCAGGTCGGAATTATCCCATCGAATATGGATATGGTTGCGAAGGACGTGGCTGATGCGATGGTTATGACTGCTGGCGAGTTTGACAAACTTTCTGAAGAAGAGATCGATGCATTGCCAACGCTCCCTCTGGTTATCGCTCGGTGTGCACCTAATACAAAGGTTCGCATGATCGATGCACTTCACCGTCGCGGTCGCTATGTCGCCATGACTGGTGATGGCGTGAACGATTCTCCTTCATTGAAGCGGGCTGATGTCGGTATTGCCATGGGACAAAATGGTTCCGATGTGGCCAAGGATGCTTCAGAGCTTGTGTTGACCGATGATAATTTCGCCTCTATCATCAACGGTATCGAAGAAGGTCGCCGAATTTTCGACAACATTCAGAAGTTCGTTTTGCATCTTCTGGCTGAGAACGTTGCTCTGGCAATTACTCTTCTCATCGGTCTTGCGTTCAAGGATGAGTCCAACCAGTCTGTCTTCCCCATCGCCCCCGTTGAGATTATTTGGATTATCATGATTACTTCTGGTCTTCCTGATATGGGTCTGGGAATGGAGGCTGCGGCACCAGAAGTCATGGACCGCCCACCACAAAGTGTATGTTCAAGTCGAACCCCAAAAATCCCAGTCCCTTCGAATTCAAATACTAACTTTCATCTAGAAACAAGGTATCTTCACCTGGGAAATCATCGTCGACACCCTCGTCTACGGTGTATGGATGGCCGCCCTCTGTCTTTCCGCCTTCGCCCTAGTCATGTTCCGCTGGGGCGACGGCGACCTCGCCATGGGCTGCAACACCCAATACAACGACGCATCAACCGATTACACCTGTGACACCGTTTTCCGTGCCCGAGCCACAACATTTACCTGCATGACCTGGTTCGCACTATTCCTCGCCTGGGAAATGATCAATCTCCGCCGCAGTTTCTTCCGCATGCAACCCGATTCCAAGCGCTACTTTACCCAATGGATGTTCGACATCTGGAGCAACCGCTTTTTGTTCTGGGGAATCATGGCTGGATTCGTTCTTGCTTTCCCGATTCTTTATATCCCTGTCATCAACCACAGTGTGTTTAAACATACTGCGATCTCGTGGGAGTGGGGAATTGTCTTTGTTGAGACTGTCCTTTTTTTCCTTGGTATTGAGACTTGGAAGTGGTGTAAGCGGGTTTATTTCCGCAGACAAGCTAAGAGGCAGGAGAAGAAGGGTGATCAGGGTGGTGATCAGTATTATCTCGGCGATTTTAATCGATATATTTCTATGAGTCGTTCGGAGACTCAGGCTTCTGGTGGACTTAAGGCTGAGGAATCTATGGTTTGAAGCTGAGGATGATATGAGGCTGAGATATGGCCAAATCATGTTTAGATTAATGGTTGCATGTGGAGGATGGGTTGCATATACCATGATTCCATAGCATACGATTGATGAATACATAGACCTGCTTTCTTTTTATTTATGCTTTTATCATGAGTTCAACATCTTAAAGAATCAAAACATAAAAAAATAAAAAAAAAATACAAAAAATCACATGATTTATCAATATTGATTTTAGATAATCATTCTCTTGGGGATTACTAGTAGACAAGGTCCCATAGCTACAGTGTATGGTTGCATCGGATCACTGGACTACACTTCGGTATGTCAATAATTCATATCTACTAACCGCATAAACTCTACGGGAGGTACCTGGGTTAAGAGTTGGGAATATCAACAAGACCGACATCAAATTAAATGCAATAGATTCTATGAACGAAATAATCACAAACCACGTGGAATATGATCAGCCCTCCCAAAACTAGTACACTGTACACAAAGACACCCCGACACCGGAAAATGAATCGTCATCCACATATTACTCAAAAGAGTCGAAGTATGCCAAAGCCTAATACTAGGCTGACGATTATGCGCATTCGGATTCCAAAGCATCTCAAGATGATCCGCCTCATCATCCATTTCATCCGCAAGCGAATCTTCCCCAAGCGTCGGATCCAATCTCAGTCTTCCAATCTCTATGCCAGTCCATTTCAGCATCCTCACCCTCTCGTCAGTTTGTACTTGAGTTCCTTGGAATAGTATTTCCATGCCTTCTACTGTTGTTCTGAGTATATCACATCTTTCTTGGAAACAGTAACTCACCCCTTGTGTGTCTATGTGCTTGTTTCGGAAACGAGACATCTTTGAGTAAAATTTGTCAAGCATGTCGGGGACTATTTCATTCCGGAATCCGTAATTGAATTGGTATTTGTTACTCCAGTCTAACATAACGGTGGCTAGGCCGTTTCGGTCTTCGATGAACGATCTGGGGTCTCGTCCTGGCATATTTTAGATGTTTGTAAAAGACTAGGATTAGTACAGCGATTGTATGACTGAAATTTTTGAATTCCAATTTCAGATAGGTCAGTGGATAAACGATGTCGATACGATTTAAGTATTGTGTTCCTCGATTGCCGAGAGAGACCTTTACGATATTATAACAGATATTTATTGGTTATATTTGAAAGTGTTTTAGATCTAACGACTCACTCATTGTTCTCAAAAACAATGAAACAATGGCCCCCAAGGAATATCTCAAACTGGTAAATGCTGACAATGAGTCAACTTCACTAAAGCTTAGTCCATTGTTCGCAACAAGGTAATCATATTAATAGAGCTAAATCCAAGAATATGCAAATTATAGTAACTAATAAATATGTGGCGTATTGATCTCCACGGATCCAAGCAAGAATCCACCTATATCTATCTATTATGTCCAGTAGTATTTGTTTCATCGAGTTTCATGTTCAGCATCGCCGTTCATTGCCACTGTCTTCTGATTCAACCAATCAAGGCGTCACAACCTCATTCTCCTTAGACTCTATATGCTGCTGCCGTCTTTCGGGGTACTCAAGGTCTCTCCAATGCTCAAAAAAGCAGGCACCCTTCTTGAGAGAACCCACAGTTTCCCAAACTAAGCAGAGGACGTACATTGCCATGATAATCGAGAGGATCTCCGTCGCGTTGAGATGGTGGGCGAGGGGGAGTAAAATGGTAATGAGGCCAGTGATAGGACGCATGATTATGCGAACATGCTAAAAGAAAAGTTAGAAAACCGAGTATTCGTCAATTCATTTGCAACGGAATACTGACCTTCGTCATAAGCAAGGTACCTGGTTCATCTTGGCATGCATGAATCAAGGCAAACAAATATAGACACATCATCCCCACACCAAGACCTTCACAAAGCAGCCACCGCTGCGCGTCTTCGAAGTCTTCTTCGGCTACCGAAGCCGCTGCGACGTGGCCACCTGCCAATAGACTGGCAATAAGAGGTAGATGAATGACCGCAAATGAGAATCCGGTATAAACGTTGTGTCTCAGTGGGTGTGTACTTTCCATAGACCCATCAGCATGAGTATACAACCAATTCAAACAAAAGGCGATAATCAAAGTCCAGATAGCGCGCAAGAGACTTTCATTCAACCCAACCGCGGCATTTGAGCCCTTGACGATAAGATAAAGAAATTCACCCAGAACAATAATATAGAACGCGGCGAAGCGATCAATCTCATGCGCAACATCCACAGCGGTCGAATATTTCACGCGAAGCAAATTCTTCGCTATGGGCGAATAACAGAAGACCCAGCAGATCTCTTCAAGCGATACAGCGACTGCCGCGGCCGCGATTTTGCTCCTGATAGAAATGTCTTCAAAGTAAAGCGGGATGTAGATGCACAGGATTATAGTCGAGAGACCGACCCATAACCGCTGCTGTCTACGATGGTGGTAACTCGCGAAGGAGAAGACTAGATGCGCGAGGTTACAGGTGACACGGGCAACCATGTATGAACCGACTGCTGCGCGCATTGCGCCGATATCTTCATCAACCAGAGGGGCATTATTTCCATAGACAACCAGTACAGCCATGAGCCAAAGAATCAGGAGACGTTGGAGGAGATCATCATTGTAGAATGAGTTCATCAATTCGCGAATGTCGCTCCATACATGCCATGATGGAGCTAGTACTAACTGCAGAGGGATAATTGTCAGTTTCCGCATGGTTCGTCGAGATCATGTCTATCGCATCAGCTTACGATGTATTTAACAAGTTGCGCGCCCGAAATATTTTCCGCGAGTGCATCAGCGAAGTTCGATAGGATCGCGACATATAACAAATCAAGGAATAGTTCAAATCGACCTGCATGAGAGATACATGAGCGGATAATTCACTTCTCAGAAATCAGGGGAACCTCGTTCACGAGCGCGAATTAAATGCACTCTCAAGGTCTGGGTCTGGATTGGAATTGTGCTGACCAGCTTGTCGTTCACAATCATGACGCTTAACCAAGCGACCGTGCTCAAACCATTGAAGGGCCTTAGGTTGTTGGAGCAAAAAACGCGGATTTTGCGCTTTCAGGTCATTCTCGTCGATTCCAAGAGCCTCCGACATGGTAATTGCACGATATACGATGATCGCGACGGGGAGGGGGGAGTATTTTTCCTTGATCTTCAAGTTTTGAAAGATGATGTGCTTACGCGCGAGGGGGTG
This sequence comes from Penicillium sumatraense, assembly GCA_020086695.1. Taxonomy (NCBI): domain Eukaryota; kingdom Fungi; phylum Ascomycota; class Eurotiomycetes; order Eurotiales; family Aspergillaceae; genus Penicillium; species Penicillium sumatraense. Next base: position 1,177,474 of record JAGIKU010001370.1, on the reverse strand, counting down.
TTCGCGAGGGATTGTCCTATCTTTGAGCTTGGCTGATCTTGGTGCCCCACTCTTCTTGGCTTTCTTTGTTCTTTTCTGTTTCTCGCCGGATTTAGTAGCGAGTTGCGGCTAAATGGAAGATTTTGATCTCATCATTCACAATGTACTTCCATGATGTACACAATCCGTGGATATTGTTTGGGAGAATTGAGATCTCGAATGAGATCATCTCGCGTCTTTTTGGACCCTGAATTCATGCTGAAACTGGCGACAACGAATCAAACCTGTTGAAGCTATCGTGGGGCCGGGGTATCTGTTGAAGCCTCAGGCAAAACTAGGCCTCAGGCATCAAATCCCGGTCATCTTTCACTCTGCACAATAGACAGTAATTTTTCTCTCATAGACAATGATCAGGACTTTCATCAGAATAACTCAGTTCGGTCAGATTGCATAAAAGCATCATATTTAAACCAACGGAGGTAATTCCCGTGTACAGCATACTTGCAAGGCTGCTGGAAAACAAGAGGCAAGAAGCGCGGACCCAGGATCGACCAGCTCAGCGACAACAGTCTGGATAGTTAGGGGAAAAAAGTCTCAGATTTGAAGATGCTAATGAAAGCGACCGCCCACTTTCATTTAAAAAGATTTGCTGGAGGTGATTCAATACCCTCAAAACGCTTAGTCATTCACTCACAGATGGTTTCATCCATCCTAACAGCATCGTAATGTGTTTCTCCTTACTCCCATCCAGGAAGTTTATACGACAACATTTCTCCGGAAAAATTGCCCTTTGGTGAGATGGATCTCTTGACATCGGCATGACCTGATATTTAGGTGGTTTTTGTTTACTGCTGGAATAGATAAAATTCCTGGACATCAATTTTGAAAATCAGTACCCAAGTTGGACAAGGGCCACTTTATATATCACGAACTACATTAGTTTGTACATTAGTTTGCATTTACACCGAAGCGGAAGTTCCGCTACTATGTACTACATAGTTAGAATAACTTCGTAAGTTCTACAAAGATAGTATTTTTATTTCGATCCACCGTTTAAAGGAATAGTCCCCTGCAGTGAGCGAAAATTCCAGAAAATAGCACTCCTATTTTTTATATGAAGCTTCCAACTTGGCTTGAAGCCAAGGGCTTTCCGAGAACGTTTGGCGTAAATGTCGGCCAGCAACTTGTGATAACCCGTTTGGCATCTTCTCATTCAATTGGTACTACAAATTGACTGTAATAACAATCTAGCGCATCCAATTCCAAGGTAATTCAAATTATCTAGATGCTTTTTATGAAGTGAGCATCCAGTAGTATTCACGAGCCAAGCACGCAAATAGCCTCGAAAATTCAGCACAGGGGCTTCGAGTCCCCGTGCTGAATTAAATCGCGTGGTAAATGGGGCCATGTAAAATAATGTGGATACCTTGAGAATTTCGCGAACATAGTGGGGCTGAAATCGACTTGGCTAGGACAGAAGAGGGCTTAATTGTGACAAGCGTTTGGGCCTCGCTAGTGCTAGATCTGAGAGGCAAAGTGGAGCCCGAGATCGCGATGGCCGTCCGGAAAATATTTTAGTTGAGGACCCCTGAGAATCATTCGCCTTAAGGTAATTTAGTGTCATTGCTTCCTATGCGGAGAATAAACACTTATTCTATGGGGTTTAACATCCAGAAGAACAATTGTCTATTTGTCCCTGTTTTGCTAATTATAAGAGATCGGAAGTCCCTGCATTTCTCCTTCCCCCCTCTCAGAAATCTCTTCCCGAGAATGTGAGAAGAGTTTTTGGACTTTCCCCTCTTTGAATCCATTCTCCCGGTAACCTCATCTCGTCTTTCAGCCCTGAATCGCCGATCTTGTCTAGAAATGCAGGTACGAGATCCATCTCGGCTCTTTACGGTGCTGCTGACCCACATTATCCCGTCTCTATTAGTCGTATGACCGGAGAAGCCGGGATACACAAAGAGTAATTGCTGGAAATTTATTACGTGGACAAAAACACATGGTCTGAGTGAGTCCTTGAAGGTACGTTTATTTGGCTTTGGCTTCCTTCCCTCCAGTAGAATTGAGTTCACAAGCAACTACAAAGATAACATCGGAGGGGTTTCCGACGTTTTCCTTTTCTCGCTCTACTTTAACAAGTATATTGACAGGAGTGCATTGAGCAAATAATCTTGCTTACTTTAAACTTTTATGATACCGGAATGAAGAAGGCCCGGATTTGCTTTGTGGTTAATAGCGAGAAGTAGAGCATGTACATGTCTATGGAGAATGGCACCGAGGTACGATACCATCAATATTTGATAGGCTAGATACGACCCTGAATATTCTGGTCTCTTCCTCTAGGCTGCTCACAATACCCACCACTCATTACGGGACTGGGAATTACAATTGAATTGAGAGCTGAAAAAGATCGTCGACAATTGAGGTTCTTGGGAACCATCGGCATTTAGACCTGTGATGGTGTAATGTAAAAATGGATTTTCGAAGCAGTCGATCTTGTTTTAGTATGGTAAATATCAAAATTTTATGTAATGGATCAGAGGCTGCGGACCATAATTACAGGTAATAAATGAGAAGTAATATATATGACTCCGTATTGGTCACCAAAATCTCCATTGAGTCAAGATCATCATGTACCCCAAACCTCCAATACTGCACCCCGGTAATTAAATAATTAAATACATATTATTGTGACTTAGAGAAGCCTAGTTAAGCTCCTTGGCGGCAACCTCGAGGAGGTTGTCCTTGCCGAGCGCGTTCTGAGTGTAACGGGCGTTGAACTTCAGGACGTGCTTGACAGCGTTATAGCTCTGCACATTGAGAGGCAGGGGCTCGGTGCTCAGGAACCAAGCAACACTCTCAGAGCAGGGAGGGGTAGTGAGGGAGCCCTCGTACTGGTAGATACCGTGAGTGTTCAGGTGGGCAGTGAGAGCGGAGAAATCAAGAGAGTTGGTCTTGGTGAAAGTGCCGGGGGTGGCAATATCCTCGATGTGAGCGAAGACGGAATCGAAAAGAGGAGTGGAGTAGCCGAACTGGGAAAGCTCGAAAACGAAGCCGACAACGGCGACATCACCAGCTGGTATTTGTTAGAATGAATTACTTTGTATAGGGATGAATGTTCGGGGATGAACGAACCAGTGCTCTCGAAGACGAAGTGAACCTCCATGGGGTAGTACTCATCGTTGATGCGGTGCTCGCTGGGAGTGTGGAAGTGGAACTGAGCAAGCTTGTAGGAGTTGTCCTTTGTGGTCAGGGTACCGTTGGTCAGGACGACCTCGAGACCAGAGCCCAGGTTCTCGAACTTGGCCTCGTTGGCATGGGGCACATGGAAGTGAACATCGCCAGACTTGGCGTAGTCAATGTCATCGGTTTCAATGACAATGGGTGACTGGTTCTTGCCCTTGGAGCAAGCGGAGTTCTCCGAGTCCAGGCCGTACCAGTTCAGGGGACCACCAGTGTTGGTATAGTTGAAGGGGTTGACATCGACGGTGCCATCGGCGGCACGGGGCATGAGCGAGGTGCCACGGAGGCAAGAAGCGGACGCCGCAGCGACGAAAGTGAGAATGGAAGCAGAGACCTTCATTTTGACTGGAGTTTGAGAGATACAGACAAGCTCAGGATTTTGGCTACCGTGCAGGCTTTTATATTTTCTACATTCACCTAGGGCTATTCCAATGTCTCCATTCGACTAATAGTAGAATACGATGGTCGTAAATAACTTATGGGGACAAATCTTACAGCAGATCTCATCCTCGTTCGATGGGGCAAACTGGAAGATGGGAAAAGGCCTCTTTCCGGCAGAGATCTACTCGATGCTATGCTGTAACTGCCCTAACTTACGATATAGAGAGCTGAAAGGTGGAGATAATTTCTTCTATTGGTCCGATTCTGATATCTGGTTCTGGAAGGGCCCCATTCCGGTATATTGGAGAGCCCCATACAAGATCCCGCCTCGCCCACTTCGCCTACCACCGAACCAGATCCCCACATGTATGGTTCGTTCGGAATCGACGGAGAAGACCTTGAGCTCTGTCTCGAACTGATCACTGCCTAAAGAGCTAACGCTAAGGAACGAACAATTTCGGAGTTGATCGGTAGAATAGGGAGTTGCAATACTAGTAGAAACCCTAAGTAGAGGGTCATTTTGTCGACGGGCCCAGAAGGATTGGACCCTGTGGGATTTACGCGCAGAATAGGAGAAATAGGATTCTTCCAGAGAAGAAATTGCAAGGAGGACGAGTATTCTCGCAGTTTTCTGTTACCGGTATTATCAAAAGTCCATCCCATTCCTTGGATTGCAGTCGAATAAAACCCACGGCAGACTATAGTATCGCCACTGTCACTCAAATAGCCCTTGGAATATCAGATTGTGCAGTACCTACGACGCTACGTTTAAGGTCGGGCGATTTCTAGCCTCTCCATTTCCTTTACTCATGAATAGGTTTGTTGCAATGAGTGAATCTTTTCATTCCTCGTATAGGTACCTACAGAAGGTGATCATTCTAACTAGACTTAAATAGTTCCTGGTTATTTGAGTGTTCTTCGTCTGCTTTAATTAATCGGCTCCAGGATCGAATTTTCCATCCCCAGTAGTAAAATACCAGAGGGGATGGAAGGAGTATCAACCCAAGGCCTGCGAGTAAAGTGGATGTCCATTCAACACCAAGTCTGGTGTAAAGAAGTGGGCCCCAAAGGGGGAAGCTTGCGGACACGACGCTTCTAACTCCGACATGAATAGATACAGCTGAGTTGGCGTTGGCCACATAGACATCGATAATATAAACCACTCCCGTGATAAATATCAACTGTAGAGAAAACCCCAAAAAGAAGCATGAGAGAACCTGATAGAACCAATGTGTTTGCATTGACCAGCCAAACCATAGAAGTGCAGGTGGAAGCACAAACCCACCTAGAATCATTGGTGGAAGACGGTCTTCGGGGACTGAAACACCAGTCCGCTGATGTTTAGGTCTATACCATGAGATAGTATGCCACGAAGAAACAAGCCATGCTGAAATGACACCCAGTAGAACACTAATGAATGGCAGACTGCTCATTGGACGAGACCAGCCGCGGTTTTGGAAAGCGAAGGGGAACATCTGGTACGACAAATACAGAGTTCCGTACACAAGAGTCAAGTAGACCGTAATGATGATCAGAATGGGTTCTTGGGTGATCATTTGTAAAGGCAGTTTGAAATACTTTTGCGTCAACACGCTGATATCTGTCCCTCCTTCTTTCTTACTCTGGGTTTGGTATCTGGAGTCATTTTTTTTTTTTCGAAGCCGAGACGCCTTTCTTTCCAGAATAATTTGCCGCGAAGACTCGCGCAACGTGAAGGGAGCCATGGCAAGAATCCCAGCACAGACCAGTAAAGTCATCCAAGCGATCCATCGCCAGCCATACCGAGCTAACACAAAGCTTCCCGCAATTGGACCTACAATGCTGCCCATGTTCATCGATGTGGCAGAAAGCCCGATAGCGACAGCACGGGTGGAAGGTCCCCAGACCTCTGCCAACATACCCGATCCCACAGAGAGCACGGCGCTTCCAATCGCTCCCATGAAGAATCGCGCGATGAGAACGGTTTGTATATTTTTGGCCAAGGCGAGGGGAATTTGAAATATTGCGCAGCCAATTAAGCCGATTAGAAGCATTGCCGCATGCCCATAGATTTGCGACAGAGGAGCGAACAACAGAGGACCACCGGCAAACCCGGCGACGAAAAGAGCGACACTCAGATCGGTAACTTCTGTTGAGACTTGATATTCGCTGGCAAGAACTGGGCCTGCTGGTCCAATATCGCTCGAGGCGAAAGTGATTGCGAAGACTATACAACTACCGATGATTGTGAAGACTGTCTTTCTAACTATCGGCCAATTGAATGGGTCACTAGGATCATCCTCGCCACTCCAGTCAACAAGGAAAGGGTCCGTTGTGAATTCGCTACCGCTGACTGGTATATCCGAAGCTTCAGTGTGACTGACCCCTCGCGGAGAAGCTGATTTGATCCCGGCCGCTCGGGGTTCCACCTGAGGAAGAGACATGAATGGAGATTCACAGAACCTTTCTTTCTCCAAAAAGACGATGATTGAAAATGTAAGTAAATACGAATGATAATAAAGTCTCGCGGTGATCAGAATTTATTCTAGAGCTCGCATGACTGACAAACTGGTTGAAGATAAGTTGGCCGATACTTCGGAACGATGGCCGAACTGGGCTCCCAGCAGCAGATCTAGCTATCCTCGCACGCACAGACCTTGGCCATGCCATCTACCTAATCTTAGGGAAATCATAGAATTGAAAACCAAAAAGGAGCATATTGGGGAATTTTATAATCTTTATAATCGCCTACTTCTGATCTTGCAATCTGCTTCTCGTGGATGACTAATGAAACACTTTCCTGGCTTTGCTTGTATTTGCGAATGACGCGTGTAAAGGGATGAAACATACTATGTTTAGAATAGTATTCTACAACTTCTGGGCTCCCATCTTTTACATTCTCAATTCACAACCAATCACCACTGTCTACCAGCTATAGCACGTTCGATACACAACTCTAGCCATGCCACCCTCTCCATCCCTCTCCACGGCTTCTGACCTAGAGTACAGTTCCTATTGTGAAGATAGGAATTTCAGGGCCGAGGGAAAACTAGAGCCTAATAGTCGCTCACAAAATGCGATCTATCGCAGAAACGACAAAACATGGTGGGTCAAAGTGACCTTCAACGGCGACTTTTTGTCCTTTTCTTGCGACGGAGCCCGAAGACAAATGAAGCCAAAGCGCGAACGACGCAATGAATTCCAAGATTTTGTCAAGACACTTGATTTTCGATCGTATACTCTTTTGGACAATACTGTTACTGAAATCATTTTGGAAGAGGGTACGGAGGCACTGCCTACTGCAGCAAGCTTCATCGACCACGAACCGGAAAACAACAATGGAGCTAAGAAGCTAGAGAATCTACAAATCTCTCTTTGAGAGGATCTAGCAAGGGTAATTTACCCACTAGCCTATCAATTCCCGACTTTTCGAGCCATTAAAAATTCAGAATTGAGTCAAAAATATGAGATCACCGACGCCGTCTTCCACGTTTTCTATGAAGATGACAACAAATCACATATTCTCAAGGTGGTCAACCGCCCTTTCTACCAACCACGAGATTCAGACGTTATACGACAGGAACTAGAGAATCTCGAACTTTTCAAAGATGTTGCTGGGATAGTTCAGCCGGCTGGCGTCATGGTATTCCCCAATCCGTACGCGACCGACGCGCAAAGTAGCAGTCCGCAGATGGTCATCGGTGGTATACTCTTAGAGTACTACAGCGGTGGTACCTTGAAACATATTCTGAATGAGCGACGAATCAAAGAGTTCAACTGGAAGCAATGGGCTGTTCAAATTGGGAATGCTTTAGACGCCATGCATCGGGCAAAGAAGACTCACATGGACTTGAAGCCTTCAAACGTCGTCTTGGATGATGAGGGTAATGCGGTTCTGGTTGATATCAGCGGCATTAGCGGAGTGACATATGAATAGCTTTCTCCGTAGATAAAAGATGAAATAGATCCTTTCGATCTTCCATTTCAAGCTCGTCGATGGAACGATACTTGGGCTTTTGGCACGCTTCTTAAAGAACTCGCGTCTCAAGTCAAACACGATCCTTTCGGGGAAACCCTTGAGTTGCTTGCGGATAATTTGACCAAGGATATTCGGACTAGGTGGATTCTATCTGACGCAATCTCTTATTTAAAAATGTAGTACTCCATATGCTTGTATATAGTACCTATTGATAAAAAGAAGGGAGGAGAGATGGGAAAAAGTTCCAGGCTATCTCTTAGAGATAAGAAAATAGAAAATAAAAGAAACACACCAAAAAAAAAAAAACACTCAAGTTTGCAATGAGGAAATTAAAATTCAAGTCTGCATAATCAAGGTACTACTACAGCGCTCCACTATGGAGCACCATAACTTCCGCTTAGTAAGCGATAGTATTTTGATTCACCGAAAAAGTCATTCTAATTTCATTGATCATGATGAAGGACTCAACTCCGAAATAGAATAAAGCATAGATGTTGACTGTGATAATGACTACGGAAAAGCCTAATGCTAAAACGGGTCTTCCGAGACTACTTGAACCTCTCCATATCGCAAAAATCTACCATTGAATCCCCAACAATGTACTACTTGAAACATTAGTAGTCGGGGTATAAAACAATAAATCCGAGAATTCGGAGATACCGCGTCGATCACTACTTTGTTCGGCTCTGATGCTTCAATCTTTCTTCGGCAGCGTGTGGGGAGACCCGAACCAAGCCGAAAAGCTGTCTTTGGTCTATTGAGTAATGATACTAAAGCCAGGTCGCGCCTAGTTTCGAATTGTTGTCCCTTTTTATTTTCGCATTTCTGATTTACCCGGTTGTTGGTAAACATGGGTCTACAAGTGGTAGTGGTTGGCGCAGGATTGGGTGGCCTCGCGGCCGCAATTGCTCTTCATCGTGAGGGGCATAATGTGAAGGTACTATGTATTTCTGTCCTTCAACTTCGCTGAGCGTTTTTCTAAACTCACCTGGTTCATTGGTTAGGTTATCGAACAGTCTGGTTTTCATAATGAAGTTGGAGCTGCGATTCATGTCGCACCTAACGCCACTCGGATATTGAAAGATTTGGGCTGTGATTTCGATATGCTTAGCCCTGTTCAATGCAATCGCTTGCAAGTCTGGGACCAAAATGGAAAACTAGTTTATACTCCTGTGGTGCGTTAGGCAATAACAGTCTTTCAGGAAGAGTATGCTTATGTTCGATCTTGTGCAGGTTACGAAAGACGTTCAAAAAAAGCTGGGGACTACAGACGACTGGGTCCTCACTCATCGCGTTGATCTTCACAATACGCTTTGCCATGCAGCTACTCAGGAGATTGACGATCGTAAAATCGAAATAGCTCTTTCATCACGAGTCGCTTCTGTGGTAAGGATTTATTCTTCAAGGGGATTCAATCTAGCCTTACGGGATCTTAACACAAAATTTATAGGATTCTTCAGCGGGTGTTGTCACGCCAGAGGATGGGATTACCATTGCGGGTGATTTGATTGTCGGGGCAGATGGGATACACGTAACATACCCTTGTTTGTAATTTCTGACAAGTTCGGTACTGATATAATATTTCAATAGTCACGAACCGTGAAGGAAATAGCTGGACAGGACCATGGAAAGGAAAGCACTGGCCAGAATTGCTTCCGATTCCTCGTACCAACAGCGAAAGCACAAGAGAACCCATTGACCGCCGCCTTGATCGCTAGAATTGGGTTAGATGGAGTCCATGTCTTTGCAACTGCCGACCGTCGCATTGTCCTATACCCTTGTCGAACTGGTGACCTACTTAACGTTGCGGCCATTCATCCCTCAGGCAATGGAGAGGCGAAGGAAAACTCTTGGTTGGAGTCGGGTAGCCTTGAACATACAAGGAATAGGATATGAGTGATGGCAACAAAGTTGTGTATTGATAATGGTGCAGGTAGTGGAAGTGAGAGATGTAAGTGTTAGGATGGATACCTGAAGACCATGTCTCAGGCACACTTGCGACTACCCCCCACGAGACAGATACCACCTGTGCTTACCCCTAACAGGCAAAATTGAAGCTATTCAGTATATACAAATAAGTATATAAATACCGGAGACGTTACAAACGCTAAACAAAGAAAGAAATAAGTAAAGAACTAAGAATAAGCTCTGTACTATACCTGTTAGGGCCTAGTATAAAATGAAGCTATTCAGAAGATACCGAGATATAGCAAAGACCCATCAAATTAATAAACCTTATAAACAACATACAGTATAATAGCTTAGTAAGACTATCTATAGTGTTTAAATTAGTCGAAATATTAACTAGAACGACCTATCTCTCAGCAATCGTATACCGAATACTATAATATTTAATAGTAATATACTTTATACAGTTATCGTTAGAGTCAGTATTTTATAAGATAGCCTATATAGCCTAATTATTCTTATAAAGGACTGTAGATACTAAGATAAGGTACTTAAGATCTAATTCCTAGATAAAGAACTGAATCTAACCTAATTCTTATACTATAAGGATTACTATAATATATTTAGCTTCAGTACTAGATTAGATAATATAGGTTTATTTTTTAGATCCTTAGGTAATAGGACTACTAGTAAGAACGAAAACAAACCTACTAATTAACATTACAGTATTAGTATACTTACCTACCTAGTCTGAGTCGATATATCTATATAGCAGATTAACTATATAGTAGTACAGGATATAGGTGTTCAGGGTACTAACAAGATAGCAATAGATATAAATAAGAGTAACGAAGTACTAGGGACTAGGATTATATATAAAACAGTACACCTTAGTAATAGTAAAAGCAATATCGACCTAGGTATTAGTAAGAAAGTAAATAAGAGACCCTACTTCCTCCTAATAGCAATAAACATTATAGGGGTTAGCAGTATTAGGGTTAGGCTTTAAAACCTCCTTTTTAAGAAATAGTGTTAGTATAGGTACTAATTAATTGTACCTGTACTTAGACAAAATAGCCTATATATACTTCTCCTAAGAGAGACAGATACCCTAACTATTGTAAATAATATTAATACCTAGAAAATAGGTAATAGGACTGCTATCTATTATATTAAAATAGCTTAACATTTTTTGTTTAAACTATTCGATATTATCAATATTCAGGGACAGGATAACCTCGTTGTTAATATATAATAGGATATAAATATAGTAGATACTATTATAAATAGCAAAAACAGACTAATCAGTATTAAGGTGTTTAAAACCGATAGTAATAAGGGTATTATATATTAGTTAGTACTACTCCTTAAGAGCTTACTTAAGACTATAGAGAGTTTTATATAAGATACCTACCTTTCTAGAATTAGTATCTACGATCTCTCTATTAGGTAAATTAATATAGATTTCCTCTTTAATATCTATATTAAAGAACACAGTAATAAAATCGATATAATAGTAATACTAGTTTAATTAAGTAGCAATTACTATAAAAACCTTAAATAAGGTTAATTTAGCAATAGTAGTATAAATTTTGTTATAATCGTAGCTAGGTCTTTAATAGAACCCTTTAATAACAAGACAGGCACAAAATATGCTATTATACTTAATACAGAAGACCTATTACAATAGTAATAGTCTTCTTTATATAGGGGGGTTAATAATATACTAAGTACTATTAATGTTATAACAGTACAATTCCTTATATATAGCCTCGAGCTATTACTCTCTCTTATTAGATACTATAGCTTCAGCCTAGGTGTTAGGGATACTAAGTTACTTAGTAGTAAAGATAAACAGGTCTTTATTAGTACCTATAATAGTGTTTATTATAAAGAGAGTATTAACCTAATAATTACTAGTATTAGTAAGAGTAACCTAATTAGTAGTAAGATTTATCTTATTAAGTAGAGAAGCAGTAGCTTCGATATTAGATAGAACAGGTTTACTATTATTATTAATAATATCTGTTATATTAATAGTATACTAGGTATATAGCTTATAAGATTTCTTAGAAGTAAGATATTTAGTACTCTCTCTCTTCTGAGTTAAAGTATTTTTTTTCTTAGATAATTATTATAGAGGAACAGAACTTCCTAGTTCCTCTTCTAAGAGCTTAAGTACTTTATAAAACTTATTAATTAAGTCTATATAGCTCTCTATTTTATTATTTTCCCTATTTCTGTCCTTTCTAGTTATTACTAATAGTAGTAATAACAGGTTATACAGAGCAGGATTTGTTTCAATTAATTAGTAGGGCAGAGAGGTAATAGTATATTTATAAAGTATAAGGTCTAAGATAGACAAGAGAGAGTTAAAAATAGAGAGGTTTTTTATATAACAAGACTTAGTAAAAACTAGAGATATAGGAGGACGAGGGTCTAAAGGAGGGTCTAAAAGAGGGTCTAGAGAGACAGGCTGTTAAACTTAGTTAGTATCCTATAGGAATTCTATAGGTATAAAATATTTAGAGAGTTGTTAATTAATAATATTATTAGTATTAGAGATAGTAAGTAGGTCCTTAGGATTAGATATACTATTAAGATTATACTTAGAATTAGGTAACTCCTAAACAGATATTTCCTAAAAGATAACATTACAAGATAATACAATAATATACTTATTAATATCGTAAATACGATAATTATAATCTTTACTATAGCTAATAAGATAACCCTCTACTATATAACTATATAGTTTAGTAAGATACTAGGTCTTATCTAACAGATACTATACTAGATATCTGAGGATACAGAAGTAAGAGATATTAGATTTCTAGCTATAAAGAGCTTTATATAGAGTTATACTAATTATTAAATACTATAAGCGATTTAATATATAGTTAACACTAAGAAGGATCTCTCTCTACAGTTCTTTTAGTAAACAGTTAGCCATACTAACTACAATAAGAGGTTTAATAAGATAACAATTCTTAGACTTATTAATACCTAATAATTAATATAAATAATCTAGGTATTAAATAAAATTAATACTCTATTAAGATAACTTAGTCTCTATAGATATAAAACTAGGTTTACTATTAGTAGTAATAGTCTTAATCTTATAATTAAACTAATATTTAAAGTAAGCGATTAATTTATTAAGCTTACTAAGAACAGTTTCTTACTCTTTATCCTTAAGCAGATATACCTAGTAATACCTTAATACTTTATTAATAAACATAATAAAAGAGATAATACCTCCCTTTAATCAGATAGATATAGGTCCCTAGAGGTCAAAGTAAATCTTATTACTAGGCAGTAAGATAATTCGTTTAATACCCCTATATAGTAGAGTATAGCTCTTACTTATTATATACAGGACACAGTAATTAGCTATTTTAGTGTTCTTCTTAATTTTAATACTAATTAAGTACTTAGGTATACAAGACACCTTAGAGAGACTAGTATAACAGGTATAATAATATATAAGGTCTATATAAATTAGAACGACCTTTTAACCTGCCTTAGTAGCAAATATAATTTAGTTAAGCTTAATAAGATAAGTATAAAAGGCAGTATTCTTACAGTTATAAAACTAATATTACTAGCCTTAGTAAAATACAGTAGTAATAATAATATTGTTCTAAATAACCTTTACAAGATTGTAGTTAATTTAAATATTTATACTATTATCTATAAGAACAGGTATAGAGACAAAATTAGTTAACAGGTCAGATATAAGCTAAACCTTATCTAACTTAAATTTAATAAAGTCATCAGGGTCTCTATAAGAGATAGTAAGAATAATAGTACTATACCCTTCTGTATAAATAGTATAAGAGTTAGCAAAGTAGACTTAGATATACTAAGGCTTAAAGCTAATAAAATAGGTATTATAAGGTATTATATAAGCTAAGGCACCTAAATCGAGCAACTAATTAGTTATTAAAATCTTAGCTATCTAAATAGTATTAGTCTATAAGGGTTTAGTATTAATTATTAATATATTAGCTAATATATTAGCCTAAAGACTAAAGTCGAGGTTATTAATATTAATACTATTAAGATTATTAATCTTATTAATCTCTATTAGTAGAGGAATATTAGATTATATAGACAGCCCTGAGACTACTAAGATATACTTAGAGTCTACTAAGATATAATTATAAGTATTATAAAGAGATTAATTAATATTATTAAGGCCTCTAAAGAAATCGTTATAAAGTATATTATTATTAATAATAATATATAGGTCTATAAAGGATATAGAGTTTATCTAGAAAAAGTAATCTAGGTCTATAAGTAAGGCAAGACTAGTATTATAAGCAATATTAGCAATTTAATATTAATCTAGATAGGATTAAAGCTAAAGCTAAGTCTCTGCCTAATTAGCTTTTACTATATTAATAGGGTTCTTAAAACATTCAGCCTCAGTATAACAGTATAGAAAGCTATAATATTTATATATAACAGCCTTATAGCTCTTTTTATTAGTATCCTTCTTTCTATCCTTCTTACTCTTATTAAACTACTTACCCTTATCCTTAGTAGATTAGTCTCCTTCTTTACAGAGACAGATAGTATTAATAGTCTATCTCTCCTAATAGGCTTTATTATTAATAAAGAACTAAATAGTATCGTTTACTAAGAAAGGTAAATTAAGATCTAGTTTATATATTTAAACCTAATTATTAATTTCAGGTCTATATACCTAAATAGTAGAGATAAAGAGAGTATAAATAAACAATTAGTCTAACTTATTATCAGGACTAGTAACAGCATCTCGTATAAGGACTAGACTACAAAATTTAGAGGTAAATATAGTAGAATTTATCTCTAGCTTATAATAATAGCTAAACAGGATATTAATATAAGCTTAATAGCTCTCTTTAGACAGAGAACTATATTTATCTCGAATACACTTAATTAGATTATAGATATTCTTCTCTCTATAAAGATTACCTAATACAGAAGACTTAACAGTCATTATAATATAGTAGATAGCCAATTTGTTCAGATTCTCCCACTCTTCAAGTTCATTATTAGAGGTATCGATAAATTAAGTAGTCTATTCAGAGATTTATACTACAGTTAATTAAGTATTAGAGACATTAAAATAAATAGCAGCCTATACCTATATCTAGATAGGTAACAGTTCGATTAGGTTATATAAATCTAAAGTATACTAGCTAGTAATAACCTTCTAGAGTTTAGGATTCTTATAACAAATAGTGTTCTCAAGATAGAAAATCCAGTCTTAATAGTTATCAACGCCAGTTAGTACTAGTACTGAGTTTCGAATACTCTCGCTGCTGTTTTCACCTGCTATAACAACGATTAAGGTAAAACAAGGATAAAACGAGAGAGAAAAGGTCAATATTAACACAGGTTTAATGAAACCAAGATAAAACGGGCCTTATTTAATAAAACAAAGCCTAAAGTTAATAAAACTCGATGGTCCTGCAGCGCTAGGTTCGTGGTGCAGCGAGTCAACAACAACAACAACAGATACTGGCACCTGTCGGAAAACGCGTTTTTTCTGACGAAAAAGAAAGCAATTAATGCTAAACGCAAAAGGACTCAGTAGATTGAGCGAGGGCTCATAACCTACAAGGAATAGGATATGAGTGATGGCAACAAAGTTGTGTATTGATAATGGTGCAGGTGGTGGAAGTGAGAGATGTAAGTGTTGGGATGGATGCCTGAAGACCATGTCTCAGGCACACTTGCGACTAGAACAGCTTCTCGAGGCTTATTGCTCGTTTGGCCCAGAGCTTCAGGAACTTTGTCGCTTGGGAGAGGACCTTAAGCTCTGGAGCTTATCCTCGCGCTCTCCTCCCAATACATTTGTCAAGGGTAAGCTCGCATTGATTGGCGATGCGGCACACCCAACTCTCCCACGTAAGTCTTAATCCTTTCTGCCCTGACTGAACACATAAATTAATTCTCAGAGATAGATCAAGGCCAGGGCGGAGCACAAGCATTTGAAGACGCTGCTGCCCTATGCGGTATATTCCCGGCAGACACAAAGCCTGAGCAGGTACCCGATCGCTTAGCTTTGTATAACAAGGTCCGCTATAACCACGCGGTAACTGTGATGATGATGTCAAGAACTAGTGACGAGAATCGGGCGAAAATGATCACTGAGCTCCGAAAATACGTTCCCGAGGCCGAAGTGCCCCCAGACATGTTTTCATTTACCTGGCCATCCCGCCCAGCTGAAGATGGCAGACGCCTTCTCCAGGAGTAAGCATCCTGATCCAAAGCCCTCTCGTCGTTTTTCCCCCTCATTTCTTTGTTCCATAAAATAGCTTCGATTGAAAATAGAAATACTACATTCCTCTTTGATATAGTATGTGTTAGGTCTGACAGGTGTGAGAATTCGATCGATTGGCAGTAGTGGTAAGAATAAGACAAGCCTAGCAACATCGCTACACGAAGGATGTATATGCAGTTCTGCTAATTATAACATTTGAAAGAAAAAAAAACAGGAACAAAATTACTATCCTCAATATCCCTAGTGCTCCACTGCATCCTCCCATACAGGTTTTTCATAGTCTTCATCCAGGTATACACCACCGCCGATGTCAGAAGAAGCTGCCGATGATGCAGCGGGTGATGGTGTGATATCGCCCGCTCTTGAAGATCTTCTCATTCAAGAATTCTGACACCGAATGGGAACTTTTCATTTTCGTTACTGATTCCGACTGCCCGATTGACCGTTTTCTTAGCTCATTCAAGCGGGCCGTCGTGCCTAATGTCATATGACTAGAGACAGAGGGGGGTATCTCGCGGAAGATCGTGCCTGTCATTGTGGGAGAGTCTTTCGCGGGCTTGAAAAGAGACGGATTCAAAGGTTGGTTTGGTCAAAGTGTGGGACAAGATGAGAGTGAAGTGTCAGTGTGTTGATGCTAGAGTGGTGGACATGTTGGAAGGTACACCTCCGTTTGCACCTCTGGGTCATGTGCCTAACACCCATCTCTCACTAGATATCCTTCTTACAATGAACACATATCATTCCAATCGTGGTTCCAATAGCACATGAGGACAAAAATAAAATAATGCCATTCCAATTTTTATGAGCTACTCATGGTGACATCTACGACCTCAAAGTACTCGCTCGAGCGACAGAGAATCTAGTCAGTACTCTCCACAAAGGGTAGCGGTCTAAGAGCACCTAGCCCCCAGGTATTTATGTTCAATCAAATAACGAACTCCATGCCTCCAGAGAACCTTTTTGAGGCAGAAGAGGGCAAAAATGCTCTGAATGCTGTGAATTTGCCCTTGGATCCAGACCTCTGTCGTGCCTGCCATGAAGTAGACTGTGCTAAGCGCCAATTTCTTTCACCGCCCATACTACCGTTTCCAAGAGCCCAAGCATTGAATCTATTAGCTCCTGAATGATCATACTCCGACTGGCGCAGGGTGATCATTGCCAAAAGCTTGTGACGAAGGCGGAACTGTCGAAACGGAGACGTTTCGTATCAACTTTTTATTCTGATTCTCGCACTGGAGTTGAAATATTTGTAAGCGCGCGTAGACTTCAATAGCGGGGTATGCCTTGTTTGCTATAGCACGAGCCACCCACAGGAACTTACTAGATATATCGACTGTCGGCGAGTCATTTCATGCATGGCCCTTGAGCAGGTTTGTGCACGAGGGATCCGGGAGAATTACGCTCCGATGGCGCTGGCAGTAAAGACTAATAACTAATGAGTGCTGGGATATCCGAATGAAGCTTTATGGAGAATTGGGAAGACGGTGTGGAAATGTTCAAAATGGAGCTGTGTCCAAGCGTTGAGAATCGGAGCAGATGGAATCTTGAGTGCCTTTGAATGGTGGGAAGAGCGAACTTGACGCCAGTGTTGCTGCTAATTAGGCTATTTTATCAACTAAAACTTGCTGTGTTTCCTGAACATGAGCTAGATCTTCTCGATCAATATGTACCGCGTTGGTCTGCTGTAGGTCTGGAAATGTCAATTGAATATCGATATCAATTGCGGTTTCGTGATATTGACGAGGCTCGCTAATCTCCTGGTCGTTGGGTCCTGGGGAACAACCACGATTATAGATTTTAGCTAGAGCAGCCGGCGTAAGGGGGTAGGCATTTGAGGAGGGCTTGCCTCCACTTCTGAAATCACAGGCGGCTGAACTGAGGCAAGCCAAATATTATTAAATCGATCAATCGAAGATTGAGAATCAATTATGTCCGACCACATAGAAGCATCCAGACCAGTGCCGATATCTCAGTCGTCTATCCCTAGAAAGCTTTCGAATCTCGGGACTCTGGGGTCAGGTGGTCGGTCGCAGTCAAGCCCTGTATTTTGAGCAATCGTTTGATCCGGGCCGCCTACAAAAACGCCATCGAGAGCTGGCAAATTGTTTAAGTTCTGAATAGCATGTCACAAGTCTCCGGTTGAGTGACATTGAAATTCTTCTGGCATAGTGAGGACTCAGGGTAGCTCAAGATTTGAACGGCAAGGAGCCAAATCTCCTATTGACTAGATACATGGTACGCCAGAAAGTCCACACCTTTTTGGATAGGCCCAAAAGCAGCATCCTCGCGTTTCAACCTAGCGTCAAACCCATGAGACATACCCTCTGCGAGATATAGCTCACTCTTTACCCCATTCTTCTGTAATTCTGCATACGCCCATTGGGAAAATTTCATGTCAACAACTACATCTGCTGTTCCGTGAACGAAAAATGTCGGTGGGAACCTAGGACTCTTCAACAATTTCTCCGGGTCCACACGATCATACTCATTTTCGGCGATTATAGCGTCAAATTGAGTACCATTTCTGACAGAAGTGACTAGATAGGCCTGTCGCGGCGTACTGAGATCGAGTCCGTTAGGACCGAATGGCGGACGCGCCGCGACTGGCGGAGGGATCTCGGTAAAGACTTGGTTGATAAATTCGGCTGAGGGTGGAGCCGGTGAGCCAGGTTGGGCTTGCGTGCTTGTTTTGGTGTGGTAGAAGGGATCACGGAGGTACTTGAATCCGAATAAGTCAAGAATAGCCTTGGGTGGGCGAGGGCGAGAAGCCTAATTGCGCAAAATTAGCTTTAGGGTGTTTTTTCCCTGATTTTCAAGACTTGTACTTACCATCAACATTGCAAGACCTCCACCGCAAGAATGACCCAGTGTGACAATGTTGTTTCCATCTATTTGGATACCGTGATCTCTCGCCAACAATTGAGGAAGCTCGCTTTGTGTCCATTCGTAGGCAGATACTGCATCACTGACTGGGCCGTCCAGGACCGAGATGGTAGGACCCAGACGATAGTCTGAAGATACGACGATGAAGCCACTGAGGTTGAGGGCTTCGATATGGGCAGCCGGTAGCATTGTGCGGCTACCAACGATGTAGCCACCGCCGTGGAAATATAGTGCTTCATATTTCAGATCAATCTAGGGAACCATACTGACAAGAGATGCCATTAATTTTCTGGGATCTCACCAATTGCTCTTATTAAGATAGACTCCTTGGGCAAGTGCACGCTGGCAGTAAGATTTACCGGGTTGGCGCCATAATTGACAGTCTTGAACACGTAGTCGACACTTGCCATATTTCCGAATTTATTCGTAGTAATGATTTAATGTGACAGTGTGTTCGAGAAAATGAGAGACTTGGAAGGCAGACACTTACAAGATAACTTAATTTTCGGATATTAATACCTGTGGGCTAAACAAAATCCGTATGTGTTCCGTTCGGAGGTCAGAGGCCGCGGTCGATTCCGCGGAACAGATTAGTTTGAATTTTGCGGCAACTCAGTTTTGACAGCAATACCAAGGCTTTTGCGGCAATGTAACTTGTAATTGCCAGCTCTTCCGAGTTCCATTGCCAAAAGCCGGGATGCCGCATGAATGCCCTTTATTTATCCTGCGAAAGGCCTCTCGGGGATCCTACTCTAAATTGCTTGTATGGGCAGATTTCCTTTGATCGAAGAGGATAAAGATTGAAGAAAATTTCACGGCTTGGTTGCCTAGATCTAGTTTCATATTCCGAACAAAATGTAAGAGAAATCTACCTCCCTTTAGTCAAAACTGACAACATGCTGATCATTGCCACAGGGAATATACAGCCTCATCAGCCATGTTCGAGGCGCTGTGGGCCGTGAGTATTGCCCATACAGTTGAGGCTTAGTGGAATTTAAACTAATACAAATATAATTTTTGCAGGCTGGCGTGCGGTACTGCTTCGTAAATCTCGGATCTGATCATCCTGCTATCATGGAGGCGATGGTCAAAGGCCAGCAACAGAGGCCCGACAGTTTCCCTAAATTCATCACTTGCCCAAGTGAAATGGTGGCTCTTTCAATGGCAGATGGTTATGCTCGTGTCACGGGAGAACCTCAAGTAGTGATTGTGCACGTCGATGTTGGTACTCAAGCACTTGGCTGTGCCGTCCACAATGCCAGCGTCGGCCGCGCGCCTGTGCTTATATTTGCCGGTCTGTCCCCATGTACACTGGAGGGTGAATACCGCGGCAGCAGAACTGAGTTCATCCACTGGCTACAAGATGTTCCAGACCAGAAAGCAATTGTAGCTCAATACTGTCGCTATACCGCCGAATTGAAGAAGGGTAAGAATATCAAACAGGTCGTGAACAGAGCTTTAAGTTTTGCGAAAAGCGAGCCCCGAGGACCGGTATATTTACAAGGAACTCGAGAGGTTATGGAAGAGGTCATACATCCGTATGAGATTCGACAGGAGCTGTGGAGTCCCGTGGAGCTTGGTGGGTTGACACCGAAACAATTGTATCTGGTGGCCGAAGCCTTGGTGTCTGCTCGGGAGCCACTCTTCATCACGGGCTATATTGGACGCGATAGGACCGTGGTGCCCTTGCTTGTTGAATTGGCAGACATTATCAAGGGCTTGCGGGTTCTCGATACGATGGGTTCGGACCTTAGCTTCCCTGCGGATCACCCTGGTTGGCTGAGCGTGAGATACGGATCTGACGAGGCTATCCGCACAGCCGACGTGATACTTGTCGTTGATTGCGATGTGCCCTGGGTCAACACACAGTGCAAACCCGCAGACGACGCCAAAATCTTTCATTTCGATGTTGACCCTTTGAAAGATCGGATGCCTCTTTTCTATATTGATGCAATCATGCGTTGTCGTGTGAATGCTAAGGTTGCCCTCGACCAAATCGTGCAACATATGAAGACCGGGCTGTTAGATCAAATCAATGCAAATTATGAGTACTACTCATATCGATGGACAGCCCTCCAAGCTTCCTACGAAAGGAGGCTGAGCGACATCGCCGCGCAGGCCGAGCCGAATCCGGACGGGTCGTTTGGATGTGGCTATCTCATTTCGAAGCTCCGACAGGCATGCCCAGTCGACACTATCTGGGTTATAGAGGCGGTCACCAACACCTTCACCGTGGCGGACCAACTGCAGTCAACCTTACCGGGAAGCGTTTTTAGCTCTGGAGCAGGTGGGCTCGGTTGGTCGGGTGGCGCGGCTCTCGGCATAAAACTTGCCACAGACTCCTGTCACGGAGGGAAGGGAAATTTCGTATGCCAGATCATCGGCGATGGCTGTTTTCTCTTCTCGATTCCAGCCAGCGTATATTGGATTGCACAGAAGTATCAGATTCCGGTGCTGACAATCGTGCTCAACAACAATGGTAATTCAATATAATCACGAATTGATCCCATATCCCTTTAAGAAGCATTAGGCGGCTAACATAAAAATCCCTTCCTAGGCTGGAACGCACCTCGGAAGTCTTTGCTTCTTGTTCACCCTGATGGATTGGGATCCAAAGCCAACAACGAAGGACTCAATATATCATTCCATCCAAACCCAGATTATGCGAGTATTGCACAAGGAGCATCGGCAGGTAAGTCTTGGGCTGGAAGCGCCAGCACTGTTGGAGAACTGGCGGTAAGACTATCGGAGGCTGTCGATGCTGTACAAAACGGCCAATCTGCTTTACTAGACGCGCGAATCCAGTAAATGGAACAACGTATCGTAAAGAAGTTGTTTAGGCATATTTGTATTTTTTCGAACACTTTTGAGCGTTAGGTTAGTACAAAATACACAGGATATAAATGAACCTTCAGTATTGTCAAGTATTACCAGTTTATGCATCATCCCTGTGTGATTGACTCAACAGACCTGCTTTGACGGTCTACCCAATATATGGACTAGATTCTGTTGCTCATGAAGTAACTCCTTTATCCTGCGTCTCTCTGTAATGATCATTTATGGCTGCATGAGAAATAATCCGACCTTTTGTGTTGGAAGGTGGTACACCTCCGTTTGCACCTCTAGGTCATGTGCCCACACAACGTCTTCTATCTCTCACTAGATATCCTTTCTTCCAATGAACACATATCATTCCAATCGTGGTTCTATTATTTTGGCTTTGGAAAAGTGTTTTGACGATCCTTTCCCACTCCATACCGTCGTCTCCGGAATAATAAGAGCCTTTTTGCTAGACCGAAAGATCAAAAATAGTGCCATGATTCTTTCCAGCGGTAATATACGCTATCTACCATACTCTTGAACTTGCAACCCCCTCAATCCAGTTGAAAATTTGGCCTCTTGGGTCCCTCAGCGCGGTCCGGTCATGATTTTCCAAAGTTATATGTACCTAGGTATGCGAGGCAGCAGCGTATTATCTGGGGCTCGATTGAGCACTCAATTTCTTCCAAAGCGTTATACCTTACAACTCGAATTATCTTATTTCGATTCATTTCGAACTTTATATCACAATAACACCCGGACTCATCCATTATTGGCTGTTTTGCGGAACTCAAATTGTGGGAGTATGGCACGGGAGATTTCAAAGGACTAACAATGAGACCACTCAACGAAGTCCAGAAGCTACAATTGACAGTGGCAATCGGCTAGAATACTGTTTGTGTCTCGTGGAAAAGGCCACCCAAGAGACTAAGTCAAAATACTGAATTCCAAGCAGTTCTCCGCCATAATAAGTTCCACCGCTAATTTCAGAGGTACTAGATATTGGTCTCAAGTTCGTTCAATGACTTTGACTTGGATATTCTGCTTGACAAACCAACCACTACTAGTAGTCCACTGGCCATCGCCTGCAGGGGTAAAATCAAAACGTCTCACCAGCTCAGGTAAAAGTTTCGTCATTTCGAGAAGTGAGATATTTTTTCCGATGCATGTTCTTGAACCAGCACCAAACTTTGAATTTCGTCAGCATAGTTTCTATTGTATAAAGACCTTTGAACCCGTTTTAAAGTACGATGAACTTACTGCTAAGAAATTCTGATCCAAGAAGGAAAGTCGTTCTTTATCAACGAGCCAACGCTCGGGTCGAAAGTCGTGTACATCTTTGCCCCAGATGCTTTCATCGTTATGGATGACCCATGCATTAACACCCACCACAGTCTGGAAGCAATCCTAGGATAAGCAGATGTATCTGAAGATGTCATATCGGATTCCAGGAGGTGTTAAGGCTAGTACTTACACCTTGTGGGAAGTGTCTCCCAGCGATATGTGCACCACCCTCAGGAACCACTCGGCTGAGGATCTGACCGACTGCCGCATGCATTCTCAAGGCCTCCTTAATGATAGCCTGTAGGTATGGAAGCTTTTGAGCTTCTTTGAATTTAACGGGGCTAGAAATATTTCCTTGGCGATCAGCTGTCTCAATTTCATCACGTAATTTCTGTAAGCAATGTGGATGTTTCATGAGGAAGTATATGGTAGCACTCATGCTGATTCCAGTCGTATCGGAGCCAGCGCCAATGTTAGTTCCAAGCACGTTATTTATTGTAGACTGATCCAGCTTCCCAGCTTTACTCAATTCGATGCACTTTGCTAGGAAGTCTTCTCGACTGCTAGTATTGGCGCCCTGCAATCTGGCACCAATCTCCCTCAATATAACTCGTTGCGTGACTTTCCAGTGGCTATCGATGGGTAGAACATTTTGAAGCCAGAGATACCATGAATGAATCTCAGGAATCAGTCCCACCGAGGAACCGTAGCTGATTGATCCGACATGAACAGCATGCAGAAGCCCATCTTTGTCATAACCTGCTTCGAGTAGGCCAAATGATCGCCCTAGGGTGATCTCGCCAATCACGTCGAACGCGTAGAATTGCATCCAGGTGAATAAATCGAACGACTTCCCGTGTTGAGCATGGTCGGCCAACGCGGCCATGAATTCGCGATTTACTTTCTCCACGAATGGCTCGTAGGAAACCAAGGAGCTCATGGCATACATATTGGAGATTTTCC
Source organism: Penicillium sumatraense (assembly GCA_020086695.1). Lineage (NCBI taxonomy): Eukaryota > Fungi > Ascomycota > Eurotiomycetes > Eurotiales > Aspergillaceae > Penicillium > Penicillium sumatraense. The sequence continues at coordinate 1,153,775 of JAGIKU010001370.1, read as the reverse complement.
TGCGTTCGGATGCATGCTTCTCATTGCTTGTCTCCGAAAAAACATCCTTGTGGCTCAAAGGTGTGCCAAAGGGAACGTAGTAATCTGATTTGCTGAATTTTGAGCCGGTCCCGTAGATGGTTCGAATTGCCGTTGGGTCGCTAATGCTGTAACGGTTCGGTCCTAGCCGGACAATAGAACCTATTAAAATTTAGTTTATAAACATCCCTCTTGGCTCAATCAAACTAGTACCATATTGTTTATGTAAAGCAACGGTGACATGCTCCAGTTGGCCTTGCCAGTTTTTGTACACCTCCCATAGACGAGTGTATCGCGCGAGTGTTGGGCCTTTGACATCGCTCAAAGGGCTGAAAAGAGCTGCCAGTGAGTATCGCAGGGTCAAGAGGACGATTGCTGCGGCGATAAGCAAAGGCACATCGTATGGAAGGTTTGCAAGTTGAGAAATCATATTGCGAAGACCAAAGCCCCAGTCGCAATTCGGAGAATGGAATGCAAAATAAACGAGACCAGTCTTAATTATCAACCCATTGATTACATTATGCAACTAAGGAGTTGGCTTCGTTGATTCCGCGGCGACACTGGTGGATCTCGGAACTTAAAGTGGGGAATATCTAAATCTCGGAACGAGCCGCGGAACGGAATACGGGAAACCCGGACTATGGGAGCAGAGAGTCTCGCCTCGAAAGACCCAGTTCTCCGCTGTATTGACGGTCAAATGCTCTAATTAGCTTGACTTCCTGCCCAGCAAATGCTACCCCCTATACATTTTGTAAGGTAGTGATGATCTGCTTTCTCAAAAATGCTTAGGTAACAGAGGCCTTATCAACCTCAAAACAGGATGCTCGTTTTTCATCGAATATATACCCTCAGAGTAGCCTAGGCGTAATTAGAATCTACCCTCTCTTTCCGGTTACAAACCAGTCACCATACTATGGTCTTGACAAGCAGTTGCGAAAGGTTGCGTTAACCAATATTACATCCTCGGCGGCCCTAATATTCTACTCCCATACACAACATACTTTTCGTGCACCTTAGGGCATAGTGTTTCTTCTAGCATATGCCGTCTTTCAGTGAGTGCTTTTTCTTAGAAACATAGATACGAAGTTATAGGTGGACTATAATTTAGACTAGATACTCCTCGCCTAGGCATCGAGTCTTCCTATTAAAACTTCTTCCTTACTTCAAAACAGACTGAATTCTTAATTCAACATCAATTATCCCCCCGTACAAGAGCCGTAGCCTTACCGTTCCTTAACATCAATCTTGACAGCTATCTCAAGAACGACAGACTAATTCGAAGTTTGAACTCCCTGTATTTGGATAAAAGAGACGGTCTTCATATTGATGATGTAGAATTGTGAGCTTTTTGTCGCGAAGTGGCTTGAAACTACCTACTTATTATACGAGCTTTGAAGTCCCTGTAACTGAAGGGGCTTTGAGCTACTCTGTAGATGCAGGTTATTAGACCGGAGATGGCCCGGCTTCCTTTCTTAATAAGAGCCGATAATTTACCCTACCATTTATCTTGATCAATGATCAAAGCAGCAAGTGAAGGTGTATTTCAAAACCTATGGAAGCCTATTTAGTTGGGAGTATTTGGTGCTGGGCACAATATCTTTAATAGGACCGGTCAACATTGGCAGCGGAGTATCAGGATGAGGGTTCGGAACCCAATTTCCATGTACCTGGTTGCGTGTTTGGAAAGGTAACTGCGCAAGAGCGACAGGCTTCGAGAAGTCACTCGTGTCTAGGATGGCCAATTCCCCCTTGGGCGACGAATCTCTCTCCATATAAAATATAATCCAACCGTCGCCTTCTTCACAGTCAGGCCCTCGAGGGATATATGCAGGCTCTGCAACACCCCCATCGCTTGCTGCATGGAAGCTTGACTTTTCGCCTGTCTCCGTGTTCAATTTGATGATTGCGTTAAAACGAGGTCTTTCCTGTCCTTCTGGGGCGATCATAGCGGTCAGATAGACAATCTTAGTCTTGAAACCGGTCTTGCGTTCGTCAAATATGGGGAAGTCGAAGATTCCCTCTAGCAGTGTCTCAGGTGGTGGCAAGGCAGTTCCATCAGGCTTGGAAAGATCGATGGTCCAACGTTTCCAATCGCCAATTGGCTTGCCATGGGGACCCTCGTACCCTTTCGGGTTGAAAAAATCAAAGACATTGAAGTTGACAAAATGACTTTCCAGTTTCAAAATCCCACCTTCTTCTTCCCATGCATTTCCGGTGTGAATGATCAGTCCGTGGGGGGCGGTGTATTTCCGGAACTCACCCGGGTTCCAATTCGGATGATTCGGAGTGTTCGCATAGCGTGGAGTGACTAGAAACTCTGAGGGCTGATCAGGGATAAATCTCCAGTAGTCACCCCCAGCTTTCATCACTTCTTCTGTGTTTACACCGAATGGCATGTTGGAAAGGATAATCCAGTGTTTAGTAATCCAGCCATCATGTGGCCACCCGGGCTTATCCTGCTTGAACCAGTGCTCATTGGAGGTACGACCATAGGGATCAATCGAGTACGTGCAAATGTCCGGGGTACCAAGGCCCTTTGAAGAGTAGCTCCAGGTGATAAGCTCGTTCTTGTGGGGATCAACTTTGGGATGAGCCGTAAAGGTCATTGCCGCAACCTGACCACCGTATGGATCAGCACCCCTTGTTTCGAGCGTGTCCGGATCCAGTGCCCATGGAAGTCCTCTTTCGGCCAAGGCAAGCAGGTTTCCACCCCAGTATATGATGTTGGTATTCCCGGTGCTGTCATTTGCAAATCGGACGCACGGGTGAATATCGTAGGGATTTCGGTAACGACCGAAAAGGCGACGACCTGTCTTCCGCTCAAGAAGCCATCTTTCGGTGTGAACATATTTAATTTTCATAGATATCTTACCGTCCTGAATTCTGAATGCACAAACGTGCCCATCTCCGTCGACAAAGGGTATTCCAACTTGAGGGCAAAAATGAGGATCGATGAGCATGCGGTACCAGGTACCGCTGATCTCGGTGGGGAGATCGCCAAATATGACTACCTCGTCCAGTTCACACTCGAATCGACCTTGAGGGGCAGTGTCGGTAGGGTGGTAGTAATGTTCCCATGGCGAGGTGAGCCCGAAGTGCTCTGCGTGCGGGTTCTTTTTGGCCGGGGCAATTAATTCAGCCCGTGCAGCTTCTGGAGCAAGAGTTGCCATTTTGTTCGAGTGTTGTTTGTGAAAATACTAATATATTGTGGACAAGTATCGAAATGGAGAGCCGGTGTAAGAAAGCTTAGTTACCCTTATATACTAGAAAAGAGCCATATAAATTTCCATATTGACCAACTAAATTGAGGTATCTATACTATAGATACTTAATGTAGTTGGTCGCGACTCGGAGGTTGCTTTCCGCGGTTGGAAGTGAATCATTCCCGGGCCGCGGAACCCGTCCAAGGTCAGATTTGGCAGCACTCATGATGGCAAGGTCCAAGCCCTTTCTCAACTTGATATTCAAGCTACTGCTTTTTTTTCAAAAAATGAATTGATTGGCGGGCATATTTGCGTGGCGACCTTGCCGGTACTTGGATATAACTTTTCCCTTTATTATCTTTCCTTGAATTCCTGGCATGTGAAAGTCAATTGTAGAAATCACTGGCCTAAAACAGTGAAGAGATTCTTATCGCAGAACAACTGCATGCGTAAATTTATATGGTTAAACTGCTTCATATAAACCAAAATCAGCAATATGTTGTGGGGTGTCCTTGGTCACACTTCCATGGTGTTTCCACCATTTCATCAAGCCACTCAGTGATATCTTGCACATGTGAAGGTGGAAGTTGTTTTCTACCTGGGCCGTCACCTAGATATGCCCAAATTGTGACTTCTATTCCCGACCCGTTGTCCTGAGATAGTTTTGGTATAGAGTTTGCGCTACCTAATTGGCTCCTTACAAGGCCTCCTTACATCTGGCTGACTCTGGACCTTTGTTGAACCCGAAAGGCCAGTTCTGTAGTTATCTTCGCTCGCATTCAGCTCAGCGATTAGACCAGCACTTCTAGCACTACTGGGTAGAATGTACTCCGTGGGTCCATGTTCAAGCTCTAACAATTCAATGCTCCGCGGAATCCTTGAGTTGTCGAATTTGACGGGGCCGATTGGGTCACACAACCTCTATTTCCCCAGGTTTCCCCACATCCCCACAAACTTTCAGCATTGCAACCCCTGGGAATTGAGACTCAAAGGAGGTAGATACTATCTATATAAATATGTTTTTCCCAGAACACGATTGCTTCTTCTGGCTGTTAATCTACCTCTGCATCCATCACATTGACGTGCAATTTGCCCAGGTGTCTCATGCATCATTCAAATGAACTTGAAAACCCCGCCGTCACGCATCGCCATCTTCCGACGGAAACCCTTGGCCATGTACGACTCCAAGATGAAATCACCGGTGCATCAATTCTCGTACCTCAGCCTTCATCCGATCCTAATGACCCTCTTAATTGGTAAGTCGTTTTTCACTTTATCGCGCGAATCAAACTCAAGGATACTCGGATATTAAATCAAATTTGTCAACTACAGGTCAAAGCCATTCAAAATATACATCGCCGTCTTAACATGCGTAGCATTGACCTGGATCAACTTCTTCGCAGGCGGACCCGGGGCAGTTTTGGTCGAAATAGCCGTCGATATTTTTGACGTACATCCGCCTAATCCCGATATTCCTGCCACACTTTCTCCGGAATCAATGGCAGCTTTCTCATCTGCCGTAAGCAGATCGGCTTTACTCTTCTCCACGGCTTCACTGACAGCCGGCGTCAGCAATCTTTTGTGGGTCCCACTGGCTGTCAAGTATGGTCGGCGTGTGGTATATACCTTCTCGTTCCTCATTTTCGGACTATGCTGTATCTGGTCGGCACGAGCAACCAGTTACGGGAGCCTGCTGGCTTCGCGAGTCATAGCAGCTTGGTTTTCCGGTAGTGCCGAGTGCGTTGCTCCCATGACTATTGCAGACATATTTTTCCTGCATGAAAGAGGTAAAATGACTGCGTATGTGACATTTCAATGACCTATTTCTCGCGAATATTACGGACTTACTGACTCATCCATAGGATGTACTCAGCTGCGCTCTCGACGGGTGCCGCCTTTGGCTTGTTGATCTCGGGCATCATGTCGATTTCGCAGGACTGGAGAATGTTCCATTATCTGTGTGCCGCTCTTGTACTAGCTACCACAGCCTTGATCTTTTTCACCATGCCAGAGACTGCATATCAAAGAACCCTCGGTAGAACAAATGAAGTTGCAAACGACAAGTCGTCCATAGCGGCCGAAGTGGAGCACGTTGAGGTGCCCGAGCCACAACATAAATCGTTTACACAACGAATGGCTTTCAATCGAGCTCCTCTCACCCACGAAAACATTTGGAAAATTGCGCTTCGCCCTGTGCTTATCCTTTTTCTACCTCCAGTCTTGTGGTCTACAGCCTCATTTGGAATAGGAATCGGAATTTTTGTCGTACTAGGTACCACAGCCGCAACGGCATTTTCGCAGGTCTATGGGTTCACAGTCTGGAGTGTTGGTTTGGTCTGGATTGCTGGAACTTTGGGTAATATAATGGGCATACCATTTGGTGGTTACTTCTCGGATTGGGTCGCTAACCGCGCAACCTCAAAAAATGGTGGTGTTCGGGAGCCTGAGATGCGTCTTCCCGCTGTTAGTATCGCGATGATCACCTATCCTGGATCGCTTCTTCTCTATGGCCTTGGTATCAACTACAATTCTCATTGGATTGTTCCTACATTGGGAATATTTTTGTGTGAGACGCTCAATCCAGTAAGTTTCGAATGGAAGTAGCTCGCTAACCTCGAACCCAGTCTCTTTTGGAAGTAGCGCCGCGATCGGTATTACTGTGGTATATACAATCGACTGCTACCGGCCGATAGCCGGGGAGGTCGTCGTCAGCCAGGTTGTTTTTAAATGTCGGTTATGTGCCCATCTAATAATTAACCAGCTTTTTGCGAGCCTAATGCTAACCGGCTAAATTTGTAGCCTTTATCACGTTCCTCATGTCTTTCTATGCAAATCCATGGGTATCCAGGGACGGGTATGCAGGAGCATTTGGCACTATGGCGGGCTTCAGCTTCGTCGTTCTAGCGCTATGGATCCCTCTGTACATCTGGGGTAAGAAGATTCGTCAGACTACTCTCAAAGGGCGTGTGATGCGGTATGTTCACTGGGGTTTGGACAGAGAAACCGGAGAGTAGGGATCATTCAACTATATCCTGACGATTAGGCATTAGATGCGGGATTGTCCACAAGACGGGTCTTGCATGCAATCATACTATGATCGAGACAGAGAAGATGCCTTTTCTCTTCCATGTTAAATCTGTTTGAATGATTTTCAATATATCGGCTCTTTCTTTATGATTAGCTTTAGTAAAGCCGCAATCAACTATGATCCATGGATTCAAAATGGGAATATCATGAATATTAGATATCTCGGCAAAGCGGAAGACGCATCTGCAGGTGAGACAGGGCTGCTCGGGAGCTTTTTCAAGGTTTCATAATATATTCTGCATAACTTAAAGTCTGAAATGGGTGATCGTCCCTCGTATGCCTTATTGAAGCCTCGCACCGATGGCACGAGAGAGCACTCAGTGTTGCATTATTAAAGCATTGTGTTAATACTGACAGGCTGTCGCTTTTGATTCATGTCATAGATTTTAAGTTTCTATGCCTGCTAAAGGGTTTTCAAAGTGATTACAACACTAGGACAGAGTTTTGGACATATATATAGATATAAATAAGATAGGCTTCGATAATAAGTCAATTTCGTAATCATCTGGATCCTTAGACACTAGAGTCCATGCTCTAGTAAATGATATAGCTACCGAGGCGCCGCGCCATCCTAAGTACTGAGGTCAGATATCTCAATTCTACCTATTGTTTTGGGAACTTAGAAGAATTCAGTGATCCCGGTGAGTGGTGAGTAGCGAACCTCCGCGCCTTGTGCTCAATGAGCATCCGCTCCTGGTTTTGGCAGTGCAATGACGGGGACAATGATCTTCGAGTCGTACTTTCCACCGAAATGGATTATATGCTGGCCCTTGTTCAGGTTGTCGAGTTTCTTATCGATGTGACTGGGAAAGTCGGAACTTGTATCGATGAAGCCTTGAACACGAAACAGAAGACTCTCTCCGGTTTCGAAGTGAATACCCATAGGCCAAAGAGATATTTCAAGCTTCACAGCCTCGCCTGGAGGTATCTTATACTCTTTGTCATGTGGATGGTAGGGAATCATGTCGCTGCTGCGTTCAGGAATCTGGGCCCGATGTGAAGCACGTAGAATGCCAGTCGGTCCAGTATACTATATCGTATTCCTAGTTAGTGCGTGATCACATGGCATATTTTATGTCGTGTATACTTTAATCGGATTACTTACCTTGATAGTCTGCGCCATCGGAACGTTGTATTGGGTGTTGACTCCTTCTGGCAGGAATTCCCACGGGACATTGACATGTTCCAATAGTTCGCCGCTTCGGCTGAGCTTGCGGATGGACACATACACATCCATGTCATCTGTATCTTCACAAGACATCCAAAGTTCAGCCTTCGAATGACCAGCAAGTGTTGTCGGTTTGTCGAAGGTCAATATAAATTCGGAAGGCTTTGCTTGGTAGCTGTCCGCGTAATGTGTGACGAAGCTCTCATGGACTTGTGGGGAGTTGTCCAACTTTCCAGAGTCCTTTAGATGGAGATGGGAGTACTTGGTTGACGGAATCGGATAATTCGTGAATGGCAAATCCCACATGGGTCCCTATAGTACCCTGTTAGAGGTCTGTCGATTGCTTTCTGCATTTGAACTTACCGGTTGAAATCGATTCCCAAAAGTAAGAATAGAGACTCTGACTTTAGGAGTCTCCTCCCAGCCGTTTTCAATGTTCTTAAGATACCGATCGAAGAACCTTTGAAGATCATCGATGTACCTGGGGGTGTAAAGATCGAACCACTCTTGTGTAGGATGAAAGCGGACCCATTTTTCCTTTGAAGCAGCTTGATTCCAACCTCGGATGGTACCAGCCCCATGATTTCCCGAGGAATAGCTCACAAGAGCATATATTGGCAGCGTGAGACTACTGGTATCGTAAACCTTGTCCTCCCAGTAACTGTTGAACAGAGGCCAATTTTCGAGCGCTTTTCCGATGTCCTCACGTTTGTTCCGACCACGAATCGTCTTGTTGAAGATGAATGAAGCGAAATTGCTTTTTGGAACGCCACCGCGACAGATCAAGTCACGATACTTGTCAGTAAAACCTTCCCAGGGCGCTATGCACTTAAGCGATGGCGGTTTCTCAATTGCGGTTGCCCATTGTTCTGTTGCCAGCCAGGAATTGCCACACATGCTAACAGCACCATTGCACCAATCTTGAGCTGCGATAAACTCAGTGGTATCATAACCGTCGAGGCCTGTCTGCTGTTAGAAAATGGATAGGTAGGAACATGTATTTGCTGAGTATGAACACACCCATCTGGCTTCCCTCGATATACAGATCACCTTCACTATCCCAGGTACCCCGAATATCTACGTTGACAACTGCATAGCCACGAGGGCACCACTCGGCGGGATCAGGTCTGTGTCACGACTAGCAGTCAGTATGTCCTTTCTGTAATATCCTCAGACGGGGCTTGCTTACCCTTCGAATTTCTCGAGACCAGATGTAGCACTTTCTGGCAGTCCCAGTCTAAAGGGGATATTATCAAAAATGCGGAATCCTTGTAGCGATCTTGCCATCAGTGCTGGCTCGGATGGGGCAGGCCGCTGTCAGTAACATACCATGTCCATTTTTACCGTACGGGCTCACGGCCATGATAGCGGGAACTTTGGCATCCGTGACAGGTCTGAAAATGTCACAATAGATCTGATAGAATCGAGTCATTATACGTTCTGCATGACTCCGTGGATTGACAAACCTTGACTCCGTCTCTCAGGGGAATTTCGACTACTTCGTCAAATATAGTTTCCTGGTGAAAGGGACGCCTGCCATCGGCAGATCTCCACCCCACGGGAAGTATTCTGGTTTTTCTAGTCTGCTTCCTGTATGGATACATATTTGTTTCATCTTCAGGTCTGTTGGTAGGCGTCCATGGGATAGGAAGTCCCCCAAACTCAAGTTTCGGCCCGGCCATGATATTTTCACGTCGTTGATTGGTTTTTCGCAAGAGATATTAGTAAGAATCAAGTTCTCAAAGCTTCAAGATATCATTGAGAAAGGTTTTCCGAAACTGAAGACGTTCTTATATGCGCATTAATTATTTGATCCTCCATCCTAGTATCGGAGAGCTATGTCAACTTCCGCGGAATCTGATCATTCCGGCGACCTCGGAATATCGCCGCGGTGAATCATGTTGGTTTAATTGCTACAAGCAATCTTGAGACTGATGATTCCGCAGAAGTTTGCATTCAAGATCTTGTCTTGGGTAGCCATGGTGAGCCGACCTTTGTAAGCCCCCACTGGAGCCGATATGGTCACATCTCAGAAACAGCCCTGGACTCAAAATTGAATTGGATAATATGCCCATTTCTTGGAGCAATTTTAGCCACATAGAAATCTGAAAGCCCACCACCGATAGATTCGGTGTAATTGAGACTTTAAATCCTACTCCGCCCCCGAAAACCGACTTGTCGGCTATTAAGTGCGAATGCGGCGTTTCATATTTCACATTGTGTCATGATGCGGTCGCGTTGATCAAGGTCAAACATCTTCTAGTTATAAACTGACTGAAGACCCACCAATTTGTTAAGGGTGAATGATGAAGGAGATACATGAAATGGTGTGGTGGATACTATAATAGGTGATAATGACAGGTGAAGAGGAAAAGACAAAGCATAAGCTATCTTGACAAAGGGCACGGTATTCACTATGCCAAAGGAATAGAACCTCAACAATTTTTTTTTTAATTATCCTTGCATATCTAGTAAAGCGTAGGCGTGAGGGGTCAATTCATCTGACAAAACCACCACAAAACGCTCTACGGCTCCTCAAAGGAGGCCTGATTCTTTTAAAAAAGAACAAACAACATTGCAGGCTGTGTGATAAGTTGCTGAAACTAAAATAAATGCTTCTCCAAAATATCAACTTCCCAGGCGTTTGAGCTAGTAGTCCAAATTTGAAAGAGCTCCTCTGCGGCAACTACTATAGCAGCAAATTTCTCCCCCTACGCTCACCAGATAATCTTCGCCTCCCAGCAACATTCAAGCTCCTCAAAAGGAATAACATAAGCAAATCATTGGTGTTCGCCAGGAAAAAATTGGAATTTCTGAACAGCGGGTGACCATCACTGCCCTCGGACCAACCTTTAAGTTGGGCGGGTCGATAGGGTAGGAAATGCGTATCCTCGGGGGGTAAGGGTCAAGGTCAAAGTCTGTTCCAGGATCCAAATTCTGGACCTGTGGGGCGGGTCGCAGTCAAATCTAGGACTCTGAACAACTTGAATGCCTTCCCTCTACAAACACGGCGTCTAGAGTACGGAGTGTACCCAGACATACTTACATAAGCGGCAGTCGGACGGACTTGTTATCTCCGATAGTTATACTGTACGATATCCGAACCCCGAACTCCGAGCTCCGAATTCTGGCCCCATAGTGAACTCAACTACAAAGCTTCCAATATAAGTCCCCGGCATCCTTTGATTTATCTCTTGCCGATGGCAATCCATGTCGGTAATTTTACCTTATATTTTTTAAACTAAGCTCATCTCTCAAGGGCCTTGATGCGGGGAAGGCCCACACACCCCGCGCCTCTCCAGGCAAAACCCCAGAATCCGTCCGGATCTGTATCCATTTGAACATAGCGTGCCATACAGAGTTCTCGTCCGCTTTTTTAGGGTGATACTATCTACCCCGCTCCTACTAAAATCTTTAAAATAAGATCTACCACTAGAGATCCAGAATTATGAAAAATGGTAGAAAATATTTATTATTTTCTGCAATTTTTTTCAGTATTTTTGTGTTGAAGATTAAGTTTTTTCAAAAATTATGTAAATAAAGAGAGCTATTTAAGCTATTTGAATAGTCGTGGGAGCTATTGAAATAGTGACAATATAAATTTTATAATCGTGTAGATAATAATGCGAAGAATTATTACTACATTTAGGGGGGCGCTGACTTAGGAATAGGACCCACAGGGGGGTAGAATTAGGCATAGGGGGGTGTGGATAGTATCACCCTTTTTTATGCCAAGTGAGGAGTGCGGGGGTTGCAAATCTGCCGTTTCTTTTGAACAGGCTGGGCACACGAAACAACTTCCTTCAAATTGCGAGATATTTCCAGACTGATTTTGATCGTTTACGCCCACCGCAGGATGAAATCTTCTGCATCCTTCACGCCCTCTTTGGGTAAGAGGTCGCTAGACGCTTCAAGTTCTCGGGAGCCCCGACCACGAAAGAGAGAGAAATATGCCAAAACGGCCTGGTTGGCTTTCCTCTTTACATTCAGGACCGAAAGGCTAGACCGCTGACTCTAGAGTAGCTCATTGTGCAAAATCCGAAAAGTCAAGTGCAGCGGTAACAAGCCCTGCAACCGATGCGAGGAGCTCGATAACCAATGTACCTACAATGAGCCTTTACAGCCTGATTCTGCTGAGTATTGCCTTCCTGGATCCGAGACAAGATCATTCTTGGCGTTCATGGGTCAAATCTAACCGTGAAATAGTAACCTCGATGCACAGCCGGTTCATCGACACCCTGGATTCACAGTCCGAAGAACGAATAGGATGATGTTTGACCAAATGCAACAACCCATCAGTTGCTTTGCTCCTTCTACGTCGCATAGGTCCTCCTGTCTTGCTCGCCGACAACAGAGCGACGAGCTACCTCAGCCAAATAAAACTCACTCCCCAACGGATCCCGGACACACCTTAAACCTTACGCAAGATACTATGAGGGAGATGGGTCAGTTATCTCCGCCGAACTCTCAGTACGGCCTGGATCCGGCCGCTCAAGACAATTCAAGACTTCCTGATGCTCTGATCAACTTACTGCAAGCTGGACGACCTTTGATGGAACTCGGTCACGAGCAAGTCACTCGGCTCTTTGCAAAATTTAGGGACGAGGTTTACCCTCTTTATCCTTGCATCAATTTGGACCTCGGTAACCAAACTGTTAGCAATGTATTTTCATTGTTAGAGAATACTTGCCACGGAATCATGCTCACTATTGACATGATCGATATGGAGGTCACGAAGGCGGTTGTGGCAATTGCTCTGTTGCTTGAGGATAACACACAAAGCCCGCTAGCCTCCGATCTGGAAAGTCAATTGGTATGGAGCGTCGATTCATGTTTCGATCAAGAGAAAACTCAAGTTGAAGATATTGTTATGGCAATCTTGCTGGTAAAATTCTCACTCCCCTTGCTGCCCCAAGCTCTCGTTACTAACCAATGGGTAACCCTGGCTTCCACTCAGTCAATCTATCTAGGACTAAAACACAAATCAACCAGAACATGGAGAATAACCGGGGTAGCTGCTAAACTTTGTCTCGAACTGGGCTTTCATCGGGAAAGATTTTTTGAAGACTGCCAGGTGTTACCACAGCGAATTACCGACTGGAAGCGCCTTTTAGCCTGTGTCTATCGCCTGGACAGACAGTGCAGCTTCTATTCGGGCCTACCATGGACATTTCATGACACAGAAATGTATCTGCCTGCGCTTGTAGTAGTACGTATCTCTATCAACGCACTTAATGCTCGCAATTACTCCGTGCCACGTGACTGACGTTTCCTCCCGGGCGCAGGAACCACAAGAGTCCTATATATCAATCATGATATCTTTGGATAGAAACCTCTCTGAGACATGGAATGTCGTCAACTATTCCCCATCTCGATCCAGAAATAGCGAGGAAAGGGTTGAATTTCTCAACTTCCAACTACAAAAAATTGTTGACAGAATTCCAACCGGGGATTTCGAGTCCCTGGAGTCAACGGTTGCACCACCACCGTGGCTACAAGCTGGACTCAAAAAGTTCTGCCATCTTCGTGTGCACCATATCAAAATCCTCATACAGATCAGCGCATGTGGCTCAATAAGAGACGCAATCTCAAATCCGACCTCGACTAATAGTCTTGTTACTGCAGCTATAAAGTCGATTGGTCTACATTTCGAGATGGGCAATTCCAGGGGAATAAGTCCACTCATGCTCCCCATAATGACCAAAATGCTCCTGACATCGCTATCGATCATGATGTTTGCCGTGTCCTGCCGTCCTAATGACTACATGTCACTATGTCGCAAGCCCTTCGAAACGGCCACTAGTATTCTCAGTGACGCGCAAAGCCACGCCAAAGACCAAGCTTTGAATATACCTAGGACCTTGCATGTATTAGATAGGATTATCAAAGGAAGCCAAATGTCACAGTTTCACCATACAGTACCTTTGATCAGTCGCAAGGAAGACATTGGCAACAACATCAATCAGGATGAGAATCTTGGTGAGGGAACTATTTTTGAGGAGCTCCCAACGCCAGAGTCGGAATTCTTCTCTATTTTGGGAGCTATGGGAACAACCGACATACTTCATATGCCAGATAATATCTTTAGCTAAAGCCGCTGTGTGGGTCGAATAAGGTCGAATACCCTTTCTTTCGCGGGCCCTTCTAAGTGCCGAGAACACTACTAGTATTTCTGTACTATATTTTACGAATGGAAAAAGCTGTGAAGTGCCTGCCTAGGTGTCTTAGGCGAGCATGTCTATCCTCGCTACATGAGTTTTTATCGGTGCTCAGAAATTGAATCGTAAGGGAAATGATTCTCATAGTGCAGTGGTCAAAACTGGAATGGGACATATCATACTACTACTCACATACTCTATTCCTTCCCGACCCTACCATCATATCCCGCTAATTTACTAAATTGTAATTAGCCTAGATTATTTATTCTGATTTACACATACAATATTCTCTTTATATTTATTTACCAGGGAGCTAGACGCTCCCCGGACCCCTAGCCCTTTGCAGAGTACTGATTAGATGCTCAATCATTCCACTGCGGGTGGTTTGAACTGGGAGACTTTGTACAGTGACGGGGGCGGGTGTCACGGGGAGCACCTCCCCCCCTAGGGTGGGTGGTCTTTACCGAAGCCCTGTACAGCTTGGCTTAAGAGTATATGATTGGTCTAGAAATGTGGGCTCCTCCTGAGCTGTTAGCTAATCAGAACGTGGGCTCTGAGGCTGGATCAAACACCCTTCTTCCAGAAAATGAAGATCGCCATCAGCAATCAAATCTGTTTTCGAGCCCGCGTATTCGTATTATTAATCTACCACCTGAGCAAGAACAGTCGATGCTTTTTGTGTATAGAATGAGAAAGCGAAAGAAACGAATCTTGGCTTGTCCGATGTGTGAAGATCCGTCTCAAAGAAATGGGAAAGACATATTCGCGAGATCTTTGTCCGCGTACGTGGTGAGAACCCAGTTGTATTGCTTGCGCAGTCCAAGCATATATGCAACGAACCCAATTAGCCACCAAAGAAGGAGAGTAGGCAGAGTTCGAAAAAGAGGTTGATCACGATCTTTGGACCAAATATCAAGGAGAACTTGGTGAGCCTGGTAGCAAGGAAGAGAATGGCTCACCCGATCAAACCCAGCTGAAGGATTGAAAGGTGAGATGCTGCTCGGTAGGCCGAAGACAATCCAAAAAAATATGACAAACGGCCTGTATTGCATAGGAACTACAACCATGACCGCCTCTAGTAGAAGGAAATGCAGGTGCGTAATTATCCAGATCACCATCAAGGATTTAGCAACCTGGATACCATCAACATCCACATCTTCAAGAAATACCCAAAGATAGCCCATAGTGCAAATTGAAAAGAATAATGTACCGCAGATTGAAAAGACCAACCGTATATGGATGGCCATTCTGAGAAAAAATAGACGGAAATCTTCGAGTTTGGATGAAATCCCATTCCGTGCCATGGTGAAGGATGATTTTGTAAGATCCGGATTTCTTTCAAGCCTATATTAGAGGAAGAATGAAATTGATTTATCGACTTGATGTCGGTTGATTATGCTAGGACCGCATCTAACAATCTGAGCGATTCGGGTATCCGAGGTATTTGCACTCGTCACCATGACGAGTCTCCTGGTTCGTATATTCCAGAGCAAGCCCCTCGGACGATACCAGTCCTGGATAGCAGCTTAAATGGTATGGCCAGCTTAAAAAAAGGATCTAGAAATATGGGACATATTTATCCCCTTGCTTGAAAGAAGCTGAAGAAGCAGAAAGGTAGCCAGCCACCTTGGGATGATACATCGTGGAAAAATGGCCAAACTAGTCACAGCGAGAGTTAATCAGGTATCAATTTTCATCAGGCCCCAAAGCGAGTACAATTCAGGGGCCTTGAAAAAAATTGTAACTTAAATCAGGAGGCGCATTGCTCTAGACATAGGAAAAAAACAGAAGCTTGAGTTTGGAAATTCAGATGACTATGAGCCGGCGATCATCAAACTGCAAACCGACATCCATTCTAGATTTTTTTGTCTTCTCTTCCAGAGATCGCAAAGTAATTCCACTTTCATTTTTGACGGTACCTACATAGGTATGTTCAGGGCAAGCGAATTTGGAGCGGATTGCTCCACATTTTCTTCCATCGAGCAGCTAGTATTCGGAACGTCTGAGACCCAATGACGGACTTTTTCGTCCCGATTGATAATAACTAAAAAGTTGATATCTTAGGTGTAAGGTTCCTACGAATATTCAATAGAGTGAAGATGCTTAATATCAAGTTCAGCGTTAGTAAAACCTAATGTTGACTCTAAATACAATAAACAACGCAAGAAAGTAAACGAAAGATATCTTCCTCGCACCATGCGGATTTGTCTCTTCCGCTTAGCGTGTATGCCTCCTGTCTGAGATGACTATATCACTGCTGGTGTTAAACTTAGCAGTTCGAGCTTCCGACTCTAACACTCCAGCCGTCATCACTCCACAGACGTCCGGCGAAGTAGTTGTTAGTGTCGGCACACTTGTCCATGACCCTTTGAGCAACAGATCCCACACTCTTCCAGTTCTTAAGGGTGTGGTCATTGCCATCCTGTAGACCTATTAGCAAGTTGGCTGTTATAATGAATTACGGAGGCTCTTACATCCGAGCAGAGAGTGATTCCGGAGCCATAGGAACAGCTCACACGGTTGCACTTGTTTGCCACTGCAGTAGGTTGACCAGAGAGACCATTGAGATATTTGATCCCCTCCTCAATGGTCTCTTTTTTGGCCAAGGTGTCTGGTGTACCAGAAGTTTGACAATCGATTTCATCGCCAGCAATGACCTGTTAAGAAAATGAATCAGTCTCTCATTTCATATGACAATGGTAAATGAGTTTTACCTGGCTGGTAATAGCACCAAGAACAAACAGAATTGACTGCCACTTCATTGTAAAAGATGTTTCCGAGATTGTAGAATCTGCTTCTGAGACGAGTTTCTTGAGTAAGGATGAATGCAAGAGTAAGAATCGGAGACGTTTGAAGTTGGCTACTTATAGTTATCTGAACAACGGTGTAGTGTGGTTAGTTTGGTCTTGGTTTTACTACAACATCCTATTGTGACGAATATTATTATAGAATCGGGATACGACCTGACAGTAGCACGCCTTAATCTGGGCGTCATATTGTGAAGACCAATTGACTCTTGATCAAACTCGCTGAGCCCTGTAGGTCTTGTATGCGATATGTCCCCACGTGGGGCCCAGGGCTGACCTGAGAACTTGCCGTAATAGGATTTATGGGGCGCTCTCTCGGGGCTGAGCTATTTCTATTGCCAATAATCTAAACTACCATCTATACCAATGAATACCACTAAATGATTCACTAGAGTAGCAATGCAAAGCATTTAGCCCGTTGTCAGTGAGCACATGAATAAGTATCATGTGTAGACTATATGTGCGGTGGTCTAAGCGCGCTGAACTATGAAGAACATTCAGGGTCTCTATTTAGGTTCAAACTAGTGGCGTTCCCGCCCCCACAATCTCACCCAAATGAATTCTGCAGAACCGCCCATTATGATAATGATCGACATCCCAGGAACAGGGGCTTACGGGGCCAAAGATCGTCTCTAGTCGCTGCAAATTACCACTTTAATGATTATGACGACAGCCCAGCTAGAGAGCCAAAAGTAGCCACCTTCGAACAAGGCAGCAATGTTCCAATTAGATGAATGGCCTTTATCCCCTGAGTAGGAGACAGAGTCCTCGAAGCCGCAGTTTCCATCATAGGGCCACTCATTATCAGGCCCCCTACAACAACTAAGTACCTTAGAGGATCGAAGATGAAGCCATTCATATCAACTTGACTGTTAGCAAGAAAACTATAAGTAGCACGGCTGTTGACTTGCCAATTTCTTGCTCCTTCATCTGTTCTCTTACACAACCAACAATTAGCATATTACATACTCACTACTTGTCTTTCTCAAAATGAAGTGGCAGTCAGCTTTTCTTGTTTTTGGTGCCCTCGCCAATCAAGTAAGACTTGACAAATATCATACAATACTGGATGAAACTAACCAAGCCTTTAATAGGTGTTTGCTGCCGACGGGGATACTATCAACTGTGATGGAAACCCGGACTCAGGATCTGCTCGGGTAGACCATGTCAGAGATGGAATTGATTATCTCAACGGACTCTCCGGTCGACCAACTGCTCAGGCTGGCAAGTGTAACCGTGTTAGCTGCTCTTACGGCGCAGGAATTTACCTCTGTTCTGATGTGAGTTAATGCCCGCCATTTTCCCTATGGGTGTATTAATAATTTCTATAGGATGGCGAGGACCACACCCTTAAGAGCTGGAAATCTGTGGGATCTCCGGCTACCTATATTTTGAACAGGTGTGTGGATCTTGACACCACCGGTGTAGTTCGTGGGCGCTTGCACAATAAGGATGGCTGGGGCGTCCTTATCCAGGACGCAGACTGCTAGTTTTGCGTACCTGAATGCGTTTTTGAAACCTCTAACTTAGAGAGAGGGTTTCCAAAAATTCAGGCGTGACAATACTAGTGTCATACCAGTATGAGATTTTGGTGGTAGAAGAAGCATTCACTCCTCCATAGTTTCATCCTGTATCTAGCTTCGTTATTACTCAGAATCGCATCCATTCTCAATATCATTTTCGCTAAGAAACATATGACGTTTCTATGTTGCAATGAGCTAGATTTAGAGCCTATGAACATTAGAGTGGCCACTATTTTTGTCCAAGGCATATAAAACCCGTAAGTATTCAATATTTATTGTAGTACCAAGTTGGTATGAGATCGCGTTGCTGGCACTAAAAATATTTTGTAACGCCATGGAGCGGAATGCGTGTCTATCCTGGTATCTCCACGCCCGTAACATAATGTATGTTCCTCGTACTCTAAATCTTATGGGCATGCAAAAGGAGTACTAACTTTAAGATCCAGATAAGTCAAGTTGCCCGCCAACAAGTAAGACTAATTCCCGGGTTCCATAAATGTATCATTACAATCGCTCAAGACTGCCGGTAAGCAAACTCTATAGTTCGATTTACCAAACACTCGTTAGCAATAAATCCCGTTGAAACGTCCAAAAATACTATTTTTGGAGAACATATACCGCCGACCAGAACTTGACTTGAATTATCTCACTGGTTCTACCGAGAAATGAACAAGTTCTCATGCCCCAGTTCAGCTTACACCATAGATAAAACACTTCTGTTTCTGATAGATTATATCCATTCCAAATTGGCTTAAAGCTAGATTTTATTACCTACATAGGCTACATTAGGCCTAATCAGGCTCTACAAGACAGCGAAATATTTCTGGCCGTTTAGAAATCGATCAATTGGTAGACTCAATAAGCTGGGAGTTCTTCTAGCACCTAGCACCCTGGACAATGACACTCCAGCCATCAGAATTATAAATCCGCCCGTTGATGGTGTCACCGGAGATACACTTGTCAGCAAGCTTTTTGGTCGCATCTCCTACACTACCCCAGCTCCTCAATTGGTGGTCCTTGCCATCCTACATATTTCTTAGTAACCTAGCACAATGAATATTTATTTGACAGATACTTACATCGGCACAGAGATAGATACCTGCTCCGTAAGCGCAGCTGACACGATTACATTTTCCAGATTGAGCAGTGGGCTGACCGGAAAGGCCATTGAGATAATCGATGCCCTCGTAAACTCTGTTCTCACGAGCATATTCTTGGTTGATGGTGCACTTGATGGTATCAGAGCCAGCAAACGCCTAAATTATACAGCTTTAGTTGCTCTTCCATATTCATATAATAATCAATGGGCAGACCAATCTTACCTGACTGGCAATGGCACCAATCATGAGCAAAGTCGACTGCCACTTCATTTTGGAAAATGTTGGGTTGAGGTGTATTTGATAGTATTTGTTGCGAGCAGATTGATAGAGCAAGTCTCAAGACCCGATACAGACTCTTATTTATAATGTGCCCCGGAGTTCATTATGTTGAATGTAACCTCAGCTCCCCTGCAGTTCTTCTATGTTAGGCCACCTGCCGTCTTCAAATGAGATCTTGGATTTTTTTATACGGTATTTCACTCGTGATCTTCGCGTGGTATCCTGATACCGGCAAATGAGCAGCTTGGGGCTTGAGTTCTTTGTTCTCGGTATGATCTTATTATATTATCTATACCTAATTGTTTCCGATGTATGCTCTGAAAAATGATATTTTCACCCTTTCGATTTTTTTCATGATGTACGCAAATAATTATACTAGTCGCTATATTCAGTCGGCTTTCGGCTTTTCATGGAGAGTTTTTCCGAGTAAAAGTCGTAGATTCCTGTTACAATTTCCTTGGGATGCGTAGGAGTTCACTGTCAGGCCTCCAACGCTGCAGGGTGCATACGCCTCGCGATATACTTCATACTCAGCTGGCAGCCGATTAAAGACAACTTAGTAGGTTATTCCGCTTCTGTCCTGTTATTTTGGTATTTCTAACCGTGGATACTTTTAATAAGGGGCGAAGATCAGTGAAACCTGTTCTTTTTTTGGGGCCCTCGAGTAGACATTAGGTATACTTTTGGCGCCCGCGCCACGTTTGACCAAATTCGTTAACGCCCCGGGGGGCTGAATCTCTCCCGAAAGTTTATCTCGTTGGTGTATTTTAGCCCCATTTCAATGCAGGGCTAGGGCTGAATTCTTCAGACACCCCCTCTCCCTGATGGACCCCACTTTAATTCATTCTATTCACTTCAATTGAAAGATAGAAGTGGTCTCTACTAGGAAATACCTGCCGCGGAGATCTTAGCATCCTGCACCCTGTAGTTTTGATCTGGGGTGGGTATCTACAAACTGGCCAGTCACAGTGAGACTAAATAGAGGTACCTGTTTAGTCAACTCCGGATATAATGAAATCCAGTTATTTTAGTATGGAGCACTGGCATTGGCTGGAGGGGAAGGATTCAATCACCCATGAATCAATCATTAGACACCGCACACTGCACTTAATGCTGAGCGCCAACGAGTTATTATTATCCAAGGTGAAACCTTCAACTTGGATCAACCGGCCCTATATGGATCATGAGCATCATTTATGGAAAGAGAAGAAATTTTCATAATTGAGAGATCGCAAGCTACATTTTTATGTCTATTAAATATCCGGGGAAAAGTGAGTAGCACACTCCGTCTCTAAGCCTTCACTGCTCCAGATCTGTTCATTCTTCTCTTTGTTACCATGAGAAGCAATGTTTGTTTCATTTTATTTTCGCCGTGTCACTCGATTCCTTCACCTGGAAGGTACATTTATCTTCTCTCGTATCCCATATCATCATCATCATATACGAACAGTCTCAAAATAGCCTTGGAAACCTCAACGCCATCATGTTCCAGATGCGCTGTCTCAGCTGCACGGTTGGCATGATCGAAATCTTTAATTCCACCACCATCAACTCGAATCTGGATCTGCCTTTTCACCATATCCTCGTCAAAGGCCAGATGGGCCTGTGTAGTGAATAGACGGTTTGTAATATACAAGCCTTGGATAGGTGTATGTTCGGTGCGCCCCCAGCAGGTGATTTCCGTGTCTGGAGAAACCATCGTGGGACCGGCAGTTTCAGCAGTAGGTGGCGAAACTACCTGGTCCTGATGCATTTGGTGCAAATATACATGCTCCTCACGGGTGCGGAATAGTCGTTGACCAACAGGCGTTAAATTGATGCGGCAGTGACCAAGTTCCCAATCTTGCGAAGGGGCGGGCCCAACAGAGCCACCAAGGAGACGGGCAAGCAATTGGTGACCAAAGCAGACTCCCAAAAAGTGAAAATCAGGTCGATTGATCCAGAGGTTTTTGAGGAGGTCCAAAAGATCCAGAATCCATGGATTGTTTCCATGTGCGTCGTAAACACTCCCTGTAATCAGGAGTCCGTCAAATCGATCAAACTCCTCAACTTTTGGAATTCGACCGCCATGATCCGATACGACAAATATTTGATCTGTCTCAACTCCCAGAGGTGGATGATGGGCAGCGCCGGCTTTGGAAAAGTGCTGGTGGACAATCTGACCGAAAGATCCACGCGCAGAATATGTGTCTGGATGAGGCTTGTCAGTCTCAAGAACCATGAGACGTACGACAGGGGCCGAGGAATTGGGTATGAAAGTCTGGTCCATGCTTAATGCTTGCTTGTGAAAAAGTTAAGATGAAAGAAGATTTAGGGAGTTGTATTGTGGGGTGAGACGCACACCCCGATCAAATACTTTTCAAGGGATTGAATGACCCAAGTGCGCAACGTAATGGCCCCTTTCTGCTGATGCCAAGTGACGCGGCATTTCTCTTTCGCACGAACAATCGCCCCTGGGCAGTGATGTAATGGAGTTCGAGGATCGGAAATGACCCACTGCCAAGCCCAGTGGAGAACCCTTGGCCGCTGCCTTGAAGTTTTAACTTTGATGTCATAGTATCCTTGGACGTAGCTATGTTGAAGTGCGCTGAGTGCTGATGGGACGGTGAATGACAGTGGACTTGATCTTGAGAATCCGCATCTGATCGGTAATTTAGGAGGTCTTTATGGATATATTATTCGAAGTGTACTCTACGATCCACAATTTCCTGCATCAGGCACACAAAACCAAAAGTAGAGAATAGAAAGATGTATAATGGGTGACTCGATTCTATGTAAAAGTTTTGTCTGAGATAAGAAATCCATGTCTGACAGAAAGATAATCTGCCTGAAGAGAAAAAGCCTTTTCTTGAACATTCCAAGACGCGGGCAAAATCAACCGATGTCATACTGGATATGTTCTCCGCAATGGATCCACGCCCGACTTTTTGCAGATCAGTATGTACCTGCGTGAAGGTTTTAGATTAGCAGCTTTATGAGCGAGTCTAATCGCCAGTGACGATAATATTCATTTTTAAATTATGCCACAAATGACCCTGACCAGATATATTCACTAGATACTGAAAACATCTCCGTTCCATACCTCTCACGCAGTTTACGCGTAATCAGACTCGAAATTTTACTATTTGAGCTCTGTCAGGCCCTCCATGAACCTCAACATACAAAATTTGAGGGCTCATATGAAATGGATTTTTGTATATCCCTACAAGAGCTTGGAAATATTCCCGAGGTTGTACAAAAATTGACTTGACCACATTTTATTCCGACTGCGTTACGATTGACCCGTACTTGACAGTTTGGCGCGATCTCTTGATTTTTAGCTGTTGTCGCTCCATGTCTTTACTACCAGATCCAGTCGCAAGAAGAAAGTCATGACTTGAACGCGGAGAGTGTCGGGGGAAGGAACGATGTGGCTGAGTGTTGTTATGCATTGGAGCTTCCACAGTGCTGCCCTGAAGAAGGAGCGAGGAGCTCAAAGAAAGTAGAAAAAGATTTGAATGTCACAACTTCATTTTCATTTTGTTCTCCGAACCACTGATCTTCAATTTTCCACAAGAAGAGACCCGACAAAATGAAGTTGTGCCACCTCTTTCTCCTCTTTTTGCTTCTCCTCGTTCTGCGGGTAAGTGAACTGGTTATATGACAGTTGGAACATCAGACATGTAACCGGGACGAGAAAGAGCCTTGCACCTCCGGTTTCTCGAGAATCAATCGATTTACAAGCGACTCAGAGCTCCGCCAGCTTCACAACTTTGTCTGTCCCTTTTATACCCCGTCTACCTTTCCCTCGTCTTCAGCGGATCGATATCCGATCGAGCATGAGCATAACCGGTTATCTCGTCATTTCGACAAATCAAAAGTCCATTTTAAAATGCAAAAGGCTCCGCAGCACTGTGTACATGTGTAAAAAAAGCAAATGAGCAACTAAATAGAGTGGGACTGGAGAAGAGCCGACGAGCTTTTACTAATCGTGTGAATATAGGCAGTCTCCCTGGAAAGCTGCTACTGCGATGCAGCATGTTGTCAACAGATTCTCAAAGAAGCGATGCAAGCTGCCCTGAAGGATGCTTTGGCCGAGGCAACTGGGCAACCCAGTACGTATCATTGAGGGAAATATTTGCTTGCATTACTATGTTGGGTTCCAGTTGAATGCTAATGAGCTTGCAATATTAGGACAAAAATATGATTCTACACTGTGAACCTGGTCAAATGCGCCCACGATATACGGCGCGGTGCTGTCAACCTTCGTCTTCCTAGATGCAAAGGGGTGGTTGGGACCCGTGTTCAAGTTCTTTTGGGCATTGATATCCAGGGGCGCATGGCCCATTTTCAAAGGAGCATTCAGCTACTGAATTGGGAGAGCTACTTCAGAAACCGGCCGAAGCGAGTCTTATCACAGACATAGTGGAGATGGGGGTGCCTCTTGCAAGGGGAATACGTAGGCAAAAGCCTGTGGAAGATATGATTACACCCCCGGCGGATGGCCATCTTCCCATATACTTTCCTGATGGGAGAAGCTGGCTTGCTCTTGTTCTGGCGTACAATCAATTAGAGTATCCACATCTGTTTGATATTGAGCGCGTGGAAAGTGAAGTGTTTCGATGTATCTCATAGCGGAATGTTTTTACCTTGGCTTTCTTTTATTTCATTCGTCAATCCATTCTTTCGCGGAAATAATTTTGTAATCGGATTCAATTATCAAAATCTGGATCCTCGGTAATACTTAGTAGCAACTTGTTATTCTGTAATATCGGGGATGTAGGCTCTTGTCTTTCTGACGGGCATTCGTACTTGATTGTTTCTCTTTTTTGAGAAAGTTAAGGTAGCACTTTGCTTTGTAGTCAGTCCGGCCCAAGAAGGAGACAATTGTTACTGGGGTTGCACAGGGGTCATTTCTACTAGTTATGTGTATTCGCGGACAACACTCTAAAATTGGCTTGCCGTGCTGGCCGCCACTAGAACATAGATGCCCATGAGTGTTCGCTTCATTAGCCTCCTCTAGATGAGCTGCGTCAAGCAGAATCCCTACAGCTGCTACAAGATGTCAACAATAAGATAGACTAGTGCCAATTCAATCAATACTAATGTACGCGTACTACATTTATCGAAAGGCAACCTCCATCTCCATTCCATGAACAGACCTTAATCTTCATATATGATATTCACTAGAGAGAGCAGAAGGAATAACGATACTATATTTTCACTATAAATATATCAGACGGGCTGTAAACAAGCCATAAACGATTCTGCGCTAGTTACATCTTTTTACTTAACAGCAGATCAATATCCATAACACACTCTCTTTTGTGAAACAAAACAGAAAACGTCCCCTTGCGAGAATACAAGCTATTAGCAGGATCACAGTGTCCAACAAAGGACATATTCCAAAACAAGAGAAAAAGAAAGAAAAAAGAAACAGTGTCGATACAAGAACATTGCCTTCCTTCTCAGTCCTTCAACTTGGACATCAACTAGTAGGAGACATCCCTCCGAAGACAGTCCCGTCTATTTACCTGCTATTGTTGAGCATCGAGAAAATCCTCAAGCCTCGTCGTTCCCTCTGGCGAATCGTAGACGAAGGGCTGACGGGGAAGAGAGGTCTGGCAGCTCCACCGACTGACCCTCCAAGTCAGGGGATCGGGTTCCTGTCGTTCGGCGATGAGAGTAATACCGGCCGATGTCGCACCACTCCATAAACTTGTTGGCGAGATACTTGAGTCCAGAAAACGGGCGACAGAGAGCATCCGACCGAGTAGTTTGTACTGTTTGTGTCTCTACTGTAAAGCAAAGTTGATCGGCTTCACGATGTAATGCATAACTGCCTCAAGCAGATCTCCTTCTTGACCGATCTCAAATTTGGTCTCGTCTGGAAAGTCCCGAATCAAAACCACGCCTGGGTCCTGCTGAAGATGAGGTAAATGAGACCGGCAGTAGTACTGGCCCTTTGCCAAGTAATCTTCGCGAGCGATTTGTCCCTGAGATGGGCAGGCCCCAGCCTTCTAAAGCAGGTTGAATGGCCTAGGTGAGTGCGTTACTGCTTAAATAGTTCGCCTCTTTGCCTATTTCGTCAAGATAAGTCAAAAGAGCTACTACACCTCTCATGTCGGTACATGTGTCAAAACCAAGCTCCCTGCTCCCTGCCCCCAAAGCCTGAGCGTTTCCTCGGTTCAGAACAACCAAGTTTCGGGCTCATCTCCAGAATTCACGATCAGAATTCGTTGACATCAGCCTTCGTCTCTGTCTTGACTTGAGGCGAGTCACATAAGAGCACTGGAAAATCGCGGCGACAGAATGAAATCCGAAACATTGTGGAGGAACAGGGCGCGTGCGGAAGGGATTGTTTGAGGGGGACTCGGGGCCGGCGGCTGGGGAGGGTGAGCGCAGACTGGGCGACGTTGGTGGGGGGCAGCGCCCCCACGAGCACGATGGCTCGCCCGGCGACGGGGATGGTGCACTGTCCTGACTCGGCACTTTGCGGCGCATTCCTTCCACGATGCGGCTGTGGTGTGGCGATATCGTTCCGCTCGCTTCTTGATGCCTGTATCTCGTTTCATTCGAGTATCACCAATGGCCGCTTGAAGATCCGGTTCGACATAGTCGCCGCTATCTTGTTCGTCATCTGGTTCTGTTCGTCTTTTACCGAGAATGCTGGATTTGTACGCTTTTTGAAAGGGCCATAATTGCCCAGTTACCGTAGTTAACGACGATATTCTGATTACAGTTTGGGCACGGAGCGATTGCACGGTGGACACTAGTGAAACGATATTTCCATCTAAGTTTTGGATTCATTGATCGAAATTGGTCGGAACGCAGCAATTGAGAGATCCCAATGAAGGTGAAGATGTGGTGCGAGCGTGAACATTTCGTGCATTTGCTCAGTATTAAACTTGTCACCATTAGCCACGAGCTTTTTGATGACTTTTTGATGCTGGTCTCGCGTTTTGCCCGAGTATCTGTTTCGACATCCTCGCCGTTAGCTTGGTCGTCATCAGCTTCGGGTCTTCTTTTGCCGAGGATGCCGGATCGGCACGCTTTTGGAAAGGGCTTTTCTCCAGTTACTGGAAAGAGGTAAAGTTAGTCTCGAACGACGAAAGGAGCGACGAAAATGAAGATCGTTAACTTACAAGCTCCTGGAATGTCGTACGGAGAGGGACAAGAGAGTCCGGTCCAGTACAGCGGAGCTCGTCAGATATCAGGTCGTATTTGGCATTGCTTTTTGCCCGCGTATCGTCGTGAGCCAGCTCTCTCAAGGTCTCGATTCTGCTGAACCTAAGGGCCAGAGAATCTGAAAGGATGACTTCAGAGTGGTCATCATCTTGGCCGGCGATTTCTTCAATCAGCCTTTTCCTTTCAGGGTCATTGAATTCCGAAAAAATCGTCTCTGTGTCAATTCTAGGACTCGTCCTGGGAGAAGGGGAAGGGGTCGCCATGCTTGCCCCTTGTGTGTCTGCGCAAGAGATTTGAAGATTGCCACTGGTAGTCGACGGCATGCAGGAGATCGACAACAGCAAACTTCTCAGGATACCCAGCAAAGGCGACGAGATGATCGGCAGCAGGAAGGAAATCTCGAACAGGTCCCCCCCAATATTCAGACAAATGGAGAGGATAGGATATGAGGAGTGGTGTGGGTAAAAGGTAAACAGGAAGTGTTGTTGTTTATAGAAGGAAATAGCTACCCGTGAGGCTCACATTATGTCATCTGACTTGGGAAGTCATACATTACTCTATCAATTAGTTGTATCAAACGAACTAATAATTTGATTTTATTCCAGGGCTATTATATGCCCAGAGATCTAAATGGCACGAGAGTACATCCTCGACATTGGTTTCTCCATCGTGGCTGAGCAGGTGTAGACACTTCACCTTGTCCCACTCGCGGAAGTCGTCATCGAATGCCTCTCCCATGTTTGACATATGGAGCATCTTCGCTAGTCGCCAGTGGCAATCCGGTAGCTCAGGTTTTGGGTAATTGTCAACCGGACCCTTGCATTTCCGGAAATCGACCTGATCTGGGAACTGGGGTCGTTCGTAACAATCAAACTCGCCAAATATCTCAACATCGTAGACATGGAGTATGCCCGTAGGCTTCAGGGCAATACTGAATTCCCCAAATGCAGTTTTTAACCATAAGCGGAGAACCATCCCGTTTGACAGGTGGTTAATATCACGAGGGTCGTGGATATCCATGAGTTGACTTGAAAAACCATGAACTGGCAAAGGGCGAGAGAGCTGGCGCTGTAGTCTACCTGCCCGAACATCATTGTCCAGTTCGTCATCCAGCAAGGTCCTCTGCGCATGCACAAGCTCCATCATATCTTCCATGGGTCCTCGCATTAAGGTTTTGACCTGTGTCATGATCTCTTTGACATTGGCGACAAGATCTTCTTTATGCTGTTGTGCCTCGGGATCACGATGTCGGGGTTAAACCCTGTCTGTTGAATTGTTGGAAAGCAACGGAGCAAAACTTCCCAAGCTTTCGATACCTCACGTATGGACGATGAGAGTTGGCCATCCCACATACCGTAAGAGAAAGAAATGACATGTGCACCTCCAACTTTGCCAAAATGATCAATCTCCAAAGGATCGCCGCGACGAGATCTTTCTTCGATATCCATTGCGCCTGTGACAGCACGGCAATGATGGTCACGGTCAAGTAGCCCGTCCCGGAAGCTCTTCTGTCGGTGGATAGGGTCATCGAGCTAGGTGGATATTTTCGTCATCAAGTTTCAAAGCAGCGTCATTGATCTTGTTGAAGATGTTGCAAATGCCATCCGTAGGTAGCCATGTTACAAATGCGCGGAGTGTGCTCTGTACGAGATCTTCGTGGTACTCCATTCAAAGCTATCGGATAACTATGACTGAATAGACCTCCTCTCACGAATTCATCGATCACAAAGTTGTTCCAGTCTGCCCTGGATATTCATGAGATGGTTTGGGAACCCATGAACTGGCAAAGGGCGAGAAAACTGTCGTCGAAGTCGACTTATCCGAATATCGTTTTCGAGTCCATCTTGAAGCAAGGTTCTTTGGGCATCGTGAATTATGTCCATCATGTCTTGGGTTGGTTGGTTCGATCCTCGCATGACAGTTTTCGCCTGTTCCATAATCTCTTTCACCTCTGCGATAAGCTGACGTTTGCGCTGTTCTGCTTCTGGGTCCCGACGTCGATGAGGCTGGGCAACATTGGGCTCCGTGGCGGGCGGGACAACGCTTCTTATTGTCAGCCCAGTGACAATTCGCACATGCAGACATCCCATGCACGCGTCGAACAATCACACATCGGGCCCAAGTCCCACGCATCTCCCGATAAGAAAGGCACTCAGGGGTTGCTCGTCTCCAACAATTTGCATCATTGCCGATTCCACGCGGCCGAGCTTCTCTTGCATGTTTCGAGTAGATGCTCTACGGTCTAAGTGTTGATTGGTGGGATGAAAGGTTCTCTCTTATAGGGTAATGCGTGCATTGCTTCGAGGCTCGGATACTTGAAGACTTCGCTATCGACTCGGATTCTGGCCTTCTTGAATGGCAGATCCATGATTAGTGCCGCGAGATCGCCAGCATCAGCGTGATCTTGTCCGACCCGTACCACGGGCAACTGTATGGAGCCCCTGTACGCTCGTTCCGTGATTGGCGCCGGATTGCTTGGTGCGAGACAAGTCTTTGGACAGATGGTAATGGTAGGGTAAGTACTCACAAGCCAACATTTCGCGGATGAGATGGCTGAGGTGGCTGATTACTTGTCATCCTGAAAACCGACTAACAGGATGCCAACCGACAAGCACGGGGAATAGAGAGTAAAAGTCCCACCCGCAGTCGGCGGGTAAAGAGATTGTGAAGTAGAAAGAGACGAAAGCAGAGTCTCACACAGGAAGAGTAATGGGATGGTTGAAGAAGAGAAGAAAGAGGGAGTGGAGAGATGGGATTAAATACCTGTCGGGAAGGTACTTTAGATAGGCAGGTGCATCCGATTATACTTCCTCTCAAGGCCTGATCTGATGGCGCAGTTGCAAACATTCTCCTTCATATAATCGGACTGTCCTGGAACATTACTGCCAAGCTGTTGTCGACGCACTAATCGACGGACTTTCGCGCGGAAAGCATGATCATCCAGGTCGTCGTCGAGGAGGGCTTGCTTGATGTCGTGAATAATGGATTTGTCCACTGTGCCATCTTGACTGATGGTGCTTGAGAGCACCCGCAAGTCCTCCCAGTGCTCCTCCAAGGAATCAGCCAGGTCGAAGTGCGACTGTGAGAAATCGGGATCACGACGTCGATGAGGCTGAGCGGCATCGGGCTCCCCGGCGGGGGGACGATGGAACTCGCAACGTTTTTTGTTGTCTGCCCAGTAACAGTTTGCGCAAGCGGACATGCCCTCCAGCCCTTGAACAACAATGCATTTCTCGGCATGATGCACTGGTTATTGCACAATTCAGATTATTGAAATGACTGGTAATGGTTGAAGGTAATGACAAAGAAGAATAATATCTCAAAGGCAATTATTGGCGCTAAAGAAGAGGGAGGCAATATAGTATTGACAGAGAATTGATTGTTTGGGTGTTAGAGAGAGCAAGCAATGAATACGGAAAATGAGGAAAGCCTTCAACTGAGAAAGAGACAAGGAAGTATGAAACGAACTATGACTTAGAATGTGTGTGTTTGATTCGGATCGAAACCACTTTAAGGTAAAGCTAGTTCCTCTTTGATGGGCATAAGAGTCGCACTTCATTTCAATCCTTGATTGATTCGTTCGCGCAGCGCCGCAACCTTCTGAAGGAGTTTAGCAAGCTGATCTGAACAATTACTGTAAGGCGGAGGTCGAAGCAGTTGCTGTCGAAGTCTCTCTCGGCAAGCATCGCCATCCAGCTCTTCGTCATAAATTGTTTGCTCGACGTCGTAAAGAAATTTTTGCATCGCCCAACTTTCCTGATTGTAAGCTCTGGAAAACGTCTCTAAGTCCGTCATGATATCCTCGAGTGCATCTGCCAGCTCAGATATCTTCTTCCGGGAGACAGGTGGGCGGCGTCGATTAGCTGCATCGGGTTCGGGTTGGCCGGCAGGGGGTTGGTATAATTCGCAACGTCGTTTATTGTCGGACCAGTAACAATTGCCACACGATGTGATGCCTTCCACACCTCTAACCACAACACACTTTGCCCAAGGGCCTGATGCATTTATGCATGACAGGCAAGCTTTGGAAGGCTCGTCCCCAACGATCTGAATCATTGCCGATTCGATGTTCGATAACTTTTCTTGGATATTCTGAAGCAAGTGCATCACAGCCCATGGCTTGGTGGGGCGAAGGAATGGTTCCCTCTTTGGGGGTAAGGCGTGCATCATTACAAGTGCAGGAGTCTTGAGCCCCCCACCTTTCTTCATGTCAAACCTTGCCTTTTTGAAGCGCAGTTTCATGATGAATTTGGCGAGATCGCCGGGATCAACGTGGGCTGTTCCGAGGTGGACCACAGGGAGCGTCGTCGGTTCCCCATCTTCCTGTTCGACGACGGCTGGCAGGTTGCTTCGTGTGAGATCAGTATTTTGATGGATGACAATGATTGGATAATTACTTACGGGCCAGTATTGGTTGAATGGGATGGCGAAGTTGGTTGAGCGTCCACCATCTTGAAGCTTCACGAGGACAAGGGTGGAAGAGTGGAAAAGTCGCGGGTAGTCCGCAACAAAAAGAAAACTTGAGAAATATGGAGAGACGGAAAACGAAGTTCCAACCACGAAGAGTAATGGACAAGAGACAGGGTGATGAGATGGTTGAAGAAGAGAAGAAGGAGAGATGGTTGAGGGGAGAGAGGGGAGATTCACTTGTAGCAGGAAGAGAGAAGTGAAGGCATCTATAAAATCGTACTAGTCCTAATTGGGAACTGACCTGCCTGATTTGTTACGCTGCCCCCTCGCAAAACCTCAATTCAGCCTCTGAATTGGCTTGTGCTCGTCAATAGGGTCTTCAAGGTAAAATTCCTTTTCCGTGGCGGCTTCCCAATCTGGCAATCGCATTGATCTTGTTGGAGATGTTGCAAATGCGTGGAGTGTGCTCTGTACCAGACCTTCATGGCACCTCGGTCAGAGGATTCATATCTGTCGATTTTGGCAATTGCATTCGCTAAATCGACATCACCTCTCCAGTATCCTGCAATTTTATCTTTGTCGGGTCCACTGGCGACGGCTTCCAGCCGTTTGTCTGGTACATGCCGTGCCCCCAGATCACTGTTCTCTTTTACCAGTTTCGGACAGTCAAAGATGAGAGAAGACTGTTCTGAGAGTATCATATGCCGGAGTGGATGCTGATGGTCCTTGATCTGCTTCAGTCCCTGGCATGCTACCTGCCACAATTACCTCGGTGTAAAGATGATGAACACCTGGTTGTTCTCGGCTAACACTGAACCGCAATGCCACATTGTCTACCACATCGTCTACAGCTTTGTTTGATCCACCCACGATCAAAATTGGAATGTTGTTCTTGTAACAGTATTTGATGCTCGCAACTGAGACTTCTGTTTTGCCTGTTCCAGGAGGTCCAGTGATGAGAGTGATGAATTTTATTTCAATTGAGAGGTCTTGCGGCAGCCGAACGTTGCATTTTTTTTCAATGCGTTTCCTTGGGGATCGAGGTTCGAGATCAGCTTCCAGAATAGGAACCTCAGTTCTTTCGGATGACACAAATGGCTCAAGATGGTTATCGTGGGCGAGAATGATCTTTTTGAGGAAGTTATCTCGCGGGACTTGGCGACCAGAGTTGCCATACATTGTGTCCTGCACCGCTTTTTGCTGGGCGGAGGTCGAACTCTGGTCATACCCAAATACTACCATAGCTGTCATTAGCTGGATTTTCATTTCCCTGCGGTCGCTAGGTGGTTTCCTCAGCTTTA
Organism: Penicillium sumatraense; assembly: GCA_020086695.1. Classification (NCBI taxonomy): domain Eukaryota; kingdom Fungi; phylum Ascomycota; class Eurotiomycetes; order Eurotiales; family Aspergillaceae; genus Penicillium; species Penicillium sumatraense. The sequence continues at coordinate 1,121,554 of JAGIKU010001370.1, read as the reverse complement.
AGAGCAGCAATCTTTCGGGGAACTTGAATCCCGAATTGCGTCAGGGAATTTGAAAGAACAACTCAAATCTACTGGGATTGCTGTATTAACCTCTGTCGTCTGCAGTCGGAGAAAGGCTTGGTAGTGGCATCTCGAGATTGTGGGATAGGATAAGAGGTCAAAAGAAAAGGAGTGACGCCTACGATGTGCCTATTGTCCGTATCAAAGAAGCCAAGGGTCGTGTCTGGCCCAGGGCATGATGAATGTTCCAGTAAGAGGCAGCGAGGTTAAATGACGATGCAGGCGTCTCTGCTCCAGTGGATCAGTCTGCCTAACTGACTACCCATTGCAACCTTGCAAGAAAAGGTTCTGCCTCGATATCAATGATGAGAAAGCTGACAGGCATCCACGGACTGTGTTTATCGTGGGCTCCAGCGATTAGTCGAGTTGAGGTTGGACACTTTGAGCTTGGCATGTCGGTGCGAGAAAGAGGCCATGCGGATCACACATTCCGGCCACACTCCGGGGCAGTGTGTTGACGCATGGAAAGAGAGAATGTACTATTTAAGATACATTGGAACAGATATAATGTCATGATCCGAGTCGTTATCATTGCCGTCACTGTGATCTCCCCCTTCATCCTGCATTTTAATAATGCGAGCTCAATGCCATTGCAGGTTAAGTAACTCGAACAACGGAAGCGGCTTCCCCTTGATACTTTCAATTGCCATTGTGAATCTCGTACACGGCTGAAATGCTACCATTGTTTCGTTGTTGAAAAAGACGATACTCTCCTGGGGAGTATTGAAGCCGATCCAGACAATCCGGATCTGGATATGGGTGAGTTGCGAGCGACATTCATGATGACCGCTTGAATTTTGGATCCGGTAGCCGTGGCAAACGAAAGGCGATGTTCATTGAGGTCCGAGATTGATCAATCGTCACCGGCCGCAATGCGGACAAGGGTAAATTAGCAGTGCCTCTGCTCACGTATTAAACAGTTGCTCCATGCTGAAATATCTCCACCTCCGAGATATTGAAGTACCCCATCCTCCAGTCGCCGAATGTCGAACTCCTTTTGATACGGACTTCGTGTTGAGAATTGTGAATCCCCGATTTTCTAAAGCAAGATGAATTCCCGTGGTGGGAACAGAGTTGACCAAGGAGTTCATTGCCGTGCCATTTGCATCAAGATACAGTGTCCTCGGTTCAGACCAACCGAGTATCAAGCCCGTCTCCGGAGTCCACGCGCATCAATTCTTGACTTCAGAAGCGTTTCGTGTCGGTCCTGGTTTTAGGCTATTCCCATTATCACATTTGCAATTTGCGGCGACAGAATGAAATGCGGAATATTATTTGGGAGTGCGAGGAGATACAGCAACAGAGGAGATTTGGATAATGCGAGATGAATACGCAAACAAGTGCAACGGAAATGATATCCATGAGTGACCGAATGCTTCAAGCAGCGTTGTCGACGCACTAGCCGACGAAATTTCGCGCGGAAAGCACCATCATCCAGGTCGTCGTCGTGGATAGCTTCTTTGATGTTGTAAATGAATGATTTGTCCACTGTTCTATCTTCACTGATGGTGTTCGTGGTCCTCCCTGAAATTCGTTTTCGGGCATCGGCTCTGATAGCACCGCGGTTCAACTTCCCCTTTATTATCCCAACGACGTTGTTCAGGGCAAAACCCCGACCCTTTTTCTCGGTTAGATCAAACCGAGTGGTTGGATTTACATCCAGCGTTTCCTGGGGGTTATCGCTCTCAATATCATTTGGATAGTTCACCATTAAGTAGAATTGCAGAAAGCACATAGAGCGGCACAATCCGTGAATGACAATGATACTGGAGTAATCATTAGACTATTATTCAAAGACAGGTAGTTAGAGAACCTTACTCATCTGCATTTTCAATCGACAGTCTCACTTCCAGCGCCTCGCAAACCATTTGTGCAAAGTTCTCATCGGATATAACGGAAGGGCCCTCCTCCGTGTATTGGAATTCGTGTTTTGCTTCAATTACTGCAACGGCTCCCAAGCCTGGCGAGATCCCCCATTTGAAGTACGCTTCCTGGAAAAAAAATCCACCGGCATCAACCGCGATGATCTGGCGCTTCCTAACGGGTGTTGCTGGAGCGAGACGATTCTTCGAGTCTCCATATTCAATCGCACAATCATCTAAGCCCCATCCACCTTCTGGTGGATCATGACCTCCACTTACGAAGGCGATTTATCCAATCATCTCCTACATCTACCGTAGGATTACTGTTCCCAATCGCAATCTTCAGCTCTTGCAGGATTTTCGACACGGCGTTGTTTCTCCCTTCTTCAATCCCGGCGACTTTCGCGGGATTGAAGCCGCATCGCCCCCCAGGCCAGCAAAGTGGCAGTTGGCGCAATCGTCAAAGACTCCCGGGGCCTGAACACATATTGAAAAAGGGCCGCAGCCCTGGCGGCAGTGCCGACATGCGTTTTCCCCTCGCCGCTCCTCTCCTGTGCATTGTACCAGCAGAGCCTCAATGTTGGCCGTTTTCTGCGCCAGGGTCGTGTTGAAATTCCAGCCGTTGTCCTCCTTGCGAACTCCTGGCTCTCGAACTAGTGTCATTTGCTTGGGCTTGAAAGAGCCGAGTTTGGGTCCTTATAAATCCGCCTGCCACGCCGCCAGTTGTCTCCCTGGGCACGCTTTGCCCAGAAACCTGGTTCATTTGCTCCATCACCGACCAGAGGGCTTGGCCAGTCTACCCTTTCAGATAATCTCTGGAACCTATTCTCTGGAACTGTTTTAAAGAAATATAAGTATCTGTTTGAAATTTTGGAGATCAAACTTCTCACCTTTCTGCTCGGATATAGATTCATTGGTCGAGTCTTCACTACAGAGGCCATTGGATATTTGTCCACCAAATAGCGCTGTCGATTGGTCGCAGCCAGTTGGTCGGCTGAGGTTCTGCAGAATTCACATCGGCTATCATTTCGCGATCCATTGGAATGGACAATTTCCACACGCTGGAATCCCATCTACTCCCCTGACCTCGATACGCTTTGCCCAGGGGCTTTGGCGATTTCCGCGAGCACGGGTTCGAAGAACCCATTTGGGTGCTCTTGTCTTCATGAGCCGCTCATAATTTGCGGCCTCTCGATTGAGTTCATACTCATCCTCATCATTTCTTGATCGGACAACAGCAGGACGCTCCGGGTGGCAGATTTCGCAAAGTGTACCCGTCAAGTCCGACGGGATAGATCCGTTTATTTCCACTTTTTTCCATTCTTCACGTCCCATCTGAGAGGATATTTTCTTGAAAGCCCAGGCAATTTCGTCTAGTTTCCTCGTGTCTTTTTCAATGTTGTGAACCTGCCAAGTCTGGACATCCTGATTTTGGAAATTCAAAACTGAGGTTGGGCCCGTGGCACGCCTTGCAAGGATGTGGGTACTCGATCCCCACGATCTGAATCATTGCAGATTCGACATTTGACAACTTCTCCTGAAAACTTCGAAGTGGATATTCCGAATTCCGATGCTTGACGAACGGGCGAGACTCTCTCTCTTTCTGTCGAGATAAGTTGTGCATTTCTACAATCGCCGGCGACTTGAATATTTCGCCGTCCATGGCCGTTTTGAACGGCAGTTGCATGATCAAGTGCAACATGTCTTTATTCGAGTTCCGGTCGACTCGAGATGACACCGGCAAATTCTAGCCTCTTCAGTGGATTTCAGAATGCATCTCCCGGTGTTCAGGGAGAAGAGGAAAACCAACTTCACTGGCTGCACCGGTGTATTTTGCACCGTATTGGATACAGAAATCTTCTTGAACCATGTCTTTGATACAGGCGTTGAAAAGAGGCTTTTTTCTTTCTGTAATGAAATCATGTAGCTGATCTGGGGGTGATTGAAGTTTGCAAGAGGGAATGTTCTGGGGATTGAGGATTTATGTAAATATCAACAGAGCATTCCAGGGGAAGGAGCAACTGAAGCTGGGCATCAATTGGCAATAACAGAGAAAATGGAAAGAGCAATCGTACCATTCAGGACCTCCGGTTAGGGCAAGGTAGCTCCTGCCGTTATACCCACCCCTTCCCTCCCTTCTACTGCCCATGAATCAGGTCATCTCGCCCTTCCTCCCCCTGTTTCCTCCTCGTCGACTCGTTCATCTTCTTCCTATTCCGAGTAGCCATCTTTGCTTCGAAATGTCGATAAAATATCGACTATTTTCAAAAAAAATGTATGTATTCATACTCTCTCATGTTTTTTTGTGCTAACTAACATAACCCAGGGCCTTTAGAACTGGTTTCGCCTATCCTCAGATACGACGAGGATGACGAATGACGATGCGAAGTTCAAGATTTATTCAAATACATGCGAACAATGTGTCGAATCGAAATCAATTCATCGTGCAGTCTTCATGTCCACATACCCCCCTCAGCTGGCACGCAATGGGATATCGGTAGCCTTCAGTGTATATGCCGTGGTATCCCCTATTTTGAGGGTGATATCAATGCCCTACTGCCCGCGAGCAGACGGAACAACGAGTATGCGGCCAATAACATCCGTGCGAATTCAAGTCTAGCCAGAATGGATTTCGGAGCATGTCTGACATCCATCGAAAACTATGAAAACAATGTGGAGATTGCAGAGCTGATGAACGACAATGGCAGAAGATATTACTCGTGGAACTTTACCAATCTGTATTATGGTGGGAAGTCAACCGTAGAGTTCCGGCAGGCCCCAGGAGTGTCTACTGAATCCGACTGTCTTAGGTGGATCGAATTTTGGTTTCGTTTGTCCATTCGTCACTAAGGGTGCCAGATGCCCAGCAGCTAGCGCGACTTTCTCGTGATGTACGTGGTTTGCAGAATTTCGTCCAGGAGTTCGACCTTTCCGGAAGTGACCATGGCGTTCTTCGCACGTTATTTCGTGGCAAGTCTGGTTTTATCGCTCCGGCGCCTGTCAGGGATCTTACCACACAGGAAACAGAGATATACAGGTTGAAAGAGCCTCAAGCAAGCTCTAGGAATTTGATGATGAAAAATAATCAAAATAATCAATCAATCAATCAATCAATCAATCACCCCTTTGTGTGCATGAAGTAGGATTGTATTCGTATTCCTCACTAATGTTCTTTTTGGCATTCGGAATTGCTATCAAAATGAGGATGCGGGACGAATAGCTTTAATTAAGTCCATTGCGGAGGCAATCGCCCAGAGAGGGCATTGTTAAAGCACCTGCAGGCGCGCGGGGGTTTACTTAGGGGGCGGGGGCCAACCCGCCATCGGCGGAATTGTCGGTCGCCGAAATCTCTCCTCGGCCTACATTCTCTCTTCTTGGTGGGTTACCTTAACATAACCACTTATATTAACCTTGTTTCTTTTCTCCCACTGCATGCATAACAGAATTCTGATACGGGACTGCTCGTGTTTACTACCCCCCTGAACGCGATGCGACCACTGATTACCTCTCTGGTCTTGCAGCGAGCGCCCATGAAATCAAGCGCCCGAATAATAAACTGTCGCGGGTTACCGGCAACCAAAAATTCTTCTCTAGTCGGTGGAAAAACTCGCTCTCTCTCATCAGCCATGGAGAAAGGTAAGTTTGTTCCTCTCAGGCCCAGTTCCCAGTTGGACAAGCAGGTACCGGCCGTCCAAGCGGAGACACCTGGTGTACCTTCAAAATAATCGCTCACGATTCCTTTTCAGCTGACGATATCAAAGTTCGTCGTGGTAGGAAAATCCGACTCATGCCCCTTGGGGGCTCAGTGACGCAAGGGGTCGGGTCGTCCACTGGGGCTGGATATCGACTACCTTTACTAGAGATGCTCCGGAAGCATGGCTTTGACATAGAGATGGTTGGCTCACGCAAGACAGGCTCGATGGAAAATAAAAACCATGAGGGCTGGCCAGGCCTCAGAATCGATGAAATTGAATCAAAGGCCCGAATATCCGTCTCTCGGGTACTACCTAATGCCTTTGCTGTCAATGCTGGGTCAAATGACTGTCTTCAGTCTTTCAGACTCGAAGAGGCAGGGAGTCGATTGAATACCTTGCTTGAATATCTTTGGGAAACTTGTCCAGACTCGACTATACTTCTCTCTACCCTTATAGTCAGCGCAGATGTCCAGATAAACACAAACGTTAATCTTGTGAACGATCAATATCATGCACTCGCCAAGCAAAAAGCAAATGAAGGCAAAAGGATTGTTTTCGTCGACATGAATTGCGAGGCGGGACCTCAGGTCGATTGTTTGGTTGATGGAATTCATCCTAATACCGATGGCTATCAAAAGATGGCAAAGCTTTGGATGGATGGGTTTTTGGAAGCGAACCAGAGAGGATTTTTACCGTAATCCCCAGGGCTAAAGCATGAATGAGCGTATTTTTTAAATCGTATCTAATGAACCCGCGAAGAACTTCTCTCATTTCAAATTGTTGTAATATTCTTCATAGAGATAGTGTGTTATTCTCAAGCCATAAAGCTTGGATAGATATCTAGTACAAACTTGCAAACTAATACGCTTATCAAACCTTCTCCGTCTGCTCGGTAGCCGGATGTCCATCCTTGTGATCTTCATCGGCAGATTTGTTGTAATCTTCCTCCCAGATAGGGACTGTGCGCAACTGGTCTCGATAGGCAACACTTTTCCAGGCCCTTGGCTCATTCTCATATAGCTCATTTACTTGTTCAAGGGCCAATCCCTTAGTCTCATAAACCATGGCATAAACAAAGACCAATGCAATCCAGCAAAAGCTACCCCAGATCCAGAAAACATTGGACTGTGTTGGGTTAAGCGCTCCGGTGAGGTATGGAGTGATGAAAGAAAGGAGCCAATTAAAGAACCAGTTGGCTGCTGTGGTCATGGACAGACCCTTGGCACGAGTTTGAAGGGAGAAGATTTCTCCCGTCACAACCCAAGCGCATGGACCGAATGTAGAAGCTGTTTTCGGCATTAGCGAAATTTGATCGTACGAGGGCAATAGTTTTCTTACCGAAGAAAGACACATAAATGCAGATGAAGGCGAATTGAGCGCATTGCGAAGTGAAATTCGAGATTGGAGTCGCGGCACCACAGGCTGAGACAATATACTGAGAAACTCCCATGCCGACCGCTCCAACCAAAAGAACGGGACGACGTCCAAAATTGTCGATTGCCCAGAGACCCGGAAGTGTCATGACAACATTGACACAATTCACGATGACTTGCAAGATGAAAGAGTCGGGCAGGCCCTCCACGTTCTCTGCGAAGTAGCTCGTACCATAGTAAATGATGAAGTTGATACCAACAAGTTGTTGTAGAGACTGAAGGATGATTCCAGTAATTGTACGTTTACCGGTGGTACCCTTGAAGCATTCTAGGTATGATGCAGATCCAAGAGACTGCTCGTGCTCCCAATTGGCCTTCAGTTCGGCAAGCTCGGCGAGAATGTCTGGGTCATCCGCATTCAAGCGACGTAGGAAGACCAAGGATTTGATGGCTTGGGCATCTTTGCCCTTTTTGATCAGGAAACGAGGTGTTTCTGGAAGACAGAGCAAGCCTCCGGCCTTTTTTAAGTCAGTTTTTGTTATTTCTCGTGATGTAGAAGGATAGGCTCACTAAGATCAAAGCCCATGCGAACTGGATTGCAAGTGGGATGCGGTAGCTTCCTGAGACCTCGTTAGTATTTCTTGATGGTATGCCAATGCTGGTAAGAAATGGTAAATACCGCTGTCGTTCCTGTTCTGAGTAGCCCAGTTCACGATGGCAGCCAGGAAGAGACCGATCGTGATGCATAACTGGTAGCATCCAACCACCGCACCTCGAATCCACTTGGGAAGCGTCTCGGTTTGGTACATGGGGACTATAGGCGATCAGCAATGAATTCTCAACCAGGTTTCGTCAATTGAAATACCTTGAGCAGAGACCAGACCGACTCCGAGACCAGCAAAAAAGCGGCCAGCAATAAAGAGAGGCTGCGAAGTAGCGGCAGTTTGAAGAGCGACTCCGAGATTAAAAGGCAACATGACAGAGATGATGATCCCCCATCTTCGGCCAGTGATATCTGCCATGATACCCGCCGCAAGGGCACCAACAAATGTACCAACCGACAAAATAGAAACAATCAGGGATATGCGGCCTGCATTAGGATGTTCAAATTCATCGAGCCAGTAAGGCATGGTCTGGATGCCTGAGATAGTCCCAGTATCATATCCATAAAGAATACCTCCGAAAGACGCGAACAGACCAACCAAGATAGCTGGCCACGCTGCTCCCTTCTCATCTGCAGGGCGTTTGAATAGCATTGTCGAGATGGGATCAAATAAAAACGGCTATTCAACACCAGTACGGAATAAATCGAAGGATATTCATTAGGTAGGAGGATTGTTGATCTTAAATATTCCTCCCGCCACTGCCCAGAAATAGACTTCTTGGAAGTCAACATCTCGGGCGCAACCCAAGCCCCGACCTGAGGTTTCAGCGACTCAGCGTTGATCGCCAAGGTACTCCGTGGGGGCTAATGACGCACTTCAAAGGCTAATTCCCGCAAAAGGAGCAAGCAGAAGAGACTCTCGGGGTATTATCGCTTTTCACTACTTCGGCTTCGGAATGCCGACATGGTTCTCGAGATGTTTCCTTCCCCCTCCGACCCGACCTCATTTCGCAGAGTTCTTGGCTGCCCAGACTTTCGACCGTTCTTAGACCTCGCGAAGTCTCAAAATCAATTTGTACCACTTAACGCATCTCCAACCCAATGCCCCACGCCGCACCACTGCTCTCCAATCAAGATTTCACTTGGTTGTTCTATTACTCCGACGCGATGCCGATACATGCCCGGTTCGCACGGGCTGTCCAACTTCCCCGTGGATTCCCCGGATAGATGTCTCCACACACGCGGGGTTTTCGTGAAAGGCCACTCTCCTCTTGGCGATATTCTGTTTCGGTTTCAACCTCCCACCGAAAGACACAATGAGAATGACCCCGTCTTGGCACACCTACTTTTCCAGGTACTAGGCGGCAGTTGAGAGAAACTGCTAAGCCGTACTAATTATGGACTGTACATTCTGAGAAGTAGGAAGCCAACTTTTTGACATGAAGCAAAAATGGAAGAACTCACTGATTTCATCCGCTTATCAGTTTTCCTCAATGGTCGTACTCGCAAGTAGTGCCTCAGGCAAGCCCTTACGGCATCCACACCTACTTCTATCTCTCACCTCTCACCACCTCACCTTCACCAACACACATCTTCACATACATTGCCTGTACCCTGTTCCTTGTAGGTCGATAATGGCAAGTGAGCGGTGTCTGTTTTCCAAGTTGGAAAATACCAATAAATATGAAAATATTGAGAATAGACCATGTAATAACTACAAGCATGAGAGTCAGAACCATTCCAACTTGCACTGTAACAGCTGTGAATGGGTACTTCCGCTGAGCCGACTATGCCGGCTGGGGTCCATTCCTCGGGGACTCAATGAGATCTTTTGTATTCGACAATGATATTTGGCATTCGCTTCTGTTTGCATATTTACATAGGGGCGAAAAGATCACCGGAAAAAAATCAGATTTTTTTTCTTCGAGGAATACTATAAACGGCTGACAAAACCAAGTTAGCTGTCAGGAACCATCAACGCCAACCGTCCAGCAGTCGTAGCTAAGTCCACGCAACGCGAGATCTGCGTATCATCAGGAGCATCCTCTGCATAGGGGTCAATATCTCCGGTCCAATCCAAGTATCCCTTGTAAAAACAAACTCCGGCCTCAGAGACAAATTTGGCACGATCGAGCACGACTGCGAACAGGCGATACGGCATACGGGGTGGCTTTTCTGTTGCCACAAAATACGCGTTGCTGAGTTGGGGCGTCATACGGTGTGTTGTTGTTGTAGGTGATTTCTCGTCATCTGTCTGAAATGTGTGCAGAGCGCCGATCGAGAATGGGTTTCTTGACCCAATTCTTCAATAAATTCAGTTTGCGCGGGGCCGATCGCCGTCCAGGAATGGGACTTTGGGATAATAAACTTGAGAGTGAGGGTTTTATTGGCCGGGAGATGGGGGACAATTGATGCCGCAAAGAGGCGTGCTGTACTTTCCAGCAGAGAGGACCCTGCTGTGTCGCGGATAGAGCTGAGAAAAAGCGCATGCACAATATATTGAATGTCAGAGATGTTTCCCTCGCCATCGCCAGCATTGCTGACTGTTATCACATCGGCATCCCGAGTAACCCTGTATAGTGAACCAAGAGAGAAGCCGCCAATTGCAGTTTCTTGGTCAAGTTGGTCGCGGATTTGCTCTTCTGATGTCGTATCCGAGCTAGGAGGCTCGCCCTCGTCTATGTCCAACGCTTCCCGTGTCCCAGCACGACCGATATTAAGAAACATGTCGAGTACAACAATCTCCCCGACATCATTCTGATTCAGAACGCGCTCAATGGTCAGCTCGAATACCTCTGGTGAGGCATTCTCGTGATAACTGCACATGCCGGAAAACGAGCGGTTGAAGTAAAGCATGTCCGGGCCTTCGCCCGCCTCAGCAAGCTCGTCCTCATCGTCTTCGCCGAGTCGATAGCTGTGCGACCGTATTAAGACACAAAAGCCTACACGAATAGACTTATCGGGACGACCGGCGAATTGGGGAATGAGTGGGGGAGCATTTTCATCTCCTAACCGATGTTGCTGCTTCCGGCGAGCGATTTCAAGGCGATTATGTTCAATACAAGCGAAGGCGTCAGGCGGGCAGTATGAATAGATCTCAAACATTGGCAGAACCTCATCATCCCAGAAATTTTGCAGCAGGTATTCCCGCAGCGTTGCGTGGTCATCATCCAGGGGGACAAGGCTATAAACCTGGATAGGAACGAGGTTTAGGGGGGCTGGGTCTGGCACGACGTACTGCTCAAGCACCACGCGATGGCCCAGATGATCAGCGTAGGTACGAACTTGCTGCCAGTCGCTCCCTTCCATGGCTAGTCGGGCGTTTGGGGTATTTAAAACATCAAAAGACTGAAGTGCAGGATTGGGGGCGTAAATGGGAGGAAACCTTAGTGACGTGTTTCGCAGTGTTTATTAGCGGGTGTGGGTACCCGCACTCACCCTAACTAACACAAAACCAAGCGCCATTTAGGATCCAGGGCTCTTTGGTTACTGACCGCGTTTAGTATATGGCTTAAGTACGGCTAAGCAGACGGGAAGCCCTATTCTCCACACCCGTGGTGAGTACTACTCACCACGGTTGATATAAAGTTGGTTTTGACTTCGTACACTCCGTTAAAAGCTACAGTGCCCAGTCTGCAAGAGCAACTGCTACAAGATTGTTCTGCCTTACGATATGAAATACGGAAGAGTGGTAGGATTCAAGTAGCTAATTCAAATTAATATTAGGCTATCAAGTTTCTAACCAGTAGTAAATTTAATAAAAGTCGGCGGGCATTTTCCTCTTTGCTGACGTGGGATTGACTCGATAAAATTGTACCCAGTCATGAAACATGGCTCTATGGTCCCCAAATTTAATATTTTGCTCTTCCGTAGCACCTTCCTTGGCGTGATAATCTGCCTCCGAATTCAATTCTCTTGGAATACGCCAGAATTGAATTTTCGTATTCCTGACATCGTACCTTTCCATTTCCCATAATAGGATGCCATAGATCTTTATTTTTAACATCGGCACCGACTGATGTGCGCCAATTATTTCGCAGCCATGTGGAAATCCATTTAGTAATGCCTTCGACCACATATGCGGAATCAGTGGCAATGACAACCTTGTTAAAGCCTTCATCAAACCAAAAGCGGAAGCGCAAAGCTGCGATGACCGCACGTAGTTCTGCGCGATTGCTTGTCTGTGGATGTCGCTCGCCTGTTGGACCTTCCGCTTCAAGGTGAAATCTCAGATAATTAGAATAGTTTTCTTTCTTATATCGCTGTGGATCAAATCGCAAGTGGCGTGGCAGATCATTTTCAGGCTGACTTGGTTTATATACAAACGCACAGCCAGCCTGAGGGTTCAACGAACCGTTACCCAGGCAGGCACCGTCAGTGAACAGGAGAACTTGCGATTCGTCAGTGTGATTAATGAACCGGAATGCAGGAAGTTCGCCTTTGACCGATATACCAAGTGGAAAGAGTGATTGCGGTGTATCATCCAGATTGGGAGGTTCAAATTTTGTAGGGATGACACGTCCAGTGCCAACTCCAGGTTCGTGTAAGGGATTACTAGCACCAGGAGGAATAGGGCTGTGACCAACGGATTTATCATGGCTGTCGCCAACAACGTCATCGTCGCTGTCGGTGGCAGCTTCATCATCGCTATCGGCGGCAACTTCATCTTCGCTATCGACGGCAATTTCCTCATCATCGTCCATGAAGCTGAAATCCACGCAACAGAAAGGACAGACCACATGGCCGTGAGAGCCACACACTAGGCGGCCACCAGGAAGTTGAACGGGAGCGTCAAAATCTTCAGAATCGGAAGACATGCTGAAGTGATGTCTCAAAGACAGCAGTAGCTTGTATGGCGGCTGCTCGAGTAGATCAGCATTGGCAATGCAAGCGGTAATTCAAGTATACTCACCTGGTGGCTAGCTATGTTTCAGGTTTAAATTTAGACTGGCGACTTAAAGAAAGGCCCTCAAGATCCGATTGACGCTATCCATAGTTGAATGAGGGAGGTGAGGGCGGTCGGGGGCTTCGATGTTGATCTCACCCGAGAAGTGTTCGAATTATTATTTTTGGTGAGCGCTTATCGTTTCTCGGCTTCTTTTTTTGGGACATATGTATTTATATAATTGAGGTATTTGATTATCAGCTTTAGGTAGCAAAGTGAAGGGTGTGCTAACCAAGCGCTTGCCCGCACTAATGAACGAGGTAACTCTGTAAGTTAAATGCATCAGTGCATGTCAAAGTGAATCAGTTTTTTTAGTGTGAATTAGTAATTCAAGACTGTGTTCATATTACGCGATATGAAGAAAAAGAACCAGCATACAAGATGGGACTCAAAAACCCGGTTTCTTGAGCCCGTCATTTTCAATAAAAGATAAGGCACGCCTTATTTTGGGCTCCAAACCGCTAGTAGTGCTTGCATATGTTCACATTAACGCTTTGGCTAGCAATAGACAGGTAGATATTGAGGTTATAACAGAATGAGAGTACCTTGAGCTGGCTCGAAGACCACATTGTCCACTGAATAAATAGCCCAGGTAAACTATTGTGATTGATTGAGGGCAGTTGATATGAGCCAAAAGGGATTGACACTGCGGATTCCAAGAGGAAATTTGCCGATGTTCAGGATACCCGCTGGGATCTAGCCATGCTCGTGTGCAGGTGCGTGATAGATCTAGAAAGTGATGTATGACTCCAATATTTTCACAGTTGAGAATATATCGACATTCCTCAACCTAGCCACAGTAGATGTAAGAATGATCAACAGGTGTTCTCCTTGACGTTCAAAGGTCAACTTAGTTGCTGGTTTGAACTTGAACAGATGACGCCAATGAAGCCGATTAATTATATTTTGGCCATATTAGTGGAGCCGACTACCTAGAGCATATAGGTATATGCTTCTTGTTTATATTTAGTCGCGCCCTTCTTGGCATGGTAATTTGCCTCGGTATTCAAATGTCTGGGAATACGCCAGAATTGAACCTTCACATTTAGGTTATCAAAAGTTTCAATCTGCACGAGCAATCGCTGCCAGAAATCCTTGTTTTTGACATCTTCTCCTATTGACGTCTGCCAGCCGTTCCGTATCCATTTGCGAACCCATTTAGTAATGCCTTCAACCACATATGCAGAATCAGTGGCAACGAGAATACCTTTGAATCCCTCATTATACCAACCTTCGCGGCCAGTATCCCCAGCACGGTAGCGCAAAGCTGCAATGGTCGCACGAAGCTCTGCACGGTTGCTTGTCTGTGGATAACGCTCACCCGTTGGACCTCGAGCCTCAAGATGAAAGCGAAAATAGCCCGGTTCTTGATTTCCGCCCTTGGTTGGCTGAAATACAAACGCATATCCACCCTGAGGGTTCGACGAACCGTTCTTTAAGCAGCAGCCGTCGGTGAAAAGAAGCATCAGTGATGCATTGTTTCGATGAGTGAATCGAGTCACACGAGAGCCACCTCTCCGCGAGACACATGGCGGGAAAAGTGACTGCGGTGTAGCTTTCGGGTTTCGAGGGGTGAACTTGGTGGGGATGACGGGTCCATGGCAGGTAACAGACTGGACAATTGGACCACCATCACCAATACATTCATTCTCCCTGTTGGCGACAATAGGTTCATCCTCCTCTATGGACCTATTATCCGCGTGTCTTTCACAGCAGGATGCAGGAACGACATAAAAACAATTGATACAACAAGTATCCTCTGAATCATCTGAATCGGAGGGCATTATGAAGTGAGCTATGTATCAAAGAGAACGGTAGCTTGTATAGCGGATGGCTGAAGTATATCAGCGTTGGATGTTCAAGGAGAAATCAAAAAGAAATGCTCGACACTTACCTTAGTGCTGACCCTGAAATCGATTTTCAAATAAACCCCGCAATGGTCCAGTTGAGACTCCATGGTTGAATGAGAGAAGTAAGGGTGATGTTGATGTCACCCCCAGGAGTGCCCGAATGATTACTCTGGGATGTGCCCTTATCATTCCTCGGCCGCAGGCAGCGCCTTTCACCTTTGGGACATCAAGAATGTATTCGCTGACCTACTTTCCGCCATTGAAAAACAAGCAATGTAAATATCGATCCAAAGCGTTCACTGCTCATATTCTCGGCCTGCCATGCTCTCTGCGATGGAGATGGAAAAAAAGTTATTATTTCACGACTCGCGCATTAGCAGCAGATCGGAACGAATAGACCACCGTTCCCTTCCCAAGCATCACAACTCCATTGCATGTTACAACAAGCTCCGTGAATTGCCTAGATGCTTGAGGTAGATGCCAGCTGGTAAAAACTTCCTAGTATTTTTCAGAAGGATCGATGGCAAGGTCCCGGATTAGTCCGGATACTAGAGCTCTAGCCTTCAACGCATTCAGTTCTTCGAATGATTGATAGGTCTCAATACAAAATTGCAAGGACCTCGGTGATCAACAGCGAAGTAGCCGGTGCCCTCGAAACTTGAGCCTCATTCACATTCACTGCTTGAAATCATGCTCTCGCCGTGGAATCAGCGAACGCAGCGAACGCAGCTAACCCACACCTTCGAGCTACAGACCCTCAAAAAGAAAGAGGCCAAGTGAACGTGCAAATCCGAAATATCAAAGCATGTGCTGATCGGAAAAGCGGTGAAAGAGCTGCAGGTCTCATGCGAGCAAGCAACACCGGCTGACCAGCGCCACGATCGGTTTGAGACTAGCGTTTTAGTCAAACATCACTTCCCCCCGTAACCCCCGCTCGATTCTCGCCTCTGTGCAACTTGCATCAGCCCACCGAATACATACCATTTCTCCAAATATTCAAATCTTGCAGAAGAATAATCTATACCCCTTCAAATCTACAATGTCTACTTCCATCGGCGCCCTGCGCCGACCGTTCCAAAGCGTGTTGAAGGGCATCCCGTCGCGGGTCCAGCTGGAAACACCCCCACATGCCAACTTCGGCGCTCTCCGGAGATTCCCCAGACAAACGAGTCAACCCCGAGTGATAAAAACCTCCTTATCAGCATTCTCAACGCGTTCTACATGTCTAGATCATACAACACAGAGTCAGCAAAAATCAGATCCAAATTATTGGGGTTCGAAGCCGTTAGGGACACCACTTGCTATGAGTTTCGAGTCTCTCGGCGTCCGCAAGAATACACAGCTTTTGGTCATGCTCATTCTTACCGTCGGTGCCTTTTTGGAGGCTCTGCTCTGGGGTGAGAAGGCTTGGATTTGGTGGAAAGGGGAAGAAGGGGATCGTCTGGATACGGCTTGAGTTCTCTGGCAGGACTGATATTTTGCATGTGATACGGTTTTTTAAGGCGTTTATTGTTGAGCAGATTGCAATATACCTCACATCTATCTTTTGGTACTTCTTTTCCTTCCTACCTGGAACGAACTATGGTACAATCAAATTTGTTTCGATGATAATTTATACACAGGAGGTATATGATAATGTACAATGTCATCCGGACAGCGTCTAGTCAAACCCCGTTCTCGGTTCTTGGGAGAGCATAAGGAAAGTCGAACAGATCTTTCAGGTCAATTCCCAAGAGCTCCAGGTCCTCGATACGATAACTAGGATCATCTATGAGCGGAATAAAAAGCTGTTCACTCCCGTCAAGGGCATTGAGATTCCAATTCGGCGTTGAAGTTGGTTCCAGTAAAACGTCGTGTGACATGGCGAGCATTTGCTCGCGAGGCGGGTCGGGTGTCACAATACCAGGGGTAGGCAAATTTGAAAATTCCATAGGCAACTCTTGGGCCGTATTTTCTCTCTCTGGTTGTCCTTTTGGAAGGCGCAAAGTCATATTGCTACCTCGACGTTTGCGCTGGCGCTGATCAACGACGTACTGCCTCGCCAAATGCGCAAACTGAGCCAGCAGAGACCCAGGTAAAGTGCCCCTGCTAGCGAATTCTATTCGACTGAAATGGCCTCCGGCAATGTCCAGCAGTGCAAGACTCAAGGTAGTTTCGGGGTGTTCCGGGTTGTGGACGACGATATCGAAGAGAATCATGAGGCATGATAAAGGTAGGACTGCCAGTATCCTACATACTGTTAGAGCGTTCTAAAGTTCAACTTCCACGCTGTGACAAAGGCTTACCAAATTGGAGTTGAGGGAACGACTTCGACAAATGCCGTTAGTTCAAGGACAGACCGCGCAGTTCGTATGAGCCCTCTCTTGAGATCCAGTTGTTGCGTAGTGCCTAGGTTCGTTGCGCTAGAATGAAGTAGTGTCCATGACAATGTGAGCGAGGCATGGAGATAAAGGTAATGCGTCATCAAAGCCACTTTTTGAGCAAGTGCTTCCTGTAGCAATCGTGGCTTGAAAGGTTCGTTTGCTCGGAACCGTACGGGCGCTGAAACCCTCCAATTCTCCAATTCCGCGAGCATTTTCTGAACTCTGGCATTATATTTATCCGGAGGCTGGCTCACGGCCGTTATCGTGAAGAGGTTGGTTTGGATTTTGGAGACTAGACGGGCGTATTTGATGAAGCTGAAGAACCAATCGTAGTCCTGATACTTTGATTCGTTGATGTTGGGAATGGCGCAGCTTATGTTTGAGTCTTGCAAGACCTGGGAACATTGTCAGTTGGATATGTACTTCGATAGCGGCGATATCTCACATACAGAAGATCTTCCTGTAGTAAAGCAGGAGATTTTCTCCATAAAGTAAAGTACCCATAAGGTGCGTCCATGGGAAGTGTCGTGTGGTGAATTGGCACGATTAAACCCCAGTCCTTGCGCCATTACAGCAGCTTCTGTGAGTAGTAGTGGTTCAAATTGAAAAGCCGATGCCGTCGACGCATAAATTGCCTGATCATGTTAGACGAATCGAGATTCTAATTCTTACATAGAACGAACCATTGCCATGAGTGCCTGTATTCATTAATTAGTACCTCGTTCACATCCGCTGGGCATGGTCGAACAAACCTGTATGGCCGTGAGTGACCCACGAAGGAACACAATATTTTGAAAATAAGATAGCGACCGCTCAAAGTACGACCATGCCTCTCCGGCTCCAGCCTCAAAAGTACCACCTTCACTATGCTGGCATCCAACTGCAACGATGGCATAGTAAAGAGCAGCGAAAGCTTTATCACCCGCAAGAGAGTGCAACAGTCCCGGCATTGACATTTGACGCCTGGTTGTTTCAGGAAAAAGAAATGGATAGACCGGATGAATCATTTCGAAGTAGACTGCATGTCGTGAATGAATTAGTTTCCAGTGAAGCTCATTGTAGTTTGGGAACAAACCTTGAACATGGGATTCGAGAGTCTCTCGACATGGAAAATAATGGCCGCTTTCCAAATTCTGATCTCTGAATGTCGTCGCTAGAGAAAGCGAGCTAGTTGTTTTGACTTTAGCTGCTACTATATCTTTGATTTCCTCGAGAAGCTGTTCAAGTCTATTGTGTCCGAGTCTCTCGCTGATTGCACGAACCCTCTTGGCTGGGAAAAAGGCGATATTCGGACTTGGTCCAAGTACAGCAATGAGCTAATTAATTTTATCAGTCAAATCAGCAAGCTTCATGAGCCAAGTCGCCTGGAGTTCCTACCTGATCTGGATGACTCGCATTCCCAGGAATACGCGAAGCTTTTCGATCGGCGATGAGAGAATCAATGTAAAGATCCGAGGTTTCGATTTTCTCACTCAGTGGAGGCTTCTCTGGGGTATCAATTTGAAGTGTATTGGGCCGGACTAAAAGATCGTCTTCATTGTATTATTCTTAGAGGTGTCGACTCTCTTTATTTTTCGAGGATAGCTTTCCTACCTCGCTCTTCAATCTTGCGCTTTCGAGGTCTCCTGATATAACTGAAAGAGCAAGTTTTCCGACGATTCTACTCAAGAAAAGTGTCAGTGGAGTAGAGTATACTACCCATTAGTCTGGAGATCTCACCAAACAAAAATCGCAAGCGCCGGCGCTTCCCATGGCTAACTGGCATTAGTCGACATGAAATTCCGCACATGATTCCCGAACTTACTACATCGGGCCTTCCGGGCCCGACACGCGTCGCAAGCCTTGTGAAGCACCTCCGACATATTTCCACGGCGATTGAAAAAAAAAATGATATCGAGAGAAGGTGGGAAGGACGCCGGAGACGTTCTTAAACAAGCCAGGTGGACGGCGCCGAAGGAGTTGTCCAATCACCTTGTGCGAAAACAAACCGTTGGGCTCCACATCGGCGCCGAAGCCATCAGATCAACAAGATGCATAGATTAAGGCCAAGATAGATTTCCATGTGGGATGACGCCAGTATTCAAAGATCCGTGAGTTAAGAAAAGGGGCTCTACTTTCTGTCTACAGTATATAATGTCATCCAGTCTTTTCAATGTTTATCCGTACTGCACGAATTTTTGTTTGGCGCTTTCAGCTTTACTGAAGACTCTCAAGTCGGATTGTGAACATTCCACTTCAAGCTTCACTTATCACTATATCTTCGCGTTACTTAATATCTTTCATTCTGCTTTGTTTTTTTATCATTTGCCTTTCCTCGCCCCGTTGAGACTCGCCTCATTCCTCTATCATCGTCGGTTTGCCATGTCCTCAACCCCGAGTGATGCGCCGATATCCGCGCCTCCAAGTCCAAATTACTCGAGGCCAATATCCACATCTGACCTCCCAGCAACGTCAACCTTGAGTACCCTCACAGAAGGTCCACAAGAGGAAGCAAACAGGGACTGGAAAAATGAGTTTCAGTTTGGATCAGGAGCTCCCGAGCGAATTTCCGAATCTCTAGCGAGACAATTGTCCAAGGCCTCCGCCGACTCCGGCTCCCTCGCGACTCTTACCAATCCCTTCCAAAACTGCGACGATCCAGCACTCGACCCCGGATCTACAAAATTCAATGCTAGGTATTGGGCCGAAACATACATGAAACTAATTTCACAGGACCCCGAAAAATATCTTCCACGAAGTGCAGGCTTCACTTTTCGCAATCTCAGCGTTCACGGGTTCGGTAGCCCGATAAGCTACCAGAAGGATTTTTTGAATGTCTTCTTGCAGTTTTCTGATCTTGTTTCGGGATGGTTTAATCGTAAGGACCAGAAGATTCAGATTTTGCGGGAACATGATGGGCTTGTGAGAAGTGGTGAAATGCTTCTCGTTCTAGGACGTCCTGGCAGGTACGCAAAATTCACGGCCCCCCTCGAAGTTGGCATGCTTCCCACGCTAATAAAACTTATAGCGGTGTTTCGACTTCCTTGAAGACTGTAGCCGGAGAAACCAAGGGCCTTTTTCTGGATCCTTCTACCAAGTTCAACTATCAAGGTATATCCCGCGGAATACTGGAATACTCTTCCGTCTCGTTAATCATATACTTCCTATAGGCATATCAAGAGACTCAATGCGTCGCGAGTTCCGCGGTGATATCATCTACCAAGCCGAAACAGACGTACACTTTCCACAACTCACCGTCGGCCAGACCCTCCTCTACGCTGCATTGGCAAAAACCCCTGCGAACCGACCACCCGGTGTCTCACGCGAGCAATACGCAACTCATCTACGCAATGTGGTGATGACCGTCTTCGGTCTCTCTCATACCATGGACACAAAGGTTGGAAATGAATTTATCCGTGGTGTTAGCGGTGGTGAACGGAAGCGAGTGAGCATTGCGGAAGTTGCCCTTACGCGAAGTTCAATTCAGTGTTGGGATAATAGTACGCGTGGACTTGACAGCGCGACAGCTTTGAAATTCGTTCAGACTTTACGTCTTGCTGTGGATATTTCGAATACTGCTACTGTTGTCGCTCTTTATCAGGCTTCCCAGCAAGCTTATGAGGTATTTATTCTACCCGTCGATCTACATATGAGGCGGCTAACAATTCATTTCTAGACTTTCGACAAAGTGGCTGTCTTATACGAGGGTCGTCAAATTTATTTTGGCTCTGTTGACTACGCCAGGACTTACTTCACCGATCTTGGATATATCTGTCCGGATCGGCAGACAACTGCTGATTTTCTCACCTCACTGACAAGTCCTGCAGAACGAGTGATTCGTCCTGGATTTGAAAGCCGTGTGCCTCGGACCCCAGGTGAGTTCGTCCAGACATGGAAGAAAAGCGACACATTCAAAAAGATGATGCAAGAAATTTCGGATTTCGAAGAGACATATCCAGAGGGCGGCGAAACAGTTCAAAGTTTCCAAGTTTCTCGACAGGCTGAAAAGGCATCCTTGATGTACAACTCCCCATTTCCTAAATACTCCCTAAGCTAGGTAGCTAATCACGGATCACAGGACAAATTCATCGCCTTACACAATTTCTATTCCATTGCAAGTACTACTATGCGCTCGTCGAGGACTTCGTCGTATTCATGGCGACATGACGTTCTTCGTAATCACTGTTGGGGGTAATTTTGTTATGTCTCTCATTCTCGGAAGTGTTTTCTACCAACTATCCGATACGAGTGAAAGCCTCAACAATCGCTGCATTCTTCTATTCTTCGCTCTTCTCTTCAACGCGCTGAGTAGTTCACTCGAGGTATGTCTTCCTACTATGAAAAACTGACCATTACTGATAAATAAATAGATCCTCTCACTCTATGCCCAACGAGCAATCGTCGAAAAGCACGCAAAATACGCCTTTTATCATCCTCTATCAGAATCACTGGCCTCAATGATCTGCGACCTCCCTTCTAAGATTCTTTCCACCCTGGCTTTCAACATACCCCTGTACTACATGGCCAACTTACGAAAAGAGTCCGGACACGTCGCGATCTATTTACTCATTGCGTTCTCATCGACACTCACGATGTCAATGGTTTTTCGAACGATCGGACAACTCACGAAATCGATCGCAGAGGCTCTCACTCCAGCAGCGCTTTTTGTTATTGGTCTTGTCGTTTATACTGGCTTTGTCATTCCTATAAGGAATATGCAAGGTTGGCTCCGATGGATCAATTACATTAATCCTCTGGCTTATTCATACGAAGCATTGGTCGCGAACGAGTTTCATAATAGGGAATTCGGATGTGTTAGTCTCGTGCCTGCAGGACCTGGATATGAAAATGTCACTTCTAGCCAGCAGACGTGTTCTGTCGCTGGGGCCGCCGCTGGAATCCCCCTCGTGGACGGAGATCTCTACATCGCACAAAGTTATAGTTATTACTATTCCCATCTTTGGAGGTAAGCTCGAGCCCCGCTTTTCTCTTCTGAAAGATTCACGATCTAATCATAATTTTGATGATAGGAACTTCGGTATTCTTATAGGATATATCGTGTTTTTTATGATCGTTTATCTATTGGCCGCCGAATACATTACCGCCGACCGAGGCAATGGTGAGATCCTTCTGTTTCGCAGGAAACACAAATCTCCGAGCCATGAAAGACCACGAGAAGATGAGGAGGTACCTTCAACTATCTCGCCCGAGAGGCAGAGTTCCGATGAAAATTACAGAGTCCCGAAGCCCCCGGCAAAGACCAGTCTACCATCCAAGAACAGCAGAATGTTTTGCATTGGCGAAATTTGTGCTACGATATCCCGGTCAAAGGAGGAACGCGCAGAATAACGGATCACTCCGACGGTTGGGTAAAGCCTGGAGCTCTTACTGCTCTGATGGTATGAATCTGCAATGGTTGTATTGAATCTATAAGCTAATAAGCTATACAGGGAGCAACAGGGGCAGGGAAAACAACCTTGCTAGACGTTCTAGCCAATCGTGCCAAAATTGGCGTGGTGACTGGTGATATCAACACCAACGGTTGCCCTCGCGATGCATCTTTCCAACGTCGAATTGGGTATGTTCAGCAACAAGATCTCCATCTCGACACCGCAACAATCAGAGAAGCCTTGAAATTCAGTGCTTTCCTTCGCCAACCCGAGAGTGTCCCAAAAGAAGAGAAACTTCGAACGGTAGAAGAAATTATCGATCTCCTCGAAATGAGACCCTACGCCGAGGCAGTCATTGGAGTTCCCGGAGAAGGATTAAACGTCGAGCAGCGAAAACGCTTGACAATCGGCGTTGAATTAGCAGCCAAGCCCGATCTACTCTTCTTCCTCGATGAGCCGACATCAGGTCTAGACAGTCAAACTGCTTGGTCAATCCTAGCATTACTGCGTAAACTCACAAATCACGACCAGGCAATTCTATGTACCATCCATCAACCATCAGCCATGCTTTTCCAGCAATTTGATCGTCTTCTTTTGTTAGAGAAAGGTGGTCGAACTGTTTACTTTGGCGATATTGGTCCAGAATCCCATACCATGATTCAATACTTTCAAAGATTCGGCGCTCATCATTGTACAGAGAATGAAAATCCAGCAGAAT
This sequence comes from Penicillium sumatraense, assembly GCA_020086695.1. Classification (NCBI taxonomy): domain Eukaryota; kingdom Fungi; phylum Ascomycota; class Eurotiomycetes; order Eurotiales; family Aspergillaceae; genus Penicillium; species Penicillium sumatraense. The sequence goes on along the minus strand of JAGIKU010001370.1, from coordinate 1,098,715 downwards.
GGATGCTCACGGTTATCGGGGCTGCACCTGGAAGTACCGCTATACGTGACTGGTCGACGACATGGCGTAGTAGTCCGGAATATTCGCAAGTTCAACAGGAGCTGACTCGTCTTGAGCAACAAAGTTCTCAGAATGTATCTGCTCACGCTGGCGCGGATAAATCCTACGCAAGCTCGTTCCCGGCACAGCTCTGGTTTTGCACGAAGCGTGTCTTTGAGCAGTATTGGAGAACACCGTCTTATTTATATTCCAAGTTGATTATGTGCTTCATCGCAGTGTATACTATATCCAATAACATGCTGCTGTGTTTCAGTAGCTAACTTGTTTCTAGGCACTTTTCATCGGGCTTTCCTTCCTCCAGACCAAAATCACATTGCTTGGCCTACAACATCAGATGTTCGCTATCTTCATGTTGCTCATAGTATTCCCCTTTCTCGCATACCAAACAATGCCGACATTCATTCTCCAACGCGATCTCTATGAAATCCGAGAACGTCCTTGCAAGGCTTATTCATGGGCCGTCTTTATGTTGGCACAGATTACAGTTGAGCTTCCCTGGAACTCTTTCGCTGCCGTTATCGCCTTCTTCCCGTTTTACTATTTGATTGGAATGAACAATAATGCCGTACCAACAGACGCAGTGACAGAGAGAGGTGGACTGATGTTTCTATTCGTTTGGTCTTTCTTAATGCATTGCAGTACCTTCACGACAATGGTGGTAGCAAGTGTCGCGACAGCAGAAATAGGCGCTATTCTAGCCCTACTGGTCTTCTGCTTCTCGATCATTTTCTGCGGGTAAGTTGAACTCATAACTATGTGAATGATTCTTCGCTCTACACTATACTAATAGTTCGAACAGTGTAATGGCGGCCCCCGCAAGTCTTCCAGGATTCTGGATCTTCATGTATCGCGTTTCTCCATTAACTTATCTTATCAGTGGAATGTTATCTACTGGTCTGGGAAATGTGAAGGTCCACTGTTCCGAGCTCGAAGTCACTGTTATCCAGCCTCCGACAGGCACGACTTGTGGAGAATACCTTGCTGCGTATCTGCAAATCGCAGGTGGAGAGGTTTATAATCCCAACGCCAATGCTAGCTGCCAGTATTGCCAAATCGCCGATTCAAATGTCTACTTGGGGAGCGTGGCTGCCTACTATGATGACCGTTGGCGCAACTTCGGCTTGATCTGGGCATATGTGGCCTTCAATGTCTTCGGTGCGCTCTTCTTCTACTGGTACGTTCGCGTGCATGGTGGACCAAGTCTGCCAAAAATGCCAAATTTGGTTTCCCGACGCTGGACTACTCTTCTGGGAAGAGGAAAAGGATAAGGGGAAATAGTCGACTAGCGAGAACCCCCTTTGGAAGCGTTGCGCATTTCTGTGCTTTGTACTTAGAGAATTGTGTTTGTATGTAGATCACCGTTTAGATTGAGAAAAGCAAAAGCAAATTTCATGTCATTTTTTTCATTAAACATCTCCTTTCATCAACTCCGAGATATGCTTTTCTTTCGTAACGCTTGACGATGACCGTGCTGGGGTATAGATAAATTGGCTTGAGATTTGAAATTCGGGTACGAGACTCGGACTCTCGTTCGGAGGAACTGTGACTAAAAGGGATCGAGGCGCCAAATTTCGCATACGGTGTGGTTTTGTTCTATCGTGGTGGAGGTTCTTAAGCGCTGACGCCGGGGAAGCACTCAGGGAGACCCTTCTTGTGCTTGTTGGAGGCGTGCTCGAGGAGACTATTGATGAGACATGCGCATTAGCCATGGGTTGTTTGAGTATTGCGAATCCATGCAGTACTTACGCAGGGGCCTTGGTGGTCTGCAGGAATGTCTGTCTGCAGATCTGGCACTGGATGCTCATGGCTTTCTCATTCTGGGGATTACTATCAGCGACTGCACAAATAGAGAAGTCAACACTCCCTGGCAGTAATAACGTACGCTCTTGGTCTGCGACTTGGCGACACTCTTGCCTTGAGTGGCGTTGCGCTCACGCTTTTGTTGGGCTCTGGCTCCCTATGGATAAATCATCAGTTCACCTGTACGTTAGCCAGGACAGCGAACATGGGGAGCGCAATGGAATATCACACAGCCCCGTATTCGCTGCCTTGAGAATTTCCTCTTACGTTTCCCATGATTGCGATTTGAGTGGTTGAGGATGGAAGAAACAGAAAGAGAAAAAGAAAATTTGCGCCGGCGTTGAAGTCGGGGGATCCGAAGTGGGGCCGAAGGACATCGCTTATCGCCCCTCTTGGTGCTACTTGCACGGTCTGAGGGATTTGTTTTGATTCGTTGATTTATACTTGGGGTTTCTATTCCCCAGTTAATCTGATTATCTTTTTTTTTTTGTTTTTTTTCTATGTTCTGCCTTTTTGAGGATATCTAAAGTGTAAGCAATATTACATCTGTAGGGCACATAATAATTTCGATGTTATTGAATACCGGGAAACCACTATTACTTTATTTTTTAAAAAAGATTTTTTTTCCGCTTCAGATATCTGAAAATCATCTTAGCAGGCACGACTTGTATTTGATCCATTTTTGACTATCTAAATTTGGCCATGGGTGGTTCATGGAAAAGTGGGATCCATCTGATACATTCGCATATATCCCACGACGGGGAAACGGGGCGCACTACCTCGCAGAGACAAATAAACTACTAGGTACAGATTTAGTAAATCTATACCTGCAGATTTAGCTACATGGAGGATCCCCTCGTAGAGTCAGGCATTGGCCACACAGGCACCCATCGACTGGAAAATGAAGTTGTATCCACATATCGCGTAGAAACGATGAAATCCGGGCAGCGCCTGCTTGGGTCAAATTCATCTTCTCGCTGACCTTCAATGCTATCCTGTCCATGACTGACACAATTTCCTCGTCTCCAGTGCACGGAATCAATACGAGGCGCCCAACCTGAACGCTGATCATTGTCAACACTTCAGAAATCTCAGAGGTTGAGTGGGACTTTGCTCGGAGTAGCAAACTGCAGTCTTCGATGGTAAACTTAATGACTTTAGTCGCAAGTGTGCCTGAGGCATGGTCTCCAGGCATCCATCCCAACACTTACATCTCTCACTTCCACCACCTGCACCATCACTAATACACATCTCTGTTGCCATCACTCATATCCTATTCCTTGTAGACTTGGCACCTATGCTGGAAGCAAGCGTTCACACCAGGGATACGGCCAAGCTCTTTGAGCAAATCGATCTCTGGAACCAGATTATCAAGCAACTCAGAGACCATTTGGTAACACTCAGGGTCTTCTGCGAGAGCATTGCTCCACTCTGAGAGAGATTCCGCGAAACTATCTCGGGCCTTCACAAAATTCTCCTTGATTTCGCTATTTTGATTCATGATGGAATGAGCATCCAAGTTGTCAAATCCTATTATATTCTTACTTTCGAGAATGTTATGGGTTTTCATATGAAAGAAGTGAACCTAGGCATCTGGTGATAGTAAAAGAACTTTCTCTGGTAGCTCAACAGATTGATTGATAAAGTAAAATTACCTTCAGTTGTTCACACAAGTTGTGGACATGAGATCGTTTTTTTTTTTTTTTCTTGAAACCCCATTTCAAGAGTGTTCTATGGTTTCATTGTTCAGACTTTATTTCCTTTGTACTGAAGAATGCCATGGAGTTTCATGACCCCCGTCACCTCCTCCGTCCTTTGTTTAAAGACAACATTTCACTGATCTCTTTATTTTTCTTTGATGTGTCAATCATTGTTCCTCAAGCTCTTTGTAGCTGGGAATTTGGTCGCAATTTTACAATATAAAAGATCGAGTTTATTCCTCGAGTCTCATTTCCAATCAGTATCAGCATACGAAATACAATCAGCCTATCAGTGAGTATTCAGCAGCTAAACAACTACACTCTATAGTATAGAACGATTGTTCTACGACCCTTTTTATCGACAACATGTCTTCGCAGCGCACATATGGTGAGTACCAGGAGGAGGGGATTCTACGCCAGCAATGGATCACTAACCCGCAGGTATTTTGCCCGATTGAAATTAGTGAGGTGACCATTGATGAGTTCGAGGGAGACGAGTGGGACAGGAATACCCACCCCAACAGCTTGCCTCACTCATACACTCATGCCATGATGGGGGAACTTGGTATTCCGGAGCAGCAATACCATGTGAACAACATTGAGAAGTACAATGACGATGGGGAGACAGAGATTGGGTTTTCTGGAAGAGCAGGAAACGGTGTTCTTTTCATTGAGGATGTCGTTCGGGACAAGGCAGCGACTGGCCCCTGGATTTCTGAAATCTGCAAGGCTGTCTACGAAGCTCATTTCCCTCTAGACACTCTCCGATACCTTATGGTGACTAAGGTAAGTAATGAAGAGACAAAGCCCTTTATTAACTCGCATCTTAACCTAGGGACCGAGCCATTGACCTGGGAGAGCGACACCCCAGAATTTCAGGCCGTGCTGGGCACGAGAATCGGTAAGATTGTAGCATATTTCATCCTTGGAGCCTTTGAGCGAGGCACGAAGAATATTTCTAGAGTTACCATGTGGAAGATTGGACGTCACGCCAACAACATTCAAGTTCGATTTGATATTGAGGCCCTTAATTGATCTCCGGTAGATCAAAGCTTAGCTTATATTTGCGGGAAGGTAGCAGTTGATAGCAGAAGGTGTGAAAAATAAACATTTATTCAAGTGTTTGAAAATTGTCAAAATTGTCAATCGTAGATTAATCAGCTCCCCGTAACGTAGAAAGTGATCTCAGAATGCCAGCTCTTGACATCCAAAATTGATGGTATTAAGTATAGTACACTTTCCCGATAGAGAAAGCGTAAAATCAGCACCGCTGAGATGTCGTTTGGCGAAGGCGCAGAGGCGGGCTCCAACGAGTTTAGGCTGGACTTATCATCCAATTATATCGAGGCCAATTCCCCAGAAAGAGCCAAGTGAGGGCTTATTGGGTGATTTATAGCCTCGGCCCCACTTCGCTTCACGGCCAGTCTATCGTGCAGCTTTAGTCCACTTTTGATCCCGTCCTCGAAGTTTGCTGTCGGAAAAAGTTTACCCATTGATTATAATTTATGGACCTATGTGAGGCTTAGAAGCTGTGTACCTCAGCTGGTATACTCTGCCTGTAAGCTTATGCAAGCCAATGACCAGATACACATTGTAAATGATCGTTGCATCAAAACATGACAGTAGGACCCACAAGTAACAGCACATGGGAATGACACGGACATTTTTCAACGAACCAAACGTTGTTTTGACTAGTGCGGAGAATGAAATCGGAAACTGTATGGAGAATATCAACAAGGCTAGACTTCTAGCTGCATGCACTGCCTAGCCCATGAAACAGTCCAGATTCGCAATGGTGAAGAATCTTGGCCAGGGTCTGACCCCACCTCTAAGGGAGGTTGTATTTATTTTCTCTCGCGCTCTCCTTTTATGAACTTTCTATTTGAAGGGTGGCAAGTTCTCGATTACATCGGGGTATCTGTCAGTTGGACTTTGCACGCGGTGTCATGGTGACCACACAACAACTGGCCATTCTGGCCGTCTTTGCGACCTTGTTCTTTGCTTTGAAAGGAGCTTTTGGCAAGAAAAAAGCCGGGAAGTTACCTCCTGGTCCAAAAGGCAAACCGATTATCGGAAACCTGCTTGATCTGCCTCCTCCCGGCCAACAAGAGTGTACTCATTGGTTCAAACATAAGGAAGAATATGGTGAGTCTTCCCACCTGGGCATTGACTGCGTAATTCTATTAGTTTCTCAAACTTTGTATTAGGTCCTCTCAGCTCTGTGACGGTCCTTGGGAAAACAATCATCATCATCAACGACCGAAAGCTCGCAGTGCAGATCTTGGAAAAGAATTCAGCAAAGCATTCCTCAAGACCTCGACTTGTTTTTGCAGATGAAATGTAAGTGAAAATTTTCGCTGCGAGAGGCCAGTGGCTTTGATTCAGCCCTTATTCCTACGCGACGACGCTTTATCAAAATATAGCCAAGGAAGAATTTGAGAGCTAAAGATTGATTATAGATCGGGATGGGGAGAGGCGCCTTCAAGCCAAGATAACACACCTCTTCTCAGGTCTTACCGACGTGCTATGGCGAAGGTCATTGGTACACGTACCGCTGCATCCAGGTTTGACGGACTGCTGGAAGACGAAACTCGACGCTTTGTTTGGCGCGTTCTTCAAACTCCTGAGAAGTTTGTTGATCATATCAGAACGTAAGTTTTGCGATGCACATCAGAAATGTCCGACTAACACATTTCATCGAAAGTGAGGCTGGTGCTGTTATTTTGAAAATTACCTATGGCTACAACATTGAGCCCCATGGGGAGGACCCTCTTGTGAGTCTCGCCGACTTGGCCCTTTCACAATTTTCAAATGCGATCGTACCGGGGGCATGGCTGGTCGATATGGTTCCTGCTCGTAAGTCAAATAATTTCCAGTTTTCCTTGGGAAATGGACCCGGATAACGAGTGCTTCAGTCAAATACATACCGGAGTGGTTCCCTGGTGCAAACTTCAAAAAGATCGGTCGCCACTACCTCGAAACGCTCACCAAACTCGTTGAAGATCCCCTGTCATTCACCAAATATCAGATGAAGGAAAAGAAGGAACGCCGGTCGTTCACGTCCACTCTTTTAGAGCAAGGCGAGGATGAGAATATCATCAAATGGTCTGCCGCTGCACTATACGGCGGAGGGGCAGATACGGTAAGAAAGGCCCCAGTTGAATAAAATACCCAAGAAATCGTTTCCTAACCAAAGCAAAATTGAATAGACCGTTGCTGCGCTGGAAGGCTTCTTCTTGGCTATGGCAATTTTCCCCGAAGTTCAGCGCAAAGCCCAGGAGGAAATTGACAATGTGTTCGGCAAGCCATCTTTCCCTACAATGGCCGATCGAGAGAGGCTTCCCTACATCAACGCAATTGCGAAGGAGGCCCTCCGGTGGCATACAGTTGCCAACCTCGGTGTTCCTCACAGGACCGATGAGGACGATGTGGTTGAAGGCTATCTCATCCCGCGTGATGCCATGCTAATCCCAAATATTTGGTAAGCGATTTCAATATGACGTGAGATTTCTACATTTGCTAATTTAGGCCAAAGGTCTTTTAACAATGACCCCGAGGTTTATCCAGAGCCTCGCGTTTTCCGACCAGAGCGATATATTGCTTCCGAAGGACGCGATGTAAACCTTGATCCGGCCGACGTGAGCTTCGGATTTGGTCGAAGAGTATGCCCCGGTCGCCAAATTGCCGATGCTTCACTTTTCTTGACCATCGCAAATACCCTCGCAGTTTTCGACGTGAAGAAACCCCTCGGAGAGGATGGAAAGGAGATTGAGCCACCTGTGGACTTCACCCCGGGAATTATTAGCCACCCAACCCCTTATAAGTGCAGAATCATCCCTCGCAGCCAGGAGCACAAGCAGCTTATTTCCGATTTCGAAAAAGATCATCCGTTTGAGGATAGCGATGCGAAGGACTTGGAGAGTGCTCTCAAGATTAATTAGATTTGTTAATGAAATTGGGAAAACAAACGATGTTGTACTGCGACGTCGGAGTCCTTTTAAGCTTCCAGCAGTCAAAGATAATGAACCATGTTACAACGACAAATTTCTTTCAAAGGAATATTACAATATCACTCCGAAAAGAATATTCCAAAATTGCAAACAAATATAATGGAAGTCTTGAGGATCTATCAGCCACATAAGAGACTTGGAAAGCTTCAAATATTTCGAAATACCCGATCATAGCTGACACCAGTAGGAACCGGGAACAGGCACTGTATGAGTCAAGTGACCGGATAATCTCGTAAGAGTCGATATAGGTCTGTGATCGCAACGTATTCATTCCCGAGGGGCCTCCTTTTTTTTCAAAGAATTCGAAATTTGAATTCTCCAAGAGCATGGTATTTAGACAATATGGTTCAGAATACGCTTCCATAATGGCTGGCTCGGGTCTGGAGCTGCTTCTTCCTCGATTTCTCCCTCTTGAAGTCGGCCCGACCAAAGGTCCATTTCGGAGGCAGAGACGAACTGAATTACAATAGATTAGCAAATTTGAACTCTTTCAATATTCAAATGTTCTGTTAAATCAAATACCTTGGTCCGATGATAAATTTTCCAGACAATAATTGGTACGATGAAGATGGGAATACCAACATAAGCAGCCACGAACCCAGCTGCGGACCATTTTCCCTTGAGGAACACCGGAAACCCAGTAATCAGTGTGATTATACTTGCACCGATGAATCCATACCATGCCGTAAATGGTTGAAGTGAAGATTTCCAGGGGAAGGTGTCGCGACTTATACCCTGAGCCTTCAGTCCAGCGTAGAAGCGAACATAACAAAGGCAAAGTGTAGCCCACGCGATAAGTCCTGAGACCGTGCTTAGACTCTGGAGCCATGTAAACGCCTGTGCTGCACCGCCTTTTCCCAGACCTAGAGTCGATTTTTCTTAAAATCATGTCTTGACACTGGATGCTGATAGTACTTTACTTACCTAGATATGCCAGGAGACCAAAGTGCCACACCGCAATAACGGCTACGTATGGAACACCCTTTTTATTGACACGTCCAAAAATCTGCGGTAGCTGACGATCCGTTGTCATAGCAAGAAGCATTCGCGAAGAAACCCAACAATATGAATTTCCGGCAGACCACGCAGACACAAGAATGCATGCATTCACAATCGAGGGCAAAATCGAGATACCTGCTGTTTTGATGGCAATAACGAACGGCGAACTATTGGCATTTCCAGCGCCAGAAACCAGATCTGCATTTCTTGGATCCACCGTCAGGCCAATAAGCAGTGAACCCAGAATATAGAAAAACCCGATACGATATGTGATATAGCGCGCGGCCTTCGGAATGGAGTAATGCGGGTTTTTTGCTTCTCCTGCAGTAATGACGACGGTTTCGATTCCGATGAAACTAAAAGATGCGTTGACGAATGCCGATAAGAATCCCAAAAAATGCCCTTTGGAGCCTGCGATGCCATTATAATTTGTCCATGCGCCAGGATCATTCCAATAGCGGAAGCCGATTCGGTCGCGGGCTGTAATTATAATGGAGACGAAAATCAGGCCAATAAAGCAGGTCACTTTGATGAAACCACCGATAACCTCCGAATCGCCGTAAAAGCGAACACTCATAAGGTTTATGGATAATATCAGAACTAAACTGATAGTAGTGACCACGGCTGGGGTCAGGTCTGTCCAATACGATACCACCAAAGCTGCGGCAGATGTTTCAGACGCAATAGCGATCATAAAGCAATATCCATAAGAAATGGCCAACGAGAACCCGACGGCCGGGTCAATAAATCGAGTGGCCCAGTGAGGAAAAGAGCCAGCTGTAGGAAATAATGTGGCTAATTCGGCAATGCTTTGCATCACACACCAGAGCACCGATCCAACAATGAGATAGGCAAGAAACAAGCCTGCAGGACCAGCCTTGGCGTACGCAGAGCCAGTTCCAATAAATAGACCGGTACCGATACCACTACAGAAACCGATCATGGTCACTTGGTAGTTATGTAGTCGACGGTGAGTCGCGCCCCGACCTCCGGTGTTAAGTTGCAATCCATGTTTGACCTCACTTGAGAGTTCACCCAGACCGAAATCTGTCTCATTTCCGGGCTGAATGGTCTCGTTATCTGTGGTCATTTTTGAGCTCTTCATTCTGTCGCATTGCTCTGACGAAGGGGTTTATTGATCATAGAAAAAATAATTTCATGTGAGTGAAAAAGTATCATTTTCTATTTTATCGTATCAGATGCCAGCCCCATTTTATAAGTACACGAAAAGCGGAATCTCGAAGCTATGCAGTACGTATCTTAGACTTCTTCCCAAATTCCGGCCATGTGAGCGGAAAAAGTGCACATTTTGGCTTATTTTTCTCCGGTATCTGCGGGGTAGACATTAGCTCAAGATAAACTCGGATAGCTCTAGTCTTTCGCGGGCTGTCATGACAAAAATGGCAGATAAGTTAGATGATCAATTGTGAGGGGAAGTCTATCTTCAAAAATTCATCCAATCAGATACCAGCTAACCCCGACGATGGGAAGTGTACTTGAGAGCACTAACAACTTGTCACCGTTGTGTAATAATAAAATAAGGTATTTTATTTGGTATACTTTATCCACATGTATTGAGGATTGCCCTGTTGAAGGTTGCAGAATACTAACTTTTGAAACTGTGCTAACGTACACATAGTATATGCAAATGTAATCTGTCACATTTGTGCTACCAATAGTAACCATACTCTAGTGCTGACTGACAATTTGCAGGAAATCTGCAATCCCGCCTGGGAGTGGCGATCCCGTGGGTCCATGAACTTGGGTGAGCAAGTTGATCATGCATTTGACGGGGGTATTCCTCTCATAGAGATAGAGATGAAATCACCCTCATCGTCCTCATCCGTGATATTCCACTGCAGGGAAAAAACATCATCTTGGTCCGTCTTCTTCGCATAGAATAGCGATGTGTATTCTCCGCTATCATTCTCAACAAGGAGGAAATGGCCGTACCAAATGAATTTGGTTGTCACTTGGTTTGAGGTAGGACTTTGGGTGAATCCGATTTGGTGATCGCTCGAGTCCGAACTGGGAACAAAGAGTTGTTGATTCTGAAATGGAGGCTGGCTGGTGCCGTTCACGCTGGTTTTGTTGGATGTCGGATTTCCTACCATTGGGCCAGATGATCCGGGGGTAACTTGAAGAAATGTTAGCTTCCATTATATATATAGCAGGTGATTGGGGTGCGTACAAGAGACTTGGCTAACATTGGTTGCGTTCTGAGGAGTCTTGTTTCCGACAACGGCATTGCCTAGAAATTTATTGTTAATGAATAATTGTGAAAAGACTTTCCCAATTGCTCTTACCATCAGCATAGTACATTGGAAATCCTCCAATGCTGTCGCCAAAGGCATATAGGCTGTAGGAATCTGAGGAAGAGGAGGATCGTGACTCAATATGGGTCGCAGATACCCCCAATCCCAATGCAAGCAGGCTAATACAAGCTGAAGCTACTCGCATATTGAGATGATGCAGAGTCTTTCACAGAAAAACTGCAGTCAACAGAACGGTGAATTTTAAATGCAAAAGTATAACCTGGTGCGTCTGAGAAAGAGGCCTTCGACATCGGAGCTCTACCCTAAGCTAGCTTTAGTAAATCCGATATTCTACCCCTGGTACGCAATACTCAACCAATTATCTACGAGCGATATTACCATGTAGGACCTCCAAAATAGTGTGGCCTGGGGGAATATAATCCTCTTGAGGGTCTGCCTTGCTCCATCTGCTAAAAGGCTAATCGTCGCGACGCATCGTCAGCTCACAGGGATTAGACTATCAAACCTCTCTACAAGCAGGGCTGTTTTCTATATTCGGGGACATCCCATCGTAAATCTATTATTGGGGCGGGTCTTGGCTGGGGGTGGCTTGCGCGGAGCTGACGTTGTGTCCTGAGTCTATTCCTCAAGCAGTTTAACTATTTCTTTGGTCTGGTGGGCCCAACCAGCCGTCCCGCAACTTCCGACGCTACTATTTAACCTTGATTGCAAGGCTTAGGGCTGATAAAAATACTTCGTGAGTTTGGTATTATTGTCATTGAGTTCCTGTAGGGGGTCAGTAAACGAATAATTGGAGAAATTAATGCTGTTTTTCTTGAAAATTCTTCTCTTGCTCCGTAATTGTATGGCAGTGAAGTCAGTGTATCTGGTGCAAAATTGAACCCGGAAGATTTAGCTTGATTAGCGGCACGATCGGCAGATCCTTGACCCATAGAATTCATCAGCTTCACGTTCACAAGTGGCTCAGCCTATCGTTGCTGGCTCGTTTCTATTATGAGCCAAGAACCTATCTTTCTAGGTGGATCGAACAACCCACGTACTTTGAGGTGCAGCCTATTTTGTTCGGCTGAAAGCCTGTTTGGTTCAGAATAATGTAGATCAATCCGTAGAGCAAGATATGTGCAGTATCATGCCATTCATGGATTTATACCTAGGCTTAATCACTCATCTTGAGACTCATGGGGTATGCAAGTTATTATCTCTTCAATTCGACACGCTCGTTTCATGCTGCCTTTAAGAGCAGCGCACTTTTAATCACCTCTTATCATTCTTCGTCACTCACTCATTCACTCACTTCATTTTTTATTGAGAATTATTTTTCGTTCCTTGACTTTCCGCTGTTCTCGACCATGAGGCCGATTTCGGTGATCTCGTTTATTTGTACCCTAGTCGCCTCGGTTTCTGCTTCAACCATTCCCGGTCACTACTCGAGAAGCAACTCCTTGGGATCGCTTTCTTCATCCTCCAAGGCCTGCGAGGGAAATACAGCGAGCACACGCCAGCAATGGTGTGACTACAACATCCACACCGATTACACCACAGTTGTTCCCACAACAAATGTTATTCGCGAATACTGGTTCAACTTGGAACGCGTGACGGTGGCACCAGATGGGCGCTCAAGAAAAGCGATTGCGATAAATGGTTCTATTCCTGGCCCTACAATTGAAGCAAACTGGGGCGATGAAGTCGTCGTGCATCTCACCAACAGTCTACCAAATGACTTGCAAAACGGAACAAGCATTCACTTCCACGGAATTCGGCAATTCTGGACAAACCAAAACGATGGCGTTGTTTCGATTACTCAATGCCCGACCGCTCCAAACAACACAATCACTTACAGATGGCGCGCTATGCAATACGGCACGACTTGGTATCATTCTCACATCGGTCTTCAAGCCTGGGAGGGATTGTTTGGTGGAATTGTGATTCATGGCCCTGCAAGTGCCAATTATGACGAGGACAAGGGGGTCATTATCATGAACGACTGGGATATCAATACTGTTGACGAGCTCTTTATGACTGCTCAAAAGGATGGTCCTCCGACGCTCGACAACGCTTTGATTAATGGAACCAATGTCTTTGGATCCGATGGCACTGCTAATCAAACGGGAACCCGATTCAACACTTCTTTCACTGAAAATACTTCTTACCGGCTTCGCCTTGTGAATGCTGCATGCGATACGCACTTCAAGTTCTCCATCGACAATCACACTATGACGGTCATCGCCAACGATCTGGTCCCAATCAAACCCTATAAGACAAACATCTTGAACCTTGCAATGGGTGAGTGATACAATGAGTCTAACAAACAGAGCACGACTCATAAGCATATCTATCTAGGACAAAGGTACGATGTCATCGTGAAAGCGGATAAGGCTTCTATCGCGAAGAATTTCTGGATGCGCGCTATTCCTCAAACTGCCTGTTCCGAAAATAAGTCACCCAAAAATATCAAGGGTATAATCTACTACGGGGACGAACCTTCAACTCCAACCACCAATGGCTATAGTTATACCGACAGTTGTGACGACGAAGATATGTCGGATCTCACCCCGGTTGTGTCCGAAGACATTTCTTCCAATCCATTCTACAACAGCTCACAGTCGGTTTCACTTGGCAAGAATGGGGGCAGTCTCTACCGATGGAAACTCAATTCGACATCCATGCACGTTGACTGGACAGATCCAAGCCTGTTGGAGGTTTATCGGGGCCATCATTCATGGGTTAATACTAGCGGAGTAGTCGAATTACCCCACAAGGATGTGTGGACCTATGTTGTCATTGAAACTACGCTCTCTGTTCCCCATCCCATCCATTTACATGGACATGACTTCGTCATTGTGGCTCAAGGGAGCGGAACATATGACGGCCAGGTTACCTCCCTTGCTCGGCCACCGAAGAGGGATACGGCCATGCTGCCGGAGAGTGGTCATTTGGTTATTGCGTTCAAGACGGATAATCCGGGGACTTGGTTGATGCATTGTCATATTGGTTGGCACACGGAGGAAGGGTTCGCAATTCAGTTTGTCGAACGGTATGATGAGATCAAGTCTCTCATCAATTACAAGAATTTGCATGAGAATTGTAAGAGTTGGGATGCGTATGAAAACAAGTACATTGTTGAGCAAGATGACTCGGGGATCTGAGAGGAAATTCACGAATAATACCTATCCAGGATTTGATTCAAAACCTTTCTTGAGAGAGCTAGGTCGCATCAATCAATGACGCGAAAGTTCATACCGGGATGATATTCATGACTCGTAAAGATCGCATCTTTAGAGACTCGCAGTATATAGTAAACATCCAAACTCTCTAGAGTAGGGCTACTCAGACAATTGACTCAACTTCCCCAGAAGACAATTCTTTCTCCAACGATTTCTAATAGATTTACCCCCTTCGTCAATTCTGTGGAGAAGAGAATTTCAAAGAACAAATGGGGTAGAGCGCGGGGAGAGGCTGGGTTCAATTTCAATGACATAAAAATTGACAACTCACTCGGGAATACTTTACCGATGGGCCATAATTTATTCCCGAGCCTTGCTCAATTGGTTCCTGAATGGTCCCTTGTTTGGGTGATGGGTGACAGTCATACGATTTAAGTGGTGGCTTAGGGCGCAAAGCTTGAGGGATTGCCCTGACTAAAGAATTTTCTGTCAGTGGCGACGATGCGCTTTGAGCCGCGATGGTCCACGGTTGAAATCAGCCTTCTCGAATGCTTCTACTAGCCACCCGAAACCGAGATCCGGTCAGTGTGGCCACTGACAGGAACTTGACCGAGAATCATAAGTCAGGACTCTTCTTTCTCTCGGTTCCTTTGGGGATTCACACATCCTTGATATCACTGCGACCATAAGGTACTAGTCAAAGAGAACCATTTGATCTTGGCAATAACTCTTGTTGAGCTCGGATTCTCATCATTTCCGGCTGCCGTCGGGGTAGCCACGAGGGTGCGGGATTCTTGTTATCTAATAGATGGCCGAGCCGAATATTTGATTGGTATATTCGTGCAATAAAGTGGAGAGTTATTCGGTATTAGTATCCACCACCAAGTCCGGAAGTGGACCGAAGTGGATCAAAAAGGACGCTTAATTCTGGCTGATCGCGACCAAACCCCCAAGCTTTGGGGCAATTTGTATGACCAAATTGGACCCTGCGCAGTCAGTTCAGTACCAACTCCATACCACTCCATAATGGAATCTCCTCATAGAAATTCTAATTACTACCGATAAGCCCGATATGTCCCGCTTTATTTCAAGTCCCGAGCCCCGGAATTTGTGCCCCAAGCCTTCCATAAAAAGCAGTCTGTCGCGGGGGTCTCGGCTGTCGCATGCGACGTTGAGCTCCACTTACGGTCAACCAGGGATTTTTTTTGCCCACATACATATCTCTTCTTTCGTGTCCTTATTTTCTTTTTCTCTCTTGTCTTTGATTTGTTTGCCCTCCTTTGCATTAACGACAGCCCTTTGTATATTTTCGATATGATTATTGAGGGAGTTCCTACTCGTCCTGACCCCGTTGACTCGGAGGCCGGTTCAGCATGGAAGGAGAAGGAGCTTAATGATGGTATGCCTCAATACCAGGACGCGTTTGGTGATGAGACCAATGCGGAGGTCAAATACAAGACTATGGAGTGGTGGTATGTTTCCAACAGTTGCAGACTCCTTTATTCAGAAACATGGAATCTAATTCTCGATACTCTAGGCAAGCTGGAATGTGTAAGTGATACTTGCGGATACAAACAGCACGACAATCAAAGAGTATTCTTCTAACTGAACTAGTCATGATTGCGGAGTCCGTTTCACTCGGTGTTCTGTCTCTCCCTGCAACTCTCGCCTCACTTGGTCTTGCACCGTGAGTATCTCAATATCAACTTCTCCTTGCACCACTCGCTAAAACTTTCCAGTGCCCTCGTTCTCATCATTGGTCTCGGTCTCCTTGCCACATACACTGGATATGTCATCGGACAATTCCACCAACGCTATCCCCACATCCAGAACCTTGCCGATGCCGGTGAAGTTCTATTCGGCGCGTTTGGACGCGAGCTTTTCGGCATTGGTCAGCTTCTGTTCTCGATCTTCATCATGGGTAGCCACATCTTGACCTTCAGTGTTATGATGAACACTGTCACTGAGCACGGTACTTGCACCATGGTCTTCACCACTGTCGGATTCGTCATCTGCATGGTCTGCTCGCTGCCCCGTACTATGAAGAACATGACCTACATTTCATGTGCCTGTAAGTGAAATTCACCGCAAACCGCGCAAGAAATACTCTTTACTGACACTCCTCTTCCAGCTTTCGTCAGTATTTTCACCGCTGTCATCATCACAATGATTGGTGTCGGTATCCAGGGCCAGATCGCCCCTATGAAAGCTACCATCGACACCGATCTTTTCCACGCTTTCACAGCCGTCACCAACATCGTCTTCGCATACTGCGCCCACGTCGCTTTCTTCGGTCTTCTCGCTGAAATGCGTGAACCCCGTGATTTCCCCAAGGCTCTTTACATGCTGCAGACTTTCGAAATCATCTTCTACACCGTCGCTGCTGTCGTCATCTACTATTATGCCGGTCAGAGCGTTACTTCCCCGGCTTTGGGATCTGCTGGTCCGGTCCTGAAGAAGGTTGCGTATGGAATTGCCATTCCTACTATTATTGGAGCTGGTGTTGTCAACGGTCACGTTGGATTGAAATATATCTACGTTCGTCTTTTCCGTGGTACCGACCGCATGCACCGTCGCGATCTCACTTCTTACGGCACCTGGGTTCTTATTGGTCTGAGCTGCTGGATCATTGCTTGGATTATTGCCGATGCTATCCCTGTTTTCAGTGACCTGTTGAGTCTGATTAGCTCTTTGTTTGCTAGTTGGTTCAGCTGTACGTCGAATCCCTTCGTCCAGATTTATTTATATTATCTGAAGCTAACTTTGATTCTAGACGGTCTTGGTGGTGTGTACTGGCTTCACATCAACCGAGGACAGTGGTTCTCTTCGCCCCGCAAGATCGCTCTCACCATCTTAAACTGCTGCATCGTTCTTATTGGTGGTTGCATGGTAAGCTGGCTCAAACTCCTAATGTCAAGTCCCAAGTTCCCAACTAACAAATTTCAACAGTGTGGTCTCGGTCTTTACGTCTCTGGCAAGGCGATCCACGATGATGCTTCCAACAACGCCTTCTCCTGCGCTAACAACGCGGAAGTTTAAATTTTCCCTGATAGAAACTATAGATTTATGCATTTGCATCTGATGACTGTATTATATCATTCATTGTGTATATGAGATTGGTTGTTGTTAGATATTAGCCCATTTTTCTGTCGAATAGACCATTTGAGGATTTTCTCATTCGACTCATTCTTGGATCATTTTCTACTTGTCGTATTCTTTAATGGATTATGATTCTCACAAGTCTTGAAACTGGAGTTATATTTCAAATATTCATCGTGAACAATCATCGGTAGGTCCATAGACAACTCTACTCCACATCCCATTCGCCGCATGCAGCAGCCAATGAAGTGTTACTATCGCCGAGTACATAGTGAAGCTTGAATTCGCCAAGAGCTCACAAAATTCCATTTACTCTCTCGCTATGTGCTCATATGTAACGAATGCCTATCAAGCGCCCGTAACCGCAGGAGGATACGCACCCTCATACGTCACAGGAGAATTCTGTCTCACCCACTCCTGTTCCGCTTCACTCTTATAAGCCGGCGGAATAAGACTATTAATTTTCCAAAGTCGACGCTCCGTCTCATCAACATGGTACTCAAAATCATATCCCTTATCCAAAAGATGAGGCTTCATAACTTTATCCAGGCGCGACGTCGTACGTAGATAACTTGCATCGGCATCTGGGACATGGATGGCGATGTGGGTGATCACGACTCGAACGAATGGTTTGTTTGAGGCGGGGGGGATACCGCCTAGGTAGACGTTTTCATTATCCAGTTCATGGAATTGAGCCACGACGTAGAAGGCTGGGAGACCAAGATCGGTGTACATTTTTGTTATGTCTTTTGCGAAGGATTGTTTTGTTTCGGCGTTGGCGAATGTGCCTGGTGGATGGTAGATTTGCCAGAGGGGCATGAAGGCGTTGAAGTTTGGTGATCTGGGAAAGGGATGAGCTATCCTGAGAGATATGATAAGAGGCTTTAAAACTTGGATAGATTATACTAGAGTTTATATAGTGTTGTGTTTAGTGTTCTTGTCAACTCGATGAGTCGGGGTTGAATTGTCAACAACCACAGGCTACTGGGAACTCCCGTGAATAAACAGTCCACTCCGTGGAACCCGAGGGCGGGAAATACTATCGCGTCACTAATACGTGTTAGGCAGATGATATTCCTGGAAATTAATCTGGAAATGTACTACTGCTCGGTGCAGTCAGGCTAGAGGCATGACTTAGTTCGTGATTATTCAACATGATTTTGTACGACATTTCGATGATTATTCAACGGTCCGCGGGGTCATTCATTCGCTCATAACCCGTGAACTCCTATAAGATCTTGAAACGTAGATATCCGATTCAAATTAGCAGATCAATTGATTTTCTTCAATATACTCATCCATCACATTCTGCTTGTGAACACTACGCTGGTTGATGACTACTTAACAATAGGTATTGACATCTGACCTCAAGTTCTACAATTAAAGATACACCCTTCAAGAACTGCTCTTGAGTAAACTTCAATTCTTCAATTGCTATGAACGAAATTCAAAGCTCAAATCTAATAAATTTCCATAAAATAAATCAAGCCAAACAAAGACATACATTCATAAAAACCTCATTCCCTCCGTTGTACCCTCCTAAAAAAGAGGCATCTTAGCCACATTCTCATAATCAATATTCTCCTCAACAGACTCAATCCTCTCCGTACAAGTCCCAAAAATCTTATCCCAAAGCCTAGTCTGTTTCCCATAATTATGAGACTTCCTCCACCCCTTCCTATGATGCAAATCATGATCCTCAATAACAATCTCCGCATCAATCATTTGTAAAAGCCAACTCAAAGTCGTAGGAACAGTTAAATGCATCCTAAGACCCGAATGACCAAATACTTCCGCAAAAGCAACATACTGATGACATATCCACCATTCATAAAATCCCATTGGCAACCCCATCAGTTTGAGACTGGCATATGTCATGAATGGTACACCGACCATATCGAAGAATTCTTGTTCATGATCTGCGTATGCGGCTAATAGTGGATTTGGGTGTTTTGTTAGGTGGTGCGTTCGATGGAATTTCCATAAAAATCCGACATCGTGCATTAGTCGGTGATACCAGTAGAACCAGAAGTCGAGGATTATACCATATAATCCTATTTCGAGAGGTAACCAGGTCCAAGATAAGGAGGTTGGTAATGCTTCTCGGTTATAGCAGAGATATGTTGCCATTATAAGGCGGGATCCGGTCGTTTTGTATAATGATGTTACTACCTTTGCGATTCCGACGTCGGGGACTCCGTCTCTTTCGTGCTTGTCTCCGTCTAGAAAACCGTAGATATGGCCTAGACGACGGAGGACGTGGACTTGGTAAATGACTGTTGCGTTGAAGGCTAGGAAGTAGAGGTTGAATGTTGCGATTGGGCCTAGGGTACGGCCTGTTGTTACCATGTAGGTTTGGTGCAGGATTAATGGGATGGCGGAGTAGAAGAGGACCCAGCGTTGTAGGGACCATTGAGGCATGTATGGGATCTTTTCGTCTTTGGAGTGGACGGGGACTTCTTTGTTTAGATCTTGGGGGTGGGCGTTTAGGAGTTCGAGGGCCCAGTGGTTATGATTCCATTCTTTGCGGTCGGCGGTGCGCCAGGTGGATTTCATGGAATCCTTGTTTTGAGGTTTGTCCATGATGTAGACAGCTGAGTGAATCAGCTAAATGCTGTGCTGGAAATCCTTTTGATGTATGCTCGTGCTAGGAGTGACTTTGATCTATCTGTGTAGTGTTGGTCAGAGTAGATCATGCAGATACTAAGGGTCTACTAATGTGGACAGACTGTTTATATCTATACTAATTTAATAGCACATGTGAAGACCAAATGACCAGTTTTTGTTCCTCCAGTGGATCTAGTTTCCCCAACAAAAGTTCACATCAAATGAACTACTCCAAACAAAATACTCTGGGGCAGATCTACCGGTACATGTGAAGGTTCTCCCCGCATAGTCTGCCGAGGATTTCGGATCATGGACGCGGGGTGAATTTCTTATGCTGAATTATTTATTGAGTATTACTGGATGCTACCAGTGTAGTGATGAATAGTCTCCAATTCAATGCAGATCCATTGATCAAGGTTATTCTAGATGATGTGCATTTTGCTGGGTTAAAGACATCGTGCAGAAGACTAGCCTCGGCTGGCGCTAATGTGAAAGTGAAGATCTGCGATCTCCTGCCAGGAACAGTTGGCTCGCTTAAATTAAGACAATATAATTGGTTGTAAGGGCCAAATGGAGACCCATAATTGGTGAACAGGCCATCTACAGTCCAAACCCGAATTGGAAACCTCTGCGACCGCCTGGGGAGACAAGAAATTGATTCACTTGGACTGGGGAGATTGGAGAAAGGTGGATATTCCAGATGGAATAATAAGATGGCTATATGGTTATATGCTCGCTCTTATATCCAATCTAGCCCCTGGGATATGCCACAACCCTGTGATTCTGTTCTGTGATTCTGTGATTCTCCGACTTCCTTCATCTTGCAGCTGTGCATCAGATTATCGTGGCATTCCTTAATTCTCCGATTTCGGGCCAAAACTCTGCCCCTTTCAAGGGAGAAACCGGGGATGCACCAATGAACTCCCCGATCAAACGGAGTAATCATGGAGTATTCCCTGGAAAACGACTAAACTGGGGAAATCCTTTCCGGGGGATCGTCTTTCCCGAGGACTTCAATCTGGTTTAGAGTGGATCGACTGGATCTGAGTCTAGAATCCATCTCTAGTGGATGAGATACTAACTGGTACTAACTGACAATTACTAGTTCGCTAATAGGCCATACCAGATCATAGTATAATGATGCATGGCTATAATCTACTAATCTACTCTATGCCATATATATGGATATGTACTTCACTTCACTTCATCGCCAATGGCGACGGATTGAACAAACTTCATTTTAATCTCAGATCAAAGCGACCAACTTATAACTTTATAGGGAAATCTAAGAGCTGGCTGCGACCGGCGCAACCCTCTCTGCCTCATCCAAGGGAGTAGGCGTCACAGAGGGCGCCTGCTTAGGCTCAGGCTTCTCAAAACTCTTCATGGGATAATATCCCCACTTATCAAACATAGCACGGTCCTCACCCCATCCATTGCACTCAGTCGTCAACATCTTTTCACCAGTAAACACAGCATTAGCACCAGCCTGGAAACAAGCAACCTGCTGCTCCTCAGAAAGTGCAATGCGACCGGCCGCCAATCGGACAATAGTTCCCGGCATCACGACTCGCGCGGTCGCGACGGTCCGCAGGATGCGATCGAAGGGAATCATTTTTCGGTCACCAAGGGGAGTTCCGGGAATAGGGACGAGAGCATTAACGGGGAAAGATTCGGGGTGTTTGGGTAGAGATGAGACAGTGTGCAATAGACCAATTCGGTCAGTGTCGGATTCACCAAGTCCCAAAATACCACCAGAGCAAACATTAATTCCAGCATCACGGACATGGTCAAGGGTACGCAGACGCTCATCGTAAGAGCGAGTGGTGATAACGTTGGGATAGAATTCCCGAGAAGTATCCAGGTTGTGGTTGTATGCTGTCAAACCGGCGTCCTTGAGCTCCTTTGCCTGGTGCTCATCGATCATACCGAGGGTAACGCAGACTTCCATGTTCATTTCGCGAATTCCAGAGACCATAGCCTTGACGTTCTTCAAGCTGGTCTTACGACCACGCATGTCTCGCCAGGCGGCACCCATGCAGAAACGAGTACTACCGTTGGACTTGGCGATACGGGCTTTCTCGAGGACATCGTCGACTGGGCTCATTTTGGTTGCTTTTAATCCAGTGTCGTGGCGGGATGACTGGGCACAGTAGGAGCAATCCTCACTGCAGCCACCGGTCTTAATATTCATGAGAGTACACATCTGGATGGCGGATGGGTCATGGAATCGCCGGTGAACGGCTTGCTAGAAGGTATCAGCAGACTGCCTCTTACAATGATGATCCATTTTGTCGAGCATAGAGCTAATGAGGTTATAGAACTTACCGAGGCGTATGTGAGCTGATTCAATGGGGTATTATAAACCTGAGCGACTTCCTCCCGGGTCCAACTCGTGCGCGGGGCACTAGCTGTGACAGCCTCGGCCAAGGCATTGGGGATTCTGTTGGGAATTGCAGTGCTAGCAGGACCTTGGACAGTCCCGTAGGACCGCACAAGAGACCGTGGTAGAGACCGGGCGATGGGGAGAGACATTGTGGGGAGATGAGATGGGGAAGAGAGGGAAAGAGGAAGAAGAAGAAGAGGAAGAGGAGGAGGAGAGGAGAAGTAGAAGTGGAGGGAGTCAACGGGCAAGTCAGTGGGGAAATCAACCACGTCGATTGGTTCTGCTGGGCTCAGGGCCAACTTTAACTGCAGCCTGCCCCAAAGTTAAGTAAACCACTTAAGTAACTTCTTTAAGTAACTTGCTCGCCGAGGGTACTCTGCTCACCCGATTATCTCCTGCGGTTAGAACAGGAACACCCGGTTAAGCCGATTTAGGAGTTGGGTTTACGGAGTAGCTATCCTGGCCAAGTTCACTCGTTGAATTACTCTGGACTACTCTGGATTGACTGTTGGGATCTTCACCCCTGTGTTTGACTCAAAACTTTCCCTCGGAGATCAGAGCAGATTATCAGGATCAACTCACCGATTGTAACCGAGACTGATCCATGCTTCTCTTTATCAGATGAGAATTCTCCTGTTGGATCAACATGTGCAATTTGGTATGGTAATGGGTGTGGTCATTCATCGAGTCACACCGTAGACGCTTGCGGCACTGGCGGTTCTGTTGAACTCCCCTCGTTGCGTCACCGTTCAGCACTTTCAGCACTAGCTAATGTGTGCTCCACTCACCCCGATCTAACCAATTATCTCCCCCATATTTGAAGGGGAGGGGCGAGAACGAGAATGGTGAGGATGGCCCGTGTTGATCACTGCCCTACAGCTTGAGCAAATTGAGAATTTGACTTGGAAGTCAATTCCGAGAGTTCACCGAATGCCAATGCGGAATTGCGGTCACTTGAAGTCTTCATTTAACCTGTTCATTTAACTATGCTACTACTATCTACTACTAACTAAACTAACTATTAATATGACTGCTACTGACCAAATGATTACTCTGACCAAATCATCATTCGTAATTCCTGGGTATAACAATAACATAACACTCACAACACTCACAACACTCAATCATTCCTCATTCCTCATAACCTTGCCGGACCGTAACCGGATAACGGACCGACTGTCCGGACCCCCAACCGGCCACAAATACAATAAAAAGAGTAGAAATAAACAAATAATTACTCAAAATCATGTGAAGTAAACCAGGCACCAGTACCAATACCCCATAATAAAACGAAATTCCCAAAATAAGCGACCGAGCCAATTCCATCAAAGAAAATCTGGCCGCTAAGAAGAATCTCAACTCCACAGCGTAATCCTTTAATAAGTCCTCTGTCGAGAAGATCTTAAATGGAATAAATGATTTCATATTCATCCATGAACAAAGGTCTTGAAGGCCTTGCTGACTCCGCCGACCGAAACAAATCTGGACCAAAAGGATCCAGATATATTCAGAAGATACGTCACCAGCAGAGAGGGATTGGCGTCCAACGGAAAGGCAAGCCGGGTTGGAAGATGTCCGGTCGCAAGGGAGCTCTGGCATTGGAGGCAGGTCTTGAGGTCCGCGACGATTATCTTCTTGGCCTACACTAGTAGTGTGGATATGTAGATCGGGGTCGGGTGTAGGATCGGGTATAGTGTCATTAGTCCAGTGGTCGGTGTGGATGATTGGCGGGGTGAGAGCGAGACCAGCTGGGGTAGGAGTTGAAATAGGAATAGGAGTAGGAGTAGTATTAGAAGTAGTGCTACTATCATGCAGGGCCAAAACAGCCTGGTCTGTTCCATATTCCGATCGAACAATTAATTGGACCTGCGCTGTCCGGTATTGCTCAACAAGATCCTTCCATTTCGATTGTAGGTATTTTTTGCGCTCTTCGCCTGCTTCACGATGTACTCGAGAGTGAACAAGTAATTCTGAAAGATCGATCAGATGTTGTTCAATTGTCTGATTATCTCGCTCAAGCTGGGCTAGAGTCTGAATGAGGATGTATCGTGCATCAGATAAGCGCTTCTGACCAAGATTTTGGTGGCATGGCCTAGTTCCTGAATAAGTCTTGCTCCGTCCGAAGCACTTGGCACTTGTTCCGAGGGAAATATGGAGAATATCCCCAAGGCAGATGGCAGTCGCCATTGTGACGAATATAGTAATTAAAAATAGAATAGACAATAATAAGCAACTTAATCCAATCAAGTAGACGAATGCCGTGGCAACCAAAGGCTACAGCTCTATGGAGCTTAGGTATAGTATAAGATCGAATAATAGCCAGAATGAAATAAAATTCTCATTTCCAGGCCAACCATCGCCACATTTATGTGCCACATCGCAATCCAAAATCGACTCAGCCGTAAACTCAGCCTTCATCCTCGAAGTCCTCGTTGGTGACACCCCCTGTCCAGAGTTAGACCAACAGAAGTTACGATCTTCCACACCGCATTTGAAGCGCCAGGACTAAGTGTGTGGTGCAGCATTAGCCACAGGCAACAGGGAAACTAGACGGTTCGAAATGGTCTTGAGCAGGGGTTATTATGCACAGGCTTAAGGGCTGAGCCAGTTCAGGATTCAAATCCTTGTCTAGGGTGTGGCTGATGGGTGATGCCTGAATTTTTAGAAAGCCATGTTTGCGCTTGGACGTTAGCGGGCCGAACCCTCGACTCGACTCAATTTGGGAGCCTTGCGATCTAAGAAATCTTGGTGCTTGATCTTATCAATCTACTCCACGAATTCTCGACCTTCTTTCAAATAACTATATGTATTCTCGAAGATAACATTATTTTCTCTCCACGTTATTTCGTCGAAGTTCGAACGAGACTCCAAATATTGATGGTTTCCATTTTTAGAGGGTTCTATTTTCAGGTGTTGGGGGCTATGCGAAATTCGTACTTTTGAACGACTGGGGTGTTTTCCAACATGTTCTTGCATTCATGATAGGATAATGAGATGCGGGGGCTGCCTTTAGTGTTCCCAATATGACGTCAAGTCGTTTCGAATAATAAGTAGAAGGAATAGTAAGCTACTATTTAAACAAGTCTACATACAAATGAAGTTAAATTCTAGAGATGCCCGAAATGCGATTTTTGCTCCCCTCATGTCTTGAACGCGCTCACTGAGAATCTCCCGAATGATCCAACATCTCGTGCTCGAGACTTGCTTGAACAAAGGCTGCTGTGCCGTGGACACTGTTGTATAGAAGAGGTTGCGAAACATAGTACTAAATAGTTAGCATCCAGATTAAGATTTGAAGATGGAGGTAGACAAACCTCGTAGGAAGCAGAAGAATTCAAGCTACAAACAGACACAGTTCCATTATACCCCAATGTCCCATTCTCATTCTTCACGACGAAATCGTCAACGAGATGACCGTAGCATTTCTCAGCTGTCTTTCTCGCTTCAGAAGCAAGTCTCTCAGGTAGATAGCCAAGTCGAGCCGCTCTCAATAAAGCAGTCGTAAACATAGCCGACCCACTCGACTCAATATAATTATCCTGCTTCTTAGGCAAAGTCATAACTTGCCACCAACACCCCGTCTCCGGATCCGCAGCTGAAATAACAGACTTGGACAATTGAGTTAATCTCCGTCGAAGATAATCAGACAATCGAAGCGGAAATGGCGAGGATAATTCAAGCCCATCAACAAGTGCCATCATATACCATCCCAATGAGCGATCCCAAACAATCGGACTAGCCCCCGTAACTGGATTTGCCCATGATGCTTTCTTAGATGAATCGTAGCCGTGAACAAGGAGGCCAGACTCATTATGATAACAATGATTCCACAATAGATCAAGTTGACGAATAACATCGTCAGATACAGTGCTATTTTGCGGATCAAATTGAGTGGTGTATGATAAAAGGAATGGGACTAGAGAGTACATTCCGTCCAAATAACTCCAGTTAGGATATTCAAAATACCAATACCCACCAAATGCATTTCTCGTCTGAAGATTAATCGATTCGCGCAAGGAGTGAAGTGCATCCGAAGTGGTTGATGCGTGAAATTCTTCAAATTGTTGCATGAGTCCTTTACCGGTTGATAGTCGATCGAGGGGATAAGTTGTATCTCGTGTAGCATTGAGAAGGAAAGGCGTTATACTATCCGTACTCGATTGAAGGTATTTTTCCCAGTCGTGTTCTGCACAGACTAATTCGGGTGAATGGTAATAATCGAGTAAACGGATAATGGCTGATTGGAAAAATCCTATTTGGAGATACGTTGATGCTGATGGACTTGACCCTTCTGGAACCACGGCTTGACCGCGCGAAATGACGCTATCGGCCATCCATGCTGAATAGGGACGGGTACAGCTTGAAGCAGCAACATTGCCTGCGGGGAGGAGTATCAGTGCAAAATTGCGGAGTGAGAGGTGCATCTTGTGTTGTTTTGATGACGGAAGAAGATGCGGAGAAACCGGAGAAGCTGATCGGATCGGCTTCTTCGCGTTTTGTCGATCATTTCCGTTAAGGGTTGGCCTGATGAGTTGCCTAAGACTGTGTAAAAGTCAACCTTTATTTAGACGCGATCGAGATATTTTCAATATTACAATTTGCACTGAAGTATCCGTATATAATGAAGATGTTAAATGCTCATGTAGTACATGAGCATTCAGAGATGAGGTCATCAGGCTGATGTTTTCACTACTAGTGAGGCCCGGATACTAAACGAACATATCGTAGGTTAAATGCCGAGATATACAGTGACATTTTGCAATCATTATATGGTATTCGCACAATCCATTCGTCCCGTCTTAATAATAATTGAAAATTATTGGATACTGTAGGATAGGTAGCCCTGGTACTTGAGTGAGCCACTCATGCCAGTGTCTAGTACATTACTATGTGGACTCCGAATCACCAATTCATATGAGTGGTCTGCCACTACGGTAGTTGTAGTACAATGTGATTCAAAAATTCGCTAGTATATACGATATGAAATACTTATTTACCAAATTGGATGCTCGCCAAGTAAACAAGACAAAAGCCACACACAGCTTGTCATACTTCCTCATCTACCAGCAAGCGGTTTTCTAGCCCAAACACGTCGTCTAAAACGAAAAGTTAACACTTTATCACTGAAAAACGAAATCAAACCCGGGGTCGAAAAAAAAATCACTTACGATCGTTGATAAGCATGAACACTCGTATCCTTCAACTCACTCCGAATCTTCCCAACATAAGTCTGAACCTGCTCAGGCGGCCACGGATTCGGCGCCCCAAATTTCGTTAGTAGCCACATGCCCCATCCCTCCAAACCCGCAGACCACATATGATAATTAAGAACACCAGCTTCCTTAAGCTGTTTATCTCGAGGCCAAGCTCCGATCGGCCATTTTGCCATTTTCTCATGTAGATCGACGAATCCGGCTCGTTCGATTGAGTCGCTCATTGTGTTTAGTGTATCGATTCGTCGACCGGATCGCTCTGCACAGCCGAATGTTGTATCGCCCCAGCTTGCGGCCATACTGTTGGGTGGTATACTTTCGTCGTCGGATTCGAGATGAGCGTCTAGTTCTAGTTGTTCGATCCAGCCTCCTGGTTTGAGATTCCTGGATTTGAGAATAAGAATTAACCACCAAGAGAGATCTGCCACTGGCAAACTGGCAGTTTGGAATTCGCGGCATAACGTACTCGTAACACTTTTTGTAAATACTATCCCATTCTTTCGCGGTAAATGCCCCGAGCATGATTCGTAAATGGATAAAATCAAATGGCTCTCTCCAAGTCCATTCGCGCAGCACATCGTCGACTTCCAAGATGCAATTCGGAGGCATCCAATTCACGGGAGGTGGGAAGAGGTCTACACCGCGAACTGTGGCTATAAAGTGGTTTAGTATCTTTATGAGCTTCGGATTGGGATCCATCCCAGGATTTTCAAAGATTGACTTACCTAATGGGAACATGTCTGCAACGTCACTGTAAGAAGATTAGTCCAGGTAGAAATCATCGATTGCGATTATTTGACATACATAGCCCATAGACCATTTCCTGTTCCGATGTCGAGAATATTCTAGTAATTTTCAGGTTTTGAATCCAGCTTATAGATTATGATTCTATACGTACCTTTGCAGAACTTCCGACGGGCGCTCTGAAAAGTGGATTTGGCTGATCGGACTCGAGAACAATTGCGACTGCATGGCTGTTACAGTCATCTTCTGTCAGCATTATGATCCTTTTTTCTTTGTCTTTTCTATCGGGGCATGTATTGCATACCCGGCTTCTAAGCTCTCAAATTGCAATTCATCGGCTGGACTCCTAAAGGAAAATCAATACATCGTTTTGTTTTGTAGATGCCACACTATTCATCGTGGATTTTTGTCTCACCAATATTCATTTTCTCTCATCGTTTGGTATCTGATAGATCGTTAAAACAAAATATGGGGTATAGGGTTGTGCGCATCAATAACTCACCTACGACCATTCTCAACAAGACCTCGATAGATCGAGGATGACACGGATGTAGTCTCGCTAATTCAAACGAAATGTAAGAGTGTGTCTGTCTGTCTGGGGGGATGTGGTGGGATCATACGACTGATCATCTTTCGTCTCTGGATACTCTACATAGATATCGGGATCCTTTGTTACAAAAGGGATAAGCCATTAAGCCAATGCGAAGAATGAAAGTTAACATCCAGGAGATCTGAGCCACTCACCACTGCAATTTTCTCATCATGCCCTGACATTTTGCCTTTAGTTAAGGCAGTGAGAGGCAATGAAAGGCCAGATTGAGGTAAGATGGGCAGATTTTCCAAAAGACAAATGCAAATGCAAAGGCAAATAAATGGCAGCGGGAAAAAAAAAGAGGGGCGGAAGCAATCTCCGTCTCTTTTAAACTACGCGGCTGCACGACCACGTTTTTGGCAGACAGTACTAACTGTTAGGGCTTCGTAACCTATTGTATTGTACAAATAACTGGGTTCGCTATCCACGCTGCATCCATCAAAGGTCCCATGCAGGAGTCCTGATGGGGTGGGCCAATTAAGATGGTATTTATTGCGGATCGTTTCCTTCCTTCGTTGAGACGAGGGTACTTAGGTAAAGTACAAGTTACATTGAGGGTTTAGCCACGCCGTTAGTAGTCTCGGACGGCTCGTGCTCCGGCCAACTGTGCATATCCTAATGCCCCACTCTTGTCGAACGGTTTTGAGATTATTGAATCGTGCATATGAGATGTAATGTGTACAATGCTTAAGGTCAAAGAGATGAGAGAGACGAATCAAAGTATTGACTACATTAGTTTGTACCATGGTACACGTGAACCATGCTCGCCCTGTCAATTGAAGACTGTCCAATTACTGATCGACTTGGGAGTTGCGCTATTCAAGCGATGTGGTACTTTTTACCCACCCTTGCCGAGGTGT
Source organism: Penicillium sumatraense (assembly GCA_020086695.1). Classification (NCBI taxonomy): domain Eukaryota; kingdom Fungi; phylum Ascomycota; class Eurotiomycetes; order Eurotiales; family Aspergillaceae; genus Penicillium; species Penicillium sumatraense. The sequence goes on along the minus strand of JAGIKU010001370.1, from coordinate 1,069,205 downwards.
GTTTGGAGGTGGGGCATGGAGTGTCTCATATTGATTGCTACCTAAAAGATTTATGAAAATGTACAGAGTAGACATATACCTATGTAGGTAGTTGCCATGCATTATAATGACATCGATGCGGTTCATAGTGTGCCCTGGTGCGTCTTGCGGGGTGCGGAGAAGAAAGCGCAAGATCTAGGGTGAAATAGAACAATGGATTGTAAAATGCATGCATATAACATCACGGGGAAATTGTTTAATTTCCCTATTTGCTTGAGCGTGTGGAGCGGCGTCTGCCCACGGAGTTCGTGTCGGGTTTCTCTTCATCCTCTTCCTTTTTGACTGCTGATGTGTTTTGCTTTTTAGATCCACGACCTTTGGTCTCAGGTTTAGGCTTCTCCTCCGTCTCTGAATCTTCTTCCTTTTTCACTTCGCGTTTCCGTTTTGTTGTGCTCGAATTGCCATTTGGTTTCTCATCATCAATGTCCTTAGAGGCAGCACCACCCTTCTTTTGGACGGCTGGAACAACTGCACTTGTTCTACCACCAACTGTAATGAATGTTATTTTGTCGCCGTTTGGAAGTGCTGATGATTGATTCTTCTTTCCCTTTCCCCATCGATGTTTAAAGAGCCAATGCTCAGGGAATTTTTCGGAATCTGCAAGAACATCGATTGCAGTGGAGCAGACGTAATGGATTGCGGTATTGATCTCTTTGATCTGATTATCGGAAAGGGTATTACTGTACTGTTCCGGATGAACTTTGGCATGGTACAGAATTTCATCGCTGAATGGTAAAATTGTTAGCTGCTGTAATTGAACCGAGTAGCTCGACCATCGACCTACCCCATCCAGTTTCCGATTCCGCTTATGTTCGCTTGATCAAGTAAGAGAGCCTTGATGGGCACTTTCTTGCTCTTGAATTTCGCCGCCAGCCAAGTTTCTGTCACAATATCCTTGTCCGCAACAGGATCCGGCCCGTTTTCTTTAAGAGGTGTGTATTTCCGTATTTCATCGGCAGGACAATCAACCAGACGAATGCGGCCAAGCCTCCGTGCATCAACAAATGCCGCCTCGGTCTTAGGTTCATCATTTGTTTCCAATAGAAATTTCCAATATTTGGGCGGCCACTCCTGATCCGCCGGCTTGTCTGAACGATAGTAATAGGTATCGGCACCCTTAATCTTCAGCCAGCCAGCCATACCAAAATGCATGACGGCATGGGGAGGAGAAGACATGGTGATCCAGAAGTATTTCCCTTGTTGCCCAGCCCCTACCACTTTTTTACCCTGTAACGCGGTTTGAAATTCGGCGGCGCTGGTGCCCACTTTGCCATAGACAATATCATCATGCTGGGCTTGTACCTTGGAAAGGGTCTTGCCGACTAGATGTTGTCTGAGAAAATGCACGATACGTGCAACCTCTGCGAGTTCGGGCATTTCAAATACAATGTGATAAAACGAAAGATACAGATGCAATATATCAACAAGACAATGCAATAAATGTAGGTATAATGCGAGAGTTATGTGCAAGTCTGCCAAGGTCGTGTCACTACGCGCGACACGGTCACCTGACTTCTCGTATATCAAAAATGTATTAGTCAGATTCCAAGCTAGTCCCAATTAGGACCATCGATGACGGAGGACTGCGGCGAGCAACGGCGGACTGAGCTGATCTTCAAGCTAAACTCGTCTACTTCTCTTATAAAGGGCAAACTAGACCTTTGTCAGAGGAACATATTGAGCTGTCCTCATCAGCCTATCTTATACTTTTGTAACCAATACCAAATTCCCCGCCTATCAGTACCGGGCGCATCATCCATCTCCACTCAAGCTGGCGTGGTTCTGGGCGAAAAACACGACTCGAGAAAGCGGAGGAAGTAAAGGCGGGCATAAGATGTCTCAAGCATCGTCAACAGAAGCTCCGGCATTGACTCCTCAATTCTGTTTCAATGAAAGGCTTCTCAGAGGTTTGTTCATCCGAACGCGCAGGTCATCTTAATCATATGTTTTCACCCAGCTAACCTTCGCCTCCACGCTTCTCCCTTCATCTAGACTTCTTACGTCTTTCTCGGTCAACTATTGACGACTCTATTGCGCAAAATCTCAATGCGCTGATGACTCCAGCCCGCGAGGGTTTCGATCCATCCTCTACCGCCGTACGACAAGTCGACTCGAATTCACGAAAAGCGATCGATCCAACACATTGTCAAGCCTTCACAGATAATGTGCTGTTCCCATCATGGCAGACTCGGTCTGATGTTTTGAGCTATTGCGCTGGTGTCGCGACAAGCCCGGATCCCGATGATCCCGACCTGATCTTGCGAGAGACTGAATCTGCGAGGGACCGAGAGCGAGTGGTCAATGAACGGTTGGATCCTTATTCAGCTCGATTCTTCCCTCGTGAAGCTCGGACAGAGTCACTTGCTAACTTGGTACGGAATCAACGGACTGTGGAAGAGATTATTCGGGCTAGAACTTGGGGTTTGGTGACTGAGAGATGTGGAGGTTCGCCATCATGGGAAGATGCATTGAACAACTGGCGTCATAGCCACCAGCGATAAATTCGACTGCTTTGGGGTGTTTGTTCCCCTTGATGTTGCAGTATCATTGGCGCATTGTTTTTTGTCCTTGTACATTAAATACTAAATACATCACAGCATATATAGCGTTGCTATTCTATAGTCCCTCTCAGAGAGAAGTCAGCCCACCGCTCAGAATTATATAGACTTACTACTAGTAATAGTAGGTAATGTCTGTTGGCAGCACATAATGGTCACAATAGCATTAAATACTTTATTAACTAGTCTAAATACACTTGAACTATTGGAAGTATGTCCATACTGACCAGCTAACTGGTTACTACCCTAATATACTTAGTACCCTAGTTATACTAGTCAAGTTGATGATGGCATCACGCAAACCACGCAATGGAAACCTGCAAACGCAATCTGGTTACACAAAGATTCTTTGACCAGATGCATGAGTTTCTCAGCTTTTGCATTTAAATTGCAATGTAGACCACTCAATATGCTGGCCCTTACATACATCCTGGGAAGAGCAAAGCCCTCACTATCTTATCGGCGCTGGTTCTGCCAAGGTCGGACTCGGAGACGCCGCTCCCCGCACACATCGATTCCTCACTCGCACAAGTCAATTCTCAACCAGCATCGCCCATCATGCCGCAACCATTGAACTCCAAGGACCAGTCCTTGTTCCGTCAGGTGGTTCGCAACTTTGAGCTTAAGCAATACAAGAAAGGTCTAACCTGCCCTATCTCTCCCACCCCCCTCCTCAATCTCTATCTCCCCCATCCCACCAATCCAACCTGCCAGCTAACACCGTTTTCATCACCACAGGCATTAAAACGGCAGACCAGGTTCTTCGTAAGAACCCCAAACATGGCGATACACAGGCGATGAAGGCTCTCATCATGAGTCATTTGGGTCAGTTGGAGGAGGCTTTTACCCTGGCGAAGGAAGCTCTGCGAAATGACATGAAGTCGCACATCTGCTGGCACGTATACGGCCTGCTCTATCGACAAGAGAAGAACTACGAGGAAGCGATCAAGGCCTACCGATTCGCTCTGCGACTGGAGCCCGAGTCCCAGCCCATCCAGCGCGATCTGGCTCTCCTTCAGATGCAGATGCGCGATTTCCAGGGATATATCCAGAGTCGTAGTGCCATGCTTCAGGCGCGCCCCGGCTTCCGACAGAACTGGACCGCATTGGCCATTGCCCACCACTTGTCCGGAGATTTGGAGGAGGCCGAGAAGGTTTTGACTACCTACGAAGATACCTTGAAGGACACCCCACCCGTGGCCGATATGGAGCACTCCGAGGCTTGTCTTTACAAGAACACAATCATCGCGGAGTCAGGGAACCTGGAACGAGCCCTCGAGCACTTGGAGAAAATTGGCTACCGGTGCACTGATGTCCTCGCCGTGATGGAGTTGAAGGCAGACTACCTTTTGCGACTTGGCCGTAAGCCCGAGGCTGAAGAAGCATACACCGCCCTTCTAGACCGAAACCCCGAGAACTCGGTTTACTACAACGGCTTGATCCAAGCAAAGGGAATCCCTGAAACTGATCACAAGGCATTGAAGGCTCTGTATGATGAGTGGGTGGAGAAGAACCCCCGTGGTGATGCGGCTCGTCGCATTCCCCTGGACTTCCTCGAAGGAGAAGATTTCAAGAACGCCGTTGATGTCTACCTGCAGCGCATGCTGAAGAAGGGCGTTCCTTCGCTATTTGCTAACATTAAGCTTTTGTACACCAACTCAGCCAAGCGCGACGTCGTGCAGTCATTAGTAGAGGGATACGTCTCTGGCAAGGCTGGTTCGCAGGCGAACGGCTCTGCTGAAGGTAAAAGCGACAACAACGAGTTCCTCTCTTCCTCCTACTACTTCTTGGCCCAACACTACAACTACCACCTGAGCCGCGACCTTACCAAGGCGATGGAGAATGTTGACAAGGCTATTGAGCTCTCACCGAAGGCGGTCGAGTACCAGATGACCAAGGCGCGTGTCTGGAAACACTACGGCAACACCGTCAAGGCGGCAGAGGAAATGGAGAAGGCTCGTCTCCTGGATGAGAAGGACCGTTATATCAACACAAAGTCCGCCAAGTACCAGCTTCGCAACAACGAAAACGAGAAGGGCCTGGACCTCATGAGCAAGTTCACTCGCAACGAGACTGTCGGAGGCACACTGGGTGACCTGCATGAGATGCAATGTGTTTGGTTCCTCACAGAGGATGCGGAAGCATTCCTGCGTCAGAAGAAGCTTGGTCTCGCTCTCAAGCGTTTCCACTCTGTCTTCAATATCTTCGAGACATGGCAAGAAGACCAGTTTGACTTCCACAGTTTCTCGCTTCGCAAGGGTATGGTTAGAGCCTATGTTGATATGGTCCGTTGGGAGGACCGCCTGCGTGAGCACCCCTTCTACGTCCGAATTGCTCTCGGCGCCATCAAGGCATACCTCCTTCTGAACGACCAACCGGATCTCGCCCACGGACCCATCCCAAGCGGTCCCAACGGCACCGAAGGTTCTGAAGAAGAGCGGAAGAAGGCCCTTAAGAAGGCTAAGAAGGAGCAGCAACGTCTCGAGAAGATCGAGGCCGACAAGCGCGAGGCTAGAAAGGCCGCCGCTGCCAACGCTAAGAGCCAAAGCGTCGACGGCGAGGTCAAGAAGGAGGACGCCGACCCTCTTGGAAATACCCTCGTGCAAACAAAGGATGCTCTCAAGGATGCCATGAAGTTCCTGACCCCCCTCCTCGAGCTCAGCGCACAGAACATTGAAGCTCAATGCCTTGGATTTGAGGTCTATATCAGGAGAAGTATGCCTTCCTTCTCCCTTTCCCCCTCACACCCAGCTCGGCTCCCTTATACTAATAACAACTACTCACAGACAAATATCTCCCCGCCCTGAAGTGTCTCACAGCCGCCCACGCAATCGACCCCACAAACCCAACTCTCCACCTCCAGCTCCTCCAATTCCGCAAAGCCCTCGACGGAATCTCCGAGCCCCTCCCCGCTCAAACCGCAGAAGTAATCAACGCAGACTTCGACAAGCTCCTCCCCAAATCCCAAAACCTCGAAGAATACAACGAGTCTTTCCTGAAATCTCACAAGAACAGCGCTGCCCATGTCGAAGGCGGCTTATCCGGTCGTCAATTCTTGAAGCCTGATACCAAGACCGAATGTGAGAAGGAACTTCTTACTATCCTGGATTCTGCCGATATCACTATCGACCAGGCTCTTTCTGCACTTGAGGCTTTGGATAGGTGGGGAGTTGACCGGACTGCTTTTGCTGAGAAGGCTAGTAAGAAGTGGCCTGAGTCATCGGTTTTTCAGCTGAACTGAGTTGATCGAATGAAATCGGACTGAGTGCAGTCGATGACATATTGAGCTATTTACTACCCAATGATCAAATTTCTTTGCCACTACTCTTGACTTGACTACTTGAAGTTCAAGTCAGTCAATCAACTTGAACAGATATTGGTTCGGGCTGTATAGCTCGTAGCTAGTGGCCAGGTATGAATACTCAAATTCAATGTCCATAGTATGGGCATTGAAAGTGCGGAGGATATTCTCTTGATGAGACAGAATTGACATGAAGTTCTTGTTCTTGTTGTTGAGGACTTGATGGAAGATCGGAGTGGATTTGGAAACTATACCTTGATTCTTTCATGATATGGAATGTGTATCTCAAAAAATTCAAAACATACAATTGATTATTCGTCTACCTAGACTCCATAGTATCATACTACTAGTAGTAGAAAGACTGTCTATCCATCACTACTGGGTAGGTAGTAAAGACCTCGGAGTTTGGGAGATCTCCAGCAACTGGCTCTTGCTGGGCTTGAAGCTTCCAATTAAGGGGGGGGGGGGTTTCTAGTATTACTACTTACTCCAGAATTAATATAGTCTAGTATCTACTGATTCGTCTAGACAGCAGGGTTGAACAATCACAATTAAAATTTCTCAAGTCTATTCAAACTGCAACGCTACATAGCGTACATACAAACCATGCGCCTCTAATATACAGCATCTCGGATGATTGAGGGGGGATATGCAGAGCAAAATAACAATCCCCTTCCATACCATAGGGTATAGTAGAAGGGGAATCAGAGAAACAAGCGAAAATGAAAAAGAAAACACCCGCAAACCATCTATGTATACACACAATTCAAAATATCCAATCCAATCCAATCAGATCCAAATCACGAACTCTCATCATCAAGGTTCCCATAAATAGGCTTACGACGAATAGTCTCATCATCTTCACCATATCCATACTCAATCCACATCCGTCTCCAGAACGGGATTGGAGCAGGACGTTCTTCACCGAGGATGTATTCCTTTTGTTCGGCGATACGGGTAGATCGGGATTCGTCTTCTGTTGAGAGGAGAGAGTGTTGCATTCTTGATGCAATGCGTGAGTCTAAGACGATATCGTCGATCCAGACGCGTTCTTTTCCTTCGTCGTCGACTTTAAAGACCGATTTGTGCCATTCTTTTTCTTCGTGGGAGAGAACGGTTTGTTGTTCGTGGTTGTTTTGGGCTGAATCGGATGCCTCTGATGAGGGGGAGTCGGTGGTGAGTTGGGTATCGACGCTCTGTGTTTCGTTGTTGTAGGGTCTGGATGCGGAGGCTAGGACTATTCCTGCGACTTCTCGGCCGATGTTTTCGGCGAGATGGCGTTGGTTCAGGTAGCGGTATAGACGAATGGGAGTGTTGAGGAAGCCTAGGATGTGGGGGAACTCGATGGGAACTGAGCTGTCGAAGGACTGGGGGAGAGATGGGGGAAGTTGAGCGGTGGAGTAATCGGCTGTGTTGATGTATGCGGGCTTAGGACCGGTAGGCTTGGGCTTTTCCTTCTCTTCTTGTTCGGCCTTGGGCTCTTCTTTCTTGTCTTCTTCGATCTTGAGATCTTCCAGCTTGGCGACTTGGCCGTTGTTAGGCTCGGCGGACTTGGTCTCGGGGGTTTCTTGCTGCTCGGGTGTTGGTGCAGGTTGGTCGCCTGTAGCAATATCTTTCATGGTCTCCTCTGCACCAGCAGCGGGAGCAGCAGTTGGGGCTTCCTCGGCGGGCGCAGCTGGGGGGTCAAGGGGACCCAACCAACCCTCGTGTAATCCACGAACATATTCCTTCCAAGTGTGTCGACCAATGACCAAATCACCCTTAGGACCAGACTCATCGGTGACGCCCATTTTATCCCGCGCCTCCAGAACGACGGACTCGACAGTCGGGTCCTCAACGACGGAACTCTGCTCACCGGCCTTTCTCCGGAGTTTCCGAATGTGCTCCGCGGTACCGGCGCGAACCTCACCCTCACGGCGACCCTCAATGACATTATAATCCAGAGCTGCCGCAGTCAAGATCGGCTTAACATATTCCTTGAAGTGATCACGGGCAATGCGCAGACCATCTCCCGGAGGTGCAGCCAGGTAAACTGTCAATTTGCGGCGCATCTGGTGTACATCCAGGGGTTCCTTGGCGAGGTGGGCGACGAGTTCACACCATTTCTGTTGCGCGCGTCGCTTTTCCCGTCTGTCGTAGATGATGGCACTGGTGAAGGAACCGGTGATGGTGAGGAAGATCATCCAGTTTCGCGAGGGGAGTTTGAAACGCATATTAGGTAGGCCTAGACATGAGGTATGTTAGTGTCTGTGATCGGTGTTGCCTTATGTCAGTTGTGGATATTCTGGATTGGTTCATACCCATCATTTTGAAGACCGGGTTGGGAGGCTTCGGAGCAGCCTGGGGCTTTGCAGGACGTCCGGCGGAGCCAGAACCAGCAGGGCCAGAACCAGCGGGGCCAGCAGAGCCAGCAGAGCCAGCAGAGCTTGATGAGTCTGCCATTGTGAATGAGAGGGGTGACTATAACAATGCACCTTCACAGTGGCAGGGGCAGAGGTAAGGCAAGGAAGGTCGGCAGTTCGAGTTCGGACCGAACGAAAGAAAAGTGAAGCTCGAAAAAAGTCGGGAGGATCATGTCACGTGATACACATACAGTCAACAGACTAACAAATAGCAAATAAATAGCAAAAAACATAACGGGAGTAATAAGGTATTACTAAATATTATATTTGATATTGATAAATTATAGTACTTGGTCTCGTAGATCTGGTAGCTGTAATAACTAATTATATTGAATGTTATGCTGTTCTGTTCCACTTTACTGCTCTGCTAATATACTTGGCCCCTTCTATATGGAGTACCTGGTCACATACAGTTCAGCATCATGACTTCCCTAAAGAGTTTAGCTGTATATTCTAGGCTAGCTATATATACCATATAAACAGAAAAAAATCTAGACCCTTTAGGGAAATCAAGATGCTGAACTGTATGTAACCAGGTGTATGTGGATCTAAGAGGCTCTTGAAGGGGCCAAATATCAATTCAGAATTGTTTATATGTTCAGGTTCCACTTTTTGACCCGACATAGCCCACCAGGCAGATCAAAAATAACAAATTTTGTCCTTCTACTAGAAGTAACCTGTGCAATTCAGCTACCGTACTACGGTAGCTGAATTGCACAGGTTAGTCAGTGACACACAACGTCGCAAAATTGCCTGCCTTGCTGCCCTAGACAAGCAGGGGATCGATACTGGCACTCCTACGGAGTAAGTGTCCTTCGACTATAAACCCAACAGAGCAAGTACTAAGCCATTGAAGGTCACCAAGAAATAAATTCTGGATATCTGATGTACCTGGTCAAATACTCATTCTCTATAATTTGCTTTTAATTGCAGTGTGGAAACGAGTATTTGGTCCTCCGAGGATCTGGAATTTTGAGGGGATTGAATGATACAGACTCAAGGTAGAGCGATTAATAACTACCTACCCTAGGTACTAATCCTTTGGTATCTGGTACTAGATATTAGCATATCTTACATGCCATACCACCACCCTCTAAAAGATTCTTACACTTCCAGGCCGCAAATTGAATTAGGCGATCTCGGCTTTTGATATCGTTTCTTTGGCTTCTCATATTTAGACAGGGGCTCAACGGATTATGCCTAGGTACTAAAATAGCTACTAGCCATAACCCTGGAGTAGTTTTGAGAAAGTCACAACCGTTAGTACTAAATATCCGATCTAGAACTATCAGACTTACTAGTTAGTACCTACTAGTTAGTACCTACTAGTTAGTACCTACTAGTTAGTACCTACTACAGTACACAAAGTTCAGACTTCGCAAAGGTTGACTATTGAATCCCGGGTTGATTGTCCATAGGAATCATACTGGCAGATAAAATAGTATACTTGTGACTCAGTGGCCTATTGAATTTTTGAAACTCCGATTTGGCCCCCAAGATACCTACTAAGGTAGGTACTGCGAGTTTTTCAATTTAGCGCACGGAGTCCTCCGGACACCTATCACTACATTAGTGTAGTGTAGGACATCCATCTGAACCAAATCTTATTACAACTGCCAGTGCAACTTGCGACTGTTGATCATAATCAAATACTAGCATACACCTATGTAATCAATTTATTTAGGAATATAATAGCCCATCTCCAAAGCAATGCAACTTTTCAGCCTACCTGACCCTGACTCAAGAAAGCCTGCAAACTTGTTGCTTAGATCGTCTTGGCAGGGCTCTACTGCGGAACGAATGGCCAATCAAATACGAGAAATATGAGGCTCGAAAAGGCGAAGGAGGCAAACATCTGCAACTAAGAAGTTTTAGTTCAGGCTCTGTAGCATTTTCTGATGCCGCTAATTCACTCACTAGACCATCACGGGATCCCGTCGTCCGTACTCCGAAGCCGAAGATGAGTTCGTTCGCAAAAAGATTTAGAAAGTCCTTAGTCCTGCATATTTTTTTTCTCAACTTTTCGTATTCCTACCTGAGCTGAGCTTTTTTATCAGACAATAATTTCATCCACCACTCGTCGATCATAATGCGCAGTGGGTCGGTGTGGTTGTTGGGCCTGGCTGGCGCAGCCCTATCCAATGCCGTAGCAGTGGATAAGAGGGAAAGTCCGGCGGTGCTTACAGTGCCGATGATTCGAGAGAATAATCACGCTCCGCGTCATTTATCCAAGCGATCAAAGACCATTGCTGTCGATGCTAGCCTAGGAAGCGTGAATGTAGGTTGTCAAAGTATCCGAAGTCAAAACGACCCAAAGGCTAACTTTTCGAACTTGAAGACTCCTACCTATCTCGCCAATATGACATTTGGTACTCCTCCCCAGGATTTCCGGGCAAACTTGGACCTTTGGGAAGATCAGTCTTGGATAAAGAGCGTTTATGGGTCTTCTTGTGCGAAATTCTACCGCCACGATCCATCCGACTGTGATGGATATGGAGGCTATAACCAATCAAGATCAACAACCGCCAAAAAGAATGGGAAATTCTCTAATGATGATGAAGAATTGGACCTCAAAGGTGACTATGTAACTGACGCCTTTTCTATTGGTGGTGTCGATGTGGATGAGTTGAAGCTGGGTGTTATCACGAGTTCTGAGATCATCTCCAGTAAGTTTGTTTCTATATCTACTTCAAGGTGTCGAATATGGATGCTATAACAGCTAACACAATTCACTTGACCAGATACTCTGGGTCTTGGATATGGAGATAGCTCTCTGCCTAACCTGTTGGTAAATGCTGGTGTCATCAATACTCCCGCATTCAGCGTGTACAGAGAAATGGCTCTCTTCGGGGGTGTCAACAAAGCCCAGTACAACGGCTCTCTCTATACGTTCCCTATCGTCAATGAGGAATTCAATGGAACAGAACGCAAAAAGGCTCACCGTATCAACCTAGATGGCATTACCATCAATGATACCGCCGTGGCATCATCTGAATTTGAGCAGAATGCGATTTTCGACGTCGTATTCGGCCTAACTTATTTTCCTAAGGCCATCGTCCAGTCCTTATATGCACAGATTGGTTTGAAAAATCCCATTCCAGACGATTATGGACAAGTGAATTTCTCCTGCAATGCCGTGAGCGATAATACAACGATCGGATTCAAGTTTGGGGACCTTGATCTTGAATTTAATCTTTTTTCAGATTTCGTTAGTCAGGAGAGATTTACGCAGAGTTATCGCTGGTCTCCGGATCAGGAAACTTGCTATTTGACCATCTGTGAGAATACTGATTTCCAAAATGAGGGAAGTGTTGTCCTAGGTGCCAATTTCCTTAACGCTGTTTATGCGGTTTTCGATCTTCAGAATGAAGAGGTCTCTTTGGCGAAATTACCTTATGGTTATTTTAATGAAACTGCCAATGATATCGTTGAGATTACATCGGATGGTGTAGCTGGGGCAGTGAAGGACTCGGCTGGGAGACGAGTAGTTGGAGACTTGAGGATGGCAGCGTTAATAGTTGCGACTGCTATGCTGATTGTGACATTCTAATGTTAGAAGGTTCTAATTGGTTTTATTACATTAGTACCTCGTGGATTTTGTGTTTGAACCAATTTCCTAGTCATGAAACTTAAGCGAGATAGGTCATCTAATGAATTAATTAACTGACTGTGAATTACTAAATCATAGTATAATCAACTTCAAAAATATTGCCCCTGTAAGGAGACCATGATTGTACATTAAAAATAATAATAATAATAATAAAATACCCATTTTAATGTATTTTGAAAGAATTCATGGACATGATTGGTCCTCAACTACTCCTTGCTCCACATTGTAGAAGCATGCTTTTGCTCATTTCAAAAAAAAACTTTGAAGTCTTCATTCTTCTAACTGGTCTGCCACCCAACTTTTATGCCTTGAAAGCCCTGGAGCGAGGAATGGAAGGGGGTATTTCGGCAATGACTACATGTGAGGTATTCGTTGAGATGAGGGGGGCAGTGTGAATGAAATCATCATCATCATCAACATTGACTACATATAAGGTGCGTGGCTGCTGCTATGCCAGCCTGGCATAGTAGAAAATAGTGTAAGCTTAGATACTAGGAAATTAAAATAATCAATTAATCAACTAATCAATTGTATTATGGGTAGCTGTAATTATATCTATACTATAGAGTACGTTAGTAGGTACTAACTAACTGTTACTAACAATAGTAGTGTAAGTCTAGTAAATCCCAAGCTTCTTGTGCACGGCCAGTTGTTGGTAACAAAAGTCCGAAAATATTAAATTACTAAGATCGACCTTTTCCCTTTTCACTCTGCATTTACATTCAGAGAATGGCCACTCATAATTATGGCCCACTGAAACAACACGAGGAACTAACTGAACTGTTGTATCCACCCGGCCAGACCATCGAGGGCCGACCCGAACGATTCAGATTCTACGCGAGCTCTCATTGACACAGTACTTAGGTAGAGTAGATCCATTGTAGTATTGGGGCTGCTTCATCTGTCTGTCAAATAAACAGTATTGACAGTAGCAACAGACAGAATAGACAGAGTAGAATAGTAGTCATTCCAGGTCTTCCTTAGAGACCGAGAGAGAGAGAGAGAAAGAGAAAGTGGATTGCCTCCTGAGCCACCGCTTCTTCCCCCCCGCCTTCTCCTTTCCTTCTTTCTCCAACTTCACCCCTCCTCTTCCTCTTCTCTTCTCCTCTCCCACTTCATCTCTCTCCTTTCATCTCATCTCATTTGGTCTGGTGCTCCCATCTCATCCCTCGGGAGTCTACCACCATGGATCCCAACAATAATAACAATCGTTTAAACACAAACATGAACTACGGCTACAACGACCGCAATTACAATGCCGCCAATAGTCGCGCCTATCCCACCACCCCCTCCGCTTTCCCCCAGCCCATCTATCAAACCCAGGGGGCCCAGGGCTATGTCGATCCTAACGACCCGGCTTATTCCCCCGGCTACTTCATGGCCAACCCGTATCCTCCTCAAACACAGCAGCAATACGCCCAGCAGCAGCAGTATGCGCAGCAGCAACAGCAACAGCAGCAACAGGGTCTGCAGTCGCCTCAGCCCGCTTATCAAAATCGAATGGGTTATGCCAATGATGGAACCAATGGTCTCATTCAACAATTCTCCAACCAGGACTTGAACGCCAATCGTGGGAATTTCTTCGGTCGGGCCAATCCCCCCGCCGCTCCACGTCCTCGCACTGCTGGTGGTTCGCCTGCTGGCCCAGCCCAGGCAGCACACTTGGCTCCTCCGGTGCCTCGAAGCCCCCGACCACCATCAGAGAACGAAGAGCTCCAACGCTTCTCGGACCGATACTCGGAAAATGTGCACAAGCGGGGCAAGGCCGCAAAGGAACTGGTAACCGTCTTCTTCCATGAGAACATCGAGCGGGCCCGTGACCGTAACATGCGGTATGTGTACTCTAGATTTTGATGATGGACCATTTCTTTTCATCCAATGTACCTGCTAACATGGAATTCTTTCCGCCAACAGCTCCGTTGACCTCGACAAGACCCTCCGTGACCCGAATGTTGTAGGCGACAAGAAGCGCCAGGACGCCGAAACAATCTCCAAGAGAGAATCTGACTTCCTTCGATTTCTCCGAACAAAGGAAACCCCGCAGAACTTCCAGACCATCAAGATCATCGGAAAGGGTGCCTTCGGTGAGGTCAAGTTGGTCCAGCGCAAGACAGATGGCAAGATTTATGCTTTGAAATCTTTAATCAAAACCGAGATGTTCAAGAAGGATCAATTGGCGCACGTTCGCGCCGAACGTGATATTTTGGCCGACTCAAAGGATAACCCATGGTTGGTGAAGCTGCACGCTTCCTTCCAGGATACGGCATACCTTTACCTGCTGATGGAGTTCTTGCCCGGTGGTGATCTCATGACCATGCTTATCAAATATGAAATTTTCTCTGAGGATATCACTCGATTCTATATGGCTGAAGTTGTTATGGCTATTGAGGCTGTTCACAAACTTGGCTTCCTTCACCGGTATGTGTTTCAACCTTTCAATCAGGGTGACCTCGACTGTGGAATGCCTTCATAAGATGCTAATTGATAACCAGTGATATCAAACCTGATAATATTCTGCTCGACCGCGGTGGTCACGTCAAGCTGACAGATTTCGGTCTTTCCACCGGTGGAAAGAAGACTCACGACAACGCCTACTACCAAAACCTCCTGAAGAACTCTACATCAAAGGATCGCAACCGCAACTCCGGTTATTTCAACGATGCCATCAACCTGACTGTCTCCAACCGTGGTCAAATTAACACCTGGAGAAAGTCTCGTCGCGCTATGGCTTACTCTACCGTCGGAACTCCCGATTATATTGCTCCCGAAATTTTCAACGGACAAGGATACACTTATCTGTGTGATTGGTGGTCTGTTGGTGCTATTATGTTCGAGTGTCTTGTTGGATGGCCTCCATTCTGCGCTGAGGATACTACCGATACTTACCGTAAGATTGTGAACTGGCGTGAATGTCTCTACTTCCCCGATGAGTTGATTCTCTCGCGTGAATCCGAATCTTTGATTCGAAGGTAACTTCCCTTTCATCCCAATTCCAAAACTCTTCGAGCCTAGCTGACTCTATCAAGCTTCTTGTGTGACCCTGAACACCGTGTCGGTAGCGAGGGCGGCCAACACGGCGGCGCAACTCAAATCAAGAACCACCCCTTCTTCCGAGGTGTCGTCTGGGAACAACTGCGATCTATCCGTGCTCCGTTCGAGCCCCGACTTAGCTCCAACATTGACGTGTCGTACTTCCCTATCGACGAGATCCCCCAGGAAGATACAAGTGCTATTCACCGTGCCCAGGCTCGGGCCATGCCAGACTCGCAGGAAGCAGAGATGAGTCTGCCATTTATTGGATATACCTACAAAGCGTTCAATGCCTTCCAGGCTTCGTAATCTCCCCGGGTTGGGAGATGATGTAGCTGGTTGGTACGCTGTAAAAGAAGGTGCAAAGAAGCAGGCAGGGCTTGCTATGGAACTTTCACTTTCGTATCAGATCAGCATCGACCGGGCCTGCTTGAGGCTTGGGCGTATTTACCATCTGTTCGCCACGAATCGTCATTAAGCATATCAGCGCGATGTTTTCCGAGTCATGTCATGATCCTGAGCGCCGTCTTTTGATTTTAGTTCTGGATATCTATCTAGCCCGTCTGATTATCATATCATATCGATACCTTATGTTGGGGGCGAATGAGGGCTTTGTTGAGAAGTATCATACTATTCATATTTCATTCGCATTCCCGGTCTTGATTTGCATTCTCATAGTCTGGAAAAAAGATTTGCCTTTGTTTATCACTGTCATAGAAGAGATGAGTGAAGTGATGGAGGGCATGTACCTTACCTAGGTACAGTTGTGTATTGTGCTTTAGTATACTCTTCAAGTCCAAAATGTTGAACATTCTACGAAGATCTAGTGATTTTATTGGAATTATCCTAGCAGTGCAATCAATCGAGACTCTTCCGGGATCAATTATGCAGTTGCTCAAGTAGATGTATCATAGTAGATAGAAATTATCAACAGGAAAGAAGAATTGCCCTCGACCCAAACGCCAGTACTCCATTCTCCAGCAGGCAAGCAATTCAGTCAGTTTTGGAGGCAGCTCAGCAGAGTCATCTCATCTCAACTCTGCATAGGAGCCAAACCAGGCACACCACTGAATCTCTCCTCACGCTCCGTCTTGAACATAATCTGCACCCAAAACTGCTTACTATCCTCATCAAACCAAGTCCAATACCTCCCCTCCCTCCGATCAATCTCTCTCGCCTGCAACTTAAACCCACAAGTCTGATAAGGCTCCGCCGCAACAACAAGATACTGATAATCATTATTCGGCTCCTCAACCTTCTGTTCAAACGCCGACATAAATCTCACTCTCGGAGTCACCCCCGGCGTAATTTCCTGATACTGCAACTGAAAAAGCAACCCCAACTGCCTCGTAAGCGGATCCCGAATCTTCGTAATTTTATACCCCGGCCGTCCAATCTTAATAACCTGCTTCTTAACCTGAACACCCATAGCACCAGGTAAAGAAGAAGGATCTTGATTTTTTCCTTCGCGCTGTTCGCGCGCGGCGCGTCGGGCTAGATTCGTTTGATGTTTTCGTCCTTGGGTGTGCGCGAGGTATGAACCGTCGTTTTGATGGACTGTTAGACATAGTCGACATTCGAAGCTTCCGACGTGGTTTTTGAAGAAGTAGGGATCTTTGTCTAGGTCGATTGATTCCATTGCGAGCTTGCGGAGTCGTTCGCGTCGGTCGGCATTTGTTGCGGATTGGGAGGCTACACCTCCGCCTCCAAATTTGGAGCCTGCTCTGTTCTGTGAATGTTAGTTAGATGTTGGTTCTGCTTGAAGGAAGAAGGAGTGAATGCAGCTTACTTGGTAATCCATTGTGAATGGAAGGGGGTGGGTTGAGGTGGAAGTTGTAGATTGCAAATTGTCAAGTGAAGTCGAAGTTGCGCGAGGCAAAACTGGCGGAGGATGACTAAGCGGGTACAACAGACCGCAGAAAGTAGACGGAAATATGATTTACTCCTAATTCTCGACATTTCACTGATATCTACTCTTATCTTTTTGTTTCTCTGCCTTACTTTCGAAGGCTGATCCAATGGATCAGTCACTGGTTGGACAGAGGAGGTCCTTCGATGGCCAGCTGTGTACCATTCGCTATGTTGGCACTGTTCAGGGCACCACAGGTGAATGGCTTGGTGTTGAATGGGACGACGCAACTCGAGGGAAACACGCAGGTGAACATAAAGGAGTTCGTTATTTCACATGTAAGCTCGATCATACCTCCCTGACCCCATGCACGTGGTTATACAGCATCGTATTAACACCACCCCAGGCCAAAGCAAGTACCCCACGGCGGGGTCTTTCGTTCGTCCTTCAAGGCGATCAGATCCTCCAAGAAGCTTTCTAGAGGCACTGCGTGAGAAATATGCCTCTGAATTTGAGCGAGAAGCTGCCAGTCAAGTCAATTCAAGTGGGAAATTACCTGCAAGACCCATTGAAATTAGTGGTAAGGTGGTTGAAGAAGTTGGCTTTGATAAGATTCGCAAACAGCTTGCGGAGCTGCAAGAATTGCGGATTGTGCTGTTAGATGGTCTGCGTATTTCAGGGGTTTTGTCGTCTTATGAACAGCCAGATGATCAGGTTGATCAGGCTGTTCAGGAGATTGCAACTACTTGTCCGCAGATCATTGAGTTGGATCTTAGTCGCAGTTTGTTGACTAGCTGGCGTCATGTTTGGCAAATTTGTTCTCAACTTGAGAAGTTGAGGAAGTTGAAGGTGAAGTAAGTTGAGAAGCCTCGAGAAAATTCGCATTATTCTTGCATATAAATCTGTGATCGAGAGCTAACTCCTGGCACAGCGGTAACCGATTCCATGCGCTGGAGGACGGTCTTGTCTTCCATGGAATCACCGAACTTCACCTTGAAGAAACATTACTGAGCTGGGAAGAGGTAAACATCCCCAGCCCCTTTTCTATACAACAAAAGCTCATCAAAGTCCAGATTGTCGCAATATCATCACGCTTCCCTGCACTAACATCTCTCACTGCCTCCGGCAACCAACTATCAAAAATCACTCAACCTCTCCCAGGCAAAATAACCAAGCTCAATCTTGAAAACAACGAAATATCCACACTCGCCGACATCCAACCTCTGTCCCAATCATCAACACTAGAACACCTGTCTCTCCGAGGAAACAACATTGACAAAATATCTAACACCGACACAGCCACCCCAACACCACCACCACCATTCCAATTCCCAAACTCAACAACATCCCTCGACCTATCCCGCAACAAAATCCCAGATTGGACCTTCCTAAACACTCTCAACCACCTTACTCCCTCCCTCTCAACCCTCCGCATATCAGGAAACCCCCTCTACGACCTCTCCCCCCTCCCACCAGCAATAGCATCCGCAACCTCATCAATGAGCGCATCAAACCCCATGACCGTCGACGAAAGTTTCATGTTAACGCTCTCCCGATTCGGATCTGGTCTAAGGACTCTTAATTTTAGTCGTATTTCGCCTCAGGATCGGTCGAACGCGGAAATGTATTATCTTTCGTTGATTGGGAAGGAATTATCTGCTACGCCGGTTTCGGAGGAGAAAGTGAGGCTGGAGTCTCACCCCAGGTTTGAGGAGTTGTGTGAGTTGTATGGTCGGCCGAATGTTTTGAGGGCTGTTGTTGGTGGTGGGGATGGGGGACGGGTTATTCATCCTAGATCTGTGGCGGCGAGGTTGGTTAGGATGGCTTTTCAACTGTGGAAATCCGGGAATGGAGATGTAAATGGAGACGGAGAAGGGAATTCGGATTCGAATCAGAAGATGAATATGCAGGGAGAGGTTCAGAGAAGGGAGATTCCTATTTCACTTGATTCATATCAAGTTAAGGCTATTGTCTCTAGGATCTATGATTTAGAACCTTATTCGTTCAAATTGGTTTGGGAGACAGATGAATTTGATCCTGTGGAGAAAAGTGTTCAAGGTGCGACGGATTGGGACTATGAGGATGAGGATGAAGATGAGGATGAGATGAGAGGTGTTGGTTCTACAGCTCCAGCTACATCTGATAAGAGTCGGTTTGTTAGGAGGGAGGTTGAACTTGTTGAGTCTACGAGGGATATTGGATTTTTGTTTCAAGGGGAGGTTGGTGAGGTTAGGATTCGTGTTGAAGTGGGTGTATAGCATTCATCTATGAGTTATATAGTATAGATAATATATGAAATTTTCCTCAGTCATCACTATTCCAGTGAGTCAAGTCCCCCTGGACCTGGTATTGACCCCGGGCCTTTTCTTCACGCTTTTTTCGATTAATTCAGGGAAGCGTCTGAACCCAGGCCCATATTCGGCGATCAAAACAGGCATGTTTTTCTTGAGAGCTCAAATCATCTATCCTCTACCCTCGGCTGTTGCATGGAGCCGTCAGAATCACAAAGAGGGTTTACTTTTTCTTCATACCCAGGCGCTCTCGCAATCCCTTCCGTGGCTTGGGGGATGGAGAGACTTGTTTTTCCCATCCCATACCTATGTACCTTGTGCGGGAAGTGGCGATTGATCCAGGCCAGGAACGATTGGCTTGCGTTCTGGGAAGTTGTCTGCTGTGCTCGTCGTACTGGCAATCCCAGCCTTCCTCATGATAGGACTGGGATGAAAGGAAACATTTGCAATCTGTATGCGTAGATGACGACCCCTTGCCAGAGTCGGTTGATATGTCCTTTAGATTGGCCATGACTGCCAAAACCTGTCCAGCAGGTTAGGGAGACACCGCATTTCTTGACAAAGGCCTGCTCAGATACTATCTGAGCAAATTGGGTGACGAACATAATCGGAATGCCCCGAAGGGCTATGTTGCCGAAGATCCAGGTCGGCGACCAGTCGTGTGGTGGCGGCGACATCAAGTCTCGAAGCTGCAATTCGTGAGGTTCAGTCTGCCGCGCCATCTTAAGATAAAGCCCACGTTCTTTGGCCTCCCGGACAGCCTCAAGGGGGGCAACAAAATCCCCCACACGTAACACCTTCTCCGACTGCTTCAGTTCACTGATCGACCAACCTACTGCTCGCTAGTATCTTCCGCATAGCAGATATCCCATGTATATTGGGAACCAGGCGACTCCATGTGCCTCGACGACGATGAGCGGGCCACAGGGAACGCGACACGAGCGTAGCTTCCCTTTCGAGTCGAAATCTGTAATAAATCGTCTCACTGGTGCTTCCGTTAAATATAAAGAGAGTAGGACGAGTATCCAGACATTATACAAGAGAACGTTTGAGGCGTGGATCTTGCATTGCAGGTTTGTGCCTTCGACTATAAAAGTCTTAGGGATGCTCTTCTGAACGTAAATTCTCTAATAGGACACGGTCCACCGGTCGATCCGAATTGTGATTGCCCAAACGACGGGTCCAGGTCCTCGGTTTGCTCTGTCTGACTGTAGAAAAGGCTTTGGCGGTCGTGGATCGGGACCGCAGTCGTCCCCCTGGGCCCAGATGGGCGGCTCTCTGGACGCTTCATCCGAAAAGTCTTCACAAGTCCGGAGTGATTGAGCATGATTTTTCACTGTTTTATATCCCGCGGGTGGGCCCTGTAAAAACTCCTTGATTTCAGAGGATTGATCCTTCGAATTCGGCATATATTCTGAAATTATAGGCAGTGTGTTTAGTCGCTAGATTTTCAGATCTCCGCTGAATTTCAGATCAGTCAACCACCATCTGCATTTGTTCTGTGGACTGGGATGCTTGCAGGCTGAAGAACAGATTGTCATCGCGAGGCGTATATGGTTTCGGTGGCAGTCTAATCTTGGCTGGGCTTTAGAAGGCTTCATGGTTGCTGGATTTCGTATTATTTAATGCCTCCGACCCTGACTGAACACGCCAGGCCCAGCAATTTTGATCACGCTTTTCACTTCTTCTATTAGATGATAGCATGTCTTGGGCTGCACGTCCGTGTTCGCCACTGAAATCCTCATATGTGTCAAATTTCGTACCAGCGTCCTCATGGAGCAGGTTGCACAGGCGTTGAAAGGTTGCCATTTGGTTGTTCACCTGCTTGCCAATATCTTCCAAGAAAGAATTGGGGATTGCCGTGTCTTTGATAATCCTGACCAGTTTCATGATATGCCGCAGGTCATTCCAGGCAGGTGCCTCTCGGTCAAAGCTATCGCCTAGCGCTGATTCCAATATGAGCAGCTCCCACAAAGCACCGTGCTTTACCCATTTAGGCGATTGATCGAAGTAGATTATCTTATAATCCAGGTGGGCTCGGATCTTGCGAACGAAATGCTTCTTGGAGGTCACAATCGGGATATGTTGAGCAAGTTGTTTGTCGATTGGTAATCTCTTAACCATGCTTATGGTTGAACAGTCGGGATTCATGTAAATCTCAACTGCGTGTCTGGTTTAGGGAAAGAGGATGGACCGAATACTGTTGCATTCGGAGTATCATAGTTGTTTTAATAGAAGTCGAGAAGATCCAGAGAGCCAGGTATGGTCCTGACTCTCGACGTGACTCTGTAGCTCACCGACACTGGGTAGATGTTCGCGTCCACATTGCTAAAATGAAAGACCTCCTTTGCATCAAGGCCGAGAATTTCTAGTAGACTTTTCGCATTCATGACGAGTATTTCCAGCAACTATTGGTGTTGAGTGCTGGAATACTGGTCGAAATGGACTTGAATGCAGTGGCGCGCGAAATGGTTCAGGAATTTTTGTGCCTGTATCCAGCGATCTCTGGATGCAGTCTTCCTCCCACTGGATGTAAAGACTACCTGTTTGAAACAGGTTGGAAATTCCAAGCTTTTCAAATTTTGCGCTCTTTTCACGAATTCAGAACATTCGATCTTTCTTAGATTGGACATGGCGATCATCGTCGATACCCAGGTGTGCTCCGAGTAACTTTGGAATTGTCTTGACGTCTGCGA
Source organism: Penicillium sumatraense (assembly GCA_020086695.1). Taxonomy (NCBI): domain Eukaryota; kingdom Fungi; phylum Ascomycota; class Eurotiomycetes; order Eurotiales; family Aspergillaceae; genus Penicillium; species Penicillium sumatraense. The sequence continues at coordinate 1,047,429 of JAGIKU010001370.1, read as the reverse complement.
AGTCTTGAAGCCCAGGTGTACCTGAAAAAATTCACTTCGAGTAGGTAAGGAGAGAAAGAAGCGATTCCACAGGACTACTCTTCTTCCACACTGTGGAATCAGTGGTACGATGAGTACTCATCAAAAACAAGTCGGGCCCACTTGCATCAGCTGAGAAAACTGGTTCATTTATCTAAAATCTTCAAGATTTTTTGACATTCACGAGAACAGTCAATTGATTGGGAATTTCAATCTCGTCCTTCTTCCTTTCTGTTCGAATTCGAGCATTCATGAACTCCATTACCCCTTCAGGTAATAGACATGGGAATTCTGGAGAAAGGGCATCAAGAACATGTCGGCTGCTTGCCTATCGGGCAATGCTACCAGTATTCAGTGCCATGCACGACTCGCCCGACTCACTCTCATCAACACCACCTACAGGGTTGAAACCTTCGAATAACCAAGTTCACGGAAAATCAGAACATATGCCGGGCCTTAGCCCTGGAATAGCACCAAATCCACCCGGATATATATTCGACTTGTACATCTGATTCGCCATAAAACCACAAACGTAGTCTTCCTCTGCCATGCAACTTAGTTCCACTGGAACTACGTTAAAGTGGCACTTTTCAACGATGGCCTCCAATGTCGTGTAATCTTGGCCCCATTTCTTTGGGCGTTGTAGGCAATTAACAAGTCCGAAGGTCTAATTGTTGCAGGAATCTCCCTTATCACAGGGTAAGAAAACCCGGAGACACCCCCATCACGCAGGAGGAATGCTCATATTCCTTCGCTCCAGAATGGGGCATCGGTTAATTCCAGTGTGATGCAAGGCTCTGGTTCTGATTCAGATTGCTCATTCTCCGAGTGGCGGGTAGTCCTAAACAAGTTTAGTATCGAGAGTCCTCACCCTTTTATCTGTTTATTTACTCACAAAGTTGTGATCCCATCGAAGATATGGCCAGTATCTCCGACATACCAGGTGGGAATTTTGTGAAAACATTCTTCAACCTTGGACCGAGAATCATTGAAGGCCTTTGGGGCAAGCCCCGGCCGCGGAGAATTGCGGCTATTGTAACTGGCCGACACTTGAAATTTGACTGTTTAGTATGATGATGTTTCAAGTGGTTCGAATCAAGTTGAGAAATTCAACTCACCTGCTTTAAGCAGACTTGGGATTCGGGATTGCATCCGAATATTTGACGAAAAGGCAGATTAGCGGACTGTATCGTCTGTCTTTCCACGGAATGGCAATGTTGCCTTGTGGCAAATATCTGAAAATGGATTTGTATTTTGTTTCGAACAGCATACTGTTGATGATGTATGCGGGACTCTGTAAGACACAATTAGTAACGAGCACCCTCCAGCACAAAGTGTTTATTTCTCTCCCTATCCCTTCCCGAAATGTCTTTATCGCCTTTCAGCGGTACTTACTTTGTTCTTTCAGAGACCAGTTTATCATGGGCAGTATGGATGATTGCACTGAATAAAATACTTGGTTCAGGCATGAACACCAGAGCTCCAGACCGGCAACTTCATGACGACCCGTCTTCTTTAATAGGACGCAGTCCACTTCATGGCAATTCCTTCTGCTGGACCAGACTCGTCCATCTGCTATTGCCATGGTCCATCCCTCCGAGGACGCTTCACAAGATGTGCGACGTCCACTGTTACTTTCTCTGATTCAGCGCCGAATGGCCGGCATCACGCAAAGATTTTCGACTTGCGTTGGTTTGGAGATGCATTCTAAGAGCACCATACCGCATTGTCATCTCTGTAGGGGATTAGGTACTCCTTCTTGTATCCTAACCCAGACATGCCAACTATGTCATATATCGTAGTATCAATTGATACCTTTGGTAGCTTGACTAATGGTATATGCTCAAGTATTATGTTGAAAAGATTACGATATGCTAAAGCCCGCGGAGAATCTTGGACTCGTGTGACGTTGCGTGTAGTAAATTCCCGCATTCATGACCTGTTTTCCCACCATTTTGCTGGCTTGCGACTTCCGAAAAGGAGAGCTCCGACCTCCTGTTCCGTCCCCGAGTGATTGCATCTCTTGAATGTGCTAGACAATGCATAAGACATTGCCCTGTCTGCTGATGCAAGTGTCGGGATAGCAGATAGCACAGAAACAGCTGAATACTTGACGAGGTATCCACATTAGAAGTCTCATAGACGTGACGATCCCGCGGGTCAATCCATGGTGAGCATCAAGGTATTGCTTCATTCTTGCGGAGATTGCAATTCACAAATCTAGAAAAAAGTTAGGAAACCTGTGTACTCTCTTGATTGAGTCAAAAGAACATACTCCTCAATTTGGATTAATGTTCCCAAGACAAAGTTACATTGTATGTGTCGCCCGACACGGCTCGTTACGATACTCCCATGTATACCGTATACAATATTTATTCAATGCATACAAATTGAATCGTACTCCGGTACAATACAATGCATATTCACACCGCAGGACTTGGAAAAGAAATCCATCATCAAATAGCAACAAATGCAAGTTCGACATTCTTGTCAATGCTGCCATATGGTGTTTCGAGAAGGCGCGTATTGAAACTCTTGGAGTGGCAACTGTACGTTTTTGTTCTCTGGGAGGTCGTGGTTGACCTGCTTTTGATCTAGCCACGCTCTCACATAGGCGATGTCGAAGGGTCAAGACTCCCATGCGACGAATGTTGACCTCTCGGAGGTGAACTCTCCAAGCCTTTCAGCAACCTTTTTTTTGGCTACCCGGGTACTAACTGGCTCCCCCTAGCAGAGTACTATCGCTTTTAATCAATGATATTATTAAACCATCGGAGGCAGTTGATGAAGTTGTGCGATAGGAATTCCACTTCAACGTTGAGACAGACAGTTCGCTTCCAGGTCCCGGGTTGAAAAGAGCGCTGCAGAGTTGCCGCTGCGGTTTGTCTAGCGAGCTAGATGCAGTTTGAGGATACTCTTTCCTAGAAATAATTAACTAAAGCTCATTGCGGGGATTTTCGGGTTAGTAGAACTTACTTGCATTCCGTAAAGAATATCGAGCTCTGGTATGGTTTCGACACCCCCAATTGGGTCGGGTCGTCAGTATACTTCGATGTATACCAGACAAACCCCACTGGGGTGTGCAGAAACAGAAGGTACTGAAGTACACTGCATGTAAAAGGACATGACAACCTTGGTTTGACATCTTGTAAGGGCCACCATATGGTGATTCGAGAAAGCGCGTCCGGGTTCCTCCGAATGTTGATGATCCAAGCCCTCATCTATTAGGGCGGCAGAGATGGATCTCCGTTATACCAAGTATCTTCCAACCTTCAAAAGGAGCTGCAATCTCTATAGAGCAGCTTTGAATATACTCTCGAGACTATGCAACATGACACTTGGCCCAGAGAATGAGGCAAGAAGGGATTGCTCCTTGCAATTGCCGCATGGGTACGAATAATACCTGATTCGACCGTTGCTGTAGAAGTACTCTGTAAGTTATGGACGGTACAGGAACAATGGCCGTATCCATGGCTGAACCAAGTAACGTTCACCATTCAAGTAGGAACGGGAGGATTATACTTAGTCTTGCATGCTCTTGTTGTTGAAATGGAATCAAAATGAGTGATAGGTGATTGAAGTCGTACCCATCCAGGGCTTCAAGCATTGCCGAATGTCAAGCCAGCGGTTCTCCAGGACCCGTCATTCGTAATGACCAAAGTTGATGCAGATTGCCGTCCAATGGTCTTCAGGAGGTTGCGGAAGTTGTCGTTCAGAAACACCTCCACATTTTGTAAAGTGTTGTCCTGTTCGAACGCCGTGCAGAATGCCCTTGCCTCTCCCCCGTTCGAACAGCTCGTCGAACGGAATGTCGTCAAGCTCGCTCGTGGTGATGAATCTTCGAATGTGGGTTTCTCCAAGCAATTCATCTTGAAGATCTGCTCAATGCCACCCAGCTGGGTAACTTGGGTAGTTTGTCTGTTGACACTCCGTGATCAACATCTGGCAGATGTAAACACAACTCCATCTATTGATCTTCTTCAACGCTGTTCAGGTTGATGAGTAACACCCAAAAATTGAACACGGGCGTAACTTACCACTGCAGTCGTGTCTCTGACGTAGGCGTGTATCACCAAGAGCTATCGCATCATCAAGGGCTATACCAAATGGTGACTGCTTAGGTCCTGGCACAACAGACTGGATAACATCTTGTTTGCTGAGGGAAGAATCAAGAGATGATGTTTACATTGATCTGTTTAATTATTTGCATGTTTACATTTACTTGAGGAAGGTGGAGGGGAGGTAAACAAAAGCCAGTCGTGACTGCCGAACCAACGAAGTTAGGGCTATGCAGAATGAAGGAAAGTGCATTGGTGTTGATAGTTAACTATATAGTATGTGCTAGTTACTACTAGGAAAGTATCCTGCTCATTCTAATAATCTTCAATTACAGATTCATTCCATAGATATCATTTTCTATCGATAATCAAAGCCGTTAAGCATAGAGACGTGGACAATCCAACTTGAGTGTAGGAAACAAATAATTGAAGCAGTCAGGTGCCACAGGGTATGAAACTCCCCCACAAAGACGAGTGGCGGAGCATATGCACGAAAAATACAAATCTTCGTCCCAGGAGAGAAGAAACAGAGAGAGAGAGAGAGAGAGGGAAGTAAAGTGAGAGGGTGAAAGAAATGGAAACGGAAACGCCAGAAGGACTTTGCTCGCTCATTGCCCATTCCCTCAAACCCCGATGTTGTAAGGACAAACAATTGCAAGAGACAAAGCAGAGAAGAGAAGGGTGAAGGGTGAAGAGTGAAGCAAGAACAAAGTCACATCTTCCTGAAATCTGAAACGCCTGAGCCATGATGCTTTTTGAATCTCGAATTTTCGAGCAAGAACGCAAACTGTAGAATAAATAGAAAGGGAAAGGGTGAGAAAAAAGTACAAGAAAAAGTCTCTATATGGCCATAGAGCTTCACTGTCATATGAACGTGATACAACCTGCCCCGGAAGAAACAGGCGTATATGAATGAGTTAGTGTACCAGTATCAGTACAAGTACCATATGCATCTTCACCAAACTTATTCGCGAGCAGCCCACCAAGACCGGACCGCCATGCAACAAATTCGTTTGTAAATCTGCGTGGTACCTTTACCCTCAGCCTCCTCCTCAATGAACTTCTGAGCAACAAAGAGCTTAGTACCCGCTTCTTTCTCAGTCGTATATCCAACCTTGGGCAAACTATTAGGGAAATCCGCCCATCGCGCACCCAAGTGTCGTGCAATAGCGATGGAGTAAATAATATCCCGATTTTCATAAGTATCCAATAATTGACGGCATCGTCCGAGTGTATCGTCAATTTGTTTCGCCGAGCTCGCTTCGTTATCGTGTAATGTGAGAAATTCGCCGACTTCGCCCCAGAAATCTAATTGTCGTTGCAAGAATTGATCTGGTGGGTTTGGCGGGGTGGCTGCGTCCATACCCATTGCTCTTGACAAGGAATTTTGTTCGAGATGGCTCCAGCTCAATAGAGCTTCCACTGCGTTCAATCGGGCGGTCGTGGCTAATAAATTCCAGTCTTGTCCGTATTGACCATTCTCTGAGTTCGGCACTTGGCGACATAGCACCATACTTCTCCAGATAATTGAAGCCTCGAAACTTTCTAGACGAGCCACGGTATTTCCGTCACTAAGGTTCCAGTCATTGAATGCGTTGATCAAGGCAGAATAATCGGCCATAAGTTGCGCATCTGCCATAAGCACAGGGAGGGCTTTTTCGGAGTACCATCGGACTTCTAGGAGCTTGTCGATGGCAGGGGCGTAGGTTGCGAGGAAGACGGCTTGGATTTCTTCGAGACGGCCGGGAGGAAGTGTCCCGATAGGGTGAGGAGGGGGAGGTGCGATGCCTCTTAAGGCCATTAAGTCGTTCAGGTTCAGGTTTTTAGCTGTAGGAGTAGCAGATGTTAGCTATTGTTTCTCATATACACGGCAGGTCGACAATTAAAGCGCACCTTTATAAGTAGGCTCTGAGGCCTGCTGGCCATGATCATTGGGATTTTGCATATTTATTTGTGGTTGTTGTGGTTGTTGTTGTGGTGGTGGTGGTGGATTGCTTGGTGGTAGAGAGGATGCGAGGGAAGTTCCGTGGTGGTCGGTTTGATGATCGGTTGAAGCACTGGGTGATTCAGAATGAAGTGAAGGCGCAAAAGGTTGTGACGATGCTGGCATATACCCTGGAGGTGCCGAGGGATACGAAGGAGTCGAAGGCGCAGGGGGTCCTTGTGGATTGACCACCAGTGAAGGAGGAGGATTCGGAGCTGGTTGAATGGCCGAGGGAGTGGATGCTTGAGGCCTGAAAACCGGGTCGTACCCTAAACACTCGCGCTTGCTTTTAACGCAATTTCTGCAAACTGGATGACCTTCGTCGCACTGCGAAAAATTAGTTGTTGAAAATAAAAGACGGATCGTTAAAAATTGGAGAAAGGGGGGAAAGGAAGTCGTGGGCTGAGTAAAAAAGATAAAATAGACGAGACGATGGCGGGGTCTGCGGGCACAAGCGAGGGCGGCCCCGCGAAACCCGCCAAACCGCGCGCAAATCGTGCAAAACTCCATCGCATGTCACATACCTTAATTCGGCGCTTGCGACAGGTTAAACATCCTGTTTTTGTCCGTCGCTTGACTTCCTTTTTGTGTCTCCCGCCCGATAAAAGCTTGTTTGGGTCTCCTGGCATTGGATATCCCATTTGGTTCGAGTTCATACCGGGTTGCGGGACATTCGAAGGATAGCCGGTCATGTATTGTCCCATAGACGTCATCGGAGGCATGTTGGAGGGCATAGGAGATCCAATTGGCGCTTGAGGTACTTGTCCATGTTGTCCCTGTCCATTATTTCCATTGCTTGCGTTCACGCTTGAGAATCCCCCTTGGTTATGGTACATGTCGGAGTTCTGTTGTTGATAATTTTGTTGCGGTTGGGTTTGAAATTGGTGTTGGGACTGCGCCTGCGATGGCTGCTGCTGTCCATCGTATTGCTGTTGCGGTGTAGGACTTTGGGTATATTGGTATGTGCCATTGGATTGCCCTTGGTAGTGATTTGATCCGTTTGACGAGTCTGCCTGGTGGTTCACATGGTTGTGATTGTGTTCCGGTGGGGGTACACTCGTATGGTCGTGATCATCAAAATGACTGTCGTCAAACGTATGATGCTCATCCATGGTGGGGATATCGGTACCAATTGCTGGCAAAGAAGAATCCAAGGAGGGAAGCGTCGTATCAATAGCAGGAAGTGAGAGGTCTGGTGCCGCGGATGATCCCACCGAACGAAGGGCGGAATCGAACGTAGGTAACCCCGTATCGTCGAAGGAATCTGTACCATCCAATCCTGGGATTGTTGTGTCCATTGCCGGAAGAGATGACTCTATAGAGTCCGTAACATTTTGCGTGTCTGTGATGTGCCCGGGGTCATCGTTGATGCCGCTGACAGTCGTCTGCTGGGATATGCTCGTATCCACCGGTGCCACTTCCACTTGTGCAGCTTCCACCTGGGGTTCGTTCACGGGGGCTGGATCCTGATTTGGAACAGGATTTGGCAGAGGATTTGGCGTGCTTGATGTCTCTCCTTCAAACGGTGTCCCAGAATGCGAAACAGGTTGGTTACTGGCGTCTTGAACAGGCGTTGCTGTATGTGTTGGTGTTGGCGCATTCGACTCGGTCGGCAGACTGGCTGGATCTCCAGGATTGGGGTCTGTCGGTTCTGCCATATTCGGCTGGATTATTATTTCCTCTCCTCAGCGATATGGCTGGTCAAATTTGTTGCGCGCGCAATATTAGCGGTTGAAAGCCCCGTTCGAGACAGGCCGAGTTTCGAGGTCAAAGGTGAAGCGATTTGTTGCTGAGCAAAGGCAGCACACCAATTCGATCGGGATGGAACGTAAGAATCATTTATCTGCGGTAGTCTTTGCGTGAAGGTAATGTCAGTAAGGTTCAAGTTTCTAATCTCTCACAGCAGCCAGTGTAAAGTCATTTTTCCGGGTGGTGTCAAACGGGGAGGAACACGCGATTGTGCCATAAATGTGTAGAGAAATTTCCAGGGAGCCCTCGGGGTCTTGCAGGGTCGAATGCTTCGCAGTCAAGCGTCTCTCAGTGGGTTGCGATGTCCAATGCCAGAATCCTCAATCGGCCACCACGGCCATGTTGCACCATTAACTCCGAAATCTTGTTATCCCAAGCAAGAGGAAATCTCCAGGAGGTCAGAGAGACAACCGGGAACATCCAGTTTCCCTCTTTCACAATGACCATGCGGGCCGACCGAGTTTTGCCAGTCGCATTCTTCATGCTATGACCGAGACGACACCACCCCGCTCACACTTCAACCCCGACCGGAGGTCCCATATCAGGAAGGTAGTGAAGGGATTCAATCCGCAGAAGTGGTAGGATATGCTTGATCGCAAAGCTGCTGAAGAGGGGCATCCGAGACACGGCGGGTGGGAGAGAATGCGCTCCGAGAGACGAGATGGGGTTGGGCTGGGTTGGAGAAATCGCGATTGTCAAGTGGAATCTACTCACCGTTTAAAATGTCCTCCGAGGGGGGATGTGATGAGGAGGTGATAGGGAAAAACTCGTTGGGGGGAAACTCGGCGAGTCCGGGGGGCAGCTAGTCGGAGGAGATGCAAAGATGCGCGAAGTTGAAGTTGGAGCGCTAAAGGAGCTTTCCTTTCCGGCGATCCAAAAAGACTCCGCTTCGACGCCGAAAAAAAAAATTGGAGTGGCGCAAGTCTATACTTATGGAACTACAAAAGAAAACAGTCTTTACTGCACATCACACTAAGAAAATACATATTTAAAGTCACTTGGGATTGATGGAATCAATACTATAAATTATTAACTAGTGTTAATTTTCACTTTCCTATACTGTCTGGGTTGATTTTATCCATTTTACCCGGTCGGCTTAGACCCTTTGGACCCTTTGGAAATTTTACTTGAGATTCCATTTGTCCCTAGAATCTCAATGCCACTTTGTTATTTCTGAGCGGTGATTCTCGGTGAAAGAGGGCCTGCATATGAGTGCTGATGTAACAAACCCAAGAGGCTCATGTCGAGATTTGTTGGCTGGGATGTTATTGCACCTCAATAACTCGGCTTGAGCAGACATTTGCATGCCTAGCATATTCATTCATGGCGTGATATTGGTACCATTATCGCAGCAGTGTTCGGATAAAGGCCCCATCTGAATATTCTGATCTGATAGCCTCATGCTGCAAGAAGCGGGGAGAGACAGCTCATCAAATGCATCGAATGCTCGATACCTTCAGTATCACTTTTGCGCCTTTATTTTCTCATAACCTTGGGTTTACGCTTCTTGAATGTAAACCCGGTCACCTCTTCCTTTGCGGATTCAGCACCAACTTCTGGTGTTTCGGCTTCAGTTTTCACGTCTGGTGACTTGTCGGTCTTGACAGCCGATTCCGATTCCCCATCCTCTTTTTTCACGAGGGCAGGCTCCTGCTTTCCCTCTTGAGTCTCCCCTTCCGTAGCTTCGGTCTTGACCTTTTTGAATTCCTTCCTGGAAGAAAGCAAAGCATCCAAATCATCGTCATCATCGTCCTGTTGTCCAGGGTATGTTCTCAATTTAGAGCCCCATCCTTGACTAGCTGTCTTTCCCGGGGCGTGTTCATCTTCCTCTTCCTCTCCCTCTTCTCCCCCTTCAAGTTTGCGCTTGCGAACGCCGATAGACTTGCTCGCTCCCTCAAGACCATCCGCAGCAACATTCGTCTCGGAGAGTGTCTGCCACTCGCCGGCCAAGGACATATCTGCACGGTATTCTTGGGGTATAGCAACGCCCATTTCCGCCAATTGAGCCATTTGTTTCTTTCGATCCTCTATGCTGCCCGGTTTCTCACTAGCCTTTGGCGCTGGTGCCGGCGCTGGACGTGAAGATGTAGAAGCATCCTTGGTTGTGGAGGACCCGCCTCCAACAGCTTGTCGCAATCTCTCAACTTCACTTTTCGCTCGCTGACTTTCTCTTTGTTGGATCTCGTTGTTTTTGTGGATATCTCGGAGGAATCGCTTCAAGCTGCCTTGGTGTTTGGGGCTAGCTTCATGTTGGGTCTTTTCGAAGGGCGTGTCGCGGATAAAGATCTTGCACTGCTTGCACCAGTGGCGGGGCTGAATGGAGGGAAGCCTTCGTTAGTAATGCGCGGAAGTAGATTTGGAGAAATGAGGAGGTGACTTACTGCTGACTTCCAGTACTCGGCCATGACGGACTTAGTATAAGAGGTGATTGTTGTTGGCGCAAACCAGATCGTTGGTGTACCGGGCGTGTATTCCAAAGTACGGGGTGACAGATCGAAATTGATGTGGTGGCATTAACACATCCAGATGCGATAAGATCAGCGACGATATTGTCCGAATGCGGAAATGGCAGCAGCCCGCATGAATCTGGTTCAAAGCACTTCACTAGGGAAGAGATTATAAGAAATGATTGTATAAAATGCATTCTCTCAGATACTGCTGAGTAAGAGCGTATATGAATTTCACTAACTATTTACAATTTGCGAGTATTCAAAACCAAACCACATATCTATAAAATGAGATATCCTTGTCTAGTGAGTGTGCTAATCTTAGCAAGTACTACTTGTACTACTGTTAGTAGCAGTACCCCCTCGATGCAATCTATAAGCGTCATTTCAATTTCTCCTGCTCAGGGACCGGACTCTTGAGCTTCCCAGTCTCAATTCCAAGTCGAACATTCGAAATGGCCCATTCCTCCATCGCGGTAAGAGTCTGGTATATCATTAGCACCTTGAGGTACCCAAGTCCCACTTAATTGCATTTTGAAACTCACCTCCACTGTATAAGTACCCATATGAGGCACAAGAATAACATTTGGATTGCGAATAAGTCCAGGATGAACCTTAGGCTCCTCTTCAAAGACATCCAGCCCAGCAGAAAGAACCTTCCCACTATCCAATGCTTCCACAAGGGCTGCTTCATCCATAACAGCACCACGAGCAGAGTTCACCACAACAACCCCATCCTTCATTTTGGCAAACTCAGGCTTACCAATAATGTGCCGAGTATTTTTCTAAAAAAAAGTTAGCCAAACCCTCAAACTTCGAACTTGGATCGGATAATATCAAAACTCACATTCAAAGGAAGATTCAAACTAATAACATCACTCCTCCCCAACAACTCCTCAAAAGAAACATACTCCGCGCCCCCCGAAAGCTCCTCACTCAATTCCCTCCGATTATGATAAATAACCCTCATACCAAAAACCTCAGCCTTCTTCTTCAAATTCCGTCCAATACCACCCATCCCCAAAATCCCTAATATTTTACCCTGGGGATCATGGCCCAGAGCTGGTGCCGGCTGTCCAATCCATTTACCTTCGCGCAGGGCTTGCATGCCTGTGTTGAAATTGCGCAATGCGCCGAGGATTAGAAACATTGTTGTGTCGGCTGTGGCGTCGTCGACGGCCGTGGGCACGTTTGATACGTGGATTGGGGGATTACGTGCGCTGCAGGCGTGGACGTCGACTTGGTCGTATCCGGCTCCTGTTAAGTAATTAAATGATGAGAATGGGGGCCCTTGACTTAGAGTGAAATGGGACAACTTGGAAAGAGATTGACTTACCACAGTGCGCGAGGAATTTCAATGATTTCGGCAACGCATTGACAAGTTCTTCATCAACTAATCCGGTAACCTTTGCAGAGGCGAATGTTCGATAAGCAGCGACTACACCGTCGAGTTTTCCATCTCGACATTCTTGGATGAATTCCGTGCGATTGGTCGCGGTTGGTTGGACTAGTTCGCCTAGTTCACTTAAAGCTTCCCATGTTTTTTGAGCACTGGTGATGGTTGGTTAGTTTCGGCGAATTGGATTGGGGAAAGTAGGGGATTGTGTATAGTTACGTACTGGTGAATCTTTCCTAAGAGGAGGATTTTGGGTCGAGTTTCGGTAGATACCATTCTGATTGAGTGATGTTGGAAAGGTCTTATGGACAGTTAGCCTCTGGTAGATTACGCTGGAGTGCAGAACTCCCTGACAGCATCGGGCTAAGCCATTGGTCTTAGAAGTGAAGACACAATGTTTCTTCAATTCCCAGATGTAAAATGTAGCTTTCTTGTACTGGGTTCCGCTTGAAATTTGTTCAACTTACCTATCTGAATGATAAAGAGGAGAAGACCGGTGATATCCGACAGAGTACGAAGAGAAACACAATGACCTTGTGGGATAACTTATAGGTATAGGTATAAGATGGGATCTCAAGTCACACAATCGCAAATTCAATCCGTCAGCAACACAAGACCTTAAAATAAGAAAGGAAGAAGGAAATCTAGTCAAAAGAGTCATAACTTAAAAGATACGAAACGAGGACATCGGCCGAGAAAGAATTGCCCCACGCAGATAATGACGGGAGATAGGCCCATATGGCTAATGTATCGGGCAGTTCCCCGCATCCAACCCTTGGATCCTTCCATTAATAATGCGCGCGAATGGGATCGGTTGTTTCCCGACGCTAGAGTGGATAGGGATGGGGTTCTGGAATGGGTAGGTAACTAAGATTCCCTTGGCAATGTAGGGCTTTTTGGGGTACGGCTTCACTTACTTCGGTTTGGCGGGGTATCTTGATCCGAGGATATGCCGCAGGGCAACTGAAATGTTGGTAGCAGCATGCCTACTAGATCATCCTCAGTAGTGCAGAGTCGGTGGCTACGACTGTTATTATAATAGGACTGTTCAATCAGATCTCTGATTGCGATCAATCAAGAATGTAACAGGATTCATCAATGAGGAAGGTTCTTCCGGACTGCATTCATTCACCGGCCCTTCGCTTTGGAGACCATAAGTCTCACCATAGTATACAAATCCAAAATATGATAATTATAGCCTAGATACTATGATCCCTCAACAAGCACACGAGTCCAATCAAACTTCCTCCAGCGCTTCCTAAACCCATCCATCCTCCGATCACTCCCTCGCTGCCATCGACCTTGTCGTTTAATAACATCCGGAGCAACATCCAGCATACCTCCAATAACCTCTCTAGCAAAGAGATCACCCCTCGGCCAACGATTCTCATCCTCAACAATATGACCAAGTCCACCATCTAACTCGAACCAAACATGGAAATAGGGCATCTCCTTGACAAGAGTTCGACGGAAAGCAGATCTACCCAATCCCTGCTTCGATTTCGCCAATGTATCAATAAGTTTGCGATGTTGAGACCATTCCGACTCAGCGCTTAGAATCGATTCTCTGAAGAACGCAGGTGATGTTTCGCCTAGACTGTATGGTAGAGGGACAGCCTCCATGGATGCATGTCGCTTTCGCTGGGGGTGAGCGGCGTTTTCGTAGAAGATTACATCTCGACCTTGGTCGTGATACATGCGTGTTAAACTCTTCATGAAGTTGCGGATTTCTTCCCACTCGTCGTCATCGCATTCCAATAGGTTTGTCCGATGCTGAATCGGAACAATCGTGGCGCCCCCTTCGCTGATTTCGGGCTCGGTGGGGAGTGTGAGGAAGACTCGGGTGGCTAGAGAAACGACGGGTGCGATAGGGGGTGTGTTTGTATCTTCGTGATGGCAAAGTGCGCAATTGTCCAGGATTCGGTTCATTTTACGGAAATCATTGATGGTTGCGTTCTTGAGATCGATCTCGGATTTGTGTACTCTTTTGGCGAGCTTCGAGGCATTGTCATCCATGTACTCGAGGTCATTCTGGAAGAGAATTAGGTTAGAAAATAACAACACTTTTAAAAGGACATTCAGGAAGCAGTTGTCTGAGCAAAGACAAACTTACCACAAACTTAGAATCGCGAGTGATTCGATCCGCCAATTTGGAGCCCTCTCCGCCAAATTGACCGCGGGTCTTGCGTTCTTCACGAACCATGTCTTCAATGGACATATCTTCGTTGGCTTCCACAAGTCCCCGTTCACGACCGCGTTTCGTATCAACCGCTTTGACTTCATTCCTAGCACCAGCCAACATACGATTATTCTGGACGCCAAGAACCACAACATCCGATTCCTTGCGGTTAGCCATCGCAGCTGCAGCGGTATTATATTGCTCTTCAAGTTCAGCTGCATCTGGAGCCTTCTTCAGCTTTGCCTTCATCATTTGGGCCTTCAGGCGATTCAATGCCGTTAGATCGAGAGGCTGAGTGGCATTGGACGGAGCTTCAGTTTCCATTTTTTGACCCTGAGGCTGTGTTCTCAGTTCCTCTTCCGGGTCACGCCTATGCTCAGTAGTCGCACGATGAGATTTCTTCTCGAGCTTTCGCTCTTGGAATAATTCCCCGCTTGGCTTGTCCTTGCCGACGTAGGATTCCCCGTACATCTTACGGCGATCCATTTCAGTTTCTTCTTCTCTCGCATCATCGAATGAGCGAAGGTCTCCGAATCGTTCTACTGCGATTTCATCAACGGCTCTACCGCTGTCCTCGGCCTCTCTGTAGACACCTTTAAGCTTCGTCATTCTCCATTGAGATCCCGAGTCCCCAAATGTATAATCCACCTCATGCTTTGCTGGTTCTTCCTCAATATCTTCGAGAGCTTTGCCATCCTTGAGATCCCGGAGATGATCATTGAGCTCCTTATCGTGGATCTTCAGCTCATAGTCTGCTGAGAGCAATTTGGGTTTCGCGGGTTCTTCTGAGCTTTTGGGGGCTGGTCGCTGGACATAATCGATATCAAGAGCCGAAGGCGCTTCCATCCATGAATCTCGCTTTAATTGATTAGATTCATCTGCGGCTGGCGCAGCAGACTCTTCGCCATCCTTGTCTGAGTCCCTGTGTCGACGTTTGTGGCTGCGATCGCGATCATGATCATCTCCGTGATCGGTCGAGTGACGTGATCGTTTACTTCGGTGACTATCATCGTCTCGGCGTCGATGCTCACGGTCGCGGGATCTAGACGAATGTCGGCGATGGTGGTGGCTGGACCGATGAGAATGCCGCGAGCGTTCTTTACTGCGGTCGCGATCACGATCACGGTCGCGGTCGCGATGATCTCGGTGACGTCGTTCCCGGTCGCTCTTCTCCCGACGCTTATCCTGGTCCTGAGCTAGGGACTTCTCAAAATCTTCCAGCGTCATGGTGTTGGGTGCTGGCGAGAAGCTGAAAAGTAAAAAGAAAGAAGAGCTCAGGAATGACGTTTGGAGCGGCTGGGCGGTCCGCCGATTAGCAGCAGATTGGCAGATTGGCAGATCGTCGGGTTCCCCGCGAAGAAAAAAAAAGTTCCCTCTTCACTTCTCTTTCAAAGTCGACGAAGCTTGTCCTCCACAACAGGCATATCACCTATTACTATTGCTACTTTCGATCTATTGAAATAAAGAACCACCACACGCTCAAATATGGCTTCTCCGGCCGTAAATGTCGTCTGCGTGGGCATGGCAGGTAAGGACTGACCAATGATGAATTGCCCCTCAAGCTACTCAATAGCATGGAGGACGAAGACGAGAAGAAGAGCTGAGAAGCTGACCATTCTGCTCTTTCAGGCTCCGGAAAGACAACATTCATGCAGAGAATCAACTCCCATCTCCACTCGAAAAAGAAAGTGCCCTATGTCCTCAACCTGGACCCCGCGGTGCATTCCGTGCCCTTCGAGAGCAACATCGATATTCGCGACTCAATCAACTACAAAGAGGTCATGAAACAATACAACCTCGGTCCTAACGGCGGTATCTTGACGTCCCTGAACCTCTTCGCTACAAAAGTCGATCAAATCATTCAACTACTGGAAAAGCGTACTGCGCCCAATCCCGAAAACCCCGCTGCAAAGCCAATCGAACACATTCTCGTCGATACCCCCGGTCAAATTGAAGTTTTCGTCTGGAGTGCTTCCGGAAGCATTCTGCTTGAAACTTTCGCTTCTTCTTTCCCTACTGTCATCGCCTATGTCATCGATACTCCCCGCGCCAGTTCGACTAGTACTTTCATGAGCAATATGCTATACGCTTGCAGTATCCTTTACAAGACCAAGCTTCCGATGATTTTGGTCTTCAATAAGACTGATGTTAAAGATGCTGAATTTGCGAAGGAGTGGATGACTGATTTCGATAAGTTCCAAGAAGCTCTTCGACAAGAGGAGGAGTCTGGTGCTTTCGGAACTGAAGGTGGTGTTGGTGGATTTGGAGCTGGTAGTGGATACATGGGATCGCTCTTGAACAGTATGAGTTTGATGCTGGAGGAGTTCTACCGACACTTGAGTGTTGTTGGTGTGAGTTCCATGACTGGTGATGGTGTTGATGAGTTCTTTGAGGCTGTGGAAGTTAAAAGACAAGAGTTTGAGCGTGACTATAAGCCCGAACTTGAGCGCAAGAAGCAGGAGCGGGAAGAAAGCAAGGCTAACCAACGTGATATTGAGTTGGGCAAGTTGATGAAGGATATGAGTGTTAACAGTTCGGGGCGCAGAGAACGCAAGGGCCCCGAGACTGGACCGGAAACTGTTAGTGAGGCCGAGGATGAAGAGGAGGATGAGCTTATCAAGCGTGGCCTTGCCTATGGTGAAGATGATAGCGATGATGATTACGCTGAGGCTGCTGCTGGTGATGATGATGGTCTTTCTCAGCGCTACCAAGAGGCTCTTTCAAATACTCAGGGTGGTGCCTCTGATCAAGACAACAGCTTCACGAGATATCTGCGGGCTAGCAGCATGAACCAACAGTGATGATATTACTTTCTGCTCGGAGTTGCGCATTGGCTTTGGAGTTGGTGGATTTACTTTTCTTTCCTTTTACATGCATCAGAGTACATTTAAATAAAGGTAAAAATCTGAGTTGATATTAATGCCCCTTCTTCCTGTTGCTCTAGTACGTAGTTACGTATTGAGTGAGTACCTCCAAATGCGGCAAATGCAATGACGTCACTTCACTTCTAGCTTGTCGCCTGCCAACATCAACTCAACTCATCTTCAACTTCCTCTTGACACTTCAATCCTCAAGCTTGATAAATCAATAATCATGGATGTAAGTCACACTGACCAGCTCATTTCAACACATAGAATGATGCGCTGATACAATCTCCCAGGTCTTCCACGCCTACACATATTCAACAGCCGGCTGGCTTTCCCTACAAGGCCTATCACTACTCACAGTCCCAAGCATGATAGCCGCCATGCTATTAGACGAAACCAGACCAGCATCCTGTAAATACCCTCTCTACTCTCCTCCACAAATCTTTCTCTCCAATACCAATATCAATACTAACTAACTCCCCCAGCCATCGAAATCTACTTCGCCCGCTGTCTCGGAATGAGCCTAATAACAATCTCAATCCTAACAATAATGCTAACCGGCTCAATCCCACTAAACGCCACAATCGCCGAACCCGTCACAACAGAAGATTCCGACCCAAAAGCCCCCTACGCACTACCAACCCTCATGACTACTTCATTGTTACATGGTTCGTCGGCTTTCTATGCTTATACGTGGTATGCTACGGGTGGACAGGGCGTGTTTGCTTTATCTGTTGCGGGAAATTCAATGCTTGCGGCTGTTGGTCTTTGGTGTGTGCTTTTTGCTAGTAGTAATGGGAAGATTAGTCGGAGGACTGGGGCAGATAAAAGGACTGCGGGGTTTCCTTTCAAGAATTCGGAGGCGGAGAAGAAGCATGGGAAGGGGATTTGATATATTGTCAAATAGGTAATGGGGGGATTGTGGTTTGGGGAGTTTGATTTGAGGTGGTGGAGAGATTGATTGTATTTTGATGGTATAGCGAAGATCTATCTACTTTGATTTTGAGCATGAGAATCTCACTGCATCGAATCGGATTTGATGGAACGGATGTATCGTCTATGATATACTCAGTAGGTGTCTAGGGTGGATTTGATCACCTTTGATATGACAGTGTCCAATCACGGTGGATTTAAGCAGGTACCCGGGGAACTGGTTGTACAAGTAGCACTACATAGTGTTACTTAAGTGAACCATATACCTAAAAGTTCATTTAAAATAATCCATGAGATAGAACCAAGCATTGAGTGCTTAACTATTCTTTAAAATTGAATGTGGGGACTATAACTGATACAGACCAATCAGTATGCGTAACTACGAGGGTCGAATATACCCTGTAGGATATAGTGACAGCGCAGTGGTACAGTGACAGGCATGAGAGTCCGTGCTTATAATGGGATTGAGGGAGATCTGCGAGTGCAGAATAAGCGACGTAACCATTGGCATGGACGAATCCTTCAGTCGATAGCGGGAGGCTTGGCGCATTAGTGGGTGACGGGTGGCGGGGATCAAGTGTGCCAGCAGTGAGAGGAAGAATTCTCTGAGTCGTGAGTACGGAGTAGAGATTTGTAAGATGAACACTTCTAGATCGGAGATCTTAGTCTACCTTAGACGGGCTAGACTAAAGAATATTAATCAGTGAAGCCCGAGTTATGGGGAAACGGGGAAGAGATTGTAGACGGCGAGCCCGGGGACCATCCAGTCTTACTCAGCCTCAAAGCGGAAAGTGCATTTTGAGTGGAGATCCACTTACACTAAAGTACATACTTACTAGTAACTAAGTAGGATGTAGGGAACAGACGGGGACCATTTAGAGTCCGCATTCAGCTCTCTCAGCTGGTCGCCGTCTAATGTAGAGTGAATAGCAGTAGAAGTACGGAGTACTAGAATGCCCTAAAGAGTGCTAGTCAATAGTTAGCATCACTGCACTCAAGTGAGACCCGAACTATATAACCATCCCTGTTCCACGCGGCTCCCAGATCGTGCAACTCTCACTTCAACCAATCACCCTCTCCCCCATACCCGACAAGATCGAGATCAATTGAATTGCCTTCTCGACCAGCATGGATCCACCAGTTCAGTCCTCAAAGGACGCCAGCCCCCTCGGTCCAGATCTCGAGCGCAACGATGATGGTCTGTTTTTGATGAATCGCAGTGTCCGCGATTTCTCTTGGAATGGACTATCTGTCACGGTCAAGGATCGTCAAACCAAGCAAGCCAGGGATCTCATCTCCAATATTACAGGAGATGTGCAGCGAGGTGAATACTCCCAAACAAATTGAATCAAATCCATGCCGGCAAAACCAAACTGACGCTGATGCTGTCCAGGTGAAATGGTCGCTTTGATGGGCCCATCAGGCTGTGGGAAAACAACCCTGCTCAATGTGTTGGCACGACGCCAAGCAGCATCAGGAGCGAAAGTCGAAGGCGAAAGCTATGTGAATGGAGTCAAGGTTGATTCCGCCTCATTCGGTCGCATCACTTCATACGTCGAGCAAGAGGATGCCCTCATCGGATCCTTGACAGTCCGCGAGACGCTCAAGTTCGCGGCAGACCTATCATTGCCCAGGTATGTAAGCCTCCAAGTTGCAGGTTGGAAAATGAAATGTCGTTGTGGCAACGATACCCCGGCATCAATATGGCAGAGGCAATCATCATACTAATATACCCTCGACCCATTCAGCTCCGTGACAAAAAGCCAACGCATCAATCGAATCCAGACTCTAATCGAAGCCTTTGGAATCCAAAACCAAGCCAACACCCTAGTGGGAACCCCAATTCGAAAGGGCATCAGCGGTGGCCAGAAACGACGTGTCAGTGTAGCCAGCCAACTCATCACCTGCCCAAAGATCCTATTCCTAGACGAACCGACCAGTGGTCTAGACTCGACTGCCAGTTTCGAGGTCATGTCGTATGCGAAGGAACTAGCGAGAGCCAACAACGTGAGTTTCAGTTCTATTCCAAATAAGACTGCAGATCGATTGGGTTGAGATTGACCATAATGCCCGCGGGGTGTCGGTAGATCATCATCATTGCGAGTATCCATCAGCCATCGACGACAACTTTTCAACTCTTCGACAAGCTTTTGCTGCTTTCTTCAGGCCGGACGTGCTATTTCGGCCCTTTGTCTGGCCTTGATGGTTACTTCCGATCCATTGGGCATCCGATTCCTGGTAGTACCAACCCCTCGGAGTTTTTGCTTGATGTTGTAAGCTCGGACTTTGGTAATGCTAAAGGTGTTGCACAAGAGCGGGTGCAAGCTATTCAGCAGAGATGGACCGATTCTGAGGAAGAAACTAATATCGCGCGGCGAGTTGCTGATCGGACCAGGGTGATCGAGAAAAATGGGGATAAGGTTGATATGGAGGATATTGCTCGACCGGGTTCGATCAGGATTACGGCTGCGTTGCTTCATCGATCTTTCATCAAGAGCTATCGTGATGTGGTGGCTTATGGAATTAGAATTGTGATGTATCTTGGTATGTTCCCTGCTCGACTTTCTGGAACCAAATGGGAAATACTAATTAAACTCACTTCAGGTCTCGCCATCATGATGGGAACAGTCTGGCTGCGTCTACATCCTTCTCAAGAATCCATCCAGCCATTTGTCAATGCCATTGTAAGAATACAATAGCCCGCCATTGACCAGGGAATTGCAAATTAGCTAATATTATCACAGTTCTTCGGCTCCGCATTCATGTCGTTCATGGCCGTAGCATATGTGCCAGCATTCTTAGAAGACCGAACAAACTTTGTCAAAGAACGAGCGAACGGCCTGTACGGAGCTACTCCATTCATGGTTTCAAACTTTCTCATCGGACTACCCTTTCTCTGTAAGTAATGTCTCTGCACATTATTCAAACCTTGATTTCAACATACCATTCCAACAAAAGGAAAAGGAAAAGGATTACCTCTAACAAACTCAGTCATTATCTCGATGCTATTCTCCATCATTTCCTACTGGCTCTCCAACTTCCGCCCCGACGGCGAGGCCTTCATGACCTGGGTAATGTGGATCTTCCTCGATCTAGTAGCAGCCGAATCCCTTGTCGTCTTCGCCACGTCTATTTTCCCGAACTTTGTCATTGCGCTCGCACTGGTCGCCTTTGCCAATGGTCTTTGGATGAGTGTGGGTGGATTCCTCGTCACCCCAGCTATTCTGAATCCATTCTGGAAATACGTTTTTCACTACATCGATTACCAGGTAAGCCTAAGCCCCAATCAGAGCGTATACTATCCTACCTCCTACCTCCTATCTCTCCTTTCCCCTCTCCCCATGCGACTATCATGTGGAACAAAACATCTCTAATGGAAGTCCCAGGCATACGTCTTCCAAGGCATGATGGTAAACGAATTCGCAAAACGGAACTACTCCTGCGGCACGAGCTGTCAGTGCATGTACATCACCGACCTCGCCGATCAGTGTCAGATCCGCGGAACCGGCGTACTGGCTACGTACGGGTATGCAACCGGAAGAACGGGGAAATGGGCGGGGATTCTCGTGGGTATCATTGCGGTGTATCGACTCTTTGGCTGGATTGCGCTTCAGCTGCGCAAGACTTGATTCATACCTCAGTTACCATGTTAAGTGTCCCACGCTGCACTGTGTTGTGCTGCCTTCGAGGCGGTAATGCGTTGAGTGTGTCGGTCGTGGTCGTGTATCAGTACATTCTACTTTCTGTTTTACTTTATCCACTATGCTAATTGTAATTGCATTTCAAATCCGAAGTTCGACTGCGTTTATCTGAAACTTCAGCTCGGAGAGAATAGTATCTTGATCTATCCTGATCAATGTTCCGAGCATTCATTCTCCGGTGGGCTCTCTTACTTTCCTCCTTGCGCTTGAGTCCCATTACCACCAATCCAAATCCAAAATCAAATCTAATACCCATGTCCATGTCCCGTCCATACCATGCCATCTGTCTATGCAAATGCGCAAGTCCCTTGTAGAAGAATGAATCTTGTCATTGCCCTAACCATACCTAGGAAACCTACTACTGTATGTAAGCATTGCCGTAGTGCAACCAATGAACCCAGACACGGACTGCCACGACAACTAGTATTAGTTTGTACGACACGATCGAGTCACCAGAATGAATTAACATGTCTAATTGAGCATTGATTTCTTGCCACATACTCAATTACCATAACCTAGCTTGGTTCGTAGTTGATTATAATTCAGCTGAGCCTGAGGGTATCAGGATCGATCACGAGGTAGTTTCGAATGGTGTTGGTTTACGCACGTCCTTGCGGAAACTCTACAGAAGCCTTCTGAAAAATTTCCACATATTGTACTCGAGAGTCCGAGTCTCAGACTTAATTTAGACAGATAAGCAAATCAAGGTCTGTCCCAAATGCTCACAATTTTCCGAAACAAATCCAATGGAGTTCTAAGAATACATCTGAAAAGAGCGGTGAAGCAGTCCAACCCGTGAAGCTGATGCCACCCTGCAGAACTGGACGCAAGGGGGGTATCTCTACTTAGCTTTAGTAACATACTAAGGTAGTTAGTTAAGCAGTTACTAAGTATGTACTCGATACTGAGGAGTGGTGGAGGTGGTGGTGGGAAAGCGGGGTTTTGTACCTACTGTACATTCTACAGTACTTAGTAACTTGGCATCAATTGACCAGTGAGTGCGGAGTAACTATAGTATACAGCAACACATAATGTTAATGGTTGAGGGTCAAGCAGGAAGTGAGGAGAAATAGTTACTCTTGGAGAGTACTGTATCGTATCCTCCGAAGCATGGCACAATGTCATGCGTGCGGAAGCTTATTGAACCATGCGGCTGGGGAATTGCGAAATTTCCTGCTTTGATGCACACCCAGGATCTGTACCGCCATTGTCGTAGGTGTTAATCTACATACTCCGTAGATGAGATCGATCTGGATCGGATCGGGTGTGATGATGATGACGATGATTCCATTTCTCTGCTTCTCTGCTATGCTCTGCTGTGTTATGCTAGGCAGCTTTGCTTTGCTTTGCCTGCTGCTTTGCTCTGCACTGCTGCTCGCACTGCTGCTTGCTGAGTGAGGCGGTCTCAAGTGGAGGCCTAGAAGAGCCGCATGGATGATCCAGGTCTGGAACTGGATCTGGGGTGAGCTGTTCATTCGAGTTGGGATGGATCCGGGCTCAGTTCCCGTCTCTTCCCTTCCCTTCCCTCCTTTTCGCTTCCCCTCTTTTGCGAAGTACTTGTACTTGCACTTGTACATAGAACTAACTAGTTACCGGGGGATATCACACAGTCTAAGTACTCAGTACGAGATGGTGGAGGGGTAGGTCAATGCTCTGATTTCCGGCGCATGTCTTGCACGCTATCACTCACACGTGCGGAATTGATGGTCGTGCGGGCGGGATAGAATGAAAATGGACTCCATCGAGCTTCTATCTGCTGTACGGAGATGAAGTTGAGGACGCAAGGGATGAGAATGGATTGATGGGGAAATGATGGTCGCGTCCGTGCTGCACGTCATTAGTTCAGCATAGTGAATAATACAACAGCAATTACAGTATACTATCACCTAGTGTTAGTATCTTGTACTGACTATACTATAGTATACTATACTGGTAGCCCGAGTATGTTGATACTGTACTCCATACTCATACTGTACGTATCTGTCTGTTAATGAGTCACCGGAGAAGAAACCAGCTCCATAGAGACCCCGCCACATGGACCGGACAGACCGGATGCTAGTCGAGAGTGCGGTTCTAGCGTGGTTCGACGGGATCCACCGATGGAAGTGGCGACATCTGGAGGGTGTGGTTAGTCTTGTTAGTCTTGTTAGTGTGGTTAGTCTGGTAGATGAGATGGTAGACATGCAGCGGCACTCCACCGACTTTTCGGGTACGGTACATTGACATTGTGAGTCAACTATACAGAATACTCTGTAGATATTGTTGATTTACTCTTAGTGTTGAGCTATATTCTACTTATTATTTTAATGATATATTAAATATACTATATACTATATCTGTGTGGTGAATAGATAGTATCAGAGTGAGGCTGAGTTGGGCCGCCATTGGGCTTATACATACAGTTCTATACTGTATACCTCCAGTGTATCACTATCAACAAGAAATATGAATACATTAAATATCTAGGTATGCTAAATAGTATAATATAAACATAATTACAAATACAATAAATGTACATAACTATGTAATATTTACTATTTACTATTTACTATTTACTAATCTAATTGTATAGTTCTTGTTTACTGCTGTATACTAATGAACCAGGGATCCAAGCGGGTCCCGAGCTTTAAGTGTCACACATCGTTTTTTATGATGACGCCCCCCTCCGTTTTTTTCCTGTTGGGCCGTGAAACATTCACTTCTTCCTCTACTCCCTCTCTACTCACTCCTTCTACTCTACTCGCTCTATCCTGCATCTCTCTCTTCTCTTTTCTTTCCTTTTCTCTTCTTCTCTTCCTTTCCTTTCTCCCCATCTCCCTTATATACTCCCCCCTCGTCTTCTCTCCCTCTACCGGTACTCTCTCTACGTTCTCTCCCCACTTCCACTATCTCTATCGCTGCCCTACTCCACCACACCCCACTGGGTACCAGTCAGGCAGAATATCCAAAACCAAACCCAACCCAAAAGGCCACAAGCTGCAGCTGCAGTCCATTCTCAACCACTCGGCTGAATTCGTGGTGACCCACGAACACCCAACGACGCTCTCTGCGCCGCCCGACCGTTCTCGTTTCTGCCCGCCTAATTTCCCACCAATTTCGATGGAGATATTGCGATCTGGAAGACAACACTTCACACTCTCCGCACGTTGACAGAGCCCGACCCTCTGCCTTTCGTACGCCTCCCCTGGCGATCGGCAGGTTCGCCGTCAAAAGTCCAATCGCCCGGTTGGGCGAGAGACGTTGCAGAGGGAGATACCAGATTACTGCAACAGAAGAGATCAAACCGCGCGCGCGTGTGCGACAGAAACAGACAACCTGCGCAAAGAATCCATCAAGGGTGTTCCCCGGTGGAGAGGGGACCAAGCATCATCAGCAGAAAAAAAATACCTTCGCACACAAACCAGGGCTGCTGAAGCTGCACTGACTCATCCGATTTCCCTTTTTTGAAATATTTTTTTTATCTTCTCTCTTTTTTCACTACACGACACATCTCTTGCAGCCCTTCTCTCTGCCATCGGGCAAAGAGTTGGTGGCGTGCAGCCAGTCCAGCCAAGCAGATCTTTCCCTGTCGGCGCAGTGGGTAAGCAAATCCCACTTCACTGTCCCTCATCCACATCCACATCATAATCCCCTCCCCCTCCAAAACGGGTCTTAGCCTGGATGACCTGACTAAAAAAAGTCCTGCTTAGTTTCCAGCCCATTCCGAACCTCCCTGCAGGCCATGGCGGGCAAGAAACCCATTCCAGCCACCGTGGAGGATTACGACGAGGAGTTTGATGACATCGTACCCGAAAGCCAACAGGTTGCCAATACTGCTGCCAAAGTAGTCACCAGGTCTGATCATAGATTCCCAGCGGAGCCGCTGATCGACGGCGCCAGTGACTCAGGCTATTCTAGTCGCACCGCCGCCACCGCCAACAGCACCCAATCTGGTCCGTCGGGCGGGAAAAGTCCTCCGGTCCCTCATAAACTGCACATGCCCAAGCAGCGAGCCGACCTCGACAGAAAAACATCCATCCGCAGAGAAAGAAAAGACAAGGACCGTTCCAGGCCAGGCCACGAAGAGAGTATGCGGGTTGGTGCCTATCCGGGCTCCGCCCAATATCATTCTCACGTGCCCCGGTCGCCGTCCAAGTCGCGCAGACGAGATTCTTCCGCCCGTCATTACCAGGACGCTACCCACTACTACGAAGGTGGTCCCGTCTATCATCACCAACCGTCAACCCCAATCGACCGTCATCCGAACATGGAGTACCCGCCCTCCTTGTACGGCCGTCCACCAATGCCGGACATGGTCCCTTCCTCACCGCACTCCTACGCCCCACGTCACGCCTATGCCTATGAGGAATACCATCGTCCCTCGAGTCGTCCAAGTCGGTCTCATTCATACCGACACCCAGGTGGTTACCACCAAGAGCGGCCTATGAGTATGAGCTTCCACGAGATGTCATCCATGGGTCCGCCAGGCTTGTATCATCCGCAAGTGAACCCATATGAATATGGACCAAGTGCCGGTCCACCTCCTTCTAACTCGGCTTACTATGCATCATCACCTTACGGAGCCG
This sequence comes from Penicillium sumatraense, assembly GCA_020086695.1. Lineage (NCBI taxonomy): Eukaryota > Fungi > Ascomycota > Eurotiomycetes > Eurotiales > Aspergillaceae > Penicillium > Penicillium sumatraense. The sequence continues at coordinate 1,021,532 of JAGIKU010001370.1, read as the reverse complement.
GATCTTACATGGGTTATGCCGGGTCGGAGTATACCGCTCCCATGGAATACGGACCCGAAAGATCTCCATCTCGGACTCGCGAGCCTTCCCGTTCTCGTCGAGGTTCTGTTTATGATCGCCGTATGATCGAGCCAGAGGAAATATTCCCAGTCCCAGACCTCGAGGAATTTGAGCCAATGGAACGTTACTCATCTCGTGAACCACGAGGGCGTCACAGCTCCAAGCCGAGCCAAGGCCGTGATGAAGATTATTACCGGGACTACAGTCGGATGCCACCTCCGCCTCCACCTATGCCAAAGGCCAGAGCTGCTCCCAAAATTATCCAGAACAAACGCCCGGATGGTCCTCGGAAATCCCAGACCGTGCAAGCCGTTCCCTCTGTTCCAACCCGCCGCATGTCTCGAGCAGCTGCGGACCATGGTGCAGATTTCATGGATGTGTCAGACCTTAGAAATACCCTTCCGGATCCAGGCCACCGCCGGCTATCCCGAGAAGCAGGAATGATTCCCGATCGGACACAGAGTATGCGCGAGAGCAGAAGATCCAATTCTTACCACGACACGGGCCGCGGTGCTCGCGTAGCCGTCGAGAACTCCCGCCGACGCCGTCCCGAGCGTTCGGAGCAGTACTACTACGATGACCACGACAGCCACGGAGGTGATTTAGAGGATCAAGTTTCAAACGTTGAGGAATATCAAAACGCCAAGGCCGGCCGCTCTGGAGCCGCCGCTGCACTTCCCCCGTCAACCGAGTCACTCATTCCGAAGATGGCTAATGGTGCGGGCAGTGACAACGGTAGCAGAAAGAGTGGGTCAAACAGCAGTCGTGAGAGCGGAACTGGGTCCAAAGCAGGACAAGATAAGAACATCAGTCTTATGATGGATGGAATTCAACTCGGTTTTAAGGAGGAGGCGGTTCAGGGCAAGATGATTAACATTCGAAGTGACGACGCAGGCGGCTTCCACCTCAGTCTTGGTGGTAGTCGCAAGCCGAAAGCTTACTTGCCTTCTGGATCGTCATACTCTGATAAAACGAATACTGCAAGCCGACGAGAGTTGGTGGAAGATGTGCGACGAACGCGCGATGATCGACGCTTGGAACGTGGTAGTAGGCGGTCTTCACAGTCCACCTACGGCCGACGATACTAAGTGTCAGATGAACGCCGGGTCTGCTATTTTTCTTTCGCCCCTACTCTCTGTTGGTTTATATTTAAGTTAAGTTGGGTTGGATTGATTCCATTTATGTCTATATGTCGGATGATCTTATGTTCTCTTTTACGTTACGTTCTCGGTAACCCCGCTTATTAGCGGGCTGCATCCTCTCTCAAAAGTTGGAAAAAAAAATTCCCCTTCTTTTTTCTTTGATTTATGAAGCGTCTTTTTTCTCTATTCGGGCGGATATTGTGTGGGTTGGAATTTGGAACCAAAAACAAAAACGGGTGTTTTGTGCAAAGCTTTCACAGGGCGGGTTTGTTTCTTTTGGCTTGGCGTCTTCGTCTTCTGTTTCGCTCGCTCGGCTGTTCTTCGCGCCTCGGGGGCAAGAAGGACACACGAGAGCAGAGCAGAGATGAAGACAAGCTTTAACCTGTCCCGAGTCGGACTGGGAGGACTCCCTGGTTTTTCTGTCTTTTTGCAATTGCTATCTTGCGTTTGGGTGATGTTGGGCCATCCTTTTCCAATTATACCTTGCATGCTATGCTTCACGGCTGTGTCTGTGTAAGGAAACTTTCGTGATTTGAGACGCCTGATGAATTCCCGACACGGTGATATGATTGTACGATTTTGATGACCTACGATGACGAGTTCGATGATGCTTTGCCTGTTTTCTTTTCTTTCAGCTTTTTTCATTCCAGCTTTTTTTTATTTCATCTCGTCATTTGCGCTTTTTCTCATTCTCCTCATATCCTCATCTGCTAGCGTGTATAGCTCGCTTCATCCATGTCTCATGTTTGTCTTCATGTCCATGTTTATGCTTATGCTTATGCTTATGCCTTTGTCTTCACCTCTGCCAATACCTCGAGTTGTCTGTTGTCATCTGATCTGATCCTGGTCCTGGTCATGGTCATGGCCCTGGTTTGGTCCTAGTTCCGGTCTTCCAATTTATTTTGGACTGGACTGAACTGCATTGGACTTGACTCGACTGGATCCTCGACCCTCGACCTCGACTCACTTCGACTCGACTAGACAGATACCAACTCGAGACTTGGGAAGCTGCACCTTTTATCATACTGGGTCTGGTTCTCTTTCTCCTGGTTTCGTTACGTTACTGCTACTGGTTTGCGTTCGTGTTGGAGGGGAGAGAATATACCCATGTCTTATGTCTTTGCTTTCATATTACCTTTTTTTTCCCTTGCCGATTTTTTCCATTCCCCATTCCCATCTCCCTTTTTACTACCTTGTCATGTCTCAACACCAGGTCATCCCTTTTTTTTGGAAGCGCTTCTTCGGCATCGTATTTATATTTGTATAAGCCTGCTTCAAGCGTAGGGTTAATTTGTATGACAACGTATACTTTTTTTTCGACTTGACTTATATTACTCTACACTTATACTGCAGATAGTAAATTGTAGAATCTTGGACTGGATCGAGTAAATTGTCATCTCTCCAATAAGTAGCTTGAAAGTACTGCTTCTGGCTATCGGACTTGATCGTCCGACTGGACCTTCCTGGGTGAAAGTTTCTCACTTAGTAACCGAGCAACTTAAAACATGTTCAATTACAATTGTTACCAACTTGAAGTTAGATGAATCTAGACCTGGCTCAGATAGTATCTACCTAATCAATGAGGTCTTCCATTTAATCAAATAGTAATATACTAGGATTCTGACATATTCAACTTAAAAAACTGAATATTTTCACGATCCTCTCTTGTTTCAAAGGTTCAGGAAAGAAAATAGTCTTTGGATCAAACTGGGGTCTGATAAAATGAATTCCCTAGCTATCTTAATGTAAGAAACATCTGGTCCCGTTCCGTTCCGTACAAGTCGATGGTATCTCGTTAGCTTCGAGGTTTTCACCTGAACCAATATGAAGCGTAGTTACGACTTGTGAGGCTTGCAAAGAAACCAGGTGGTTTTGTGGAGGATGCAAAAAACAGTCCATTGTACCTACAATTAGAGCCAGCCTTCGTAGGTATCATCTTGCGACCAGGAGGATCGCCGACCTCCCACTTCTCTTCGATCAGGTACTGCGAAGACACCTTCCATTGAGCAAGACTGGCTTCTCTTAACCTCATAGCGAGCTCCTTCACTGTTCCTTCCCAACGTTGCTGTTTGCCCATGTCGGCGAATCAAAATGACTTAGCGTTGAAGTCTGGCGTTTTGGCGGTGGGAATGGAGATTTGCGTTGAGGTGAAGGTAGAAGGATGAAGCTGATGCAAAGATGTAAAGGCGAAGATCAATAAAGCAGTCAGCAGAGCAGATTCCGGTGAGGATGAAGAGGTTGTATGGTGGATTGAGCTGGATGTCGAAACTGTAGATTGGTGTGACCGGACGAAGAAAGGGAAGGCTGTCCCATCCCCCCCCCCCCTTCCTCCGAACGCCGCGCAAAGAACAGATCATAACAGAAAATAAGATAGGGGAACATAAAAAAGCAGAAGAGCCACAAGAATCTATTGATTGGCCCACCCCATATTTTCCATTTCATCCAGAAGCCGACGGCATATATCGGCTGCCTCGTGATTCCACCCCTGGGAATCCTGATGAACTCTACCATCCCAACACTCAGGATCATGTTCCGCAGCTTCCTCGCCTGCAGCAACAGATCTGTTTTTGCTACCGCCTCTCCTTGAGAATTGCGCCAGTCGTTGCTCCTCCAGTTGTCGATCCAGCTGTTCATACAATCCACTGCATACCTCGAGTCAGAGTAGATCTTGACAACGAGAAAAGGATTGTAAGCCAAATGAATATAGCGGTCCAGTGCCCACTACATTATTGAAGCCGACGATGGGCTGTTCCCAGATGTTGGAGGAATGGCTCCAACTTTTGACTTGTCTTGTTCTGGATACAGCGCGCACCATTGTCGAAGCCATATATCTCCAGATATATGGCTGAGCGGTCTGTTTCATTCATTGCAATCGTAAGCAATATCATTGAATCGGCTAGCCGAACATTGCGCAAGGTGACTTCCCGCTTCCCGTTGTTGGTTTCCAATGTAGTTTGACGAAAGTCTCATCGAGGCTAGGGAATCCGAATATTTCGATTCGCATCAATTTCGTACGAAGGCACGGAGCGAATGCTCGAGATGGCCTGCTGTGCGGGGATCCTTGATGCTCAGTGATTGTGATCAAATACGGCGAGGAGATTATTAAGTTTTTGAGTTTGTGGAGTGCACTGGGAAAGACTTGCCGGACTGTGTCCGGAGATGGGGACGCATACATAAGGATAGCTTCGTTATTGACAACGAGGTCGTTGTCCAACTGCCAGTTGTTCGGGGTAGTCGCAATTCGGGGTTATCTGAGGCGCGCTGAAAACGCATTCGGGAATGGATTGGTCAAAATTGTCGACCATTGCGGATGGGGAGCAGCGAACATAGACACTGTCTACACCTTGGAGATCGGCTTGCTGTATCTGTCCGGCGTGGTTTTCAAATATACATTATATTCATCGGTAACGCACGTCGCTCAACTTCAGGACCTCATCCTGATCTACGTCCCACTGACGAAGAATCAATCGAACGTCTTCCGAAGTCTTCCCCAAGCCTTTGCAGTTGTACTTGAATCCGATAAACCCACCCAGTCGTTTGGTCTCAGGTCTGTTCTCGCAAGAGGAGTCTGTCACAAGTAACTCTTCATAAAACTGCTGACTGACAAAGCCACAAATTTCTGGTGCCATCCGGTATTGTGTGGTCAGCTGCACGCTTGGTAGTCCGGAAATGAGTAGTCTCTCGAAGAGTGAGACCTTCTCAGAAACTTCACACTCATTTTTATATTCCGATAAAACTGTTGGGCGAAGTTAATTGGCGTCACCGATTATGACAATCTTGTTTAGGTTACTAAGTTTGAAACCTATGGCGGTGATTGCGACAACTTCAGGGATTTGTGAGGCCTCCTCAAGCAGGAGGAATTTAGGCTTAAACAAACGCAGAATTGGTCGGCCTGTAGTAGTCGCTGTGTAAAATATGACTTTCGCGCTTGAAAGCGTGAAGACTTGTAGTCTTTCCCACGACCTCTTAAACCCCTTGTTGAGCTGCCGCTTAAGAGCAGAAAGGCGTCTTGCCTTATCTTTATTAGCAGGCTCTACTGTATTTCTCTCAAAATATCACAGGTAGAATTGCCACTATGCAATTTCTAACAACAGCAGCATCTCAGTATCGGTAGAGGATGAGGAAGCCCCAGCCTCTTGACTATACGAAGTAATTTCCTTAGCACAGTCAAGGATATGTCTAGATAGCTGAGGGACAAGGAAATTGTCTTGAGTAACTCATCTGTGAATTTTGCCTTTGAAAAAGCCGGGTAGAGCTCTCGAAATTGGTCAAACCGATGGGGGTCGGCTTTAACAGAAATATCAGGCGCTGCTTCAACATCGGGTGTTGATACCAGTAGATGGGCCCAGGATATGTCGTCCCGTTGTACTGAAGATGGCAAGATACGAATGAGACGTAACTGAACGCTCCGGGAGCAGTGGTCCCAATTCCATCAGAATCGAGATGTTTGTCAACAGCGACTGAATATACTTGAATCTTCCCCTCAAACAATTTGCCGTCGCCTTTGACTTTAGTCTCGGAATGAATTTTACTTCATTGTTAAACACGACGTCGCAAGCTGTGATTTCGTCGACTCCTTCAACAACAATGCACCTGGCCCATGGACCTCGTGCCTGTTTAAATGCCTCGCAAGCACGGGGAGGCTCGTCTCCCTCGCTCTGTATGTTTGCGGACTCGACGCGGTCCCGCTTTTCTTGGATATTCTGAAGCAGATGACCTACAGCCCACGGGTTGGTTAGGCAAGGAACTGGTTCTCTTTTCTGGGGTAGAGCGTAGATGAATTCGGTTGTGGAATCCCTGGAAGCCTCGCATTCCACGAGAAACTTCGCCTTTTTGAATGATATCTTCATGATCAATTTCGTCAGATCACCGGCATCAGCGTGGTCTTGTCCACCATGGGCCGCTGGCAACTTCATCGGTCCGCCATATGCCTGCTTCCCCAGCTGACAGTCAAGTTGTAGTCCTGGACATTTCGGAACACGAACGCACACCACTTCCGGAACTTCCCCTTGAGCCGACTTGGATCCGGGTGATCCCCCTTTTGGAGGAAAGGAAAGTTGACGTGCTTAAGGAACAGTTTCTCTGCGATCGTAGGACCACGAACCGGGTCACGCCGACGCTTCGCTGCTTATCAACTGTCTCTTCGAATTTTGCGTGTTTGACAATGAAGTGATATTCATTCTGCGTCTGGAGGATTTTCTGAACCCGTCGAATGGTTGCGGTGTTCTCTCTATAGCTTTTCAGCCTCGTAAACAAACCCTCCCTGTGATCGTTTGTAGTTGAGGGATCCGTCGCCTTTACACCATTGAGGGTCCACATATGGTCGACTACTGGGGAGGTCCTAAGTTCCAAACAAGTTGTGATTGTTGTTGATCATTACAATGGGAATGGTGTTTGTTGTGGTTATAAACTGGAAGCCGCGACGGGTGATCAACAAAACAGACGAGACCAGACCGCAATGCGCCTGCCTAGGTCACCAAACCCTTGGTGACTTTGGTTGCAATTGCCAGGCAAGCAGAAAAATGGGCCAAAGAAGAGGCCTTGGAGGGCAGCCAGCTGGAATTTTTCGGCCGCGTCCGGACAATCTAGATGCCCAACTTATCTAGTAAACAGAGCTTTGGGGGTCCGCAGGTACTTTGAAAGCTTCGTTCGATCAAAATTTCGGTAGTGTTTTTGATGTTTATCCCAGCTGTATCCAAAAGATCAGATGCATGTCAACAGTTGGCCGATAAACAATTTGGAGTTCAGCAACTTACTCGGGCCGATGCTTGTCTGGGTCTGGGAGATACTCGTAGTATCTGACAGACAAAAGCAAGTCCATGCTGGTGATATTTGTCTCTGCAGAAAGCGATTTGGGGTATTGAAACCTTTGGGAAAAGCCTTGGAAGACTTTTCCCCGATGCAGGCATGGACCCGAATATTTGAACATGACATCCTGGACGAGCAATTAGCTTCCGAGCTATTTTTTTAAAAGTTGATTTATATGTTCAGACTCACATTGAACATGATGGAGTGCTTTCCTACTTTCTGAGGACGCATCTTCCATGGCATTTGTGGACAAAAGGCTGGAGACATAAATTCTCCAGATTTCCAGGCCGGAGCTTCCCTTATGAGAGGGAGATATCGCAGCAGACACAGAAACTACTGGGCTCATTAATTCAGGTCTTCGGCGGCACTCCTCGCTCTAACGCTCGAAAGCGAGAAGCGAGACAAAATTCCAGCCTTCCTGGCCGGAGCTTGTGCAGCACTCATACTCTGCGGGAAAGAGTCGCACTGGGTGCTGATGGTGATGGTGATGGTGATGGTGGTTGCAAGAATTTTCTCTCGAACGGGGGAACAGGGGCCTTTTAAACTAAATTGGCAGGTCCAGATCACTGTTTAAATTACTGGTAGTGATGATACATGGATTCAGAAAATCTGACTAGTGCATTTCCTTATGCTTTTTGTGATCTCCAGTCATTCTGATATGTGTTCGAACCGATTATAGCTGATAACATACCCACCCGCCAGGGACTTCATATATTACACTTCTTTTTGATTAATTGTCATATAAACTTTCAAGGGATTAATGATCCAATTTCCAGATGTCTTGATAAAAACATCATACAGCTTGTACCTGTAAAATTTACTGCCATCGTAGTTTCCCAAATTGTGGTCGTGACTACCAAAGAAGAGAAGTCGGGAGAACTAATGCGTCGGGGAAACCCAATACCATGGTGCAAAATATCTGACTCATTCAAATCAACAGATACACATTCAACTTGATTGTCATAGTCTCGACGAAGGAATCCTGAGTCTCGTCGTAGCCCGACATTCGAGGTAGTATGGGCAGTGCTTAGGGCTTCAACGAACCCTAACCTGATACATACAAGCAACCAACTTCCACGCATTCTCGACTGTCCTATGGAAATTGCCAGCATTTAAATCACTTAGCCTTGTATTTTTCGTGCTTCCTGGCTTATTTCAATTCCCCGTGAGCTACTTCTTTGCTGTATTCTCATACAGGAAAGACACCGCTCTCTATGCATGTTCGGAAGCATTCCACTTGAGGGATCCCGCGGGCTCTATTAACCCAGGTTCAAATGTCTTTTCGTTCAGAAAAGTAGAAAGCAAACTTCAAAAGCGAATTCCCATCCTGTAAGCCAAATTATCTTCTTTCGCCGCACCCGATTTCTCGTTTTGTTCCCGCTTTTTCCAGTGGTCCATGAAGTAAAGAACAGCACTGTTGTAGGACAACCCCATGAATATTACCCAGTCTCACCACCAATCGATGCCTCGTATTATCAGTAATGAGATTGACGGGCATTGAGGGTTGATTAAGCTCATTCAAATGAGATCCAAAATAACATTGTCAATATGACCCGTTCAAGTTGTTGTCCTCCCATGTTCTTCGTTTGGTAATGAAGTTTCATGTCTCGTTGACTTGTATACAATATAGTTAGTATATGAATCATAGATTTTTCTTACTCACCATCTTGACAAAAGACCTTTTTTAGATTCGAGATAATGCACTGAATACATTATGTATGATCTATTATATTTTTCTCAAAATAGAAACAAAACTACTCGGTTTTCTCGAAATAAAGCATCTTCCCGTGGTGTAAGATATCTCTGTATTTGGTGTAACGGATGTGTATGGAGATGGTTATTGTGACCAACCATATGGGATGCTGTTTGTTTCGTCTTTAATTATTTTAAATGAACATATTAAATGTCCTGCTATTTCTGATTTTATTCTGACTATTTTGATCATATCTCTACTGGTATTGATGCAAAGAACTGTATACAAGCGGTGCGGTGATTCGCCCTCGGCAAAATGAAGCTCCGTTAAGCCAAGTGGCCCGTTGGTTCGACTTGCTACATACATCATCCCCCCGAGTGCTCGCTGACTCTCTCCCTCTCTCTGACTTGTGCCCCTCCACAAGTCGCGATGCGACTCTTACAGCTTGATCTATTTCAAATATCACAGGCATCATGAGGACATTATTCCCCTGTTTCCTACCCGCCCTACGTATGGTCCCCCCGCGTCCTTCGCTACAAGTCCGGGGTCGCGCGACAGCAAGCTGACTCCCTCTTTCTAGTGCTATCACAGGCATACCACGCAGTAGGGTCAACACAAGCTCCACTAGAAAATGATAATCAGGCGAACGCTATCGTTAGTGATGTGGATAACCAGCAGTTCCTGTTTCAAGCTAGGGAACCTGAGCCTCGGCCTGTCAGTCGTAAGTTAATCCCCCCGGTCTCCGACCTTATCGCGTGAGGGGTGGAAAGACATCACTTCACGGCTACTAACATTTCTTCTTTGGTCGCAGAACGAGTCTCTAACACCTGGGATACCCTCCGAGCCATAAAATCCACCAATTCTCACACCAACAAGCCATCCGGGCTACTCGGATACACCTTACATTATGGCCAACAAGCCTTCCGCATGATGTTCCTCAATGGACCAGTCTCCGATAAAACCGAACGCAAGATAAATCCAAATGTTTTACAAGCTGTGGATGAGCTCAGGCTCGCGGTGGATGAAGATGAGGATCCCGACGCAATGTTTCTTTTGGCCGAGATGAACTTCCACGGCAACTTCACACATCCGCGCAACTTCAGCGAAGCTTTCCTGTGGTACAATGATCTGGCATGGTTGAATGGAAATAGTACGGCACAATCAATGGTTGGATTCATGTATGCGACGGGCATTGGTAATGCAGTCGAACGTGATCAGGCCAAAGCATTAATGTATCATGAATTTGCCGCGGAAGGAGGAAACACAAGATCCGAAATGACACTTGCATATCGCTACCATACGGGAATTGGCACACCCAGGAACTGTGAAAACGCGATCGTTTATTATAAGAGAGTCGCTGACAAGGTCATCGAACACTATCGATCCGGACCGCCTGGAGGCCATGCTATGATCCGAGAATCTTATCGCTGGGCAGAAGAGGAGGGTGGTGTCTACGGAGAGGGGGCTAGCTTCTCCAGCTCGGGGCATAATGCGCGGGACGCTCCCCACTCCGCTGAAGCAAGTGTCGAGGACTTGATGGAATATTTAAATCTTCTATCTCACAAGGGTGATTTGAAAGCGACGTTCAGCTTAGGAAAGATGCACTACGAAGGTGCCCGTGGTCTACCCCGTAACTTTCGGAGAGCCATGAAATATTTCAATATCGTTGCGAAGAAGTATTGGGCCAAGGATGGGTCTGTTAGTCCCAGCCCACCTGCAGGAATTGATAAGCAAGCTGCCAAGGCGGCTGGCCATATCGGTCTCATGTTTCTTCGTGGCGAGGGCGTTGAGCAAAGCTTCCCAACTGCTCTTGCCTGGTTCCGACGTGGCGTCGAGAATGGAGATGCCCTATGTCAACACCAAATGGGACTGATGTACCTCCACGGCTACGGAGTCCCCCAAGACGCATACCGAGCTGCCTCATACTTCAAGGCTGCCGCTGATCAAGATCTCCCGGCATCAGAAACACGAGTGGGGGCCCTCTTCTTGGATCAAGGAGATGTCGCGACAGCGACGCGCTACTTTGATCTCGCTGCTCGATGGGGATGGATGGAAGCCTACTATTATCTTGCCGAAATGGCGCACTTCGGTGTTGGTAGACAACCACACTGCGGCGTCGCTGCGGCTTATTACAAATTGGTCGCAGAGAAAGGTGAAGCCATTCACTCGGCATTTGAAGAATCTAACACTGCTTATGAGGCCGGTGACAACGAGGCTGCCCTAATTCCAGCTATGATGGCTGCGGAACAGGGATACGAACATGCGCAAGCAAACGTGGCATTCCTTCTCGACGAACAACGCTCCCTCTTTTCACTGGACTCTATCATACCTTGGATGAAAAAGACGCGGTCATCTCTGATGCGAAACACCGCGCTGGCATTGATCTACTGGACGAGATCGTCCAAGCAGAGTAACATTGATTCACTCATTAAGATGGGTGACTATTACCTGGCTGGCATGGGTACTGTCCTTGATGCTGATAAGGCGTCAACATGTTACCACAATGCAGCCGAAGCCCACCACAGTGCACAGGCTTACTGGAACCTGGGCTGGATGCATGAGAATGGAGTTGCTGTACAACAAGATTTCCATATGGCCAAGCGGTATTATGACTTGGCTCTTGAGACTAATTCCGAGGCCTATCTCCCCGTCAAGCTTAGTCTATTGAAACTGCGGGCTCGAGGTTATTGGAACCGCATTACGAATGGGGACATTAATCCGATTCGCGACGATGAAGGTAATTCAGATGCCCCAATCACCTAGTTCAACCCCCTACCCATCCACCATTTACTGACCACTCTTATCTCCCTACAGATGTTCAGCCTATTCGCACCTTCGGAGAGTGGATTGCCGCCTTTCTCGAAAACGAGGCGCAATACTACGATGCGCTCTATGCAGCACAGGACGGCGATGAGGAATTCGGAGCTTCACAAAGCCTGGACGGAGAGCATAATGACGGTTACTACAATGACCTTGAATTTGATGTCGATGAGGGAATGCTGGAAGGTCTTCTCATCGTTGGACTTGCTGCTACTCTCCTGGTACTTGTTTACATTCGGCAGCAACAGCAACGCAACCGTCAGAACCAAAACGCCAATCAGGGAGATGGCAACTTGAACAACGCCAATGCTAATGCCAATGCCAATGCCAACGCCAACGCAAATGGTAATGATCGTGGTTTCTTCCCACGCCCTGGTGATCCAGAATTCGCGCAGTGGGTAGCAGGAGGTGTTGGCCATTGAGATGGGAATACTTATTTTGGACCTGTACTCTATGCCATAATCTCGATTGTAGATAGTTATGATACAAATCTCGAACACGTTTACCTTGATCTATTCAATTCCTTTGTAAAGTTCCTAGAATGTCATCTGCCCTCTTTCCTCGGAGTTTGGAGCTACCCGCTACTTTCTCAGCACGCAACCTCTTCCCTTCATCACCTTCTTCTCCTCCTCTTCCCCTTCTTCTTCACCCTCCAGCTATCCCTCTTCTGTTACTCCAATTCAACTTCAATACTTTTTTCAGTATCAAAATCACCACGATGAACCAGGATATGAACCCGTCAAAACGTCGTCGGCTGGACGTAGCATCCAAACTTTCCAAGCCATTCAAGCCTCCACTCCCCAAGTCTACATCCAATCCAACATCAGCGCGTCCCCAAATTACTCCCCAAACTCCAGAGCCTCCCCGACCCTCCAAGAATGAAGAAGAAGACGATGTACACCTAACGTCGCCAAGTCCGGTGTCCAAACCAATTCCAGAACGCTCATCATTCTCGCCATCTAACTCCCCTATAATCTATCGACACAGACCAATTCCCCGATATTGCGGTCTCTCAACACCATCGCAATCCCCGCTCGGAGATCCAGAGGTATTAACCTTGCAACGACAGCAGAGTGCGCTGCGAGCACGATTGAAGGCAATGCGTGCGGAACTTGATACAGCCAATCAAGCTCTTCGCATTGAATCATCGACCAAAGATGCCGAGCTGGAGGCTTTGATTGTCAAGTGGCGACGTGTGAGTCAGGATGCTGCTGATGAAGTATTCGAAGGGGCCTACGAACGGGTTAAACGGATGGGTGGGATGGCAGCCTGGAAGGAGCAAAGCAAGCGGGATACATCCCGGTGGGACTTTGAAAATGATGATCTTGAGAAAGAAGAGGATGAGGATGAGGGACAGCCACTGGCAGCTCAGTCAGAGAATACTGATCAGGCTCCGGACCTTGAAAATCAAGAAGAGGTGAGTTGCAACATATCCCATAATGAATTTTGGTTGGCTTGAAGGGCCGTGAAGATAACTTGGGTTGACATCATTGGTTTTAGGAATTTACTATGAAGTACATGCTGAAGATGCTAAATATCGATCCTAAAACGATTGGCTTCGATACAGTGGCCGGCAAGTGGATTCGGCAGTGAGACAAGATAATATGGGGAGAGGATGTGGATATGAGTGACAGGTGGATGCTTTCCAGTCTGATAACGAGTGAAGTTCTCCATGTATTGACATTATCTGTGTTGTTCCTATCAGCTCGACTCGAGCCTATCAAATTGCTCCCAGCCTAGTTTCTCTCTGCGTATACCTTATACTTACTTACTTTGGGACAGTTCTTAGCCTCGGCTGGTTCCCGAAAACCTTCTTATCAATATCAACCGCCTTCTCCGCTTCGCCCCCGCATTCTTCTTCTTTCTTCCTCTTCCACTCATTCATGTCGCGCCCATTCAAGCAGAGAGATATCGCATGCGCTCGCTGCTTCCGCTTAAAGCGGAAATGCGATCACGCGAAACCAACCTGTGGAGAGTGTCGCCGTAAAGGCGCCGAGTGTCTACCTGCTCGCTCTCGTAGGTCTGGGGATAGCATTACAGTCCCGGTCGCCTATCTCAAGGAATTAGAGAGGCGAGTTGCGGAGTTAGAAGATAGCTCTCGTATTGCGGGCTCGCATATCGAATTACGTGACGCAGGTGTTCAAACCGACTTTGAAGTTGATGTCGCTGTGGAAGATTATACCCCCAACAACGCCACTGAAGATGGGGCACTAGTTCTATCACAAACACAACTATTATCACGCCAATCCCCATTTTCTCAAACAGATTTTGCAAATATCTTCGCTCAAATAAGTGAAGATAATCTCGACTTTTTGCGCCTCGATAAAGGACCCGCATACCCACTTCTCGGAGACGACACCCTCTGGCTCACGGAACTCTACACAAATATCTATTTCTCAATAGCCCATCGCGAATGGCCTTTCCTAAACGAATCAACATGGAAATCATGGTATAAAGAAGAAGGCTCGCAAGATCATGAGGAATGGAGATATTTCTTTTTGAGAATGGTGTATGCTATCGGCGCATCTCTCTCTAGCACAATACACCGTGATCCTGCTCACCTTGTACGCGCAAAAGAACTTTATACTTCAGCAATGAATTACTACCCACACGTTGTCGGCAATACTTCAATGATCTTGCAAGTTCAGGCTTCTTTACTCCTAATTGTTTATGCCTTGCATTGTCCGTCCTCTGAAGAGATAGCCACGAGTGTTTCATCTATAATGCCATTCTGCATCACGGCAATGACAGAAATGCGAAAATACATACGAGTCAACCAAGGTGATAAGACGCTCAGTGCTTCTGGAGAGGCTTCGATGGAAAATATGTTTATCACTTGTTATATGTTAAATGAGATTGTGGCTTCTGGCTGGGATCGACCTGTGTCAGCTGCATATCAAGCCGTTGATGATGATGTTAGTATTCTACAAATCCCCTTTGGCCAATTGCATACACACTAACTATTTTTCAACTAGTTATGTCAACTCGGAGACTCAGTCCAACCACCAATCCAAACTCATCCAGCAATAAGCCACTTATTCCGATTACGAAAAATCCAAACAAACATCAGAAGATCTCTAGAAAGTTCTCGATGGCAATTTTCCGAAGAAAAAGACGCATTCATCTCTTCGCTCAAATCTGCGTTAGATCTTTGGCGACAAGACATTCCGCGCTATGGAACTGACGAAGTTTCCTGTGGCTATTATCATCCAAGCTGGATGACGAAATTATATGATTATAGCATTTTGATCCTGATGGAAGAGAAACGTAATTTTCTGGATCAAGATGGGACAGAAGATATTTTCTCTGCTGTTGTCGAAGTTTGTCTCAAATTTCGTCATTTTCAGGAAGAAGGTCATGTATTGTGTTTTACTTGGTCTGCAGTAAGTTCTTGATATCAATATCATACTATCAAACAATCGGCCATTTGAGCTAACCCCTTCTTTTTTTTTCTAGCTTGTTTTTCAATTCCGGGCTGGTATTATGCTTCTTTATTTGATTTGGGCGACAAGGCCCATAGTGGAAAGTCCAAGTTTGCAACAACGACTTCGAAATTACGACTCGCCAGAAGCCATTGAAGCTTGCACCCAAAACTTGAGATGTTTTGCAGATCGGTGGAATGATGCTGTTCCATACTCCAAGGTGTTTGAGTTCCTTCATCAGAAGGTTCGCTGGCCC
Source organism: Penicillium sumatraense (assembly GCA_020086695.1). Taxonomy (NCBI): domain Eukaryota; kingdom Fungi; phylum Ascomycota; class Eurotiomycetes; order Eurotiales; family Aspergillaceae; genus Penicillium; species Penicillium sumatraense. The sequence goes on along the minus strand of JAGIKU010001370.1, from coordinate 1,006,331 downwards.
ACTGGTGGATCAAGCTCGATGAATAAAACACTCGCCTTGGAAGAAGCCGAATCATATCTACAGCAGCTTAAGAACAAGTATCTTCATCGAGCAATGCTGGGAATGATTGAGGATATAATGTATGGAGGCTTTGTGCGATACGAGGAGATTTCGGATGATTATATGACTGAATTAACCTGCGAGGTGTAAGATTATATACAATATATGATAAATAATAGAAAGTTACACAAGTCCAGCCACGTGTCACAGCGCTTTTATCCTTAGAGTAGAACTAATTTTCCAGACACAGATCCAGATTCAGACTTCGCTACCACGACCACGATCGTCTGTTGCACTGCTGGACTTGCCCACTTTTTCCATTCCTGGTCTCTTTCGGATGCAGGGTAACTTGCGGCAATAGACCAACTGTTCCCTTCCAGCGAAACATCCCATGACTCCCCATTGACATGGCAAGATATGCTCTTTATTTGGGAACTGGCTGATCCCGTCACTTTAACAAGTGTCTTCATATCAACAACTTCCTTCCGCTGTGTGTCCACACTTAGCTCGAAAATTTCCTGACTCGCTTTGCCTCTGGGAACATTTCCAATCGTGAAATGATCTGAGTCAAGTGCTGGTGTACCAGACGGTTGCACGCGGCATTTAGATGCCATCTCAAATGCAAATCCATATCCCAGAATCTTGTTATCTTCATACGCCTTTCCAGCAAAGGTAAGATTGACGGGCATCTTTGTATCATCCATAATCCCCATTGGCACCGAGATGGTTGGCACGCCAAGATGTCGAATTGGTCTATTTCCATTGGAATATTTGACACCATTTGTCCAAGCAAAATCGGAGGCATGTTTATCCACATCGGCATTTGCAGCGCCGATGTCTCCATTCGCTGGAAACACCACCGCGTCTAAACCAAGTTTATCCATCCATGCTTCAAACGTTGTCTTCCGCGCATCCTCTAGTGCTTTAATTGCTTGTTTCATTCCAGGAATTTCAAAGATGGAGGACGGTTTTGTGCGAGGGTATTCCACGATCTCACCCCATCGGGGTTTATTAGCTGCTTCTGGCGTACCGAGTAGTGAACCAGGTGCAAGAGGAAAGATTGTATCTGGATCAACGCACGTCAAGGAATCAAGGCCTTTCTGTCCATTTGCAGTGAGAAAATCATCCCAGGCATGAGATACGACTTCACATCTCTCTTTACCAGCCCAGCCTTCGGGGAGACCTGCGACTGTGACGAGTTGTCCTGTTGCTGCGTTGGATTCGTATGTTGTTACCAGAGGGAAATCTGTTTCAATGACCTCTGCACCGCATGCTTCTAGTACTTTTCGAGCTTCTCTCCATAATTTGACGATTGAAGGTCGAGTTTTGACTCGGCTTATTTCGGCGATGGAAGAGTCGTCGCTTCCGATGTACATTGAAGGTACGCCGATTCGTTTACCCATGAGGGATGATTTATCTCCAAGAGTAGAGAAAGATTGTGGTCGAATTGAACTTATCGATGGGATGTCAAGGATTGACTGTTCATTATAAAAGTCTCCAATGGGAGTCTGGTCGGCAACAGCCAGGACATCAAGGACACAGAAGAGATCTGCGACAGTCCTCGTGTGCGGAACTAGGACATCGCATGTAGGATATAGAGGGAAAACACCGCGTAAAGGCAATAGGCCTTTTGACGGGGTATATGCAATGACAGCATTATTCGAAGCAGGCGATCTCCCAGAAGAAACTGTCTCCGTTCCCAGCGAGAAAGCACACAAATTCGCACTCGTCGCGACTGCAGATCCATTAGATGAACCAGAGGCATATGCCGCTGCCAAATAATCAGGATTATAAGGACTTTCAGCACGTCCCCAAACTCCACGTTGCATTCCGCCGTACGCCATAGCGGGCATATTTGTGCGGCCTAGGAGAACTGCGCCGGCATTACGGAGAATCTGCACGCAAGCCGCGTCTTCGTTGGCAATGAGGTTTTCGAATGCGGGTGACCCATTTCCAATGACCATTCCTTTCACTTTGATGTTGTCTTTTACTAGAAAGGGAATTCCTTCTAGGGGTCGTGGTGGGAGTCCCTTTGTTCGTCTGATATCTGAGGCCGAAGCTTCATCGAAGACGGTTGGGTTGAGGATTGGAATGGCACTTAATTTCAACCCATTTGCATCGTATGTGCTGATTCTCCGAAGATATCGTGATACAAGATCCACGCTTGTGATGGATCCCGAGGAGAGAGCATTTTGTAACTCTGCAATACTCGCGTCGAGAAGATCCAGCTGTTGAAGGGCTGATGATGAAGTCATTTTGTATTTGACAACGAATTCAAAAGAAAAGGGAAAAAAGAAGAAGCAGAGTCGGTCTCTTTCTCTCACTTATATAGTTTCCCGATAAAATTGAAGCTTCTCAAAATAGTCAACCGAAAGAGCAAGTCCTCACGATGGAGTTCTATACAACTGACGTTGTGCGGAGGCGGCGGAGTGTTGTCCGCTCGACTCCACTTCAACCGAGGCGGGCAACTGTCCGCCTATCACTTTGCGGGGGGATGGCAAAGTAATCACTGAAATCACTGGAATCATTGTAATCATCGGAAACTCAAGATAACAGCTTATCTCCTTGGCAGATGATAACAATGCAGTCTCTTTGTTGTGTTGTTGGGGTATTTAAGTATGGAGTTGGATCTGGGCGGGGTTGAGTGAGATCTTTTTTTACCAATTCCTCACGTTAGAAATTGATTTCGTTTTCAATCATGATGGATATGAAAGAGTCCAAAGTGGATCAAGCACCCACTGTGGAGAAGGATGTTGCACTCGGGGAAATTCACGATATCGGCGCCAATCTCTATGTGGAAGCTGAGCAATTATCCACCGAGGAACTGGAGCAAGAGGGTGCTAAGGTGCTCCGTATTTTAGATTGGAGAATTATGCCCATTGTAAGTGGAACTGGAAGAAGAAGAGGTCAAATTTTATTCACATCGACAGTCACTAACCAACTGCTTATTCCCTCTAGCTCTACGTAACATACGTGATTCAATTTCTCGGTACTGTTCCTGGTCAAATAATTCGATATCAAGGTCATAGTTAACAAATAAGACAGACAAACTATCACTCAATTATGCCTCGGCCTACTCACTCATCCCAGACCTTGGGCTCGAAGGACAGAAGTACTCCTGGGTAGCTGCGATTTTCAATTTCGGATATCTCTTCTGGGCTATCCCAGCCAATCTCTTGATCCAGAAACTTCCTGTCGCGAAGTATATGGGCGGCATGCTTCTGACCTGGAGTGTCCTTGTTATTGCCCATATTGGAGCAAAGAATTATGCTGGGATCCTGGTACTCCGTTTTCTTCTGGGCATGGCAGAAGCCGGAGTTAGTCCTTGCAGTGAGTCTTCCTATTGAGTCCGGACCAGATCTCTGGCACCAGTCCGATTTGCTAACTGTTAGTAGTGATGGTAATCACATCCATGTTCTACAAACGCTCTGAGCAACCTTTACGAATGGCAATTTGGCTAAGTGCTAACGGAATGGCGACTATGGTCGGAGCTCTTCTGGGATTTGGCCTTGGACACTCACATAACACAGCACTTCATAGCTGGCAACTAATTTTCCTAACTATTGGTCTCCTCAACTTCGTCTGTGGATGCGTTTTTCTCATGCTAATGCCTGACTCACCTGGCTCAGCAAAATTTCTCACTCATCGACAACAACTCATTGCCGTACGCCGAGTAGCAGAGAACATGATCGGAGTGAAAACAAAACAGATCAAACTCCGACAGGCTATAGAGAACATTTACGACGTTAAAGTGCTCTGCTGTGCTGGTATTGGAATCGCATGTGGAGTGATCAACGGTGGCGTGTCGAACTTTGCCTCGTCATTAATCAAAGGATTTGGATTCAGTGGGCTTTACGCAACCCTACTCCAATTACCCACGGGTGCTTTTGAAGCCGCTATAGTTCCAATTTGTGGGATAGTCGCGACCTTTGTCCCCAATTCACGCTGTATAGTTCTCGCGGTTGTGAGTCTTATTCCTTTCGGTGGTCTACTTGGTATTCGATTCACCAGTCTCGATCATCGATGGACTTTGGTCGGATGTACTTGGCTCCAGTACATAATTGGCGCTCCAGTAATTGTCTCATGGAATCTTCTTTCCACAAATGTGGCTGGGCATACCAAAAGAGCTGTCGCTAATGGCATTTGGTTTACCATGTATGCGGCTGGGAATGTTGCGGGAGCCAACATTTTCTTCGCTCGTGAAGCTCCGCGTTACTACTCTGCGCTGACAGGCCTAATGATTTGCTATGCTGGAATCATTGTGCTTTCTGCAGTGGCTTATATCTCAATGAAGTGGGATAATGCTCGAAGAGTCAAATTGGCCAGTGCTGAAAATGTCACAGCGGAAGATGCTGCTTCCAAGGCTATTTTGGATGGCTTCAAGGATATGACGGATATGGAGTCCAAGCATTTTAGATACGCTCTTTAATTACCTCGCCCGCTCATTTTCCATATCATAATTGAAATATTTTTGCAATGTCTAGCACTGGGGGAAATAGGTGCTCTGAACTGATCGTAATCTTGAAACCTTCTGCTTTGAAAAAGATGCCAGGGTCAGGATTTGAACCTGGATATGGGTTCCCTCCAAATGGAGCATAGACGTAGCCCAAGAACAACATGCTAACCAATTACACCACCCTGGCTGAGTAAAAATGTTACAGCAGAAGATGCAGCTTCCAGGGCTATGTTGGATGGTTGCAAGGACATGACGGCAAGTACTCTTGCACTTCATCTTATAAATTCGTGGCACGTTGAAATGCTTCGATTTTAGTGGTAAGTTATGACAGTACAATACCCATGATAAGCCGTACAGCAAATCAGGTGACACGTAAATTACGTCACAATACATGCGGCTAAGCCGACTCCAGAAGTAGACTCGGAGGTCGGCCGCAGATTTATGAGAGTCGGAGAGAAAGTTCTTCATATGGATCTTTCCTGCTACAGGATCAGCTAAAATGAGTACGAAAATACAGGGGATGCCACAGCGAGAGAGAAACTGAATCAAATATGGTACTTATTATATTAGAGACCCTTCAGAAATCCTAAATAATCCATATGTAACTACACTAAAGTTGAAGAACTACAACGCAAATAAGATGTCATTAAAATTCTTTTTATTCAGCTCCCTAAAGGTGTCTGTGTACAGAACGGGAGAAAATCAAAACAAATACAAAGCCCCCATTTGCGCTCTTCATGCAAAGGAAAAAAGAAAAGTAGTAAAAAGAAAAAAAGATTCTAGAACCATGGTTCATCCACGAAAAGAAAATCAGAAGCGTTGAAGGGATGCCCATCAAGGTGACTCGAAAAATCAAAGTCATCCTGAGAGATGTATCCAAAAGGGACAAATCAACAAACACCATCTGAATTCTTCAGTAAAAGAAAGCCATTCACGTCCATTCATGAAAAGGGGAGGGGGGGCAACAAAATCTCGTTCTCAATTTTGGAAACGAATCAACAGCTGGAGCTTGGGCATCTTCGGGGGCAAAAGAAAAATGAATAAAGCGGGCCAAAAGCTCGCGAGCATTGCTAAAAACAGATACAATCGAAGGGGCAAATTGGGCCCAGATCGTGGAAAAAGGCAAAAGTCATCTAGGTCCGAGAGATCAAGTGCGAGATGATTCTTTTTGTGATTTGTTTGAAAGTTTTGGTGTTGATACAAGGATACAATAGCCCTAGAAGGGCTTGCCTTGTCCGACCGAAACTTACTGCTGGCGCGGGGACCTTTATGAAGAATGTTAGCTGAGTCAAGCGATTTCTAGATGTTTTGATACTTACGTTGGGCTGTAAGCCGGGGAAGTCGGGCTGTATCCCGGGGACGTCGGCGAGCCAGAGAAGTTGGGGGACGTCGGCGAATAGGACTGGGGGCTCGTGGGAGACCATCCAGGCGAGGTGGGTGTGTACTTGGGGGATGTCGGTGAAGTTGGGGACAGGTGTCGCCCACCCCCAAGCGCAGGGCTAGTAGGGCTGTAGCTTGGGGATGTTGGGCTAAAGGCAGGCGAGGCCGGGCTGAAGCTGGGTGACGTAGGGCTGTAGTTCGGCGACGTCGGGGAGAACCCAGGCGACGTTGGCGAGTACGACGGCGAAGTAGGCGAAGCTTGGCCGTAAGCAGGCGACGTTGGCGAGTATGCAGGAGAGGTTGGAGCGAACGACGGACTCGTGGGTGAGAATCCAGGACTGGTTGCAGAGAATCCAGGGCTGGTCATACCCATACCCATACCCGGAGAGGTGGGGGAATAGCTCGACGACGGAGAATAGCCAGGAGAAGTCGGGCTGGTGTTGAACGGGCTGCTGGGAGAGTAGCCTGCCGGGCTGCGAGCCGCAGGACTGGTGAAGCCACTGAGTGGATCCGGTTGATAATTGTGGAAACCAGGAGACTCCGAGCCAGGTTGTCGGATGGGAGAGAAGCTGGCATCGGGATCGCCATCAACCATGTACGGGGTGCTTGCCATCGGCGAGGCACTATCATACTGCGTAGCAGCACCATCCGGAATGATCGCATCCTTTGCGCCAACTGTGTTCATCAGGCCGAAGCGAGCATTGTTGGACACGACAGTGTTGAGTAGGTTCTGATCCAGGTAGACATCGAACTCTCCCGTTCCAGCGGGGGCCATCTGTCCAAGAATCAGATTCTCCGAGACACCGCGGCAATCATCAAGTTCTCCGAATGCAGCAGCTTCCAGAAGAATCTCGACAGTCTCTTCGAATGAACAACGCATCAGTGCACCGTTGTCGGCACGGTTGATACCGTGACGAGTAACAGGAGTCAGGTAGCCACGGACAGTCATGACATCGACCAGAAGAGCCAAGTGACGATGGTTGACATAAGAACCATCGAAAGCAAGCACTTGGGTCAACTCGCGAAGCACAGCGGTACGGGCAGCCTCGATACCAAACACCTCGAAAATCTCGATAAACTGATTGGAGTAGGTGCGGGTAGCGTCAACTCCTGGAAGGGTAAGGACAGGCGCAAGTGATGAGCCGCTAGTCTCAAGAACCCATTCCTTGCAGAGAGGGTCCGATTTGCTAGTGTAAAGGGTACCATCCTCGAGGATGCGAACCTTGCTCTTCTCGTTAATGAAAGCACGTTCAACACCAGGCACACCGCGAAGGGTCAGGGTGTCCAGAAGATGTTGCTCAAGCTTCTTCAGGGTCACGTCGTACTCGACATCCTCATCTTCGTCATCCTTGCTATCTTGGATTTGACGGATACGAATGACCTGCTCGTCGGCGTTGTTATCACTGAAGATAACGGCAATATCACGAGGGTAGGCCTGCTTGATCTTCGTGGCAACGTCCTGCACAGTAAGACCCTTATCAAGAAGCTTAGGACGACTGAGAACAATACGAAGCAGCCACTTCGATTGAAGATTGGTATCGTCGCCAACATCCTCTGGAATGATGAAGTAGGACTCCACCATATCCCGATCATTCTCAATAACAGTAGACTGAATATCCGGGTCGTAGTAAATCTCAGTGGCCTCCGTGACGGATCGCAGACTGGTGTGCTCAACAACACTTCGGAGCTGTTTGGCTCCCTCCTTGTCATATGTCTTATCACCAATTTGGTAGACAGTCATGGAAGGAGTCTTGATGTTTGTAGCAACGTTGAGAATTTCCTTGAGACGGGGCACACCAAGGGTAACGTTCTTGGAAGACACACCAGCAAAGTGGAAGGTGTTCAGAGTCATCTGAGTAGCGGGCTCACCAATAGACTGAGCAGCAAGAACACCAACCATTTCACCGGGGTTAGCACCCGCACGGGCAAATCTGTTCTCGATCGCGCCGATGACGTGCTGGAACGCAAGCTTGTTGAGCGAGTATTCCGTGACCAGTCGGCGGAAAGCAAGTCGGCTGCGAACTTGTGCCTTGAAGAGAAGGGTAGCATTGTCCTGAGCCTCGCGGGAGATATCATCGTCACCGCGAACAATCATTAAGCGGTCGAGAAGGCCTTGAACCTGAGGAATAACCTCAGCGGGGTGAAGATCACTGATAGTACCCTCGCGAATTCTGAACGTTGTGCGGGCCATTTCCAGGATACGCTGAATGTTGATGGGGAGCTGCATCATCTCCTCGTCTTCCTTGGCGACAGTACGAAGGAAGTTACGGGATTGGATTAAAGCATCCCATTCCTCATCCAGATACTTCTGAACTTCCATATCACCCGCGATTTCGTTGGCTTGCTCAAGAACCTCAGGTCCGAGACTGCGCTCGGGATCCATCACATCAACACGGAAGCGCTCTCTCATCTTCTCGTCAGAGCAACGAATGATATCGACGCGTTGGTTCTCAATGTGAGCACCATCCAGACCATCCTCACCATAGATGAATTGAATGATATCACCAAGGGAGTTTCGGACAGTACCATCGTACTTGACCATGACTTCTTCCAGAGCCTTCACCAACTTACGTTGAATGTAACCAGTTTCGGCAGTCTTGACAGCGGTATCAATAAGACCCTCACGACCAGCCATGGCGTGGAAGAAGAACTCAGTGGGGGTGAGACCACGAAGATAGGAGTTCTCGACGAATCCACGAGACTCGGGGGAGTAATCATCCTTGGTAAAGTGCGGCAATGTACGATATTTGAAACCGAAAGGAATACGTTTACCCTCCACGGATTGTTGACCCACAACTGCAGTCATCTGGGAAATGTTGATGGTAGAACCCTTGGAACCGGAACGAGCCATTTGAATGGCATTGTTGATATCCTTCAAACTCTTTTCGGTAGCAGCACCGGCCTCGTCACGGGCGTTGTTCAGAGCACGGGAAACCTTGCTCTCGAAAGTCTCACGGACGTTCATACCAGGCAAAGCCTCCAGGGTGTTCTCAGTAGCACTGGCAGTGATGGTTTCGACCTCTTGCTTCCGCTCACGGACGGCTTCCTCGATCTTTTGGATCGTGTTTTGATCGGGGATCGTATCACCGATACCGATACTGAAACCGTGGTGCAGCAGCCAGTAGTTGACAATAGTCTGGCAACCGTTGAAGAAATTGACTGCGGTATCACAACCATACTCATTGAAGATGGTGTGGATGACACCACCACCGCTTGCACCGACCGTCTTCTTGGAAAGCATACCATACAGTAGCTGACCACCGTGGATCAGCAGGCCACCGTCATTAAGAGGGCTAAATTTCTCGGAGAGTGGCGAGCTGTCCTTGTCGATACGCAGAAGGTTGAGACCAGTAGGGAAGGCCATACTGATCATTTGCTTTCCGGTCCAGCGAGGACGAGGCTTCAGAATAGCAGGAGGCGGGATAATTCCGTCCCAGTCAGGGACCCAGAGCATAAGGTTCATAACTTGATCCCTGGTGAGGAAAGTATCACGACGGCAAATCTTGTAAACACCGCACAGAGTGTCTTGCACGATACCCATGAGAGGGCCGTTACGCTGGGGAGACACAATGTTCTTTGGGACGAGGGCGAGCTCAGCAAGCTCGGCACGAGCTTCTTCGCTTTGGGGGACGTGCAAGTTCATTTCATCACCATCGAAATCGGCGTTGTAAGGCGTGGTGACAGACAAGTTCAGTCGGAACGTGGAGAAGGGCATGACGCGGACGCGGTGACCCATCATGGATTCCTTGTGAAGAGATGGCTGACGGTTGAACAGAATGACATCGCCATTGTCAATGTGACGCTCGACTTTCCAACCGTAGAGAAGCTGCTGGGCACCGGCACGCTTGGCGTGACGAAGATCAATACGCTCACCATTGTCTCGGACAATGTACCTGGCACCGGGGTGCATATTGGGGCCATTTGAGACCAAAGCTTGCAATTTCTCAATGTTGTAAGGGGTCACCACCTCAGGGTAAGTGAGAATTCGTGCTGTGGAAATCGGCACACCGACTTCGTCAAGAGACAAATTGGGGTCACCGGTAATAACGGTACGTGCGGAGAAATCCACACGCTTACCCATCAAGTTTTGACGCAGACGACCTTCCTTACCCTTAAGACGGCTTCGCAGGGCCTTCACTGGGCGATTACCTTTCTGCATGGCCTTTGGTTGACCAGCGATATCATTATCCATGTAAGTAGCGATGTGGTACTGCAGAAGGGACTCGAACTCGCGAATGACGTGCTCTGGGGCACCTTCTTGCTCGCATCGTTGAACATTCTGGTTGGCGCGGACAATTTCAGCCAGCTTGTAAGTCAGATCATCCTCACCACGAGATCCACTGGTAGCACCCATCATGACGCTGGGGCGGACAGTGGGGGGAGGAACGGGAAGAACTGTGAGAACCATCCATTCGGGGCGAGCATAATCATTGCTCAGACCCAAAATGTCAACCTCACGGTTGGAAATGTTTCGGAAGATGTTCAAGGCAATCGCGGGTGTGATAACCTTCTTCTCTGGCTGTGCCATCTCGTCTTCCATCATCGCTTTGCTGGGCTTCCATGAGCCAACAAGCGTGATACCTTCCTTGCGAACAGTAGGTTGGGCGTTACCACAACCACCGTGCTTGGGGGCATCCTTTTCAACTCCCTTTTCGTAATCCTCATCATCGGGTGTGGGATCGGCTTCGCAAACTAGAATATCTTTGGAAAGTCGCCAGATATTATCGAATCGTCGCTTGGGGTCTCGCATGCGCACAGCTTCCTTGAACTTGGGGTCCGCCTAGTCTGAAAGTTAGCAAAAAATGCCATTCAAGCTTTGCCATCCCGGTGAGGGATGACTAACCGCGCTGGCTTTGATCTTTCCACAGTTGTGGCAGACAGTCTCCAAAAGCTTTTTGATTTTGGTCAAAAAACCTAAGAGGAGTGGGTTTCCATGTCAGTTATAATCCAAGATTTTGTCTCATCCAGAGTAAAATCCCATACCGATATGAAAAACCGGAGCAGCAAGTTCGATATGTCCAAAATGACCTGGACATTCCTTGGGACCTTCTTCACAGGTCTCGCAGTTGTACTGGCGATCGATAGTACCTAGGCGCGGGTCATTCACACCCTTTGTCCGAGGTCGTTGACGTTGCTCGTCCTAAATTTTGTTTTCAGATTGTCAGATCTCGCGTCTCGATGGAAAAATCACCCCTGTTCAGTTTGAGATGGAAAGGAAAGTCATCACATACCATCGTCTCCGGGTACTCCACGTGAACCACACTCATGCGCTTTGTTTCTTCTGGAGAGAAAAGACCGAACTGAATCTCCTTAATGGTGCGCAAAGGCGCCTTGGAGAATGGGAAGAAAACGTTCGACATCGTGGCGGTTTTGTAGATGAAATGCCGGGGGTCGAATTGAAAGGCTCCGGTAGCACTGGCGCGAACCTGGGAGAAGCGAAAGATCCAAGGTCGTTATGAATCGCAAAAACTGAAGTGACGGTATTACTCGATAGTCGAGAGTCGAAAACGCGCGGAATCAATGATGAAACGAAGGTAGACTGGAAGCAGCTGGCCGGCTGAGGCCTTTGGCAGCCCTTGCCACGAGGGCGCCCGCGACCTGAGGTCCCCGAACGTCACGAAGCCCTTGAAGAGAGAGAAAGCAGGGCGCGCAGAGTTGCTTCGCGTGATGTTATCTCCTGAAGAAGTATCGCGATGCGGAACGCGATGTTCTTGGATGGAGAAGGGGATGGTGGTGATGTCGGAGGAGGTTGAAAGGGAGATAGTGAGGTGAACTCACCCGTTCGATGGGGCTTGAGTTTTCGAAGGCCGGAGAGGGCTCTCAAATAGGAAAGCGGTATTTATCCCGGTGGCGGCAGAATCACGGGATTATCCCCGGTGCCGCTTGGCATTTGCGACTGTCATTCACTGCCAGTCAGTTCTCTCAACTGTGCGCATCACGCAGGTTAAGGCTGGCAAAATAAGTTGGAGCTGCCTGTGTGTTGTGAAAGGTTCTCACTGGTGCTGAAGTTTCCCCACTAGCGTTTTTCAACTCTGCGCCTGGAACTGAACCACACTACTTTCGCCTGCCACAATGAACCTTTCACTCATTGACCCCTTTGTGCTGGCGCAGGACTACCCTGATACGTTAACTGAAAAACTCCGTATGTCTTTGTCAAGTGAGTATTAACTGATTGGGTACTAATTGCTTCCAGAGAGTGGCCATGCGACCTGTTTACGATTCAATCATACTGGCGACTACCTAGCTTCCGGCCGAGTAAATACCCCTCAGACCTCGAATATACAAGACATGCAAGCTGGCAATATGCTGACATTCATGCAATAGGCCGACGGAACGGTTGTGATCTTCGATATCGAAACAAATGGTGTCGCTCACAAGCTGCTTGGGCACACTCGCCAGATCCAATCTCTCAGGTACAATCTTACAGCACAAAAGCCAGTCAAAGTTCACAGCTAATACAATATCCTCCTTAGCTGGTCTCGAGATGGTCGATATCTACTCACATCGTCCCAAGACTGGAAATGTATATTGTGGGACTTGAAAGACGGGTCACGAGTTCGCACGGTCAGATTTGAAGCACCTGTGTATATCGCAGAGCTACATCCATTCAATCAGTATGTTACAAGAATGATGACTCCCCCGAGTCTTGTTGATGCGTTCACCTACTCCTCAAGAATATTGCCACTAACAATGACCCTCCTCTCTAGCCTCCTCTTCGTCGCCTCACTCTTCGAAGACCAACCCGTCCTCGTCGACGTCTCCTCCCCAAAACCCATAAAACGAATCCTCCCCTCCGCCCCCCTCCGACCCCAAGCCACAAACGGCGAAGAAGTCGACCCAGCCGTCGCAGCAAAACAAGCTGCCCAAGACGCCAAACATTCCACCTGCGTCACAATCTTCACAGCATTCGGCAACCACATAATCGCCGGAACATCAAAGGGATGGATAAACATAATCGAAACAGAAACCTGCACAACAATCCACTCAATGCGTCTATGCAACGGCGTCGTCATTCTCCTCCGTCTATCAAGTAACGGTCGAGATCTCCTAGTCAACAGTTCAGATCGAGTAATTCGCACCGTCCTAATGCCCGACCTTTCCCAACTAGGAATCGACCTCGAACCATCGAGTATAAAACTTCAAGTCGAGCATAAATTTCAAGACGTGGTTAACAGATTAAGTTGGAATCACGTTACATTTTCATCAACGGGTGAATTCGTCACTGCAACAACATTCATGAATCCGGACGTTTACGTCTGGGAACGCGGACACGGATCCCTAGTTAAAATTCTCGAAGGACCGCGTGAAGAACTGGGTGTTGTCGAATGGCATCCTTCCAGACCATTAGTTGTTGCTTGTGGTCTTGAATCAGGATGTATATATACCTGGTCAATAATCAGTCCGCAAAAATGGTCCGCTTTAGCTCCTGACTTTGGCGAAGTCGAGGAAAATGTCGAGTATATCGAACAAGAGGATGAATTTGATGTTCATCCTGCTGAACAGGTTCATCAACGTCGACTTGATCTTGAAGATGAAGAACCTGATGTCGTTACCCTTGATCGAATTAAAGGTGATCTCGAAACAGATGCAGATGGTGTCTTTGGTGTACCGGTTCTCCTTGACATTGAGGATAGTGATAGTGGTGAAGATATTATTGCTGTTGGACCAGGCACGATGAGAAGAAGATCTCCTGGTGCTGGTCGGGATGCTGTCAATGGTGATACGGAGAAAGAGTCGCGTTCTGCTGCGCCAGCGCGTGGTACGGGTCGAAATCGTCGACGATAAAAGTGATATTTTGCATTCCGGATTTGAGGTTATTTTGAGTCTGGTTGACGGTACTTTACTCTGCATGGATCAAGGCGTTGAGTGGATATTTTGGCGTTGATGTAAAATCTCTACGAAAATTGCTCAAGTAGGGTTACTTGAGCTGGCTTTGGTGTTGAACGAATTATTTCCTTCACTGAGGAATAAGATACCCTGATAATGAATTTAAATAAATGCCAATTCTTGGTAATTTATTCGCTATTGCATTCTCTTCTGCATCTATTAGATGTAGTAGTACATCCACCATAGTTAAAACGTAAATCAAAACTTCAGATGAGACAACTAGATTCAACTATTTCAAAATAGATTTATCTGCTAGCCAACTCAACCACGAGAGCTAAGGCGCAATTAGCAACCTGGGTATATACACCAAGCCGAAACAAAAACAAAGTAAGCTCGGTCCGGAACCGGGAAAAAACGCCATATATGCTAAAACAGCATGCAAGACAGCACAGCATAAGAAGAGAGGGGGAGCAGAAAAGAAAGAAAGAAAGGACAAAGAAAAAAAAAATTCCAAGGGATATAAAGCAGGTCATGATCATTGCTGATTTTATTCAAGTTCAGCGAGGTGCGAGCGAAGTCAAAATTCATTTGCAATTGAATTGCCCGGAGATTCTTTTCTGCATTAAGATCACGCCGTTTTTCCTTGAATACTGACTGCATTCTGCATTGTGCATTGTGCATTGCGCATTGCATTCAAGGAGAGGGGAGTGTTAAGGGGATCCAAATCCAGATCCAATCCAGGCCCGAATTGCAGCTTGCAGGGGGAGGGGGAGTCGATCTCTGGTCGTCTTTGAGAAAAAGAAAATAAGTGGAAGAAAAAGGAAAGAAAGAAAAAGCACGAAAGTTTTCCCCCGCTTGGTTGTGTTGAGAATTTGGATCAGAGGGGTGATATCTTCATCTGGTAGGGTGGAAGATTGCAGGTTGTAGCGAAGCCGACTTTTTCATGATTTTGGAGGACGTTTTCATCGGCCATGTTCTGCTTTGGCCTCATGAAGTCGATCGAAAGACAGAGCGAGCATCATCCAGCTGACATGGGTTGTCTGGTCATCTCCGAGACATTACGCTGTGCAGTGCGAGTGCGCGTCAAAATGCCAGAAGTCGAAAGGGGAGCGGAGCATATTGCTGTTCAGCTAGTTCTGCTCATGCGAAACTTCAACTAATAAAAGTCATCCAATGGTATAATTGATGCGGTAGGCGAAACTGCCTTTTCAATCTTTTCAATTCGCCAATGGTTTGCGCGCCTGGTATATGTGCAAGATATTGTAGCAATGAATATCCTTGTTGAAGGCTTCCGCCTTGACATCGGCTGCAATACGCTGAATCTTATCTTGAGGCCAACCATAAACGCGACTGAAAGGCGCCAAACTGAGAGGTTCAATGCTCTCCGAGATAGCAAGGTTGTACCAACGAGCCACTTTTTGCTCATGCTCATCGTTGTGCCAAGGGTTCAAGGGGAGACCGACCATTTGATGATCGATCTCAGTAAAGCCTGCCTCCTGCAGGTTGCGAATGGTCTCGCGCGAGCTGTGTGCAAGAGGGCGGGTCCGAGACTCGGTTGCATTCTTCAATGCAGAGTACCAATGACGGAGAGCAAGTCCGCTGAGTGAACGGTCGTCGCAGCGCGGTTCAAAGTCAATTTCTACTTGTTCAAACCAGCCACCAGGGCGGAGATGAGAGAAAATTCGTTTGTAAAGACTCGGCCAGCTGACCACACTACCACTGCCCATTTGCATGTGAACGAGGTCCCATGAGTCCTCTCCTAGAGTCCATGGACTTTCGAAATCGAAGGGAGAATAGAAATCGCAGTTCTTGGGGTAGTTGGCGGGTTGGATAGGTGCGATATCGACGCCGACCACAAATGAGTCCGGGTATTTATTCGCAACTTCAATGCTCCATATCCCTGTTCCACAACCCAGGTCCAAGATCCGCGAATTGGGTGGGTGCGGTGCATAAATCAAGCCATCGGAAACTCGAGCGACCGTGAAAAGCTTGTGAAAGATGTCGAGTCGATCCTGTTCGTCATCATCGCAGGGAAGCATGTAAATGCCCTTGCGGTAACTGTGATACATGCGACCATTTTCTTGATAAGGAGGGTACTTTTCGGGGATTCTAAAGATATCAAAGTAAACAAGTCAGCTGAGTCCGATCGGGGTCAATGGAGGGATAGAGCTCGGGAGCTACCCGGGGCACGCACTTGCGATTTGAGACGAGCATTGGTGGAGATGGACGTGAAGCATGGGAGATCTGCGAGGAATGCGAGGCGACCGAGCCATTGCTGGTGAAACGGCCAGCGACTCGTCGATCCCTCTCAGCTGGATCGCGATCGGTAATCATGTAGATGTCCATGGCTGTTGAGGTTTGCCGTGAACGAGCCCGCTCGCTCGAGGGTACAGATGCGGAGTGGTAATATCTTGAGCGACCGGCATCACTGGCAGGCGTCGACTCGGACTTGTATCGCTTCGCAGGAGGTGGGGATGCCATGGTGGGCGGCACTGTAGCTGGGCTGGGCTGGGCGGTTCTGAGCTGAGTGTTTGTATCGGTTTATGTCTGATATTGGTGACCTGATGGGATAGTCGCAGGTGGTTGAAGTGATTGTAGATGCGGCCGAGCAAAGCTCAGAGGGGTCGTAGAGGAAAGAAGGCGATCACAGATCGCAGACGGAGAGAATTGGTCAAGGGCATCGACGTAGCTTCCCAGCCACCACGCACAACACTCGAGGGCAAAAGCACGAAGCACGCTATGCAGGCGATGAAACAAGACAGCCGACACACGCAAGGGTGTTGGATTCGATCAACGAAATGTGCCAAATATAAAAGTGAAGCTGGAAATCGGTCGAGGGCGAAGTCGAGGTCGAAGTCGAGGTTGAGTGGAGGGAACGAGGACGGAGGGTGAGGGCAGGGCACAGGCTGGGCGAGGCCAAGTTGGGGGCCAAGAGGATCAACAGTCGCGTTCTCGGGGAGGACACAACAGCTTCGTCACCACTCAACCAATGGCAAGCACATCCCAAGGGCGGATGTTGAAAGGGAGAGGAGGGGAAACCAGAAACCAGAAAGAAGAGAGCCACGGGAAGACGAACAGGAGGGTTTTTAAGGTTGTGTAGCCGCTGAGTTGTGTTCGGGAGGGTCCAGTCAGTCCACTGTGGATCAGCGTGGAGGGTACGGAGTAGGTAGAGGAGTAGAGTTGAGGAAGTAGAAGGATAAATGATCAGATTTAGAATAAGTGTAAGAGTAAAGTCGATCGGCTAGCGAGTACTAGGCAAGAGACCCGAGCTCAGCTGGAAGGGCAGCGGTCTGATACGTTGATTATAGGGCAACTTGGGAGGTATACAGAAGTGTATATTATGCACTTATACAGTATAGACTACTAGTATAGCTGTATACTATTATGTATATATCTAGACAATATAATTATATCTATTTTAGATAACTATTCTATTCTCTAGATATAATATACCAACTGCCCTAGGGTACTCTGTCTATTCTACCCTAACCTAGGGTATACAGAGACTCTGATCGACGGCTCCACTGTGTACGCGGGAGGCGGTCCGTTGATGTACGAATACGTTTGTACCCGACTGGGGCACTACCAGAGATAAATATCTAATATACCTCTACTATTTTATTCTACTATTTTTTACTATATAATATATTCTATACTACCTTGGTATATACTATACTATAGTACAGCTATACAGCAACTGATCCAAAGCATCGGGTGTGCTCGGTTCGCTGGTCAGCATTTCCCTCAACCAGGTCGCTGGGTATCCCCACTCTGCATTTAGACGGTCTAAGGACAAGGGCAGACAAGGGTAGACAAGGGTGGTCTTGTCCGGCTGGTCTTGTCCTTGCGATGTATCAACTCTCCCCCCTGTCGTCTTTCGCCCTAACTTTTCTCCACCCCATGGATCTTCACACCGCGACCGGGGTTTCTACCTGCTTCCAGTATTGTACAGCACTGCTTTGTTCCCGGCCAACCATGTCCAATCGTTTAGAATGACTGTGCTCAAACTTGAATCATGTCTCCACGGAAGTACTCTGTACTGCCAGTACTAACACTTGGCATTACCAGCAGAAACACCAGAAACATTACTCCTGTACGGAGTACTAGGATGGCTCTTGACTCCGACTCCGTCATCTCCACTCTCCCACTGATCATCCTCGATGTGGAAGCCTAGACGATTGTGAAGATGATCTGCCGACAGCCTCGGGCGAAAATGGGCAACAATGGGCACCAATGTGAGGGAGTGATCAGTACGGAGTACGGAGTACAATAAGTACAGAATTGTACACTGTACTGCACTCCTGATGGGTGCATTGGACAGGTTCAATGTGGATGACCCCTCCCAAACCCACAATCCACATCACACATCACTTTACAAATACACAGACCAGTTCCCTCAAACTAACCTCTGTAAGAGGTTTAGTCAAGTACGCCGACGGCTTCCGGGGAGGATTTTAGGGTTACGCCTCGCTCTCCATGGCTAGACGGAGGATGCAGTAAGTTTGGGCGGTTTTGTTCGGCCTCTGCCCTGTGACCTCATCCAACTTCCAATGAACGGAGTACTCCGTCGGTACGGAACCACTCAGATTAACTCTCGGAAATTTCAGTCGGTTTGATTCCAGCCTTGGAATTAAATTAGGCTGGATCGATCTGTAAATTAGTGAGTACTACTACTAGTACGCCCTGATTTACCACACTAACTCAGTTATGTTAGTGGTACCAAGTAGTTCTGTATGTACTCTTTACATATCCTGGTACTCTCGGCACTTTGAATCTGTACTGGACCTGCAATGATAACCGTGATCAGTTGGTTTTCCAATCCCTCTGCATGATGAAGTTTAAACAGAGCTGTATACAAATGAATCTGGTACATATTATGTACCTTAATAACTGTTACTTACTGCTCTACCAAGTAACCATCATAGTACTCCTTGTAGTATGAAGTAACTCGTAGATGCGGGCGGAGCCCCACCGAAGGGAATTTTTTCTTGGCTCCAACCTCATCCACCAGCTGGTATACTCTACGGACTGCATCTCATACTTTGTCACTGGTCTAACGGTCTGTAATAAGCCATTGCAGATCGACCGAACCTTCAAGTTTTCTGTGACGTTCAACCTCAGCCCTGCTGGATTGTGGCACCCAACCCCACCATCACCTTGAAAGTATCATCATCTTCAAGTTTCAAGCCTCAAACAAAACATACCACTGGCCTCGACAACTTGTCAATAAATAAGCGAGTCCATCAAATAAACTTCCAAGTTTGTTGACCCAGAGTCTCTCAAAATGCCTACTCTCAAAGCGATAGCCGCTTCGACACTGTCTCTCCCTGCGGAGAATTACATTTACTCCATCGCCGCGTCGGCCCCGGGATACTTCGCCGCCATCTCGTCCGATGATTCGTTACGCGTCTTTGACGCTGCCAATCTTGACCATGTGTCGGTGGTCTCTCAAAAAACCCACAGTGGGGGTGTCACCTCACTACGGAGTTATCCGACAGGGGACTCTCATCTCCTAGCAACTGGAGGTCGAGAAGGCACGGTTAAAGTGTGGGATGTTCGTGCCGGAAATGCCGTATTGGAAATGGAAATGGGTAAGTTTGTCTTATTTACCCCGGTATTTTGAATACTCGTGAACCGCCATCCCCCCTTTGCGAAGAAGGTTCGCAAGCCATGACGTTCTTGGGATACCCTGGACCTCGATCGAGAGACCTCTCTTGCATTTCCTGGATCCGCTCCGTGGGCGTCGGAGAATTTCTGCGCTTTGATGCAAGGATATCCTAGCCCCGTCATGCCTTTTGCATTTACCCTGCCTTGCTTTGCCCTGCCATGTGAAACTGGCTTGGCTCGATCTTATGCAGCTGGACGAATACTAAATTTTTGACTCCAGCGAGACAAAATCCTGTGCTATCGTTAGCTTGCAGTCCCGAGACCAACACCATCGTGGCTGGTTCAGAATTGGTTTCATCACAAGCAATTGTTGCGTTTTGGTATATCTCCCCTTTCATCAAGAGAGAAGAAGAGCTCCACATCATGATCACCCAAGGGAATAAACCAATCCAGGTTTTCCATGTGTGACCCCAGATTCAATCCACATCCACTAACACCATCAACAGGGACATCAGATCGCCCCAAGCTCCTCGTCATCAATATGTCGAAAGCCACAACGACGATATCACAGAAGTGAGTCTGAGTCCAATAATCCCCTTTCATTCCACCTAGATCCAAAGAAGCGTTCGTCCCAAGACCAAGAAATAGCAAAGCTAATCAAACACCGACCTCCCTGCATGGGAGACCGGTGGGTACACAGCTTCAATATCACCCGAGTCGCAACAACATCTTACTTTCCGGCAGCACGGACGGACTCGTCAACATATATGATACAACCATAACAGACGAAGACGAAGCCCTAGTCCAAGTAATCAACCACGGCTCCATACATCATGCCGGCTTCCTTTCCGATCGTACCATCTACGCTCTCAGCCACGACGAAGATTTCTCTGTACACCCAGCCACCGACCCAGACGAGCCTGGTGAAGGGCCCGAGCCCGTGCATTTTGGTGACGTGCGTGAGCCGCTGGCTTGCGAGTATGTTGCTCAATTGTGTATCGGTAGTCAGGGTCCGTACATGGCCGCCGGAAATAAGATGTATGTGTACCTACAAATCCCCCTCCCCCTCTCCCTCCCCTCTCCCCGCTCCCTCATGTATTTCTAGTTGATCGTTCAACGCTTGCTTTCATTCTCAACGCTTTCGAGATGGACTGACCGTTTGAAACCCCTGCAGTGATAAACGTCTGGATTTGGTTCCATTGGTATCTAGCCCGGCATGGCAATTCGATCAGGATAACACCTGGCGTCTTCCCGGAGCGCATGGCGACGAGGTTGTTCGTGCTGTGTATCTCGATGAACAGGTATGTTGGATTTCTCTCCTAGGAAATCATATTTCCTTCCCCTCCATTTTCTGGCAGGTTACTGATTCAATTGTAATAATAGAGTCAATCTGTCTTCACAGGCGGAGAGGATGGATATGTCCGGGCCTGGAAACCTACGGAAGATGGAGATGTCCAGCCCCAGGCTGGATCTGCAAAGACTTCGCGGAAGGATAAGAAACAGAAGGATCGCTTTAAGCCGTACTAGCCTGAGTTTGCCCACGCAGTGGTTCAAGTTGCGGGTGGACGCGTCCCTGTGCTGTCGTCTGCTGTTGTGTAGCATTGGGAGTTGGCGGTAGTTAAAATTAGATAGATAGCAATGTATATCCTCTGGGGTGTTCTGGTTTTGTCTCATTGAATATCTGTATGGGATGCATTAAAAGTAGGTACTTTAATATAAGGTACACCAAATAGCGAATGGATAGGTATGTATTTAATCGCTATTCGTAGGGCCAGGAGTCTCGAAGAAGAGCCACTCCTCTAAAATTTCAACCAAACAATTTCTTAAAAAAGAGAGTAAAAAAACAAAAGCAAAAAGAGAACATCCTCTGTATGATAAGAGGATGATAATTTGAAGGGCCCGACCCCGGAATCGAACCGGGGACCACTTCCAATAGGAACCCCTCTAAGAGAGGTGGGTTGTGCCGATGTTTACCCGAAGGAAGTATCATACCGCTAGACCAGCCGGGCTGATTTGATGAAATATTTTTCATACTGATGATATACAAGCCCTCAAAATAAATACCACATAGGGAATGGAGATTGCCCCCCGTTCCACTCTGTTCATCAATAGTAAACAATATATAAGAGATATATTACTCACACTCTGTCAATCTATATTTTAAGCACATAAAGGTTACCTATATAGGTTACCTATATACTAGATACCTATCTCTTCGCTATTTATAAGACCAAGACCATAACTCTAGAAAAACCACTCTTCTAAATCATTACCAAAAAACCTCTTAAAAATCAGAGTAAAAAAACAAAAGCAAAAAGAAAAGATCCTCTGTACATTACAGAGGATCTTTTCTTTATAATAAGAGGATTGAAGGGCCCGACCCCGGAATCGACGGGGACCACTTCTAATAAGAACCTCTCTCAGAGAGGTAGATTGAGTTGATGTTACCCCAAAAGAAGTATCATACCGCTAGACCAGCCGGGCTGATTTTATGAAAATTCACACTGATGACATACAACTCTTTAATATAAACACCATATAGGGAATGGAGATTGCCCCCGTTCCACTGGGCCAAATTGCTGGGGCAGTCATTAATGCCTCATAAATCAGGCAGAAATAAATTCTTATCGGTCAGGAACTGGGGCTCCCCCGGTGGACCCTCCCCAAGGATTTTTTTTCTCGCCTTATCCGATCACCTTTCTTTTCTCTTCTCGCAAGGGACCCCAAACCCTTGACGAAAAGTCTGATTTACATAAAATCCCAATTGGTATATTGGCCTACACAACTGGACACAATCCCAACGTCGTCCCATCCTTGGAAGAAAACTCAACAGATCCTGCAATTGCACCTTCACTCCCTCCACCGCGGATCCGATCCGCCGCATCCAACTTTCACCAACAAACTCGCCGTCCCCCCTACCCTCAATATGGACGCTCAAGCCTATCTTATGCGACACGGCTGGTCAGGACCCGGCAACCCGTTGAATCCAAACCAGCGTCCAGGCCCTCACGGCGGTCTCGGTTTGACCCGACCCATTCTCGTCGCGCGCAAACAGAACAACCACGGCGTGGGCAAGAAGACCACCAAAGACCCTACAAATCAATGGTGGCTCCGCGGATTCGAAGACGCATTAAAAGGCGTTGGCGATGATAGTCACGAAGGCAACTCCGCACGAACAGGCAATGCCTTGACAAGCGAATTATACCGACATTTCGTGCGAGGAACGGGTCTAGCAGGAACCATTCACGAAAAGAAGACAACAACACAGGTTAAAGAGGTCGAAGTGAAAGATAAATCCAAGTCGAAGTCAAAGCGGAAGCGCGACTCGGACGAAGATGATTCTGACCGTCGCGCGAAGAAGGAAGAGAAAGCTGCGCGTAAAGAGGAAAAGGAGAAACGCAAAAGACGAAAGACGGATAGCGATGTGACGGAATCGAGTGAGGCTTCTGGATCGGGATCAGGATCAGAGAAGAAGAAGGAAAGTAAAGAGGAACGTCGGGCTAGACGTAAGGAAAAGAAAGAGAAGAAAGAAGCCAAGAGGTCGAAGAAGTCGAAACGTAACGGTCCTGAAGATGATTATCCTACGCCTTTATCAACGGCAGATACGAGCGAAACAGACGAGAAGACAACCTCACTTTCCAAGTCCCAAGAGAAGGAAAAGCGGAAAGAAAGCAAGAAAGATCGGAAAGAAGGTCGGGAGTCGGATTTGAAAAAGAAGGACAAAAAGGACAAAAAGGAAAAGAAGTCTTCAACAAAAGCTTGATTTGGAAGTCTGGTTGGATACAGACTGATCAACCTTGACATCATATGTCTATTGCATTGGAGTTTTTGTGCTACGCTATTAGAAGTGTTGGATATATAGTCTCTTCATGTGCATTTATACTCGCATCGTCCTGCGATCAAGATACCCATTTCGTTTGGTGATACTAGAACGAATACAAAACAAAATTCATTCATCATGTCTCATTTCGGATGTCTATTTTATTTCTCACGAATATCCTTTTCAATTCCAATTAAGATTGTACTCGTAAGTCAAGATGATCTTGACTGTACAGCCTAAAGCTTGGAAGCTTAGACTGGTAGCTTGCCCGGTTTACCAGATAAGATCCAAGGCCTCCTTTCCCAAAATTCATCCTTAATGATATCGACATGATCAACAACGACTTGTGCTTTGCGGCGTAGTTTCCGAAGCCTCTCTTGCTGAGTCCTTGACTGCTTTCCATCCGGCACGGCCGTGTTGTCTACCTCTCCTTCCTGTGCCGATTTTGGTTCTTGAAGCTCAAACTGAGACATTGCGTTAGTCGATGCTAGACTGAACAGGGTAGACATGTTCATTCATACCTGGCGATATAGGACACTTCCTTTCTTGTAGATGTCTTCTTCGTTGTTGTAGTTGATGCCGAATCGCTTGAAGAGGATCTCGTTCTTATCACCGGAAACAGTTCCCTGACATCAAGTTAGTGAGGTGTTTTCAGTGGGTGTTGTGTTTGGGAAAAGGAAATCGAATCAAATTTACCTTCAGCTCTTGCTCGGCATCAGTATTACTCATGCCACCCTTAAGAACCATCATCCAAAATGTTGTGTTGTAGAGGTTGTTTATGTGGCCTAGAAAGGATGATCAGCTTCATATATCCAGAATATTTTGTTCAACATCAAACTCACAGTCGACCTGTCTCCAACTCATATAATCTCTCAAGACTCCACTCGAGGGATAAATGACCGCTCGGCCATCGAAAGAAGGTAGATAGGGCGGTTGAAGAGGTGCTGAGGGGAAATACTCAGCCCACTTATGAATATAGTACGCGGTAAATGTCGACACAATAGTCGTCACCAATTTCCTGCAGCGGACAGTTAGGTGAGCCCAGAAAGAAAAGTAGCTTCAAGATAAAAACTTACGCACTGCGTCGCTCAAAGAGCTGACAACTGGGATGAAAGACAAAACTGGACATTCGGTTAATACATATTCTTTGCACTGGTTTGTACTAGGAAGTACATCATAGTCATGGATGAACATACCTGAACTCATCACTAACACCATATGCGATACATAAATCGGGCAACTCTTTCATAACCTCGACGGCGGCAGCATTCATCAGATCTAGAGCGCGGCGATCATTGGGTTTTGTGAATTGATAATGATCCGAAAATCTAGATGTAAATATATTAGTATCGGTACTACCGCATCTTGTCTCGCGATGTTTGCGCAAACAAGAGGTTTCATCGAATATGTGGGTTTTCATGTCGAATGTCCAGCTCGGGGTTTGTTCACCCGCGGTTCTCACAGAATGCACATTCGACTGACGAGTTGTCTGATTGAGGCCGGAAGGTGAAATGGATACTGATGGATAGGAGCATCTTACTTGTGAAAGCCCTTGCCGTCGATGCGCACGACTATCCATGTACTGGGCAGTAGAGTATCTGGTTGCTCGAAATCTTTGACATATTCGTATCTATGGATGGGGTCAGTTCATGTTCTTGAGATTCTTGATCCAAATATTACTTTGAGTTCGCCATAGCGACTTGTGTTTTGACAGTATTACTGTCCTGGGGTTGTTGCGGAAGACTTCGAAGTTAAAAGGTTGGCCGTTAAATGACTCGGAGTCATTTTGTGTGGGAGTGACCCGCCCATTCGAGTTCCAGTGGAATGCCGCCCGCTGTGGGATCGAGTAGAATACTTACCCATGAACATCTTACATGATTAATATTAATAGAACCTGAGGAAGTAAATTCGAGATTTCGTATATTTGACGAGAACAAAAAAAATACCGTATTTTGATTTATTTTCGAAATAGAGCCAGCCTGAACTCGGAAGTTGGCTCACTATATACAATGACCATTGGTCATGGCATGAGCATATATATAGCGCCAATGATTGAATATACGACAGGGCTGTCTGGAAAAAGCCTCTCAAAGAAGATTGAGTCAATAATACTAGTATTCGTATTCAAATCTACCTATATACATCATATCAACATAAAAAGAGAGCTCACTAGGTGGGCTATTAGATTACTTTCACTTCTTCTACTTCTACAGTATGAAGGAATGCCTAAAGCGGTTAGTGCGAGATCGGAGCTCCCACGTCTTTTCGGCCTCGCAAGAAGGGACTCCGTCGCGATCTCCCTGCAGCATCAACCTCCCTCACTCCTACACCTCTCTACCTACCAATTACCCAGATACAGGTCTCAGAAATATGCTGCAGTCCTGGTAATAATCTGAGGTGACTCGTCAACTCACTTTCTAATTCGCATCCGCCAACCCCGACGCCAATTCCATCTCATATACCCGACCTCCCCTCTCACTTCACTAATTATCACGTCGCGCAATCCCTACACAACCACTCACAAAAATGGCATCCCCAAGCCAGACACAAAGCTCCGCGCCAGCAACACAACCCATCACACCCCCCGCCGAATCATCCACAGCCGCCAACGGCGTACCAGCTGCAGCCACAACCACATCCACTCAACCAGCCGCACCAGCAACGGCACCGACAACCTCAACCTCAACAGCACCACCACCTCAAATCCCAGGAACATCCACTCAAGACAGCGGTAAATCACGACGACCACGCGATGTCCGCCTCGTCCACATGCTCCTCGCCTCTCTCGGCGTAACAGCCTACCAAGACCGAGTCCCACTCCAACTCCTCGATTTCGCATACCGCTACACCTCCAACGTCCTCCAAGACGCAGTACACCTCGCTACAGAAGGATATGCCGGCGCAGTGGGCGATAATCCCGGCGCATCGGGTAAAGCAGCTGCATCTGCTGAAACAAGTGGTGTGTCATTGCCTGCTTTACGATTGAGTATTGCGTCGCGATTGCATTATCAGTTTCAGACCGGGTTACCGAAGGAGTTTTTGATGGAGGTTGCTTCGGAGAGAAATCGTATTGCGTTACCTGGTGTTTCGCGTGGATTTGATCCCGCGGCTGCTGGTCCTAATGGTGCGGCTCCTGGTGCTGCGAACCAAAGCGTTCTTGTTGGTGGTATGCGATTGCCTCCTGAGAGATTCTGTTTGACGGGTACTGGGTGGAATATGAAGGATGGATGGGATAGTGAAGGGGAGGAAGATATGCCTGATGCGTCGCAGCAGGTTGGATCGGGAGGAGCTGCGGGTGAGGAGGGCGAAGAAGGTGGGGATGATGATGAGGATGGAAAGATGGAGGATATTTTTGGTGAGGATACTGCTATGGGAGAGGCTGGGGAGGGAGATGAGGATCAGAAAATGAATGATGCTTAATTGAGCCTTTTCGATTCCGTTTGAAACTTTGCTTTGCCCTCCTGCGTGCGGTCTACCGTGGGCTTTTTATCAGCTATTCGCTACATGTCCTGGGTCGGACGGTGTTCAATGGCGCGCCGGCGTTTTTTGTTTTTATACTCCCCGTCATATAAATTGGCCTGAAAAGAAAAAGGGTTAGGCAAAGTCATACTTTGTATATTGATTTGAATTCGTTGGCCAAAATGTTTTAGTATCGCCGGAGTAGATGATACCCTATTAGGTAGGGTGCCTCCCAGGGCTATCATTACTACTATCTAGCTAGAGATGATCGCGAAGAAATATCTACGACGAATAATCTAGCGAATGAGATCAAGAAATGGATTTTATGTATAATGTACATAACAAAATGTCAACCCATCGCTCCAAAAATTGGGAAGATCATGCAACAGATGCCCGTAAAAACGCCCAAAATATCCCATTTGTACGCCTTGAGGAGAGAGGAAACATGGAGACTCGAAGTTCAAGCTTAGCTGCCTGGCAGATAGAGATGCTTCGGTCCAAGACAGCTTCAACGAGCTGCAGTGTCTCCGATAAAAAAGTGCAGCGTCCGAATCACGATGGTCCGATATCGACTTGCCGAAGGGATCTCCCCATTTCGCTTTTCAAAGCTCGACGGTTGGCATACCCACAATCGATATTTCGAATTGATTGGAAAAGCAATGCAAGCAGCGAGAATCTGATCTGCCCAGACGCCGAGATAAGTGAAGAGAGAGAAAAAAAAATATACAGCTCACCAGGAGAATGCCCGGTGGTGAATGGGAAGGAGATAATGCAACCACAGACCCGGAAGATATAGACTCTTAGTTATAAGATTATCACCTCCCCTGAGCTTGTTGTTGTTTCCGCTCATCTTCCCGCATCATCCGGATCACCTCCTCGCGACGCTTCTCGACACGTGCTAATTCTTCATCTCGGACACGGCGTCGGTCCTCATATGTTGCGAACCATTCCTCACGTGCGCGATCCTCCTCTTCTCGGGTGGCATGAGCGACCATGCATGAGTTCATGGCCAGTCTTTGTTGACGACATACCCAGGTAGCCGTAACAGTACGATTGACGGCACATTCGGCGAAAGCTATATAGAAAGATTTGTCAGCCCATTGGTCATTGACGCGGTGGTCTAGCTTTGTGAGGGGAATATGCAGGCAACGTGGTGCGACTCGGCCGAGTTAGAATTCATGGAAGAATCGACAAAGCATGAAGGCTCCAGAAAGAACCCGGCAGAAATTCTAAGCTTTGAGACTGATATGCGACATACCCTTGATCTCGGGGGCACAGTGACCTCGAACACGCTTGTAGTAAAGCTGCTTTACTTCTTGCTCCTGGGGAGCCGAGAGGGGCAACGGGTTCCGCAGGTTATATTTTTTTTGTGGAGGGTTTGATGACGAGGCATCTGAGGAGGACGATGGGGTGGCCATCGGGGTTTAAAGCTCGCTCGTGCGGAGATTGAAGTTGACAGGCCGCAGATCGTACGTCTCGAGGTGCGGATACTTGGTGGGCTGGTTGGGGGGTGACAGCTTGGACCGATCGGATTCTGAAATATCGAATGCT
Source organism: Penicillium sumatraense (assembly GCA_020086695.1). Taxonomy (NCBI): domain Eukaryota; kingdom Fungi; phylum Ascomycota; class Eurotiomycetes; order Eurotiales; family Aspergillaceae; genus Penicillium; species Penicillium sumatraense. The sequence continues at coordinate 978,192 of JAGIKU010001370.1, read as the reverse complement.
GAAAAGGACGATCAGATAAACACAGTAATTCTGGTGTTCAAAGCAATTGGGTTCCACGAAGATGAGGAGTCGTGGTGGGAAGAGGGTGTGTTGATGCGGAGCGCGAGAAACCGAAGTTCGGGCGGAGAGAGCCAAGGCGGAAGCAGAAAAAAAAAAGACTCCAGACAACTTCAGACTCTCACACCACTGGACTCGCTCGGTGAGGCCTGCTTTCCAGCTTATTTTTGACTCCTTCTTGCACTTTGGGGATACTGGAGATTTATTCGGTTTTGATTTTGACTTTTCCTTCTGTTTTCTTTCCAACCTATTCGCTCGAAAACTTCACAACCACCCGAAATGTCTTCCATGCGCAATGCCGTTCAGCGGCGAAACCACCGCGAGCGTGGTCAGCTCGAGGGCCGTGAGAAATGGGGTATTCTCGAAAAGCACAAGGTTTGTGTCTACTCCACGCTGTCTGCTGTCTACCAGAAGCAGCTTCGATTCGAGCTAGAATTAACCGTTTTGTGATAGGATTACTCTCTTCGTGCGAAAGACTACAACAACAAGAAGGCCAAGCTCAAGCGTCTTGAAGAGAAGGCGCGCGATCGCAACCCGGATGAGTTTAACTTCGGTATGATGGGAGGAAAGAACCAGACGCAGGGAAAACATGGCCGAGGCGCTGGTACAGCAAGAGATTCGGCAGCGGCTCGCGGGCTGAGCCACGACGCTATCAAACTCCTCAAGACTCAAGACAAGGGCTATCTTCGAACTTCGGGAGAGCGCATTCGTCGCGAGATTGAGCGCCTGGAGCGCGAGGTGCAGCTGCAGGAGGGTATGAACGAAGCTCGGGGCATTAAAAGTCAAAAGAAGCAGCGTGAAGAGGAAAATGATGACGATTTTGATGGATTCGATGACTTGGATGATCTCGACATTCCATCACAGAAACAGAAATCTCGCAAGGTGATCTTCGCCGACGATCGCGGGGAACAGAAAACCATAAAGGACAAGCGTACATTGGATGAAGAGGCCATGGAGGAGGAATCGGACCAGGAGCCAGCTACTCGCAAGACTCCCAAGCAAATCGCTGCCGAACGGCAAGCCTTAAATGAATCGCGCCGAGCACGCAAGATCCGCAAGCGGGCTATGGACGCTCGACAAAACAAGTTGACTGCTCTGCGCCGGCAGTTTGCTGATATTCAAGCGGCCGAGAATGAGGTGGACTGGCAACGGGCCAAGATGGATAACATGTTGGGTGGTACAAACAAAAATGGAGTCAAGTGGAAGATCCGCGAGCGCAAGCGTTAGTCGCCCGTGGGGGTTTCATGAGTTGATGACTGCCAACCTGCTCCAAAACTACAGCTTGTCCAAAATTTCCAGTTGTATTGATATTGATACCAGCATAGAAGGGGAGTTCCGGCGCATTGTGAATAAAATACTAGTATACCTGCCTACTTCAGCTGTATAAAATTTGCCCAGTAACAGTAGCAGTATTATTAACTGACTAGTAGTAGATTGTCTAGTTGATCAGTGGTTGCTACAGTGTACTACACTGCCATTAGCACCGAGTAAACTCTAGAGCTGGGAGACTACAAACCATTTAGATAGCCCCCATTGATAATCGCCCCGCACAGGTAAATAGTCATACTATCTTAGTAGTATGTAATACGCATTCCGCGGAATTACAAACCCCTCGTACCCGGCGTCCGATCACCGGCGTGATTGTATACCGCGTTAGGGCAGAGAATCCCAGCGTAATGGCTGCTCGCTGATAGGAGCGACGGGCCTCCAACTGCCTCCACCCTCCACCCGCCGAATTCGATTATAAATGCCCCCCCGCTGACTAAGTTATCTTTTATCAGAAATGTCGCCACCCCTCCTCACTTTAACCAACTTTGCACTTTTCTTTCCCCTTAACGCCCTCTCAGCTTCATACAGAGCTTCCCACAATGGCTCCCTCCTTCGTGACCATTGATACGGGCGACAGTGATTTCAATATGGCCCCCGCCCCGGCTCCCACCTCTCGATCCCTCGATTCCTCACGAACTCTTCTTCTCGCCCCTCCATCCATTGCTACCCAAGAGGATAAATTACGAGACCTTTTCTCCACCCACCCCCGCGCAACCACTGACCTCCAAATGCTCGACCGATTGTCCGCCGGCTTCGTTTCTCTTCCTTCCAATACATATGATCTCGTTCTGGTCGTCACCGATTCCGATGGTTCACGGCGCTCCGAGGCTCTCAAGCTTTTGACCCGAGATGTGTACACCGCTCTCGTCCCAGCCATGAAGGCCGGAGCACAACTCCAAACTCAGGATAAACCTCTGGATATGTCCGAGGGTATGGAGGCCATTCTGGCAGGATTAGTACAGTCAGCCAATGGATTCGAGAAACCTAATTTCGAACAAGCCACCGCCATCCCATTGAAGTTCGGCCTTAAGAAGAAGAAGGCGGCCCCGGCACCTGCTCCAGCTCCGGCTGTGAGCTTGCCTGCTACTGGATTTACGGCAAATGGTATAAATGGAAATAATCACGACCGGGATGAGGATGAGGATGAGTTGATTAATGAGGATTCTCTTATTGATGAGGAGGACTTTACAAGACCGATTATGCCGCGTATGTTCCAACTACCCTTGCGATTCTGCTTCCCCCAGATCGGATATACTTCTGTTATTGCAATTTTACTAACAAAATCTATAGCCCCAGAGTGTCAACCAAAGACCGGCCGCAGGCGGCGAGCCTGCAAGGACTGTACTTGCGGTCTCGCAGACCGACTCGAAGCAGAGGATAAGGAACGCCGAGAGAACGCTGATAAGAGTTTGAATGTTATGAAGCTCCAGACCGATGATCTCGCCGAGGTAGACTTCACCGTCGAGGGCAAGACAGGTTCTTGCGGCAGCTGTGCGCTCGGTGATGCATTCCGTTGCGATGGTTGTCCTTACATGGGCTTGCCTGCCTTTAAGCCTGGTCAGGAAGTCTCTATCTTGAACGATGTTGCTCAATTGTGATTGATTTGGATGAGAAGTCTTTTTGGCGTGCAAATATGGAATTATGGTTATTTCGGATGCATTTTGAACTCTTTTAAACTTACGGATGGCTTTGGAGTCTTGGAAAAAAGAAAATTGGTCTTTTTTTTGTTACATAACATATGATACCGCACTGGAGATATTCCAGGCATAATCCTATTATATTAGGCATTTCTCTTTTTTGATGTTCTTTTCTATGATTTTGATGGTGTGGACTACAACCGGTGGATACCTGACATCATTGGGCATCTTTGCTACAGTAAGTACTAGTCGACTAGTTCCGAATCCCCTGAGCCCATATTGCTGCGGCCGATATCGCAGGGCGATTTTGAGTCAGATTCAGGTAGACTAACCTATGGTTTCAATACCACTACCTACATAGGATGTAAGTATTCGTTTTGATTGCCAAGTGAGGGCAAATGATAACATTATTAATTGCTTGGTAATTTACCACCGCCAGGACCAACAGCTGTACTGTTAGCACAGATTGATGCAATCTTGGATAATGTGATGTATATACGAAATCCCAATTGACTACACTGACTAGATAATCAGTGGCCAGTAGAAGAGATAGGAATGACAAGCTAATGCATTCTCTCTCGAAACGGGGTGGAAGAATTCGCGCCAAATATTCAGGTCAGTCTGGCATACAATTGAAACCAAGTTGGTTTCAATTGTCTAAGTGCGGAAAATATGAAGTTAATCTGAAAGTATAGAATAGCAGTTGATTATGTACAATCTATAAAAACACACCAAACGAATCCAAAGCAGGTGCTTTGGATTCGTAAGCAACCCGTTTCTTCATTGCCGCACAAGCTCAATATCATAAGCACTCGGCACAACAGAACGAGCCTTCCCAGTCTTCTTATCAACATTAAACACGAATTCATTAATAGGAACATCATGATAAATAAGTTGATCAATAGTCGCCACCCAATCACCAGCCGAATACATTTTAGAGAACAAATGTCCCTGAACCGGGCCTGTAGGATCAACGGTTTCCATTTGGAAAGCGATTTGGCCGGATCCTGTAATGTCTTGGATTGTAGGGACTAGTCGGACTAGGTTTGCATTTGCGACTGGGGGAGGTAGGTGGGGGACTTGTTGGATTAGAGTATTTGCCAGTTGAGCTTTCAGGTCGGTGCTGTTGCTGATCCATTCGGTTATGACGAGGCCTGGGGCGGATTTGGATGAGGGTGGAACGGTCACGGTGAGTGTTGTGTTTAGCTTTTTGTCCTTGGATTTGTAGGTTCCTGCTAGATTGGAAAGGGTTTCTTGACGGGCTTGGTTTAATAGTGACGGCATGAGTGAGTTTGTGAGGGTGTCGGCGACAAGTTGGACGGCTTGTGTATGAACGGTTCCGTTGCTTGCGCCCAGAATGCTGAATCCGATATCGAAGTCTGGTACTAGGACGAGAAGGCCACAGTAACTTCCTGAGTCGCCAAGTTTGGTGTAGATGTCTGTGATAATGCCCGCGTCCTTGTGCTCGTATCGATAGATCTCCCATGGACGGCCTAGAGCGTAATGTAGATTCCCGGTGAAGGTTACTGGCTTCAACCATCGATTGGTTTTGTCGATTGACATAAGTGTTGAGTTGAGGATGCTTGTTCCGATTTTAGAGAGATCGTTGATGGTTGAGTAGATGCCGCCGGAGGGTGTGGTGATGGGGACTTCTTGGAGTGCTGATTCAACGGTTCCAGCGATGACAGTGCGCTTGATATCCTTGGCTGAAGATGGGGGCTTGGAAAGGGTATTCTTTAGACCAAGGGGCTCAAATAGAGCTTTCTTGTATAGGTCATCCATTGAAATTCCAGTGAGATTGGCTAGCGCACCGCCGAGAAGGAAGAAGCCACTGTCAGAGTAGAGAGGACTCGCTGCAGGCTGGTACCTGGGAAGGTTCGAAGCAATTCCTTGAGTATAATCATCGATATCGCACTTAATACCACCAGATTCAAGACTTTGAAGAACGCAAGGATACTGAGCCATGATTTTAGACTGGTTGAGAGGCGGCAGCCCCCATGCGTCGACGACCTCTGGGTGAATGAGGGCTTGCAGCAGAATATCTCCACTGATGGGGAGACCAAGTCGAGGAATACCGCCCAAATGAGCAGCAATATCACCAACGGTAACTTTATCCCATTGAATATTTTTCACAGCGTCGGTCTCTACAGCGGTCTTTTCAACAAATTCCTTGAAAGCGGGATAGATCTTGGTCAACGGAGTATTCCAATCATTCTCATGGAGCTGGACCATGCCCGCATAGGTAGTGATGAGCTTCGAGACACTAGCGACACGATAAATGGAATCGGCATCGACATTTTTCGTACCATATGTTCCATTCAAAGTAGACAAAGCTGTATGATGGTATTGTAAAGAATCGGCGTCTTGGTCGTGGAGCGAGAACATGCCCATGGAGAAAGTGGTGTTTTTCAACATAGCTGCGGCCAATTTGCCTAAACCGTCACCTTTGAGAGTCTGATCCAGGGTTGAGGTAACATTATGCCAAGTAGTTGCTACTCGACTGGAATCACTGCTGATATCTTCAGGAGCAGGGTAGGACGGGCCTGGGAGGCGACCACCCAGCACTGCTGGGATGCAGAGTGGGAGGAGTGTGAGAGTGGAAAATAGGACTCGCATGATGTCCTGTAATAGAAGGCGTAATTTGGATTATAGAAAGAAAACAAAGAACATTCTCACAGCTAAAATAGACCTTTATATACTCCTGCCCAGCATGAAGCATCCATTTCCATACTCTACTCAGCCTCTCCCGATAGGGCTTAACGCTAAACCAAATTGGGCGACATCTGGCGCTGCCTTCACGCTAACTTCTTTAGGTAGGATGTACCGCGTCGGGAATAATGCTTATTCGCAAATCGTGGAGGATTTTACGAGGCTGACGCTGATCGGTGGATATTTTGGGTAAAATTTCAAGACTTCGGGGATTTGAGGGCTGATTGAAAGGGATTTTGTTCACCTCCATCTGCTCATGACGACACTCATATGTCGGATGAAGCCCATGCGTCCAAGCGATTGGATATCCATATCATAGCTTATGGATGCTTATTATTTCCCTATACTAAAAGCATGCCCAAGACTGCGCCTTGTAAATGGCCCCCACTGACTTTTGTCAGCTCCAACATTGGCATACCCGTGCAGTACCTTCTGGGAAAACGCCAACCACTTGGTTAAACAACCCGCACGAATCTCCCGAGGAAAAAGTGAAGACAGATCAAATTCTGCTATATGCTATTTAACATTTTGAGTCATACCGAAAATACATACAAATTTCGTTCTTTTATCTGCAACTGCAAGATTCTCTCCTCTCCTTCCTTTATATTTGAAAATCATCGCGCATTCATTCGTGACAAGGAAAAAGGAACCTTTATATAAAACACTTCTCCAGCTTCCTTATTTAAGAGCGCTTCATCTGTGCAACGCGGATGCTGACAGCTCGCTTGTGAGCTTCGAGTCCCTCAACAGCAGCCAGGGTCTCAACAGTCTTTGACAGACCAAGCAGACCCTCGGCAGTCAGGTTTGAGCTGGTGATGTGCTTCAGGAATGAGCCGAGGTTGACACCGGAGTATTGCTTGGCGTAGCCGTAGGTAGCTAAGAAAAATTGTTAGTATCAAGAAAATATCCACACAAGACAAGGGAAATTCAAGGTATTGACTTACGCAAAGAGTGGTTGACACCAGCAGAGTAGTCACCCACGCTCTCAGGAGTCCAGGGTCCAATGAAGACACTGCCGGCGTTTTGGACTTGCTCGACAACGGCCTCGGGGCCATCGACTTGCAGAATCAAGTGCTCAGGGGCATACTCGTTGCTGAGGGTCATGGCCTCGTTGATATCCCGCACAACGAAGGTAACGGAGTGGTCCAGGGATCCGCGGACAATGTCCATGCGGGGAAGGGCCTTAGCCTGCGCATCAACTTCATCTTCGATAGCGCGCAGTTGCTCCTCGCTGAGATCGACAGCAATGAGGATGACCTGAGAGTCGACACCGTGCTCAGCCTGGCTCAGAAGATCAGAAGCGACGAAAGCAGGGTTGGCAGTCTTGTCGGCGATGACGAGAACCTCACTGGGACCAGCAGGCATGTCGATGCTCACACCAGCAGAAGTGTCATTGGACACGAGCATCTTGGCCGCGGTGACGAACTGGTTTCCGGGACCCAGGATCTTGTCCACCTTGGTGATGCTCTCAGTACCGTAGGCCATAGCCGCGACAGCTTGGGCACCACCAGCCAGGACAATGCTCTCAGCACCGACCTTGTGAGCGACGTAGACAATCTCCGGGGAGATGCTACCGTCAGAGCGGGGCGGCGAAGCAAGAACAATCTTCTGGCAGCCTGCAACCATGGCGGGAACACCCAGCATCATAGCCGTAGAAGGAAGAACAGCGGTACCACCGGGAATATACAGACCAACGCGCTCAATGGCACGCGAGAAACGAGAGCAAACGACACCGGGCATGGTCTCCATCTTGAGAGCATCATTGCTGCCCTTCTGGGCAGAGTGGAAGCGCTCAATGTTGCCGATACTGACGTCGATAGCCTCTTGGACATCGGGGGTCAGCTTCATGAGCTCGGGAGGGAAGGGGGCGTGGATAACGGGCGAAGTCAAAGAAGTAGCCTTCTCGAACTTGTGAGTGTACTTGAGGACTCCAGCATCACCGCCCTCGCGGACATCCTGGATAATAGGCTTGACAAGACCGACAATAGCATCGTTGGACTTTTGAGAGGGACGCTTGAGGAAATCGTTGACTTCCTTGGCGGAAGTCGAGGCAGTAATCACACGCTTCATTTCAATGCGGGTGGTACGGTCCTCCACAGGCGCAGGAGCAGGAGCAGGAGCAGGGGCGGGCTTCGACTGAGGAGCAGCCAGGCCAGCCTTTTCAGCCCAAGGACCCTTGGCATCACCCTTTCTCCGCTTGACCTTCAAGCTCTTGAGATCGAGGTTGCGCTCAATATCCTCGAGAGAAACACCGGCCGCAGTGCACTTGGTCAGCGCAAAGTAGAAGAGATCGGCAGCCTCAAAAGCGATCTCCTCCTTGGTAGTAGCACGGCACAGCTCATCAGCCTCTTCCATAACCTTAGCATCCACGAGCTTGGGCTCGTTGAATAGGCGAGCTGTGTATGATCCGGCGGGAGCATCCGCCTTGCGAGCTTGGAGAGTCTTCTGGAGGCGGGACAAGCCGGCGGAAGCACCGAAGCATGTCTCGGTACCGAGGTGGCAGAAGCCTGGTGATGAAGCAATTAGCATGCGTTAAAACAAACTGTCAGAAATTGAGAGACTTACCTCGACCAATCTGCTTAACGACAAAGACAAGGCAGTCGGCATCACAGTCAAAGCCCACGCGAATCAGCTCCTGCACATCACCACTTGACTGACCCTTGTACCACAGACCGCGCTTGCGGCTCTGGTAGACACCAGTGCCGGTCCGCAGGGCCTCAGCAATACTCTCATCACTGCTCCAGACCATACCAAGACAGGACCCACGCTCATCTGTGACGGAAGTGGCATACAGGCCATTGGCCTGATCGGTGACAGCTCGCGAAGCGATCAATTTGGCGGCAGAGATCTGACCGGCAGCATCCCGCTCGACAGTCAAGGATTGAGAGGAGACAATGGCAATAGCACCCTGCTTTGTGACCTCCTCAATAGCCTGCTCCGACACAGTCTCATTTCCATAGGTTGTGTACAAACGGGGCGAGTCCGAGCTGATGTTCAATTTGGTCGCGGCGGCGGAAACACTGGCGGGGCTGGTGCAGACACTGGCATCGTTGCGCTCGGCATTGGCAGCAATCCAATTTTGAAGAGTATCCAGCTGGGCGTTGTCGAGGGCATTCACGAGTAATCGAGAAGAAGGAACGGATTGTTCTTGGGAGAGCGCAGTCAATTGGTCGAGCGAAATGAGGATCTTGGCGGCGCCGGCGTTCAGGATATCGACGAGATCTCCGGTGGAGGAGATGGCGGTCGCATCAATGTAGACATCGAGGTTGCGGAAGTTCTTGCGCAAGAAATCTTCAGCGTCTGCGACACTTGAAACCTTCACTAGCACGCGGCCGAAGTAGGCAATCTGCTTAAGAGAGAGTCCGGAGGTGGTGGGGGTGGAGGGGTAGGAGATAAGGATGGGAGTGGCCATGGTGGGCGGGGGTGTGCTCAAGACACAATTGGAGGAGGGGAGAAAGGGAGAGTAAGGAATCGAGTCCCAAATATGAGGATGTTCAGATCCCCAAGGAGGAGTTTGGGGAGTTGCGCTTGCTTGAGGAAAAATGTGCGAAAGCGATGACTCTTCAATTTGGGCGGCGTTGGTTGGCCCGCCCCGCTGAATCATCCGGGCAAATCGCGGCAATCTGATAGTATCGGCAGTTCCACTAAGAACTATTTATCTTAGTAGTTTCTATTAGATACTCCACTTAATAAGTGCTATCCTTATTTGGTCAGATGCAATATGCAGTATTTTGAATTTAATTGATCAAACACATTTTGAAGTGGCTGGTTATTTCCAAGATAGTCTCGAGCCTCAATTTACTTAACACAGAGTCAATCCCAAAGCAGAATCAGCCATCCCCACATTCCTAAAATGCCCGACTTATGGAGACTAACTAGATCATAGAGTACCTACTTGATATGAAGATTCAAATGATCAATTTGGTTAAGTATTTCAAATCTGGAAATTCAAGAGCAACCTCTTATTCACCTGCCAAGTCTAACTGATCTTCTCTAAATTTGTATCATTTAATCACCGTTATTTCGTAGCGAGTTCCCTCTCTAAAAAACCCCACAAAGATCTAGTAGATCAAACATCCTAGAGCGCGGGGCATTCAATGAACCGAATCCTCCCATCAACCACAGGATTAACAATAGGCAAACCATCCGGAGCCGTACCGACAATAGTAACAGCTTGTGCTCGCTGAATACCCATCTCATGATGATCACACCCTTCTTCAGCCTTATGACCGAAAATCTGCAACATAAGACGTGTATCAGTTATAGCAATTTCCTCATCAACAATCGTCTCCTCCCCAGGAAATAAAGTATATCCATCAAACCCATCTCCAATGAATTTTGGAAGCGCAACCGTGTACATTTGAGAAGGATCCAGTTTCTGCGGCGCTGTACCGGGTCGATCGAGGAAAATTTCTAAAACGCGATGTCCTGGTTTGCGGTTCCAGGTGGCTATCATGCGTAAACCGGATATTTGGAAGAATCTTCCGTCCATGTGCATGTCGCCGATTGAGTTTTCCATGGATTGGAGGATGACACTTCCCTTGATTCTTTTGACGAGGAGGGAGTTTTCGAAGGGGCAGATATCTGGATCGTTAGTTGGAGTTGGGATTGGATTTTAATAAAGATGGAACTTACTTATGATGTCTTTGACTAGTAATGGAGAGCCGCTGGGTAGGGTTGGACCAAGGAGTTGGTTGCAGCGAATAGAGCCGCTGTTGAAGAATGCTATGTCTGTATCGTAGAATGCTTGAACTGCAGTTGCTAACATATTGCCAAGATTTGTCTCTTGGCTGCGAACAATTGAACCACGGCCATCAAGAGATGCATAGGAATGTAAGACGGGCTCTTGAACAAGAGCATCAACGCGACTATGAATCGAGTCTAGCAATTGGTCTATTCCGGGCGTTATAGGTGATGCAGGAATTTTTGCTGCATGGATATCGCTCCACTGCCTCACTAAATGAATCGGGTGAGTTAGGGGAGGAAAGAATAACATGAAATCCAAAAAGAAGAGGGAACACCCACCTATCGTAGAAATACTCACAGTTCCTTCTTTATTTTTCTCTATTACCATTCGCACCAATGACAAGCCTGCCCAGTCTGTCCCACTTTTGATAACCCGAATGTCACCCTGAGCATCACGTACCAAGCCTTGAGTCGTAATATCTGCATTATCAGATCCCTGTTCAATATTTGCTGGATCTGTATCTGAATCATTGCTAAACCGTCGAACAACTTCATGATCATGTCCACCCAAAAGTAGATCGACTCTACTTTTGCCCGCTTTTGTCGCTTCTGCCACTTCTATGTCCTCAGCAAGACGCATGTGAGTCAATGCAATCACCACGTCGCAATTCTCCTCAACACGAAGATGGTATGCTAAGCGGAGTGCCGTCTTCACGGGAGATTCGATTTGTGAGTGAGGCAGTTTTTCGCAATTGGATGGCCAATCTCTGTCGTGTATTGTCAGTTATGGCACCGCAGTAGTAATCATAGTACAATTTGGACATACGTGCCAGCCAATCCAAAGAATCCAATTCGACATCCATTGACAATTTTGACGATGTAGGATTTGGCAGAGGCGAGGAGACGTGTATCGGGATGCTCATTTCCTTTCAACGGTAAATGCCATGCATTGGAAAGAACCCATGGGAAGCGAACTTGACTAGATAGTTCAATGAGTCGCTGATCGCCAAAGTCGAAATCTGTCATTGATTAGCTATTGATATTTCATTTCAGGGAAAGGGGTGTTTATACCATGATTCCCATAACAAGCGATATCAACACCGACAAAGTCGAGAAGAGGTCCCATATGCTCGCCTTTGAGAATACTCGCCTCCAAAGACGGTGAAAAGGCATCTCCGCTGAAGACAGTCAATGTTTCATCGGTACAAAAGGAGGCTTTCAACTGCATAAAGCGCGAGAGTCGCTCTGCGGAGGGCACATGGTACTAGGGCAGTGAGCATCTTGTCAAAGAAAATCCGTCAAAATACCCTCACATTACATACCACATCATTAAAGTGAACGAATCTCAACTCTTTCGAGGACATGGCGGGTGAAACGTTCAACGTTCACTCAGACCAAGGAGGTCGGGAACAGGTCCCAATAACCTCACAGATCATGTCAGCCTTACCATCAGGGTCCAGGTGCTTATTCACGCTATTCCATAAGAGGAATATGACTAGTAGTCAACCGAATAATGAGACAAAGAACCTGGCAGGCTTGGCATGTGTAAAAGATGAAAGAGAGTCAACAAAGATGGATGGGATTGTGGCTTGTCAGGTGATTTGTAGTTACATCGCCCCTTGTTGATTTGGTTGGATTTGGTCTGGCCATCCCATGGGATGCACCTGAGATGCCAGTGAGATGCCAGTAAGATGCACACGCGTGGAGATCTCCTTGGAGGTTCAACCGGATCTCCGTCTGTCAGCCGATCCCCAATCCCCACAAAATCGCATGATTAGTGCGTGTGGGGTTGGTCAAGCTGAGACAATGGAAGACACAAGTGGTACTTTCTAGTATCCCCGCTGTACAGAGTGTCTATAACGAATCAATTTTTACTAATGGTCACTGCAATTATCACGTAAGGCTTCTATTATACCATGCATAGGTTAACGGGGTACTCCGTTTCAAAGAAAGTATTACCGAGGGTGAGTATTGAGTACAGTGAGCTATCTATTACTAATAGCTAAATAAGCTGTAGCTGTAAAGTAAAGCGTGATGGAAATGAGGCTGGAAATGCTTGTCTGACTACATTGAAGACACGCAAGAGTTACACGATGTGTAACGTTGAAGTTGAAAAAGGCTCCCATAAATGTTGCGGTCAAGAGGCGGGCACATCCGCAGCCTAGTTTAAGGCCTCCCGCAAGATCGACATGTGGCTGTCAGCACATTCTGCAGTATGTTGACATATCATGTATAGGCTATATGCGCTGTATTGTCTTATTGCTGACTTAAGTCAGCATTCCAAATTGATATTGTCGTGATGAGGTAAATACACTAGCAGCGGTGGCTTGCTTGAAGGATCGTCGTCCGCTCGCCAAGAGATGAGGGGCTTCAGCCAGTTACTGCAGCTAAAGGTTCAAGGATCACAATTCTGGGTAATTGGGGCCAGAGATGGCATGGTGATGGCTTTACTCGGAATGAGATGCATTCCCTTCTTCAAACCCAAAGTCCATTTTCCATTTTCGTACCTGGGTAGGTTGCTTTTTTGTGCGTTTGCCATTCAGCACATACTGTGTGGCGACGATTACGATATCCCACGAGAACTAACAAACACAACCTGATGTTGTTGAATAATCATTGTTATATGGACGATATAATCCCTTGACAGGATCTACTTGGGAAACTCTAAATCACAATGGACGTTGACACCGATAAAGGAAATCACAGAAGGAGGCAGAATAGAGATGCTCAGCGCAGATACAGTGCGTCGTTAACCAAGGAGTTCCAACTAATGAGAGAATACTATGTTATCAATTGCTGAAACAGCCTAGGAAGCGCGATACGAACACATGCAGAAGATATCCAGGCAATCCGGGAGGACATACGATACCTCAAAAGTATTTGCTTGGGATCGAATACTCACATTGTGAATTCCATAGTCGAGGAGGCTGCCCAGCCCTCGAGAATGAGTGCTAATCTCATCGATGGCGAATCTGGTGCTGGTAGCTTCAATCATTTCCAATCATACGAAGGCAACACGGCGAACAAAGAAACTTATACCCATTCACCGGACATTTCAACTGCTAAATATGATTATCCTTGCAGCACCAACGTTCTCTCGACAGTTGTCGATCCCAAGCTTGGCGACTGGGAACAGGCATCAATTGAAGTGAAGCATGCTGGTGTTATCTCTGGCTCTCCGAATGGACATAAAGTCATGAGCACTTCTGATAAAGATACTGTTAAGCATGTGAATCTCCCAGAGGCAAGTCTATATACTCTGGTTTCATCGAATAATGCTGACCCCTAAAAAGATTGCAATTAGTTCCCTCCATAACGATGGCCGCATGAGTCCGCATGAGATCTTCCATTTCCCCCTTGGCCACCGTCATAGCACGTCCTTATCCAGCATGAACTCAAATGATAAAGAAAATCTCGATTCCAGGATGATAGCATTGTGTGGCGCGGTGATCAACGATCGAGTGGAGGTTGTTCAGGCTTTTCTACGGTACGGTATAGATGTCAATAAATCCAACCCAGAAGGAGACAAGGCAGTACATATCTGTGCAATGAGAAACAACGTCCAGATATTGCAATTATTGATCGACCATGGGGCTCAATTAGAGGTGAAGAATGCACAAGGAGAAACACCATTGCAATTGGCAGCTTCTCTTGGGAATCTTGAAATCGTGGAGGCTTTACTGCGTTGTGAAGCAGACACAATGTATTCAGCTTGACTTCAACTTGAAGGCCAGAAGATAAAAATGCTCAAAATTCATTCATCCTAGCAGGTTGACTTCTTTCTTTTATATGTAAAGTAAAGTCTGCACCAGTCTAATCTATCTAAGTCGTACTTAAATACTACCTTATCTTCAAATACCATCCCAAGGTATGGGATACCTTGAACCTGGTCATGAGTCCCTTTGATTTTCAAAAGGGACTGATAATCTAGGTAGACAGATTAAACCTGTGGAACTAGGGCATCATGAATTGGGTCATCATTGAAAGAGAACACAGACTGACTGAATTGCTTACCACAATGCAAAGAGGGTCTTTCATTGCTGACAAGGGGCCAGCATATCGCCTTTCCTATTCTGGAGCCCGCCAAAGTAATCCCTGCAGGCTGCATAAGAATTATTCCCCACAAATAAGGGATACTTGAATTGTCTTAGCTCCAAGCTGAAGATGCAACGCTACAGTTGTGATCTTCGGGGACTCAACCGGGAAGTCGTACGGAGGACTTTTAATTGCAGACTATTTCGATCTCACTTCCCAACTCAACCTTCTCCTCATTCACTCCCCATTGCAGAATGTCCTCCCCCGAAAAATCCTCGAAGGAGGCAGAAGAGGATATTATCAAACGGCAAATTGAAATACCCAAAGTGAAAAGCAGCTTTCTGAATTTGTATCGGTACGCGTCAACTGGAGATATCGCGCTTGTCTTTCTGAGTGCCGTCTGCGCTGTAATTGCCGGCGCGACACAACCATTGCCAACGGTATGATCTTGATCGCGTTCCTGAAATTTGACATTCAGCTTTCTCTAACCAAGTGGAATTAGATTGTCTTTGCCGAAGTCGCAACTGTCCTGGCCGATGTCGAGAATGGCCCTCACTACAATGGCGACAAAGAATCTGTTCTTCGTCAATACACCCTCTACCTCGTCTATATGGCAATCGAAGCATTCGTCACACAATACATTGCGACAGCCGGCTTTGTTTACACCGGGGAACGAATTACACGAAAAATTAAAGAGAAATACCTCGAGGCCGTTCTAAGGCAGAATATGGCTATTTTCGATGAACATGGTGCTGGAGAAATCATCAACCAGCTCGGCGCAGACACAAATCTCATTCAAACGGGGATCTCGCAGAAACTTGCTCTGACTTTATTCCATTTCGGAGTTCTGTTGTCGACATACATCATAAGTTTCGCATTCTATTGGAAACTTACTTTGATTCTCATTTGGCCTATTCCTCTTGGGGTCATCTTGATGGTCGCTGGCAATATGATCGCTGTCAAGTATGGTGAAAAAGCACTAGATGCATACTCCGTCGGTGGAGAGATCGCCGAAGAAGCCTTTGGATCAATAAAGAACACCATTGCTCTGGGAATTCAGAAGTACATTGTCGACCGTTACAGACATCATCTAGTCTCAGCCGAGAAAAGCGGATTTCTCCTGAACAGCTTCATTCAGTGCCTGACTGCATTCGCAATTGGTGCTTGCTGGCTTAACGTTGCTCTTTCATTCTGGCAAGGATCACACTTTATCGTTGATGGAAGCGCTTCTTTCGCGGCCGTTATCACTATTACACTGTCAACAAAGACGGCTGCTTTCTCTGTCCTTGGAATTGGTGGACATGTCAAGGCTTTCACAACCGCCGTCGCCTCAGCCACGAAGATTTTTAGTATCATCGAGCGCACATCTCCAATTGATCCGACTTCAAAAGAGGGATACAAACCTGAGACCGTGGAAGGTCTTCTAGAGTTCCAGAATATCAAGCACATCTATCCGTCGCGCCCTAATGCCGTTGTGACGGAAGGTCTCGACCTTGCCTTTCCACCAGGAAAAACCACTGCAGTAGTTGGATCATCTGGATCTGGAAAAAGCACTATAATCCATCTCATCGAACGATTCTATTTACCAGTCCAAGGAGACATCCTACTCGATGGAAGAAATATTCAGAGTCTGAACCTTCGATGGTGGAGAAGGCAAATCCGCTTGATCAGTCAAGAACCAGTCCTGTTCAACATTAGTATTGCAGAGAATATTGAACAGGGTCTTATTGGAACTGAATTCGAGCAATTATCCGCGGAAGAAAAGCGGAATATCATCATTTCAGCAGCGAAACAGGCATGTGCACATGACTTCGTCACTAGGTTGTCGGATGGATATGAAACCATTGTCGGAGCTCGTGGATCACAACTTTCTGGTGGACAGCGACAACGTATAGCTATCGCACGAGCTCTAGCTGCTAATCCCAAAATTTTGTTGTTAGACGAGGCAACCTCTGCGCTGGATCGCACAACAGAAGCTGCAGTTCAAAAGGCGTTGAATGCTTCCTCTGCAAACAGGACGACGATTGTAGTTGCTCACCGTTTATCGACTATCAAGGATGCCGACAATATTGTTCTTCTGGATAAAGGCAAAATCATCGAACAAGGGACACATGATGAGCTTATGGAGAAGCAAAATGCTTATTATCGACTGGTCGAGGCGCAGGCCAATGAGCCGAAGAACAAGAAAGTGATTGAACAAGATGATCGGGTCTCGGATGTTTCAGGTTCGCGACCAAGCATTGATGCCCTGAAGAAAGAAACAAACATCGACGTGGAGGAATCTGCAATCGAGGAATACTCCAAGTACAAATTATGGCCTCTGGTTAAATTTGCCGTTGCGTTTAACAAGGAAGAGACCTTCGCAATCATTATTGGTCTTATCTGCGCAACGATCGGAGGCTTGGAAGAACCAGCTGCAGCCATTCTCACGGGTAAAGCGATCATATCCATATCTCTACCAGTGAGTGAAGGGGGTCGGATCCTTTCTCGAGCGGGTTTCTGGGCTCTCATGTTCCTTGTTCTTGCAATTGTGCAGTGGATTGCTTTTACCATACAAGGAATCTGCTTTGCATATTGTTCCGAGAGACTGGTTTTCCGAGCTCGGGATAGCGCGCTCTGGTCAATCCTAAACCAAGATGCTGCTTTCTTCGACCGTAAAGAGAATTCCGCTGGTACTCTCACCAGTTTCCTCTCCAATGAAGCGACTCAACTGGCAAGTATCAGTGGTGCAACTGCAGGCACAATCCTTTGTGCTGTATCAACTCTCATCTCAGCCTTCATAGTTGGTTGCATATTTGGCTGGAAGTTAGCATTAGTTTGCTCCTCAGTCGTCCCGATCGTGGTCGGATGTGGCTTCCTCGCTGTATGGTTCGTTGGACAGATGGAGGAGAAAATGGAATCAATCAACATGGCCGCAACATCAAATGCCAGCGAAGCAGTCTCTTCAATCCAAAGTGTCGCTGCTTTAACTCGAGAAGATGAGACTCTACACGATTTCCAACAACACTTGTCTTCCGCCGGGAAAGAAAGTCTAACAAGCAATTTCAAGAGATCGGCTGTATGGGCCCTCTCTCAGTCTGTGTTCTACGCCTGCATGGCTCTGGGTTTCTGGTATGGAGAAGTCCTGACTCTCAGCGGAGAATACTCTCTTCTTCAATTTTTGATCGTGTTCAACACTATAATCATGAGCGCTCTTTCTGCCGGTCTTGTGTTTGAGTTCACACCGGAAATTGCAAATGCAAAGAAATCTGCAGCAAACCTAAAGCGAATCCTAGAGACTAAGCCAATTGTGGATCCAAGATTACCTGAGGGTACTGTTCCCGCAGAAGTGAAGGGGAGAATTGATTTCAAGAACGTCTTTTTTCGCTATCCATCACGAGCTCAACAGGTGCTTAATGACATATCATTCACTGTCCTTCCAGGGCAGCACATTGCCCTTGTTGGTGAGACTGGTTGTGGAAAGAGTACAATCTTCTCTCTTCTTGAACGATTCTATGAGCCCACGGATGGTCAGATCTTCATTGATGATCACCCTATCAGCTCACTGAATGTCGCTGCCCACCGTCGATCTATTGGTCTCGTCAGTCAGGACCCTACACTTTACTCCGGCACGATCAGCGAGAATCTGCGCATTGGACTTGGAGACCAAGAGGTCTCAGAAGCGGAAATAGAGGCAGCATGCCGAGACGCAAATATTTACGACCTTATTCTTTCACTACCGTAAGTCAACCCCATTCGCTGGAAATTGATTCTATGCACTCGATCCAGTTAGGCTAGAGTTCTTATGCTCCCTCTCACTAACACTTTCCCAGATCCGGCTTCAAAACCCAAGTTGGAAATCGCGGATCCCAATTATCAGGAGGTCAAAAACAACGTCTAGCCATCGCTCGAGCCCTCCTTCGAAACCCACCACTACTTCTTCTAGACGAGGCTACATCAGCAATCGACTCACAATCCGAAGCTTTAATTCAAGAAGCTCTTCAGAAAGCTATGAAAGGGAGAACAACGCTTACGATCGCGCATCGACTTAGTACGATTAGGAAAGCAGATGTCATTCTTGTTATTGATGCGGGGAGGATTGTAGAGAAGGGGACGCATGATGAGTTGATTTTGAAGAAGGGGAAATATTGGGCGCTCTCGGGATTGGAGTAGAACTTCTAGATTTAATCTATGATAAATGATAGATGAGAAGGAAAGGACTTAAGAAGAAAATATTTTTTTTTTTTTAAATATCTTGAAAGAAATATCAATTTACGCTTATTCAAACGCGTTCAGTCATGTAAATTCAGCTATAATCTCGAAATAACAGGCAACAATGTGCGATCTTCCCATCCCACTCTCTTCAATCTCCAAGACTGCCCCATGATGAAAGAGATTTGAGAAGCGATAGTGGGACATTCGAGCATATCCTCCATGCTAGCTTCAAAACCCAGACGGCGATATGTCTCAGCTAACCCAGCAGCAGCCACTAACTCGCCCCAAACCTCGAACCAGGGCGTATCATTTTCTAAAAGACACAAAAGATCTTCTCGTTGACATCCAAGAATACATCCCCAGACTCTCAGCACAAGCTTCGGGATTTTTGCTGCCTGGCCGTTCCTTGGATCCTCGTATAAGATTGGATGGAATCGAGGACGTCTTAGTACCCCTGTAAGAGAATCAACTGAGAAAGTATTCCGGTAACTATCGAGACTTCCGTCAATATCAGTGAAGTCGAAAGATTGGAGGGCCAATCTGGGATGTGGTTTGCGAGTTATCTTCTCCAAAGCCATTTCCCGTTGCTCGTTTGCAAGAGTTGTATTCCCAATCGCCAAATCCAAAGACGCATCAACATCATTGTGAAATTTGCGAATGTAAAAGCACAGTCGATCCAGTAGCTCCTGTACAAAGTCGCGCGGAAAGAGGTTTTCACAAGTATCAATGACAATGAGCGTCTCGGTATCCGAAAGAGGAGTGATGAATAAGAAAATATCATGTCGATCCGCAGGCGGACGAATCTCATCACAAATAACTTTGCCACCATGAAGATTCAAAGAATCAGCTTCCTCAAAAGCAAGATTCTGATACTCGACACAAGTATTCAGACGAGACCATAAAGGCCAATCAGTGCAATTTTCGACAATTCTTCTAAATCCGTAGCACTCGTATGGTATACCGGAGAGATATTGGTCTTGGATTTGTTTGAGAAGATCGAGATTGGTCGTTTCTGATCCGAAACGGACTCGGACTGGTAAGATATCTGAGCATGGCCCATCGACACTTTCTGCGTTGGACATTGGTGCGGTTCGTCCCCAGTTTACTGCCCCAAATACTACATCGGTTTGTCCCGAGATCTCGGCAAGGACGGCTGCCCAGGCTGCTTTCATTGTTGTGGCGATTGTGATGTCGGAATGGGGTCGTGCAATTTCTGTAGGGATACATGTTGAGACGGAACATGCAAGGACGTTTTGGGTCGGTGGTCTGGAATGATTCAGGACATTTGTTATGTTCGATCCAGCCAGTAGCTCGCGCCAGAAATTCTCCGCTTGCTTTTCGTTGCGGTTGGCGGCCCATGGCATGTAGTGAGTTAAGGGTATGGACGGAGGGAGACTGTTCCCAAGATATGCTGAGACAATATCGGCGTACATGCGGTTTAGTGAAGGGCCGTCATATTGTGCGTGTGAGGCTCGAAGAATAAGACGTTGTACTTTGTCTCCATTCAAAACGAAAAAGAATCGCACGATGGGCTTGAGAAGATTGATTGGCTGCGACAGATCGTCTTCGATGATTGATAATGTGGCTTCTTCAACGCTGTCACCATTGCAGTGGTAAACTACATCTAGGGAGATGTCTTTGAGGATAACTTGGAGGACCTGACGATTGCGGATCACAAACACAGTTCGAAGTGCAGTGTGGTGAGCAACGAGACGATTGCATGCGAGAAGTAGCTGTGAAGCAGATACGTGTTTCTCAAAATCACAAGTAACATAATTTGTGCCTCCTCGTTTCTTCAATTGAGACCATCCGATATTGGAAACTTGATACGGAGTTGCATATGCAGCATCCTCGATCTTAGAAACCGGGAAAGGCAGAGGCTGAAACTCATCAAGCAACTTATCGATGTTACGTGTCATATTCTCAGGTCCATTTCCGTTGCCATTTTCCAATATTTTCGAAACAGATGCCATTGCAGCTAATTGCGGATTTCGCAATATGTCGGCTAGCTGGAGTGAGATACCATGTTCTCTTGCTGATGATGCAAGACGCATTGCAGTAATTGAGCTGCCGCCCATGTATATGAAATTGCTGGCTTTTGTTATATTGCTAGCTTCAACTGCAAGGACTTCGCACCATAGATCTCGAAGTATGACCTCATTAGCGGTTAATGGTCCTTCAACTTCCACGCTTGACAATGAGTACGCGCTTAACTCAGAATCTGACATTCTGTCAACTGTTTGCCGAAGAGCCTTTCGATCAATCTTGTCAGATGGAGTCGTAGGCATGATATGAACTGGAAGATGAATAAGGGGAACCATGTAGCCTGGTAGTAACTTTGAAAGCTCGTTTATCACACGAGAGTTTTCTTCCCTGATATCATCGGTCGCGTCGAGAAGTAAACCCTTCTGGGAGTGGTGATTACTAGAAGATCCATTCTGAGTTCGGAAAGCAACAAGAGCATCCTTCGCTGTAACTTCAACAGCAATGAGAGTACCGTCAGGTAAAACCGTCTTCAAATGGTGTTCAATCTCCCCAAGCTCGATGCGCTGTCCTCGCAATTTGATCTGTCTATCTTTCCTTCCAATAAACTCAAGACTTCCATCTGGTGTATACCGAACGAGATCTCCGGTCCGGTAAGATCTCCAACGCTGTCTACCGTTATTTCTTTGCCAATGCAGGTTTTCAATGAAAGCAGCTTCGGTCTCTTTGGGTAGATTCAAATACCCTCTGGCCACAGTTGGACCCTGGATGATTAGTTCACCCACGGTGCCGATGGGTGCTAACAATCTGCAATTGTCCGGACGTGTGATCCAAAGAGTAGCGGAACGAAGAGCCTTTCCTATTTTTCTGCAATCTCGGTTGCCGGTAGTAAAATTGTGGCATACAGCATCAGGGCAGCACTCGGCTGGTCCATACGTATTGACGAGGGTGACATGGTCGGCCCATAAGTCGATCACATCCTGGACAGCAGACTCTCCGCCAATGACCAGAACTTTGAGTGTGGGAACCTGAGAGGGCTTGAGTATATGGGCTAGGGTGGGTGTCATAAACATTGAGGTGACTTCCATAGATGATACTACTCCTGCCAAGTCGGTAAGACGACTTTCTTCCGGAGGAATGCACACACAACCGCCCGCCATGAGCGTTGAAAGGGTATCAGCGAAATAAGAGTCAAAGTTGTGAGAAGAAAATTGAAGATGTCGGGATTTCTCATCGAGATAATGGGCTTTATGGTGAGACTGGGCGTATGAGCAGTATTGTCTATGTTCAAACACAATTCCTTTGGGATTGCCTGTACTGCCTGATGTAAAGACTATCAAAGCTGCATCATCCGGGTTTGTATGTTCATCAACATCAATTGACGAAGACGGAAGACCGGAAAGGAGTGTGTCGTCAACAGAGAGAGTTTTCACAGCGTGTTCACCAAGAAGGTTTGTACAGTCCGCTCCAGCTAGTATCAACTCAGCGCCAGTTGAATTGACCAGAGCCATGAGTCGCTCAGTAGGGAAGTCTGCATTCAAAGCAAAAGATACTCCACCAGCCTTGAGCGTAGCTAGTATAGCTACGATGGCGTATGCAGATTTATGAAAGAGAAAAGGCACCCGTGCACCTTTTCTTACTCCAAGCTCTCGAAGATGCTGCGCAAGCCGTGATGCGAGAGTATCCAACTCGCTATAAGAATATTTGGCATCCCAAGAGCAAATTGCAGGGTCATCTGGGGACGCCTGGACTCTCTGCTGTACGACTTGATGAATGCATGAATTTGAGTATACTGGCTCTTCCCTGTTCCATTCCAGGATGGTAGCACGGTCTTCGTCACTGATTATATCCAGGTCGCCAACAAAGTCGCTGTTCTGGGATATTATTTCCTCGATTGTCTTCCTCAGACCTTTGGCGATCATTGAAGCTTGGAGCTCGGATACGAGAGGCTCGATGTAGCTCACACGCAGAATTCCTAATGATACTAGTACACTGACATGTAATGCAATGGGTTCCTGTCCGATATAAGCTTAAACATCAGAAAACTTTTACATTCATAATACTTACTTCCATGTCTGTAGCCTCTGTATAGAGCAATTCTTGGCCTGTTGGCACGACAGCAAGACTCGTGTCAAATGGCGCACTTGGTGATGAGGTAGACTCATTGCTTGGGGTTTTTCTTGTCTGCGTCCAGGTTTTCTCTTCGATTCCCCGTATCATACTTAGGACAGAATCCTCATTATTCAAGCCACACCGGTAAACGAGGGGATTTGCACAGCCCGGGGTTATGAGTTTTGAACAAGGTGTGTCAGAATTGGCATAAGCCCCAAGTACAACTGCCCATGCTGTTTGAATAACTCTTGAGTTATCGACGTTATTCACCTCACAAAAGCGGGTGAGCAAGTTGACGTCCAAGGGATGAGGTATCTCAAAATTCTTGCACGTTGAATGGAATCTCTTCTCATTTGTCGCCAAAAAACATGAGCTCCATGACTGGCACGAGTCACTAAAATCATTTGTTGACATGGTAAACAGGTTGTCGAATTTCTTCCAGTGTCTCAAAAGCCAACGATTTGTTAAACCCCGGGATCTCAAATAATATCAATGGAAATGAAAAATTTTCCGAATCTCTTCTGGAGGCTAAGGAGATCGAAAATTCATAACGATAAATTTTCCCCGCACTATAGTGTAGCGAGACATTGCCCGGGATCCCACCAGACGGTGTCAGCGTTTCAGTATCCAGCTTGAACAAATGCTGACAGCTTCAACACTATGTCACCAAAGACCGTCAGCATTTGGTTGTAAACACCTCAATCGTCAGCACACAATGATTGTGCTGACGCCACTTCTTCTCACAAATGCGGGGCCAAAATCAGATCTATACCCAGCATAAAATGGTTAGAAGCTTCTCAAAGCCCATACATTGATCGGCAACAAAAACATACAGAATAGTCAGAGGCCGAATAAAACATTTCAAGCTCATTACCTCCTCGCCAAATCATGACTTCCTCCGGCTTGAAATCGCCGCCATTGAGCGCCAAAGCTTCTCGTTCTAAGAAATTTCGCATTGGATTAGTTGGAGTTGGTCATCGGGGGTATCGGACGCATTTCACGGGACTGCTAGGCAGCCGTAGTGAACATGTCGTTGCCGTTTGCGATACAAACGAACAGGCCAGAACGACCTTTGCAACTGCCCATCCCGATATACCCACCTTCGATTCAGTCCAAGAGATGATCAATTCCCATGAATTCGACTTCATAATCATCAGCATTCCCCACAAGTTTCACTTCGATTGTATCTCTACCATTGCAGCAGCTGGTATTCCTGTTCTCAAAGAGAAGCCTGTCGCAGAATCATACGAGGAGTTCATCCAACTGTCCGAATTACCGATCGACATTGGAGTGACTTTCCAGAAACGCTTTGAACCTCGATATATCCAGCTTCAGAAGTTGCTTCCGCAGATTGGGAAGATTGCCTCGTTTCGAGCGACGTTGGCGGTGGGGATTGAGGATCTTGAAAGTAGTTGGCGGGCTAGTGATGGGGTTGGTGTAACAGTATGTGCTGTGTCATCTTTTGTGTTCGATATGATCGGATCATCCAACGTGTTTTGCTAACGGTTTATTGTACCTATTCAGGAAGATCTTGGCTGCCACATGTTGGACACGGTTGTTTGGCTGTTTGGACCTCCATCACGCGTTACCGCCCAGCGAGCACTTGCAGTGCGCAGTTTCCAGGAATACGGAGGTGAAGATGTTGTCGATATCATCATGCAATTCGATACTGGTGTTATAGGACATGTGCATTTGTCGAGAGTTGGACATCGGAAAGATGAAAGTGTCATCGTTACCGGCACTCTGGGTACAATCGTACTTCAAGATAAAGAGGTCACGTTACAGGATTCTGCAGGGAAACAACTATTCCATCTCGCTGACAGATCGAGCAAAGAGTATGTTGTGCGCTCTATGGTCCGCCAATTTGGAGAATGGGCAACAGGTGCGAGTGACAGCTATGCCAGCTCACTCAATGGTCTAAAAGACACGATGTCGCTGGTTAACTGTGTTCGCAAGTCCTTGGCCACCAGCCGCACAGAGCATCTTTCAACTGAAGAGGCAATTCAAGGAGCCTCTTTAGACGGTGAACATCATGTGTGGCCACTAATCTCACCCGAAGGCGAGGGCGTTGTTCTTGACCAGATGCATTCTTCGATGTCTATATACAACCGGTCGAATGTGTATGAAGTATTCGAAGAACGATGGAGAAAAATGCATGGCCTCAAGCATGCTCTAGTCTGCAGTTCCGGGACCATCGCTATTTTGGTTCGCTTTCCAACTCCCCATGACAAGGCTAAAGAAGCTAACGAAAGCAGCACATGTTTGAAGCATTAGATCTCCGACCCGGCGACGAAATACTCTGTCCCGTCTATACATTCTTCGCGACAGCTACCCCTATGCTGCAATACGGAGCAGTCCCCGTCTTTTGTGATGCCTTGCCAGACGGCAATATTGACCCAGACGAGATCATTCGAAAGTCTACGCCCAAAACCAAAGCGGTGATTGTGACACATATGTGGGGACTGCCTTGCCGGATGGCAGCTATCATGAAGAATGCAAAGCAAGTGAATGGTGGAATAAAAGTTCTGGAAGACTGCTCTCATGCACATGGCGCGATGGTCGATGGCAAAATTGTAGGATCTTGGGGACATATGGCCGCCTGGTCATTACAGGCCAAAAAGAATATCACAGGTGGTCAAGCTGGTGTGATGGCAACAAATTCAACAGATTACTACTCGCAAGCTATTCTCCATGGACATTTCAACAAGAGAGCGAAGCAAGAAGTACCACTTGATCATCCGGGCCGGAAGTTTTGGTGTAAGTTTCTGATCTTCGTGTTCGTTCACTCATTGCTTGACCATTCAACTCACAATCACACAGTGACGGGAATTGGATTGAATCTTCGTGCTCATCCATTGGCAATTGCTCTAGCAAATCAACAGCTAACACTCCACCCACGATATGACTATCATCGCCAGCAGTATGCGAAATACCTCTCTAAGCGGCTGTCAAACATTCCGTTCCTAGAAATGCCAACAGTCGCCAACAAAGAAACTGACAAGCACTCGTGGTATGCATTCGTAATGCACTTTGGCAAGGACAAAGCACCTGCAAATTTGACGCGAGAAATATTCGTGGATATGCTGGTATCTCGAGGACTCAAGGAAGTTGATATTCCCCGTTCAACAGGTCTACTTAATGGGCTGCCATTGTTTTCTCAGACACACGAAGCCATTCCTCGATATGGGGATAAACCATGGCATAGTGAGCAGCCTGACAGTCTTTTCCCGGTGGCTTTGTCTTTCTATGAATCGGCGATCAAACTTCCAATGTGGACGACTCCGGGTGATAAGGATATTGTTGAAATGTATGCGGACACGTTCTTATCTGTTGCGAAGGGTCTGTTGGCGAAGGAGAGAGGAAAAACTAGAGAGAGGGAAGAGCCAATGGCTAGATTATAGAGGATGGTTAGGTTGACAGTCTTGTGTTTACTGAGAGTAGAATGCATCTCTGGCTGGTAGGAGGGAACATGCAAAGGATCGAAGTCTTGATATAATCTACATCTTATGAACATAGTATTTTCTTTCTTTATAAAAATTCAATTCATCATCCGAAAATCCAATATAAGTAGACAAGTCCAATTACTTTCAGTGTTGATATTGTTGAATCCCGGAGTGAGTCTTCGGGAAAACATTTGCACTTTGTTGTTGGCGATCCCACAATTTCAAATTAAGAAGTTCTTCAACACCTCCGACCCCCCTATTCACCTGTTTACAATTCAAGGATTACCCAAACACAACGCTTTACGCGTGCTCAAAACAGTTTTCCACGCGCAAACATCTTGATTGAATCAATTCACCCTTCATCATCATGGCCGAATCCCAGAAAAGAAAGGCCGATGACTCTGCGACCGAAGCGAGTCAGTTCTCCTTCCAGACTACATATGAGGGTGACTTTCCACCTGAGCTCCTCAAAAGGCTCGACAATCCTCCAAGTCTGCCAGACGACGGTACAAATTATGTTTATGCGGTTATGGATGAATCATACGATCACATTAATGAGCCCGATTGCGTTAATATGGGTATATTCGCCACGGTTTCTCTCGCCAATCAATACGCCTTGGACGCTTTCCATGAGGAACATTTAGAATTCTTCAAAGGAAAGAATTGGTCTCATTTTGAACATTCTGCAGGTCCCTCCCGCGATGGGATCGTCTCATGGCATTTTATGAAGTTCGGAGGATTGGAGTTGAGTGGCGAGCCTGATACATCAGAGTACGACGGTCCCAATTTTTCAAAGGTCTACGTTAAAAGATATCCTCTTCAAACCGAGGTCCCATCAACCCGTCGCCAGCAGGAAATGCTCAAGAGGCAGAGGACTGACGAGGCCTCAGAGTCAGACTAGTGGGAGGAAGATGACAGCGGAAGAAGCATCCAAGCATCTCAGCTGGTTATCCGATTGTGATGCCCTCAGTACTACAATGAGGGAGGGCACTGTATGACATTTTCTCCAGGTGGGTCGTTCATTCGTCCAGTTCAATGTAAATTCGAAGAAAATAAACAAATCGATCCCATGTCAGAAATACCTTCACAATTAAGTGACACTGTACTATTCATAGATTAGCTTGAGATTGCTGCTGCTATTTTTATTAGCAAGTCGGCCCCTTCTATCTATGCCTTAGGACGCTAGTACTACTATGCCTTGGTAATACTAGTTTGGCCCCAGGCAGAATCCCCAGGGGGCTAGGTATTTGATCCTTCATCTTCACGATGAAACACACAGTACTCCGTATGGAGTATTCTAGATAGTATTCCAGAGGGATCCGTACTACCAGCAGCACCTCAGAATAAGCACTAGCCACGGCTTGCAAAAATAACGTCGGATCGTTGCCGATTGAAAATTGAAGGGTTCACTGTCCCACCAATGATATTGAGTATTCTGCACTGCCAGTACCCTTTGTGATGAATCCGCTATTGGGCATCAGAACATTGTAACATCGTCTACGGAGTACGGAGTGCGGAGGACAGTACTAGACAGTCACCTCCGTACTCCGTTCTCGATATTGTCTGGGGGATCGGCAAGGAGAGGAATTTCCCGAAAGGAAATGGCCGAATAAAGCCCGGCACCATGTTGGGTTGGGTTGAACCACGCTGCTGCAAGATGCAAGGCTGGATTGTGACGCCATGGCTGCCATGCGTCATGTCAAGACATCTGAGATGATTGAGGGGTAGGTTACTGTCTTGCATCCTGGCGAGGATACATACAGTACTCCGTAGGGGACTCTGTATCAGATCGCGCTTGGCAAGGGATCAAACCGCCAGGAACCGTGACCCTCCAAGGTTGACCAGACCCTGTATTTTGTATCACCAGACTCTGCACCTGTCCAAGTCATCCGCGGTCTCCTATTTTTTGGGTATTGTACCTATGAAAAACGGCCCCTCTTTGACGAGAATCGCTAAGTGATTTTGGTAAG
Source organism: Penicillium sumatraense (assembly GCA_020086695.1). Lineage (NCBI taxonomy): Eukaryota > Fungi > Ascomycota > Eurotiomycetes > Eurotiales > Aspergillaceae > Penicillium > Penicillium sumatraense. Next base: position 950,037 of record JAGIKU010001370.1, on the reverse strand, counting down.
ATCCTCGAAAGGCGCAGAGCTAGTCGGATCAGTCGGGGCCAGCATCGACCAGTGGGACAGCATTCCTCCAGCCACTTTGAGGTGATGTCCAATGAGAGGAGACTATCCTTGCAGATCCCCCAGGGCGAGTGGAGACGATGCAATACTGTACACAAAGTACACAGAGGTACGGGGTATTGCCGAGTGAATGGAAAGTAAGAGGATCGATGCGACAGTCCAACTTCCATTTTTGTCGCATTGCCCATTCTTGTCTTCGATCCACCTTCAGCTCTCCCTCTCTCTCATTTATTAAATCGCACTGACCCACATTCGCTGGGTGTTCTCTCTTTTCGCGATTGAAGGTTATCCTGCCTTGCCCTTGTTTATTATTACTGTCCCTTTTATTACCCTCTTCACCCTCATTACCGTCTCTGTTGTTGTTGTTGTTGTTGTTGTTGTGCTCTGCTGAGTACCGACTCGACCAGCATGCGTCTGCCAGTGTCACTCCCTGCTACAGCTTTGGGCTTTTTGACCTCGACTGTCGCTTTCCCTTACGGCAATGTCGAAGCTGTTTTACGTCGTGAACCTGAGACAAATCAACAAAAGGCCGATGCCGTCAAGGAGGCCTTCCAGCACGCTTGGGATGGATATGTGAAATATGCATTCCCCCACGATGAGCTGACTCCTGTTAGCAATGGTCATGCCGATTCCAGGTGAGAAATCGCATTCAAGCAGAGAAAATGGAATTGTTTCTAACTGAACCCTTTTCCCTCATAGAAATGGATGGGGCGCCTCAGCAGTCGATGCGCTTTCCACAGCTGTCATCATGGGCAAGGAGGACGTCGTAACCACTATTCTCGAACACGTTCAAAAGATCGACTACTCCAAGACTTCGGATACCGTCAGTCTGTTCGAAACTACAATTCGTTACCTGGCCGGCATGCTATCGGGCTACGACTTGCTCGAAGGACCCGCCAAGGGCCTAATCGACAACCAGGATCTCATCGACGGATTACTCACCCAGTCGCGAAATCTAGCCGATGTGCTGAAATACGCCTTCGACACCCCATCCGGCGTTCCTTACAACGGTCTTAACATCACCTCGCAAGGAAACGACGGCGCGACAACCAATGGCCTCGCCGTAACCGGAACCCTGGCCCTCGAATGGACGCGCCTTTCCGACTTGACAGGTGACAACGAATATGCCAAGCTCAGCCAAAAAGCCGAGTCGTATCTCCTGAATCCGCAACCATCCAGCAGTGAACCTTTCCCCGGTCTCGTCGGTAGCTCAATCAGTATTGAAACTGGAGAATTTACCGACGCGTCAGTCTCGTGGAACGGAGGTGATGATTCTTTTTATGAGTACTTGATTAAAATGTACGTGTACGACCCTAAGCGGTTTAAGACATACAAGGATCGCTGGGTTCTCGCAGCCGAATCGACCATCAAGCATCTCAAGTCACACCCGGAGTCCCGCCCTGAATTGACGTTCCTGTCCTCGTACAACAACGGAAAATATGATCTCAGCTCCCAGCACCTGACCTGCTTCGACGGTGGAAGTTTCATTCTGGGCGGTACGGTCCTTGATAGACAGGATTTCATCGATTTTGGTCTCGAGCTTGTCGATGGTTGCGAAGCTACCTATAACTCTACTCTTACTGGAATTGGCCCAGACTCTTGGGGCTGGGACCCCAAGAAGGTCCCGGATGACCAGAAGGATTTCTACAATAAGGCTGGTTTCTATATTAGCAGCGGCGCCTACGTTCTTCGTCCTGAGGTCATTGAGAGCTTCTACTATGCGCACCGCGTTACTGGAAAGGAAATCGTAAGTTTATCTATCAGCGCTGGTACTGGTTGAACATACAGTTAACATTGCATTAGTACCGTGATTGGGTCTGGAACGCTTTCGTTGCGATTAACTCTACCTGCCGTACAGACTCTGGTTTCTCGGCCGTTTCAGATGTTAACAAGGCGAACGGTGGCTCCAAGTCTGATAACCAGGAGAGTTTCCTCTTCGCTGAGGTGTTGAAGTACTCGTATCTGGCTCACTCTGAGGGTATGTTTATTATTTCCAAGAGTCGTACTTTTCTTTTCTCGAACAATTGCTAATATCCATTCCTATAGATGCTGCATGGCAAGTCCAGAAGGGTGATAAGAACACTTTTGTATTCAACACTGAGGCTCACCCTGTTCGTGTTGTGCGCGACTAGATACCCATTTCCTTGTCGCTACTAGATCATAACATTAGACTGTCTGTATTTTATGGACAGTCATCCTTATTCATATAATTAGCTTTTTTGGACTTTTGCCGTTCGTAGACTTTGATCACTTCTTTTGAAATCATCTCCCATCGATTTTTCTTCAATCAAGAACTGGGGTGGCAGTCGACGTCAACTTGACAGGTTGAAGATGGTACGATACGAATAGAGCCCCAGATTGGGAAAAATGGAAAGATTGTAGGGATCAAAGTCTGACATCCCGATGTTATGGGATAACCAAGATGGGCGCTGCAATTTGAGTGGAATTGGGCTGGGCAATCTGCAAAAATGAAGCTGAGGTTCATTTAAGCCGTTGGCAGATTGGCATGTTCGTCAACTTGACGAAGTTCATTGAATGACCCTCGGCAACCTTTCTTACAACATTTTCTTGTCCAGCGTGCGATTCGTATACATAACATACGGGGGACTAAGACTTTCGACGAACTTTGGCAACCTTTCTTGAAACATTTTCTTGTCACACAAATACCTTGAAGAAGTTAGGCTGCGTCAGGTTAATAGGGTTTTGAATTAAATTAAATCGAAGTGATCGTCCAGATTGACGCTGTCCCCTTTTATGTGGTAAATAATATTCAATAGAGAATGTGTACGAAAAGAGCAGAATGGTGAAAATGGGGGGGGGGAGAGCAGCTGGGTGCGCGAAGGCACTGACTGATACAGGTACGAGGATATTCGACACTCGTCTCGCCTAGAATCTCCCTTGAAATAAGTCTGAGGAGTGCTCATTTGCACTATTTTGGCAGTATCTTGGGGATTTGACTTTGGCCTAATTCGGGGCCGATGTGCTGGTAATGCAGTATGAGTCCATGGGTAGGCTTTGTAGGCTTTAGCCTAACATCCGTCTTTCTCCTTTCTCTTCATGCTTCTTTCTTTCTTCATAATTTCCTCCTCCGGATTTTCTACCAGGTCTTACCTTGAATAAAGATATCTAGTAGCTACTATATGCTTATTGGTACTATCAATAATTATGGGCTCTCTGCAATCTCATCTCAAAGCTCGGCGCAACCTCAAAGCTCAGCGCAGGCTCGAAGCTCAGCGCACCCGCCCAGCTGTCGTGAACAGCACTGAGAGGATCGACCCCAAGGTCTACCCGATAACTACGCTAGCCGGCCTTCCCTCAGAACTATTATCGTTGATCTGTGAATTGCTACCACCTATTGATCTCTGCTGTTTGTCTCTCTGCAACCAAAGATTCCGGCAAATATCTGAGAGATATCTTGACTCGCCGGACTCGCTGTTTCCCGCTTCAAAGAATGAGAAGATATTATTTCTAGCCCGGCTAGAGAGAGATTTGCCAGAGTTCTTTTCTTGCTATTCTTGCGGGAAATTACACCGGTATGTCGGTTCCGAGAGCTTTTGTATTAGCGGGTTATTAATTGGGAAAACACACAAACTGCCATGTGATGGTCAATGGCATGATTCGGAGTATGAGTCCATAACGAGTTCCAGGTTACAAGCAGAATTAACTCTGAGGACGGAATCTACAGAAATTTTCCATGCATGGAGTTATTTATCAAGCCAGCAAGTCAACTTGACTGCCAACTTGAAGTTGGCAATAAGGAGATTTCAATATGGTGCGATCTCTGATATCAATACTGCATCCCTCTCATACACACAAGTCCGCAAATTTGATTACTGTTTGACGAGGTCTATGAGGGCTCCTCATAGTCCTCGTCGAACTACTGTTTGCTCTTGGGACAAGCCGGATAGCCCAAAAATCACTACATTATTCTCGATACAAGGCCCGGTATGCCCTATACCCTTCCAGGGGTTAAAGTTAGGCCTATACATAAGGATGCAGGATATATTTACCGGCTTATTGAAAGAAGGCTGGAGAATACTGGTTCTCGACGAGATTTGCCACCACATTCACATTAGACAAATTAAAAACATTAGAAGAAAAACTTGCGATTTGGATCGGGTGAAATCTCAGCAAATACCACGTGCTGAATACACCTGTCCCAAATGCAATACAGATTTCTTGATTGAGATGTCTCAAGTCAACTCACAGGCTGCCATGGTCATGACAAGGTGGGTTAATATTGGCGCTGGTATGGATCAGGATGATCCATTATGGAATATTCGTTCCGCCCTTTACCCACGTTCCTCTATCGATCACCGTGAGCAACTTTTCAAGTCGGAACTTCCTCTTTCTTTGATTGTTGAAAGTCCCCGCATCTGCTTTGAGAACAATGCGTCCGAGTCGTTCGAAGAATTGACACGCCGCAACCTGTCCTATCTAGAGAAAGAACGATACAAAAAGGGATATCCTTTCCAGGAGGGGCCCTCTTATTACGACTCACTGGGAAACAGCTGGCATACTATGCCTATATCATGCAAAGAGTCATCCAACAACGCGTGAAGCTATTGGGTACGCGAGCTAGCGAAATTACGAGCATCTCATAATATGAGATTCTATCTCATATATAGTAGTAGTACTTTGCTGTATATAGGGATACCCTATAAGAGTCACTATGGGGGAATATAATCTATCTTGATACCTTTGCTAGGGTAATCAAATCACTTTCAATGCTATTGATTTATTTAGTAAACAACCTAGTAGTTGCACCTTCCACTCATGCACTGGACACAGAAAAGGAAGGAGCCACCCTGAGAAGAGACCAGGGAAGATTATTATGTAAACACGCGATAACCTCACCTCTGTCTTCTCTTCTTCTCCCTTCTCCCCTATTCCCATTGAATTAAGTCTCGAGGGTGCTATTCTTTCTGGTCATCAAAAATCGGAAGCACTCTAAGCACTCAGCCGTGCCGGGGATTACCCCCCTCCTTATCTACTTCCTCTAACGGAACACCGCAACAACGATTGCAAGTTCAACGTGAAGAAAGTACGACTTGCGGACGCCAGAATTCCGGAAAGCCACCGCAATTTTCTCCAAAGAAGAAGCGAATTCATGCTTCCCATTCAGATTTTGAGGGGGATCATGGGCCCAGTCACTATAGTCCTTAAACACATCTGCCGAAGCCGTGTAAGTCCAAGAAAGGCGACTTTTCCCAAGGAACATATATCCAACACTTCAGTCAAGACACATCGCAGAGCAAGTGCTACCTCAATTACGGATTTCTCATGGGATTCGATTTATCAAACGAGGGCCACATATCAATTCTCGCCGTACGACGTGAAGATTTGTGCTGAGAGAATCAAGGACCTGAAGGGGCGTTTCGAGAAATGCTGGAAATCTTTAGGGGAGGACTGTGACCAACTCATGAAGGAATTCAATGCAATTGATCGTGATTCTGAACAGCCAAGTCTGCTTTTCACGACTGTCAGGCAGGCATTGTGTGACATAAAGGGGCCCTGTGGCTTTGGTGACCCAGATATTGCACCATATGTGGGAATTCTTTCCTCCGGACTCACGTCTTCGATCTACGCAAAAACCAAGGGGTTGAGGCTGGCGGAAATTCCCAACGAAAGCGAGGATGAAGAAGAGCCCGCAGAGCATCGACACTGCCCAATTGCGGTGTTGGAATTGAAACGTCCGTATTGTCTGAATTCATCACTCAGAGGATGACTTTTCCGAAGCAATGATCGAATGCTCTGATTTTGATTCAACATTCCCCGGCGTGGGCACGTCGTGGAACATCTCAACAGCAAATCTGTGCTCGGCTTCCTATTCAAGAAGGCTAAACCTGTTAACCCCGGTCTTGTTGGATATGGAGACTCCTCATGGGCAAAGATAATTGACCACATCCGAAGTTCGGAGGTTGCGTATTCTTCCCAACGAGACCCATATCAGCTGGCCTAGCATTCGAGGCGCCCAAATCAATATTTTCGTATTCCGTGTGAGAACTGTCAACACATTATTGCGAATGGAAAAGGAGTTCACTGCCGCTAAAAAGAATCAACCAGCCATCCCTTATCATTGCAGCTACTCGACAGAGCGACAGAATCTATCGCTTTTACCTTCGACTTCATTATCATGAGCGGGTATCTTTGCGAGTGCTCAACCCAGAGTTTCACCACAAGTGCAATTTCGGACAAGTTCAAGGCCAACACCGAGTGACCAGAAAAGAGAATAGTCAGGATCTAGCGCCCATAAATCACCTCAACATGTACGAAAGGGAACATACAACTATCAGAGGGCAGTCTGGACGATTATGATCTGATAGTCATAGCTGGAGGGATAATTAGATGATTCTTTACTACCTGTACCGGTGATGATCTGGGATTACTAGCTAGTAGAGACGTGCAGTCTCAATGCACCGAGACCAAAATTGAAATAGAGTATGGAAACGTCCAAATTCAGACAATTTTCCAGTTGTGTATTGTATGTATGACCCCAGAACCTAGGAAAAAAAGAGAAGAAAAAAAAAGGAGTGGAGTGATAAGAATCACACTTCAATGCCTATCCTAATTACAAAGACTTAAGAAGTCTCAGCGACTTCCGAAAGTTCCTCATCACCAGTTTCCTCTGCCCGTTCACTAGTCTCACTGGCCTTATCAGAGCGACGTGATTTCCGAGAAAAGAATCCTAGACTACTTCGTGTCGAACGATCAGCTGAGGGAACACTGGATACGGTGCTATCGACGCTTTTGCCAAGCTGAGCCTCGCTTGTAGTGTCTTCGTCGATATCTCCCTGTGCCGAATCCGCCTTCTTGGAAAATAGACCTGATCTGTCTTTCCAGGAACTGAATTTGCTTGAGCTGCCTTTGCGGGTGATCTTGCGGATGAAGGATTCCTTGGACGCATTGTCGACTGATGTGCCTGATGGCACGCGCTCGAGAGATTCGTACGAGTCACCGGTGAAATGTGAGAGAGATCGGGAGTCGCGGGATGTGCGAGGTTCGGATGGGGATCCATCGTCCATGTGCAGGTCGAAGGGGCCGTCCGCTTCCTTTTCTCTACCCCGGTCTGATTTCTTGCTCGAGAAAATGCCCTTGAAGGATGGGGCTGCCGGGTTCAGTTTCGGGGTGATTGGGCGGTGGGATGAAGATGGTCGAGTACCAATCGGAGCTTGGAGAGGACGAAGTTGGCGATCGTAGTTATCATCGACAAAATCTGGTTCACCGGTCAATCCTAGCGGAAGATGACCTGAGGATCCATACTGTATAGACGGACGGCGAGATGGTGCCCTAGACCATGTGGACGGAGAGGCCCAATCCAAGCCGAGCGGACTATTACGATGGCCAGTCTGGTCAGTCGAAGGCCAGCCGAAATGACGGTTGTCTGTAGAAGGATGCGGGAATTGGTTTTGGTTGTCGAATGAGAAGGTTGAAGACGGTCGTGGAGAAAGAGAGCCGCGGCGAACACCACCGAGGAGAGATGACGGGTCGATGGGATCGTGTCGAGGGCTGAACTGATTGTATCCCGTGCTCATGTCAGAATTTCCACGGCTTCCTGCACCGCCGAACCCAAACTTGCTTGAGGAGAATATGCTCGAGAAAGCAGCGCGTCGGGAAGGTGCATGATCGGAGGAACTGTCAGTAGTAACACCGGTTGTATTACTGCGGGGGAATAATGACATCGCGTTGGCCCAATTTCCGGTGTAACTGAGTCTCCGGCGTCGTGATCCAATTGGGTCTAGTTCATCAACATTGCGTGGGAAAGATTGACTTTGTCCTGGCTTCAGTGTACCCAGCATGGGTGGTTCATCGGCAAGGGTCTTTCCACGAGGCCGCAACCCAAAAAGACCAGAAAGCCTGCGGGAAGCACTTTTCGGGGCTTCTCCAGCAATAGAGAGGTGCATTGCCTGTGAATCTGAGTCTCGACGATTGTGTGTTTCAAGAGGACTGGCAAAGATGCTACCGGGCCTGCTTCCTGATGAAACGGGGGAAACAGGGCCGTGGCCAAAGCTGTCCAGAGGATTATGCGCAGATTCCAAAGTTGAGAATCGTGGCTGGGCGACAGGTCGCGGAAATTCAGGGGACTCTTCGTCGCCTAGAAGATTCGATGGTAGCAAGGCGTCGGCGCGAGGACTCATTTGGGGGTTGCTAAATGATGCCTCCATGTCGGAGCGCATAATCTCGGGTGGGTCTGACAGGCCTGGAAGCGTCATGCCGTTGTTGATATTGAAGATCGGGGGGAAAGTGGGTGAGCTCGTAGTAGGAGGATTGTAATTCATGCCTCCCGGGAAAGCTGATTCGACGCCAGGGTAGTTGACAGGAGAGGAGACATTGCTGGTCAAGGAGCTTCGGTGGCGGCGAGGCCGTATGGTTGCTGTATTCGACATATCAAGATCCAAAGCGGGCAGAGAGAATGGACCCGAGCTGCCGGGCCGCTGTGTTGTAAGCCATTTCAGTCGTTCTTGGGCTTCTTGATACTGTTGCTGAGCCTGTGCATGAAGATTCACGAGAGTGGCATATCGGGCATGTAGATTTCCAAGCTTCACCTCCCATTGTCGGGCGCGCTCGTTGTCAATCCGGTCCAGCTCCTTGCCATCTTCGCTGTCACCTCCTTGTACACCCTGTCTTTCCTCCTCCAGCTTCTTGATTCTGCCACCCTTGTCTTGGATTTCATCATCGATGGTCTTCATGTCCGCTTGCTCCTTCAAAATCTTCTGGCGGATTTCATCGGCACGAGTCTTGCCGTCCTCCTCCAAGCGAGCCTTATCTTCCTTGACCTGTATGGCATCATTGGTCATGCGAGTTACTTTTTCTTGCCATCGCACGATGTCATTCCTGCGCTTCTTGCGTTCAGCTTCCTTTTGTTGAAGAAGCCTCATGCGCTTGGATTTTTCGCCTTGCACGCTGCGGTTGACACTTTCAAGTTTTGAGACATGCTTTTTGAGGTCCCCGCTGACTTCGTCCTTTTCCTTCACACGTTTTTTCAAATCGTCACGTTGTTTTTCGAGATCTTTCAGTAGGGCGATATGTTCATCCTCTTCCTCCGTCCCTTGTTTTTCAACGTTGTCATTTTCCTGCTGTAAGGATTTGAGCCGGTCTGCAAGTTGCTCCAGGGTTTCATCCCGCTTATTTCTTGAGGATCCTTTATATGGCTCATCTGAATGTCCGTGAGCGGTGTCTGTAGCTCCAGTCGCGGGGGATGGTTTGCGACCAGTTGAAGGTCTCTTGCCCGGTAGTTGTCCGGCACTATGCTCGCGAGACATGACTGGGGCAGATGGAGTCGGCAGTCCAACTGTGGATCGAGGGATAGACGCTCGAATCGTTGGACCTCCGGTGGTGGTATCTTCTTGGGTTCGAGATAAAGGAAGAGATTTCGTTCGGACATGAAGAATGGCGCTTGGGGTTTGGAAATTCGCTGCACTGACGGAAAGAACACAAATGTGATAGATACTGCCTGGAACGAGGTTCGAGATGGCTACGGCAGTTTCCGCTCGCTTCGACTCGCCGACTTGAGGAAATTTAGTATACCGAGTGGGTGACGGGTGAAGGGTGACGAAGGCCGGCTGGTCATCGGTGAAAAGGACATACCTTTGACATTGTTCACTTGGATTATGTGCTTGTGTATGGAGTTATGAAAATCTGGTTGCTTCCACGCAAGACGAATCTCACGGGCTGTGATCTCCTCGAGGGTCACCTCTGGCGGCGGTGGAATATCCAATCCCAATTTCTCGACTAAGATGTCGTTTGGAGTCTGACAGACCTGCCAAGCTCGATACAGAAGCCTGTTATCAAAAGAAGAGAGAGTCAGTCAAGAGCTATGGTCGCAAAGCAAAATGAAGACTGACCAAATTAAGGCCCACAAGATCGAGACGGCCAGGAAGAGAGCCATGACGCCTCGTACCCTTACCCGCGGAATGACGGCAGGGTAAGCATCAAAAGCAAGATAAAGTGGCTCGTACATCCCAGCGTCAAGTACCCATGGGCGCGGGTAGCGTAGACGGGGTTGAATTGCAAGAGGAGAGAGACCCTCTTGATTCCGGAGTCGCGGCCGACTATTCGCCGGTTAGGGTCACGTGGTCCACAAGTGGGATAGGGTCACCTGACACACCTCGACCCTCCCCCGCTCGATGTAGATCATCGTCGTGCAGCAGTTTCCTCATTTTCAGTGCATGAGAGGGGAAGAGAGTCTGTTTCATTCGCCAACGGTGTCAGGCATTACTCAATTTGGAGTGCCCAAAATGGGGAGATTGAATGCAATCATTGTAGAGCTACAGATTAAACAACAGTCACATAACCATGGTCATATATAGAGAGAGAAAAGAGAAAAAAAAAATAATCTCAGTCAAGGCATATGCATTTTGACCTTGAGTTGTGTCTTTAGTTTCCCGTCTATACTCTCTAGTACTCCTACTCAGTGAATATTGCAAGTAATACTGTTCTGTATTTTAGATATCAAATGACTGAAACAGGTTAGTGCGATCACGGGGCTCCCGATCGGCCGCTAGTCCCCAAATGGAATGGTCCCAACGCAGACCTCGGCAGGTTCGCCGGCTTATTAACATTTGAAGAACGTTGGGGCTTGGTTGAACTGTTGATGTGTTGATGAAATACCAACACTTGGGAATGGGAAAGTCTTGGTTCGATCAAAACTAAAATCATTTCTTAGTACTCTTTGTCTCTCTTATCTTTTTTTCTTTTACATTTTTTTCAGCCCTCCACTACATTTGAAACATCTCCGACACACCCATTGAATCTGGCGGTCGGTGATGCACCTGAGTCCTTGTTAGTAGCTGAGTGTCACATGGGCCGTTTGGCGGCGGCGATTCCTCCCAAGTTCCGACTCCCAACGGACCTGCAACTTTTCCCCCCTCTTCCTACTGATCGGCTGCCTTGTCGACTCTGTCCACGCTCGTTTTGATTATTTTGATTGAATTATATTTTATCGGGGCTCTGTCTTGGGGTATCCAACCCTGCTGTCGCTATGCAGTACGTTCGGAGTATCAGCGGTTCCGTCTCCAAGACATGGAACTCAATCAATCCGGCCACACTGAGCGGTGCCATCGATGTGATCGTGATCGAACAAGAAGATGGTGAGTGAGGAATCAAAGCCTTTACAGACCGAGAGAGAGACTTATCTAAATGGATTCTTCCAAGGCACCCTCGCTTGCTCGCCCTTCCATGTCCGCTTCGGCAAGTTCTCGCTGTTACGTCCGTTTGAAAAGAAGGTAGAATTTAAGGTCAATGGAGTGAAGCAAGAATATGCGATGAAACTGGGAGAAGGAGGCGAGGCATTTTTCGTCTTCGAAACTACAGACGACATCCCCGCATCGCTACAAACTTCGCCTTTGGTCTCTCCTGCAGCTAGTCCAAAGGTCGGTACCGACGATCTGGAGGCCGCTCTCCAAGAACCTGATCATCTGGACCTGGAGAAGTCTGGCGGTGATGCTCTATCCGAGGGTGCAACGACCCCGCCATCGATGCTGTTTTCCCGACAGGCGCGGGCGACCACGGATCTAGGTATGGTTGATGCCTGGTTTGGATTTTCGTCTCAAGTGTCTAATGCCATTTTTTGGTCGCAGGAACCATAACGCCCTTGTCACGATCACCGGCAGACTCGGATATCGGTGTCGTCCCTCCTACTGCTCCTTTCAACTCCAAGCCTGCCCTCGATCACTCTATGTCGGAAAACATAATTTCAACCACTGTCCCCTCATCCGCCCCGGGAGATCGGACTTCCATGGCCAGTGCAGACCCCACATCTGAGGATGATGCGGAGCAACCAGATCGCTCTCGCAGCCCTCCCCCGGTCTCTCCGCAGGAAGCTATGGATCGTGCGATCTCCTTGTCCAAGAAATTATCGGGATCTAATATTCCGTCCCATGTTAATGAGACTGGAGATCTTATGCTGGATATGACTGGTTATAAAAGCAATGAGGAGGATGCACTTAGAGCTGAGATTCTTGCCCGCAAGATTCTGGCGGAAGAACTGGAAGGCAGTTACGATATTGGTGCTCTCATCGGTGCCGATGAGCACGGTAACTTATGGATCTATAGCAGTGAAGAAGCAAAGGAGGCCGCAGACCGACGAGCCACTATAAACTCAATGCGCCCCAACACGGCTTTGAGCGAAGACGCGATTTCCGATCCCGGATATCACAGCGAGGGCGACCACAGCACGTTGGATCCATCGATGTCAGTACGCCACCATAGAACCAAGTCCGATGTTCAACCTGGGTTTCCCACTCCTCCTCATTCGCCGATGCACGATTCATTTGCAGTTGAGACTCGAAATTACGCAAAGACTCTGCGCTTGACAAGCGATCAGCTTAAGGCTTTGGAACTGAAGCCCGGCCCAAACACGATGTCATTCAGTGTAAATAAAGCTACCTGCACTGCCTCCATGTATCTTTGGAACGGCAACACTCCGATCGTGATTTCTGATATTGACGGCACGATCACCAAGTAAGTTCCTATACCCTGGATACGTTTCATGTGTCGCGGATCATGCTAATGGATTTTCATCTCAGATCGGATGCTCTAGGTCATGTTTTGAACATGATCGGACGTGATTGGACACATGCAGGTGTGGCCAAATTGTATACCGACATTGTTAATAATGGCTATAACATAATGTATCTCACAAGTCGATCTGTTGGACAAGCAGATACCACTCGCGCATATCTTTATGGCGTTTGCCAAGATGGGTACCGGCTTCCCAAAGGACCAGTCATATGCAGTCCCGATCGAACAATGGCTGCTCTGAGACGAGAAATTTATTTGAGAAAACCAGAGGTGTTCAAAATGGCATGCCTGCGTGACATCCTTAATCTCTTTTGCGGCAAAGAGAATCCGTTTTATGCGGGCTTCGGAAATCGTTTGACTGATGCATTGAGTTATCGATCCGTCAATATCCCCTCCACGAGAATTTTTACGATCAACTCCAACGCTGAAGTGTCGCTTGATCTCCTCAGCCTGAACAAATATAAAAGCAGCTATGTGACGATGCAGGAGTTGTTGGATCATTTCTTCCCTCCTACCAGCCTGTTAGTGCAGTCTGGAGGTGAGGAATATACAGACTTTACATATTGGCGTGACATGCCTCAGGACTTGGATGATTTTTCCACCACTGACACCGAGGATGAAGGGGAGGATATGGATGAAGAAGATGAAGAAGAAGAGGAAGTCGCGGAGGAAGATGAAGACGCTGACGAGGAGGATTACGAAGAGGATCTGAGCGACGCTGAGGGCAGCGAATACTTAGACGGCGCTGGTCAGGACGACGAAGGCACAGATCTCGGTGCAAGCTATATTTCACAAGCATCGGAGGCTCTTTCTCAGCCGGCAGAATCCATGACAGAGTCGATGTTGGAGGAAGAAGAAGAGGAGGAAGAAGAAGAACAGAAGGATATAGAGGCTGGCGACGAAGAAACAAACAAGGCCGAGGCTATCTCCCCGGCCTCAGGACCGCCCGAACCTAACATCTCCACCACTCTCCCTATTCGTCCCAAGTCAAGGGATACTTGAACATATAATCGTTGTGACCATGCATGCATTGAATTTGCCCAACTTGGGAGATGAGATACCCTGTTCAACACATTTGCATGCAGATCCGGAGTTGAGTCCTGCATTATACACAAGTCGTTTTTGATTGTGTATATTCATTTGGCATTACTGGCGTTTCAAGCTTTGTTTTTTAGAGAATCTCTTTTATCGCATGAATACACTATTCATAATAGCAATAACAACTTGTTGATATCGAATTAGCTTACTGGTAACTCATATTAAAATTGAGAATAACACAAGTTGGCAAGGCCAATGCGAAGTTGAAGGTGACTATCTACACGTAAAGGTATCGAACATGAAGAGTCATAGCAAATTTTATGAGAAGCGTGCGTAATAAAAACAAAGTAATTATAAAAGCGTCAACCAAACAGATAAGCATCTGCTGGTACAGAAGTCAAAGCAAAAAGTTTCGTCGAAAGTCGTGCGGTATTGGGCCAGGAGCCATCGTTCCGAACCCCTAGTAAAAGGTCGAATATCCAACCCCCTTTACCAGTTCCCGGATTACATTCTTGAATCCGAGGTTGACACAGTCTTTTTCTGTCCAACAGGTCTGGAATCATTAAACATCTTACGCGTAGCCCTAATGCTTCGGTATAGCTCTCCTGGGTTGAACAATGCAATCCAAGCATTAACTCCAAGGGCACCACCCTTGTAGCGCCGCATTCCGGGGCTACCGGTCTCACTGTCGAATACAGCGAGGTGCTCGGAACCTCCACTGGACCGCTTGACGTCAAATGTGGTGTATGGCTTGATGGAATAAGCGTAAAAGAAGAAGCATGCAAATGGGACCATCTGCAGGCAAATAATCAGAGTGGGCAAACCAATGATAATGTCTGCGTAGTTCAGGGTAGCGGATGGCTTCAAGGTGTTTGTGGAGTCAAGGATCATGAATATAATCTGTTATTTGTTAGAAATCTCATTGCTTTGATGTCATAGAGGGGATTGTCTTTTCTAACCTGTTCGAGGAACTCAAGACCAACAACTGCCTTGAATGCAAAAAATTTCATCACTGGCTTATGCTCTTGCATGTGGGAGAGCATGCCGTTGTGGAATCTTATTATACTGGCAATTGCCATGGACAGCGATATGATTTGAATGATAGTAATCTGGTCAAAGAGTCAGATATTGATACATTCAAAACGAATAGGTGTACTTACCCAAATGTGAGCAAAGTGTGCATTGTTGCCTTCAAGACAATAAGTTCCCATTGCCTGGGTAGCACACTGGGCTATGGCGAGGATGAAAACAACAGCAGGATACTGTATAACGAAATACCAGGAAGTCTACCATGATACGGAAAATTAGCTGATACTCCTGTTACTATACTACTCTCAGATAACTGACCTTGAATGATGAAAGTGCGTCTGTTGTTTTGGTTCGGCTGAATCTCTGCTTCACGGTCACAGATGCGAAGAACTCGGCCCTGTGTCGGTCGTCTGGCGTGATAAAATCGCAAAGCAACATAAGGAACCAATACAAGGCGATTCCTTGGAAAAGCTTGGTCCATCCAACCAAGTAGACATAGGCATTGGGAAAGCAAACTGAAAGAAAGGAGTATATTGTATATAGTGGGAATAATGTAGCAATTCTCATGATTCTTTCAAGCGATTAATGTTAGTATCTTCGACAATTAATGAGGCAAGGCCTATTGGGCTTACTTTACTTGCTGTTTATGGTCACTTAGATGTGTAGCATGGCGATGCATCACGACAAAGATGATCAAACAAGTGACAGCCGTGCAGACGCCAGATATTATCATATTGAGGTGGTGAAAGCTCAAGTCCCCGACAAACTTTTCAGGCGCATCTAGTTGGGAAGCAAGTTAGTTAATTGAGTTCATAACTCAAAGTTTTTCGAAGACCATTATGAAAGGGGGAATACATACCAGGAGCCAGATGCACCGGCATTGGGCAAATGGCCTTCCCACCATTGCTGCTCGACATTCTGGGCCTCGATATCTGTTGCACAAATACTCTTCCAGTGAGAACTCTCTGAAGACGAGGCTTTGATTAAGGTATGCAGTAGGCTTGAATGTGAATTATTGAAAAGTGAGATTGGTTTGATTGAATGAGTATTTGAAGAAAACAGCGCGATAGACACTGTGCTTTATACCCATGAAAAGCTACAGACTGAAACTGCGTAGTCCTGTGGAGTCACCGCTCCGCTGTTATTATTAGGATATGATGTACAACTTCGTATACCGATTCTGCAGTTGAACGTCACTAGCCTCAGACAAAAACACACAAGCCTTATTGATTTGGCTTCTAATGGGGCGAAGAATGCGGAGGAAGATTGAGAATCCACCGATATCATCGAATAATGCACGCCGAACGATATGATGTGGATGATGCTATTCAGATTTGCACTTTGTGATTGGTTCAACATCCAGATTCCTTAAAAAGGAATAGCTTGAACGGGAGCACGGCCCCGTAGAACAATTGTCTTTCAACCAATTACACCTCTGACACTTTTCAGCCTTAAATGGCTGTGATCACCTACTCAACATCCTTTATGCTCTTCTCGGCAAACAAATGCAGATCAGTCTATGTCAGTGGCTTCCTTTGTACAGCCTGTTCGGCGGGGCCGTTTGGGGCCGTTCAAGGGGCTGGTGGTTGCTTTTCAATGCGAGCTTCAAGTTGATAGCATGAGGATCCCGAACTTCTCCACAGTTTGGCTACACCTCGTAGCCAAAACAAATGAGATATCGTGCCGCAGTCGATTACCCTAATCGGAAGTGATGAGGCACTCCGCAATGCGTGTTCAAAACACAAAAGGTTGAGAGATAAGGTAGTTTTAAAGATCCAAGATACGTCAAGCTCCCAAGTACACATGCCGAAGACCCGATGGGTCTCCGGCCTCAGCGAACCTCCCCTTCACAACATTTTTGGGACACAAGGCACGTTGTCGTGTTTCGAATGAAGTTTTTATCGCTTTGAAACTGATCTGCTCCTTATTTTTCACTGGTGGTTCGTTCTGACTCCAGCAGGGCAGCAAAAGCAGTTTCCCGGCCCCGAACAGCATCGTCTACTAGAGTCACTCATCGACAAACACGGCTTATTGGAATACATACTGCGACCCGGCTTGAAGGCTTACCCCAACCGTTTCAAACAGTCGCGGCAGTTTATATCAACCATATTACAATTGGTAAAGATTAATATCAGTGCGAGCATCGAATGTTCGCGGTGCCTCTTAATGGCCAAAAGTACGAGTTCTTGGCCCCATCAGCAAACTCGCTAGCGAGTGCAAACAGATCCCCAAACGCTCATGGCTCGAGTCTATTAAGGAGTCACATTTAATCCGGAAATATTGATTATTCACCAAGCGATAATGTGCTTCCTTCACCCAGAAGCTTGGTTCCCCTCTCCCCGTCCCATCTTTAATCCATTTCGCTTGAATTGTGCAACTCACGTCTAGGGCCCCGAAGCCCAATTTGGAGCCGAGTAGAGGGAATCTGGGATTCCTGGGACAAGGTCTTTAGACGATCAGAACAACCACAATACCATAGTGGATTTGAAGATGCAGAGATACGGGCACGCTCGCGAGTCCGGGCAGTCTGCAACGCTCCTGGTCTAACATTAATCGATCAGCTGGCACATGTCTTCTGCTTGAGTTGATATATTGAGACTGTTATGCTTTGACGGAACCAGAATGCGCTCTGTACGCTATTTATGTGCATACTTGAAATCGGGCTATTTATATCAACATAAGTACCCTTCCTGATCTTATGAACATTTTATGAGTTCATCTTGCATGAACCTTTAGATTTTGAGCAGGGAAATTGAACAGTTTCCTAACGCAGTATCCGGGGGCCAACTCGAATTGGGGCCAGACTTGACAATACATGATGTCCGAGTGCAGAGCACAGCAAATTGCAATCAAAATTCTACGATTTTTAACCAATTAGATAACTGCCAAGTCCAAATCTAGCGAAGTTAGCCCCAGGCCAAGACGGCCCCCGCGGATCTTCCTCGCTAAATCTGATCTTTCCGCTATACGTCTCTGATACGAGATGTTCCAATCGTGAGTCCGGGCGTCGAGAATAAAATTGCAGTCAGAATGATAGTGATAGAGTTAGCCCCCGGGGCTACTGGACCAACATGATGTCTTGCTTTCAATCAAAAAGGCTTCCAAGCCCTTGGCTGTCAGATACTAGACAACAATAGGAATATGCTCAAATTTTCATATATTACTGATGTCATTGAAATGACATCAAGTCAAACTCGCTCGCGTTCAAATTATGAAATTCGGGTGAATTGATGCTCATTGAGAGCCCCATGTTGCATTCCACATGCTGAGAAAAGCAAATCATTGTGGGAATTGGGAGTGGCTGGCTTGTACTTCGAATTATCAGGTGTGTCATCTGTGTTCCTATGCAGATGGCCTAGCCGATCGAAAATCTATAAAGCGCCCTAAAATTCCGACTAGATAATTTCTAATCAATAATCTGAGAGCATAAATTTCAGTATAAATAACAATCTATATCTCTGAAGCAGCATAACACGATGAAGGCGACTACTATTTTCCTTCCTGCTGCTTTTGCTGGACTCGCCGCCGCTGCCATTGGAGGTGAAACCCATTATAATTGCGAAACAAGCGATGCCAGCCCTTACCTTCACAATGTGAATGAAATGATTGACAACCTCATGGATTCGGGGGAGATTGTCTGCAATGTTGGCACAAACGGTTGTGGAGAGACAATTACTGCTTACTCTGGAGAAGGAGGCGCGGCATTCATGGTTTGTGGTGGTGCTCTACGGGTGAGTTATCTTCCACTACGTTTTTCTCACATTAAATGAGCTTCTCCGGTCATTCTTAAGTTCTACCTGCTAATGCTGAAAACATAGTGTTCTGGTAACCCGAACGGTCCAGGCTGTGTAGGCGTTGGATGCGGCGGTGTGCTTGCTAGGATTGCTGCCAGTTACCTTGAAAGACTCCGTGATGAATGCCAGGGACCGGATTCCGAAGGAGATATTCGAGTTGGTGGAATAATTTCTTTCCCTAATGAAGACTCCGATGCAGATGAGATTAAACTCTTCTCGAAGCCTGGTTAAGTTTAAGGCCATATCTCAGTCTTAGGGGTGTGAAGTTATTTTCCTGCAAGCAATAGTTCTTTTTTTTTCGATGAAATTGTGATACGAATGAAATGTGCGTTGTTGTAAATTCCCAACCCATATTGATGTAGACTTCAGAGGTCCACTCTTGAAGGCTTTTCAGATATTTTCCTTGTCATCTTCCGGATTTGAGACGCCAACAGCTACTTTAGAGCACTTCTTAAATGACTAGATTTTACTCGGCTTCGAGACAGATCCTTGACATAATGCTGGGGATTTTAGTTGATTTTATTCACCAGCTATGTACATTGATAAAGGGTGTATGACTAACTATTTCCAACTCCATCAAAAAACAAACCCCCTGACATCCTTTTCATGTTCCAAATTCCAAGCCCTGCTTATTATTTGATCAACCTTGCCAGAGTCGGTGAATCCTCCATATATGGCAAGAGCTCTAGTCTTTCTTTCAATCTCGTCCCTGTCAAGCGAAATATCAGTCTCAATTGATACGAGTCAACAGTTGGAGTCAATTGAAGCATCTTACCTTGTCAAGGGAAGCTCAGGGTCTCCCTTTGCAAACTCAACGGACTCTGTAAATACTTGCCCCGATTTGCAAGTCACTATAACAGTACCTTGCCACTTTTCAGGGAACGCCCTATCAATATCTGCATCCAGCTCCATCGTCACCCGACTTTGGAAATCCCTCAGCGAAGTATCATTCAGGTCATCTTCGGTAAAATCCGTGATCATAGCTTGGCCTTTCTTTGCGGCAATAGCTAGAACGAATCCCATTGAGAATTTGCTTTGATGGACTGTTTCACCTCTTCCACTGAGACCCAGCACGTTCAGAGCAGCTTGGTAGGTACGGGTTACAATCGATTCAATATCATCAAATCCAACATTATTCTTCTTCATGAGATTCAGCAATGCGTCAACGCTGGGGTGAGTATGCCGACATGACGCATGCCATTTGAAGCTAGAACGTGAAACTTCGAAGTCTGTTCCGAGATTCTGATCAATTGCTTCCGGGTTCGTTTCGCCAGGGACGAGTGCGATTCCCATTGCCTTTGGCCCTTCTAGAATATCGCGCGGTCCGAGAAGACCGTCTCGGGCAGAATATGCGGCGAAAATTCCGTCAAAGCAAGCCTTTCCGGTATGAACTTGTTTGGAATGTGTGGCATCCATGAGAAACTGCCACAGTCCTGCTGCTTGAGTTCCGGCTGTGCCGATTGCAGAAAGGGTTTGTTCTGCGTTGAGCTTGAGTAGATGAGCCGTGGCAGCTGCAACGCCAATAACACCACCTGTTGCGGTAGAATGAAAGCGCTTGTTGAGTGTAAGTACATTTATTTCCAGATATAAGGGAATCGGCTTGTTGAAAATAGTTTCTTACCTCGTAGTGACTTTTACCGAGAAATTCACCCACTCGACAGCCAACCTCATATCCTACAACACACGCTGTGATGAATTCTTCTCCGCTGGAGCCAAGGTCTTGAGCTACAGCAAGGGCAGCAGGAAAGATGACGGTTGCCTTGGCACAAGTCAGTTTCATTGCAACAATCAAATCAAAAACATTTAAATAAGCCTTCTACATAGAATTGCTTACAGGATGCATAATACTCCGATTATGAAGATCGTCTTGTTCAACTACATGCGATGAAGCTCCATTCACAAGACTAGCAAATGCCGGACTAGTTGTAAACTTCAGAGCACCATCGATCAATTCGCTTTTCCCATTCGAAGGACCCATCTGGACTGCAAATTTAGCCATAGCATTCACAGCTGGATGATGACGCCCAGCAATTGCGCATCCTAACGTATCCAGAAAGAAATCTTTCGTCTTTTGAACCACATCTTTGGGGATATCGCTATACTGAAGGTTAGCGGCCCAGGTGGCAAGGTGCTCAGTTCGTGTTTGTTTGGCCATGGCGAAAAATGAGTCGTAATTATTTAATTGTCGCTTGCGTAGTCGCTGAGACGACGTTTATTTCTAAAGTGACGTTGACCTCCCCCCGACACGTTACACGTGAGGGGCATTACCCGCTGCGAAATAATAGCCCACTTTCCGAGGTAAATGCGGTGCCGAGTAGGCGACTCTAGTGGGGCATTTGTTGGTCAAGGAGGAGCACTGGAAATGCCGGGATTGCGAGCGTCTGGAGATCAGAGCATATAGCCGGCCCAATGGGGCTGGTGCAGCAGAATGTGGGGAATGAGTCCAGGTACTGTAAGTAGGTACTGGATGTACAGTATCGGGTCACAAGCTTCATTCTAAGTCGGTATGTACTATGTACATTCTTTAAATAATGTCTGGATATTTCTAACGGAAAGCCCAAATGCTTTCCCTTTTCAAAATTTATGATTATGCGGAGCCGGTATCCTCAACTGCATCTGCGCGATCCCAGCTCTCTAATTCGAGGGTACGGACTTGGCTTTCAATGTCTAGAATGCGCTGCTGCCAGTCTTTCTTCGCCTGTTCTTGTAGGTCCCAGATGTTCTTGAACTGTTCAAAGATGAATGGTGGAAGCTCGGGCGTCTTTCGGTTCTTTTGGTAGTCATAAGTGACAATATCTTCGTAGCAACGAGCTGCAGGGCGTTGTCGCGCTTCCGACATGATCATCACTTGCAATTGGAAAGCTGACTGTGAGGACAGCGACGAAGATGGATCCTGCACCAGCCTGTGGTAGACAGAGATCTTATCTGGGAATTTCATAGGCTGTATTGTAAAGGCGTGCTTGTTAAAACAACCGCAACCTCGGTAGAACTTCATCGTGGACTTACAAATTTGTAATCCACCTTGATGCTTCGCAAAATAAGACCAATTCCAGTCGAGCTGAGCAGACCGAGCCACTTCTTCTTATTTACTTCATCAATATGTATACCAATATTACGTGTCCAATTCACTCGGGCGGATTCGGCGTATCGGACGTAGGTGACGTTATTAACATGTCCTGTTGATGAAAGTCAGACATTCGTGATCAATCTTTGAGATATCCTCTGATAAAGAACTTTGATAAAATCTTACCCTATAGCAATGTTAGTATAATTCGGTGTTCAAGTGGTTGCATGCACATCTAGGTCGCTAATTGCAAGAGATTGAGCTTACCATAACATCCTATTTGACCAAAAAATACCTTAAGCATCAGTAAATTCAAGAACAGCACATTCACTCATGGACATGAGCAGGAGTTCATGCCTTACCATTTCTCCCCAAACCACATTCTGTCTATACAAACCCCGTCGCTTCCCATCCGTCAAGAACCCCTCGCTACCGGCAATCAATTCCCTCCAGTCCCGCGCCAATTGCTGTAATATTTTGCCTGCATCATCCACCTGCCCCGGCTTAAGACCAAACATCATGCATTTTCCAACCCGTCGCTTCATCATGGTGAGCCATCGTGGATCAATGCCGTGTGGTCGTGAAGGGGTGTTCGCCGAAGTCGGAGCATCGGCGCTCTGTGCGGGGGAGGTGGAAGAGAGACAGCGGCGCGAGAAAAGAGGGAGGGTGGAGCTAGGCAACTGCCTGCTGAGTGCTGATCGGGGTATCATGGCTGGCGATGGGAGTTGAAGAGAATTGAAGGTGAAGCAGATCAATTAATGAGTTACGCGCATCTGCCTCGGAAGCTCGGGCCAGCTTCGGGGAAGTCGGGGAGAACCCCGCCTGCTTACCGTCGGACCGTTAAGTGCATACAGAGGACACTGATGGATTAATTTACATCTACACAATTACACTAGACCACTGTATTCTATCGATGATGTTCCATGGCGAAGTTGACTTAAATGACCCAGATAATCGCCAATTGCAATTAACCTCCAGGTTCTGGCAGGTTGGTATTTTATTTTGATGATATATGCTATGACTACTCACTGCATACATTATGCATCTACTAGGTAGTAGATACACCATTGAATGCTCACTGGGCGTTTCAAGCTTCATTCTGGACTTTAAACACTAATTTATTACTTCAATCTTTAATAATTCACCAAAAATTAATTTACCGGCTATATACCTCCCAAGTAATCAACATTGATCCGCCATTAGTTCATAGCTGTCTCATGCACGTGATGCGGCTATTTGCGGGGACTGCAGCTGAAGCTGGGAGCTCTCCAACAGAACTTCCAAGGTTCTCCGCATCATTCATCATTCCAAGCTTAAAGCTCAGCACCAAGAACCACAATCTTGGAAAAAGCTATCAGAAGATGGTGGCGCCTGAGCTACGTCGGCAAGTAATTACTGTCTACAAAGGTATGGCATAGCAGGTGCTATTCTCAACAGTTGGGACTACTCAGATATATGATGTATTGAATTTCAACACGCCTGAACTAGCATTATCGGATCCATCTCGAAAAAACTCCAGAAGTCAGGGCTGACTTCTATTTTTCTCAAACAGAGCTTTTGTTTATGGGCCGAGAGTATCCACTCGGATACACATTCTTTCGAGACCGACTTCATCGTGCTTTTTCGAAGCAAGCTCATCTCACGAATGAAGATGAGATTAGGAAAGCTATTTCTCGTGCTGAATTTGTGAAGAAAGGTTAGTTTGATTGGTCTATTATTGATCCAGACTCATTGAGGACTATAATATAATGGAAATGGAAATGGCAAATGCTGATTATTGATTTATTGGATCATGCAGAGGTTGAAGCACTGTAAGTAAAGCCATTTCATTTCATTCAATTCGCAATGTCCAGACTGTCTGTCAGCTTCCAAGGTTTGGGAGTTGAAGCGCTACGCTAGTCGGAGCTACTGGCGATAGAGGGTTCTAGTATGATTGAATTCGAGATCATTCTTTGATTCTTTTATACATTTGTTTCTGTCCTGTGGACAACACCGAGCTAGACACAGTTTCATGATTCGCACACATTTCTGTCATCATACATAATAGCATCGTGCGATCGCAATATTTCACCTCCAAGCCACACATTCAAATGCTGGCATCAATGGTTCAAGTTGCTAACAAGATTACCCCTTAATAGGTATTACTTGAAGCGATATCGGACGCTGAAAAAGCGCTATGAGAATTCATGACGCACAAATACCTATACCATGCCAGTCTCTTGAGACTATATTTCTCTTTTCCTTTCTCTGTAATGGATGAAATAATGATTTCTCCATGATTTGTATATGCACCCTCCAAAACCCCGGAAAGAACCAAACAGGTACAAAAGACGCAGATATCAAAAATTTTTAAAACCAAGATAGAGAAATGAAAAAAAAGTTGAAAGTTGAAAGTTGAAAGTTGAGAGTTGAAAATGAAAATGAAAAGGACAAAAGACACAAAAATTCACAAATTGGGGGGTATCACCATGACGAAGCGCAATCACTGATCACTGTTGTTGTTTTTCTTTTGTTATGCGTCCACCGAAAAAAACACCGGAATCGATTCTGGACAGTTGGGTTGGGTTCTGTTTCATTTCTTTTGACCCCACCAGGCGCTGACTTCAAGACATTCGCCACCGGCGAGGCCGCCCTTTTGAAAGAGGTCGTTGGTCATTGCCGCCCACCAGCGGTCCCACTCATCTCGGCCTTTCCCGCTGGCTTCCATGAGCATGGGCTCCAGCCCTTCAATCATTTGGATCACAGTCAAGAGTGCAGTGCGTCGAATAGATAGTTGCTCCTGAGTCAGAGCTTTTCGGGCGCGGCCCTTGGAATCTTTTCCTTGGCCTTCTCGTTCCCATCGTACTTCTCCGAGTGGAATGGCGATACGTCGACTATCAATATTTTCCAGTAGATCCACTTCCGAATTAAATGATAGTCCAATGGTTGCGCAGGGTAAAGCCGTAAGTTTTCGGCGGTCAAATGATTTCTCCACCCAGGAATTGTAGTCTACCAGATACTTATTTTGGGCCCTGGTGAACGGTGTGGCAGAAGAGAATGTGTATGTGGCGGTCTGATCGGCGATCTCCTGTTCTTTGGATAAGGCCTTCCGTGCAGGTGCAGGATTGGGCAGTAAGGAACGGAAAACCCAATCCGAATCCCAAACTTCTAAGATTCCGCCGGATTTCAAGACTCGGAGTGGCTCACTTAGCCCGGATGCTTGTTGTGCCGGACTGGAAGGACACATGCCGGCATCCTTGATAAAGACCAAATCAAAGTAGTCGTCTGGGAACGGGAATCGAGGTTTGCGCAGGTCATGTCGTTTAAATTGCCAGTTCATACCTTGTTTGCGAAGGTCCGGAGCAAGCGAGACAAAGTCGACACCATGAAAGGAGACATTTGGTTGGCCACGGCGCACAAAGTACTCGTGGCACAGGCCAGACCACAGGGCGGACCCGCATGCGATCTCCAGGACGCGCTTGGGCGGGCGATTGGCCAGGTGGGGGTTGCAAAACGGGCCACCAAAGACGCGCAGCAGCATCATGGTGCGCAAGCTTTGGCGGTGGATCTCGGGGAGGTCGCATGGGAGAGGATAGATATTTTCGGGATCGCGAAGGTAGGTACGGTCGCCCTGGCGCGCTAGAGGATAGTTGGAGTAATCGGTCAATGAGCCTAAGGACGAAGAGGAGGTTGCGGCAAAGGTCGAACTAAGATTCGAATGGACGTCAGAGCCGGACGCCGCGGCGAATGAGGCCGTCCCTGCCGACATCATGTCCATCGCCGGTTCAAGCGCATTGATTTGTCCCCGTTTTCAAGATCTCGGTTGGCATTCTCGGAGTGCAATTGGGCTGATATCATGAACGTTGAGACATTCTTGTCTGACACACTGTGAATTTGTTTTCGAAATCTGAGAGAGGGGAGAAAGATAGGTCACGGCGACCTGTTTTGAGAAGAAAGAAAAGTTGTTGATGATGTACAAGTGGAAGTGGGAGTGGCAGTGGAAGTAGAGAAGAGCCGAAGCGATCCAAGCGGCTTTCGGAAAATATTCTTTCTTAGTGTAATCGGGGCGCAGACCCCAAATTTCTGAAAGGCAAACTTGTTTTGAGGCAAGTTAAAAGAAATTGGAAAAAATGTACTCTTCCCAAATAGGATCAAGTTTGGAGAAACGGAAAAGAAGAGGGAGGATTAACCTTGAGGGAGGAAAGAGAGGGCGAGATGAAAAGAAAAGAAGAAGAGAAGAAGGAAGTTAGCTGCAGAACCCTCCGAACCGCCGTTTCACTAGAGAAGAAGGACTCGGAGTCGGAGAGGGGAAATTCTAGTTAGAAGAAAAAGAGCAGCAGACTAGTAGGACTCACCCCTGGATCGCAGTGGCATTGAACCGTACCCACTCGAGTCCAGAAGGGAGCTAGCTCCTTCACGTAATGGAGTAATGGAGTATTAGCGATTTGTGTACTCCGTTAGGTATCGGATACTCCGGAACTACAGCTAACTGTATTGTATTCTGCTGTACAAATAGTATTGATATTGATCTATTCATATTCATCTTGTACTTGTAGCATGCTATAGTTACTATAACTACCTGTTGTATATTGAAAGTGTTGACATCATCCGATCAATTGGGCCCGGCTAGAGCCCCGGTTCCAAAGATTGCATCGCCGCAATAGGCAAACAATCTATTTAACAATTCATACTAGTAGACTACTCCGTAGAGTAGACTAGAATACTTTAGACTACCTTAGGGTTAGTCATAGTATTTACTGTTAGTATTTACAGATATAGACAGCTGCACTCTCTGTACAGTAGGTTATTGCAGATCCAGCTGGACGATTCTTGTTACTATGCCCAGAACATACAGGGACAGATGCTAATTAGTTACTATTAGTAGTACTCTGTCCACTTCAGCCGACTGCTTGCTGTTTTTGCCTCTTGCCCCTCTAGCGGGGTCGCCACGACAGGATCCTCGCCGGGTTCTCCGTCCGGTGCGTGCGTTGACACGTGCAGGTTGGAGTAGATCTATTCTACATACCAGTACGGAGTACGATATACCACACCCTATTCCCAGCGGAATATAATATGTGTATACTCTCTACAAAGTATTTGCTATGATCATGCTATGACCTCGCAGTTCAGACGATGTATCACAGCCAAAAGTACAGCATGGACCTCAGAATCAGCCAGCATTACGGAGTACACATGCTGGAGTGAGAAACTGACTCACTGAACACTGAACTGAACCCCTGAGGTCTCTAGTCACCGGTAGTCACCATTGAATCCATCAATGATGACCAGTGGATTACCGTCTCCATCAGAGACAGTCTCCATACACACACGGAGATCCCTGCCCGCCATGTCCACCCGTCGTCCCAATTCTCAGGTACCCGGAGTCTAACTAGCGACCGCCCAGACTTAGCCTCGTTTTCTATCTGATACCGGGTTGCCCCGTGCCCCGGCTTGTACCCTACGGACTGCACTGACTGTACGGAGTAAACATCCCCCTAGAATAACAATGGAATTCATACATTTGCCCGGCTGTATCATCCTCTCCACACCCCCCTGCGCTCTGACATTAGAACACGGCATCTTATTGACACTCTCCCTTCTTCCCCCACTGATCCATCCCATCCCATCCCGCTGGGTCCCTGCCAACGCACTCGGTACCTGCAGACCCAGTAAGGTAGCCGATCGACAGTACTTTTGCGAGACACTTGACCAAGACTGTCTTCGCGTGGACTCGTCAGATTCTTCACCTGCTCGGCCGGCTTACCTTTTGATTCGCCCACTTTGACGCCAAATACGAATGGGAAAAAGAGTTTGCATGGTGGTGGCGGCAATTGGCATTCGTACGCGCAGCTGACCTGTGGGACTGCGAACTTCTGCACTGACACTCGTACTCACTATCGTCACGATACTAACATAGGTACTCCGTAGTATGTACTGTAGGGCTTGCCATTGAACTCACTGGAGCTACGAGCGATGGCGAATTTGCCAGGCAGCCGTGTGGACACCTTTGAAAGGACTTTCAGAGGCGAAATGCAGGGGGTGGGGCTCGGGATCGACAATCATGGGAGAAGGTCATTCACACCCGCCTCTTTTTGGGATTTTCCATTTGGGTTTTGGGGTAGAGGTGATCATGAAGTGCTATCGATAGTCTGGCCGTCGTTGGAGATACTAGCTACATTTAGACTTTCCAGCGTTTGTTAGTGCGTCGGTAAAATTCCGGGGAGAAGAGGGGGAAGAAAGAGAGGGGGATAGTACTAACTACTCCTATTCTTATAAGTAAGCACTGGAAATTAGAACTGGGCGTAAGGTGTAAGGTGTACGGAATATCCTAAGAGAATTCTACAAAGTACTAATAATTTAGGTAGTCAGTATCATATATGGTATAGGTAGAGTATAGAGTTATTGTACAAAGCATATACTCACCAGATCAGTCGAAGAATCAGCATTACTTACATAGTAATGTAGTAAGTACTTTACAAGTTGTTATTTTAGAACAAACTTCACTATTAATGACTGGGTATCTCTAGGTATATTACTAGAATAATCTGTCTCTATGGTTGAGTGTATCCCAGCAGTACTACTTAGTAGCCAAGCAAAATCCTATACGGCTAATCTAGAACACTAACTCACTTGGAACCTTCCAAGTGAGTTTCAAATCATAGTATTATGAATGTTTAATAAAACCCAACAGCAACCAATGGTGATATAAAATTCATAAATGTTATTATTGATAGTAATCAAATTTGTCTCAAGTCAATAGGCTGAATTTTGAATCGAATTTTAGCCAACATTCTATTGGTGGTTGAGCAAATTGAAGCTTTGTTTCAGAGCCTCATAGTAAAGTGGCCCTTCCACTGGGCAAATCTCTTTGTCTGCAAACACCTCACTACGTCGTAGTGGGAATATCATCTCAAACTAACAATGAAAACACGATAAGTCAATTATCCAAAAAAGCTCGGTACTATTAATATTCTTTTTGCATTCGATATCTTCAGGGATACACTGTAATAACGTATTATTGAACAGGTTGCCCGATATTTCTTTCACTACACCCATCACAGTCAGGTGTACAAAGTACTGCTCTGTACAAGCTGACACGATATCGCGTCAATCCAAAGCTCATACCCCAACCAACACTTCTTTCTAGAATTCTCCATTCAGAGAAGTGAAATGCCCTCTTATCCCTGTTATGCAGTATGCCCTCACAAACTCCTTCACAGGAAGACTATGGTGGAAATCTGAGCCGACAGGGTTGTTACAAGTGACTGGTTTCAAAGTCTTGGCACAAGCACATCCGGATATCACGTGACGAGGAGACCTCCCGCTCCCGCCCTCGCCAACCTAGCAGTGTCATCTCGCCTCGTCCCTGCTATCAACGCCCCTCTCAACAAAAGGCAATCGTATGAACTGCTACCCTAAGGCTATTTGGTCTCCCGAATTCGAAAGCTCCCCAATCTAGCCATCTTTCGACAACCCCACTAGATTGCATGGTCTCTACCTGCGAACGCCATCCCACTTCCCGCCCTTTCGATATCGCTCAATCAATCCCCAACCGGGACAGTCTACGACTTAAACCTCCGCGCTAGGTCCTCTGTGGCCGCTAACCCCCCAATTCTCCTCTGCCATACGGGGTGTTCCAGCTACAGGGCCTTATGTGGAAGAAGAGAAGAGACCGTAACCGATCGCCGACTCCTCTCCTCGCCTCCTCCACTCCGAACCCTCTGCCACTCGCCCGCCCCCCCGGTCGCCCGCCAGGGAAATAAACCACGGTCTCGTCTGCCCCGTTAGATGGCAGATGGTACCTACAGGTTCCAGCAGCCTGGGGCCGGGCAGTTCTACTTCCAAACACAACCGCAGCAACACTCGCACCAACGACACGCCATTCCAAACGGGACCAATTCTCCGGGTCGACTGAAGTTCAGCCACGACACTCCTTCTCCCTCTCGATCTCCGCCTGTAAACCAATCAGCCGCGCTAAACACCCTCACCATGTACGGCCAGAGTCATCAACATGTCATGATGAATGGCGGTCAGGGCCATCAACGGTTTGGCATGCAGATTCCTAAGTTTCAGTCGCAAAATCATCACCCCCACCACGCTCAACCGCACCACCACACCCATCATGGCCAACCTCAGCACAATATGGGCCAGCACACCTTCCCCAACCCTGCCCTGACCTCCACGACGACTCATTTCACGACTTCTCACCTTCAGAATGGAGGACCGACCGGGATAGACGATGACATGGAAGATCCAATCACCGAGCATTGGGCCCGACAACTCCAACTCCATGCCGAATCACGACAGGCCAATTCCCCTCACTACTACGCCCGAACCATGGCACAGCAGTCGAAAGGTATCCAGATCATGCCCAGTCAAATTGATGCATCTGAACAAGGGAACGACGCTCGGAATGGGACTCCCGCAAAGAAGGCTGTTTCACGCCAAGGTTGGAATGCGCTGGATTTCAGTGGCCAGGGCCTTCGGGCTATGGCTTCTTCACTCTTCAACTACAACTTCCTCGAGAAGCTGTATCTCAATCACAACAAGTTGAAAGCCTTGCCTTCGGAAATTGGCCGGATGCGCAAGCTCACCTACCTCGACTTATCCGGCAATGAACTCACTGAGATCCCCGAGGAGATCGGCATGCTCTCCAACCTCAAGGAACTCCGCCTCTTCGATAACAACATCCGCACCCTCCCTTATGAAATGGGTTATCTCTACCGACTTGAAACACTGGGAATCGAGGGCAACCCTCTCAATGACGTCCTCAAGTCTCAACTGATGAAGGAAGGAACCAAAGCCCTCATCAAATACCTCAAGGAAGAGGCACCTGGTAAGTTATGAGATTTTCGCAGCATGTACTGCCATGAGTACACGTCAACTGATCATTTCTCTCTTGCGTAACTTAGTTCACATCCCTCCCCCCGATCGTGACTGGGTCATTCTTGACGAAACCGCAAGCTCGACGAACAGCCCCACAGAGAAGATCACCGTCCTATCCTACAACACTCTCTGCGACTCCTCCGCCACAGCATCCCACTATGGCTATGCTCCCGCTCGTGTTCTTTCTTGGGAATTCCGCCGAGAACTCATCCTTAACGAATTACGATCCCACAGTTCGGATATTGTATGCTTGCAGGAGGTTGATCAAGGAAGCTATAACAACTTCTTCCGCGAGCAACTTGCCTACAGTGACTACAAGGGCGTATATTGGCCGCGTGGACGTGCAATGGGTATGCAAGAAGAGGATGCCAAGACGATCGACGGATGTGCCACCTTCTTCAAAGCAAGCAAGTACATCCTGCTGGACAAGCAGTTGATCAACTTCGGTCAAACTGCTGTACGACGACCGGATGCCAAGGGACAGGATGATATCTTTAATCGACTGTGGCAAAAGGATCATATTGCGGTTGTTGTTTTTCTCGAAAACCGACAGACAGGAGCACGATTCATGGTTGTGAATGCTCATCTATACTGGGACCCGGCCTTCAAGGACGTCAAGCTCATTCAGACCGCTATTCTGATGGAAGAAATCACTAAGCTATCAGACACCTACTCCAAATGGCCCGCTTGCACAGATAAGGCCGCCTTCCGCTTCTCTGAGGCTGAAAGCGGCGCGGAGAAAGCGCCCACTGTGGAACCAGCACCATCGATGGAGTATTCCAGCGGCGATCAAATCCCGCTTCTCATGTGTGGTGATTTCAACTCTTCGCCTGGGTCTGCGGCATACACCTTGATTGCCAGTGGACGTCTGAACGAGGAACACCCGGATCTGGAGAAGCGATTGTACGGAAACCTGAGTAAGGTTGGTATGACACATCCGTTCAAACTGAAATCAGCCTACGGATCGATTGGAGAGCTCAGTTTCACGAACTACACACCCGACTTCAAGGATATTCTGGACTATGTGTGGTATTCGTCCAATACCTTACATGTGTCGGCGCTGCTTGGAGAGGTTGACAAGGAATATCTTCGACGTGTTCCTGGGTTCCCCAATTTTCATTTTCCTTCTGATCATGTGGCATTGCTTGCGGAGTTTACTGTTAAGGGGAAAAAGGGTAAGGTGGTGGAGGCTGATTTTGGGCCTCAACGGCACTGATGTGGAGCATTGGTCTTTGGAGACGGGTGTTTGTTTCGTCGGGTTTTTTTTTTACTTTTTTTCATCTTTTCGTCTTAAGTTTTTGTCATCTCGGAATCTTTGGTGGGTGGCAGGTTACGTAGCCTGCTGTCTTATTGTTTGACGTTACTTATCTTTCTTCTTGTCGTTTCTCCTTTCAATTTTCTCCTTTTCTTCTCTCTCTCTATCTCTCTCTCCGCCGTGATTATGAACTCGCCTCCTTTTCCTGTTTTTCTCCCTTTACTCCGTCTCACTTTCCCCTAACCGCCTTTGCTTTGAAGCATCTCTCTCGGTCGTACCAGCTACAGCCCTTTGAGGGGTTTATACAAGTAGCCACTTCCTCGAGGCGATTTGTCTTCGTCCTAACCTCATCCCTCTGTCTCCGTTCCCATTTCCTTTTTTTCAATGTCTCCGCTGCTCTTCCTCTTGGGTATGTTCCTGGTATCTCTCGGTTTCATCTCACCTAATCTCTAACGTCATCTGAAACGGTCTGACGACGCTTAGGGCGGGGTTGGTGTTCAGGTGGAACAGGTGGCCGAAGGGCTTGGCGGGGTTGCTCTTTGATGTCCTGTTGTTTCTGTGTTTTCTTTTCTTTTCTCCTTTTGAACCGGCGATGGGAGTTGTATGATCCATGTCTTGCCATATCATCTATCCAATTAAGAATAGAGTATGGTTTTGTTCTATTAATTTCCGTGAATGATCGTAAATAGTAATTAGCAACACTAGTTCTACTAGTACTTGTAGATAGATGTCTACTCCTAGTTACTAACTATGTCTCTATAATATACAATTTGCTCAGTTGATACTGGAGTCAAGTACTGGATTCTTCAAGTTGGGGCTGACTGCTCCACATCACATGTCAATCGGTCCAAACACATCAGGCGCATCACTGCTAGTGATCACAGCCCTCTTCAATCCACACCAGCTTCTTCCTTGTCGATACCCACTCCCAGAGTACATACATCAATCTCAAACATGTCAACTGAAGAAGGAACTCATACCTTGCCCGATGGGCTAAAAGCCTATTCCAAAACATGGAAGGTCGGTTATCCCCTTGGATAACCCCAGCCCCCCTTCAAATGATACCAATCTGACCTGAACCAGACAACCGAACCAGCTCGCGCGATTTTAGTATTCATCCATGGTTTCAGTGATCACTGTGAGTTCTTTCAAGGGGAAATAGTTCTTAAATTTCAAAAAGAAACCCTTCACAAATTCGAAACCGATTTCTAACCTCACCGCGACAGGCAACACCCACTATGAACTATTTCCAACCCTTGCAGCCTCCGGTATCGAGGTTAGAGCTTTTGACCAACGGTAAGTATACCATCAGTCCTCTAAATGGTATCTCGAAATTGTCCTCCAAGTACTTTCCGAGAAACAAAGATCATCCCCATAATCCAAACAAAACAAAAGACATAACTAACTCTCCCATCCAGAGGCTGGGGCCGAACATTCAACGGTCTCAAAGACCGCGGTAACAGCGGTAACACCGCAACCGTACTCGCAGACATGCACTCATTCATCTCCAAAGTGTCCACAGACACCTCTGCCCAAGGAATCCCACTCTTCCTAGCAGGTCACAGTATGGGAGGCGGCCAAGTACTAAACTATGTCCTGAACCCAACATCACCATACCGCCAACCAGACTCAACCATCAAACTAGCCGGTTTACTAGTTCTATCACCACTAATCGCACTTGACCCCGCCTCTCGACCCTGGAGCATAATAGTCGCAGCAGGACGCATCGTCGCGCGCCTTGTTCCTAAAATGCAACGTCACTCCCCTCTCGACCCATCCCACGTCTCGCGGGAGAAATCTGTTATTGATGATATCAAGGCTGACGACCTTTGTCATGAGATGGGGACTTTTGGTGGGTTGGCGGGAATGTTAGATCGGGGACTTTGGCTTGAGGGATTTGATTTGAGTCAGATTGATGGTGTGGAGATTTGTCCTATGTGGTTTGCTCATGGTGATCATGATCGGATTACTAGTTTCCCTGCGGCGAAACATTTGGCCGGGTTGTTGAAGGAGAAGGGGGATGTTACTTTTGCGGCTTATGAGGGGGCTTATCATAAGTTGCAGGCTGAATTGCCGGAGACTAGGGAGCAGTTTTCGAGGGATGCGGTTAATTGGATTTTGGCGAAGGTTGGGGAGAGTACCCAGGCTAAGCTTTAGTTTGTTCCGTGGAATGGTATTCCATGGTTTGTGGATGGGATAGATGGATAGTATTGATATTGATCATTGATCTAGTGTTTTCGGGATTGCAATTTGCAAGTTTTATACAGGTGGTTTATTTCAATGCTTGAGATATTGGAAAGTATTGTACATGTCTGTTGTTGACGGGGATTAGTATAGTAGTGTACATGTTGATGCAATGCAAATGGTATATGGTACAAGGAATCTGAAGTCAGAATCTTCTGACAAGGTCCAAATCATGAAACACAATCACAATCACCGACGGGGAAGATCTTCAATGCGTCTCCAAATCCCCACAAACCCACCGCCCATAGTACGCAGTCCAACCTTCGGACGACAAACCATGACCATTTCATCTTCTTTAGAGGGCGTCTCAACCGGAATCTCAGTAACATCTTCCGCAGATTCAGACGACGCCTCATCAGATTCAGCCTCAGCAGCCGGACTCCAAGAAGCAGGATCAGCACCAGATTTCTTCGTCGCAAGTCGAACATCCCACTGTCTGCCACCAGAAATACCCATACCAAGTTCCACCACTCTCTCCTGAACAAGAGGTAAATGATGTTGACGAATCAGTCGCACACAATCACCAATCTGGGTAATACTCGGTACAAAAACCGCAAGAAATCCATCCCGTTTAAGCATCGGTGCAACATGCGGGATACGAAGTTGCGCAGATGGCATATCTAAGATCGCGTGTGACAAGAATGGTTCGATGATGCGCTTTCCCGTTAACGAGGATAATACTCCGGTACTGCTGCTCTTTGTGCGTTGTCTCTTTTGCTCCGCTATCCAGTTCTCGACGGGTCCTACGTAGAAATCGACATCTCCGCCATACATTCCGCGGCGGAATCCTTGGACGTTTTTCTCGGCGAGTTTGGAGAATTTGGCGGATACGTCCACGGTGTGAATTATTGCGTTACGCTGTGCGCGCCAGGTATCCCATTCTTTTTGTACTGTGTCGTGCTCGGCTTCGGTTTCCGCGTTGGCTTCGACGGATGAGTTCAGGGAGGATTGTGTTGCTCCTTCGATTTCCTCTGTATCTTCTTCGCCTGGTCGTTTAGATCTTTCTTCGAGGAATCGGATTTGGGATTTTGAGGGTCGGGGTGGTGGTGTTGAGTTTGCGGCGTGAATTGCACGCGCAAGGTGCAGTGTCAAGGAGCCGTGGCCAGTTCCTGATTCCAATATCTCTATTTCGGGTCCTTTGGTTTCTGCGGCTGGGGTATTGGGATGGAGGTCGAGGAGGGAGACTATTAAATTGGCGTCATGGGGGTAGATCTTCAACTGGCGTGAGTAATGTGTTCTGATTGATTCAATTGTTCATCAAGACGATGCGATGCGCATACCGGTGTGACATGGCGAGGTGTTAAAGCGACATATTCATCCAGCGTTGGGAGACTTGGTCGAACATCGGGGCCTATATTTTCGTGTGTGAGTCGTGGTGATCACCATCAAGGAAGTACAGAATGACTGGCCTACCTTTGTGAGCCTGCACAGTATCCCAAACACGACTTCCAATCACCTTATCATGGTCCAGATGTCCGCGACGAAGATTCGTCTTGTCCCCCTTCTTCAATGGCTTGGTCAGGACCGGCTGCTTGTTGTGCAGTACAATGCGATCGCCCGCTGTGCGCGTCTGTCAGCTTCGAGACGGGGAGTCTATCGGGGGTAGATCTGTGTTCTCTCCATACCTCGAAAGATGGAGAAATCGGGGTCAAAAGATCGGAGTCGGGGTCCAGTAGGACTAATGGTTGGTGTCGCGCCCAGCAGTCGTCGCAAGGACTGAAGGAGACGGGCCATGCTGAATGAAGAGAGCTGTTCTGTAAACCCAGCAAGTAAGTACACCCTGTACTTACCCAGTCTGCTGAATCCAAGAAAACTCGCAAATCAACAGCAAAGAGCAAAGAGCAAAAAAAGAGAGAAGATCCACTCGGGCAGTCTCAGTCTCCACTTTAATTCCAAAGGGCTGGCACTGTCCCCCGGCTTCCCCTCGCCGCTCACCGGCCCCTCCATTCGATTTATTCTTAACTCTTGACTCTTGCCTCTTGTCTGTCTTGTTCTCAGTTCAACTTCACTTGACACATTCTTGTCATTATCTTTGATCTACACTCTCCACTCTCCACAATGGGCTCGATTTCGCTCCCTTACATGGCTACCCAGCCCAAGGTGATCTTTTTCACCGATTTCGACGGTACAATCACCGTTGACGACAGTGAGTACTTCTTCTTAAACCACTTGATCGGGTAATGGTTACTGACAAATTGCAGGCAATGATTTCATGGTTTGTCTCATTCGCCGTTCTTCCGGCATTCTAGACTAATTGATTCGTATAGATTGACAACCTCGGATTTGGTCGCGAACGCCGTCAGCAATTGAACGAGAAGGTCCTCGACGAAACCCTTGGTTTCCGGTAATTATGAGATGTTTCGCCATTGATTTAGACACTCCGTCTGACCGTGTGCCCTCTATACTAGTGACGCCTTCCGTGAGATGCTCGGCAGCATCAAGACCCCCTACGACGAGTGCATCGCAACCCTCTTGAAGAACATGAAGTTGGACCCATACTTCGAGAAGTTCTACTACTGGGCCCGTGACAACAATGTCCCCATTGTTATCCTGTCTTCCGGCATGAAGCCTATCATCAGTGCGCTCCTTGAGAAGTTCCTCGGCCACAAGCCCGGCAACCACCTTCACATTGTCTGCAACGAGGTTGTGCCTCGCGACGGCAAGGATATTAACAGCGAGGGTGGCTGGCAAATCAAGTATCATGACGAGAGGTATGTTAAAAAACTAATGCACTTTCTCTACGCCTTATAGCATAGTGCAGTATAGTAGGGCCGAGTATAGCACGCTGACAAATTACCTCTTCTAGCCACTTCGGCCACGATAAGTCTCTTGAGATCAAGCCATACGCTGCTCTGCCCGATGGTGAACGCCCAGTTCTTCTCTACGCCGGTGATGGTGTTTCCGACCTTTCGGCTGCCGCAGAGACCAACCTCCTGTTCGCCAAGGCTGGCAAGGGTAAGTCAACTTAGTCGAGAATATAAATTGTGAGATGGGGGATTGTATTTGATACTGACTTCTTATAGATCTGGTCACTTTCTGTGAGCGCCGTGGAATGCCCTACACAACTTTCCAAGATTGGTCTACTATTCTTTCGACTACCCAGGATATCCTTGCTGGTAAAGTGTCACCTGCCGATGTCGCCACCCAACGTTCATAGATCGACGACATTCTGTTTTTTTGGAGATTGTAAAGGCAATTACTTGACGACCGATGACCACCGGATTTAGATGATTTAGATGATATAATTGCACAAGATGATAGAATAGATGTCTTATATTCAAAATATGAAACAGAACTAGAAATAGCAGTAGTAATGGCTATAGTACCCTAGTATTACTGATCGTACCAAAAGAGTCTAGTGGAGACCCTCAGGAGTTGGGGTGACCGCCTTGTCCAGCGGGTCCAGCCTTTTGAGGGTCCAAGTTGTTCCTTGTCTCTTCCCCCCAAATTCATAACATCCCGTCTGGTTTACCCATCTTCTTCTTTCTTTCTTGCTCCATGGCTCTGTGAGTCGACCGAACAAATATTAGTTTGGTCTTCTCGTGGCCTGGATAGCTCCCCTTCAACGTGGGTGGCATCATGCGACACTGCACCTCCCAGCTCTTAATCAAGTCCTTGCCAGGGTGATATCACTTTCATCATGGCTCGCCGGCTCGTAAGCTTCTCCCCTTCTTGATCCCCTATGCTCTTTGAGTCAATGCTAAATGCCAACCTATGATACCAGGTCCGTACGGGCGTGCAGCTCGGCCTTCTCGTCTCATTTGTCCTTCTTGTAGTTCTATTCCTCGATAATCGATTCCGTGTCCTCCCCGAGTCCATCCATGGCCACTTGCCAATGCACTACTCCGGATATGTGATCACCGATGTCACAATCATTCAATGCTCCTCCCTGAACCCTTTCTCCAACTGCAAATCCGATCTCGATAACTGGCACCGTGTCCACAAGGATCTCTACCTACGATCGGGCTGGACCTCGACCGCCTATATTCAATTCCAACGGAAGAAAGAGGAGGAGCTTGGCGCGGATGATCGAGTCGTGATCGATATGAAAATTAGTCGCCTTACTCCACCTACCGACTATAGCGCCGCCAATAATGCCAAGGGCGAAATCGAGGCATGGGAGCCTCGACCAGGTGGCATTTGGCTGAAACGAACCTCCTCGCGTCATGCCAGTGACTCGGAGAAGGCGGTCACATACGTTGACGTCCTCTTTGGTGCAGATGCTGTGGATCCGCGTCCGAACTGGGAGGTCAAGGATACTCCTCTGTTGTTGGATGGCTGGACGGAGAAATTGGAGACTCGTCTCAGTATTCGACGCGGAAACCCCACCAAATTGAAAAGACCTGTTCCCCGAATCAACGAAAATGGAAAATTCAAGGTGATGCAACTTGCAGATCTTCACTTGAGTACTGGCCTTGGTGACTGCCGAGACCCGGTCCCGGTGGAATCGATTCCGGGACAGAAATGTGAGGCGGATCCTCGAACTATGGAATTCGTTGAACGCCTCCTCGATGAAGAGAAACCCGACATGGTTGTTTTCACTGGTGACCAAGTCAATGGAGAAACATCACCCGATGCCCAAAGTTCCCTTTTCAAATCTGTCAAACTTCTTGTCGATCGCAAAATTCCCTACGCGGCCATTTTTGGTAACCATGATGATGAAGGTGATCTGAGCCGAGCTCAGCTCATGTCTATTTACGAAGACCTACCTTACTCCCTTGCAACCGCCGGCCCCGAAGATATTGATGGGGTCGGAAATTATATCGTCGAAATCCTCGACCGTGGAAAGAGCCAACACTCTGCGCTCACATTCTATCTCCTCGATACCCATTCCTATTCCCCCGATGAACGCCAATTTAGAGGCTACGATTGGTTGAAACCGAGTCAAATTCGTTGGTTCAAGAATACGGCTCAAAGCCTGAAGAAGAAACACAAAGAATACTCGCACATCCACATGAATGTGGCTTTTATCCATATTCCATTGCCAGAATACCGAAGCACAGATAGGTATTTCAAGGGTCAGTGGAAAGAAGCTCCAACTGCACCTGGCTTCAATTCTGGATTCAAGAATGCTCTCGAAGAAGAGGGTGTTCTATTCGTCACTGGTGGACAGTAAGTTATACCTGTGCTCCTAAAATGCCCATTGTTTTCGATTCCAGGAGATACTAACATCTTTATTTAGCGACCATGTCAATGATTATTGCATGCTGGACCAGGACGCCAACGACAAGCCCTCTCTCTGGATGTGCTACGGAGGTGGTGCCGGTCTGGGTGGTTACGGTGGTTACGACAACTACGTTCGACGAATACGCTTCTTTGACTTCGACATTGGCCCCGGACGAGTAACGACCTATAAACGTCTTGAATGGGGCGAAACCGAAGCCAAAATCGATGATATGATGATTGTCGACGGGGGCGCTGTCAAAGGTTCTAGCGAAACATATTAAGTGAAAGCATATTCATTATAACCCTTTCTTTTTTCTTTTTTTTCATTTCATCTTTTTTTTCTCTTCTTCTGAGAAATAGCAAGAACGCTGCTCTTGTCATACTGTCGTTTTTTGAACCCACGCTTACGGCCTCATCAGCCCTACTCTGTACATATATTTTCTTCTCTTTTCTTTTCTTTACTCACTGTGGCCTGCAAAATATGAAGGTCGGCGTCTGTATGGTGTCTGTCTTTTATCGAATATTTCATCATTTCTCATCTCTTCTGGGAATTTTTATCCTCTGAATAGTATTTTCGTAAATGCTTCTTTCTTTGGAAACCAGTCACCAGTCATCCTAGGGTGTTACTAGTAGATACTAGTAGAATATCTACCACCACTTCTCATAGAAAATCCGTTGTTCATTTGGATCATCCAATTCCTTCTTTAACCGATCAATCATCTCATCTGTCATAACAGGAGGTCCGCATACATAAGACACAGTCTTTTGCGGATTCAACTTCCCCTGTCCAGTGATTGATGTACGAAGATTATCTTCGTTAATTCTCCGCGGATGGATAGTGAAATCGGAAAATTTATCTGAGGACTCCAAGATAGAATTTGAAGATTCGAGATTGGTCAGGAAGAGGTGTAGGGATATATGAAGTTTTTGAGAATTCGACTGAGAGCGAATGATTTGTCGAAGACGCGATAGAAATAGAACTTGATCTAGAGTTTTTTCTGGTAAGGCATTTTCTGACGAGGTTGGTAGTCGGCTGGAGTACAGAAAGTGTATATTAAGAGGCTGGGCTGTTGGGGGCTGATTTTTTAGATGTGAGAGGATGGAGATGAGAGGGCTAAGAGGTGTTAGTATGTATTTCCAGTATCGATGAGACATGATATAAGAGCAAAGATTGATCATCAAGGAATGGGATTCTTACTTGATACCAACGCCTCCAGCGATAAAAATGACATTCTCGATATCATTCTGATTCAATCCATTCGGCGGCCAGACAAAGCTTCCCCCGACGCGAATATTGATCTCTTTACCGAGGATATCTTCCTTCGGTTTCCATAGCCAAGCAGCTGGTGGATTTGAAGGGGACTCCTGGACAGCTAGTTCCACGTATGGAACCCGGCTCTGTGAATTCGTACTTATGCCGGCTCCTTCACTAGTGATCGGCCCTGGCAGGGGATCAAGTGGTGGTAGGAGTTGGGCATCTGCAGGGGTGGAAGTAATAGTGAAACCACCTGCTTGGGGGATGGACGGGATGTGAACATCTAGCCATTGACCAGGGAGAAATGAAAATGGCTGTTGAGTATCCTATAGTAATTGTAAGCTGATGCTCAGTTGATGATTCGAATGTATATTCCTAGCGTTGAATAACTGCATTCCATACTATGAAATGCAGTATGAAATGCAGTGGTCACAACGCTACTCCATATTCCGGACACCTTGGTCACACAAGATATCCAGGCGCCTCAATCGGAGCTAAACCTTGAAAATATCGTCGAAATGTAACTCAAGTTCTGTAAACTGGGGCATTGACGTACACTACTCTCCTGGGGAGGAATGGCCAACTGCAGTAGTCGAACGGAGGGGTTGACCAGCTCCACATGTGACAGACGCACAGGATAAAGTCGGTTCTGTCGGGGTTCTGCCGCCGTGCGCAGTTCGTGCGGAATGGAATCCTCTCGCTGGGAGCTCATGACTGGTCTGGCCAAATGAAATGGTCTTTTTGATAGTTGGGGTTGGCCTGGATGAAGCGCTAGTCGCTGGATTGGCCGATAGAACGGTCGGAAGCTTCTCATTAGATCCTCTGGTTATGCAGTGGGTATGCAACGTCTAGCCGAGGGCAAGGATACAGATGTGCCCGGAAAATGGGTTTAGTCACATCCAATGGAGTGATAGGTGATAGCTTAGTATTCCGTACTGTGATCCGCAAGTACAGTAATGTGTGGTGATAGCACTTAGATAGAAGTGGGTCAAGCAGCGAATCGGCGATGTTCAAGCTGGGATCCTTCGTGGAGGATGCGAAGTTGTGATGGAAACGGTGGGAGCACATGACTTGCCATCCTCAAGTACAGAACCATACCTCATACTTGGTTACTGGTTTTATTTTATGTTCCATGCATCATGATTCGACAAATAAAATATGCTGACTTTGATCGCATGTCATCTTACAATATCTTGATGGGACCACCCTGAACACACCACACAACAGAGGACAGAGCACAGAGTATACACAC
Source organism: Penicillium sumatraense (assembly GCA_020086695.1). Taxonomy (NCBI): domain Eukaryota; kingdom Fungi; phylum Ascomycota; class Eurotiomycetes; order Eurotiales; family Aspergillaceae; genus Penicillium; species Penicillium sumatraense. Next base: position 908,496 of record JAGIKU010001370.1, on the reverse strand, counting down.
AAGCACTCGAGCGAGATGCATGCAACAATATCACGCACGAACTCGCTCCCCACCGTAGCGTTTCGCCAAGCGCTGTCTGTCGCCATGAAGCTAAACCAAGTTTGGATGCTGAAGTTCTCTGCGGAGTGAATCGCGCAGATCGACCATCCCATCACACTCACTAGTGTGTGACGACCAGCAGCTCATCCCGCGACTCTGTCATCTCATTGGTGCCACAGCCCTGTTGGGGTACTGATGCTGGCGCTTTGCTACCGGCAAGCATTGGTCGGATGCACTTCTCAGACACACTGCCAGGGCTTGCTGCATGCTTTCGTTATGTGATTCGTGCCCCTCTCTGCAGCCCGGCCATGGGCGACAGAATGGTCGGCCGTCTCCAGGCCCTCGACCTCATATCTAACCTTAGTCGCCCATCCTCCGGATCGCCCTACCTCGTGCCGTTCTGATCTTCTTGCCTTCCTGCGCAGAGTTTTCAGTCTTCCAACATTTACATGCGAAGCACTGGAGGTCTCAGCCAGCCGGCCTGGCCAAATCGCATTGTATCTCATTAATATCTGTTGTTACCCGCCATATTGGAGCTAAAGGCGTGTTTCAGCTGAAGCTGATCGTGCTCGCTCACCACCGTCAACATGCAGTTCTTCTTCCCAAAACAACATCGGCACTACAAGCTGACTTATTGGTTGATGGCTGTTGAATTTCCCTTCGTCGTCGTTGTTCTGACTCTCACGGGAATTGCGTCGCATAACACATACCGGACATTGCTCTGGCAAGATGGTGCTGATAACGGCTTCAACAGCGCTCCAGATGAAGCGCTATACGCCGCCGCCAACCATCGACCCTACTCGGCCCCCATGGTGTGGTCATCCTTGTATGTGCTTCTTAAATCAAGCCAAAGACTCAAGTCAATGAATGTATACTGACATGACTTGACCATAGCATCACCAATTTCAATCTAGTTATTGGCGTTCTGAGCACTTTCATGCTGATTGTCAAACTACCTCTCCATGCCATGCATCTCTTCTTCCCTCCTATCGCAGCGGCCACTCATGGTGCCCTATTTATACTCTATATCGTGGCAGCTCGATACCAAGCGGGCAGCGATACATCGGATCCCCAACACCCACAACCGGGACCTCCATGGTATATTACGAAGAGTTGCAGTGTAGCTGCACACCAGTCAAACATTGGATACTGCCAACAAGCCAAGTCTCTTTTCGCCATCACCGTTATTGTGATGTATGTTTCCTCAGCTTCAAACACCCCAATATCATGAACCAATATGCTAATATTTCTCTATCAGTGCCCTATACGCCGTCGACTTCGGAATCAGCGTCCACTCCTGTTTCATCACCAAAGAAGAAAAGGAAAAGGTCCTAGAACTGAGAGAGGAAAAGAAAGTGGAGAAAGAGTTCGAAGAAGAAATCCTAAAATCACCCAGCATGGTCCCATTGTCGGCCCCTGGAATGATTCCTCGAACACCCGGTTTCCCTCCAATCGCCTCTTCACCAATAGTCAGACATGGTGCTCCCATTTCACCATTCACCCCACGCCATCTAGCCTTCAACCGTCTGGGAAGTGGCAGCACATCATCAGATCTTCCATTAAGAGACAATAACAGCATGCCGACCCCTCAAATACCGGCTCAACATCAAATACCAGATACCCAGCCATCATCAAGTCAGCCAATGTACTTCCCACCACCGCCAAAGAAGGCGTCAAAGGCTTAAATAAACCATTCGTGCATGTGTATTGAACTTGTCATTATCCGCCCATGATACCATGTTTTCTTATTTGTCAATATCTTTTCTTCTTCTACTTCCCTTCATCTCTTTTCTGGTCAAGATTCCCGGTGAATCGGACCGGATCGGTGCTGTGCTTCTCTTTTTAGAGAAACCTCATTTGAGTTGAGACTTGACTAGAGAAGAATGTAGCCCCGAGAGGCTTCAAAATACGCTTAGTACATACTATGATCTGAAAGCGTTTTATCAGGGGAATAGTTTTCCAGCTCTTATTTATACCTGGATTTCTCCAATCTTAATTATCAACCATGATCAAGAAAATGAAATAAAATTTGAATAAAATTGAACATTCTTTGACTGAATAGTATTCAATTGGATGAGTAGTCATGTGCAAAGAACGATAACCTGGACCAAGAAATCCCATAACGAAGTACAATAAGAGGGAATGTCGAAAGGAAAACATGTCATGACTTCATTATTTGGTGGTAGTTGGCATTCAAGTTGCTAAACTACCTGTTCAATATTTCAACGCAGAAAGAGAAAATGGCACCGAGGAACACCTTGAGAAAAAAAATTCGAATGCGGAATAGGATCGTAATGTCGAGATGGGTATCTGAACGAGATTGATTGGAAGATAAGAAGGAGGGGAGCATCATTCCCACTGGCGCGCTGTAAAGTAGTAGGCCTAGATCGTTGCTAGGAAGGGTTTCATGTTGATTCTTGGCGCTTCTTCTCCTTTTTCGACCAACGCACTGAATATATGGACACTGATTAGTTTGGAAATTAAGACAGAGGAAAAATTGTCAGACTTACGTCCACAAGCATTGCAAAGTGTTTTGGGACCACCAGGGCCCTTTCTCCACTCGGGGGAGTCAGCCGTGCCGCAATCCCCGCAGACATGCTGGCCCTTGAGTCTCTTTCGTCTATCACCTTCTTGAGCATTGCGTGCTTGATCCGCTGCTGTGGTGATATCGATATCACAATGGACCAATCTACCCCGATTAACACCGGTACTCAGACCCTGTGATCGTTCACCATCACCGTAGTAAAGACCGGTCATAACTTCAATACCATCGATATGCGAGAGGGGCTGAGCGCGTGGTGGATCATCTGGGAAGAAATCGAGGGAAGGATTCTCATCGGATGAATCTGAGTTGGGAGCGACAGTTTCGGTAGATTCTTGGTCACTCAAGAATACTTGGTTAGTGACGGGCGGGTTCTCGTTTGACAGCTTGTTCTCGTCAACTCTACCGAAGGGAATGCGAGTCGCGTTTGCTTCGTCGTCCTCTTCCTGCTTGAGCTTGGCGATTTGCTGAACTAGACGTGCGTTTTCGATTTTGTGCTCGAGGAAGGAGTCAAGAAGCTGTGAATTTTTCGTAGGATATGGTCTGCACATGAGGAAGAAGCCTGTGCATCGATCGTGGTTTGACTCATCTCGGCCTTGAGATGGTTTTGGGTTGGCAATATGCGGATGACCGTAGATTTCGACGAGACCATGAGTGCTATTTGTCTTTTGGAATCGGACGTGGGTGCGAAATGGTTGGTTGCATGCGACCGACTCGCCCATATCCCTGAGGAAGATATGCTTGTCGTCATTATGGATGTATTGAGTAAGGAAGCTGCCCTCGAACTGTTTCGCAGCGCGACCGGTGATTTGTTTCGCAGACGGAGATGCATAGGTGATACGACCCTCTGCGTTAAGGAGAACAAGCATGTCCTTCATCTCCTCCAATACTCGCTGAATCCAACCAGGGTCGTTCGAGGTTCCATATCCACCCTGCTGCTGGCCCGAATATCCATAGTGGCCATAAGATCCTGGGGCATTCTGTTGCTGAGGGGCGTAGCCGAGATTCCCCTCATTGGAGCCAGTCCGTGCTGGCGGGGCGGGCAAGGGCATGTTGTCGTATGATGGTGGTTGTTGTTGGCTCAGAGCCATATCGGAAGGGGAAGAGTAAAGGCGAAATTGGAAAGTTACCGCTGGAGTGAAATTGGTATTGGGAAATGCATTCAAAGATTAGGAGGCCAGAGTTTGAGGATCACGAGAGATCGACGGGCGCATTCCCTGGAGGAAGTACAGCCGGTATGTTCAGTTGTATATTGTAGATATAATGGGATTATATATGGCGGCCAATGACCATCGGGGCGGAGGACACTGAAACCGCGAAATCAGCGCCACACCAAAAACTGGCGATATTGGGGGTGCCAATCGCTCGAATGAATGAAATACTCCGTGTTGTTCAAGTGTGAATGTACGGGATAAAGTGGAAAAGACAGGAAAAAGGCAGGGAATAAGAACCGAGCGAGTCTCTCAACGCAGACTGGCTGGACACTCGCCGATCTTGTGGGGTCATCTGCGTAGTCATCGCTATATAGCCCACACGTGACTTCGTGTCGCGGAGGCGCGAAGAGAAAGTGGAGAAACAAGCTGGATACATCACAAATTCACAGGAGAACGGAGAACCGAGCACCCTCAGCCACGGCTGGACCAGAGTTGGACGCGTGAGTGGCAAGATTACAGAGGACTATCAGAGTGTGTATGATATCGTGAGAGTTAAGGGGAAACGCCTGCGATCCACGGTGATCCAAAATGTAAGTGCGGAGCATTCCCCGCGGGTTGGAATACTTGAAGACTATTGCTAAAGACCGAATAGGTGTAAGTATGGCCCAGTCCATGCTGATGCGACAAAATCTAACCAGAGGTGTGATATTATATAGCGAAGATCGATAAGCTCTCGATTTTGGGGTATGACTGTCGTGACTTTAAGCGTGTTATTCTATCGCATGACATATGCTAATTCATACATTGTGATTTCTAGAGTTCGCTCCTTCGATAATACGCGCAGCGAGACAATCCAATTTCACACCCCTTTGACCCTCATCGTTGGATACAATGGATCTGGAAAAACCGTACGAAATAAGCCCCCGACGAGAGACATGGAATCCCATTCGACCGAGGCGAACCCGGGAGCTGACAACATCTAGACTATTATCGAATGTCTCAAATATGCCACGACAGGCGACCTCCCTCCGAATAGCAAAGGCGGAGCCTTCATACATGATCCAAAATTGTGTGGTGAGAAAGAAGTGCTCGCCCAAGTGAAACTTTCTTTCAATGGCACCTCTGGCGCAAAGATGGTTGCTACGCGCAGCCTGCAACTTACAGTCAAGAAAACAACAAGACAGCAGAAAACACTGGAAGGACAATTGGTCATGGTCAAGAACGGAGAGCGTGCATCTATCTCGTCACGAGTCGCAGAGTTGGATCAGATCATGCCTCAATACCTAGGCGTCTCTAAAGCGGTTTTGGATTCCGTCATTTTTTGTCACCAAGATGAAAGTTTGTGGCCAATGTCTGAACCATCTGTACTGAAGAAGAGATTTGATGAAATATTCGAAGCTATGAAGTACACCAAGGCGATTGAGAATATCAAGACGCTAAGGAAAAAGCAGAATGAGGAACTAGGCAAATTCAAAATCATGGAGCAGCACGCCAAGGAAGACAAGGAAAAGGCTGACCGAGCTGAGAAACGATCGGTCAAGCTCCAAGATGAAATCGAGGAATTGCGCGAGGAAACTCAGCAAATGTCGAAAGAGATGCGGCGAGTCGCAGAACTGGCCGACAAAGCGTGGAAAGAATCTGAAAGCTACGCTCAGATTCTCGGGGCCCTTGAAGGAAAGCGAATCGAAGCGAACAGCATCCAAACAACGATAGATAATCTCAAGCGACACCTAGTCGAGCTCGATGACTCTGATGAGTGGCTTGAATCTACACTGGAGCAATTTGAGACAAAGCAAATTCAATACCAACAACAAGAAGAAGCTCAAAAAGAGAACTACATGGATCTCAAGGACAAGGTCGAGCAAGCCAGGCATCGACTTGGCTTGAAACAGTCTGAGCATGGCAAATACGAAAATGACAAGGCCAACTTCGAGCGGCAATTACAAAGACGTCAAACTATGATCGTTGAGGTTGCCCACGGGAACAATATCCGTGGAGTTGATGATAATATGGATCAAGGGGAGGTTGATGCATTCATGCAAAAGATTCGACGTCTGCTCCGTGATCAGAATCAGTCTTTAGATCGTGCGAAAAGAGAGGCCCAGAAAGAGCTTCGCGAGGTCCAAGATATCTTGAATGAGATTGCACAGAAAAAGTCTGTTCTACAGGAAAGCAAGAATGCCGCGAAGAGGCAAATTGCTACCAATGACGCAGAAGCGGCTTCGTATCAGAGGAAGCTCAACGATATCGATGTTGACGAAGGCGTGCAAAGCTCTCTGGAGGCCAAGATTGAAGATATCACCTCGAACCTTGATCATGCAAAGAAACGGGGAGAAACTGCTTCATGGGATGAAAAAATTGAGGATACCAATACTCAAATCCACCATCTAGAAGATGAAAGCCTGAAGTTGAATAATGAACTAGTTGAATCTTCAAAGAAGGCAAAGGAGCTGGCTCAACTGGATTATCTCAAGAAAGACGCCAAGGAGAAGGAGCGAAGTCTACAGACCATGAAGGGAGCCCATGGAGATCGTCTTTCCAAGGTTATTGGTTCGGAGTGGCAACCTAACACCCTCGAGCAAGATTTTCAGCAGGCTATCAATACCGAAACCCAGCAATTGGCTGATGCTGAAAGGGACCGAAATGGCGTGAGCCGGGAACTGGAACAGGTGGAATTCAAGCTCAAAAATGCTAAGAAGGCACTGAAGCAGCGCCAGAAGGACCTTGATGACTATGAGAAAGAGATCCGTGAAGCTATTCAGGCTGACCCCACCGAGTACCCTGAGACCCTTAAGCAACGCCAAGCTACATATGATCTCGCTCGTAAAGATGCCGATCAATTTGCCGGAATGGGTGATTATCTCAACAGGTGTCTTGAGGCAGCAAAGCAAGTCAAGATGTGCCGAACCTGCCAGCGACCATTCAAAAGCGAAGCAGAACTCCAGCACTTTACCAAGAAGATGGAAGCTCTTGTGAAGAAGGCGGGTGTTGATGCTGAAGATGAGATGCTGAAAGATCTCGAGGAAGAACTACAGACTACCCGCGAGGCTAATGCAGCATATGATTCATGGACTCGTCTCAAGGAAAATGAAATTCCAGAGTTGGAGAAAGAGGAGGAAGAATGTGAATCTCAGCGGAATCAACTTCTTGACAAGCTCGAGGGACATGATCGGATCGTTAGCGAAAAGTCTGAAAGCAAGCGAGATGTTGAAGCCCTCTCCAAGACAGTGAACACTATCGTCAAATACGACGCTGATATCAAGACAAATATGTCGAAAATTGAAGAGCTTTCGACAAACCAGCAGGATCTTTCCATGGGCCGTACTTCGGACGATATCCAAGATGAATTAAAGGCCACTAATGAGAAGTCCCGGGAATTGAAAAAGACTCTAGCGTCGCTTACTACCGAAAAAGAGCAGAATCGGTCTGAGATGAACAAGCTGGAGCTCCAGCTCAGAGATGTCCGGGATCAACTCAACAACACCAAGTTCCAACTGGAAAAGAAAGCGGACCTTTTCGCGCGGATAGAGGAATACAAGAAGCTCAATTCGCAGCAGCGCGAAGTCATTGACAAGGCCGACAAAGATATTGAAAGCCTTTCACCAGAGCTACTACAAGCCCAGGAGCGTTATGATGATATCAGCCAACGTGCCGACACGCGCGAGCGAGATTTGCAACACGAGATCAATCGTATCTCAGAGAATATCCACCAGCTGGATCTTGCGAATGATGATATCAACTCGTACAATGAGCGTGGTGGACCTGGTCAACTTGAACGGAGTAGCCGAGAGCTCACGCAAATCGAGGCAGAGATCACGAAACTTGAGACTGAGCAAACAGAGATCACACGAGAAATCAACAAGATTTCTGACCAGCTCAAGGATAGCGAGAACACAAAACGGCAATACTCGGACAATTTAACATACCGCCAGGCCACTCGATCACTAGAGAAGGTCATGGAGGAAGTTGGACAGCTCGAAGAGCAAAATGCCGAGGTCGACCGCAGCAGATTCAAGCAGGAGTCGGAACGCTGGACTCGTGAACACAATGCCCTTGCCGCCAAACAAGCCAGCAAAATGGGCGAAATGAAATCCAAGGATGATCAACTGATGCAACTCCTAGCAGACTGGAACACAGACTACAAGGATGCGTCGTCCAAATATAAGGAATCGCATATCAAGGTGGAAACCACAAAAGCTGCAGTCGAGGATCTCGCACGTTACGCCGGTGCCCTTGACAAGGCAATCATGAGATACCACGGACTGAAAATGGAAGAAATCAACGCTATAATCGGTGAACTCTGGCAAAAGACCTACCGAGGAACAGATGTTGATATGATTCTGATTCGCTCCGACAACGAAAACGCCAAGGGTAACCGGTCATACAACTACCGAGTATGCATGGTCAAGTCAGGAGCAGAGATGGACATGCGTGGTCGTTGCAGTGCTGGTCAAAAGGTTCTCGCCAGTATTATCATCCGTCTTGCGCTGGCCGAGTGTTTCGGCGTCAACTGTGGTCTCATTGCCCTTGATGAACCTACGACAAATCTGGACCGTGACAATATTCGATCTCTGGCGGAGTCGTTACATGATATTATCCGTGCTCGTCAACAGCAATCCAATTTCCAATTGATTGTCATCACGCACGATGAGGAATTCTTGCGACATATGCAATGCGGTGATTTTAGTGACTACTATTACCGTGTCTCTCGAAATGAGAAGCAGAAGTCGATCATTGAGAGACAGTCGATTGCGGAGGTATGTTTATAACACTTTTCACTTTTGCTCTTATGAAATGATGAACCTGGCTAACTTCTTTCTTTGCAGGTTATGTGAGCGTCACCTATCGGATTTTATTTTCAAGTTTTGCATTTAGCGTGGAACCCAAAAGTTGTACTAGTATTCATTTAATTGGGCTCTGGGAAGGTCACAGCAATGTACTCCGTACAGAATTTTTATTTGATAGCGAGTTAATGATGCAATTCGAGAGATACTTGCTTTATTCATGACTTCACAGGTTCTACAACGTAGTACGAAGCGTTGCCCAGTAAAATACTAATAGTCACTATGGATAGTATGAGTATACCACCCGGTGCCATCCGATATACTGGATGCTGGTAATATACCTTCAGGTAACTAAGGCTACTAGCCTATTTTCTTTTTGGATATACATTTTCAATTGATGACACTACAGACTATCAAGCGGCGCGTCCATTTCAGCATCCTCCTCATCAAGCAACGGTACAAAACGAAAGTCCACAAAACAAACCGGACCAGCGGCCTTAACACCAGCACCGACAGGTCTACCAACAGTACTATGATCATCCAACTCAATCATAAACTGCAAACTCAACACACCCTGCCTATCACCACGAATACTAACTTTATTCGCAACAGACATTGCCCGCGCCGCCTTCCGAATAAGCGCAAATCGATAATTCTGCCTAATTCGCTCCCCCATCGACGAAGGAGGTGAAACGAGAAAAGTCTCTGTAACAGTCGGTGCCAACTTCGACCTTGTCGCGCGTGCACGTGAAGATCCATCATCCGTCAAAACCTTGTGCGACTGTGATAGTGCCGCTGTCGCTGCTTGACTCGGTCCACCGACAATTTCATTATGCTGATCGACGGAGAATTCGACCGTGGATTCACTGAAGGGGCCTCCAGCACCACTCAGCGCAAAATATGGCTCGCGCGTAGCGCAGGCGGATAATTTGAGGATTGTCGGGGTTGATGAGTCGAGTTCGGCAATGGCGTTGTGTAGCCAGGCTGAGCGCATGATTATTTTCATTATTATTGCGTCGCGTTGGAGGGGGATGTCGGTTTCGTTTTCGGGTTCGTAGGTTACTAATTCGCATGTGGTTTTCACGCCGGATTCTGTTATGGCGATGCTCAGTGGACTGCCGTGTTGGGCGTATTGTAAGGTACATGAGCGGTCCATGAGAAGTGTTGGTGCGTTGAATGCACTTGATGCGGGGTTTGTTTGTGGGAGATTGGTGTCTCGGATGCCATTGGGTTCGTTGAGATCGTTGATACCGAATATTTTGAGTGTTTCGAGAAGTGCAGTGAGTGATACGACGAAGTGGGGATAGGCGATGTTGTCGGAGGAATCGTCGTCTTCGTTGGATTCTTGGTTATTAGCGTTGGTGGTTGGATTGAACGTGTAGCTGCTGAAGAGGGACTTGTCGAGGAAAGCTAAGCCCTGGATGACGCGTGCTTCTTCAGCAGAGAATCGTAGACCATCGGGTGTGATTTGGACTGTTGCCTTGGAAGCAAAGCCAATGCAGGAGAGGAGGGTATAAAGGTGATGGGCATTATTTGAGACACAGGTGAACAATGGCTCCATTGTTGCAGCTGGTTGAAGCTTGGATAGCGTGGGTGAGGTGGCGAGAGGAGGTTTTGTAGTTCACAAAATTTTGATGACTTGTGAAGTTCTAGCAATACAGATCCCTTTGAATTCCCCGCTTATCGTACATGTGGAGGGAAAGAGAGTTGAGTTATAGGGGGGTATCACGAATTAAACATAGACTCCGACAGCGCAGATCATGAACACAGATCCAAGACTAGCAATTAAAAGAAAGGTCAGTCTCTGTTTTCGAGGATCCGGAAAATACCATTATAATTGGTAGTGGTGGAACTGTGGCTACTCACCCGAATAGTACTGAAGCCGGGAGACCCACGGAGAAGAGACTCAGGAATGAACGGTCTGATGAATGTTAGATAAATACAATCGAATTTGTTATTATGCATGAGGATGGACTGACTTAAGCCAAAAAGACCAGTGAAGACAACAGCTATAAAGAAATCAGTATTGTTGCAGTTATCTACTATGTGGCCAGTTGGTCATACCAAGCAGAAGTAGACAGAAGCCGACGAAGAATTGGCTGTCCTTGGGGACAATAGGTTCAAATGGAGATGCGGAGGCTGCCTCCCAGACTTCGTTCAGAGACATGAGTGATGTGGTAGGTTGTAAACAAAGGTAAAAGAGAGAATGGTGTGTAGTTGTTGTGTTTGTCAACTCTGTACAATTCGAAGTCGTTGGAGAGCAACGCGATTTGGCTGATCTGGCCCGATTACGTAAGGATTCTCCGGCCAAACTCCGGGGATTTGCTGGACTGACGCGATCCGCAGTCCATCGTCCCCTCAATCTATTCCCAGTCCTATAATCATGGCTGTTGTTTCTCCAAAGAGTGAGTCGATGCGGGCGCACTAGCTGCAGATGATACAAACATCTCTGGCTAATCATCTCATCTCTAGGCTCTAAGAGGAAGGCCTCGGAGGAGGCTGCCTCCCCAGATTCGCAGCAGCAAGCTAGCAAGAAAGCGCGCACCGATTCCCCCGAAAAAGAGGTTGGTCAATGACCTAGAATTGCTCCATATGCTCTGGATGGTTTACTGAAATGCATGTCCAGGAGGAGGATAGCCCGGTGGACAAGACCCCTCTGCGCATCGTACCCTTTCCCGAAAAGGTGAGAGCTCCGCCCCCATGATCGCAAGTCATTGCTTCGCAGCGCATTACTATGCGTCATCCCTATACTCAAGGCGACAGCGAATATCTTGAATGACGTGTTTCTGACTTAAGTCATGCCATAGCCCGCCGTCCTAGAAGAACGCCGAGGAGATATCGAGTTTCGCGTGGTGAATAATGATGGATCACACGACAGTTTCATTGTCCTCACGGGCTTGAAATGTATCTTCCAAAAACAACTTCCAAAGATGCCTAAAGATTATATTGCCCGACTTGTCTATGATCGATCTCACCTTTCCATCGCAATTGTGAAACATCCGTTGGAAGTAGTCGGGTATGTACCAATGGATGAAGGATGGCCATGCATGCATGGATTGCACTAACATGACTACCTCAGTGGAATTACATATCGTCCGTTCAATAGTCGCAAATTTGCCGAAATCGTGTTTTGTGCCATTTCGTCTGATCAGCAGGTCAAGGGATATGGTGCACATTTAATGTCTCATTTGAAGGTGTGTTGCTGGAATCTTACTGTTATCATACAATTCGGGTCGGCTTCTAACGCTGAATATTACAGGATTATGTGAAAGCCACATCTCCTATCATGCACTTCCTCACCTACGCCGATAACTATGCCATCGGTTACTTCAAAAAACAAGGCTTCACTAAGGAAATCACGCTCGATAAATCTATCTGGATGGGCTACATTAAGGACTACGAGGGAGGTACGATAATGCAATGTACCATGCTACCAAAAATTCGCTATCTTGAAATGGGCCGAATGCTTCTTAAGCAGAAGGAGGCGGTTCAAGCGAAGATTCGCGCCTTCAGCCGATCACACATTGTCCACCAAGCACCCAAGGAATGGAAGAACGGTGTGACCCAAATCGATCCTCTCTCCATTACCGCTATCAAAGAATCTGGATGGTCCCCCGATATGGATGAACTTGCCCGCCAACCGCGCCACGGACCGAATTACAACCAATTGCTACATCTACTCAACGATATGCAAAATCATAGTGCGGCCTGGCCATTCACGCAACCTGTCAATCGTGATGAAGTTCCAGATTATTACGAGGTGATTTTGGAACCGATGGATTTGTCCACCATGGAAGAGAAACACGAGAAGGACATGTATCCTACCCCGCAAGACTTTATCAAGGATGCGATGTTAATCTTTGACAATTGTCGACGTTACAATAACGAGAGCACACCGTATGCGAAGAGTGCGAACAAACTCGAGAAATTCATGTATCAGCAGATACGAAACATTCCCGAGTGGTCGGTAAGTTGATCGCCCCTTTGACACTTTTCTAATGGCGAGGGCAGCATGCTAATATTTGTCTTCTTACAGCATCTGGGTGAAGGGCATTAAGTTTAGCATATCTCTCGTTTTCATAGGTCTGAGTGGTACTTTTCTTCATTCTTTGCGAAGGTGTTGGATGGGATGGCGTTCGGGAAGGAGTCAATTTTAGCAATACCCTGTGGATATTAAGGACCATTGAAACAGATGGTGCATGAATATGAATGATGGCAGTTAACCAGCTATTCCCAGCAATTAAACAAGCCAATTTTCTCTCCGTATATCATTTACCGAGTAGTACTCCGTGTATAACTTCCCAGGTTACTATTTAAGCTCCTTATGATGCAATCCTCTTCACGCGGGATGACAGGTGGGCCCGGAAGAATATTGTTGCGGTGTTGTTTCATCTCCGACAATCCTGGGAAGACTCAAGTGGCTGGGCTGATCGTGTTTGTCTTTGCTGACTTCAACCCTTTGAACTGAGCCTGGTCTCATTCGTTTGATTTCCTGCTTCATGGGCCTTCCCTGTTCTACCATTCTTCCGAGTTCTTGTCTGCTGTAGAGCGGCTATTGGCCTCGTTTGTGCGACAATTCTGTGGTTCCAGGGGCTCCTTCACTCCACTGGATAACATTGCGTGTCCCGCGACGCCATACTCGAAATCTTCTTTCGCTACACCCTCTTTTCACTATACCCACCAGGGTATTTTCTCATTCTTTTCATACTCGCCAAAGCATTTAGAAGCCTCTTTGCCTGCGCCCAATTGTTGTGTTGTCACCCCCTCATCAACTACGCGACCCTACACGCTCCCTACCCCTTTTGCGGCCCCCTCGAATTTTTTGAACATTCGGTGCTGGAAATTTCACCGGTGAATTATTCGTCAACAAGTCGCTCAAAATGGCCTCGCCTGATTCTTTCCTCGACGTGGAGCAGCGAAATCGTCTGCCCACTCTTTTCGAAGTCCTGAGTCGACGCACTCTGGCGCCCGTCGATCTCTTCTCCTTTTACATTTACATGCGTGACCAGCAACGCTCCGTGGATTACTTGGACTTCTGGTAAGATACATTGCACTGGTCCTTCTGCAATTATATGTATAATGCTCATTAATTTTCTTTGCTTTCTATAGGTTGGATGTTTCACAGCACATGTCCCTCTGCCGCCATTATGTCCGGGAACTTCGTCGCTCTGTCCTAGTGGCCACGCCTGATATGGAAAGAGCTGATAGCAAGCGATCTTCAGCAATGTTAGAGAACCTGGAAAATTTGGGCGATATTCCATTGGTGGAGGCTGGACCTTCACGTTTGCAGTCGAACGAGAAGGACAGAGATGCTGACCACCGTCTCTCTGCATTCCTGCGCTCCGAGGGTGCTACTTCATCTCACTCCCCCCAAAACAGCATTGGATCTCAGTCCGCTTATCGCACACCATCTAATGATGCGCAACCGCGCCCTAGCGACGGTACTCGGAATGGTGACTCCAACTCCCCTGGACACACCGTGGCTCGGAATGATATCCGTGCCAGCGCTGAAAAGATTCTCTACACCTACCTTCTTCCCGGCTCTGAGCGAGAGATCATCCTTCCGGAAACCATGGTGTCGACAATTATCAATTTGATTGAAGACGACAACCGCGACGATCCCGAGGTATTCGATCCCGCCAAGGATTACGTCTTCCAAGCTATGGAGCGTGATGCATTCCCGGGCTTCTTGCAGGCCAAGGCACTGGGAAACCTGGTCCCTCTCAGCATTATTGCCCGTCTGGCCTTTGCTTTAATCAGCTTCGGAGGTGGATTCTGGGGTGCTTTCTATGTGGTACTCCGCAACAAACCACGCGACATTCGCTGCTGGGTTATTCTCCCATTCGCTGTGGCTGCCTACTTCATCGTCTCTTACCAATACAAGATTGATCCCGCTATGGCCTTCGTCGGTTACAGCGAATACACCTTCATGAACTGGGCCCCGATCCGTGAGCCATACGTCCGAAAACTTCTTAACAAGCGTGCCCTCGTCACAGCCGCAATCGCCTTCTTGACCGCTGCCGCCCTGAGTATCTTATTCATCTTCGTTCCCGGAACCATGCTCTAAATCAGTTACTTACTGTCCGCCCTAATGATCAAATCCACCACTGTTGTTCTTTTTCTGGTTTCCGCGCATTATCCGAGGTGTGGCTCCAAGTTCTTCTAGTGTTTGCATAATTGTGCTTCAGTGGAGTGGTTCTCAAAGCCGGCGTCTGGATTCTTTTCTATTCTGGCTTGCTTCTGTGAAGCATAATATTTCGACCTCCATTGCTCTCGATGCATGTTGCAGTATATCTTCTCCCTTTTGGCACTGCAATTCTGTCGAGTGTGAATGTGAATTCATCTACCCTCTTCTACCCCCTCTCAACCAGCCATTGGCAACCGCGCCTCTTCTCCTTACCGTGTCCATATTCCGCTATCTCCTTTCCCGTTCTTTTCCTTCTACCAATACCCCTTCTGACCTTTGATTCTTAACTCTTGTATCTATGTTCTCTACGAGTCTTGCCGCTAGGGCTTCACGAATACAATTCTGTGTCGAACCACAAATGCTCCGTAGTCTCCTCCATGCTCTAGAAGAATTTAAACTTGAAAAATATTTGGAAATCAATGAAGGTCATCACATTCATCAGCAAGATCAAAATCAGATCTCGCATCTACAATCATCTGGATTTTGTTTGTAAAATGTAAAATCATACGTCATGTCCCATACTAGGTACTCCCGAGTATGTAGCTTTGAGTTATTCAACCCATCTCTTCCTCAAAGCCGGGTTGTTGATGAGCTACTAGTAGGTAGGCCAAGAAAGGGTTCCTAGACCTTCCTCCCACCAAGTATTCTCTTGGAATGTCTACTCCCACGACCAGCCCCCTCATCAATATCCATGCGAGACCCGGCCTCAGCTCCCTCCCCGGATTCCCAAAATCCATCATCCCGATCAATATCATCAGCCTCGCGCTTATTCGCACCAGTACCACCAGGCAACCATTGACCATGACCAGGTAAACCACCATTCCGACCCATTCCACCCCGCGCCGTACCATCAAGCGCTGAACCGCCCGCTTTCCGATGGATCATAGCTTGATCGAACCGTTTCTGATAAGCTTCTTCTCTAGCATGACGCGCCGAAGCATTAAATTTAACTCTTTCAATTTCTGCCTCGAGATCAGAAACCACTTCGTTGCAGCGGGCTTCCCATTCTGTGAGGAGTGAGACCATTTTGGGGAGAGATTGTGGGGGCACGTCGCGGAGGGGTGCGACGGCGGTGACGTTCACGTTTGGCGGGGTTGTGGCTGGGGAGAGGCGAGCTGTTATCAGGTTTGCGTAGATTGCTGTTGTGATGAGGGATTCTAGGTCTGCGGTTGAGTTGAGGGAGAGGGCGGTCATTAGGGATTCGTAGGTTAGTTTTGAGGGTGTTGTTGCGGCGAGGGAGATGAGGGTTAAGAGTCGGAGTTTGAGAGTTTGTTCGGTGCTTAGGGTTGGGAGGTTGGGGGTTGCTGGTATTATTAGTTATCATTCATTAATTGTAGGGGTTGAGTGTTGATTTTGAGAAATGGTTATTTACCCTGGTAGTCTTGCCATGTTCCCCAGGCAAAGATCTGGAGTAGCTTTAGGTAGACTTGGTGCTCGGCGGGGGTGTCGGGTGAAGCTAGAGTTTGGATTGTTTCGGTTTCGAGAAGCTCGGCGAACACATAGGTGTGTGGGTTGGAGGTGGCATTTGTGATCAAATTGGTCACATAGCGAGGGGAGGTTGCGCTATTGGAGTTTGCGAGGTGAATGAAAGGCTGCAGAGCCTCGAGGGCTCGGGCGTGTGTTTGGTCCATGATAAACCAGTCTTGTGAAGGTGAGTGGTTGGGTATAGCCTGTGTCCTCTATCTGCTGTCTTCGGAGAAAGGGAAATGACTAGAGTAGTGCGGCCAAGACTTTCCGCTGGTATGAAACAAAGTGGGTTGAGTCGGAGGGTTGGAGTAGAGGAGTGTCGGAGATGGAGATGCGATGGAGATGAAGGAGAGCGGAGAGCGGAGCTGCTTGGGTACGGTAAAGTGGTATTGCCAGTACAATACAAATATTAGAATGATCTGGTCAATACACAACTATAGAAGAGTCACTTACACTGTAAGTGCATATCCTCTGGAATGGTCTATATGAATAGTCTAGATGCATATGTATATGGGATAGATTCAATAGCTATTAGGTATGCATGATCTATTGTTATTCCTCATATTCATAATATCTTGCAACACCCAATATTGACTACCCATTCCTTACCCTGGTATGTGTCTACTCTGGACTCGTATACTCGGGGACTAGACCCAGACTGGTTAATCTGGTAGACTGACGATGCCAAGTGATTTCAAAGTTCAGGGCAGTTCGTTAGTTTATTTAGTTTCTATCAACTCATCTATACTTCCCATGATGTGACAATTTCAGGGTTCATGGTTCATGGTTCATTTGATGGTTCATCGCTTATGCTGGCCTGGTTCGTATTGCGAGGCATTGCATTTCGTCAGCTTAGTCGGAGTATGTATACATTATAGTACTAGTTAACCAATTACTAGGGTAGTAATACTGATCAGATTGATCAATCGCTAATTTACTCCACTCTGAAACACTCGGGGTGGGTTGACAGCCCTTGACAGCCCTTGACACGCCGTCACTGTTTCATACTGAATTCTAGTAGACCCTTCAATTCTAGATCATACTGAACATAATATATCTGATATTTTCTAGTGTACTACTTACCTGCCTAGCAAGTATTACTTTAATACTGGAGGCCTCGGCGGCCACAATGGGGAACTGGGCCGTACGCATACGCATTCCTCAACGCGGCGGAGACGATCCCGATCCACACGGCGTAATCTCCCTCTCTTCCTCCAATTCTCTTTCAGGCTCCCTTGACTACATTACTCAGGCCCTTTTCTTTTCTTTTGCTTTGCTCTTTTGCTCTTTTCACATTTTTCCTCCCTCTTATGCGACGTGGCCTTATTTATTTGATTTCTTTCAGCCGCTATTGTCTTGTCCTTCACTCTATGAGGGAATGATCTGATCGGACTAAGTCGATCCGAGCCCATCCGTCACTTTATCCTTTATCACGCTATTCCTCCCATCACATCTCCTTCGCCTGGAGCTGAAGGGGGGCCGAAGCTGGAGTTACTGCGCTGCTCTCATAAACTCATAAACAGTCGCCCTCATGCAATAGTCCGTCGCCTCTCATCGTCCACCCTCTCCCGTCCTTCCTCATGTCCGTCGAACAAAGTGGTGCGGCTGATGCGCTAGCCGCCGAGCGAATCCCCGCCATGGCCACCACCACTGTCAAGATCGATGGAATGACCTGTGGTGCTTGCACTTCTGCTGTTGAAGGCGCATTCAAGGGTATAGAAGGTGCTGGTGATGTCTCCGTCAGTCTCATCATGGGCCGCGCCGCTATCCAACATGATCCCTCTGCCCTCGCCCCAGCCAAGGTCGCGGAAATGATCGAAGACTGTGGCTTTGATGCTGTGGTTCTATCGACTGAAGAACGCATTCAAACTGCAGATGCCTCTCTACCCGATAACTCCTCCGCGCGACCCTCCACAACGACTCTCGCTGTCGAAGGCATGACCTGCGGCGCATGTACATCAGCAGTGGAAAGTGAGCTGAAAGACGTCACCGGTGTTACCAACGTGAATGTATCGCTCTTGTCGGAGCGCGCAGTGGTGGAACATAACCTGGGAGAAATCTCTCCGGAACAAATTGCAGAAATCATCGAGGATCGAGGGTTTGGAGCCCGTGTGTTGGAAACAAAGCCATCATCGGGCCCTGTAGACCCATCTGTCCTCGCCGACACAACTGAAAATAAGTCTGGCCACGCGGTCACCACCATCGCCGTGGGGGGAATGACCTGTGGCGCATGTACATCAAGTGTTGAAAATGCATTCGCAGATGTGGATGGTGTTTTCCAGTTCAATATCAGTCTTCTGGCTGAGCGCGCTGTCATTGTACATGATCCGTCCGTCCTTTCAGCCAAAGATCTGGCGACAAGGGTGGAAGATGTTGGGTTCGATGCTTCAATCGTTTCGTCTGAAGCCCAGGAGCCACTTTCAAGAAAAACTCAGCAGCTCAGCTTAAGTTTGCATGGCCTGCGAGAATCCGCGGCTGCCGTGGCATTGGAGGAGGATCTGCAAAGTCGGCCGGGAATCAAATCTGCCTCCGTCAACATGGCCAATAGTCAGCTCCTGGTGGCGTTTGACACATCGGTCATCGGAATTCGCTCTGTCTTCGAAATTATTGAAGCGGCTGGGTATAACGCTCTAATTACAGATACAGATGACACCAATGCACAGCTTGAATCTCTAGCCAAAACAAAAGAGATCCAGGAGTGGCGTCGAGCATTCATGACCTCATTGTCCTTTGCGATCCCTGTCTTCCTCATCAACATGATCTTGCCGATGTATCTTCCGAGCCTCGACTTTGGGCATTTCAGAATTCTCCCGGGTCTTTACTTGGGAGATCTGCTCTGCCTTTGTCTGACAATCCCTGTACAGTTTGGCATCGGACGGCGTTTCTATGTCACGAGTTTCAAATCTCTCAAACATAAGTCCCCGACTATGGATGTTCTTGTCATTCTGGGTACCTCGGCGGCCTTCTTTTACAGCTGCTTCACCATGGCCATGGCTATTCTGGATGACCAACATATGAGACCAAGTACCGTTTTCGATACCAGCACCATGCTGATCACCTTCATCACCCTGGGACGTTGGCTAGAGAATCGCGCCAAGGGACAGACATCTGCCGCTCTGTCTCGTTTGATGTCATTAACCCCGTCTATGGCTAGCATCTATGAGGATTCCATCGCGGCCGAGAAACTTGCTGATAGCTGGGACTCCAAAGGCGCCCCAGATGCTTCCAACTCGGCCCTGGCTGACGAAGCATCGGTAAATCAAAAGATCATCCCCACCGAATTGATCCAAGTTGGCGACATCGTCATCCTTCGTCCTGGCGACAAGGTCTCCGCAGATGGTGTTGTCATTCGTGGTGAAAGCTATGTCGACGAGAGTATGATCACTGGCGAGGCTTTACCCATTCACAAGAAAAAGGGTAGTCATGTCATCGCCGGAACTGTCAATGGTACAAGCTCCATCGACTTCAAAGTCATTCGGGCCGGTAAGGATACTCAGCTCAGTCAAATCGTCAAACTGGTCCAGGATGCACAGACAAGTCGAGCGCCCATCCAGCGGATGGCAGACATTGTTGCCGGCTATTTCGTTCCCACGATTATCGGCCTGGGGTTGATCACTTTCTTCGGTTGGATGTTCCTCAGTCACATATTGAACAACCCACCCAAGATCTTCCAGTCGAAAGACGGTGGAGGTCGGGTGATGGTCTGTCTGAAGCTTTGTATCTCTGTCATTGTGTTTGCATGCCCTTGCGCTTTAGGTCTCAGTACACCTACCGCAGTCATGGTGGGCACTGGGGTTGGCGCCGAGCACGGTATCCTGGTCAAAGGAGGTGCTGTCCTCGAGGCTGCAACCAAGGTCACCCATGTTGTCTTCGACAAGACGGGCACACTGACAACCGGCAAAATGAGCGTGTCTCAAGCGCAAATAGAACCTCACTGGATTGCAAATGATTGGCGACGTCGGCTGTGGTGGCTCATTGTTGGTCTCGCAGAGATGGGCAGTGAACATCCCATTGGCCATGCCATCATGTCTGAAGCCAAAGCTGAATCCGGAAATGGGATGGAAGATGGACTGCCAGGAAGCGTTGGCGACTTTGACGCCTGCGTGGGACAGGGTATATCTGCCACTGTCGAGCCTACTTCTAGTGTCGAGCGCATTCGCTACCAAGTTCTCATCGGAAATGCAGAGTTCCTTCGTTCAAGAGGTATCACTGTCCCCGGATCCGCCGACCCAGATTCCCGCGATGCTCAAAACGATATCGAGTCTACGACGGCACCGAAGCCCAACATTGTTTCTGGTACTACTCGAATCCATGTTGCGATTGACAACCGATACGCGGGAACCCTCTCACTGCTGGACAGCCTCAAGACCACAGCAGTTGCAGCCGTAGCAGCGCTCCACCGTATGGGAATCTCGACATCGATGGTCACTGGTGACACCATGTCTACAGCCCTTACAATCGCATCAGCTGTTGGAATCCCATCCACCTCCGTCCGTGCATCCGCCTCACCATCCGAGAAACGTTCTATCATATCCTCCCTCCAATTAAACGGAGAACGCGTTGCAATGGTCGGAGACGGAATCAACGATTCCCCCGCCCTAGCAACAGCATCCGTAGGAATCGCACTAGCCTCCGGAACTGACGTGGCAGTTGAAGCAGCCGACATCGTCCTCATGCGTCCAGACGACCTTCTTTCCGTTCCCGCCAGTCTTTCCCTTTCCCGCGCCGTCTTCACCCGCATCAAGCTGAACCTCATGTGGGCATGTTTATACAATATCATCGGTCTACCATTCGCCATGGGAATCTTCCTCCCGTTCACAGGTCTCATGCTTCCCCCGATGGCAGCAGGTGCCGCAATGGCTTTATCCAGTGTCTCGGTCGTTGTCAGCAGTCTACTTCTCAAACTCTGGCGCAGACCTTCATGGATGGATACAGAACGTCTCGAGAAGGAGCTGGGCTCTGGCGCTATCCCCATCAATGGTGCTCGTCGTCGTAAATATAGTTGGTGGGCACCTGCGAAAATCATGTCATCGGATCATCCGGCATTCCTCCGTCGGGTTGGGGATACTGTCTCTGCGTTGTGGTCTATGGTTACCGGTAAGCGGACCACCATCCGTCAGGATGAAGGTTATGTCCCGCTTCAGACGGTCGATTCTCCCGTTTAAATTAAGTGGGGTCTGGATCCTTTATGTTATGACATTTACTTTTTGCATGTTTTCCATTTGTTGATATGTGATCGCGATCTTTTCTTTTCTTTCATGAGATTTAGGGGCATGGGATCTGGTCTCGAATGGGCTGGTTGGTCCGAAATGGCGTATTGGTTCTTTTCCGCGAGCGCACTTCTCACTATGGAAATTTGGTCTTTACATGTTCGATACCTCTGCTGCATAAATGCATTTGTTTTTTATTTCAAAGTTGAACTTGACATACTATTTCAGTAGATTGGGGTGCTGTCAGCATGAAAGGCGTCCACCATTAGAAGAGATTCTGATCATTTCCAGTAGATACTAACTATCTATAATAGCAAGTACTATGAGGTACTGTCATCTACTAGATGCCCAACCAAGGGCTTACTGAGCCATAATCGCCTCAATAAAATCATGAACAATATCAAATCGTATACCATCAGGATTGGTGAAATTCAACCCCTCGTCTAGACACAATCCACACATTAGTAAATCCTACTTCCGATTCAAGAACAGAATACTATTCTGCTGGAATACTTACACCAAGTCTCATCAGCCTCGGGATGAGGACCAACAACCCCAACCCACCCTTTTCCAAACGGTGTAATCGAAGCAGCAATATCCCCATTACTCGAATATCTCCCCAAAACAACTTGTTCTGGCAGTTCTTCTTGCGCCAGTTGAATCACCGCTCCATCCTGAAAGTATACCCAACGACCTTTATCAGTCTCGCCCTTTCTCGGACCCGTTTGAAAATTCCAGTCCAACCGGATCACCGTGTCTCTTTCATCTGGAACTTCTGTACCAGGTTGATCTATTTCATCAGTTGCATTAGACCCCGGTGGAAGAATGTCAAAACCTGGATCATCTCCTGCAAGGTATGCTCCGAGACAGAATCCAACATAACGACCACCTTGAGAAACGTAATCGTGAATGATCTTTTTGTATTGCTTAGTCTTTTTCCATGCTGGATCTAAATCTATGAAAGAGAGCGTAGAGTAAGTTATGAATCGGAAAGATTTTATTTGAGGCAGTTTTTCATTTACCTCCACCACCAGGCTGAACGTATAGTTGTACGTCCTTCAGTGATTCAGCAGTGATATCGATTTCTTCATTCGGACCTGCAAACTTGACTTCGAAGTGAGATGCCGAAGATTCAAGTCGCAAGGCTATTGATTCAGGACAACCGTCGCAAGTCGCTGGACCTCGGTATATCAATGCCTTGGGGCGACATTCTTGATGGCCCATTACTGTATTGCTGCAAGTTGCTAGAAGTGCGAATGACATAGCGGATTTTGGAATCCGCATCGTGAGCGCCTTGGGGTTTTTGCTGGATTTCGGTCTCAAGGAAAATCGTTTAATGAAGAGATTTTGTTCTCGTATTTGACTTAAAGTGCTCTACTAGAGTACTGGAAGTATGATTGCAGCCTATAAAACAGAATGACCCTGCAGATACTCAGCCTCAGCTTACTTCCGGATTTGGTAGGGATGAACCACGGAAGATCGAAGGACTCCGTGGCGATGTTTAAACTTCATCAAGTTGCGGCCTAAATTGAGAGATGGGGCGAAAAGTAAGGAAATGCAAAGCAAATCAATAGATTATCATGATCATGGTTTAGAAAATGCCCTCTTGTAACTTCATATCCTGAAGTTATGCCATAGATACAATCTAGCAGCATCCTGATTTGCTGTACAACAATTTGCCAGGATGAAACCTGAAACCCCAACTCTAACTTAGTTTCCCCCTTCATAAGCCCCGAAAATACTTTAGTAAAGAAGAATCGTCGAATCATTGTTTCCTCACTCTGAAGTGCAAGCCTTTTCAGTTTTCTTCACCTCAGTCGATCCACCAGACTCCTCAACATCTGATGACGAGCCGCGGAGGCCCTGTTTAGAGCTAAACGCTTGATTCAAGGTATAGTCCTCAGTCAGCAGACTCAAGAGAAAAGCAAGACCACTAATTCCACACATAACAGCCCAAACAATGACAAGGGCCTTCGCATATAGATTCTCAATCAAGCTTCTTTCCGTGCTGCTTTTGGGCAGGGTGTGGATATACTGCACCAAGCTAGAAGCATCTTGAGCAAATACAAGAGCAGACCGACCAAGACCATCATGATCGCTAAACTCATGCTTAATGCGGTTTTGAAAAACAACACCTCCAATCGCAACTCCGACTGCCTGTCCAAAGACTCGGAAGAATGGCGTCATACAGACGGATATTGAAAGGTATTTTGGATCGGCGGCAGCTTGAACAGCTAGCATCACAGCTGGGTAGAGAGTACCCAAGCCAATTCCCGCGACGAGATTGATAAAAAGCCATTTGGGGATACTTGATTCAGAATCAAGTAGACAAAGAAGTCCTATTCCCAAAATAGTGACTGGCCAGCCGAACCAGAGTGCCCAGCGATATCGCCCAATTTTGGCAGCAACAAACCCTGTCATCACGGAGATGGGTGCCACTGTAAAACATTCGGGAAACATGGCAACGCCAGCTATAACAGGTTTATAGCCCAACGATCCTTCGTAGTATAGCGGCAAGTAGTAAACGACTGCCCAAAGAATAACACCATGAAGGAAGCACCCAGCATAACTAACAGACATCGTCACGTTGTTGAATATAACAAGCGGAATAAGCGGCTGCGTAGCGACAAACCGTTCACAGAAACAGAATCCAATCAATCCAGCAACTCCAAGTACCAAAGGAACGAGCGTATGCCACGAATCCCACGAATACATCGTCCCTCCCCAAGTAATAGGAATAAGAAAAGAAGTCAACGAAGCAACGAACAAAACCGATCCCAAATAATCAACCTTCACAAGACTCTCCCGCAAAGGCGGAATCTGCGCACTATCAAGTTTCAAAAATATAGGAATCAATATCAATCCCAAACCACAAAATGGTAAATTAATCCAAAATATCCATCTCCAAGAAGCAGAAGACTGTGTGAAACCGCCTCCAATCAGCGGTCCAACTACAGTTCCTAATGCCCAAGTTCCAGAGCGAATACTGAACCATTTCCCCCTTTCACGGAGTGGGATTAGATCCGCGATGAGAATTTCTGTAAGAACCATTATGCCTCCACCACCCACACCTTGAAATGATCGGCCGATGAGAAGTAAAGCGAAGCCTTTCGCGACGGCAGCTAGAATTGACCCTAAGGTGAAGGCTATAACGGCGGTAATGAGGATTGTTTTTCGTCCGAAGATATCAGATGCGAGAGAAAATATGGGTTGAAATACGCAAGAGGCGACGAGGAATGATGTTCCAGCCCAGAAAGCTTCGGTAGCTGTTCCGCCGAGGTCCTCAGATATTGTCTATAGAGGAGATTTGGGGTTAGATCATGTTGTGAAAGTAGAGCATCCTGAGACGCTTACCGGAAGAGAAACTGATATTGAGGTCGCATCGAGGGCAGCAACGAAATTGAGCAAGCCAACGACAGCGAAGATACATTTTAATTTCCAGCTTGGACGCCAACCTGGCGATTCCTGTTCTTGTTCTTTAACACCTTCTGACATGGTCTTTTCGGGTTATTCACAGATTTTCTGGAAGATGGAAAGGTGAAAGAGATGTCCAGTTGAAATTAAGGCGTTACATCAATGAATATGAAAACGGGGCGATGAATAACGAAGATATGCAATTTACTAAATATAAAAAGAAGATTCCAAGAAATAAGGCATCCTGTGTGTGCATAATAGATTTACCCCAGTCGCATAGTATGCCTCAGGGCACCTACCCATGCTAATAGCCACCGCTCGAACGAACGCCAGAGAACAGTTTCACATCTCCATGCAGAGATCTGTTTTAACGACACCAGATTTACCTATCAAAGCTCTCGAAAACGAAGATCCCGATGATACACGATTCAGAAATGTACAGATTTACATCTACGATGCAAATATCCACCGCGTTTGCAGTAAGCGTTTGCCAAGAGACCTACCTGTGTCTCCCACCTTGTACACCAACACTCATCGCTCCATGTATACAAATACAGTTGGGACAAAAGAGTATGGCGGACGATTGGTTGGGTATTTAATGGAGAGATTAGCCACCCACGTCGGGATAGGTTCTAACCTATGTATGTACAGTAGTGGTTTCTTGGCATCGCCGTATCGGTTAAAATAGGACGCCTAAGTTACCTAAGTTATTTGTCGGCTGTAGAGCCTCAGGTTGTAGAGAGCAGCCAGCCAGTGCCCACTAGTGGCTATGTACATGTACCTACATGTATTTGTACATGTTTTGCTGTAGGCCAGATTGGTATAAAAGGGTTTGTAATGATTCCGGGATCTGCCCTGGACGCGTGGATGCGTTTGTCCTAAGTAATGGGTCATTAAATTGTACTACATAAGTATCAGCTATGACCTTACCTACATTTCCCTTATTGTCAATTCGCATCTTTGTGGTGTACACCTGTAACACCTTTTGCTTCTATCCCAACATACCATCATGTCTAGTGATACCTTTTTTTGAAAAAATCACAAAGCTCACACCCGAATCTCGCATAAACTGTCCCAGCCCTGAAACAATTCCAAATCCCAAACCAACGCAGTCCAGTCCAGTCCAGTATATCTTCCAACTTTTCCAACCAATAATGACGCCGACGCCTCTCCGGCCGAAGGCTACGGCTATGGCGCAAGGACCAAAGAACGAACAAGGCGCAACGGACCGAGCCTCGACCGCCAGGAAATTCAAAGCGAGCATCAAAGATCCACCTATTAAACCTACTAGTAGTACTAGTACTAGCAGGTTTCGGGTTTCGGCTTGTGGTCTGGTCTTCAATTTGTTTCTTTTTTTTTTTCTTTGTTTCTTTCAAGCCACCGGAGGTTGGCCGTCTGCGTCAGGTTGGGTATGCTACTTCATTGGGCTTAGAACTACGCCCCATGCCGAGGGTGAGTGATTGGGAATTGGTGAGGCGAGTAAAGAATAGGCGATATCTATAAAGCCACCGCCACGTGGGCTGCTTTAATCCAACCCCGGCTGTTAAACTACAATTCGTTGTAGATGGAGCAGGCCATTTCGGCCTTAGCCGGTGCTGCGCATAATTATGGTTCCTACTTCTAACGATCCAGAACAGTCCTGGATCTCAATAGTGGCTAGCTGAAAGCTTGATATTCAGCTAATCTACAAACTACGAACGAAAAACAGGTTTCATCTATTCAATCAATATTTCACTGGTTTAAACCAGGCTAGACTTAGACTGCCATGGAGACTCATCGGCAGAATCACGCAGACAACAGGAGAGAAAAAAAAAGAAGAAAAAAAAGGGCTCGGATCACTAGGAACCCATCGCAGCAAAGAGTAAAAAGCCGACCATTACAGTGTTGGAAATCTCAGAAAACAAACGCGCAGCGAAAAGGCAGAGAGAAAGAAGACAGACCTGAAGAAGAGTAAGAACATTCATCGTATTCCTGTGCGAATACTTGTTTCCGACCACCGCCCTAAAACAAAGCGACGAAAAGGCAAAAGGAAATAGAAATAGAAGAAAACGCCGTCCGATTGATGAAGCCGGGTATATCCAGCACCGTGATGCAACATGTACTGAGAAGATCAAAATAGAAAAGGGTCAATCAAACAGTAGAATAGAGGTGGTGTTGAGCTTGTTGGGGTTATCAGGTCGTCCTCGTCCCTCGCCCTTGCTCTCGCTCACGCCCTCGTCGATATGAGAAAGAAGACATGACATGAAAATAAACCTGCTTTTTGGTAGACACGAAAGAAGTCTTTATCTTGCACCAATTCCGAACATGCCCACGCCATAGCTCCCACCTCTTTCAGAAAGAGGGGTTGACACCTTGGAAACGTGATCCTATTAACCGCTGAGTTAGCATAACCAGTTCGGTTTCGGTGATGATAGATGACTAAAGAGGATGAGACGAAAAAAAACTCATACCTTCTTTCGTTTCTTCTTTCCGGTTCCCTCGCCATTCGAGTAGAAACCGGTGTCATCATCGTCATCCGCGTAGCCTTCGCCGTAACCAACGAAGCTGTTATCATCGTAATGTCTCTTCCGACCACGACTCGCTCGGGGCCGCTCGTTATCCTGCATAGACGATGCAGGAGTGTTTGCCGGAATGGCAGAGCGGTTGCCCGGTGTGGGCGCGGCCGTCTTTTTACCAGTGTCGCCAGAACCCTGGCTTTTAGCAGGCTTTTCGTGACCCAGCACGTCTTCCCAGAAGTCGTTGTTTGGTACCATACCCGGCTCCAATTGCATGGCCCGGGACTGCATACCCTGCAGGGCGCTGTCAATATCAGAAACCTTGATCTGCTTTCCAAAGACCTTTTGGTTTTGCCACTCCTCTTCTGGCCACATGGTGAGATGCCGGAGACTGCCAGGTGCTCCAGGCTCCTGCTTTACCGGTTTATTTCGTCCAGCCAGACCCAGTCCCTTCAACTTTCCTTCATAAGATTTTCTCAATCGATTAATTTTCTCGCCTGTGTTGGGATCCATTCGCGCTACCGATTGCGCTACCGAGCCGAGCCCGTAGAGGGAGATGAGATCCAAAGATGGATCTGGTCCAGTCACAGTTGGTACTGTTGAGCAAATAAAAAATCGGGTTAATAAGTTTGATTTTCCAGAATGAGGCAAAGGGCAGAGCAATCACGCAACTACACCTGTGGCAGTCATAACCAAACTCGGGGAATTCTTACAGCTTTTGCAAAGATGGAAAGCCGAAGTGAAGTTGTTTTGCAGTGACTCTAATCCGAGGTTCTGCGCCTCGTTTCGCGCCACCGGTTCCTTATCCACGTCCATAGCATCTCCGTCAGTTTGTACCTTAGCAAAGTCACGTACGCCGGCTTCGGTGCCTGTCATTGAATGTTGCCGTTCGTGATCTGTTCGTCTATGTTCTGTTTTTTGGTTTTCTGGAATTTCCACGTTCCGTGTCGAGTCCTGCGCTGTGGAGTGGTTGAAAGATTTGTGATCTGCGTCGTCCCCGGATGTCGCATTCGCCTGTTGACCACTCACACTACTAGCAGGAGTGGGAAATGAGTTGGTCATACTCATGGTTGGTTGCTGAGAAACCTGTGCAGACATCGGCGCGGATGAAGGAGGAGATGAGGTGCTGGGGAGTTGGGAAGTCGCCTGATTCGGTGATGTTTGGGAGGATGTAAAGTTGGAGACATTGTTTGAATCGCTGACCGACATCAACGGAGGTGAAATCGGGGTCTGGGGAATGTGATCCGATGTGATGGGGAGCTGGCGGTTCTCTTTGAGAAGCCCGGCAGCGGGTGAGGAGGGTGAAGGAGGTCCGGCTCGGAAGGTTGTTGAGGGATCGCGCTCAGACATGAAGATCCTCGTGAATGATCAATCCACAGGCGCCTTCCAAGCTGAGATATTCTCCTATCTACCGACGTGAATCCCGATATCACAAACTTCCACAGGACCGCTGGCGCTGGCGCTGGAACTGGGTGCAGGTACTTTGGGGGAGGGGGCTGCTGGGGTCGACTGTTGGTCGCTCGGGCGACGGGCGAGCAGGTCGTTCCACAGCCGGGGTTAGGTCATATGCATTACAAGTGACCTGAGATAATCCGAAGAGAAGGAAAATCGAGTGGGAGGTTGATGGAAGGGCGGAAGAGGAGGAGGAGGGGGCTTTGGTCGAGACGCAAGTCGAGACGGCGCTGAGATGAGGCAAACGGTCCACTGGGTCCGGGTCACGTGAGTACACCCGGGCCTTGGCTGAAAGAGACGGCTTTGCTTCCCGACGTCTTTGTAGGAATGCTACATGAATAGAGTATGAGTATTCATGGGAAATGGCAATTCACATTTATCTCTGATTCTTTGATTCGATTTTGCCATTCCAATTAGGAGCCCCTTTGTCAAATTTGTGACTGATACTATCTCTATCACTCTAAAGTCAAATGTCATCTTTTGCCTTTGACATACCACTATCCCTTTCAGGCAAAGTGAAGGTTGTACCTCACTTCGGACTAATATTTTATTGGACTACTTGACAATTGCTACATGACCAAACCGTTGGAAACCCAGTAGAAAAGGAATCTGTCCATCGTAGAGCTATCAATTCCTCCTCATAGTTGGCGATCGGGATCGGTATCCGGATCCCCGCCGATGCTTACTTAGTACGAACGGTACATCAAACAGTTTCGCATGACAAAGGAAATACATAAAATCAATCCCTGAATGACAAGGGTTACCTTTGTGGATGGCATTATAGTGCAGATGACACTTGGAGCTGATCAACTCCAGCACCCGTTGTGTAACTGAGGGAAGACTCAGGGCTTACAACTAGGGTTACTAACATCACATCTAATAAACCTAGATATGATGTTGTAGAAAGCTCCGAGAGACAAACATGTATACACCCACAATACAAGAGTATGACTAGTAAGTAAAACTGGAGACCATATCATTTCAAAGAAATATAGGACTAGCATCCGTAGTCTGGAAATTAATTCAAATCGGATCCATATGGTCATGGATTATATGAGAACTGAGGGAAATAGGTATACTGTGAATGAAACATGCCAATCCAAAGAGTCAAGCCGAGTCCAAAACAAAGACATGATAGAATCCATATCACCAATGCGCCAAAAACTCGCACATGCCCCTTCAAGAGAGACAGTAGCTATAGAATCTCAATGTGGCACGGGAAATTTACGACTGGTAGAACGCGTTTGACTCGCGAACTAACTGGGCAGATACATCTGGAATGTCGTGCTCCAATGATGCCATCAATTCAATCTGCTCCTGTTGACTCAATGTCCGTTCACGCCAAGGTGGTATGGGGAACGGTTCGTTGAAATACTGGGAGTATTGGTCTCCAATGGAGGACGTCCATTGCATCGGATCGACTGTAGCGTCCACGAAAGCGAGGTGACCCGCAGTCGTAGAGGCAAGAGAGAAATGAGGGTCCCATCCTTGTAATCCGGGGACCACAGAGGGAATCGTATTGTAAGGGGTGTTGGGATCGATAGATACGTCGGGGTAGAGGTTGGTTGGTGCGCAGTAGGCTTGAGTGGTGAGCTGATCTGCTTCGCCCGAATCGGTGGAAATCGGTTGCATTCCAAATGATGATGCCGGGGCAGGGATAGACGGAGTCTTGAATGGGTCAGTAGTGAAAGCGGGAGGTGTAGGTTGTTGGAATGGAATCGCCGGGTCGGCAGAATGGCCCCTTGATAAGGTTCCAGCAGTTGATGAGGTGTCACCGATTGAGGGATTGTTATGGTGGTAATTAGGGCGGGAGTAAAACGACGTGGTCGTGGAACTGGACGGGCTGGACATGGCTGGGGGTGTCATGACGCCCTGGGACGATGTGGGAGTCGGGTGGTTTGAAGGAGAATGCACGACAAAGGACTCCTCCGTGCCATAGGCCTTCAAGCAGGCGGCGACAAGGCGTTTATATAGGAGTAAAGCTGACTGAACACCGGGCCAGCGCTCAGCCGCAAAGACAATGACTTCCAGGGCCATATCCAGATAGCCCTGCACTTCTTCCTCGGGGTGATCCTTTCGTATTTCAGGGTACGAAAGCGCCCAGAGTACGGTATTGAGAACCATGAAGAGTGACTGGGTGAATATCCAAGTAAGGTCAACCGAGCCGGTAAGCATCTGCTCTCGGTGCATCGCAATGTTGAAAGTGGCAGCCTCATAACAAATCCTTGCTGCGTTTACAGAAGGCTCCGGTATTTGAGGCGATGGTCGGTACATGAGAATAACGATTGTGTTTCGTCGTCCTTGAAACCTGCAGTAAGGTAGAGAAATTAAATCAGCAAAGCAATTCCTAACAATAAATGGGAGATAGACTCAGGCCATACCATTTAACATTCAAGCCGCTACCATCGTCATGCTTGGGACAAGTTGCCATCCAGTGATCAATCTTGGCATTCATCTGGGTGAACCATGGATCCTGATCATCAAGAGGCGTGTCTCGTCGATTGAGGTAGAGTGCTCGACGTCCTTCCAGCTGAAGCAATCGCATCTTAAAGAAATGTACGGCTAGACACTTCGGGATGATTGGCTTTGCCCCCGGGGTAATTCCTTCACTCGTGATGTATCGATCATCCACTAGTTCGAAAAATTTGACGTCGAGATTCTCGTGGGTGACACTGTAGCAACTGGAACGACCGAGACTATGGGAAAGACCGAATTCCATGGAGACAACAATCCAGAATAGTCTCCGTCGCATATCAATCTCTAGAGGGTTCAGAGCTTGGCCCGAAGATGATTTCGTTATGGTAGCTTCTTCTGTCAACCCTAGTTCTTGGGCGAGCTTGACGGCCGTGCCGACAACCCAGTAGGCAGCTGTTCGCGTTGGTGTGAGCATAGAGTATTGAGCAATCAACACCAAACATTGTAGGGCTCGTATATCCATTTGTTTGAGGGTGGGCTCTAAATATGGAAGAGCTGCCAAGTAATAACTGTCTGCTAGACCAGCATAGTCGGGGCTGAGCTTCTGCATACTGATTGCAATGACCATTCGAAGCTGGAAGTTATGGCAAGGGTCAGTCGAACCGCCGAAGACCTCCTCAACCTCTTGCCGAAAGCTTGGTTCATGCAAAGTTGGGAGTAGTGCTTGTGCTAGGAAAAGTCAGTTCCAATTATGAACATTGATATTGGACCAAAATTGAAATTTGCTTGGCAGTTCGTACCTTTGGCCACGAAGAGATCGATCAGTTTGTATGTTAAGTTTTGCGGGGGCAGGTTAGCCTGTGGTATTGAGCTGATCATTGGATAGACTTTGGATGTCGGCTTCGAGTCTTCCTGCGCGAAGGCCGCCTTAATTTCTTGGGCAGTCAATTCGGGGACCACATCTTTAATGCTTTTTGAATCGGTGTTTTGTTTGGCCATCTCCATGACCAGTCGAGTAATGGCAATTCCACTGGATGCACCCAAGTATCGTGGCTCGTCATTGTCTTTGAAGCGGATGCGACCAGCGCCCCGCACCATTAACTCAGCGTCGGCGGCATGTTGAATATCCTTCTCTGCACGGGCAAGTTCCCTTTCCAGAGCTCGCGCTTTCTCTCTTAAGGAGACGATATAGGTTCGTGGGATTGTGGCGTCTCTCGTCGAATCGTAGTAGACGCATTTGGCGTTGCTTCGTTCACAAGGGGCGCATCGTGGGATACCGGGATCACATCGGGATTTCCGCTACGGAAGCCAGAGAGCAGTGTCAGTGAGGATTCGACGGAAAGGGATAGATCAGAATCTAATCTCGATCTCGATCTCGATCTTGAATATGTGGACCACGGGGAGCTTGAGTTTATTTCTCCGGGACAGGTCTTGGTAGGAGATTATCGATCAACGTACCTGTCGACACCTGGTGCAGGCTGTCAAAGTGTGCGCGATGCGACCGTCGGGCGGCTCAAATGAGGGAGATTCCGGCGACAGCTCGCCCGCGGAAGGATACGCGTTCTGGGACATGGCGTCTCGACGAACGATGACCCCCCAGGGCTCGCGGCGGAAAATAAGAAAAAGGGCAAGCAGGTCACATGCGATACAGATGGAGTAGAGTGAGGCCGTTCACGGCACGTTTAATCGGTCCACCAGTTGCTCTTGGCACAGTCGACATGATCCGTCGGGGGGGAAGAGGGGTGGTGTGGGGTCCGAGGGTGAAAACACGCCAGGCGAAAAAGAAAAGAGGCAATTCAACGGTCGGAAGATCCTTAGGGGGCAGACAGTTATCAACAGGCCATGGTGGGACAGGACAGGTTCAGAGGGCCTCGGTCCAGATCTAGATCGACGGGGACTGGAGTTTGGAAGCGACGGAAGGGCGGGGAGTGGGGAGGGGGAGAGAAGAAAAAGGTGGAAAGGTGGGCTGGCGGTGATGCGATTTGTAGGTTAAAGGCTCCAGGTGGGTTGTGAATGGACGGTGGTAGCTGAAAAGATGGTGGAACCATTCAAGTTGGAATTGAAATGGAATTGAATTGAATTGGGGGAGATAAGAGGAGGTGAGGGAGGTGAGGGAGGTGAGTGAGGAGGAGATGAGAAGAGAAGAAGAGAAGAAGAAGTTGAAGTTGAAGAAGAGAAAAGAAAAAAGAAAAAAGAAATGAAGTTGCTGGGTTGCTGAGTTTGAGTAGCTCCTTCCTTCGTTTCTGTTTGTTCCTTCCGAGTGTGTCATCTGTAAAAAAAGGGCAGTTGCATTCCATCGTGCCTTCCCTTCCCGTGCGGGCAACCTGGAAATGTGACTTGCCCCAAGAAGATCTTCAATACTTCCTCCTTCTCTTCTTCTTTTTCTTTTCTTCTTTTCTACTTCATTTTATTTTACATTCTTTCTATCGAATCTACAAGGGGGAGTGCAAGAGAATCCTTAAAGAGGTCAAGCCTCTTTTTTATTTCTCCATACTTTCTCTGTTAAGCCTGGCCATTTAATATCGGCGTGCAGCTATCCTCGCTTACCGCTTAGCGACTTATGCAGGTCCTAAGAGGGAGCTAACGAACAAGCGCAACGGTTCCCCCGGAGTCAAACAATTAAGGTAAGGAAGGAAAAGTAAAATAAAGGGAAAAAGAAAAAAAGGGACTACAAATTGACTACAAATTGACTCGCATCTCATATCATGAGAGTCTAACGGCGATCAGGTGGGGTTGCGTGCGAGGGTGGCCCAAGAGAGGTGGCCCAAGAGCAAAAGACACCACTTCCCCCCCCCCAAAGAGACCTCCGAGAGAAACTGCCCGCTAATAACCAGAATTCCCGCCCAGTGGCTACTTAGTATTCCATACCCACTCTCCACTCTCCTCCTCTCCCCCTCGAATCCTGGAATTCGTGCGAAGCATTTCTCACGATATAATCGTGATAGCATGAGCAGCCAGGATGTCCACGGCTACAACCTTCCTGGATAACCCGTTGCTCAAGGTTAGCCGCCCCGTCGCCGCTTGCTCGCGATGCCGAACTGCCAAAATTAAGTGTGATGGCAAGCTCCCCGCCTGTTCGGCTTGTGATAAGGTTGGCAAGGCGAGTACCTGCTCTGGCGCGAGCGATGAATTTGCCAAGGGTAAAGAGCGCAGCTATGTTGCCTCCTTGGAAGGCTATTGTGAGAAGTTGGAGAAAAAGATTAATCAGTTGCGTGATCGTCAATCCTCCCTATCTGTAGAAGGGAACGGAGTCGCGCGGGAAATGTCCATCACATCAACCTTCTCCGATGGTCCTCTCGGACCCGCCCACCGTCGCGAGGTCTCGGATATCGACGATCTCGTTGGTGATTTTGGCTTCTTGTCCGTCAATGCCACATCACGGGACTTCCATGGAATCACTTCTAAAACCACTTTCGCCAACTTGCTTCTATCTGTCGCGACTGTGGGGGATCCCCCGCCGCATGTCCCCCGCTCATTGCCCGCACGTCATGAAGCAACGCCTCTTTTGCAGTATTACTTTGACAATGTTTTTGTTCAACTCCCCTTCTTTGTGGAAACAAGCTTTTGGACATCAGTGGATGCTGTTTATCAATCCGACGGCCGCTTCGCCAAACCTTTCGATCATTGGATGTTGCGGATGGTCCTGGCAATTGCCTCGGCTGCGGTGTCTTATCAGAGCAATGATAAGAGTCACCAAAGAGCGTTGGCTTTGGTCTCGGATGCATTAACCTACGCCGAAGAGGTTCTCCGCCCAGGGTCAATCACCTGTATCCAAGCCATCATTCTTCTCGCTCAGTATGCTCTAGTCGACCCAGGCCGTTTTCGCAGTTGGCATTTGGTGGGTATGGCGATTCGGGTTGCCGTGGACTTGGGCCTGCATCAAGATCCCCCAGCGGAAGTTTACTCGAATGCAGACCGACTAGAAATTCGTCGGCGAGTCTTCCATTGCCTTTATTGTCTGGACAGGTAAGACTTCTCGTTCACCATTCAACTCTACGAACCCCTATGAATATTTACTAAGTCTTTGTCCAGAGGAATGAGTACTGCAACACAGCGAACTTTCTCCTTTTCCGACGCCTCCGTCAATGTAGCCATGCCATCTCCTGGCACAACGAGTGGGCTATCGAACTCAGACCAAAGCCACATATTCCTGCGCAGCCCGGCGCCGGCTCTTCACATTGTTAAGATCAGACAAATATTGTCATCCGGATATCAAGAAATGTATTATGCTTCCCGAGAACAGTCTACACAACCACTCGTCCAAACGTGGAATCTCTGTTACAAGACCCGTCAATGGTTCCACGAATGTCCTAAGAACGCCCCCAACCACTTCTCCCTCCTATATCGACTTGAGTTATTATACACCATCATTATCCTTGTCTCACCATCTCACCAATACCCTGTACTTGACGACTATAGCAAAGCAATTCTCTTCGACCGGTGTATGGATTTCATCAGCCAGATTCACCAAGTGCTGGAGAATCCGAGCGTCTTGCCTTTCCTTACATTCCTTGATATCGAACGCGTCTACCAAGTCGGACTCAAATTCGTAAGAGTATTATCGGAAAATTTCGACCTACTCTTGAGTCCCACCGTCCCTTCTCCTCCTCCTGTCCCAGAAGGAACTCCCGGCCCTCCACTCCTCGGCGAAGAAGACCGTATCAACTGTCGCCCACGAGCAACTCGCTGTCTCACATACGTGCGAGATCTTCTACAATACTGTTCTCGCAAATGGGATCTTCAAGACCTTTTGGAGGATTTCGAGCGTCAATCTGCTACTTTGAATAGTATGTTGTCGGATAACTCTATGGGATATACTGTGAACTATGATGCGTTCACACAAGCGCCGACGTCATCTGGGATGCCGCTGGCCGGTACTGCATATTCTGGATATCATTTGGGGTAAACTTGCATTTGGGAGGATATACACGATTATATTTTATATTATGTCATAGTGTACTTTGTTTGTATCTATATGCAACCAAAGATTTTGTAATACTTTCTTCTCTCACTTTTGAGTTGGTTTACTTCTCTTGTATGGACATGTATTCGGAATCGCTGTCTCCAAGACAGATTCCAAGTTGGAGTCTGTCAACTAGGCTTGAAGCCTGTGCTTCAGGGCAGAATTTGGAACTTCCAAGCTAGGCGCAACATAATAACGAGGCAGTGATTTATACTTGATAAAGTTCGCGAGAATATCCAACGTAGTTGAGAAAGTACTATTTTCTGGTACTATTATCTCAACTACCCAGGTCATGGAAATAGCCTATTTCTATGTACTACATAACTCACGGCTGCAGCTCTAACATCTTCGGCCCGTACACAATAACCAACTCCTACCTCTTTTCCACTCACATCGAGCTCGAGTATAGTCAAAACAACCCAGAGTTTATTTTCTTTACGGAAGAACTGCCTCATACGTGACCATCATCGTTGTGTATTGTCTCGGAGGCTTCCGTAGGCCAACAGCTAGAGCCCGGAGAAAAGTGGACACTGACGCCTAGGACGATGGAGAATCCCTTCAGAGTCTGCTCACTAGTATTTTGACAAGTTTACATGAAGATAGTTTATGTTAATGCCGAACCATTTACTGCTCCAAAACTTTAGACCTGTGCCATCTCCAATCGGAATTGAAGTTAGTTGCAGTGCTTCAGCACTGGAATGAATGAGCCGCACAGCTGGCGCTGGCACTGCCATAGCAGCATGTTTGGTTTCTCGATGAAAATTTTCGTACAAGATAAGATATTCCAACTTAATAAGTGGCAGTTTCAAGTGAACTATCTTTTGAAATATCGAAAAGCTTTCAAAGTTTTGCTTGATTCTAAAAGGGTGCAATACTCTTACTGGTTATAGTTACTGGTGGGTTGGGAGGACGGATGTTGCTTCGAATAAAATTACATTTTCGATCATAACACTCTATAAAAGGGTATCCAAGCAGAATAAAAAAGGTAGAGTGAGATCTCTTTAACATTAGATTAATGTCATTGACCGGACAGAAAATAAAAAAGTAGTAAGTGTGGGAAGACGGGACTGAAAAAGGTAGGGGGAAAAGGGCGTCCCATTCTGTCTTCAGAAGTTCATACAAGAAACCACCATTTCAAGTGTCCAAAAATAAGGTATATGCACAAGATAATTTGCGGGGTATTCGCAACGGCTCTCAAAACGCTATTCCATTGCGGCGTGAAAAAGGCCCTTCAGATCCAATGAGATAGTTAAATCTATTGGAGACTGAATTTACAGGTTGTCACCGAGGGTCTTGACGACGGCACCGACGGGGGTACCGACGGTGGGGAGGCCAAGGCCAGCGACGAGAGCGGCAACCTCAGGGGAGAGCTTGATGAGCAGAGCGGAGCCATCGTTGTGGGTGATGGTGAGGAGGTCCTTGGTAGGGCCGGAGATGTGCTTGACGAGCTCACCGACGGAGGAGGCAGTCTTGACGATCTGGCCAGCGGGGACACCAGCGGCGGGGAGACCAAGGCCGGACAGGAGAGCAGTGACGGGGGCGGACAGCTCAACGAGAAGCTTCTCAGCGTTCTCACCGGTGACGGTCAGGGTGCTCTTGACGGGGTTGGCGAGGTCACCGACGATGTTGCCAGTGGGGAGGTCACGCTTGAGGTTCTTTCCGAGGACAGCGACGACGGTACCGACGGGGACACCGACGGTGGGGAGACCGAGACCAGAGACGAGACCAGCAACCTCAGGGGAGAGACCAATGAGCAGAGCACCAACATCAGCACCGACGACGGTGACGAGACCATCAACAGCGGGGCCGAGACCGGTGACAAGGTCACCAAGACCGGAGGCGGAGGCAACGATGCCACCGAGGGGAGCACCGAGAGCGGGGAGACCAAGGCCGGAGACCAGGGCGGTAACCTCAGGGCTCAGCTGGATGAGCAGAGTCTGCAGGTTGGGGCCAGTGACGGCCAGGATGTTGTTGACCTCAGGGCCAAGGTCCTGGACGACGTGGCCGGAGGAGCCAGTGAGCTTCTCGGCAGCGTTGGAGGGCTGAGGAAGGTTGAGAGTCTTGGTCAGGTCACCAATGGTGGAGACAACGGGCAGCTTCTCGAGGGAGAGCTCCTTGGTGATGTCACCGAGCTTGAGGTCCTTGGTGATACCACCGAGGCCAGCGAGCTTGGAGAGGTCACCGAGCTTGGCAAGGTTGGTCAGGTCGGACAGACCGGGGATGCCAGCGGGAGTAGGGGCGGCGATGGCAGCAGTGGCCATGGCCAGGAGGGAGATGAAAGAGGCCTTCATTGTGATGCGGTTAAAAAAGATATTAAAGAATGACTGGAGTCGGATTGACTGAAAGAGTGACTGTGAGGGATGAAGAAAGAAAGAAGAAAGTCAAAAGGGCAGATGCGGCATCAACCACTCTTATACGACCAGGTTTCTTTCTCGCCTCAGGGTTTTCCCTAAAGACCCCCCTAGTAGGGGATCAAATTTCAAAGCAGCGGGTCTCCCATCGAGCAGTTCAGCGCAGATGACCCGGAAGGGCCGTAGTGGGCACCTTGTTCGACCAAACCACTCGATACTCGATACTTCTGTGGAGGCACTGGTGTACAGGGCTCCATAGTAATTGACAAATGCACCCTGGTGGACCAGTCGTCTCCAGCGTGTCAAACCTAATCCAGAAAATCGGGAGCCCATAGGAACCCTGAAGAGAAGAGTCCCTGTGGATATTCCAACAGGGTCT
This sequence comes from Penicillium sumatraense, assembly GCA_020086695.1. Classification (NCBI taxonomy): domain Eukaryota; kingdom Fungi; phylum Ascomycota; class Eurotiomycetes; order Eurotiales; family Aspergillaceae; genus Penicillium; species Penicillium sumatraense. The sequence goes on along the minus strand of JAGIKU010001370.1, from coordinate 869,644 downwards.
GGAAGATATGGGAAATGAAGTTGGGTCCATTATTGCCTCACCAGACATGGGTGGCCCTGTAGAATACGGAGTTCACACTGGCACTAGTGTCGATGTCATTTTGTACTGTATTGTGTACTCCGTATTGGTGTTCAGTCACCAGGGGCAATGGCCATCGTCATAGGATACATTGTGTATCGAATGTACAGAGTTTCTACCCCGAACTTCATCGTGATGCAGCAACTCTATGTTTGTTTTGTACATTGTACGCATCAGAGTCGCACGGACGGATGTGAGATACAGTATGCTGGGACGTTCAGGCACCGGTAAACCCTAATCGAAAAGATTCAACCAGTCAGAGACTGAAAGAGGCACATCTCTCCCATCTTCGATGTCGGGAGATCGAACCGGATATCACCGGAATTCCGCAGGGCGATGAGAGCGAATTCAGTCTTCCAGATGACTAGATTGGGATCAGCAGGTGTAGCTTGAGGGGCGATGGAGTCAAAGGTTCATCACTATACGGGATCGTGGACTGTGGCTGGCTCAATATGAGCTTATATGGGACCACTGGGACCGAATACCTCCGGATCCATCAATAATGCCGTCGATCAAGAGCTTGGGTGTTGTTTAGGGCGGGACCTCCGCTCCTCCGGCAATACTATGGAAAGGTAAACAACACAATTTTGAGACTGAGAATTACTACGGGGTATTGTAAAGTGATCGCCGCTGGCATGGTCTTTGACGGCTTTGACGTGTCTCAGATGTGAACACATCCGGACCTGTCAATTCAGGGGGTCTTCTGGTGTATCCATCTGTCCTTCTGTGTTGTCACTGAATGTTTCGGAGGAAGAGAAAAGAAGAGTAGCGGGTCGACGATCAGCTCTGCAGTGCCTTGAGACAAGTGCCGAGAGGCGCAAAGTGTACTCCGTACTTTTCTTTCTGTCCGAAAAAAAAAAAAAAAAAGGTACGAGAGCAGAGTGGCGCAAAGTAAGCCATCACAGCCAACCAACGTGCCGCATTCGACAGATGTCGATCGACCCACGCGGCGATGAAAGAACCGGTTATGCTTACCCGCCAGGGGAAATTCGAAAAGAACGAAAAGAAAACAAATAAAAATCGTCATCGGGTAAACTCAAATGATGGCATTGGACAAGAAATGACGAGAAATGACCCTGATTTGCCCTGTGGATTTTGGCTTTGGGGTCCTTTCGGGCCTTAACTGCCTCCACTTGCCCTCCTCGTCAGGGCAGTCAACCCTGAGATCCACTTAAGTCCCCCTTTGGATGACTCTGACTCCACTGGATGGCAGGGGTAATCCATACACACACCGACTCCAGAGGACCCTAAGTGATTGCCTTCCCCCGGAACCACTAGAAAGCTCTTTGGGGAGGTCTTGGGAGGTGGGAGAAGGGGGAAGCCAAGTGGATGAGTCCGCCACCTCAAATTTAGGGCACGCCACCACCGGCAATTGAAAAGAGTATCTCAATAGCGCGCTAAAGCTTGGTGAACTATCTCCGTCATGTCGACATAGTCTTGATTGGAGATCTTTCGATTAAAATTCTTTGTATGCGAGAATTCAATAGTGTCCTGAGTCAGAACATCATGCACATCACGACTCCGTAAACCGTTGACTTCTAACGTTCACGCTGTACTACAGCATGGTTCCAGTCCTGCATGGAACATTCGATTGACCCTTTTCCCCCAAGGCAGACAAATCCCCCAGTGGACGCTCCGGAAATTCCCCGGCCACGCTAGTGGCGCTAAGATCGCCCTGTCTGTAGACTAAACAGACCATCCTAATCTCCTTAGACTCCGCTGGGCTTACTTCCCTCGATGACCATCGACGAATTAACCATGGTTGAAAGACAGATCGAACGATAGAGTTTGGCTCCAATTCAGCCATAAGGATGTATATTCCGTAGGATACTGCCAATGCTATTCGATTCATATCTCCCAACTCTTTCACTTCCCAGATCTTACTCAACACTCATCTCAGCCGCTCCACTTCCCTTGTTTTCGTCCGCGGAATTGTTGCTATCTCTTTGGGTCAAAGTCGACAATTGTGTCCACAGTTCGGTCTAGCTCTTTACTAGCTCTTGGAAATACCATGCCTCCTCGTGTTTCCCAACACAACAAACTATACTCCGTCCATAGTCTCTTCTTGGATGGTTATAATTTGAACCTAGTGGAGATTGCCGCCACTTTGAGCAAATTAGTCGCAGAGAATAATAATATATGGAGTAGTAAACTCATTAATGAATATTAACTACAGTTCATTCAATATTAAAATAAATAGTTCAATTGATAGCCCTGGGCGCAATTTCTAGAAAACGCTTGCGCTGAAAGTGTATCTTCTGGATGATGATCACTGGACTGGGTCAGCACGGCTGAGACATGAGCAACTCGACCCAAGACGGGATCATTCCCGATATCTCTACTCCGTACAGAAGGCTAGCGCTTTCCGATGGATCTCGATCGATTTTGCATGGTACTTTATGTAGCTTATCCGAGGTTTAGAGCCATGTCAATGGATTTCCACTGTATATCAAATTTCACATGTTATTCTACCACACCGAAAGACATACAATGAATTGTTGAAGACTCGGCTTGCCGGAATCACGCCATGTACTCCGTACCACGCAGCGGAAGGGATTTACTAACCAGGAAAGTGGCCCTACTGAGAGCTTTTCAGTGAACTCCATCGAGCGGGTCGAAGATGCGTTGGGTTGGTTCCGCATCGTGGTGATGGGTAGGGTTTTCCGGCCAATGCCTCACTCAGCTCGGACTAGGATTTCCTTGTCAGTTTCCGACACGGGAGTTAGGGTTTTTGTACGGAGTAGGCTGAAAGTTCATCAGAACCTTATGAATAACTGCAATACCATATGTATGGAAAGTTCGGTACTCCGCAAATAGAAAAAGAATCCATATCAAGGCAGTCATCCCCCATGGAATTGGTTCAGAAATCTGGTTTCTGTTGGCCTAATGTGGTCATCATTGTGTCTACGGAGTATTCCGTACAGACTACCGATTACTAACATTACTAAATACATCCCAGGTTTGCCTTACCTCACGGCACAGCCTCATTTCCCTAGTGAGGGGAGCTGAGCAATGGGGTATGGTGGGCGGCACAAACTCTGCTCACTAGCACTCCTCTCGCCCGACGGCCCCAATTCGTCTTTTCGCCCCTACTGCTCCATTCTGTTCCCCAGGTGGCTCGTATTAGCCGGCATGGGCTTGGCTAGTAGCGTTCATCGGAAATTTGACGAATAGCGCTCTGCTTGAGTAGCTTCTATGGTATATGGCGGACAGATATCTATGAGGATGAACATGATTGGGTATTGCCAGGCCTTATCTCTTTTATTATCTGGTGATGGCTGCTTTGGATGTTTTGACGGAGAAGGACTTGGGGATCAGCTAGAGCCTGCTGCCATCTCAAAGGAGCTAGTTGATCCCGCTTGGCCCAAGGTATGTCCTGACACTCCCGTTGCTCTGCAAACATGCCAGGCCGGATGCTAATTTGTAAAAACCCAAAATAGTCATTTATGCTCGCTAATATTGAACAAACAATCACATGTAAAACGAATGTTGCATGGATAGAAACTGCTAGTCGCCGTATAGTAAGAATACGCATACTTTCTTATGAGAATTCGCTTCGACGCCGATATTCTGCACGTCATTATTACGGAGCAAGATTGCAACCTGTCGACCTTTGTCATGAATTACTAAAAGCCCAGTATCTCTTTGAAAGACATTCGACTAGATGACAGATGCAATCCTCATGCACTATCACACGATCCGAACACATTCTTCGTTGAAACTAAGAATGAAGTTAAAATCCCCCACAATCAACGACAGCAACCATGACTCGTTTCCCTCCACCATGACCACACTTTGATTTAACCAGCCAGCGAACGAATTAACCAGATACACAAGTCCACGAGCTTAATCCCGGAGCCAATGCCCTGCCACTGCCACTGCCCATCGAATTATTCCGATAGAAACTCCAGCCATCAACGCGACGTATACACCCGAGGTCCGGCACTACCACGGGAGTGGGACAGACCCGACCGAAATCAATGAAAAATATGATCATGATAATCTAGTTTATTATCTGGAGAGGGAAGAGGCTTCGATTCAGATCCAGAGATAGATATCTCTGCAAATCATTCAGAGATCGTAGCAAGGGCATGGATGAAGCAACATGGGACTATGGCCATATTTCCATGACACTGGCAGGTGGGCGAAGATTCGCTATGGAGTTCAAGGTTACTTGGAAATAGGCACTCCCAAATGCCTATTTGAAGGTTCTGAATTGAATTTGGGCGAAATGAAATTTTCTCTCAGACCGCTGGATCTCGAGTGCTAACTTACCTTGGAAGATTTCCATACCATTAACATCTTCAACGCACGCTGTACTACACAGCGTGCGTTGAAGATGTTAATGGTATGGAAATCTTTACTCCTGCGCAATACATACTATTTATATTAGAAACGTTATTTGAATCAATTTTAATCACTTTGTGAGTATTCAAAAGCCAATAAAATATACTATGGAGGTGAAACTGGGCGGTTTCCAAAAAATCCATCGCATTTTGATCAGATTTATGTGGATATATATCTAGCATCATAGTCGTACTACGACTATGATCTTCCATGCCAAAATGCCCACGCCCAATCGAAAAATCAACCCAAATTTTTTGTTTGAACTTTCACTGCCCTAAAAAAACATCAAATATCCCCGAAAATAAAATATTCAAGGCCTATCCAGCTGTTATGGTTGTTTTTACCTTTTGTTAGAATCAGGGTAGAATGTGGAGACTTGGAAATCTCCCAACCACACATAGGAATGTCATAGCTAAGTTGCTACTGATAGTAGTTAAATCTAGAGATTCAGAATTATCTAAAAGGTTAAATAAATGTTCTTGGGAAATTTGTTCATTGGGATGGATATGACTACCTAGTCATAACTTTGTAATCTAGGTTGATCCTGATAAATTGAAGTTTATAAGTTTATCAGGATCCTCACCAGAGCCAACATGGGACATGGATATCGATCGCACAATATGATTATCGCAAAGCTTTGGAAATACGAAGTATATAACAAAGTTGCTGCGCGAGTAGATTTGAAAGTATATACGAGCATATTTGGGACCAAAGGATAATTAGGGTTGATGTGTATGATGATAAGTTCGAGGTTGGGAGTTGTATATTTGCGGGTTCCCGCATGTGGGTATTTCCTGGGACAAGAGCTACTAGGAAAGCTTTGAAAGTACTACTTGTACTGCAATATTAGTGGAAAACGATCAAGTTTTACTAAGACTAGTATAATAGTTGTATATATTATTGAATTGCAAGACAGATAGTGGCATTATGTATTAGGCTACCGACTGGATAAAATCATACTCATACAACCAAAAGAAAAAAACAAACTGCATGGGGGGAAATCATAAACCAAAATCCAAAAAGACAAAGTAGATAAATACCGACAGAAAGAAAATCAATGCACTAGGGGGTGTGGGGTAATACAGACAAGTGGCATGCATATGTCGTATTTGCAAATACCACGGCGAATATCTCGTAGGTAGCACGCTCGCTGTACTTTCATTTCATTTCCAATCCGCATTTTTTTAATTTAAGCGACCGAGGTCGAGCCGTTGGTGACGTGGGTAGTACCATTCGTAGCACCGTTGGTGGCGGTCTTAACTCCGTCACTGAGGTGGGAGGTCTTCTCGTTGACGAAAGCTTGGTCGACTTCGTCGGAGAATCCGCGAGATGGGTAGCCGTCAACCTTGGTGCCGTTGGTGGCATTGGCAGCAGCACCAGAGACACCGGCGGCGGCGGCAGTGTCGGCGGCACCGCCGGCACCAGCAGAGGCGACGCCGTCAGCGGTGGTGTGTGTCTTGCGGGTGACTGGACCTTGCGAAGGGATGTCGCTTGATTCGGAAGCCTCGCCGATGCTGAAGATGGGTGACTCCCAGCGCTCACCCTTGGTGGCGAGATCAGCGTACTCGGTGGCCTTGGTGGAGATACCGCCGGGCAGCTTGATGTCAGGGAAGATGGAATCGTTCAGAGTCATGACGGTTTGAACCTTAGTGTCACGCTTGACGGCACCCTCGGCCTGCTTAGCCTTGGCCTGGGTACGGGCACGAATGGCATCGGCGTAGCGGGAGAAGATGCTAGGAGCGTTCTCGGGGTCCTCACGGGCGGCTTCCTGGGCTTTCTTGGCCTCGCCGTGGATCTCATTGGCGAAAGCATCGCCGTCAGCGAAGGCCTTGCGGATCTGTGCCTCGACGACCTTCTGCAGAGCGGGGCGGACGACACGGAAGAGCATGGGCTTGAAGGTGGCGAAGAGAACCTTGTGGCTGGACTTCTTCAGCTTGATGTCCATGTTCTTGATGTTCACGGAAACCTTGTCAAGCTTGACGAAGTGCTGCTTGTCACCCTTGCCAGCGGTGGATGCGGCAATCTTGAAGCTGAAACCTTCACCCCCGAGAAGGATGTCCATAACACCAGTGTCGGTGATTGAGGGGAAGCCCTGCTTCTTCTTGATGTGGTAGCTAACATCACGGAGATCGGCCTGGATTCCGGAGGCAGCAATCATGATCTTGTTATCACGCTTGTTGGTGACCTTCTTACGTCCCCAGCGGAAGTAGTTGTCGCTGCCAAATTCGACGACGTTGGGCATCAAGTTGTCACTCTCAATGACCAGGTTCTCAACGACAACATCCACCATGGGGTCGGAGACCTCGATACGGGGAATAGGAATGTAGCGGACATTCTCGACGATTCCGGGGAGAATGACATCGCGGATATCCTTGAGCAGGTGCTTCTTGAAAACAACCTTGCCCTCGGTATCACGGCCGAGATCCTTGAACAGTTTCTGGATCGACTCAGCGAGAGCCTTATTCTGGGGGTCCTTGTCGAATTGCTCGGCAAGGAACTTGATCTCGTCGACAATGCGATCGCTGTGGGAGCGGTAGCGCTCGCGAAGAAGGTAGCGGCCCTTATCATACAGCACGTTCCACTCGCGGTTGCTCTCCTCCTCCATGATGAAGCCCTGCTCACGCAAGCACTTACGGATGTAAGTATCAATGTTGGAGAACCAGCCACGGAGCTCGGGATCCTTGTCGGCATCACGGTAGATGTTGTTGAGAGAGTCGAAGAAGTCGGCCAACGAGGTGTTGTTGGCGAAACGCTCAATCAGAGTACGGAGGTTGTACTCGACAGCCTTGACGCTGTCCGTAGCGCGGACATCGCGAACAGCGGTGCCACTCTGGCCGGTAGCGGTCTTGGTGTGGCCGGCGTACTTCTCAGCCAAAGTAAGAAGAGTCTCAATGGCTTGCTGGTAGTCGGCGTGACCCTGAACCTCGATGACCATCTTCTTCAGGCGCCAGATAGTCTGATCGCGGCGCTCCTTGGGGATCTTGTCGGAGAGATACTCCTTGGTCTGGTTGGCCAGCTTCTTGCGACGGCTCATCTCGGACGGGCTGACCGAAGAGGCATCAGCGGTGCCAGTCTCAGACTCGGCAACGGATGGGGAGGCGACGCTAGACTTGTCCTATTCAATTTATTAGAGCGGATTGAGGGAGCGATCGAAGTCAATATGCCTTACACTCTTGTTCTTCTTGAACTTGCCCTTGATATCATCCTTGGAGATATTGGGCTTCTCGTGCCAGGTGTTCTCCTCAGCAGGCTCATCGATCTGGGCGAGCTTCTCCTCAGAGGGGCGAACCTGGTTGGCGGCCTTTTGGGAAGCATCGGCAGCAATGTCGCGGATCAAAACGGTAGCATCGCTCACTATTGAATTGTTAGGAGACGTTGCATATGGCCAATTGAGTATCAAAACATACAGATCTTGCGGAACTCTCCGTTGGTGATGAGCAATGTACCCAGGGTCTTCAGACCATCGGCGGCCTTGCTAGCATCTTGCTTTCCATCCTCCTTGGTCACAGGCACGTTGGGGGCCTTGGCATCACCGGCGGAGATCTGCTGGGCTTGCCAAATGAAATCCTGAAGCAGCTCACCATCGTTCTTAGACAGCAAGAGCTTCTTAGACTGGTCGATGACATCGCGCAGGTCCTTCACCAGAACTCTACCCTCGGAAGAGAGCTCCTTGGGTGGAGAGGAGAGGGCCTTAGAGTTCAAGGCAGAGTTAAGAGCAACATCGCACTGCTTGTTTGAGGGGAGCTTGCTGTTCTTGAAGGCGTGGAAGATTCCGAACAACTGCAGCTTCGCATTGATATCCTGCTCCTTTTGCTTCACGTCGGTAGGCTTGTTGACAGACATGATGGAAAGAGTCGTGACAATCGTAGAGTAAGGATCGAACACCGACAAACGGCAGTAGGCAAGAGTAGTATAGTATTACTGAACCAAGGGGGTTAGCGGCATGCTCTGAAGAAACGAGTTTGCAACAGCAGCAACAAACAGCAACCCAATTGATGAATTAACTGTACGTACCAGGGGAATTGGAATAATTAGGAATTATTTGGGGGGATTGTTGATAGTACGGGACCCTTGAAAGGTAGAAAGGAATCAAGGGGTTGGGGGGGTATCACAAGAATGAAGGGGAAGTACTAAGAGAGAAAGAGGGAGAGGAGAAGAGGAGAGAGTCCCAACGGTAGGAAGGGATGACGAAGGAATTAAATATGAACTTGCACAGAGGGAGAGAAGGCGGTACTTGCAAATTGCTATGATGTTACACTGTGCTTGAAGTACCTTCCAATACTTTCTGATCACTACTCGAAAAGGGCAGTTTGGAACAAAAAAAAAAAGGAAGGAGCGACGCGGGCTGTTTCCTTGACGCAAGTTGTGACGTCACTCTGTCGTTGGACGCGGACTGCGATTCCCTCCCAATTGAACAGATTCTGCCCAATTCGACCTCTTGCCGAGTGTTTGCTTCTTCCGTTTTCATTCTGTCTTTGCTTTTCTCTGCATATTCGATGGCTTACACTGCGTAAGTACAGTGTAGCTATGAATGAAGTACCCCGTACATTCTGATATTCTGCCTGTGGCATCAACATCCACTCCCCACGGCCTCCATAAGGCTGTTGAGTTTTCCAGGCTCCCGGATCACAACGATCGAGTCATAGACGCCACTAGTCTGTTGGGTCTCCTCTGCGTTAAGCCACATCGAGCTCCCTGATCTGCAAAATCCTCTCCTGGAGCTCCAAGTCTTGGCATGCACGCGCGCTCTCCGTGGTTCCACGGTCCCCCCTAGTGGGTCGCAGCCCAGCTTCGACAAAGCGTGGTCCTGAAACCAGAATGATCTGAGATCCTCCGCATCAACTTGACGTCAACTATGCGTCGCTCGAGATGACATGGCACCATTCATACATCGAATTGAACTCACTTCAATCAAGAAGCCGCGTACCTACCCTACAAGGGTATATGGCACAATGATTGTCGTCAATACATATGTCCTGTAGAAGCACCCCCTCTCTGTCCCTTGTCCCTCCTCCCTCTTTGGGGTCCCCTGCGCTCAAACTATTGATTCACGGAGCGGGTGTTACTCCGAAAGATCAGCATGCAACTCCTTCTCTTGTTTGCTGATTTTTCTGATTTCATGACACAGCCACGCAAAAAAAGAGAGTGGGGACCTCTGATCGGGTCTCTTTCATGCCCCTGCACTGGGGGAAAGAGCAAAGAGATGACTGCAATTGTGGCTACGGGGGCTGTGCAGATACTACGACGGCGTTGTCCGTTCTCTGAAGATCTCTACAGAATATCCTCATTGGGCTAAGTGTTCCTGTTTTGACAAATCTTTGATGGTGCTCTCCAAGGTTCTACCATGTGGGTTTAGCTTAATGGAAAGCTACTATTACCCACAGTGGAGTGCTTTGATCCTCCAGATGATCGATATCTCCTTTTCGCTCTCTCTTTCGTATTCCCGATCTAGTATTGGTTCCATTAAACTCGGTTGGATTAAGGAAAAACAAGCTCCAGCAGGCGAGAATGCCGTCCTTCTCGGAATGGAACCTCGAGGAAATCAGGCCACAGAATTTACATGCAGATTAATGATCCACAAACGATTGTACTAATGTATCGCCATTGGACGATCATTTGTTGATTGGTTGGAAACTTTATACACAGTCCATCGTCCAACCCCAACCCGTCAATCCTTCAAAACATTCTCCCACTCGACTTTCTGCATGACATGTGATACCTCACTTATTGGTACCTAGCCACACAGTACCTAGCCGTGTTTCGACCAGTATCGTCGAGCGTCATCGACAACGCGCTTTTCCCATCCCTCGCGCGCCAATGGCCCTATCACTTCGACAGCTGTCTGCCCGGCCGCGAAGACATCGCGACAAGGAAGGTCCAATGTGAGATTTTCGGAATTTCCTGCTCCGATCAATTCTTGCAATGTTTTCTCGGAGGCCAAGTACACCAGTCGACCGATATGCGCCCAATAAACCGTCCCTGCACACATGGCGCATGGCTCCCAGGTCGATATCATGGTACAACCAGCGAGATACTCCCAGGAGTAGTTGTCTGCAGCATTACGGGCGAGCTCGCATTCAGCATGACGGACGTGTGATAGTGATAACGATGACATGAGCTGTGTGACATTGTCTGGGGCTAGTAGGATAGCCGCAAAAGGTCTTTTTCCATGGACATCCTGGCCAGATTGCTGGAGGGCCAAGCATCGGGCCGCACCATCATCTAACTGTTCAGCAGTCAATGGGGAAAGAGAAGCCGATACCGTCATGGTCTTGTTATTATTAAGATTGGCTTGAAAAAAGTGAATGATCTGATATTGATCTTACAAGTGGGTGCAGGGCCGCATATATTGCTAATTCATAACTCGTAGCCAAGCACACGGCGGCCTCCGACGATAAAGGCGGGGGAATTACTCTCCCTCATCCGATGAACAACAATATCTACTAATAGCCTAGTCGACGTATATTGCAAAGAGAACTGTATGATTTATGATGTTCTGCAGGATAATAAAAATATTTGTCTCTTGAATTTTAATATAGAATACCATACAATATCCAGACGAGAATTTGAGACCTGACATTGACAAGCTTCGTTCCAGACATCAGGTGTACCTGCATCAAGATGTTCCATAAACAGGAATTAACATGAAGAATAGAGAGTAGAAAAAGCAACCTTTCGGGCAACTTCCATAGTTACTCAAATTGCGATTTAGTAAATCTCCTGGGCCAAACACAATGACTGGTTTTTCTTTTGGCTCTATTGGTCATATTGGTTCTTCAACAGCGTCGTCATGGAAAATAGCACAGATTTTGTATCTGGCATTTAGCGTCTGAGTAGCGGACTCACAGAGGTCTGTCAAGCTTTGAGGCATTGACTGACTTTTTTGAACAGGCCATTTTGTCACCATGACAAAATCAGGCATTGTGAATCACAATGTTGCCTTGACAATTTCCAGAAATGTTAGAGTCCGCAAGGTCAAATTGGTGACTAGGTTTTTCTGATTAAGCGAATCGCAAGCCCAACCAACGCTGCTAGCCTTGATGCGGAACTCTCATAGCAGACCCCAGATGGCCTGGATTTGAGATGTCCCACTCAGGTCATTCTGTTCGTGAATATACGACGCTGAGGGGGCATCTCGCTGTCCAGTCTCGTTGAGGTAATCAACAAAACGATTGAAGGACGGGTCTCTGTCGTAGCGCCATTCGTGTGGGTACACCCTTTTGCGGAGATTCTTTACATATTCATCGAACCTGACCAATTGCTCTGATGCGTCGCTCTTCTTTCTCAACAATATGACAGTTCGCATCCGGATCTTGTCATCAATGACGACCAAGGCATATTCAAAACCTGAAATAGTTCGGCCTCCCTTGTCAACCCAGCGCCCTGCAGGACGGACCTCTTGGATATCGAAATGAAAGAAGTCCCCTGCCTGGAGTGTATGTCCCTGCTTAGCCCTCGAAATAACTTTCTTCGACTTGCCCAGGGCACACGCCTTGCAATTGAAGTCCTCGTTTTTAGCCTCTAAACCCATGCCTTTGATAGTTGATTGAGCTTCGGTAAGCCAGGATGATCCAAACAGCGATAGACCAGGTGAAGTGGTACTGCAGTGGCGGCCACAATGTCCTCTTTCAATCTGCTTTGGAGGTGCGAAACGAACGGGACGCCGACATGGAAGAAGGCTCGACCACACCAGGTGTCGTCAACAAGGTCATGAAGAGAGAAATCCCTGTCGCTATAATAGACATCGATGTGTCGACGCAATTTGCAGGGGCTGAGGAGGTTGAACCTCGTTTCCGGTGAGTAATATGCTTCGAAATTGACCTCATGGACCGATCTTTCCAACTTCACCTTGCCAATGCCCTTCGCCGAACCAGATCTCATCTATTCGGGCAAGGTTCATATTGTTTTGCACGACATGTTCTATTAAAATTCAGTTAGACACCATGTGAGTCAAGCATATAGTAAGGATTTGGCCACAGATCTCATTAGCTCGCAGGTGAGACACAGTGCTAGAATTTCAGTCCGTTCCAGATATTGGGCGATCATCCAGAGAACCTCCACCGGGAGAAAGAGGAATGCTGCTGAAGCTATTTCTTCAGAAGAAAACTCGCAGGAGACGAAAGCAAATATCGGATCTTTTTCCAGAATGTCAAAAAGAGAAGTGAAAGTTGTGGGTTCTTCGCCAGGTGTTTATGTAGACTGGCCTATAGCGGGTCCGTCTTCGTGGGCCTCAAATCGCATCGTTGATCGCATCGTGCGACTCAAATCATGACGCAGAGGTTTCCACGTCCAGGATTTCTAGACATTATTTTTTCCATAAAAACCAACTCACAGATCTGACGATCCATCCATTGAACTTTTTGACGATGTCACTCATATATGGTGTTTCTCACCATCTGGTCCACGCGATTCCAAAAACTCCAAATTCCCTCTAGCTCGCGGGCATGCTCTGAACAACATAAATCCTAGGGAATAGTCCGTTCTTTGATACATGTGTCGGTGGCTGCCTCACAATAGCAACTGTCTGTGGAAGTATATAGTGCCTCAAGAAGAATCATATCAAACAGTTTTCTGGGAGGCCCGAGTGAAAGAGGACTCTTCAGCGGTGTCGGTGAAACTGCATATCATCGATTGCAAAGCCTCAGTCATTGTTGCCGGGGCCGCGTCTCAGGGTACATGCATTTTCAATCAAGTTCTGAAATGAATGCCTTCGGAATAATATACACTGAAATCGATATCATGAAACAATCCAAGGTGAATCAGTAGCACGATGTACCCAAGAAAGTGATGAAACTCCGTACACTTCCAGATTAGGCACAACTAGAAAAGTGAAACGGACAATGTTGCTGTAAAGCTTTCACTAGACATCTGAGTTTCAGGATGTCTCTGAAGTCGCTTCTTTTCCTTTTCTTTTGCGCTGCTTGGTTTGCTTGCTCCTTTGCTGTGCATATCGGTCGCATTGCTCGCTCTTCTGTTTCTTTCTTGTCCTTTCATTTTCTCTTTCATGTACCAATTGACCTCCTCAGTCTCTACGAGCTGGAGTCACTCATCACGCCAATGGTACGTTTGTTGACTTCATCTTACTCAGTGGCGACGGGCTGGAAAGATAATCCAAAAGCACTCCCGAAGCACCAATCCGTGCGTCTTTGTTTGGACGGCTGCACCTGAAAATTTGCACCAACCCAGCAGCGAAAAGTGCTAGAGACAAGGCGCAGCGGGAGATTCAAATAAAAGACACCCCCAGCTTTACGGAAAGCTTCTTGAGAATGTCTTTCCCATGAGAAGCGCAAAAGGCAACCCATCTCTGTATTGGCAAAATGCCTGGTGTTGAATGGTTAGCATTTCAAATTATTGCTCAAGCAGGGTCATATAATACCTTGCCAGAAGGTTCTTGCATATCTGGCACTCATGATTTGGCCATTTTCCATCATGGATCTGCTCGCCACGAAGTCTGTCCAACGATCTACTAAGATCTTGGCCGATACAGCCACTGTTTGAGTGGTCTAATGTAGACCCTTTGCCAGAAGAAGCTTCTTGCTTTCAAGATGGAAGCGACGAGATTGAAATACTTAGTAAGAAAAGAAAATAGTTGAAGACTTTCGAGATGTAAACATTGATTGTTTATTGACTATTGGACCTAGGGTCACTCCTTCCTTTTTTTTTGTGCCACCAAGTTTCAAGTTGGAAGGAAGGCATGACCCTCGCATACTGTTAGTAAACATGGCACGTTCATTTTGGTGATCAGACAATTCATTTTATTCTATTGTGCAATTCTTCTGGTTTGATTATGACATTGTCGGGTTTTAGTTGCACCGTGGATGGGAAGTCCTTCGTAGTCAACGGAATACTTGTTAGGGCAAGACTCCAAGTCAGAAACAATGGATCAAATTGAGAATAGATCTCTTGGGAAGAGTACCATATTGTAATAAGACTACTCACATCTTAATACTTAAATAATTTGATCTTAAATTGGCTGCCTGTCTGATGTCAAGTGGAAGTGGAGTGGAAAGTGGCCGGCGAGAGTTCCGCGCCTTGGCAGACATCACATGTATGGATCATGAACTGGAGCTCTTGTGGGAACAACTGCAGGTACATTACCTACCAGATTTGTAGTTCGTATCAAGTGGAGCGAGATTATACGAAACTTAAATGGTCGCTATCAATGAAATTTTTTTATCTTCTGCTTATACTATAGCCAGATTGGCACGAGGTTTCATGACAAGACATTGAACTAATAATAGAATTTTTATGGACTCTATTCCATGAGTAGTCTTAAAGCACATGTCTATTTAGTAGTATATACACATAATATTGTTCTTCATACAAAAGTTCGTTATAGACAGAATTATATAAAATTTAATTTTCATCATCGTAGCAAACCAGGACTCGAATCCGGCGTCGCAGTCTCACTAACCCTCGGATCAGAAGATAACTTCGACGAAGCCCTCGTACGCTGCAACGCAATATTTTCCGGATCTTCCCATATTCGCGCCTGACTATCACTATCAGCAGGATGATCCAGCTGCTGATTCGGATGGCGGGAAAGATCGACAAAATCCGATAAATCCGTCGGATTGGAATTTGTGCTTCCGAATTTTTGAGTCGTTGCGTCGACTAATTTGCCGAGGATGGCGTATTCTAGTTTCAATTTCACGCTGTAGGCGAATGCTTTGAGTGTGACGTGGACGTCGAAGAGGCCGGAGTACTGTACGCCGATGATGGCTGCGTCCATGCAAATCATTGCTAAGTTGACGACGAGGAGTTGGACGAGGGTTCCGCGGTAGTTCCCTCTTGGACGGAGGTTTAGGAGTCGGACGGCTTCCCAGGAGTATATCATTGAAAGGATTGCTTCTTGGATTGAGAAGGCGATTAATTGGATTCGTTCGAAGATGTTGAAGGCGGGTGTGAAGAGTTCGGATTTATTGGAGTGGCTGCCTAGTTCGAGGACGGAGGCCGGTACGTGGAAGATGATTGCGTCGACTATAATCATTGCTAGGAGCCAGCGCAGAATTGTTGGGCTGTGGACGACTAGATGGAGTCGGGACCAAAGGACGAGCGATTGACCGGTTACCATGCACACCCATGCGATCAGCTCCATCGCCACGGAGAAAAGGCTGTTATAGACATTGAAGATGATGAGAAGATATCCCAGGCCGAAGGGGATGATGGCGATGGAGGAGATGAGGAGACACCAAAAGTAGCAGCCGCCATATCGTTTGAAAGTGGTGAAGCAGAGGACGATTAATTCTAACGCATTATACCAGGCGATTGCCGTGAGACAAGTGACAGCAATTCGCTCAGCCAAGTGATCGGTAGTCGCACGTTCGGCTAGGCCGTAGTTGCTGCCGGAAATGTTGCTGATGGACATAAGGGCATATTCTCTGCGCCTGCGGATGTGGAGAACTGGGTATTTGGGATTTGAGAGGCGCGCGACGGCAGGTTTAGTAAGATTACAAGAGATTCATCGGGGTGACAGTGGTGACTTGGAGGTCAATGGCGAAGTCCAAGTTTATAGAGAGGGAGAAGGAGGAGGAGTAGAATTAGGATGGCATAAGGAAGAAAAAGACTCGAAGTTACGAGTACAGAGTACGGAGTACAGAGAGATGAGATGTGAGGCGAAAAAGGTACTCCGTACTCTCAAGGGGCGGAGAAGAGATAATAGCCGACCCCGTAGTAGTCGATATACAAGAACGATAATTGGTGTGGATGGGGCAAAATGTGGGGAAAAAAGGCGACGGCAACTCGAGGACGAACGGCGATTGGTGAACCACGTGAGGGGAACCCAACCTCTCGGAAACGCTAATCGCTTTGGCCCCGATAACGGTGAGTGGCGCGAATGAGATTACTCGGAGTATTGTAAGTGAGAGACACTGAATGTCTTGGTACGGAGTATACGGTAGTTGATTGAGTATTTAGTTATATCTTATTGTTCTACTCCGCAGACATTAACCAAGACTATAATCCCAAGTTATACAGAATAAATGAAAAGAACACTGTCAATTGCATGTGAATACAGTGATGCCATTTCCAGCCAATGAGCGGCTGACAGAAGTAGAGATAAGAGAGTCCAGATTATGGCTCTCCTTTAGTAATTCAAATGGACAGTGCAGTTCCTACATAGTGGAAGTGGAAGTTCTCCATAATTATTTCTCTCCAATTTTTGTGCCTCACGAACCATTGCCCCCGGGCGGTGAGGGACAACCTTCCCAGAGCAGTGCCCAACTAAACTTCAGCCAAGACTCCTTTACCCTTAATCTACCCCGAACAGAGTACTCCTTCAGGAGCCCTTCAGGAGTAGTAGTACGTACTCTGTAGGTACAAAACAGCTAAGTTTACTTGGTAGCTTCAGCTTAGACTTTAGCCCAGGATCCCTCAGCGCATACATAGCGGAGAGGATCCGGTAGTGATGCGCACTTTTCAAACATTGACACCGGCGTGCAACTCGGACTCCGGCCGAAACCCAATATACAGAACAGGCCTTCGTACTTCTTATCCGAAGTCAGATTTTTGAGTTTCCCTTCTCCTTGAGTATGTATAACATATGGGAGGAAGTGCGAAGTACCACGGTTGTCAATGCGTGGAAGCTTGATCGAAATTCCACGCGTCTTCCACTGGAACTTTAAGTGGCCCCGTACCTATGGTAACCTTCCGGTTGCGGCTGCCCCTTATCACGCGACACTCTCGTGATGTAATTGATGTTGGAGTATTACCAGACGCATGGCATACTGTGTAGATATCTACTCCAAATGAAGTACACTGACCGCATTACCACGGTTACTGATACTCAAATTGCATTATCAGTTGGATATGTCATTCATGGTCGTCTAAAACCTCGTAGAAAAAGTCTTCTATCATATAATTCGCGGAAACATTGCAACCGTATCGTGCACGACTTAGAGAAACCCAAAGAGAAAGCGTCCTCTATCACACCCTCTCTCTCCATTCTCCTTTTTTTTTCTTTCACAGGCAAATCAAAAGCCCTCTTTACATCTGCTCAAAGTACTTCTCCCAGCCTAGCTCTTGCAGCTTGGTGCCCTTCTTCTCCATGTTCTCAGCACGGGCCTCCTCGGCGTACGCCTCAACCTTGCGCTGGATAGATGGGTCGAAGGAACCCAAGATACGGGCTGCCAGAAGAGCAGCGTTGATGCTGTTATTGATTCCAACAGTCGCAACGGGCACACCTGTTAAAACATAATAATTAGCATTGAAATTCACAAATGAAAGCGACTTGCGACTTGCGACTTGTAGGGAAAACTTACCACGAGGCATCTGCACAATACTGTAGAGACTGTCGACTCCGTCCAGGGAGCTACCCTTGACGGGAACTCCAATAACGGGAAGAGCAGTGTGAGCGGCGGCCATACCAGGCAGGTGAGCGGCGCCGCCAGCAGCAGCGATGATGACCTTGATACCACGTGAAGCAGCTTCGGCCGAGTACTCCGCCATATAATCCGGAGTTCGGTGAGCAGAGGTGATCTCTACAGCGGGTTCAATACCAAAGTAGTTCTGGAGCAGCTTCAAACCGGGAACAAGAGTCTTGAGATCACTGTCAGAGCCCATGACAACCGCAACTTGGGGTGCGGGCTTCGAAGGGCCAGACTTTTGAGCCTTGGTCTTGATGTCAGACCGCTGGGCCCGCATCTCATCCACAACATCAATCAGAGGTTGAATGATAGTCTCGGCCTCGTGCATGGTATCAGCAGTGACAGTAATGTGTCCCATTTTACGTCCAGGCTTGGCGGCACCCTTGCTGTAAAGATGGATGCTGGCATTGGGGATCGAGAGCGCATGCTCGGCGGCCTTGAGGTGCGAGTCGGGGGTGGCACCACCGATAATGTTGAGCATGATAGACGGTTGGCGAATTTCAAGGCTCTTGGCGGGAATGGGGAGGTCCATGATGGCACGGATGTGGCTGTCGAACTGGGAAAGACCGCAACCCTCAATAGTGTAGTGACCGGAGTTGTGAATGCGGCTAGCAAGCTCGCAAAGCATGAGGCTGTTGTCCTCAAGCAGGAACATCTCGACACCAAAGGCACCCTTGCCCTCGAAAGCAGAAACGGCCTTGCGTGCAAGAGCTTGTGCCTCCTTGTTGATAGCCTCCGGGACATTACGAGCTGGTGCGTAGACCAGCTTGCATATTGAGTCCTCTTGGACCGTTTCCACGGTAGGGTATGACAGTACCTCATCCTTGGTCTTGATGACCATTACAGCCAGCTCCTATAAGAGAAAGGGCAGTTAGATATGACGATTCCTAATAGAGAATATAGATCCAAAAGTGGAGTATGCGTACCATCTTGAAGTAGGCCCACTTCTCAGCATACAGGGGCCTGTCCTTGAGAGCCTCAAGAGCTTCAGGGATATCGGCCTTGGAGTTGACGCGGAAGTTACCTGGTAGAGCATCCGTCAGAATCTAATTTTTGAGAAATCAAACACTTCATGATCACATACCACGTCCATCATATGCCATTGTCTTCGACTTCAACATCATTGGGTAACCCAATTGCTCTCCAACCTTAGCCAATTCCTCTGGGGTGTTCTCGACCAATTCACGGTGGTCCGCCATGGGAATACCATATTTGCGAAGGTGCTCCTTTTGGTTGAACTTGTTTTGGATCGTGCGAATTGCTTGCCAGCTGGGCTCGACTCGCACTTCGGAGGCGACTTCCTCGAGGGCATAGGTATCAACGTGCTCGATTTCGGCGGTCATGACGTCGCAGGATTTGGCCAATTGGCGAACAGCCTCACGCTCCTTGAAAGAGCCGGTAACGTGGCCATCGTGGAAACTGATTTGCTTGGCGGGGGAGTTTTCAGCATCCAGAACGTTGGCTTGGATGTTCAATCGATTGGCGGATTCGACAAGCATGCGGCCAAGTTGGCCACCGCCGAGAATTCCCACCTTGGGAGAGTTCCACATTATTGCAGAGGGATGTGAAGGAGGTTGAAAGGAGGCTGAGGGAAAATTGCGGGCGCAACAGGGCAAAACCTGGGGGAAAGAGAGGCAGGCGCAAGACTCATCGTTCCTGCCTTCTTTGCCCCGCCGAAAATTGGAGAGTCACGTGCGCGATTTGCCCCGAGATCGCTATCGATAAGATTTCACTTGAGCCAATCAGAAGCTTTAAATGTTACCGCCCTCAGCTGTGGTTGCCATTCGATGCGCAGCTTGTGCCGCGATTTAGCTATCACCATCACGATGTCTTTGGGTAAGTTGTGCGGCATTCTTCTGATACGTGCTTAGAGCTAATATTCTCGCGATAGATGAGGAAGCTTTGGAAGTGGCCGCCAATGGCGGCTCGATTGAACTGTATGTGTGCAGGTCTGAAACATAAGGGCTTGAAAGACGCGAAACTGATGGTTAATTTCAGAGACAAGTGGGCTACGATGGTCGAACCGTTGCTAGAACGATTGGAAGAGGTATGAAATGTCCGGGCGAAACTTATTTCCGGAGGATAGATAACTGACTGGTTCGTCTAGATCGTTTACAACGTGTTTCCCATGCCCAAGGCGCCTCCGATACCCCTCGACTCCCAGCCTTACACTCAATCTCTTTCTCAGCAAAGTGATGCCAATACAGCCGCTCCTGAGAGTAGCAACAAAGAAAATGCAGCCCCAGATGGCCCGCAGAGTCCTTCACAGCCGCAGGCGGCGACCGAGCGAGTGCCAGACTCGCAACCCCAATCATCGCAGGCCAATGACACCCTTCCTCCCCAGCTCGCACAACTTCTACGATCTATCCGCTCGTCGATTCAATCATTTTTCATGAGCAAGCCCCCTCATACGATTCAAAGGTTTTCTGAGCTTATCCTTCGACCGACCGCCCACTACCGAACATTACCCGCTTATCTGCGTGCAGTGGATCGCGTCATATCGGTCACCAGCGATGCGGCTATTTTCCCATTTACTACGCCGGCAAATACAAATGTCCAGCCGAATGGTTTTGTCCACCAAAGCAACAGCGCCGGGACTTATGTTACGCCCGATCATGTAAACGGGTTGGGCAGTGATGAATCCCTTGGAGGTGCACTTCTCACACCGATTCCGTGGCTGACCAATGCTTCATTTGGAGCCGAGAGCATGACCGAATTAGAAGAGGGTATGTTGATCAACTAAGATTTCTGTAACACTCTTCAATGACTGAAGAGTTCTTCGTTGTCCTGAGCTAACAACTACGTGCGCATATAGATTCAGCGTCCGCGCAAGCTCACACTATGGAAACCGGCGTAACAAACACAGAGTCAATGCCTCCAATTGAGGCCGACGAAAATACGGCCACAGCCGGATCCCCACCCGCAGATTCATCTGAGGAAGTTCCCCACGCCCGTGGACCCCCAGTTGTAGGCGTTGAAGATTTGGGATTGCAGGACGGGCATGGCGTGGAGATGACGCTCGGTGAGCAAGACACTCAGGTTGGAGGAAGCGATGGTCCTGGTGACGCCCACCCCCAAGCCTCTACATCTGAATCAGGCCCATCAGATAAGGATGGGGATATTATTCTTGAGGAAACACCGGCTAAGGAGGAAAGCAAGCCGGAAGATACGACAGCCGCAGAATCTACCAAAGCATCGGAGACATGAAACGATCAGAATAGCTTGCCTTTATTCGTTTGATATGTTTTCTAACTGTCTCTGGCATCATGAATCACGAACTTGTTAAATTTGTTGAAATTGATTCGCATCATACATTTCAGATATTAACTCGGTAACATCGCAATATGCGACTCGCATTTGGCAATCAATTGAAATCTTGGAGAGCATGCTTGTCGCATGCCTGAAGTAGCTCGAGGCGAGTCATAGGCTCCTTTTAAGTATTAGCGTAGACCTCATGAAATTTATCAGTACAATGTTGGCTTACCTTCGCACTATGACCAGCGTCCGGGATCCATATCAAAACGGATCTGTCCAAAGAACGATGTAACTCCAAGGCAGTTTGCGGCGGACAAACCATATCATATCGACCTTGAATAATGGTGACTGCAAAAAGTCAACGGGTATTCAAATCTCGAAGATGGAACGTCAGTTGGTCAACCTACCAGGAATATTTCGAATTTTTTCCAAATTCTCCGCCTTGAGAATCTGACCATCCTCCAACCAAAATGAATTAACAGCATAATGCGCCTCCATAAGCGCATGAGCCAAAGACCACGCCTCATCATCCAATTTCTGAAATCCATCCTGATCAACCCTCAATTCACCAATACTCAATTCCCACCGATTCCACTCCCTAGCCGCTGCAACTCTGATCTCATGATCATCACTTGTAAGCCGTTTATAATAAGCAGCAGCAACATCATGACGTTCATCTTCAGGTAAATAATTCTGGAAAATCTCCCATTCTTCTGGATAAAAGTTCGCTGCACCGATAGGTCCTCTTGACCAGTCGACTTCGGACTTACTTGCCGTGAAGATTCCGCGTAGAATCATTGAAGAGACGAATTGCGGATACGCTTGAGCATACAAGAGGGCAAGAGTTGTGCCCCACGATCCGCCGAATAAGGCATGCCATTTCTGTATTTTCAGATGTTGGCGCAGAGTTTCAATGTCGGAAACCAGGTCCAATGTTGTGTTTTCATGGAGTTCGGTGGCGGGTTTTGATTTCCCTGTGCCGCGTTGGTCGAGGAGGATTACTCTATAAATTTCCGGGTTGAAGTATGTAGTATTGCCTCGGGAAGTTTGTCCTCCTGGGCCTCCGTGTAGGAAAAGAACTGTGTACAATTTATTAATCTCTTGACTTCATTGCGGGAGTTTTGAGACAAACCTGGTTTTCCGTCTTCTTTGCCATATTGCTCGTAGTATACTTGGTGATTAGATGTGCCTACAGGCAGAAGCCCTGTGGCGAAGGGCTCCGAGTGAGTGTAACCGCTCATTTATAAGTCTCTAATTTTGCTTAATCGTGCTGAGGATGGTTGAAACAGGGAAGAGATACGGGCTGGCTCGAAGGTTGAAAGGCTGACTGAGTCATGCAGCGACCCCACACAACTTATCATGAGAATCAGACTGGAGATAAAAGTTGATATACTATAATTGTTTTTGAAAACTACTGTCTACAATAGCATATGATGGACTTACTTGCTCTAGCAGACATATCCTAAGTAAGGGGGATCATAATGTATGATCCCCCTTAACCTCATCGAATGATCCCACTAAATATCCTTCTTAGAATGTTCCGGTGCATGCGTAGCCTCATAATCAACATGCACAAAAGCCCTCTCAACACTCGGAAAACTCTCCAACTTAGTCTGAAGATCCTCCGCAATATCATGACAAGTTTTAAGCGTCTCATGGGGACGCATAACAACATCAACCTCAATAATAATTCGCGGACCACAATGGTAAGCTCGAACCGTATCAACAGCCTGAATATGATCACTATGTGTCATGGCCATATAAGTAATCAAGTTGAGTGTATCCGAATCAGCAGTGATACCAATGAGTAACTTGGATTCTCCGATAGAGGTATGAAGCCATAGACCCAAAATGAGGAGGGAGAGGATAATTGCGCCCATGGGATCAATCCACCATTTTGATTTTGATCCTCCGACTGCGGTTAGGATACCGAAGCCGTTGATGAATAGATCGTTTCGGTGATCTTCCCATAGGATTCTGACTTGCGAATATTTGTTTCGTAGTGCGAAGCAGTAGACAAATAGACATAGTTTCACGAAAAATGCCACCGAGACGGCGATCACGGAGGGCAAGTGGAAGGCCGTTGAACCTCCTTCCGCGAGCTCTTGACAGGAAAATGCAATCAGTATTAAAGATACTGCCATCATGATGAATGAGAAGAAGATATTTCCCACTGTCTCGACTCTTGATGTTCCGACGGGGAATTTGGGACTATTGGCTTTTTTGGCTTGACGATTGCAGATTATCAAAGTAATGTTTGAGAGTGGGTCGAAGACTGAGTCGGCCATTGTTGTGAAGAGAGATAGAGAGCCTGAAGCTACGGCACCGTAGACTTGGAGTCCTGAGAGGAAGATGTTACAAACAAATGAGGCGTATACGGCGATGCGATATTGGAGTTGATTCGATTCTTTTGTTTCGGCGGCTTCGCGAACATGTTCGTGGACTGGTTTGAGAAGGCGTGCGATGTGTTTGTTTTGAGTTTTGTAGTAGTCGGTCAGGTTTTGTGACTTTGATTTATCGAATGGACTATAGTATAGAGATCTTTTTCGTGAGGTGTTGGCTTCTGGTGGGGAGTGTAGTTTGCTTGATAGGTTGAATGGGTCCGCGGCAGATGAAAATGCTGCCGGGTTCCCACTCTCAAGGGCGATATTGCTATCCATTCTATTGAGGCTTGTATTGCCAAAACGTACTGAGGCAAGGATTAATTCAATGGAATTAATCTCAGATTTATATCTGGGCTAAGATGCTGCGCCCTCCTTGGCACTTGCAAACAAGACCTTGGCCCTTGGCGACAGAACAGGTCCATAGCCTACGTAGGCTGGTAGATATTAGTAAAACTAGTATGTATAGCATACATTCAATCGGCGTAATATGTCTACTTTATCTGCATCAAGCCGCAACTCGCGCATGCCAAGCCCCTTGTGTCATGCAGTGACCGATCTGCGTAACTACACGGAACTTCCCTGCTCGTTGTCGTTATTTCGTGTCCACAATCGTTTGACCAGTTCCCGAATTGAAGAGCCCGTTCCGTCTACATCGTATAGGGGTCTGTGCTCCTCATGAACATCATGAGAGTAATCATAGTCCACATGCACAAAGGCCCGTTCAACATCGGCAAGTCCCTCAAGTTTGCGCTGCAGCTCTTGGCTAACGTCGTGCGACTCTCGCAGCTTGGTTTCCGGATCCATTACAATGTCAACTTCCACATATAGTTGCTGGCCGGAGTGGTATGCGCGACACTGTTACTGTCAGCTTGATCCCCTCGTTTCTTTAATGATTTGGGGAAATACTGACCGTGTCGACTTTTTGAATCCGTTGATCGTGTGTCATAGTCACATAAATGCACTTATTGACAAATGACCTGGGAGCACATTTTCCCACAATAAGCCACATGTGCTCGAATGCAGTTGAGACCCAGGAGAACAGGATAAGTAACGCAATGCAGCAAGCACCAACAGGATCAAGATACCACACCAGACGATTTCCAACAATGGACATCAAAAGGCCGAATCCATTGACCGCAAGATCATTCCGGTGATCAATATAGAAAATTCGAGCAGCGGGGTATCGGCGCAGACTATAGCAGTACAAAAACAGACAGAACTTGGAGAAAATCGCGACACCCACACAGATGAGTGGGATCAGTTTGAGTTGACTTGACTCAGATTCCCCTTCAGCCAATGCCTTAGCCGATTCAACAATCAATTCCACGCCAACAACCGTCATCAACGCGCAAAACATGATAATCCCCATTGTCTCAATTCGACGACGTCCAACTGGATACTTGTATGGCTTAGGACGAGTTGACATACGTGAGGTAACGAGCATAACGATCGAAGAGACGAGATCCATGAAAGCGTCAGCAGCCGTAGCGAAAAGAGCCAAGGAACCCGTAGAGATAGCAGCATAGAGTTGAATGACGAAGAGACAGAAATTCACCACGAAGCTCGCTCGAACAGCAAGTTTAACCTTGCCACCATTTTGAGCGAGGTCTAGTGCATTTTGACGTTCCTCATCACCGCTGGATAGGAATCCATCAATGAGCTCGTTCTGCTCGATGTAGAAATTGTTGACTTTTTCGTTGGGTTGGGTGGGGAGGGGAAGCCAGCTTCTTTTCTGTGAGGCGATTTCGGCTTTGTATTGTTGGAGATTAAAGGGGTCGTCGGCCTCCATTTTGGATGATTTTTGCTCGCTCGAGATATTTCAAGGCTCGATTAAAAGAAGCTTCTTCGCCCGAATTTCGGTTCAGATCGGTTCAGATCAGCGGAGAAAAGATTCGGATCAGATAAAAACTGATTCACTTAGGGGATTTGTGCCAAGGATGGCTGAGTCGTGCCAATTATCTTGGCGTTGAGAAGGGTGATAAATTGATTGATAATGCTTATTTCTCATATTTTGGGGTATTTGATAAGATAATAGCCCTTGATATTGACTGGGATGTTCATATCTCCCGATTATCCAATTGGGGGGCCCAAGAAGAGGTTGTATAAGATGGATGGAGTGAGTAGTCCGTGTATACTTCAGTCCAGCCAATCAGGGCCAGTCTATTACTTCTCCCCACCTTCAACCTTATCGATCGACTTGCTAATCCGAACTTCTGAACTTCCCCTCCACTGACTTCAAATCTCTAAAAAGCCACTACCACATAGCTCAAATTACCTGCCCAGGTGAAGAGCACTACAGAGGAGTCTCTCCCAACCCAA
This sequence comes from Penicillium sumatraense, assembly GCA_020086695.1. Taxonomy (NCBI): domain Eukaryota; kingdom Fungi; phylum Ascomycota; class Eurotiomycetes; order Eurotiales; family Aspergillaceae; genus Penicillium; species Penicillium sumatraense. The sequence continues at coordinate 843,897 of JAGIKU010001370.1, read as the reverse complement.
TCGCTGCCTCTACCACACCCACCCACAATGTCAAAATACGAACGCGCCCTCGAGCGCATCGACGCCGCCCACAAAGAAGACCCAAACACAATAACCACCACGGACAATACACCCAAACCCTACGAACTACACTATGCCGAAAAAATGACCTTCTACCTCGACCGTCTAAACCCATCTGCCCCCGAACTCCTCCGCCTCGCCATCCGCGCCCAACACCTCCGTCGCTGGGAAGTCCCGCGCAATTCCTACCCCGCCACGAAAATAGGATATCACTCCTGGCGAGCGGGATTACAGCGACGACAAGCTGCGCTGGTAAAAGAGATGTGTCTTGGGGCTGGGTATGGAGAGGAAGAGGCGAGTCGTGTTGGGGCAATGGTTCAAAAGGCGGATTTGAAAGCTGGGGATCCGGATACGCAGACTTTGGAGGATGTTGCTTGTTTGGTGTTTTTGGATGATCAGTTTGATAAGTTTGAGAAGGATCTTGGGGATGAGGATAAGATGGTTGATATTTTGAGAAAGACTTGGGGGAAGATGTCGACTGCTGGGAGGGAGGAGGCGTTGAAGTTGAATTTGTCGGAGAGAGCGTTGACTCTGGTGCAAAAGGCTTTGGCGGGATGATATCTACAGTCTAGAGGTATATACTATGATGAAGCTGGATACTGAGATATTACTGATATCTAGAGGCACCTATGTAGTAATCTAATGTGAATGTGATCTGAATGATAATGTATCTTGATTATTTAAGAATAAATGCCCGCTTATGAGACATGATGAGTCGAGAGAAACACGAAAACTCCGAGAATGCTTTTTTAAATCAGACATGAAATCGTAATCTGGATGAACCAGTCCGCCATAGTTGTGTAGCAGTTGTAGTACAACATGGAAGTTTCAAAGGAACTTCTCTCTCGAAGTTATTGAGCACCGCCGGTGTCAATCAATTGAACCAAACCAATAGCAGCACCGGCAGCAACACCACCGACAAAGCACATCTGCACACCTCCCCAAATGCCCGCGACGATATTATCATGTCCGCGCCATCCACGCACAACGACAGTCTTGATGTATCCAAACGCAAACAGGGTAATACCCATAACGCCGATACTCCAATACAAAGCAGTGATGACCTGGGAAAGAATGAAGTATGGAATCAAAGGAATGAATCCACCAACAAAGTAACCTAGAGCAAGAGTAACCGCGGAGATCCAGGCCTGATTACAATCAGGCGCCGACTCGCGATGATGGAAAGCCAGCAAGAATTCAAGCAGGCGATCCTGCGACGCGTGCAAATCGCGCGTGATATCTTCAATGGCTGTAGGCGATAGTCCGTATGGAGCGAATGTTTCGCGAACCATGGACTGTGTTTCGAGCGGGTCGCTCTTAATTAAGGCTTGTGTTTCGCGAACTGTGGCTTCATATGATTCACTGCAGGGGGATCCTTGTTAGTAAAATGGGACTTCAAACCATAAAATTACAGAGTAGAGGGTAGAGAGAGAGTAGATAAGACTTACGCTTCGCTTTTGGCTCCGACATAACCACCTAATCCCATTGAAATGGCACCAGCTGCAAGTTCAGCCAGACCACCCAGCACGACGACCTTGGTATTTCCCAGAGCAGAGAGACCCGCGCTGAGAGCGAAGGGGACGGTCAATCCGTCGGAGAGACCGAGGATAGCATCGGAGACAATGCGAGGGTTGATGCGGGACCGTGTACTACTTGCACTGCTGGTGGATTCGTCGTTACTGATGCAGCGTCCGAATGTATCGTACGAACGTTGGGATTCGAGGTCCTGGTCGGAATCGCCACCTCGGAGGGTATCATCATCATCTGCACGAGCGAGAAGAGGCTTGTCTGTTGATTGGATTAGTATGAAATAAGAAATAAGAAATGTTTCTTTGCTTTTTTTTGATGCAGCTGTTACAAAAGCAAAACAAACCAACTAAGTCGTTGAACGACTTGTTGAACAGGCTGCAAACAAAGCAGAACTACTATTGAAGGAGTGTACTCACTGGAAGACTTGTTTGATTCCCGTACAGGGAACAGCTTCTGCTTGAGGAAGAGAAGGGCCATGTTGATGAGTTCAAATGGAATGGATTTTATGAATTAAATCGCCGGAAAAAGCAAAACTGCCTCGATCCTCGCTGACAGTGTCGATCCTGGGGTTATCGGCAGCTGTTCAATCCACTTGGAATGTTTCTTGTGGCAAGCAATCCTGACGTCAAGCTGGTTCACGTCTACAGAGGAGGTCCGGGGGTGTGAAAAGAAGAAGAGCAAGAGGAGTAAGAAGAAAAGAAGAAGAGAAGAAGGTCGGTCTTAAAAGAAAGACCAGAAGAGCAGAATGGAGTCGTGGAACCCGCGCGTCTCGGATGGACAAAACAAAATGATACTTCAATTCAATCAGAAGTACGAAGGGCGCCTGTCGCTGAAACAGAAACAGAATGATCCTTTACTCCGTTACAGATGGAATTGAATAAACCTTTATTGCAAAGAAGCAAAGAAGTAGTCTTTAAGAATTGACAACAAGTTACAGTTGCTACGCACGTCCCTTATATTATTCAACTCTGGCCATTCTCCTCCTCACCGGTCCTCAACGCCTCCGAGAGTCTTGCGAAAAAAAAATGCAAAACTTGCCTTAGCGCAGAGAAACTCTGCGAAAAAATGGAGATGCATTCCATTGAGACGGGTGATGCGCCAATCAGGAATCTTACAAAGGTCAGCGAGGACCAAGTTGGCGTTGAGGTCTTGCTGGATGGAAAGTTGGAAAGGTCACTTCCACGAGCTATTCAAGAGTAATCCATGAAGTGCGATTGGTGCAATCATTTGTGCTGACATTTGAAGATGAGGTGATTGGCTGTTTGCGGATGGTCTTGAAGATCGATTTGATCTGCGCGGGTTTATTGGTTGATGTGGTGGATACAGTGGAGTAACTAAGTAAGTAAAGGTATGCTAGTGATGTACAAAGAACGAGCAACGGAGAATACAACTGATTTGGGGCTCGGAGTTACTACAAGAAGACGATGATGGATCCACTCGGAGTTAGTCGACTAATTAGGGAAGAGTAATTACTCAGTCAGTATGCAGTGCATAGCATTAGTGAATAGCTACTAATAGCTACTACACTAGTTAGTAGTACTTAGTAATGGTTGAGTTATTCTGTACATTCTATCTTTATACTAACTAGTAGTTACCCCAATTATACTAACTGTTAGTAGTTATCTAGGCAATTACTCTGTACTACAGTAGATAGACAGGACACTGCTAATTCAACAGCCTGATAACTGAGTGTCACCTTACACGAACCGTTGCGGATCAGTGGGAACCTTAGGTAAGGTTAGTACCTACGGTGATCTACTGTGATCTACTAGGCAGTCCGAGCGTATAGTACTTTCAGTGACGATGAATCAATTCTGATCTTAGATAACGAGTAGGGGAATCAATTAGGTAAATGCAGCGGAGTATCACTCCATCTTGAACTTCATCTTGAACAAAGGAAACCGATATCCATCAGAGCCCCAACAGCTAGAAGGGATCGGTATATTCCCGAAATTTATCCCGACAAACTGGACATAACTGAGACTATACTATATACTGGTCTTCGCTCTTCGCTCTTCATTCTTCGCTCTCTTACAGAATCAGCGCAACACCCAGAACACCAGCAGCACCAGCCAGACTCATTCCCATGGCAGTAGCAGCTGGGGCACCACCAGTAGAGGTAGCTGTCTCCTCGGAGTCAGCTCCACTGCTCGAGGGATCAGCGCTGCCACTGGGACTTGAGGAACCAGATTCAGATGCAGAACCAGAGTTAGTCGCGGTGGCAGTCGCAGTAGACTCAACGGTAGTAGTCTTGATTCCACTGCTGCTGGAAGCAGAACCTGTCTCAGTGGCGGTCGCAGATCCATTAGTGCCAGTGAGAGTAGTGTTGTCATCGTCGTCATTTGTTGCGGTAGCACTGGACGATCCAGATCCAGATCCAGAGGCACTTTCAGAAACCTCGGACTTGGCATCGCTGATCCAGCTCTGGACGTCTGAGGGTAGACTTGCGATCCATTCGGTCTTGGTCACGTACTCGTCCCAGACTGAGGAGATGGCGCCGGTGGGATCGGCAATGAGCTCTTGCTGGACGGAGGAGGGCAGAGCTGAAAGGAGTTCGCCTTGGATGTTGGCTGGGATAGTAACTTGTGGCTCAGTTTCGTCGTTGGCTTGGGGAGCAGCTGCGGCCAAGCTGGCGAAGAGGAGAGCAGCGATGATCTTGGCTTGCATGATGACTGGATTATAGGTAGGTAGGTTTGGTGGATAGTTTGATAGAGATGAAGATTAAGTGAGTACTTAAGTATCTGCAAGGGGATGAGTAGCAAGAGGTACTGTAGGTGAATGATATTTCCGAGAGATGCAGAACCCTTTAAATACCACAGCATGCCAATGCAATGCCGAGAGTTTGATCATGCCTGGGTTATCTAAAATTATCGGCGCCTTGCCCATATTGCAGACGAATGCCCGAAGAGATGGCCCCGAAGCTGAAACATGATTTGTACAGGGTAAAAACAGTGGAGATCCCATCGCCCCATTCAAGCTCGACCGACCAATAGTTTGATCATCGCCCCCAGACGACCCAGCAGGCACTGCCTTAGCCAAGAAATAGAAGGAGCTGGGGTCAAGGAGCCGCAGGGCCAGTGGTTGAACTGCACAGACTGGGGTAGGACGAAACAAGAAACGTGAGTGATGATCCGGTTAAGGCGGACTGCCTGGTTGCTTGGAGGTTCTTGGAGGGTTTTCTTGGCTTGCGTCGTCCGGTTATGGCGTCAAGTTTTTTCTTTTCTTTTTGCCTTTCTTGTCAGGTCCCTGGAATACCAGATACCACCCTGGTTTTCTTTGTGGCGAAATTACCAATGTGGCACGCTTTGCATTTCCTGATCAATATTCATTATCAATCTGTTTTGCAATGGCGTCCTTTCAGACCCTGTTTGCAAATATTGGCATGATGTGATGAGCAGAGCGGACGGCCCCCAACAATGGAGTGGGAAGTGGGTCGAGTGGATCAAATCAGCCTTGCAAGCCAAACGAGGTCCACGTCACGGCGCAGCAGAGTTGTTCTTCAATGCGGATGGGGTGATGCAATTTTGGGGATATCTTCGTAACAGTGGTAACTCTTGTAACTGTACACTTCGTACACTCCGTGTACATAATCTATGTGGTAGTGGTAGATGGGAGGCCCTACCGACCCTCGGCACGCTCCACCAATTGATCCTCCAAGCCCATCGGCTCCCAAACATCCTTGGTCTTTTTGTTCTGAACCCATACAACATCTCCTTGTAAATATGCTACTACGCCACCATTCCCAGTGACACTCGCCGTGATACGAAACAAAGGCAACCCGTTTTTGGGGTGTGCTTCGCGTAATGGGCGGATAATAAGTTCCTGTTCCATACACCAACTCTCCACAATGTCCTTGAATGCGGGTTCCTCTTGAGTCACCCGAGACTTGGCTTGAGGTGCTGGCGCCGATTGTTTTGCTGTTGCTGCTGCTGCTGCCTCGGCCACAGCAGCTTCTCGTGTAGGAAGTGCAGATTGTGTGGGGAGTGCGGGGGGCGGTAACTCGGCCGCGGCACGATCTCCGAGATTCAAGGCATGATCCATAGTCTGCAAGCCCTTATTCCACTCGTCTTGAACCATAGCGAGATCATTGATCTCTGCCGGGATCTGCGTCTGCCACCATGAGAACCATTCGCCGACTTCTTCGTGATTTGGGTCATTAGTGAGCCAGATGTACAAAATCTCGTGCCATTTTGGGAAAAAGTCGGAAACCAGCATCATTCCCATAACATTAGGTTTGAAGAAGTTTTTCCATTGGAAGATATCCTCTAATGCAGTCAAGTCTTGGTCTTGTGGGTTTACCACAAAGTCTTCGCGAAGATGACGTGCAAGGCGAGGCAAAAGATGATTGCGCAAGCATAAATCAAACTCTGAACCTAATGCATCTCGCCACAGCTCAATGCCGTTCACAAGGCCCCGTCGCAGGCTCCAGGAATCTAACACCACACGGAATTTTCTCTTGGCATCGGACATAAGACCTGTTGCCTGTCTGGGGTTGGTGTGGCGGTCATCCAAGTATTGCAACCATGTGAACAACCACCACGGGAACTGACCGTCATGCTCGGATGGATGCCGTCTGCTACTTCGGGGTTTCCATTGTTTCAAGGCACCACTGAGCTTGGGCACCACCACTTGGTCCAGTAGGTTTGCGAATACAAATGGTGGGATGATCGGTTTCCAGGCCATGACTAGGTTGGTTGCAGTAGAGGGGTCATATACATCCCAGTCGTTCATGAGTGCAGATCGTACTCGTGGTAGCCAAAGAGTATATATCATAGTCTCATATGGAGAGGTTGACTGGCGCTGTCGGATTTCCTCTTTCGTGTTCCGTCGAGAAAGCAGTGGCTGGAGGCGAGTGAGGTTGGAAACAAGGAGCGTAGGATTTTGGAATGGCTCCCATTCTTCCATAGCTTGTCGGAATAGAGGATGGATGGCAGCCACGGCAGCCTCCGCCAATCTATATTCATCCATAACATCTCGGTACTTTACCTCCATGGCTTCGAGTTTGCCAGTCATCTCATCGAACTTGGATATAATGCTTTCATCATGTTCGAAGAAGTCCAGCTCTTGCACGGCTGCAATCAATCCTGTAAGATGATCGACTCGTGATTGATACTCGTCCAATTCTTCAACCACCTGTGCTTCCTCGATTTCGATAAACTTCTTCCGTTCGGTCAATCCCTTCCACTCGTCTGCGAAAGCTTCGAGGTCGTTCCGAGCACGTCGGGCAATCTTCATGGCTTCCCCTTCTCCTTGACTGACGAAATCTTGCGATTTCATCAAACCCGCCGTCGAAGTCAAGACTTTTTGTTCCTTGCCTGTAGCATCCACAAGAGACTTGAGAACGTTCGGCACCTCCAATCCTTCCATGTCGGTTTCCATTTCTCGTGCCGTGCGGAATTGAGGTTTCGCGCGCGCGACCGGGGTACCTGTACCACTTCGAGACTCTGTTTTCCGTTCTTCTTTCTTCTTTCTCCTCCTGCGTTTTTCTTCATCGGAACTGTCTTCGACGGTTTCGCCTCGTTGCTCAGCTGCTCGGCGCTCCTCATCGCGGGCTTGTTTGGTTTTCTCGCGAACCGCACCAAGACCAGCACCTGTTGGACGCGCTTGGGCTTCGATAGGATTGATGATACCCTGACCAGTAGTTCCGAGACCTTGTCCTTCTTTGTAACCCATTTTCGCCATCATGCGCGCGGCGAACGAGTTTCCTCCCCCCGCAGCCTTCCCACCGCGACCAGCTGCTCCCCCTCGAGGTGGTGGCGCGCTTGAATTGGACATGTTGTTTCGAAAATTGCGAGATTTGCTGCCGAGACCACCCATGGTAGGAGGAGATTCGGAACGATCGCGAGCTTTGGCAAAGCCACGGAAGCCGGTGGTTGGGGGTCCATCTTCGTCGGAGGAGCTCATATCGTCGACTTTGCGCTTCTGGCCGGCGTATGGAGACGATGGCGACTCCATAGCTGCAGGAGAATCCCGCAATCAAGAGAACGTGGTGAGATCTGGGAAATTGAAGCAGTCAAGACTACCTTAAGTCTTCAAGACTAGATCAAAGTGATAGCTAAATGGCCAGTCATATGAAATTCAGGGCCGGAGACGGAGAAACCCACAGCCGACGAAAACAAGAATGACGTTAAGCTCGGTTACTTCATTACTTAGCAGCTACAAGCCTAACCCCGTCCTTCCGTTTTCTCTCTTCAATTGGACTTTCTCTCTACTTACTCTACTTTTTCTCCCTCCCCATTCTCCTCTCCCCCTATCCCCTCAAATATTAATAAACCAATCCTTTAAAATGGCTGCCATCATCTCCAACTCTGCTCGCGTTGCCCTCCGCTCTGGAGCTTCCTCCTCCTTCAAGGCCGGTGCTGCGGGCTTGACCTTCGCCCGCGGCAAGGCTACTCTGCCCGACCTCTCCTGTAAGTCGATGTGGTCTCGGTTACCCCGGAAATTGCTCACTCGCGCTTGAGTATCCTCTACGAGAAAAATGGTAAACTAACAAGTCATCTATAGACGACTATGGCGCTCTTGAGCCCTCCATCAACGGCAAGATCATGGAGCTCCACCACAAGAACCACCACAACACCTACGTCAACAGCTACAACACCGCTGTTGAGCAGCTCCAGGAGGCTCAGCACAAGGGTGACATTGCCGCCCAGATTGCCCTGAAGCCCGCCATCAACTTCCACGGTGGTGGTCACCTTAACCACACTCTCTTCTGGGAGAACCTTGCCCCCAAGAGCGCTGGTGGTGGTGAGCCCCCCTCCGGTGCCCTGGCTCAGGCCATCGACAGCACCTACGGTAGCCTCAGCGAGTTCCAGAACAAGGTCAACACCGCTCTCGCTGGTATCCAGGGCAGCGGCTGGGCTTGGTTGGTCAAGGACAAGCAGACCGGCCAGATCAGCATCCGCACCTACGCTGTAAGTATTCAAATACCCGCCTGTTGGAAGTCGCAAGCTATATCTCGTGGATTCTTAATCGCTAACACCTCAAAAGAACCAAGACCCCGTCGTTGGTCAGTACGAGCCCCTCCTCGGTATCGATGCTTGGGAGCACGCCTACTAGTAAGTGAAACTGCATTCTCGAACAATCCATTGAATTTCTAGCTAACATTTTTCCTAGCCTCCAATACCAGAACCGCAAGGCCGAGTACTTCAAGGCCATCTGGGAGGTCATCAACTGGAAGACCGTTGAGAAGCGCTTCGGTGCTTAAGTGGGCTGGCTGTACGAACAGGTGTTGTAAAGCGATTTGATATGATATGAATACCCTGAATCTACTAGGTTTACCGTGTATTGTAGCACTCGTATATCAGATAATACCGAGTGGTATCGTGTGTTTCTATCTTGAGAATATAAACTGCTAGTTTATGCTACATATAGTATACTATAGAGTAGTAGGTTCATGCATCATTTCTTCTATTATATCGCCATTGAATGACGTATAATTAGTAATTGCCCATAAAAAACTTTTATATGAGTGGAGATCCAACTCGATTCAACGGACAAACGGAACACGTTCGGTTTGCCGACAACCAGAGTTCCTGGCACATAGTATCCATACAATAGTATTGGCATCCATGTCAATATCGCATTACAGCAGTTGCATAAAAAGACAGGAAACTACTTATAGTCCAACTTTTTTTCTCGAAGCCCACTCTTCCATGAAAATTACTTTTAAATTTGTGTTACTAACGTCATATCTCACTGTCATGGCGCTATCATAGCGCTTCAATATTTTTGTAGCCAAACAACCCTCTGTACTACTTTCGCCTAGTAGGCGAAAGTCTTAAAAAATCCCTTGTTTGCCTCGCATCGTCCTGAGTAAGTACCACAAGAGCATAAGCTCAAAAGCCCCAAAAATCATGGTTATACCACTAAAGAGTTGAATATTCAGAAAATTGAGATCACTAGCACCATGTGACCCAATCATGGCGAGTTTCCCTGCAATTGGCGGCCCTATGAGAGATGCAAAACTGCTAATACCTTGAGCTGTTCCTAACCATGTCCCCAGTGCTTGAGCATCAGGACAGACATGAGGGAAGACACTCGGGGGTAGAGGAATCAAGGCTCCAGAAATACCACCTATCGATGGTTAGTATCTGATGTAGTAAACCAGCGTCGCTGGGGTGTGAACGGAAAGGAAAGTTTTACCGTAAAATGCGACAGTGATAATGAATCGTGGAAGAGTATCTGCACTTATCCAAACTAAACACAGAATGCCTGAAAGCATTCCACATAGAACCCACGATATCATTGATCCGAAATAATGAGCGAACACTGTAGTCGTGACTCGCCCAATAATGGAAGCCCCTTGCGAGATAATAAGCACATATGATGCCATTGACCGCGAAGTTCCCAGGTTTATCTCCGCATATGTCGGAATATAATAGTAGGGAGTGATGTATCCAAGATAGAGCAAGAAATTCGCAGTTGTGAAGCTCCAAAATGGCAGATCTTTAAAGGCTCGCATGTCGAAGATGCGGCGGTGGCTTTCAAGACATTTCATACTTTCTTTCTGTGGTAGCAGCAAGATAGCGGCTAATATGAATAGAGATAACATAATAAATGCCAGGATCCGAACCGTCCACTGAAATCCCAGTTGGGGCAGAAGCCTATCAAATGCGACTGTATAGATTATACCACCAGTAGGCGCACCACTTGTTGCAACGCCCAACGCTAAAGCTCGATGTCGATCAAAGGATCGACTTATCAATGTAACTGTTGGAACGTATATCAATCCGAATCCAAGGCCCATAGCAATGCCTTGAGTTAAGAATATTGCGTAGTAGTGATATGAAATACTGAGCATCATGAAGCCTAACACTGCTAAAACCCCACCCATGGTGAGAAGAATTGGGTAATAGCCAATGTCAAAAACTGGACCAGAGAACAGACCACAGACGATCAAAAGCCATGTTTGAATTGTACCAACCCAAGATATTGCCGATGCCGTTGAATGTGGGATATATGTGAGAGCATAGAAACTTTGGAAGGATCCAAATGCAAAATTGAGCCCCCTGAAATGTATGTATTAGGATTTGAATGCTATAACACAAGATTTGAAAAAGTATAAGACGTACCAGACGTTGAAGAAAAGAAAAAATGCACCAATTACTCGAAGACAATCGCGGAATTTGCTCCTCATAGAACTTCTGGGTAAATCATCATCTGAAGGACTGTACTGTGTCGGAGAATCCAGAGATTGCTCCTGAGCAACGGATGTCGAAGTCATTTTTTTGAGGATTGAAGTACCCTAGTGTCATTTGCTAGAGTATTTTTCGTCAATGAATTCCGTCTAGGCAAACCCCGAGTCACAATATTCATCTTATAATGAACTAAAGTATCTATACACAGAAGTGTTCACATTTGATCAATCAAAACTCAGGCAAAACTACTAGCAAGAATCCTCCGAGTATTACCCCAGATTAATTATAGAGTATTAGTTTGTATGACAAATCCTGTGAGGGGTTCCTAGTTACCGAAAAAGGGTTGCCCAAACCTCGGCAAACTCCGTGTTGTCGGCCGACAATCCTTTTTAACTGGCTGGCCAAGACTCTAGGCGATCAAAGCTAAGTGTCACTCTGGAGCGGCTTTTATTCCGATCCAGGGCCGTTAAGACGCTTGTGTCGCATTTTTCGCGTGGTCCTGGCGCATGGGTATGATCTGCACGGCCACCTCCATGGACATAGAATTATAATTGAAGGTACTTTGCTCTAGTTGATTATCCCGTAAGAGATTTAATCTTTGAGCATTTCTATGGCGCAGAGTCTGATCCCACATAGACTCAAGCTTTTGAAAATGATAATGATTTAATAGAATGGAGGTAAGGTGTAATGTGTGAGTGGAGAGTTGTATTAGTGAAGTGGATGCCGTAAGGGCTTGCCTGAGGAACTACTTGCGAGTAAGATCACATCCAGGCCTATTTGAGCGTGGTTAATCCACATGCCATAGAGACAAGTTGTCGTTCCTCGTCAGGATAACGCTGAACACGAGATAACACCATATCCCCGAAATCAGAGAAGGTGACTTGAGTTGACAACGCCGAATTTTCGAAGGCGGGAGGATATGCGCCGGAGAGTTCCCAGTCGATCAGCCATACTTTTCCATGGTCATCGAGGATTAGATTTCGAGGACAAATATCATGATGTGTCAAAACGAGTTTCGTGAAATGGAAGGGTGGCATATCACTTGGGGCCTTTTGGGCTGTTTTGCGCATACCAAGCCTCTGATTAAACCAAGCTTCCATTTGAGCAATGTTGGTAAAAGGACCGGCGCAGAGATTTGTAAAGACCCTACCCCTGCATCTCCCCCCTCCAATAGGACCGGGCTTTGCAAATTCAATCGACTGCATTTCCTTGATCATCGTAGCAGTCTGATCAGCTATGTTTTCCTTGGTCGAGGAAGGTAACGAAGCCCAGCATTTATTCAGAGGTCTGCCTTCAACAAAATCCATCACGATATACCCGAATTTGCCAAAAGGTGATGTTTTATCTTCCATCTCGAATGAATTATGGACTCGTGGGACTCGAATGCGTGTTTGGGAGGCAATGACATTGAGCATATTCGCCTCATTGACCAGGACATCCGTTCCACACTTCACGACCAAATGCTTTGAAAGCTGAACGACTTTTGTCCCTTCAACTTGATACATAGCGCGGGCGGATTCGACAATAGCCACTAATTCTTTATTCGTGACTGAGCTGAGATCCTTCCCATCCAGAGGAAATGTTTCTTCGGGATCACGATTTTGGGGCTCGGGGTTGGAATGTTAGTGAAATTTATTCAAGCAGGGCACGTTTCACATACATGCATGACTGGGCGCATAGATGATGACGCTTTTTCAAAGAGGTTGTTCATGAAGAATTGGCACTTGTCACAAAGGAGAGGAAGTTACCTTCAGGAGGAAGATGGCAGGGGGACGCCGAGAGTCTCGATACTATGATCAGAGTTATAATACGACAAATACGTATTTCGTTTTATAAAAACGACAAAAAGGGTTTCACTTGTCACATCACAAAAGTACTCTAATACTTCTGCGATATGAATTTCACGACTTTCCAGGTGTTGCGGAGACAACTTGAAATTGTGTGCTAACTTTGATAGCGACTTGTAAAGCGATTCTGTTTAACTTTTCATGTATTAGCTATTCCTTATATACTATACAGTAAGTCTCTAGGGCAGAGAAAAAAGTATAGATACTATCTATACTTTGTTTAGAGTGAATAATCTAGTGAATTTCAATTCATATACTGTGGTTCAAGGCCTGGGGATATAGTTTAGGTGCTACGTATTTAGTAAGATCCAATAATCTGTGTCAGTACTCACTTTCTTGAGTTTTCTCAATACGACTCTGACTATGTAATACGTATAATTCCAGCGCCATCTCATCAACAAATACAACAAATAATCTACTAACTATAGATATAGTATATCTACCCAATTTATAGAACAGCCACAGTGGCTCACCGGGCCGACGCGGGCCGCCACGTAAGCGCGCCAGGGTCTTCCGATGACATCTTCAAAGTCCGAGACTCCATCAGTCTAGAACTTCACAACTTCACCCCTCCCCCTCCTACACATTGCTCAACAACCATGTCAGCAGAAAGCCCCGGTCAAAAGGGGGGATTCAAATCCCTCTTCACAAATGCCCTCCGATCCAAAAAATCCCGTCAAACTCTCCGAAAAGGCAGTCGATCCACGACAGACCTGCGGCTGGCCGCATGTCCCAGCGCGGAATCACCACCTCCAATGCCTGACCTCGCACCTTTACAAGTCCACCGAGAAAAATATAGACAAGTTCACGCGAATGTCGATTCGCAGTTAGGTGAACGTCGCGATTATACGACTATGATCCATTCGCTTGGTCTATTAGATCCGGTCGATAGTTATGGACCCGCCGACGAACAGGAAGAACACCGTCCACCCGGCGAAAAGGATATCGCGAAACTTTCATCTAGGCTATGGGCGCGGATTATATTATTCTTGGACCCGGCTGATGCGGCTTGTCTGGCATTTACAACAACGGCATTATATCGACGACTTGGACCAAGATATTTCATCGCACTAGATGCTCCTCAAAATCGAATCTCTAAGCTCGACTTCCTATCCCGACTCAATTACTCCCTCCCACATCATATACTCTGTTTCCCCTGCGCAAAATATCATCGAAGAACGCAGGAAGGTCTTGAAAGACTCCGACCCGCCCACGTCCTAAACCCGCTCTATAATTGCGCCAATGCCTACAATTCTCTCAATCCACCACCCCGTCACAGAATAACACATGGTCGACTCCTTCCATTTTCCTTCGTTCAACTCGTAATGCGCGCTCGCCGATTCGGTCCACGATACGGAATTCCAGTCGAAGATATGGGGAGAAGATGGCAACGTGATGGATGGTCATTTAGTTCTCGATTCCACATTCATGAAGGAAGATTACTTATGCGAGTTACGAGTCAAGCATTCGCACCACCTGATCTCCCCGCGTCCGCAATGCGAATTCTCCTCTTCTCTCGCGAAGATTATTGGCCTTATTTCAGTGCCTGTGCGCATTGGCGAGATGGTGAACTTATGCCCGCTTGTAAATGTGCGTTAGGTCATATTCCCAAACCAAGGGAGACGGGCGGTTTACAAGGGTTGGAACATAAGGTTAAGGATAGGTGGAAGGGACAAGGATTTGATCCGAATGCTTTGACGACTCTTTGTGGGTTTTGTAGACCTATGCGGAGATGTCCTGAGTGTCCGACGGAGTATTTGATTGAGGTTAAACTTTCGGAGGATAGAGGTGATGCGAGACCGGGGGTTTTTAGACAGGCTATTGTTGTTACGAGGTGGAGTGATTTGGGGAATGGGTTGTCACCTGTTGGAGACAATGGATTGGAATGGGGTGCTGTTAATGGGACGAGGGATGATTATGATGCTTTTGCTCATTATGCGAAACGAGGCATTGCGAGTATATTTGAGGCGGCTTTCACTGCCGATGCGCTACCGGGTCAGCGTGTTATTTCTTTGAATCCGCAGAAAAAGAAATTGGGTGAGAAGGGGAATGATTGGTATTAGGCGAGGTTGGGTATCCTTTCTTTTCTTTTCACTTTCACTCGGCGAAAATTTCCTCCTGGGAATTTGTGCAAGTTGTATTATCTGAATTGCTTTCTGTTTGAACTGCGCTGGCGTTGTGATAAGAGTGGTAATGGAGTTATGGGTGATAAAATGGCCTTTGAGGCACAAAAGGACAGTCTCGAAGGGTTGAGGCTTCAATTACCTCAGGAGGTGATTGAAACAAAAGGCCTACTACACGATTATGGGCTTAATTAAAGGAACTCGGTTTAATTGAATACTCCGATTTGGAATCACATTATTGATAGTATCAATATAACAACTACTAGAGTAAGGTCCTCTACCTAGAGTAACATAAATCATGAAGCTTGACATTCAAATTCAATAGATATATAGATACCTAACCACCCAAATATCGCTAATTCAATTTTAAACCTTCCCATGAAAATGCTGAGTACTTAAATCATTCAGAACATGAGGACCCTCCCTGTCCAGCAGGCGAGGGTTGAATATGAATACAAAAGGTGAGTTTACAAGACCGTCCAGCGCCAATCGATCAACATTCACATTCACATACACGTTCAAGTGAAAAGGATCGATGGCCTGGACGGTAGTATTGCCATCGCTGCCAATTCCCCGATATAAGTATGCGGAAGGAGAAAGAGGAAAGCGACAGCTGGATGCAGCTTTAACCCCGGCGAGCACGACGACCCATATAACGTGGTCGACGAGATTGATCATCCGAGTACATAGTCATTTCTGAACGCGGGCGAACAACCGGTGCATCCATTGAATCCGGAGTCGAAGATCGACCCAAAGTCAATCGACTAGTTTCATGCGTAAGACGTGAAACCGGACGAGTATCTTTAACATTGACAGAGTCCGCGAAATTCTCTGTCTCGGTCTGCATTGCAGACTCGGATCGTTTAGTTCCCATTCCTTTCATCCAGCCAAATATACCGAGAGAGCTGCGACGTTTGTGATCTGCGCTATGTGATGTTGTGGGACGACCGGAGATTGTGGCGGAGCCTTGATGCGCGATGGATGTGTTTTCATCCCGGTTGTGCATGAGAGATTGGTGGAGGGATTTGACAGTGAAGTTTTCGTTTCCGAAGCCTGGGTTCGGGGCGGGGACACTGGATGAGTAGAAGTCTCCGGAGTTGGTGATTATCTGGGACATGGGGCGTCGACCTGCGCCGCCCATGTTTCGGGTTTTGGGAATGATGGGTGATGGGGCGCCGTCTTCTTCATCGTCGTCCATTAGGTCGGGGACTGTATGTGAGTGTTGAAGTCGGCGAGGGAGGTGTGCACGGTTTAAGAAGGCAGGTCGGAAGCTGAAGCGTCGGCGTTGATCTCGTTCTGTTTTCTGTTGTTGGGTTGGTTCTTCGGAGACTTCGGCTAGAGGCTGTTCGAGAATGTTGAGTGTGTCCATGTCGAGAGTTGGGACTCCGGGTGCATCATGCTCCATCGGGTAGGAGTCGACACTATCCCCATCGTGAAATGCGGCTTGGCTGATAACTTTGCGTGGGAGCTCATCACGTTCATCTTGTTCAATCCGGAGACCACGAGTCATTTCCTTACGGGATCGAGGGTCCTGTCTCGCGGCGGCGACCCAATCCTGAGGAGTTAAAGGAGGCGAGTCATCATCATCCGTAGATCGAGTGTGTTTGACGTGCTTGGTTGGTGTTTGATATGCAGGAATCGGAGGAGGTATCGCTTCGTCCCGGCTGCCATTGCTATCCTGACGCAGGAGGCCACCGAATGAATCAACGACGGGGTTGTTTGGGCTGCCAGGTCCAAGCAGTTCGCTAGCTTTGGAGGCGACAGTATTGAAAGGGAAGATCGTTGGTGATTCTTTATCCTTCATGAACCCAATACGAGGAGTATCACTGCAGTTTGTCTGCATACTGTCTGTGATGTCACTACCATTGAAGCTGCGACGAGTGTGAGTTGTGAGTTCATCCGCAGATCGATGACGTTCCAGTGGTCTACCGGCGAGCCAAAGGTCGTGACCAGGCTTGGGGCTTCTGTGTGCGGCAGCAGCGGCCGCCATGCTACCATTTGAGCCATTGCGACCTGCCACATGGGCTGTGCTCATGGTATCAGGAGTGGGCGGGAGTTTGACACCGGCGAAGAGCGATTCATCCAGTTTGGGACGTCCCTGCGCTTTGGCCGAGTACAGATGGAAAGGTGCTGTTGGGATTTTGGATGCATCCGCCGACATTCGATTCATGCGTCGTCTGACGATAGTTTGTGGCACGTCCTGATTAGACTCCGTCCATTGGTCGATTTCGTCATCCTCCGTTCTCTCTCGCTGGACTGGCGGATTATAGCTGTCGAAAGATTCCGTGGAAGCAGCCTTGCGCACAGGAATATTCAGCTTATCCGATTGATCCCATTTGGTTGGTGTATCGGGTGGATACAGTTCACTGCATTCGCTGAGGACACTGAGTCTGGGCGATGCAGGCTCCAAGATGTCATTTATGGTGTTATAGCTTTCCGATTTGGTCAATTCGCTCATGGCCGAAAATGATTTGTTCACTTCTGGAGCATAGAGACTGCGTAGGGCAGGAGTGTTGTCATTACTTCCACGTAGGAACGAGGGGACTTTGTTCAGCGTGCGTGTCTCTGGCGACTTCAAAGACGCTCTCCTAGATGACGTTCGCTCTGGAATTTCCAGAACAGTCTGTTTTCTCGGTGTGGCATTGGGACCATCAAGAACCAGACGAGTGAAGGAAGCCTGAGACGTACGCCCACCTAATTCAATCTCATCAATCTTAGCCTCCAGCTGGCATATGAGTTGGACGGCTTCGGTGACAGCCTGATTTCTCTTATGCAACTCCTCCCGCAGTTGATCGTTAGACTCCTGCAGGCTGCGATTGTGTTTTTTAGCCTCACGAAGCTCCACAACTTCCTCCTCAAGCTTGTGCATCTGTTCCAGCTCCTCTTCCATCTCCTGCATCCGCTCAATTTTTTTCTCCATGGTTCCCATCTGCTGAGTGCGATGAAAGATCTCCAACTTCAGATCGAAGTTGAGCTTGGTGATTTTCGACACATACTATTTTCCAGGGGTCAGATTTGTGTTAATCGATCGAGTGGTTCTACCGAGAAGACCCACCTGATCCATTTCTCGGACGCCCATCTCCTTCGGCTGTTCCCGTGAGGCGGTAAAAGTATCCTTCATTTTCCGTGATTTCTCAGAGGCTGTGTCTTCTTGGATCGAGCGATTCTCGGGTGTTCTGGGTCGACTAGAATTCCAATCTTCGGACCCGGCTCCTCGTGAACCACGATGGGCTCGCTGTTCTTTCAATAAACCTTGAAGCAGGCTAGATGCCGGATTGACTAATGTTGGCGGAGTTCCTGACTCTGGTGTTTCTGTCCCGAATCCACATTAGATTCACCCGTACTGAGTGTTGAGAGAAATGGAACATACTGCATTGGCGAGGCGGGGTGCGTGTCCCACGCACAGGAGACTGGTCCTTGAGCCAGGACATCTCTGGACTCATTCGTGGCGGAGTATTCATATTGGCTCTACCTTTCACGCGGTTCAATGATGGATGTTGAGGGCGTTCAGGTTGGCCTGAAAAGAGAAGCGGAGGTTAGATCGGGAAGTAGGAGGTTATGTCTCAAGACAATGATTGTCTTATGTTGTCTTGACTTGTTTGGACGGGGGACGGAAGGGGGAGGCTCACTGCTGGGACAACGCTTGAAGGACGCACTGCGGGCGGACGGGGCAGTCTCAGACTGATATACCTCAGGTACTACGCCTGCCACTGCGCCTGCACTTCGCGGCTGGATCTGCATAGAAGAAGCAGCCGAGCTGCGGCGCAGCGTCTTCCGATCGTTTACATCCATGGCAGCCGTGCATACTCCCATGCGGCGATGATTCCCCGTTTGCGATTTCTTGTGCGACCTGCGCAATCAGAGTTCAGAGAAGGTAATTGAGAGCGGAGCACTCCACTCTCATCGGACAATTAATGGCAGTATGGCGTACGGAGTAGTACTAGAAGGGATAGAGGAGGCGGGAGGGACACGAAATGGGACGATCGCAAGGCAATGTATTGGATGATCCGACGGTTGAACGGGAGGAGGATAGACTGCAGGAAGCGAGGGATGCAGGATTGAGGGCGAGAATCAATCAGAAGAACCTGTGGGGCGGAATCAAGGTTCTGGTGTGCATCAGTGTCCACCGAGACGATAGGAGAGGTATAATCGATAGTAGAGATGAGATGTGATGAGTCGGAAGTGTAGAGGAGAGTATTTTACCCCGTAGAAAAGAATAGTGAGTGGGGGAAGAGGGAGTCATGGAGACGACTGGAATGAGGCAAAGAATGGAAGCAGTTTTTTCCTTCTCATTCAGCTAGCTGATCTCAGCCCCCTTCTGATTCTGTTAGCTCGAGATCATCGACGATCGCTGTTCCTGACATCTCCCAACCCAATCGGATGGCTCCCGTGGGGCAGAGAAGGTTTCGCCCTGACTGTCGGGTCTGAGGAATTTAGGACACAGAGTACAGTCTACATTATAGATAACTAATATGAATGGATAATTGAGTATGATAGAAGTATTATTATAGACAGATCAGTATAGAAGTAACTACTACTATCTCTATTATCCGTGTAGTCAACATATCGAAGAAGACAAAAGTACCACTGATCAGTCCTCGAATACGATTTGACAGGTCGAATTTGCCTCGTCAATCCTGATTTGCGCCCACTTTGTGAAACAGATCACTCCACGGAGTACTTATTTATGTACAGTTGGTGACTCGGAATATTCTAGCATATTACACGGAGTCTGGGGTACTAATTCTATTAAATATCACTTTATTTGCAACTCGGCATGTTTGACAGGCACGAATATAAGTATGCACCGGTACATCCACAAAAATACTACAGGCTACGTATCCCCTATTGTCCTATTCCCCTATTCTCCTATCATGCTTTTTTTTCGTATAGTCATTAGAGTTCATTGAACAGTTAAGTGATAGATCATCCCACACTTGGATCTTTCGACGAGCACAGCTCAGCCTGGACCATCGTATCGCGACTGATCATTTCCGCTTCGCCTCTCCACTCCACACCCGCATCTCCTTCGCCCGATCATGCGCTGCTCGGAAAACTGCGAACCTGTCAATTCCCTCCTATAATGCACACCGACGGGGAAATCCCCTGCAACTTACGCTGGCGTTCTGCCTCGTCCAGTCCTCGGAGGAACTCCACTCCATCTCCAACGGCACCACGCGGATTGTGGGCGTGATCGGAGATCTCTGCCGCCCGCCTCTTGAAGGTCTAGAATCGATGTTAGAATCAGGTTGTTTGGGTTCCTTTTCAACGGTTTCTCGCGTGGTATATGAGTTGCATACCTCCGTTAATACGTCGACCATTTCTTCCTCTTCGAATAATTCGAGGAGTCGCTCGCTTAGACTGTAGAAATGAGGGGCTAAGGAACGCAAGTCTACCGTCCTAGGATCGGCTTTGAGTGCGTTCATCACTCGCTCAGATAGTGCGGGTGGCATGTCAAGAGTGACAAGACGGGACGTGCCCAGCCTCGCGCTGTAGTGATGATAGTGTTAGATGACTCGTTTCTCACCTTGTGCCTTGTCGAGCAGCGTAGAGATAGATGGAGATCTCACCCGATCGAAAGCATCTCGCCTAGCCATAATGGGAGATCAATCCGGGTACCCGGTTTAATCTGATTTTCATGAGCGATTCCAATCCTTCTAGGCTGAACCATCAAATACTGAGACGTACATCTTCGCCTGGGTTTCCTTCCAAGATACCCAGTCCTGGAACTTCTAGTTCAAATGTACAGGGCAGTTTCTGGGCTTGAGTGTTAGCTCGTTGAGATCAAAGGGAGTATATGGAGTATATAAAATCACCTGTGCATCTGTCAAAATGGAATCAATGTCATAGTACGACATTCTGGTGAATGCTGGCTTTGTCGCTGGTTGATCGAGTCCAACGCGTCCCGCCGTTTTGCCCGCGCGCCGCGTGGTCACGTGGTTGCCAGAGGACGGATTTCCTAATCGGGACAGATCTACTCTTCTCTTCTCTTCCTCCTCACTAATACTCCGTACTCTGTTGAACAACAGTACGGAGTAGCCTCAATGACAATGACTACAATTCGGCGAGCCCTGATTTGGGCACAACCCTAATCCAGAAATTTGTCATTACTGACCACGACTGAACATTTACGGCGATGAAGCAGGTGCGAATCCAGTTGCTGCCCAGCACATCAGGTGATGCCAATTTTATACCGTATAGCTTCAAGAAAGGTTCGGTACTTTCAACATTGAAACGAAACATAGCAAAATCAGCATGCCATCATATATTTCGTTATCATTTCTACATTCCCGAAAACATGTCGACTTTACGGGAATCTCTAAACTCGCCAAATGACCTCGATCCAGAGCAAATCTACTCCAAATCTCACTTCAAATTCAATCAAAAATATTCCTCTCGGTCGGTGAAAGGTCTTTAAAGACATATTATACACTCCCCGCGGTCAGGGGAAGTATACAAATTCCATGAGATAACAAGCTAATTAAAGCCCAAGATCGACATATTCATTCCCTCCCGCGTCAAGTGGAGATGAGACAATCCAGCGGACCACCATCAAAACGGCAAATCCGCCGTAGCCGTTGGACCCAATACGCGTTCTTCAACGAATAGATTCCTCTTAGCGTTACGATAGTTTTTTACTCCGCAAGTACTCCGTACCAACCGGACACACTCGGAGAAATTCATTCCATTGAAACCTCTGTACGGAGTACAAATCTCAATCCCCTATTGGCGAACCCCTGAATACTATACCCAATCGTTCCGAACTGATCTGCGCGGAACTGACGTTCGGCGATAAGTAGCCACATGCTCCGCTTCGCTTAGCAAGATGTAGTCAATCACTACTGCATAGAGATCAACGTGGGCATGATGCCAATTTTATCGAGGGGTTTTAGGGCAGGTGGTGGGATTTGCCGTGGGGTCGAGAGAAATGTGGGCTGTAGGGCGTTGGGCGCTTTAAATAGAGCTTCTTCTCGGATTTTGTCGCGGAGTTGAGACTTTTGAGGCTGGTCATAGGTCATCTACGATATCAGGTTCAGGATGTTACTTTATCGGTGGATTGCAGCTGCGAGTCTGCTCGGGAGTTCGTTCGCGTTCTCGGATGCGGGTGATCTGGTTAAGAAGAGTACTGTTAGCGATATTCTTTCTGATATTGAAAATGCAGTGACTTGTGGTAGCTGCGAGGTAAGATAAAGGTTGGAGGGAGGATGCAATTTCAGACTTGAGTTATTGACCAGTTACCTGTTCATAGGCTTTACTCGGTATCTTGCAGGGGTTGGCTCATCTGGGAAATGATGCTTTTGTGGACGTGATCACGGATGTTTGTATTTTGGCCGGGGTATCTTCATTGCTTTCTTCCTTATTCAAATTCATTTCTAATACCCCTTAGGTTGAGGACAAGGATGTATGCGAAGGTGCAATCTCTCTTGAAGGTCCGATTCTCGCCCACGATCTTCGTAACATGGATATCCCATCAACAACTGCAGTCCTGTTCTGCTCAACCGTCTTCGGCCTGTGCGATTACCCAGATGTGAATGAGTATACAGTGGAATTCCCGTCCGCTAAGCCCTCCAATGCAGTGCGACCTGCTTCGAGTGGCGAGACTCCCCTTCAAATCGTCCACATAAGCGATATCCATGTCGATCTGTCCTATGAAGTTGGTGCCAAGTACGTCTACCTTAACTCTAACCTCCTCGATCTATGCTAATCAACGCAGCTACAATTGCACGAAGAATATTTGCTGCCGTCCGTACACCGAAGCTGATGCTCCAGGTAACACGAGCTACCCTGCCGGTGAATATGGAAACTCGAACTGTGATTCACCTCTGAGTCTAGAGGAGAGCATGTACAAAGCAATTGAACATTTTGTCCCCGATGCATCCTTCACCATTTTCACTGGCGATGTTGTCGAAGGAGCTGTATGGCTTGTCAATGAAACTGAGGTGACGAATGACCTTAAAGATGCGTACGAAAAACGCATGCCATCCTATCTCAACAAAGTATACGGTGTTGTCGGCAATCACGACGCAGCCCCGGTCAACTCGTTCCCATCTGCAGCCATCGACACAACAATTTCCAGTCAATGGGTCTACGACACACTCTCTTCCGCTTGGAACAAGTGGATTGGTTCAACAGCTGCGACCACAGCCGACAACTATGGCGCATATTCGGTGAAACACCCCGGCAGCAACCTACGACTCATATCCTTCAACACAAACTTCTACTACCGAGAGAATTTCTGGCTATACGAAAAGACCATGGAAACAGACCCCAACAGCCAATTGAGATGGCTGGTAACAGAACTCAATGCTGCAGAAGAGGCAGGTGAACGAGTCTGGCTACTGGGACACATGCCCATGGGTTCTGGAGATACCCTCCACGACGGATCCAACTACTTCAACCAAATAATCCAACGTTACGACGCGACTATTGCAGGTGCTTTCTACGGACACACACACAAGGATGAATTCGAAATTTCTTACTCAAATTATACCGACCAGTCTGCTGACACTGCAACAATGATGTCCTACATCGCTCCGGCTTTGACCCCAACTTCTGGCAATCCTACTTTCCGCGTTTACTCGGTTGACCCGGTGACATATGGTGTTCTGGATTTTACAGTCTATATTACAAATATGTCTAACCCGGATTATCAGAAGAATCCGAAATGGGAGAAATACTATTCCGCGAAAGAAGTCTACGGATCTCTCCTCGAGCCCGCAGTCACAGATGCCGCCGCCGAACTCACTCCCGCTTTCTGGCATAATGTCACGTCCGTCTTTGAAAAAGAGGACTCGGTATTCCAGGATTATATCGCGCGCAAAACTCGCGGGTGGGAAGTGAAATCTTGTTCGGGTGATTGCAAAACAGAGGAAATCTGTCAGTTGCGAGCTGCTGAGTCGCAATACAATTGTGTCACTGTGTCGCCGGGTATCAATTTTAAAAAGCGAGATGTTGGCGCCACTGCTAAGCATCAGGAGAATTCTTGCGGTCAGTCGACTATGACGGCTATCTTTGCTGATATGGAGAAGAGCATGTCGGCGCTAAAGTCGTCCATGCATAGCAAGCTTGGGAAAGACTTCCTCAATAGCTCGGTTAACTCGACATCTGCATAGAGGCTTCAGTATAAAGCATAAAGTTTCTTCAGATTCTCATGCTATAATAAAATAAAATAATTTCGATTCCGTTGACCACCTCAATGGACGCGCTTGGCAAATTCTACATTCTTCCTCATACTAGGCACAATAAAATACTACCAACATAATTCGACAAATCGGACTTGTATATGAAACAGGCCAGATTAATCATCGGCTTCATTTCGGTTAAATCTTAACGGCTTTTCTACTTCGGCACGTGGGCCGGTAATAGGCTCGCGGGGATTATCAGCCTTCGTTTACGCTACTGGGGAAGCTAACCGGCGAACTAACGCAGGTCCGCAACATCGCCGGCTTGGTGGTCTATATAATGTTATGAATTCGCACTGAAATCAGTAGATAGTATACTAAAGCAGAATTTCTTTTCTATTCTTCTGTTCTACTTCAAATCAAAATAACTACGACCATGTCAAATTATTTGAAAAGTGCTGTGATTTCTTCACTTCTGTTAGCAACAACAACCACAACAAACGCCGCGGTACTGGCACCAGCCAATGATATTGTATTCCCATCAAGCAAGACGGCGCAGAATCCCCTGCAGTATTCCGGTGGAAATAGTCCTTACTTTTCTGGGCCGAATGTCAATGGTGTAAGCAGTGATGTTCCTGAAAAATGCACGGTGCAACAGGCTGCTTATGTCGTGAGACATGGTAGCAGGTAAGCGAGCGATTCAATTGCAGGGGAAACTTCGATATGACTGGCTTATATTTGGGATTACTTCAGATTCCCCGATACTGGGTCATATAATAGCTGGGTTGATCTGCGAGAGAAGGTTTGCTTTTTTCTAACTATTTTCGTGGTGGGATGGCTTGCTGAATACATGTTTAGATTCAAATAGCTGTTAATGGTACCGGTTTTGAGGCTCGCGGATCGCTTTCTTTTATTAAAGATTGGAGCCCGGTGTTGACGAACCCTACTCTTCAATTGGCACAAGAGTCGATGACTGGGTGGAAGGAGGTATGAGGATTGATACTTTGAAGAATTCATTCGAGGCAAACAAGCTCACTGGTTACAGGCTAGTGATCTGGGCTATCAGCTTCGAGCGCGATGTAAGACTTTCCATGTATTTTGCGTTCGACTCTTCTAACTGTTGTATAGACCCCGATTTCTACGAGGATGGCAACCCTTTTTATGTGTGGGCTAACCAATACAAAAATCCCATCAATGAATCCCGAGTCGTTCAAACCGCTCGCGCTTTTGTTCATGGCTACCTCTATGAGTTTGCCGATACATATGGGACAGTTGTCAGTGTTAACTCGACCGGTTCGTCCAGTGCCATTGGTAATTCACTCGGACCCTCAGACTCGTGTCCGACCTTCGCATCCACTTCTAGTGGGGGCAACAACGTGACAGACTGTACGTGATGAATCTAGCTCGCAATATTGTAAATATGGAACTTTTACTGATTCTCGCTGAAGTCGACGATACATGGGTCCCCAAAGCCTTAAAGCGGATCAATTCCCTCGTGAAAGGCAATCTCACTTTCGATGAGACCGACATCCTCTTCTTCCCCTACCTATGTGGATATGAGAGTCAGATCACCGGCAATCTCAGCCCTTGGTGCGGAGTGTTCAACGAGGATGAACTACGCAATTACGCGTATTCCCAAGATCTGAGCTACTACTATAGCGTAGGCCCTGGTGCAGACGGGCCTGCACCAGTTCTCTTTCTGCCATTCCTGGAGAGTCTGACGGAATTACTCAGTAAAGGACCTGGCCAGACTGGTATTGATGCAAATGGGGATGCCTTTACGGTCCCCAATTTGATCATGGCATTTTTGAACGACAATCAAATTGCTGAGATGACAGCTGCCATGGGAATCTTTGACAATGAAGATCCTCTTTCAACTAAGCATGTTCCCAAGCACCACCTTTACCAGATTGCTCATTTCATTACGATGCGCGGCACTGTCGCATTTGAGGTCTTGGATTGCACTACTGGATCGAAACACGCTTCTAGTGAGGGTCCATATATTCGGGTATTGTTCAATGATGCGGTTTACCCCATTGCGAACTGCCAGAATGGACCTGGAAAGAGCTGTCTCTTGTCGGACTATGTGTCTCTTTTGAAGAAGAAGAGTGAGCGTGCGGGCAATTTCATTGACTATTGTAATGTGACAGCATCTGCCCACCCTGAGACAGTGGCTGGGGCCAGCTTCTTTAGTGATCTGTCGCAGGACTTTTTGACCTTTGTTAAGCCTTGATTTGGTGGAGTGGTTCAACCAGTTTGGGTATCCCTGCATTTATAGTACATCTGGCTTTGTTCTGTGATTGTTTACAAATTAGTGTATTTAAATGTGTAATTCTACTAGAATGGAATGTCAATAAATCCTGCTAGTTAGTACTACTAACTAAAGTGATCAATTATGGTACTTTGTCATACTAAATACGGGTGTATGCAGTGCCAGGGGATGGTTCGCGGAGGCAAAAGGCAATGCAATCGCGAGCAACCAACCAAAGTAAACAATTGAAGTCCAAGTTGGAACTTGAGGTTGCTAGTGTGAACCTGGTGAACACGTTGGATTGCAAACTCAGAGGTGCACTAGTGTTCTGCTGCAGTTCTGCGAGATCAAAATACCAAAAATAGTATTTCTACTGCTCCATAGTAAATGTTGCTGTGACTACTAGTTATACTATCCCGGCAGGGATCGCCTTGATCGACCTATTTTTCTTCACCCAAAGACCCTTAAAGCTAATCGCTTTGCTTATACTCCGTATAGAAGGTAAAGTGGACCATATTGCATTTCTCATTTCTAGGATACGAATGCCAGCAGATCTGTCAGCTAGGTACTCTACCTAGAGTACAGTATACATGATAATCACCGACCAGCAACTACCTTAGTTACATAGTACTAGCTATATTGTTTTCTACTCAAAAGCATCTATAACAAATAGGACTTAAAATATAGCCAATGACTTACTGACTAACTAAGGTATACTTCGAATGAGTGGCCAACTGCGCTCGCACCTCGTTGGTCCCACCTTGAGGGGGCGACGGGGCGAGTGTCTTGAATCCACTGAGACAGACTTGCAGACTGCACTAAGCAGTTCTAGAGTCTTGGCCTGAATACCCTGTTTTGTGTCATTTAAGTACTCCGTAGTCAGTTCCAAGTATTCTGTTCTCCGTTTTCTAAAGTCTGGGTCCTAGTGTCTCTGATGGAGCATTCCAAGGGGAAGTAGGGCTGGTCGGTACCTTGTGCCTTGTATTACTCCAATTTTAGTCTGGAGGCGAAACAAAAAAAGGAACAGAAAAAGAAAAGGAAAAAGAAAGGGAAGAATATTCCAATATTCCAATATTCTTTTTACTTGCAAACACTCGAGTGACACAACTCACGCAGTCTCTATCCAACAGGCTATTTGTTCCTGATACTCTTTCTCACTTCCCTCATCTCATCTCATCTTTCTCTCTCCCCTCCATCTTCCTCCTCCACGTCCTCCACCACCCTCCTCCCCCCTCCACCAAGGGTGTCCAACACCCTAGGTGCCTTTGTTCCTTCTCTCTTCACACAATCCACCTTGACTACCACGAGTATGGCTTACAACGCCGTCGCTCAAGTTGAAGAGGTCGCCTCTCAGTCTGGTTCCGACGTGTCACGCAGTCCATCACCCACGCCCGCATCTGCTGCCTCCGCTTCCGCGTCTGCTCGTGGTGGAGGAGCCTTCCACCAACTGCGCGATGCCGATCATCTTGATGGAAATCAACTCGAGTCCGCCCAGACCTCCTCCGATAAGGCCGGCTTGGATCTGGCATCCATGATCCGGTCGATGACCTCAACCAGCTACGATGTTGTCGAAGATGATGACTACGATGTCGATCCTTCCCACGATCAGCGATCCAACAGCATCCGCCGCGCTATTCCCATCCCTCCGCTCGATACGGCGGTCGCGCGACATTCCTCCCCCGAGCCCCCCTTGCACAGTGCCTCCAGCGACATTCCTCTCCCTCTCAATCATCCGACCCCAGACTTACAATCGCTTCAAGGTGCTTATGCGGGAAATGTAGAGCGATTGGAGATGACTGCTGAGCGCTTAAGCTCCAGTTCCGCAGATATTGGCAGTGAGATACGCAAGATGGATCAGGAACAGAAGAGGCGTTCGTGCAGCTCCGCCTCAAACTCAATAATTATGCGGAATGGTGCATTCTCCCCGGTGACCGTCGCCTCCGCTCATGGCTCGACTTTCTCGACACGCCAAAGATCCGTCTCCGGCGCTTCGCGACTGGCCCAAGTGACCGAACCTGAGCATGACGAGACCGACCATCCTCTCCCGACACCGTTGCCGATCATTCCCGCCCCACAACCCCAGATCTATAGCCACACCAGTGAAGTCCAGTACGATCACTATTTCGATCCTAATGCTGTGACTGATCATGTCGCGCATGATGTCGAGCGACCAGCTTCTGCAGCTTCCGGGGATACTTTTCACCAGGCCCGTACACTGTTTAATGACTTTGATGGCGTGCACTTTAACCCCTTGGAGCGTGCAGATTCCGGTAGACGTGTATCGCTGGTCCAGCCTCCTCTTGCAAGCAAGCCGGAATCGTACAATGTTCCGCAGTCGGGTGAACAGATGGTCTATTACCCAGCACCTGTTCCACGCATATTAAACCTACCACCGAAGCTATCTCGCCGGCCCATCTCCGATCATGAAAAGCGTCGTACTCAGTTAATGAACTCAATTGCCGCCGAAGACAAATTGGCAGAGCAACAAAAGTCCAAAGACGGTCAAAAAAGCAAACATCAGTCCAACGTTCCTCAACAGCTTCGTGCAAGTGTATTTTTCGATCCCCCAAGTGCTCCTCTCGATATCCAGGTCAAGCAGGATTCAGCCGTTGCAACTCTCGACAGTATCCTCGACGCTTCAACCTATGCGCCAGTCTCGGCATTTACTGATCACCCTTTTGCTGGTCAAATCGGCTCACACGTGTACGGGAATGCGAAGCGCAAGACTCTTTCAAAGATACCTCCCGGGTACAGGCCAGATCGTAATTCTCAATATCTAATGGGCCAGCCACAGAGCAAGGAGAGCGAAGAAGGCTCGGTTCGCTCGAGTGGCGTGGAGCATCAACAAGAACATGATATCCACCAACGATCGCATGATGAGCATTCTGGTAGTCAGTCCGAAGCCGAGACTGAGACCGGTTCGTCGGGCAGCGATGAGGGTGATGAGGAAGAAGAAGAGGAGGAAGAGGACTATGTCGGACCGCCCAATACGTTACTTGCGGAACTGCAGCTGCGGAAACAAGAACTGAAACAGCGAACCCGTACAGCCATGCCTACCGCTTCTCAAGCCCAAGGACTGGGCACTACGTTGTTGGAGATGGACGAGATGGCCCAAAAGCAAAGCGAGAAGAGACGCCGACGCCCAGTTACCCTGGCATGGGATCCTCACAATGCCGACGATGACGATGTTCCTTTGGCCATGCTCTACCCAGAAAAGGCTAATGTGGACGACGAGAATCAACCGGTCGGTCTGATGGCAAAGCAACAGATTGAGGAAAACGAACCTCTGAGCACTCGCCGCGCACGCCTGCGAGGTGAACCGATTCCGGAGAAAAGGCCCGTTACTATGTATTCGACGGTGGAAGCCAAGCCAGAGAAGCCTTCCAAGTCTGAACCCGAGGAAGAAAGCGATAACGAAATCGAAACGCTGGCAGAGCGGCTTCGACGACTGAAGGGACAGAATCCGGAGGAGAGCGAATTCACCAGTGGCCTTATGGCTGAGTTTGATACCCGAGCTGGAAATGCCCCGAAAGAAGAAGAATCGAAAGCCAAGGCCCCCGTACCTGAGCAAGAAGAAACTCTTGCGCAACGACGAGCTCGTTTACAAAGAGAGGGGAAATCACAGCCTGCTAATGCTAGAAACTTGAACATGCGTCGCAGTATGGCTGCTCTCCCTCAATCCCGACCTGCCTATGTTGCTCGCCAGTCTTCCTACGATGTCTTTCCACAGCAGCATGGCATGATGCCACAGCTTGGACATCGCGCCTCGATGTATTCATTGCCCGTGAATATGAACATGGCACCAATGACACCGCAAGCACCAATGGGAGGATATCCCATGGGCACACCTTCTGCATATGGCATGCCTTATCCATCTCCTTATCCCTACAACAACGTCCAAACCTATCCAAATACTTGCGGTCCTGGCTTGCGACAACCTCTTCAGCCTGCACAACAAGATGTGATTGATCGCTGGAGACAGAGTATCCGCTAGGTGGAAGACATTCATTCTATTTTTTGAATTTGTTGTTCGTTAAAGCGTTGTCATTCTGGGCGTCTTTATTTTCTTTTTCTTTTTCTTTGATTTCTGTCTGGTCTTTTGCTATTGAAGGATATCCATGTAAATTAGGGCGATTTAATTCTTTTTGTATTATCTAAAGAGTGATATTTCAGTTTTATCTCCTTGACTGGAGTTGCTGCAACTTGAGCGAGATGCAAATATGATTAATTTATGAGATTGAATATTGTATAACTTGTACAAGACTAGTACTCATAATTGAAATAAAATAGTATATTGCATTACAAGCTGCATATACTATATGTCTATTTCTGACTATTTTTATATCGGCCCGTGTACTACAACAGCCCAAGTGGAAGTTCCGTGGTTCACCTTCCGCCGGGGCCGATCGCTTTTCCGCGCTGACTTCAACTTTGGATTTGGTTCTCATTTCTCTCTCCTTTTGTTTATTTACTCTATATACACTGACCAGGTGCATTCACTTCAATATCAATTCATTTCTCCTCCATTTGCCCCCTCTCAGCTCACCGCACGCGGCTCTTTTAGGTAGCGCAACGCCCAGTGGCTGCTGCAAGCCCCACCGGCGTGTCTGGTATGTGAGACTGGATGGCCCGCCTCCTTTCAACCTTCTAATCAGTGGCCTCTACAGGCATATACCTGAGAGCAATGGAGTCGCATAATCCTTGAAAAGTAATCACGCTATCTACTGGTGCCGCACGGGTCCTCGATTGCCGGCTATCATGCCCCCGTCCACCGTCTTCTCCTACTGGCGTCGAGACCACCGCCGCTCAACTGCGCCACCCATATCGTCGCCTGCCTCGTCTCCAGGTCCCAGAGGCCCTACAGACAGTCCACTGAGCACCCCTCCTCAGCTCCCTCAGATCCCAGATACCCCTGTTCTCACCACACCCTTCGATGAACAGCCCTCATATGATGCCCCGCCTTGGACAGACTCGCCTTTGGACAACGATGCCTCGAAACCCACCTTCACCTCCTCCGTCGCACCGCTGTCCTCCTCCGTTAGCCTTGCCGTTCCACATCCCTCAGTAGACAAGGATAACCGCCCGTGTTCGAGTCCTGGAGATCAGATACCTGGGGGGCCTGACACCGAACCAGAGGTTATTTCTGCGTCGCAACCAAATCACTCACAACCGCTTCCGTCACCTGGGATCCAACGATCAGAAGGTGATGGCGAATCAAATTCGAAGCCAAACTCTCCCTTCCGGCTTTCCTTTGGTGGAAAAGGGTTCAAAAATCTACAGACACCTCCTGGCGAAACTCAGAAACGTTCACCAACTGCGGGACCGGGCACGAACCATCTCCGAATGGCACCTTCACCCGAAGATCTACCGGTTGATAAAGCTTTCGTGCCGCCGCGAGATCTCAAATCGGAACATGCAATTATACGGCGGACAGGAGAACGTGAGGCCTTGATGAATGAAACCCATCATAAATCGGGAAAGGCGATGCTACATCTCTTAAACCCGATGTCACTACTGGCCCGACGACGGTCATCCCAAATTGGAACCAGCCGGGTTGACGAGCCTAAACATAAATCGTCTAACTTGGTTCCTGCGATCCCCGATGACTACGATCCTCGAATTCGTGGAAGTATTGTGCATGACTTTTCAGCCCCACGACCTCGCCGGAACGTATCAGGCACCCCGAGTGTTGGGCCTGACGGGACTGGTCACAGTGCACAAGATGCATCGCCATCTCAATCCTCACTCCAGAGCCCAGCAAATCGACTCAGTGATCAAACGAAGAAGCATGGTGATCATTCTCCAGTTTTTAAAGAACATTTTGAAGACGACCAGAATGTACTGCAAGTTGAGAACAAGGGTTATCTACAGTCAAGTCTCTTGACTAATCCTACTCAACCGGGTTATGAAAAGTCTCTGCCTCCATTTGCCAGGAACCTACCCTCTCGACTGCCCGACCAAAGTCCTGAGAGTATTGAGCATAATGTATCACCGCCAATCGAACAAATCGCAGAACTTCCGGCAGAGCTCCCCGCAGAGCTCTATGGAGATATTCCTGAATACACGCCAAAGAGAGACCCACCACAACCACAACAGGATGAAGATATCATACCAATTGTTCATCGACCGTCGTCGTCTGGGTTGCCGAGACATTTGAAAAGTAATGCCTCGCGATTTAGCTTTGATATGGGAGGCGTTGAATCTTCTGTGCAAGAGAAACTCCTTGAAGACAAACACAAAGCGAAGGAGGCGGAACGCAAGCTTGAAGATGGATACTTTGATGATTTCGACGAGGATTTTGATCAGGATATCATGGACGATTTTGATGGCTTGGAAGAAAGAATCCCCGGTGTCAATGCAGACGCAGATGAAGATTACTTCTCTGCCCCGTCAATGGCTGAAATCAAATCATGGGCTACTCCAGGATTATCACCTGTGGTCGCGAGCCCGATCACACCTGCGCCTCCTGAAATACCACGTACATCTAAACTGTCGGAGGATCTGGAGGATCAGCAGAATGAACCATCGCCTGATTCTGGAAAATCCGAGGAGGAGGAGCAACTGGAGGATGATGTCCCGGCACCACTTGATCCGCGTCGCTCGTCTGGCATGGGTATTGGCATGGAACCCAAGCAAGTATTGGACGAAGACGATGACGACTTGTACTTTGATGATGGTGAATTCGGAGACTTGACCGTTGATGACCAAGATGGAGGGTTCGACGAGTCTATCTTCGACGATGAGACCAGCCATCTCTACGAGAGGAAGCCAGTTGGCGCACCAGCTGCACAACCGGCAGCAGACGCACCGCCGCCGCCACAGAATGCCGATCCTACCAACGAAGCCCTGGAAAGGGAGATGCTTCTTGAGGAGCATGCTAGCCATGGTCTCAAACACATGCCCAGTGTGGCTAGTGAATATCAAGCGCCCTCAATCAAGCGTGGCCCGCTTGGTGAGCCAATACCCAATATGGGACCTGCCAGGGCCCATGGCGGAGTGCTGACAGAGCAGAACCTGGAAGTTCTACATAATGCTCTTGCATTCGCAGCAAATGAAGCAACCGCCAAAAGTCAATTCGAGCGGACTTTCAGTACCAGTGATCGATCTCTGGCTCAAGAAAGTGTTTCGCAGGCATCACATACCGGGGAATCCCAACCGGGGCTGGTATCAGATGACAGCCATTTAAGTCAGGTCGTCGATATGGCCGCATACGAAGATTCCTACGATGATCAGAACTACTTTGAAGACGACGACGCCTACTACGACGATGCAATTGTCGCAGCAGCCAACGCCGAAGCTCTCGAGAACGACGACGAAGGATTCTACGGCCAAGAATTCGGCTTCTACGCGCAGGCACATGGCACTTCTGAGATGACAAATGGAGGTTACTTCGGCCCGCGAGGCGTGGAAAGTATTTCACGTAGCTTCAGCAGTCGAGGCAAATTCCAAGAACCCAGCCTAACCCCTATCACCGAGCGGAGCGAATGGAGCACCCGCAATTCGGTGATATCTCTCAAAGCACACGGCGCCACACATTCCAACCCATCTCTTGCAAGTCCCGGCTTGGCCCAGCTAGTCGACATGGGCAATCTCGACGACGAAATGTCACTAAGCGCCTTGATGAAACTACGCCGAGGCGCATGGGGCGGAAGCAATGGTAGTCTACGGAGTAGTGCTGGCAGTCCACCTCCGCATACCTTACCTTCATCGAACCGGGCTAGTTTTGTAGAAGCCAGTCCGTCTGAATCTCGACCCTCTGCTGATGAGGCAGGATTTGCGGGATTCAGTTCTCCTTATCCACACGATGATGGACATACATATACGGCGTCACCGCTCAAGGACGCGCAGCATCTGGGCCGTCGTGCCGATCTCCCGTCTAGCGGAATTGACGGGCCGGAATACGCGAACCAAGAGGATGAAGTGCCGACGACCGGATCTCAGCGCCTCAATCTTTTGTAAAAACTTGTACTTTTTTTTTGGTTCTTATTTTTATTTACATTGAGCACCAACCTCATGCCCTGGATATAATAATTTGGGTTCTTTTATTTCTCGTTCTTTTTTTGGGTTTATTTATTGCCTTTGGTCGTCAGAGCGGAGGATGGCATTCATTGAGCGGTATTTTGGTCATTCATTTTACGATTTATGATATCTCTTTGAATAATAAGGGTTGTTTGGACTGGAGCTTGGGTTGGCAATTTGAATGGACAATTATCTATGGATGTAAATGAATTTACCATTGATAGTATCAGCAATTTAGTATACTGACTACTACTGACAACTACTACTGCTAGACCTGAGGTATAGTTCTTATAGCGTCATCGTAATTGAAAACCGGCCGATTGGGCCGAAATCACCCGCAAAGCACCGAAATGCTTAGCCGGCGTGGCGGTGTGTGGCTAATGGCCCTACAACCACGGTGTTGACTGTCGGCTATGATTCGGGCTGACTCAGCGCACCAGCCACGCTCCGGCCCGGTTTCTGCGCCTTCTTACTTTGCGCTCAGCTCTCTTCTGTTCTTTGCTCTCCACTCTCCCATCCCTGTGATATCCTTGTCGTTAGCAGTCTTTCTGCTCTCTGATGAGTTCCATTTTTATACAGGTGCTACGGCAATACTAGTCGACACCTGTTTTACGCGATTCTAATTCTGTACGGGTTTGCTCCCTGCCAAATGTGGCTTTCCTTTCCTCCGTGTTTCGGTACTCTCGGCAGGAGAGGAAGAACAACAACCTGGCAACTTTTTCGAGAAAGCTGACTTATGCATGTGTTTGTTGGGCAGGTTTGCGTCTAGACTGCTTCAGTTTGGTCCCATTACGGCTTTTAGACCATAATACTTGTGTCTGTGTCTATTCTATATCCCCTTCCATCCGATCCGTTTCCTTCTTTCGTCCTCGACGGAAAAATCCCGCAATGTTCAGAAACACCGTTTTGAAGGCCACCAACCTGCGTGGTGTGCCTTGCACCAACGCCAGGAGATCTTTCTTCCTGGCTTCAAGTGCTCGCAATGCCTCTAAGAGCTCTGGGTTCAACTTGACCGCTCGCCGACCTCTCGCTGTCGTTGAGCGCGCTTTCGATGGCGCCCGTCCTTACGCCTCATCTTCTGAGGGTCCCTCTGTCGGAGTGGTAAGCAAATAAATATCAACCCTGATCGCTTGCAATCTTATATGATAGCGCGCGATGAGCGAAACTCGTTCAAACAAAAAAAAATATGCCCACCGGCCAGCTCGACTAACGTTACGGCGCGACTTTGCCCTGCTGGCGAAATAGGACCCCAACGACTCTTTCCTCTCTGGCAGCACTGCCAACTACATTGATGAGATGTACATGGCGTGGAAGCAAGATCCGTCCAGTGTTCACATCTCCTGGCAGACTTACTTCAAGAACATGGAAGATGGCAACATGCCCATCTCCCAGGCCTTCACTCCTCCTCCTACCCTTGTTCCTACTCCCACTGGTGGTGTTCCCCAGGATATGCCCGGTGCCGGTATTGCCGCCGGAGCTGATGTCACAAATCACTTGAAGGTTCAGCTGCTGGTCCGCGCCTACCAAGCTCGCGGTCACCACAAGGCTAAGATCGATCCCCTTGGTATCCGTGGTGAGGCCGAGGCCTTCGGCTACAGCAAGCCCAAGGAGCTTGAGCTGGACCACTATGGTTTCACCGAGCGCGATCTGGACCAGGAGTTCGCTCTTGGACCCGGTATCCTGCCCCGTTTCCTGACTGAGGAGCGCAAGAAGATGACTCTCCGCGAGATCATTGCTGCCTGTGAGAAGATCTACTGTGGCTCCTACGGTGTCGAGTACATCCACATCCCCGATCGCAAGCCTTGCGACTGGATTCGCGACCGCTTCGAGATCCCCGAGCCCTTCAAGTACTCGGTTGATGACAAGCGCCGTATCCTTGACCGTCTCATCTGGAGTTCCAGCTTCGAGTCTTTCTTGGCCACCAAGTTCCCCAACGACAAGCGTTTCGGTCTTGAGGGTTGTGAGACCCTTGTCCCCGGTATGAAGGCCCTCATTGACCGCAGTGTCGACTACGGTATCAAGGACATTGTCATCGGTATGCCTCACCGTGGTCGTCTTAACGTCCTGTCCAACGTTGTTCGCAAGCCCAACGAGTCCATCTTCAGCGAGTTCGCTGGCTCCACCGAGCCTTCCGAGGAGGGTTCTGGTGATGTCAAGTACCATCTTGGTATGAACTTCGAGCGCCCTACCCCCTCTGGTAAGCGCGTTCAGCTGTCTCTGGTCGCCAACCCCTCCCACTTGGAGGCTGAGGACCCCGTCGTTCTGGGTAAGACCCGTGCTATTCAGCACTACAACAAGGATGAGGTCCACTACGACTCTGCCATGAGCGTCCTGCTTCACGGTGATGCTGCTTTCGCTGGTCAGGGTGTTGTCTACGAGACCATGGGCTTCCACTCCCTGCCCGCTTACTCCACCGGTGGTACTATCCACATCGTTGTCAACAACCAGATTGGTTTCACCACCGACCCCCGATTCTCCCGCTCCACACCCTACTGCTCGGATATCGCCAAGTCCATCGACGCCCCCGTGTTCCACGTGAACGCCGACGACGTCGAGGCTGTCAACTACGTTTGCCAGGTCGCCGCTGACTGGCGTGCCGAGTTCAAGACCGACGTCGTTATCGATATGGTCTGCTACCGTAAGCAGGGTCACAACGAGACTGACCAGCCCTCGTTCACCCAGCCCCTGATGTACAAGCGCATTGCTGCCCAGAAGGCCCAGCTCGATACCTACGTCCAGAAGCTAATTGACGAGGGTACCTTCACCAAGGAGGACATCGATGAGCACAAGAAGTGGGTCTGGGGAATGCTGAACGACAGCTTCGACCGCAGCAAGGACTACCAGCCCACCGGTAAGGAGTGGTTGACCTCCGCCTGGAACAACTTCAAGACCCCCAAGGAGTTGGCCACTGAGGTTCTTCCTCACCTCCCCACTGCCGTGGGTGTTAACTCCCTGAAGCACATTGCCGACAAGGTCTCCGGTGCCCCCGATGGCTTCACTCTGCACCGTAACCTCAAGCGTATCTTGACCAACCGCAAGAAGACCGTTGAGGAGGGTCAGAACATTGACTGGGCTACTGCCGAGGCTCTTGCCTTCGGTTCGCTCGTCGACGAGGGTTACCACGTCCGTATCTCCGGACAGGATGTTGAGCGTGGTACCTTCTCCCAGCGTCACTCTGTTCTCCACGACCAGGAGAACGAGGCCACCTACACTCCTCTGCAGCACATCAGTGACAAGCAGGGTAGCTTCGTCATCTCTAACTCCTCCCTGAGCGAGTTCGGCGCGTAAGTACCAAGCCCACATGATTGATTTCATAAGCCGGTATCAATACTAACTATCCTTCGTGCAGTCTTGGTTTCGAGTACGGTTACTCTCTGACCTCCCCCGAGGCTCTTGTCATGTGGGAGGCCCAGTTCGGTGACTTCGCCAACAACGCTCAGTGTATCATCGATCAGTTCATCGCTGCCGGTGAATCCAAGTGGCTGCAGCGTTCCGGTCTGGTTGTCTCTCTGCCCCACGGTTACGATGGCCAGGGTCCTGAGCACTCTTCCGGTCGTATGGAGCGTTGGTTGCAGCTTTGCAACGAGGAGCCTCGCCAGTTCCCCGCTGCTGACAAGCTGGACCGCCAGCACCAGGACTGCAACATGCAGATCGTCTACATGACTGAGCCCTCCAACCTGTTCCACGTCCTGCGTCGCCAGATCCACCGCCAGTTCCGCAAGCGTATGTTTCTCTGACAACATAACCCGCACATTCTTCCAAAGCCCATACTAATCCTCTTCTTTAGCCTTGATCATCTTCTTCTCCAAGTCTCTGCTGCGTCACCCCATCGCCCGCTCTGACATGGAGAGCTTCACCGGCGACTCCCACTTCCAGTGCATCATCCCCGATCCTTCCCACGGCACCTCCATCGAGGCTCCCGAGAAGATCGAGCGTGTCGTTCTGTGCTCTGGACAGGTCTACGCCGCTCTGACCAAGCACCGCGATGCCCAGGGTATCCGCAACACCGCCATCACCCGTATCGAGCAGCTCCACCCCTTCCCCTGGGCCCAGCTCAAGGAGAACCTGGACAGCTACCCCAACGCCAAGGACATCGTTTGGTGCCAGGAGGAGCCCCTCAACGCCGGTGCCTGGTCTTACGCCCAGCCCCGTATCGAGACCCTGCTCAACTCCACCGAGCACCACAACCGCCGCCACGTCCTGTACGCCGGTCGTGCCCCCAGCGCCTCCGTCGCTACCGGTCTCAAGGCCGTTCACTTGAAGGAGGAGCAGGAGTTCCTGGAGGATGCTTTCTCCGTTCACCAGGAGCGTCTTAAGGGCGAGTAAATTAGCCCATGATAGTATCCAGCAGCATTGATTTATCCGGTATTATATTGTGTCTTGTCTTCCGACCAATATGATACTGACTGGGTCGATATTGCTGGATGAGGAATCTGTGTTGCCTATGCTCTGCATAATGGAATTGGACTGAGCGTCTGATTTCGTTTTTTCATGTCCATTTGTAACACCCTTTCCTCCTTTCTATTTGCATTGGTTCTACCTTGTCCGTCCTATGTGTATAAGACCTGTTCTGCTGGCTTGTGCTGATAGACAGACTTGTCTATACATAGACCTATGTTTTTGTAAAATACAAATCTCATTTAGTGTTGCATTAGGGTTTTGTTACGTTGTGCTACTTTTTTCTATTCTTATTATAATTGCTTCAAGTAGCCTTGTTATCGTACCAAAGCAGTTCGTAGTGAGTTGGGTTTGTATTCGATTAGTGTCTCTATCTACATGATTGATAGGAAAATCCCAAGGGCTGGAGTGAAACTAATTTCGATCGTGATTTACTCTACACAAGGGTCCGTTTAATAAAATATGACTAGTCTCGCTTTTTTCAATCATCTTCTTTATAACAAAGATACTATCTTTGTTATTACTGTTATACTGTTTCTAATCCCTGCATGCTGACAAAGACTCAACCCAACGCCCGTTGGGTGTTAATGGGGATTTTTGAGGCCTAAACAACGTCCACCTTCCTTTCATGTTTACGCCTCTCTAGCTCAGTGCAAGAGATGTGATGAAGCGACATATACATTAGCTCTACCAATTGAGCTACTAGGCCTTTCACTAGTCACTAATTCATTCAGAATCGAAGAAAATATTGGAAATCTGGATGGCATCGTGATTCAAGAATAGAAAGACCTTCATTCCGTTGGGTCATCGGATTTTTGTTGGTAATTGAAGTACAGAACGTATGATCAATTGTATTCGACTTGAGATTGACAGGACAGAAGAAGAATAAAGGAACTTCCTTTGATGTAGAAAAATATCCTAGCCTCAGGCTATACGTTGCCAGTTTCTTCCCGTTAGTTTTGTACTACAACCGTGTCTATCCCA
The DNA here is from genome assembly GCA_020086695.1 of Penicillium sumatraense. NCBI lineage: Eukaryota > Fungi > Ascomycota > Eurotiomycetes > Eurotiales > Aspergillaceae > Penicillium > Penicillium sumatraense. The sequence goes on along the minus strand of JAGIKU010001370.1, from coordinate 804,426 downwards.
GAATTAAGTTAATTGGAAGGATTATAACAGCCCTGGAGGATGAAGATGAAGAAACGACATCATATATTTGCTGAACTGGATAATCCTCACATGGGCCTCGAAGTATAATTAAACATAAAAGGACCACCATTCCCCAAGTCCTCAGCCAATCCTCGCATACAGTTAAGTAACTCTAGTACATCGAAAGACTCCACCAATTCATTTGCCTGCAGAAGCTCTAAAGCCTCCTGTACCCAATAAATCTCATCTTCCCGCCCTTGCCTTGCTCGTCCTCTTGGTAGGGGAATATTTTCAAGGATGTTGCAAATTTCGGCGTGTTCCTTGCCAGCTGGGATCTTTCCGATCATAAACTGGCCCAGAAAAGTGGGATCTTTTAAGGGGTTATACTGGGTGATTTTGCGGAAGCGCCATCCTTTTCTTTGACTTGCGTTTGGGCTTGGTGCCCATGAAATCAACGTCTTTTTATGATGGAGCCTGCTATTACTATAGTTATTTGGTTCGCTTCCTTTGTAGCGGATGTCGAGGCAGGTATTGTCGTTCCCGATGGAGTTTTTGGGTCGCAGGAGGATGCCCCAGTGGTACTGAGTTTGGTTATGGTGGTCATTGTGGTCATTTAAACTTGAACTCGAGTTTGAGTTCGAAAAGAGTGGGCTCCAGAATATATGGCGAGCATTATTCGATTTTTGTTTTTCGACGCCATAGTGCTTTCTTCTGGTCTGTGAGTTGTTTTCAAAGTAACCTTCCCAAAGCCTGGGAGGACTTTTCAATTTTTAGAACTTTTTCTCACAATGAAATTGATAATTGGTAGTTTTACTTACTTCTGAGTTTGCGATTGTTAGATGTAGTATCGTTGTTTTGGGTCTGGTCAGAGTTTGTGTTTCGGTGAGCCCGAATTTTTCCACAGAATGAGGTAGAGTAAGATGAGGTTTCAGAAGAAAGGCTCCAAGTTGAAGCAGAGCCCGATGATGAGAGAATAAACGATGAGGTGGGAGAAATAGATGGAAAGGTAGAAGAGTCCATTGAGGCAGTGTTTCTTCAATCTCTTGGTTAAGTCGGATGAGACGTGTAAATTTGTGCAAGCTTGCATGTACTTTTGGATTGTATTCAGATAAAGAGAAAAATTTGAAACACAAGTGAGATGAAAGCAAGAAAAAGAATATTCTTGAAGGATGGCAAATTTAATATTTGGGAAAGAACGTATGTGATTAGGGCTCCGATGCCGAATCCAGCCCCGACGGCCTAATTCAACCTCGGACATCTATTTCTGGAAAGCACGTCCCAAAGAACCATAGTTTCGCAGTTGCTTTGCCATTTTGAAAATAAGCCAGGCTATTTTCGTCCACCTACATACGCCAATCTCATAAATATAATCGAAATGCCACGCCGCTTGTTGCCAGAGACTGACAAATTGGGAGTACTCACCTTGGTCTCTGTAGACGTGAAGAAAGACATATTGGTAGTAGGAGGGCCTCCCAGATTGAACATTGATATTTTATTCTACTCATGACTCATTGGAGGATTTTAATTTAGAAGTTCCGTGATATGATCGCGCCTACTGCATAGATCTATAGAGCACTAGCTGGCCAGACGCAGATTCCAGATGAGCGGGTTAGCTGAAATAAAGTGCCATTTAACCACATTCTAGATTGGCACGCTAGTCTAGTAGTAGGTACTACTCACGGCTTGACATGAGAAGAAGGAATTTAATCCGACAGGCTAGTGCAATACCTTCGTAATTTATATACGCTGGTCGACTTCGCTATTTAGCGGAGTTAGGGGAGTCAGGTCGGTTAATCAGACTACCTATGCCGAAGAAAACTCGAAATTTCTTAAATAAACATAATATTGAATATATGAATGTGTACTTTACGTAAAGTGATGCACTTTCCGTGAGCTCACCCATTTAGGAGGCGCTTCGATTAGTACAAATAGCATTTGGTCGCATCATCCTGAGTGTCGATATTTTTATGAAATTAACAATCTGAGATACAAATTCTAAGTACAGGACAGTGATATAAATCTTCTGCTTGGTGAGCCACAAAAAGCAAATAACCTTGAAAATAAAGATAAGCTGGATAGTCTAAATGTTCTCGGTGTATATGCAAGGCGATTGGACCGATCTATCGATGCCTTGCTTGTAACTAGTGCGTATGCACCTGACTCTGAACTGCTTAATGGCACTGAGCGTCATCTTACATTAAGAATCGTACCTTGTCTCACTAGATTTTCTTCCTCTCGCATCACTCTCATCACTCTCTGATGGTGCTGAATGATGTTTCACTCCCAACCCGAACAAGGCATCTTCTTTGTCGGCGTCGGGATCTGTCTTACTTGTTGATGAGGCTTAACTCGAGAACCTTCGAGGGCAAAGCTGGCCTAAACGATAATAGCAATGTTTGGGTTTGACAATGACTAAAGTTTAAAAAAGATCGATTCAACAGAACAGCAATACTAACTAGAACTGTTGACGAGTAACATAGTTCTGCTAGTTACCCAAAATGGTTTGTTGATGTACCTGAAATGACGTCAGCAACAGCTGACTGATGTATGCCTGAATGTTTAGGCACCACTCACCTGATCAAGCCGGGGCGGCTCTTCTCCGCACCTCCCACCACAGCTGATCCTCCATCACCTTCTCATTGTTGTTCCCCAAAGATTTACCTTCTCAGGTCGTTGTGATTTGACTCCCATCAACTCCATTGGTACTTCGAGCTTCTGATTTTCTTCATTTCAACGGGCTAGGCGCGCCTCGCAAGCTTTTCTAGCAGTGCAACCCCAACCTGCTCTGACCCTTCGCAATGTCTGCCGTCTCAGCCCTCAATCCCCAGGGCTCGGGTGCCCGGCAATCCTCTCGTCAAACACGCACGAATCCCTCGCGGACTTCCAAAACTGTTGGACGGTCTTTTGGCTTTGGCCGAGAATCAAATGTTGAGAGCCCAGCGACGCCCCCTGTACCTCATGGCTTCTATCCTGCTCTCACCCACTTTACTGATGCAATTACTGCGCTCCCACGCGAATTTCGTCGACACAACTCTTTGTTGAAAGAAGTGGACGCCAAGGCATGGGCACTCGAGGAAAATCTGCTGCAATTGTTGAAGTACTCCTCCGAGTCGCAGCCCGTCCCTCACCCTTCAATCCCTACTCCCATTGTTGGGGGTGTTACCCGGGAAGACTTTTTACCAACAGTAGGCCGACCCCGAATCCAGCTCTACTCTGCGTGGATTTGTGACAATGGGTGTATGCTAACAAAATCTTTCTCCCCCAGAACATTTCTCAGCCTCCCGAGACACCCGAGAGCCAAAATCGCCGACTTCTCTTTGACCGCGTGCGCCAAAGCCTCTCCGACCTTATGATGACAGCCGACGAAAAAAACCATGTAATATCGAATGCCAATGAGGAGTTGGATCGCCAGATCGTTCGGCTAGATACCGTATTCCCGTACATCGCGGGAGAAATCAGCGAGGAGGCTCGTCTGGGCAGCATGACGCACTGGGCGTACTCCAACAAAAGTGCTGCAAAGGCAGCTACCACTGAGCGACCCCGCCGGGAAGCGGTATCCCAACGACAAGACATGCCCTACTCCATCCATGAGGCTGAAGCTGCTAGCCGCAGTGAGGCTCGGCGCGAGGCTGTCCAAGCGCGCAAGCGCCGAGGACACGCGGACGCAGATTATGAGGAACCCCGTGGTTCTCGTAAGACTAATACCGGGAAATCTCGCGGAGATAATGGCACGGCAGATCAAACAACTAAGCGCAGGAGGGTGGAGCGACCTACCGCCATTGAAATGGGGGCTCCGATGGAGCGCACCGCCAGCGGAGCAGGCAACCAGCGAGCATCTGCAAAGGATGGCACAGAGAAGAAGCGATCTCGGGCACCAAACTCAGCTGTTACAGCAGCCCGCAAAAAGTATGTTCACAAACGTCTTTGTCTTTCACTGTGTAAAGCTAACCTCTTTCCCAGGCCCAATGCCGCATCCAATGCTGGATCCCCCGTCCTTGCTCCCTCCCCTCATATCGGAACATTCAATGGCTCGCGTGGGGCTGCAAGCCCTGGTCCCAACACGACTCGGCCCCAGTCTTCCAGAGCTCAGCAGAATGCTGGACAAACAAGCAATGCCCGCCAGCGGCCATCATCCTCGACCTCCAACCGCGTCAATCAAGCGAATGCATCCAAACAAGCTGACGCCAAGTCCACACCTCGCGAACCATCATCTATTAAAAATGAGACAGTCAACGGAGACGGGAACCGTGATTACGCTGGTGAAGCGGGTGCCCGAACTGCTGCAGCAGGAATCCGACGCGATGAAGCCGACGGACGACAAACAGACTCAGCTGAGACCGAGCCACCCAAAGGAAGGAATTCCAAAACCACTACTCCAGTCTCCGCATTCGCAGAAACTACCCAATCCCGGTCCAGACCAACACGAAGTACAGACCCGGCTCCAAAACGAAATACCAAGAAACCCGCCCCGGCACCTCCACCTATCATTCCCTCGGACGAGGAATCTCTTCACGAGGGTGACGACGAAGACGAAGAAGGCGAACCACGATACTGCTACTGTAATGAAATCAGTTTTGGCGAGATGGTGGCATGCGATAATGATGCCTGTCCACGCGAGTGGTTCCATCTTTCTTGTGTGGGAATGTCGAAACCGCCTGGCAAAAATGGTAAGTTAATCAAGTCTGTAGATAGTGCTTATATCTGCGAGCCAGTGATATTTGAAACTGAAGCTAATGTGACACAGTTAAATGGTATTGTGATGAATGCAAGAATGGTATGCGGTCGACTCGAGGTCGGTAATGTGGAGTTAGGATTGAGGATATCATACCATAGTATAGATCAGCGTTTGAAATCGTGCTCATACCCATTAACAGAAGTGTTTGCTTGAATATGAAATTTGCTTTCTCCATTCGATATTGGACTTGAAGGTTACTAGGTAGTACTAGTTGTCACTGTACTTCATTTGTAGCGCATAGGATAATGCCGGTTCATGCCAACATGGACGTAGTACGTAGCTGGGGAGCTTTCATAAAGAGCTCCTGATGGTACGTAATGCGCTCATCGACCAAATAAATCGCCTTGGAGAAATTCTCCCCTCTCCCTGAAGAATCTCGGGGGCCTGATGATGTGAAATGAATCTGTACTTTCGGGACCCTACAACATAGAAGAAAGACCAAAGCTTACTTACACCTTTCAAATTGTGCCCAAAACCGGGGCCAAAAAAGGTCGTATGGATGACGTTAAAGATGGGGTCTAATTATACTAGTTATAGTTAGTATTAATGTGCTAAAATACAGTAAATGCGTTGAATCGCTGGCCCCAACTTAGGGCTGACGTCAGATCAGCTCTAAATCCGCAAGCCGCTAAATCTTCATATTTAAATGAAATCTGACCTGTTCCATCGAGATCAAATTTCTTTTGTCAATGTGACACTTCTTCTGAAAAGGTTTACGAAGAAAAACACCAAGATGTCTGAATCTAACGAAACCTCACCTGTGAAACTCACAATCACCCACCACCGTCTACCGCAACATACTCATGAGGCCTTCATCGATTGGATAGTCAAGGAGCATCTGCCTCTCGCAATTCCAGTCTTTAAGAAATACGGGGTCATCGATTATTCACTTGTGCGTATACTTTCCCGAGCCCTGGTGACTTGGAAGTCACCTAATGCCTTTTCCAGTGGTAATTAATTGAGAAATAGTTCGTTACACCACCGTCTCTCAACGAGGGCCTGAAACAAGAAATCGGAAGTTTTAGACCAACCTGGGACTTTGCCGAATGCGATTGTTTCATCGAATATATCCTCCCTAGCATAAGAGTTATCAAGGAAATGATGTCGGATCCAGAATGGCAGTTTGCTTTGAAAGACCAAGATCAATGGGTTGATGTCCCAAGGGCCTTGATGTCTCTTGGATACTGCACTTCATACTTCCAGAAAGGGGAATCTCTAATTTAAAGCAAAATAGTTGAAAGCCCGGCCGGCGAAGAAATTGCTTAAGCGGTATATGAATTTGTCTTACTTTAATTGCATAAAGAAGCAAACATTACGAAAACCGAGCATGAAAGCATGAAAGCTTTGATAGTTCCAAAAATTCCTCTAGATGTGACAAACAACTTGTTTCTTTGGCATTGAAACAAATACGTACCGGCTGCAATATACTGCTTGATAAGGCAAAGTCTCCGGGTAGTCCTCTAGGTGGAAAAAATGTAGAAGTCTTAACACTCACGTAAAAAGTGTTAATTATATGGAAGGTCTAGTGTATCTTGGTATTTAAGGTTTGGGCAATGATGACAAAATGCGGGGTGTAACACTAAACTTATGAAGTTCTGCAATCATTGTGCAGACAAAGATTGGAATCAGAGTGCAAACAGCGTGCATTATACAATTGACTAGGCCTAAAATTTTACAAAGGTGATGTGACATAATAGTAATTTTTGAAATTAGTTGGGCGATATGGCTATTCTCGGACAATGTACGAAGCAAGGATAACAACTTCTTTTGGAAACAGCAAGGAAGATCGATTTATCATATGACTCATATGATAAGAGGGGAAGAAGAAGAAGAAGGTTTTCGAAAAATTATTTTAGAAACTAGACATCCCCATGAAACTAGTATTATTGGCTTATATCCCAAAGTCCTGACATACCGTTGATATCGCATTCAGTAATGGATTGCAGGAAAATATCTGGAGGTTGTCTTTGCAACTCCATTCGCTATGAAATTGTTTTTGACAACACCGTCCCATGGCCCCCGCCGGTAAGTATAATTTATATTAAATTTGTAGCTGGGCACCTGTATGTCCAAAGAGAGACATGGAATATTAACCTGGTAATAGTCTGCAACGTGCCAGTGCACCATGTGTCGAAAATGGACTGCTAGCCTCTTAACGCAATCCATTATCATCTCACCAACACAGATTGTTCCTCCTCTTTCATCTTTCCAAACATATACTGAATATAAATCCTCTCCACGTCACCACCGTGGCTTTTGCGGACAATGCGGTAGCCCATTGATATGGCGATCTGACGACAAAACGGATACATTGGATTTGTATCTCGGAACGATCGATGAAAGATGGCTTGTCGGGGAGCGAGTGGAAGGTTCAGAAAAGACTACGATACATGGAATCAAGGTAGAAAGAAGAGGTGGAGTCGGCAAGGAGCTTTGTACTCCATCTCAATTTCAGCTCTATTACGAAAATGCTATTCCTGGTGTGACGGATGTTGTTCGGGGAGGACACAAGTATCTTACTGAAAATATTCCTGGGACCCAGGAGCTTGAATAGAACAAAAGAAGAAGAAATAAAGACAGAAAGAAGTAAAGAGAGAGACAGAAGTTGTATGTTTGATTGTGTGTGTTTGTAGAATACCTGGCCTAGGTTGGCATGCCTAGGTAGGCCCTGCCCCTCACTTCGCTCAGGTGGAAACCCACGCTCCTTCCTATTTAATCGAGAGACTCTCTGAGTGAATGTTGTTGTCAAAGTATCACTGATACTTTCATCCTCTTCTCTGAAGAAATGCATTGCTTCAGATTCCAATCTGATGGCCGGTCACCACCATTACCAGACAAACAGTACTGGCCCTGGTTTGTGGCCATCGCAGAGAACCAGGAGACTCTTGACACCGGAGAGAGTCAGGTACTTGGACTAAGCTCTCAGCTACCCATCGCGATCAACGATATGCAGCGCCTGCCACTTTCTTACCAGAGAGTTCGAATTTCGTTCGCCTTTGAATTCTCAACAGGGAGCCCAGAATGACACTTATGGCTCGCTGCAGTACTACCCAACCTCTTTCGTCCCTACTATGGACGGTCGAATTCCGTTCGCTTTCCCTGCCGCCGCATCATTCCGGGGCACCGGGTTACTATCTGTATGCCTTATTGGACAGTTTCGCTGGAAGAACACTGCCGGGGTAGTCTCTGAATTGGACGTTCTTCTTGGGCCAGATGAAAATGCTACCGTGGAGATGATACGCGCCTGGAGCGTAGATGCCTGTAACAGGTATCCAGTAGCGCCCAGACTGCTCGAGCAGGCAGAGTGCCGGCTATATGGAGTCTTGGAAGAGCCTGATTCCCCTATTTTTACTGCAGTCGTTGTGTCCGGTATGTCACTCGTCACAATGTCTGTGGTTCTGTTTCAGGCTTGCCTTTGAGGGACCATTTCGACTGCTCCCAGTTACTGAAGTGGGTTCGGCCTGTATTTGCTCGAACCGAGGACAGCTCATGGCCCATGACTCTCGATTGGACACTGCAGAATCTGGAACCTGGCAGGAACTCTCAACAGCGCATCAAAGCCTAGTGCCAGCTGCGAAGACACCCTCAGGGTTCACCTCTGCGAAATATGGCAAGATGCCATATGCATTTCCCGCTAGTGTATTATTGGTCCTGTCTGATCCAATCTCTCGGTGTTTGGTTAGTAGCCAGTACTGGGAGACGCCGCTCGTCAATCGCCACCTTGATATCCTCTTTGGTGGGGATAATGAGACGGCCCAGAAATTGATATCCGATTGGCGAGGGGTAGCGAGACAACAGTTTGTGGACGCCTTTCAACGAATGGTGCAGCTCGAAATAGCTACCTTTGGACCTAACTCTTGTTTTAAGAGAAGGTTTAGTCGCCTGGATACTCCTCTCCATGAGTTAAGAATGGATGAAGATGTGGGTGTAGATGTGGATGCTGAGTCTAGGGGCCAGTATGAAGATGAGGGGGATGATAAAGATGGAGAATGGGAGATCGATGACATGACCTTTCCAGTGGGTAGTGGTGGTGGTAGTGGCAGTGATAGATAGACTCCTGAATGAACATTAATGTAATGTTCATTCAGGAGTCTATCTATCACTGCCACTACCAAAGCCATCAAGAAAGGTTACATTAACCTTACTTGATGGCTTTACTATTCTTAATCTTATAGTTATTTTATCTATGGCATTTTGTAGATTAAAAGAGATAAAAAATGTTATTATTATGACAGTCCCGTACACGGAATATTATCAGAATCTGTATAATTTTTAAAGAAATTATAGACGAGCCTAAAGTACTAGTTAATCAAGCGTGCTTATAGGTACAAGCACGCTTGATTAATTATGTAGGTACATAATTGAGGGTATGAGGGTACCCTCAGGGTACCCGAGGGTAACCCGTAAGCCACCCTCTATGGGTACGGGTATGCCGCAGTCTACTCATGGGTGCATCCCGCACCTCTCATCTCTGCGGTGTATGATCTCTTGCGTGCACTTCTCATAACCTTCGACACTGTTTGCGGTGCCAATCGCCGTGAGTACCGTGGCAAGAAGTCATAAACAACAATAGTAGGCTATCTAATCTCACAAAGTCTTATTTAGAGCTAAGACCTGGTTCACGAGTCGCCAAGAACTCATGAGTTCCAACTTATGATTCTTTTTGGGGATTGAAACTCATTAAACTCATGGGTAACTCGACTCATATACTCACGAGTTTGTGCCCAGGTCTAGATGATGCGTCCCAACCGTTTCGACCTGGAGTCTAAGAGTTTTCTCTTCCTCTTCTGATAGTCAGATAAAACTCCTTTTGCATTTTCTAAATGAATCTCCGGCTCCCATGGTACAGATGTTGTATTCCGAAGGAATGGAAAGGTTTCCATTTGACGTACTGTCAGGATTTGAAGGGCTGCAGAGGAGAGCGCTGGGGATGGGGATCTAGTAATGCCTGATGTATACAGTATACATTAAACTGAAACTGAAACTGAAACTGACGAATCTAACGAAAATAATGATATTAACGAAATAAATGAAATTGAATGTGTATTTTTTGTACTCAGTTTTATCTTCAAATAAACATTAGATTGCGGACTTATCAGTAGTACTGAAGGTGCTGATACTCAGATCCATTTAGGGTATCAAAGCCTACCCAAAGCCTCAGTAAAGAAGATACAGAGCACATGAATAGCACCAGTCAATGAAATCCGAGATCTTAATATCTTTCTCAAAATCACCAAGCTCCTCTCAATCTCTCCGCAATCCCACCATCTCCACTCCCATTCCCATTCCCATTCCTCCTCCTCTGACTCCCACTACTACCTTCTCCACCACCCTCCAATCCCGAAGCCTCCGCCTCACCCTCAAGTCTCCTCCTCATATCTTCAAATCGTTCCCTTTCCTCTACCGTTCCACCGGGGGCACCTCGTACCCTCTCCTTTTCTCCGACAACCCAAGCTGGGACCCGGAATCCGGAGCTTGAAGGTGACAGGCCGGGGAGTAACTCCGCTCGCCAGGCCATGCCGACTATCCAGCCTGTTATACTTGGCAGAAGCGCAGCGGGGAACTGGGAGAAGGCGAGTTGGGCGGCTAGGAGGTAGGTTGTTGATTTGTCGGAGAGGAGGAGGGTTAGACTTGGTGGGGGTGGTTTGGGAGTTGTGCCGGTGGAATTTCCGGTATTGTTGGTGTTGGCGTCCGTGTTGGCGTTGCGGGTTGTGTTATTGGAGGTTGTTGTGCCGATGCGGTAGCGATATGTGTGTGGAATTGAAGCGTAGTATTGGGCTAATAGGGCGAATACTGTGGATGTTGGACCTGAGGGGAGATAGTTGAGGGTGTTTAGGGAGACAGGTCGGACGAAGATTGTTAAGAGGAGAGGGGGGAGGATGGTCGTGTAGGGGAGGGTTGTGAGGAGGAAGGTCTGTTTAGTTTGTTAGCATATTGAATACTTGTAAAAGGTAGAGATCAAGAGTGAATTAGCTCACGGCCATCTTTCGTTTTCCCCACGCCCGTTCTACGACGCGGAGGTGATACACTAGCATCGCGGCGAAGAGTGCTTCAGTGGAATTCGCAAAGCCGGCGACTTGCCAGACAAGGGCGCGCCAGAATTGTGCGTAAGGCCATATGTGCGGGGAAACGTGGATTGAAGCAAGATGCTTGATATCGAAGAGGGAGAGGGCGATTGATGAGGCGATGGTGTAGATGAGGAGGGCCTTTGTGAGCGGGGTGTTGGTGAGGCCGGAAGTGAGCATTTTGGAGGTGGTGGGTTGGGTTGTGGCCCAGGGAAATCGCTGAGTTTGATCAATTTATCTCCTCTGGGTTGGATGTTTCATTGGAAAGAGGAGCCCACGGGGGATGCGCAGGCTGTGCAACGGTTGGAGAGTGGAGGTGGAGGAGGGAAGTTCTGACGTTGAGAGGAGGACAGCTTGGCAGGTCGGACAGTCTGGGGTAGCCTCGGCATGCCGAGATCAGAACAGTTGAACATCGGACTACAAATAGTATAGTATACTATTGGTATAAGATACTAGGCGCTAGTAATTGATAGATAGTATGCTGGTGTGCTGATCACAGCAATTGTATCATATACTAAATGCAGATTCTAAACAAACTCGTGTTGATATATTGTACAGTTCTTTCAATTCCCCAACGCCAGAATCTCCCTTCTTGCAAGCATCATCTCATCTCATCTAAACAGCCAACGAGGCTGCCTCTTTCGTTTCTTCCGCCAGAGCGGTCTTATACCGATTCAACGCAAGCTCTAAGGCATGCATTGTAGGCCCCAGAAGTTGGTTAACAACCTTCTGTCCTCCCTCCACACCTTCTAGATTCATCTTTAATTTACGCCCTGATCTTTCATACACTTCACGTGCATGATTCTTGAGCTTGTTTACCTCGACTTGTCGCTCTGCCTCGGCGTCATTTGCAACAGCCTGGATACGATCTCGGGCCCGCTGCAGGGACTCCGATAGAGAGGTTACTTCACCAGCACGTTCGGGGTTACCCGAAAGGAAGGCTTGCCAGAATTGGTTCAAGAACTCGGTGGATGTCGCATGGGTCAACGTTAACCGGTCGTAGATTCCGGGCGTCAAGCCGTATGTTTCAGACGTCGATGCTTCATTTAATTGTGTGCGTCGTTCGCGCACTGCCCCTAAAATCTGGGCAAATGCGTCATGTAGAGCTGCGGAGGATCCGGCAGGTCGACGACTAGCAGGAGCATCCTCCATCTCTTCATCTTCGTCATCGCCTGGATCCACTAGCTTCTGCAACTGTGTTGTTCCACCAAGCGGTAGACTCTGTGAGATTTCCGTTCGGAGATCTTGTAGGATTTTGTCCGGGTCTTGTTGCTTCAGTGCCCGTTTTTGATCATCCTCTTGAGCATTAGAGAAGAACCGATTCTGATCACTGATGTTGAGTGTTATACGAGACTGCTCCTCGTCTCCACGAAGATCGCGCAGTTGCATCTTCTTCCAGGCTTCTTCATTCATACCAATAGGTGCGCTCAGATCACCATCTGCTGGTGCGACATTGGCCATAATCTTCTCGCTCAGACTATTCAGTGTACGAATGATGGGCACCTTGTCCACACCGGAGGGACGCATATCAAGATCTGGTCGATTTCCGCGGCGCTGACTGTGGTGGCTCTCGTTACCAGCCATATCCAAAAAGTGCGGGATATTGGCTTCGCGGTTCGTATCCGCCGTGTCATCTCGGAGATACTTATCCAATACAACATCGGTAGCATCTGCGTCGGAAATACGCTCACCGCGCAACTTTTTAAACAGTCGGCTTTGGAAGAATCGAGACCAGAACTGCTGTTCGCTTAGCTTGGGCACGTTCTCATCGTAAACGCGCTTGACAAGCGGGTGTTGGGTGAAGATGAGCTGGATCTGCTCTTTACTGATATTCAATCGAGTCACATTTTCTTCAACGCGTGGTTTCAATGACGAGAGAACGTTATATGAACCTCTAGTTTGCGCTCGCTCAATAGCATGTGCTCGGAGAAGGTGTAGTCGGGTTGACCAGAACTGTGACATGAACTGTCCCGAGCTGAGAGTTTCCGGCTTTGTATGCAACGAGTCCATGAACATCCGCTGTAATGTAGAGTCCGCTTTCAAGAGTGATTGTTGTAATTCCACATCTCCTTTCAACCGGTTATCGTCGTCCCACGGGTTCTTGGCCGAGCCTGCCGACGAGATCGCATTCGCGATCGCCATGGCCGCCGAAACACCTCCTCCACCACCTCCCGGAGTCGGAGTCTGGGAAGGTGTACCTGGTTTTCCGGCATTGACTCGAGCACTGAGGGTATCCTTAATGGCATCGGCCTGCGGGCGGGCATCTGGGCCGGCCGTGAAGAGAAAGACATATGCTTCAGCGGTGCTATTCGGAGGGGCGTTTGGCGGTAATACAAAAATTTTGAGCATCACTTTAGGGTTTGAGGCAGGGGTTTGTTGCAAGTCTAGACACAAGATGATGTTAGCGCCGTGCCATCTGCGCGAGACTTTACTCGACGGAGTTCAAGATCAAAAGGTCAAAGCGTACTCGTGATTGTCGTGACAGGAATCGAAATAGCTGAAGAACCAGCCGCTGCCGGCGTCCAGGTGAGCGCTTGCTCATCTGCGGTCAGCGTCAAGGTGCCATCCTTCTTTTTGTAAGAAGCGGCTCCGCTGGGAGGTGCCATCGTCACGTTTCTCGACAGCTTCCACTGTCCTGGGTAATGACAGCGAAACCACCCATCGGGATAAGTCGTTCCCTCGGGGTGAATCTGAAGAGAGGAAGGACCGAGGCCTTCGACGCGCAGAGACAGCGGGTGAAGTGAATGCAGCTAATCGAAAGAAGAGCCGCAGCTCTTTATCCAAGCGTCACGTGATGCATCACCTGGCGAATAAGACCCTAAGGCATTGGAAATTGATGACCAATGATGAAGATTTAATGAAAACAAAGAAAGAGGTAAGTCACACATGGTAGGTACTAGTTTTTATTAATCTTACTATTTTGCTACTCTCCTCTACGATGGTTTGTGGCACAATAGATAGTTTTGATAGAATTGTCAGTATGAGCAGAGTTGATATGGGTACGCCCAGAACACAAAACTCCATAAAGCAGAACAGAGCAGGAGAAACAAAAAAGATGGAAAACAGAACAAAACATAACAGAACGCTGAGGAGATCCTGAATGCTATGCAAAACCAGAAAAACGCGATTGAGAGCACGAACCCGAAGCGAGGAGCCAGAATGCCGAAATTCGTAAGCCATGTTGCGCGCCGCCATGCATAGACCGGATATCATCATTCATAATCGTCAAACAAATAGCCCACCCATGATAATGAAGGAAAAAGAAAGAAAAACAAGACAAAATGTAAAAGAGAAGAGATGAAGAAACAAACAGAGAGTAAAACATAAGCCAGGGTATTAATACCACGCCGTCAATAAGAGAGTCAGAGAAAAATAGATCAGAAAAAATATGCAAGTGGCGGTGAACGATGCTTTTCAATGAGAACAGAAAAGAGATAAGAAAAGGCCGACCAGCATTATTTCTTGAACATGTAGTGGCCGTAGATACCACCGACATCGCCAACGGCCATGGGGATTTTGCGCATACCCCACCAGCGCGCGCCCATTTTCCAGTAGCGAGCGCCGTCGTCAAGTGGCTCATGCGGTAGCGATGCGGGATCCCGAACGTACCAACCGCGACGACCCAGGTCACGAACAGTCCAGCCAACAGAGACGCGCTGTGTCTTGGCGCGCTCACGGAGCGGTGTGATGATCTTGTCGCTAAACTCGATCACCTGTAGGGGATAGCTTTGTTCGGATAGAAGTAGGCACGAGCTCGTGTTGAAGATCGCGCCGATGGTCATCTGCGGAACCTTGGCGAGGTCGAGGTAGCATAGTGTGCTAGGGGCTGTGTTATCATCCCTGGCGAAGAATGAGTTGACATCCTTGATGGAGAGGTCGGCCGAGCTCAACCCAAGTTCTTCAAGGTGCTTGGTGAGAGGAACCAGGAAGGGCACGTGCTCAGAGGTAACCTTGGCACCACCCAGGTTCATAGAGCGCAGAGTCGAAGGAAGCTTGGGCAGCAGTGCAGAGATATCATCTTCCTCGAGTAGGCGGAATCGCGTTGGGTCATTTAGAAGATTCAGATACACGAGGGATTCACAGACGGCTGGGTGGGTGGTCAGGAATTCGATTAGGGCGGAGCTGCGCAAACGGGTGCATCGGGACAGGCCTAAGTGGGAGATGCGAGCAGTTTCCGGGATGGCCGCAAGGGCCGAGTCATTGACTTGGGTGTGGGTCAAATCGAGGTGCGTCAGGTTGATCATACGGGAGAGCAGTTGGTCGAACATTGGTGCTGGAATGGTACTACATTCGTGGAGAGAGAGGCGTTTCATACTAGGCAAACTCATAGGCAAGGCGGGACCAGCAGTGAGGGCCTCCGTAAAGACCTGAGAAAAGGCCTGAGTAGAACAACCGCAGAAATCCACTGCACGCAAGTTCGGCAATCCCATGAACAACTTTCGAATGACTTCCACACTAAGGTCGCCCTCAAGATGTTCCTGCAACAGACACTCCTTTAGATTAGGTAGGAGGTCCAGGCACTTCAATAGAGTGCGCGAGGTGAGGTTTTGAATTTCCGCATTCATCTGCTTGGTGCGGCCCAGTCCGACGGAGGTAAAGTGAGAAAAGTCGAGGCGGCGCACCAATGTTCCCAGTGCCGGGTACTGCGACATATGGTTAAGGGCCTTGGAGAAGATGATTGAGTGGGGGAAGGTCATATTCCGGTAAAGGACGCCTAGAGTCGCAGCGTGTAGGGTGTGAGAGGTCAAGAGACACGAGATCAAGTCCACATTGCGGGGAGTATAGCCATTGGGAGGCAAGTCCAGAGCCAGGTTCGAGATAATTTGATCTAAAAATTTGGTTAGCCGTGGTCCTAGAAATCCTTCTACCACCTCCAAAAAAGTTGTTTCTTACCAAGAACCTCTGGTGGCAGTTTCTCGAGAGCTGATGTTCCGGGTGGTGGCTGAGATGCTTCGACAACCGCGGGGGCCTTTGGAGGCATCAATTCCCTTCCGGTCTCGGTATCCTCCCATGCCCAGCCCTTTGCCTGCTTGTTGCCGATGTTGCGCAGGTCTCCATAGCTACGACTAAGACTCTTTCCACCCAGACGAATTTGCTTCCATCCTAGAAATCCACCACAAGGGCAACAAAAGTCAGGGCTCGGTTGCATCTCCCGTGTCTCGGGTTTGCGAGGTTGCTCTGATTGCTCCTTGGGGGAAGGAGGGTGGTGAGTGTCCACGAACGATTGCGCAATACCTGCAACCATTAGTATTTGTAAATACAAAGAGCACAACATGTTTTGAATTTAAGGGTAAAAAAAAAAAGAGAAAAAAAAAGGACATACCGTCGTCGACGTCCTCTTTGATGGAGCCAAAGGACGGGCGGCGGCGGCTGCTAGATCTCGACCCGTCCGGAGTGTCACACGAGGATGGCGAAGAGTCGCGTGAATGAAAATGATCACCACAGGGAATAGTGAATCGAGGAGGAGTGGGCTTAGGGTGCGAAGGGGGAGAAGTGGTGAGAGAGGCCATGGTGAAAGCGGGCCCTCTATAAAGGGCCCTAGGCACGCGGCTCAGTGTGGTACCTTGGGAAAATAGTGGAACACCGCGAAGAAAAAAAAGAAGAAAAAAGAAAATGTGCAAAAACTAAACGAGGTTAAAAAGAAGCTTCCCCGGATTCCTTGCGAAAAGAGGTAGTCGGTCAATGGAAAAAGCCACGGGAGGTTAGGGCTACAAGAAAGAAAAAAAAAGAAGAGAAGTTGAGAGGGGCGGCGGGGAAAAGTCGAAGCTGTTAGTCACGGAAAAGGGCGAACCGGCGTTGCACGGCTGGGTGGGTAGGTGTCCACCGTGGTGCCACTGAGTAATGGAAATAGTGGAAGGTTGGAGTGAATGGGAAGGAAATAGAGTAATGGAATTAATAGAATACGAGGAAGAGAAAGAAGGAGAAGTAGTGGCAGTGGCAGAAAGGAATGAAGTGTAGGAGAGGACCCTCAGAGGCGAAGTGGCGTACGAAGTAGTGCAGAGAAGTCATTCGGCCAGCGGCGGTTAACTAAACAAGCTACCCCTGCAGAGCCGATTTGCCTTTTTTTATTTTATTTATTTTATTTATTTTATTTTTTTATTTTCTATTTTTTACTTCTTTTATTTCTTTGGTCTCTTTGATTTACTTTTTTTGATTTATTCTTTTTCTTCTCGGGGGGTTTCTTTAGTCTCCAACTATAATTACTTTTAAAGTCTGCAATGATGCAAGCGGAAGGGAAGGGTAGAGATTTTCATTGTTTAAAGTGGACTCTAGAGATTCGGAGTAGGCCGTTAGCTATGGAGCGACGGAGGACCAAGATACTTACTGCACAGAGTAACACTGAACAATGAACAGATTGATTAATTGACCCAAGGATCGCGTCGAGGAATCACCTGCCCCAATTCCCAATTCCACCTTGCGCCCGGTTGAGAGCAATCTATGACATAAGGGGAATAACGTTTCTGGCATAGCGTTCTCCCCGTTGGCGCCTCCAGTGCACCGGGAGGGCACGGCCATGCCACTGCAGAATTATGATTACTAGTACGGAGTACTATGCACAGAGTACTCGGTAGTGCAGTGGATATTAAAGGGAGGGATCATGCAGTACGGATTACGGAGCAAGAGATTCTATCGAGTAAGGAAAATAAGTACGAAGTATAGAAAAAGGAAAGAAAAAAAAAGAAAAGAAATGTACCCCAGACTGCCCGGCCACGTTTGAGTTCTTGTTAGGTAACTGTTCTCTACTTTCTCGTGCTTTGATTGGTTCATCTGGCCGATCGTGTGGGGCAGTCCCGGTTTGGTGGTTGCCATTACCAAATGGAAATCACCTGATCTGCTCTATAGTTCTGGTAGCCTGCACTTAGTCTCCCTTAGCTCTTGTTCAAAGTACAACACAGTACCAAATACGGAATACTCTTAGTACTCCATCCACAAAGCTGGGAATAGCTGTATCCTGCCCTCTGTCGACATTGACTTCCCAATCCAGAAGCCCTTGGGAAATGGCCGACTGAACTGATGCCCCTGCCTAGCCACCGGGTTTTGGTCCTGCATTCCGCTAGTCTTGGTTCCAGCCTGGTTTTGGTCCTTCGAGACACGGGAGCTCTCGGCAAGACTCCTTTACATTGCGACTAGCTGGGATCCTGGCATTTGTGATCCTCGCGATGCTGACTAGCACCGCGTTTTCGGTCCACCGTGTAACCGATGTAGCAGCATTGGCAAAGGCTTAGTTCCGGGGCTATCGGGGTCATCGGGGATTACCAGAGGTGCAATAGGCAGCTGGTGCGTAGATGGCCCCAGTTGGCTGCGAGCAGACGGAGTAACCTGCCAGATGACGTTAGTCCTTGCCAGCGTGTGAGAACCACTCCAACACATCATCCATCCGATCTTTCCTTTATATACGGAGTACAGAACACAGTGTTCATACTTGCATACGGAGTATGGAGCACGTAGTACTCACTATGAAAGCTGCCAGACCACATCGCCGACTATCGGCGACATACCTCCGCCAATCGCGCCAAGAATAAACCGGCCGGAGGGACTGGCGATCCAAGAACACGGTGGCAGGGTGGATCACTCTGATCTGCATCTCCTTGCGCTGCGCTGTCGCTCTCCGTGGAGAACAATGGAGTGCGGCGATCTCGATCATCATACCTAAGTACTTAGTAGTCGTACTACTCCATAACTGACAAGACAATAGTCTACCCTCCTACAAATACCGGCGCGTCGCCGAGACTCTTGGCCTGCACACCCCCTAACCCCTGTGAATTTTTTCCTCTATTTTGCGCTGCAGCTCAATGAATGAAGAACGATAAATCATGCATGAGGGCCTCGGAGAATCATCCCGTTGTCCGCGTGACCCGGGCATCCTCCCGACATGCGTCGCATCGGCACTTCAGTGGAGCCGAGACGCACTAACCAGATTCACCGACATAAGCACAGGCATAAGTAAAAGTACCCAACCGAGAGCCTCTTCTCCAAACAGGAGAGGTGGTCTCATCTTCCCTAATTATCAGACAATCAACGCCCCGTAGAAACACACCATTGAAATCGTGTTGGCATTACGGGGCAAATCACTCCGACACGCACTACACCATCAATCTGGCGTCACGGCCCCATAGGGCCAAATGTCATAAGACTTGTGTCCCAAGGTTAAGATGCTGTCAGTCAGACAATGAGTATCTAGGCCTCTGCTCGCAAATGCACAATACCCATCATCGAAGATGTCATGAGACGATTTTGAGCTTCCTACCCCATACGGGATATGAAGAGATACGCCTCATTCTTTGATGAAGAAGGACTCCAACCAATCGGATAGATATCCGACCGTGTGATAAATGTCAATGCAAGATCAAAAAAGGCATATATTGACGAGTGGGTAGAAAGTATTCGGCGTTGGTTTGAGGGCATGTTGGCAAGCATTTCTTTGGAAACCCTGCGGATTTACCTATACAAGATCCAGTATGGCCAAGAAATTCAATATTAACTTAATAGTTGGAACTTCAAGCTGCATAGTCGGAATGGCGAAAAATAATGGCAACCAGCTCCTACGTTGATCGACGCTTACAGATGAGCCCTTGCGCGAGAAAAATATTACTTCTCTTCCTTATAGTAACGCGGACTTGATGAAAGCCAGCTACTAGCTGGCTAGAATCTACACCCTTCACTGCCCGAGTGTCTCTAACTTCAGTAGAATATGGCAGTTAGATCTAGTATTTACTCCAGGATTGCTCTGAGTACAACATGTTTGTATCGGCTCAAGGCATGCTCTACAGAGCTCAGCTACTATAGGGTCGACCTGACTGTTTAAATATGCCTAGGTAGGCAATCAGAAAATATTGATTGACCAATGCCCTGCAACCTATTCCGCTGGCATGATATGTAACTACATTAGTTAAATCATAAGTTATAATATTATCGACGAATGATTGGAGGAGATGTTCCCCGCATTGTCCTGGAAAAAGCAAATAACCACAAGTACTTATTGTATGGAGTAAGTACTGGACGTCCCCACTATGTAGTACCTCGTTCCCAGATGAAGATCAAGCATATATGGTATCGCATATCGAGCAAGTGATAATTATTATCATAGTGCACCCTTTGTACACCAAAATTATGTGTATCAGCCTTGAGGCCAGCATCGAGCCGATTTCGCTTTTCTTATCGCCGCAAGAGTCACGAGATCAAAATGACCCCACACGTATCAATACTCACCATAGATACACTTAGCTACTTCACTTCTCTGTCACAAAGGAGGCAAAAGCGATGGACAGTCGGAAACGGACAACAAGAGCGTAAGTATCAGAGACCTTGCCTCGTGGACAAGTTCTAACATACATAATTCTATCCAGATGTGATGAATGTCGACGCATGAAGGAGAAGTGCGAAGGCGGAACCCCGTGCAAAAGGTGTCTCCATTTACAGCGTGTTTGCAAGAGAGGACTCGCTGCGAGGACTCCTCACTTTAGGGCATATGTGCCAGTGTAAGTGTGAATGAGGGACCCTAGGAGAAAGGAAAACTGCTAAGCTTAAAAGGGACCAAATGACGAGGACTGATCTTCGGGAGTTGATAGTCCGCTCAGAGTATATGGAACGAATCTTGAAACGTACTTTTGAAGGGATCGAGCTTGATACGAAAAGCCTCGCCAAACTAGCAGATTCTCTGGATGCCGATCGTGACAATGTATGTGCTGTCGGATCGGACTCCCAAGAAGTGGAGGAGTTATCAATGGATGATGAGGCATGCACAATGGACCCAGTTGGAGATAACACCACTCGTTAGTCTGCCCTTCATAAATACTTGTGTCTCACAACTAATCCTTCCAGACTTTTCCGGGGAATTCTCATATTGGAATTTCTCCATGCGCTTGAAGCAGCACATTGAGCAAGTGGAGGGATTAGAGAGCCAGGTAGGAACAACTTCCTGTCAGGACTTGAGTCATACTAAGGCTTATGGCTGACAACTTACTAATTCCAAAAAATAGCACACAAGTGATCGCAATCAAGGATGGGATTTTCCGCGAGCCCGCCAATTACGACCAGGGAGTGATCATCTCTCAGTAGCAATTTCATGCTGTCCACCACAGCCAATCGCCGAATTCTTGACAAGAAACTTCTTCAAATATGTTGAGACTCATTACTTCTTAGTTGAGAAAAACTGGCTTCTTCAGAAAATGAATCTTCTCTATGTGGACCGAAGCAGGTTCACCAGGAAAGGGGGCGAGGCGATCATCAGCATCCTACTCACTGTATTCGCAATTGGGTCACAATATGCACATCTTGAGTCATCAACGAGTACATCGGGTCCAGATCAAGGACAACAGTTCTCTGAAGAAGATATCGGTGCTATATTCTACCAGCAAGCGGTCCGGCTACTGCCAGAGATGATTGAATTGTCTTCCCTCGAAAGCGTCCAAGCCTGTCTTCTCTTTGGTTACTACGCCCTGCCTGTCGATACCTCGGGACTCGGGTATATTTACGTGAATCTTGCCATTCGGCTTGCAATGCAGAATGGGATGCACCGGAAGTGCAAGAATACTGCCTTTAGTGCGACCATGGTTGAGACACGGAATCGTGTATGGTGGACAGCATATTTGCTTGAAAGGTGTGTTTGATGTCGATGATGATAGCACTAATTGCTTACGAGGACTAGGAAAATTTCCATATTTCATGGACGGCCTCTCTCAGTACTCAGGAGTGATGTTGATGCGGCTGCCCCTTTATATCGGCCTGAACTGGATTTAGAAACTTCCAGTACGAGTGTTACACGGGCTGGTGCTTCAATCAAGCTGATTCATTTTCTGGAGGACCTGTTTGAAAATGTGTACGTCTTGATCACTTTGACAAATGAGCAAGACTAACAAACACACAGAAAGAACCTTCGCAGTTGCCACAAACATCAAATACCTAGGATCGTATCGAACTTGTTGTCATTGAAATCGGGAATGGGAAATTGGTGGAGCACACTTTCACGGGAGCTTGTATACAGCAGTCTGCAGCCCGTGGAGGAAATCCGTTCCGTCATGCACCTTCAATTGGAATATTGCTTAGTTCGCATGTTCATTGGCCGACCATTCTTGCTCAAGAAAGATATGACAGAACCAGCGAATAATTCTCCGGAAAATCCGGAGTCTAATATCACTGAAAATGCCTCATTTCCAGATGTTGCCACTGTCAAACAATCATCGAGTCGCAAGGAATTAGTTGATGACTGTATCAAGGCAGCGACAGAGGCGTTAGACCTTCTACAAGAGCTTCAAAGTTGTGGATTAGGGCTGGCACGAGCTTCGTATATCGAGTATAGCTCGTGTCGAGCATCACTTCTTGTCTTGATTGCCTACTCAATCCAGAACTTCTCGGAAAGGTTCCGAATACCGCTCTGCAAGGGTCTCGATATGATTCGGGAGATGTCTGCGGCTGGCGAGTCTGCTCGCTATGAAGTATCCTTGATCGAGACGCTTGAGCAGGCTCTCGCGCGTCTTCATTACGGAGCCCAGCTAGCCCAGCAAGGTGATGTGGAGTCACCTGAAAACCGTATATCGGATTACGATGCTTTCAAGAGTTGGGGAACAAGAATTAGGGAAGGTGCCGTGTTTGAAGCAACAAATCCTGCGACAGGCTCTGCCACGACTAATACAGAAGATGCTGCCCTACAAGCTAGTCATTCCCCGGATTTTTATACCCATTCTTATGATGAGATAATGAATACTAATTACAACCATGCATCTATTTCGTCTTCGAATCGAGATATGGGATTGCTCGGCGCCCTTGATCCCATTATTGAAATGCCATTTTTTGGTACCGATGAAACGTCGCCCTCGGCAGCATGGCCCATCTGGACAGAAACGCAAGTGCTCGAGCAATTTCTCATGAATCCAGAATACAGTCAAACGCGAGATATGGACATGAACAGACAATAAATGGCCCTCGATAACCTTTGTATATTAATGATGATATAATATTCCATATTTTCTTTGTCATTTGAACTCGCTTCGGGTTTTCAAGAAGCCTTTTAAATTGACGCAGCGATTATCTTATCCGCCATTGCAGGCAAACTGTCCTCAAACACCTCCATATCAACATCAAAAATCTCCGCACAAGACTCCTTCTCATACACCGTACAATAAGCTCCTCGAAATCCCACTTTCACAGCAGCAGAAACATCCCACATATGCGCCGCCGCAAACCATTTCGTATCCTCCTCCTTAAACCGTGCCAAGGCAGGCCTATACGCGTTCAGCGCCGGCTTAGCAACACCAGCCGTATCACAGCTGATGAAATTCTCAAGAGGCATATCAACACCCCCTCGTTCAAAGTATCCTCTCACACGCGTCGTATCACCAGTCGTCAAACACCAGACCGTGAATCCCGCATCACGAAGCTTAGCAAAGCAGTCCTTGGTGCCCGGTCGTAACTCAAGCTCCGAATATTTCTGCGCACACTGATCTCTCTCAGCTTCAGTGGCGAAAGAGCGAGGATCCTCAACGCCCATCATGTACAATGTGCGAAAGAAAAGTGCAGACATGACTTCTTTATAGGGCTTGTATCGTTCGGAAATGGAAAGAAAAGTAAATTCAAGCTCGGCGGCTGTCATCCACGTAAATCCGAAAGAGCGGGCTGTGATGTTTCGGGATAGAAGTCGTTCACCTATGACTTTATCAATGCCATTATAGAAGGCGTCGAATGAGACACATGTGCCGACCACGTCGAAAACAATATGCTTTTGACCGGTCATTTTGAGTGTAGTGTAGCGTAGTGCAGTGATTGATTGGATTGGATGTTGTTGATTATTGCAAATGTTCGTGGGATTTAGCAAAGAGTGGCTATTGCTATTTGCCTTGCCTTGCCTTGCTGGAAAAATGATTGGATTTCTCGAGACTCGGGCGGACTTCGCAAGTTGATTTGATTGATTGATTAATTTTTCTCTTCACTTTTCCTTTCCGGCTGCAAGATCTCTTAATGCAAAGAGATAAGCTTCAGTCAGTCTACTTTTACCCCGCTGCTATCGCGAGGAACTAGTAGGAAACTAGTTCGGATTTGGTAGGTCCGGTCCGGTCTATCTTATCAAGCAGAGACCGGAGATTATTACGGAGCCCTAGCCGGTAACTACAGTTTAGATATTTGACTAAGAAAAATGAAGAGTCGTTGATCATGTACGTGATGCAGTGTTACATTTATCTCGTGTTTAATGCTTTCTTGGTCGGGATCATTGTGCTTCCATAGTGGTGGGCAGGGGCGAAGAATGAGAAGCCTGGTACCTCTCAAACTCTGTAGACTAGCCATGTAATCACCACTTTCCATTTCAAAAGTCTAGACTATTTCACATAGCCACAGATGGTAGCATAACCTGGGAAAATAGTGTATTGATAGGACAGATTGATCTTGTTTGTACTACGTAGCTGAATTGGCTACAGCAGTCGGTCCAGAGTGACAAGCCCGAAAACCCGCCAATTTGGGCAATCGCCACGGTCTACTGTCCTAGATTTTCAGATTTTCAATAGAAAAGGCCAGCCATGATATTACATATTCTAATAATATAGCGTATTTAGGATATAAAATTGTTATATTGCGATTAAAAATGGGTTCGTAATACATTTGAATAAATTCAAGACCACAGAATATTCAGTCGTTGAAGTCCGCGTTTTGGAGCTGGCTCCGGCTCGGGGTTTTGCTGATAATGTTCAATAAAAGGTCGAATGGGGATATCTTCCAGCGGGATAATCTTCGTTTTCATCCAGAGCTTGTAACCAAAATAAACCACGAAGATGAAAGGGAGGTTGAAATAAGAGCTGATAAAGGTTTCAGTTGACCAATGGCCATTGAGAAAAGTAGAATAGCCTCCTGTGAGGAACAGAAGTATGAACACAACCAGCGAAATCCATGCTCCGTAGGGTTGAAAAGGAGCCGCCCATGGTAGCTCTCGTTTGCGATCAATCCCTTGCTTTTTGCATCCATATAAAAATCGAAGGTATACAATCAGCAAGGTTATCCAGTTGACGAGTGTAGATATAGACACCAAGTCTTGCAGCCATTCAAACGCGACCGATGCGCCATGAGAGAGTGTCATGTATCCCAGTGCCATGAAGACACCATAAAGTGCAACGGCGACATATGGGATTGAGAAACGGTTAAGACGCTTGAAGATAGCAGGTGCATGGCCTTGCATAGCCATTCCGTATAGGATTCGAGAGCCGCCGAGCATATTAGAGTTGCCCGAAGACCAGGCTGACGTTAGAACGATAGCGTTGATTATAGATGGCACGGCTTTTATGCCGGCACCCCGGGCAGCAATAACGAAAGGAGACTGTGCGGCTGTTCCTGAGTCTCGAAGGAGGTCTGGATCGGCAGATGAAACCACCAAGCCAATCATGAATATTGTGATGACATAGAATAGTAGGATTCGGACAAAGATGCGTCGTGCGGCCATTGGAATAGCCTGTCGGGGGTTTCGGGTTTCTGCGGCCGCAACAGTGATATTTTCGATGCCTGAATAAGCGTAGAGGGCGTTGCTGAATGTCGTCCAAAATCCAAGAAAACGACCAAGTGAGCCTTGAATGCCAAGGTATTGAACGAAGGGACCATATGGGGCCTTCCAATATTCAAAGCCCGTGGTCTTGTGATTTGGTGCACCGCCGCAGGTTATGACCAAAGCCATAATATTAATACCGATAATCAACATAATTTTGAGAGTCGAGAATGCAAATTCCAGTTCACCGTATATACGAACAAATAACAGTGCTGTAATTATCATGATGACACCGAATATAGTGATCCATATGGCACTGCTGACGGTGATCCAGAATTCGACGATCACGGCGCATGCAACCAATTCAGCCGGAATAGACACAATGTACGAGTATACTTGGTTCCATCCGTTGGCAAACCCGAGTGCCTCGTCGAAGAAGACATCACAGTATCGTATAATACCTCCTTGGAGAGGAGCCAATGAGCCCATCTCTCCCACACCAAAGATCACACTAGAGACAGCAAGTCCGATAATCGAGTATGACAAGAAGGCTCCCAGTGGGCCAGAATAGGCGATGGCACGACCTGAGCTTAGAAAAAGACCCGTACCAACTGTGCCAGCGAGGGCGATCATCTGAATGTGTCGCTGGTGGAGACCTTGTTGGAAGTTGTGAATCTCCTCCAATTGACCCGCAGCATTCTCCACGTCTCTTTCTTTTGTCATCTCGGTGTTGTAGTTAGGGTACTTTTCTTTCGAAGAAGTATTGTGAATATCGTGGTCCTCCGACATGGCGAAAGAGGACATAATTAGAGGCCAAATATGAAAGAGTTTTTCTTCATGAAGAAGGCTGAACTATCGAGCTGTCGTGGAGAATTTGTACTGCCCTGCACCTTAATGCATGCTCTTGTGGTAATCTGTCAAGCACCAATAACAATCCGGAGGAAAATCATATTGGGCTCATTGATAATCGCTCCTCAACCGTTGGCTCCAGCAACCGAGCTCTACCAGTTAGATAGCACCTCAACTATCTTGCAGACGGGATTTTTTAGCACGACCAATGCTCGAATCCCAGAATTGTGGTTTGCGGGGAAGAAACGTGGAAATTAGACTTCCGAGTTAAATCCCAAAATAGCAAGTCCGGCCCGGTCAAGCAAAGGCGTTCTCTGCGAGTATCCGATAAGCAACTCCGGTCTCCGGACTGCTCCATGAGTTCCGCGATAAGGCCACTCCAGCTTTATCAAACTCTTTCGGGGACTTAATTAAGCTCTCTGCCGTATGCCTTGTCAATTGTCTTTTCATAACTCACTTTCTTTATCAGTCATCGTTTCGTTATGCCTGCCCGGACTGAAGAATTGCCTACCCGAACAAGGGATGAATCGCAAACTGCAGGGACCTCTCAATGTTTCCCCGTGAGCAATCCCGGCGAGACCATTTGGCAAACCACACGACACAGGCTGCATGACCATCGTTCAACAGAGCAACTACCCGAGCATAGTGATATTGTGATCATAGGTGCCGGGTATGCTGGTGTCAGTACCGCTTACCACCTGGTGAAGGACCATGGTGGAGTGGACCAGAGTCGGTCAATCACTATTCTAGAAGCTCGCGGTGCTTGCTCGGGTGCGACTGGTCGGAACGGCGGCCATGCCAGACCAGACTTGTACGGCCACATTCCCACATATATCGACCGTGCAGGACCTCGAGCTGGAGCTGAGATTGCTGAGTTCGAAATCAAGAACCTAAGGGCATTGAAAAAGGTCATCGAACAAGAAAAGATTGACTGTGATTTCACTTTGACGCGATCTATCGATGTTTGGTGCAATGCCGAGGCTGCCAAGAAGGCGAAATCTGTATACGACCAAATGGATGCCGAGGACTTTGAATATATGGAAGACGTCATTTTCTATCAAAACGATAATGTAGAAGGCGTAAGTAAATGAAACCTCACTTGAAAGAATCAAGAAGCTGATATATTCTCAGATTTGTGGAGTGAAAGGCGCCAAAGCCTGTGCTAGCTTCACTGCCGGGACAATGTGGCCATACAAATTCATCATGCGTTTGGTCGAGCTGATCGTTGATGCTGGTGTTAATCTTCAAACAAACACACCCGCTCTATCAGTGACTGCTGATCCAGGATCTGGATTCATAATTGACACCCCCCGAGGCAAGATGCATGCTGGGAAAGTCGTCTACGCAAATAATGCCTACGTCTCAGGCCTCCTCCCACAGTACAAGAAGAATATCGTGCCATGCAAAGGCATATGCTGCCAAATCACAGTTCCTGATGGAGTGACGGCGCCTCTTCTCAACAACTCCTATATTCATCGAACTGAAGACAATGTTCTTTCATATATGATTCCACGGGCTGATGGCAGTATCGTGGTGGGAGGTGCCGCTGCTATATTCCGAAAGCACGAGGACCAATGGTATGACAATGTGAACGATAGTGTTCTTATAGACTCTGCCAAAGATTATTACAACGACTATATGCAGAAAAACTACCGGGGATGGGAAGACTCTGGTGCTCAGATAAACAAGATCTGGACTGGTGTAATGGGCTACTCCTATGACTCTAACCCTCATATCGGGATTGTTCCTAGTGGTGGCAATGACCAGTACATTCTTGCGGGCTTTAACGGCCATGGCATGCCAGTCATTTGGCTGTCCTCGAAGGAGCTGGCCAAGATGATCAGTCAGGATATTCCTTTCGAACAAACTAGCCTGCCTAGGTTATTCCAGACCTCCAAGTTTCGAATTGACCGAGCTTCAAATGGAACACCGGAGGATGGTGATATTTTGGGAAGTGGTAAATTGTCAGCCACTAAGCCCTGATACCTACTAGGTTTAGTAAATATGATGACATATGTATATATTCAGATTCTGAAGTTCAATTCAAATAACTCAACTGGGTTTTAGCTGTTGAGGTAAACCGTTTATTCTTTCTTGCATGGCTCACTGCCCTAATTGGCTCAGTAGTATTGGCGATAGCAGTAGCTAAGCACTCGAATTTGCTAAGTCCAGATCAAGGTGAAATTTCCTAATTCTGGCTGAAAGAGTCATGAATTTAACAAATATGGCAGGGCAGCTCCGACGAAGACTCCGAGTTGAGGGGTTAACTCCACAGGCCTCGGCTGTAAGAAGCAGGTCGACCCACGCCCCACCAGCCTGAGCCTACATAAATGAATTCCCAAAATCAAAAATCTCATTTAAATAAAGTAAATAATGCAAACAAGACTAATTTAGGGGCCGGGGTCTTTGTCAATATGTGATTGGTGAATTCGATATACACTTAAGACCATTAGGGCGTAGTGCGATGCTAAACATGAGCTACAGTAAGCCTTGAAGAGAAAGTGGACTCTATAGCTAAATCTGGTAAGCGACCGGTGCATTTCCATGAACTTGATTGGGTATTCATCAATATAAATGCCGCTAGAACACATGATTCGCGGGGATTTATCAAGTGACATCCAAGCTCCTGCGAGGGGAACTGATGCCAATACCACCTATTTAAGTCTCGTCTCTAGCTCCCTAGAGTCAAAGTAACTTTCTTCAACAACAAATTTCTACATAGCCTTCAATTCCTTTAAAAGTGCAGCCTTATATGACTTCTCATCATGGATATTAATAGTAAGTCAACGTCGATCACCCCGCTGCCATCTCTTCGGTCTTTGCGGTTCCATAAAACCATGCACGATGCCAATGAAAGCTAATCATAATCGAATAGACATAACTCAGCAGGTTAAGGAGCGCATCTCTCTGGCCCCAGGTTTACCTAAGCCAAACCCAACGCGATCATCATGGCAACAACCCCCTCATCCTACAGTGGCCAATATCCAGTCCGATCTCGCAGATGAAACAGACATCGTCATCGTTGGGTCTGGAATCACGGGCTGCGGCGCTGCCCATGCTTTATTGCATCACCCCAATGCCAGTGGATTGCGCATAACAGTTCTCGAGGCCCGGGAGACATGCAGTGGAGCAACCGGTCGCAATGGCGGACATATATGCTCCAATATTATCGAGACATTTCCCGAATACATGGATCATTATGGATTAGAGGCCACTGTCGAGGCAGCCCGGTTCAGTGAGGCCAATGCTGCTCGGCTGAGAGAGTTAACAGCGAATCTGTCGGAGAGTGACCGAGAAGCTGTTGAGCTTCGCGATGTCGTATCAGGAACTGCTACGTCTACGCCTGAAACAATGGAAGGGTTGAAAGCCGCTGTGAAATCATTTGCCGAGGCATACCCCGATAGTATTATCAAATTCAACACTTCGGAAGACCGGGACCGACTCAAGGTATGTGTACAACTCCCTTGAACACTTTTACTCGATACGGGATACATTTAACGAGACTTGCTGGTAGGAATTCTCCTTTCAAGACAACATGATCGGCATGTTCGAACAACACGGAGCAGCTGCCGTATGGCCGTACCGACTGATAACTGCAACATTCGAAAAGCTTCTCAAGGATTTTTCAGAGCGCTTCACCTTGCAAACCGCCACACCCGTTGAAGCTATCCACTTCGATCAAAAACAGTCGCCTCCATACAGCCTCGTCACGCCTCGGGGTACAATCCGAGCGCACAAGGTCATCCACTGCACAAATGGCTTCTCTGGTCATCTCCTACCTAATCTGGTGGGAGGATTGTTTCCACTTCGTGGCACCATGTCCGTGCAAACCCCTGGTCCTGAATTTCCACTTCTTGGAGATCGTCTTTCTTGGTCCACTATAAACAAGTTTACATACCACCCGGAGACAGACCTTTGGGACACTCAGTATCACTACATGCAGCAAAATGCGAAAACGGGAGATATCTGGATTGGGGGCGAATGTCAGAAGCTTTCAGAGCTATTGACCAGTGATGACTCGACTGTTGGGGAAAGCACAAAGAATAGACTCTCTAGTGTGTTGCCTGGTCTCTTTTCCAAGGTGGAACCTCATAAAGTGCGTCAGGTTTGGTCTGGTATTATGGCTTTTACTTCTGATGGTTGTCCAATTGTTGGTCGTGTTCCGTCCTCCGTTTCTGGGCGTGAAGGCCAGGGTGAATGGGTTGCGGCTGGCTATAATGGACACGGGATGGATAAAGCTTGGTTGTGTGGTGAGGGAGTTGCTCGGATGGCTTTAGGAGAGGAGAATGTTCCTGGATTGCCGAGGATCTACTTGCTTGGGGAGGATAGACTGAAACGGTTGACCGTGAATGATTCTGTCAACTCGCTCACATCTTTGTTTTTCTAGTTTGTTCAAGAATCAGAAAAGTTCACTATGGCATATCGGCCCATCAATAACATCTGTCACAAAAATATTGGCTTTACTACGGTCATGGTTCTTCTTGTAAGGACGTAATTCATGACATTCGGTATGTTTTCATTATTCTCAGCCGCATCGCGTTCCATGTTGACTAATGGAAGTAAAATACTAATTTCTGCTGAATAGTCGTAAGAAGCTTGTAAGCTTACTATGTCCACCGGTTTTGAAAGTACGCTCTGGGGGTTGTGTGGAATCAGATATATTTGAGCCCTCTGTAATTTTCATCAGCCTCTGTCTTCGTGGATTTGGATAATGGTGAGCCACACCTTCCACGCTTTTTGTTTGTAAGATTATGGTATCTTGAGAGTGTGACTTTTGGCTGTGAGATTGAAGTCGATCATGTTCAGCCATCATCTCCAAAGCGGCTTGCTCCTGACCCGAGGATCTAAGAGTGCCAGCGAGCTTGAACATGCAGTGTAGTGTGGCTGGATCATCGGCGCCGAGCTTTCTCTTCCTCTTCTCCATGGCATGCCCATATAGCTGCTCGGCCAGTTTCCATTGTCCAGTTTCATTGTACATCCCTGCTAATTCAATCATATAAAACAGTGTACGAGGGTCGTCAGCACCGAGCTTCTTCTTACTCATCTCTATGACGTCTAAAAGAAGATTCTGAGCCTCTTTGTATCGCTGCTGGGCGTGATATATCGTCGTCAATATGGCCATGCATGACTGTGTGTCAGGATGATCATCGCCGAGCTTTTTTTTCCTTTTCTCCCAGACCTGCAGAATGAGTTCTTCGGCTTCCTTCCATCGATTCTGGCTCTGATATATCCTCGACAAGGCAGTCATGCAGGATATCGTGCCAGAATGGTCCTCACCAAGCGTCGTTTTGCAAGCATCCATGTTATGCACAAGAAGTTTTTCAGCCTCCTCCTCTCGGCCCTGCCTTCGATAGGTTTCTGCAAGGTTGATTATACCTCTCAGCGTATCTGGATGCTTCTCGCCGAGGTTTCTTTTGCTCACTTCAACAACCTGAACCTCAAGCTTCTCAGACTCCTCCACTCGGCCCTGTTGTCGATAAACTCTCGCCATGTTGTCCATACTTGTCATCGTATGAGAATGGTTAGTGCCAAACTGCAATTTGCAGGCCTCCATCACTTGGGAAAATATCTTCTCAGCCTCATTAATTCGGCCTTGTTTCTCATATGTCAATCCTAGATGAGTCATATTGATCAGTGTGCTAAAATTTGTGGCACCGAACCTCGTCTTGCTTTTCTCTGTTACATGTAACTGGAGTTGCTCAGCTTCTTCCCATCGACCGGCTAATCGATATGCTGCCGCTAGCATCGTAGTGCTAGACAAAGTCAGCTCAGCCTCTGGGCCAAATATTGATGTTCTTTCCTCCCGACATTTGTATGCCATATCTACCGACTCCATAGCGTTCCCAACTTCCAAGGCATAAAATGACCCTTCATAAAGAAGCGAGGCCCATTTTTGTAAGCTGTCTTTTGATTCTGGTCGTTGTGAGATGGCCGACTTCACATGAGGGAAAAGTGATTGACATAATGCCCAGTTTGTGTACTCATCTTCCTCTGCAGGAAAATTTCTCCACAATATTGTAATAAATTGATCCTTCCATCGCTCCAGCTGCTTATCAGTTTCCAGCCATATGCGTACAGTCAGCTGTACTAACCGATGCATCGTCAAAACTGTGTTGTCGTTGTTAAAAGAAATAAACGAGAAGTCTCTGAGTGTTGTAATATCATCTTCGAATTCATAATCCGCGACAGATTTAGATAATTTCTCCCCGCTTGAATCGCCTTTTTCCGTTTCGTTTGGATCTGAAAGTCGGATTAGATCCACTGAAACTCCCTGTCGGTCAAAAAAGCTCATAAGGGAGAGTAAGTCTGCCGCGGATGGTCGTATGCGTCGAATATGATCGAAGGCAATTTGCCATGTAACCAAAATCGAGTTTTTTGCTTCCCAATCTCGATATTGATGGCCAGCTTCATAATTGAGGAGATGTTTCACCGCTTCGCAATCACTCTGTTGGATCATTTCCAGGTACTGTGACACTGAGCAGCGCGGCGCTCGGTGAATAATATAGCTGGCCGCTTGTATGATCGCTAGAGGCATGAACTCCAGTTCTTCAGCAAGTTTTAGAGTATCTGGAGTCTCGGCTAATGATCCGAGCTTTCGCTGAAGAAGCTCCAACGCCTCGGATGGGTCTAATGGTTCGATTTTGACGATATTCTGGTAATCGACGATTCTTAATCCCACGTCTTGGCTCCGACTGGTGAAAATGATCGATCCATTCAGGCTTCGGGGAAGAAACTCCAACAATGGCTTTGTCGAGCCGTTGGGAACCCGAAGGAACCCGTCGTCGTCAACGTTATCAAGAATTAATAGCCACTTTCCATTCTTGCAGTTTTGAAGCCAGGCTTCGACTAGCTGGAATATGTTGGCTGCGGGGTTCTGACGCCCGGGAATCTTAGCCTGGTCGGCGATATCGCGAAATCCTTGTTCGAACCGAGCTGCATTACTTGCATGAACCCAGAAGACCCATGTCTCCGGTGATTGAAGTCGAACTCGGTAAGAGTATTCAACACTGAGTTGTGACTTCCTTCACGCTGTTAGTTTTATTAATTCTCAACTTAGTTGGATTGCACTGACCCAACACCTCCGATTCCCACAAGACCTAATCTGGATCCTGGAACTGAGGCCTTCTCGTGAATTTGATCGAGCAAATGTTCCCGACTGACAAATCCAGGATCCCGACGGAATGGTACAGTCGATAGAGGAGTTGGTGGGGTCTCCCCTCGCTCTGGTTCAAGATTATTAGTGTCACTAACTTGAACTAGGCCGGGATCTCGTGAAACGTACCCGGGGGCAGATGGATCGATCCATAATTGATTCCCACCTGGTTACCCCTGTTGCCATCTCCAAACGATACAGATGAAGATTGCATGGCTCATCTGCCTTGTACCTCCTGTCTTGTTTCTGGAAGATGGCAGGTTCTAACTGAAGTGGGGGATTTTCTCAGCCTCGGTCTTACTATCAGGTGACCTTCCAATCGTCAAAATATACTCGATTTAAGATAGAGTCTATATTTAGAACAAGGTCGATTGGGTTTCAAAGAACAATTTAACAGAATTAGAGCCGTCACAATTGCCATCGAGAAAGCCATATATTTTGTGCATTCGTTCAACCCAGACTGGACACCGGTCCCCGTGATGATTATCGCTTGGAAGCAATAATCACACCCTCCAACACACGAGAAACAAGCTAAGCATCACAAACATACACTAGTAAAGAGATCCACGATCAACAACACTGTCATGAAAATCCTTTGAACGGCAATTTCAATATCTCAACAGATCTTATAGAAACTAAATAATCAAATACAAAATATCTACTTTTAAACGTTGTGGATCATGTGTGGATACTACTCAGAACTATACCCTGACAACCAGTCAAAAAGAACTAACTACCAGCCAAACAAACACCCACCGCACCTGTAATTCTCAAATGAAAACCATATTTTGAAAGAATACCACGTAAATTTGCACTTCACTCTCACCTAAACCAGTTACAAAACACCCCCTGGTAATACCAGGACCCGAAACCAGATCTAAATCCAGATCCAATCCAGCTGCAGACCCGTTCTTACTCATGCCATGCAGCCTGATCCACAACTCTGTTTCTAGGACGAACTACTCCACATTAGTACTCTACTCTACTCTATCGTGGTATACCGAGCCGAGATTCGAGAGTTTGAGACTCGTCACCGATGGTTTGGTGATGTGTGCAGGTACCCGGCCTCCCGGTCTCTCCCCGTTCCAGTTCCCCGTTCCCCGGTTCCGTGTCTTAGACAATTGAAGCTCAGGAATTTGAATGAAGTGACCTTGGATAGATACGATCTCGGATTTCCTCGGTTGTTGTTATTTTGACTGATACGGGATGCCAGGTTTTGAGGTCATCTTGGTCTAGGTTGAGCCTGGCTGGCTGTTTGTAACCATTCAGGTTCATGATCCTGGGTGGTTTGCTTTCTTCTTTGTAAGTAGTTGTCTGCTAGTTGTTAGCACATAGGGGTTTACAATCTGTGTGAGACTTGTTCGATTCTAGAACACGGATTGTCTTGGTTAGACTTTTCTTGTTTGCCGTACCGAGATATTGGGGTGTTCTAGATACTGTTGAGGAATTTGTTGTTTGTGGAGAGAAGAGCTTCAGTCTGAGACTTAATTTCTGCAGTAGTTTCTCGCTTATCTGAAATAATCAGAAACATCCTGATTATTGTGAACGACCTTGGAATAGTGATCTAGAAGATTCCCGGTTGCATGTTCGGCGGAGAAGATTGTTACTTGCAACGGCGATACGGTTGCTCAGAGTACCATACATCCGTCAAAAATAGATTACATTTCAATGGGAGATGAGGATATCAGTCTAAATCACAGTGGATGCATTGATAGAATTGTAGGTAAATAAAGATATTCCAAGCTCAATCGCAAGATAGAAAGAAAATAATGAGCAACCCTGGATACGACAGTAAATAACCAGGAAGTCATTCAATTCCCTCAAAATTCATCCAGGAACATGAGGGACACAAAGGGAGAAGAATAAATCTGTCTAAATATGAAAATGGTCTCAAAACTCCAAAACAGTGAAAAGGGAAAAGGGAACAGGGAAAAGGGAAATCTCCCAGTCTCGCAGCACGCCGGTGGTAATGGATTTCAGATGTCGCTCAGCGTGAAAAGACCGAGATACGTGATATCGTTATGGCATTGTTGTTTGAATTTATTTTTGCATGTCAAGTCGCGATGGCAAAGCAGGGGATGAGTTTGTTTGTTTACTCGACTGCGGAAGATCCATCGCCGTGGAGAACAGGGTTAACCTTGGGATTCCACTTCAGCTTGAAGTCTTGACCAAGTTCCTTACGAACTGCAGTCTTGACTGCCTCAAGGACGTTATCGAAGACACCAAAGTTGGCAGGATTGTGAGCATCATTCTCGCCTTCCTTGCCCTGGAAAACACCAGTGCGAACCAAGCAAGTGTTCCAACCGTACATGTTACCTCCGATAATGTCGGACTGGGGGTTATCACCGACCATGTAGACATTTTCGGGCAAGATGTTCTCATTGTGGATTTGCTCCATCCAGTTCTTCAGAACCTCGTCGGCATAAGTGTAGGTGGCGCGTTCGGGCTTTCCGTAAACGACACGCTCTAGTTCAACGCCTGTGAGAGCCTTGTACTGGGCTTCGATAGCGATACGGAAAGAACCTTGAGTCAGACGAGGAGGTCCCTTGTGGTTGGTAGGGAATACCAGGTCACCCTGGGAGAAGTAGATGGGGATGCGACTAGCGACGGGGTCCTTAGCACGAGTAAGGAGCTTGCCGTTCTCAGACAGAAGTAGATCCATGATAATTTGGAAATCGGTAGCATAGTCACGCGAGTCGGCGAAAACCAAAATAGCATCGAATTTCATCTTAGAGAAGTCGCGGGGTTTGGCGTTCTCGCGATCCTTCTCCGAAAAGATACCCCATGGAGAAACAGTGGGGTCCCACGCTAGGATATCCTTAGGGTGAACCACGTTCTTGAAACCATAAGTCTCAGCGACCTCGCGGACCTTAAAGTCCTCGCCACCACACACCAAAACAGTCTCATAATATTCAGCTAGGGCCTGCATGGGAGTGTGCGATTGAATAAACTGGTCGGTGGAGATAGGGCTCTCCAAAAGTCCGGCAAGTTGCTCACAACGAGCAATCTCGGTCTTACCACCACCATTAGTGAGCAAAATGTATGGAATCTTGATACCGAGCTCATTGTCTCCATTCAGCATTTTCAATGCCAGCTTCGCCTCCTCAATTGGCTCATTTCCATGAGCTAGCACACCATCGATATCGAAAGCGAAAGCCATATTCTTAGCGGCGGCAACCTTCTCCTTGGACATATCCTGGACCTGCGAGGCCAAGATATCCTGAGAAACTTCGGGTCGTTTGGAAGAGATTCTGGAAAGACGGGGAGAGCGAGGGATTGGTAGTGATGTTCCGAAAGAGTTGCGTGACCCGCGACGCTCCTTCATTGAAGGCTGCAGGCTGAGGTTGTGCATCAACGCAGCAGCATCGCTGATGGAGCTGCGAGATGCTGGAATCTCCACGGTATTTCCATTTCCACTGGGAATTGCCAGATTGCTGTTACCTCTGGAAACACCAGGGCGGACAGCGGCGAACGGATTTGGGCCTTCAGTTCGAGGCGTGCCTGGGGCAGACACGACCGCGAAATCAGCATCGTCAAAACGAGGCATGATGGATTATATGCACACTGAGTGGGGTAGGAAGTGGGAAGGTGGAGACGGGGAAGTGGAGGGAGGCTCTGGTGATCTTGTGTAGGAGCAATCAGAAGAGGGAGCCAGGTGAGAAGATCCAATGAGAGAAGTGGATCAAGGGAGATAGTAGATATGGAGAGGGTGAGAAATGGGAGTATGAAGAGAATGAGATACTAGAAGAAATAGGGAGTGGAAAAAAAAGCCACTGAACAGGAGAAGGCAGCCGTGTATAAATACAGGGAAAAGAGGCCATATCTCAGAGACCGGTTCTATTACGACTCAATGGCCTTGGTATCGATGCCATACTCCCATCTGCATGGTTACGAGAGGGGGAGGATCCACTTTGCCGGGGAAAACATGAATTTCCTAAGAATTATCGTCATATGTGAACAACAGGATCTCGCTGGATGCTGCTGCGGCCGGGGTGGTCCGTGGTGGTCTGGAGTCAATTCACGGGCTGGAATCCGTATAGGGTACCTGCGTCACGGTGGCTGCCTTGATGTTTCTCCGCGTACCGTATACACGGCACGGACAGATATACTAGTACTAGTACAAATTGTCTCTTCCCTCCTAGACAAATCCAGGGCAAGAGGCCCAGGACAGGACAGGACAGGACGAGACCTGGGCAGGTCTGCTCCGCCGGCCGACTGGGAAAAACATGTTATCTGATTGGGTGAAGTTGAAGCTCGGCGGGTCTCGGTGGACCGACGAAATACCGCACAGCACGCCGAGTGGTCAGAATGCACCAGGGAATGGCCCTCTCACCCGTGTCGAAAGGCTCATTGGACAGGAGCACAGTTCGCCCGTGGAACCGCATGAGATCGATGGAGCCGATGACGATCGGGAGGGTCAAACGCTCTCGACGCCGTTTCGGGCTTGACGTGATGTCATGGCGCGCTTTTTTGGAAGTTTGAAAATTACGCGTGAAATTTTGAGCTTTCTGGGCGTTGGGCTTAGTCTCACGGCAATTAGCAGGGGTTAATAAGGGAAGCCAATTAGACATGGTCCGAGCGAGGTAAGTATGTAGAAAGCCATGATCGACGTTGAAATGGATGTAATTGAAGAAATTGAAGGCTGTAAATGAGTTTGTTTTGGGTGGATGCAGTTGTTGTTGGGAGTTGAGAAGAAGAAAAGTGGACGCTCTCAGGCAGAGACCCCTCAGTACTCCGTAAGTACCCTACTTACTACAGTAAAGGTGGTGGTTGGTGGTGGTTGGTGGTTACTGCATTACCCCTCCACCCCACCTTCTCGCCTGCAAACAGCGTCATTGTCTGCTGCTGCTCCTCTTATTTCACTCTCTTCCCTTCTTCTTCTCTTTTCTCCTTTTCTCTTCTTTCTACTATCCATTCATAATTGATCCAATTTCACATCATGTCTAACGGAAAGATCTTCACATTGAGCAACGGCGTCAAGATCCCTGGCGTCGGTTTCGGTACCTTCGCTAGTGAGGGCTCCAAGGGTGAGACTTACACTGCTGTCACCACTGCCCTGAAGACCGGTTACCGCCACCTTGACTGTGCCTGGTACTACCTCAATGAGGGTGAGGTTGGTGAGGGTATCCGTGACTTCCTGAAGGAGAACCCCTCCGTTAAGCGTGAGGATATCTTCGTCTGCACCAAGGTGTGGAACCACCTGCACCGTCCTGAGGATGTCCGCTGGTCCATTGAGGACTCCCTCAAGCGTCTTCAGCTCGACTACGTTGACCTCTTCCTGGTCCACTGGCCCATTGCCGCTGAGAAGAACGGCCAGGGTGAGCCTAAGATTGGCCCTGACGGAAAGGTAAGCTTAGTTCCCATAGCTAGGTATAGCTTTGGCATAGCTTGCCAAAAGCTACCTCCTAGCTCCTGATGAATTTTACAAGTTCCCCCGCTAACACCTCACAGTACGTCATCCTCAAGGACCTGACCGAGAACCCCGAGCCTACATGGCGCGCTATGGAGAAGCTGTACGAGGATGGCCTGGCTAAGGCTATCGGTGTCTCCAACTGGACTATCGAGGGTCTTGAGAAGATGGCCAAGTTCGCCAAGGTCCAGCCTCATGCCAACCAGATCGAGATCCACCCCTTCCTTCCCAACGAGGAGCTCGTCCAGTACTGCTTCTCTAAGAACATCCTCCCCGTCGCCTACTCGCCTCTGGGTTCCCAAAACCAGGTCCCCACCACCGGTGAGCGGGTCAGCGAGAACAAGACTCTGAACGAGATTGCCGAGAAGGGCGGTAACACCCTTGCCCAGGTCCTGATTGCCTGGGGTCTGCGCCGCGGCTACGTTGTTCTCCCCAAGAGCTCCAACCCCAAGCGCATTGAGTCCAACTTCAAGAGCGTTGAGCTCAGCGATGAGGACTTCGCTGCTATCAATGCCGTTGCCGCGGGCCGTCACTTCCGTTTCGTCAACATGAAGGATACTTTCGGTTACGATGTCTGGCCCGAGGAGACTGCCAAGAACCTTTCTGCTTGACTAAATGCGAAAATTTAAAGAACTAGCGTTTGAGGATGATACCCAAAAGTTACGGGTTTTTCGGATGAACGTGTGATGGATGACATGACACGAACGAATAGATGAATATGAAATATCCGAGCTTTCCCAAATTTCGGTCCTTATCCGTAGGGTAGAGTAGAGCGGAGTACTCCATCAAACCGGTTTGCAAAGAGTTGGAACTCTTCATTGAGTTGGTGAGCCAGTGAGTGCCTCACTTGGATTTACCCCGCAGGATCCGCGGTGAGGCACAACTTTGTGCTTCACAGATAATAGCAATGCAGCTACACAGTAAGCCATGCTCGCCCAGAGGTATAGCTAATATTTGCAGATTTAATACCATACAGAGTACAGTCAGTAATGACAGTTGTAAATTTGAACGACGACATACCAACTATACCTAGTAGGTAGTATACCCCCAAGCCCAGAACAGCGCCAATGCATATGCAAATCCCTCATACTTCATGGAACAGGGATCTGATCCCCTGCTAGTCCATACAAACTTAAGCCTCTAATAACATCTTGTCATTAGTCTACAGGGGGGTCTCGTCTCGGAAGGAAACTATCCCGCAAAGCCAACATATCCGTTTGCTTTCAACTTCTGAACTAGCCAACGCCATAGCCAGCGCCAACCAGCCAAACAAACTCTAAGTCATCATCAGCTATAGACTAGACAATAAATATTATGTAGCATGTACTTGTTGTCTGCTGTCAATTTAACTAAAATATTATAATATAATTATAATATCTTCCCTGCAGGGTTACACCAACACACCACACCACTAAACAACCCACCACAGGAGCAGAGTGCTCCGACACGAAAGTCATCCCGCTTGTGGCTCGGAGCCCCTGCGCCACGGCGATTCAGGGCTTAGTGCATGCGCTTGACTTCATTCGGTTTAGAGGATTCGAGTCGCCGGGTATTGCCGGGCTGAAGTCGGATCTATTCTGTAGGTACGGAGTACTCTTGTAGAGAGTGAGGCAAAGCAAGTGGTTAACCAACTGGAACTTCGAGTTGTGGGTGGGTTGGTGTGGGTTGGTTACTCCGTGCCGCTATCACCGATGTCCGAATCAGGTTAAGAGATTATTGTCTCGGGAATGTCGGATTCTTAGTGAGTTACAGAATAGAGAAAAGAGTATCTCAATTAGGAATTTGAAAATGAATTGGTCTGTCGGGGACTGTGTACCTATGAGCATCCTGCTTGAATCTTTCGGCTTCATCATTTGCTGCTAGTACCTACTAGGTAGTTATAGACTACATTCCTCTTAAGTTTGTAAGTGTCAGAGTAAAAGTAGTCTTTGTATCCACATATAGTTACCCGGATCAGTCCACTACTACTAACCAGTAGTATTGGTTACTAGCTTAATGCTACAATCGCTACTATTCAGACAGCATAAGTGTCCATATTTCATCTAATACAGAGTATGTTAGAAGATTCATGAACAGCTGCTCTACTGTATGAGCGTAATGCATGTAGACCTGGAACTAGTTCTGCGGAAGTTAACTAACCAGTTAAATCAACATAATGTGTGTAGTTTAGTTAGTAGACACATACATGTCAGAGAGTATCTATTTCTGTCAGTACTCCTAACCAACTTAATACCCAAGTACTACCTAGCAACTAACTTACTGCCTATTACTAGGTAGCAAGTTAGTACTTAATAAATGCATCAAACAAATCTCCAACTAACCATTAAACCAACCACACTACTTACCTAACCTAGCCTAGGTAGTGACACTCAGCCCCCACCCCACTATAGAACAGACTAACCCAGCCCAACAATACAGTGGCTTATCATGGCTTATTAGGCGCACTTGGCAATCCCTTCAGCTAGGTAGACATCGGTTGAACCGAAACGAAAAGAACGTCAAACACAGCCCCTAGATCCCTAACCAAGAATCCGAAAGCGGCTCGGTTCCATTCCGTGGACAAGGGGGTATCCCGCTCTAGTTTCCCCAGTTGGATGTTCAAAGCATGGGTCCGGAGACCGTGCGTTTGACCTGGCATTGGCATGACATTGGTATTAGAATGAGTAGTCCACTACTGTTTCTCCGGGGTAGTGTCTAGACTTGCAGGTCGCGGGGGTGAATGTGGATTATTACCCCGCAGATTGGATGGGGGTGGGATGGTGCACTAGTGATCCTGTAAGTCGAGAGAGAAACACAGTACTGTATAGTATGAATATAGAAAGACTGGTTGGTGTGTATGTCTTCAAATGATCAGATAAGTGAGAAGAATGTGAAAGTGGAAAAGTGAAGGCTAAAGGAACACACAGACGTCAGCCTGCAGATGGCGTGGTGCAGTGCAGTTTAGTCTACGTCCAGCCAGGGCTGAGTACATACATTATGTACGGAGTACTTAAATGCAAATACGCAGGAATAGAAGTCAAAATTTATGTATTGAACAGAAGAGACCAGCTTCGTAAAAACAGGTCTAAATTAAAATAACAAGAACCAAAAAAGAAAAAACACAGTACATCAAAAAATGCAATGCAATGCGATGCGCCATTGGTATCTTAAAAACTAGCAAAAAACGCCCCCTCGACCAAAGGATAAGCAGGACTGACTGTACGCTTTGACCAAAAACACACAGAAAAAAAAAAGGTCCAGGTCTGATCAGCCATGGCCAACGCCAAAACTAACACCAGCTGGTTCAGAGCCCAAGTCCAATATAGGAATAGGTATGCAAATATTTATTTAGAGAATACGGCCTCAAGAGCGGAGAGAATCATCTTCGACCTCGAACTCTTTTAGGCATAGGTGTACACCCAGCACTGGCTTCAAGCATACTCTTTCGTTTCGGAATTCCACTGACAAATGCCTGGTCGGAACTCTTCGTCGCTGGCGTAGGAAGCATTGACGAACTGGGTGATCTGGGTACCAACTTCCGACGTCCCTTAGTTGGAGTTGAGGGCCCTCCAGCAGCAGCCACAGTCGAGGTCGATGCGGCGGGAGGCTTGCTGATCCGTCCACTACCTGTCTTCACAGGGGTGCCTGAAGTCATAGTCGATTCGCCGACGCGTCGCACCCGTCTTGATCGCGGCGCTGGTGCTGCAGCTGCAGCTGCCGATGCAGTGGTCGGGCCGCTTTCAACGTCTGCAGCAGTCTCCTGAGTCTCTTGTTGCTGCACCTGGCTCCGGCTGCTGCGGCTACTGGACTTTGTTTTCTTCTCTGCGTGCTTTGTACGAGATGTACCGCCGACGTCAGTTTTGCTGATGGCTCCCTCCTCTATCTGCTGAAATTCAGGCATCTCTACCTCATCTTCGTACTCTGCAAGACGACCCTCGTTCCAGGAGACATTTTTGCGTGGTCGGCGGTTACTGGATCCCTTGCGGTCCTTGCGTCCCGGTCGATCACTCTCTGCAGCATCTGACTGCTCACTTTGCGGTCCCATTGCCTCAAGTGCATATTTGGGCATGACGGACTGGCCTCTATTGTTTCGGGTGTTGCGCTTTGTGGCCAAGGCCAACTCCTGTGCTTCTGTCTTTTGCAAGAAAATGAATTCAGTTCCCTTAGCGCGTCGCAGAGAAATGGTGCTACGCGCAGAGGGTGGTTCTACTGGCGGAGCCTTGACGCGAGTGCTGCGTCGGCACGCAGGACTGGGGGGAGCTTGCTCATCATCGTGAAGATCCTTCTTGGCGACGGCGTTCTCTCCAGAATCTTCATCTGCGAGTATCTCTGCCTTGACAGGGGAGATATGGACCTTGACTGGGGAGGGCGAGTTCGTGTCCAAAGCCTCCAAGGCCCGGCGTGATCGAGGCGTTGTGCATTCGGCGTCTGGTGATTCTTCCGAGTTCGAAGACTTGTCGCTGGTGTCCACCTCTGAGTCTTGGGCGTTGATCAGTGTTGCCTTGGCCGCACGTTTGGCCTTTGCTTTCGATAAAAAGTCATTGAGCAGCTCGGCGTCCTCGCCATCCAGCGAGCTCCGCAATGCAGAGCGCACCAGTTTGCCCTTCTGCTCTTGTGACAAATTACGCACAGCCTTTGTTGGTGTCGGGGCCATTTCGGCGACAACTTCACTGGGCTGTTCCTTAGTGGCAGCAATGCCCTCCTCCACTGCCGGTCCAGTCTCTTGGCCGACTGCAGCAACTGGGGACTTGGCGGTTTGGGTGTCATGCTCGTCTTGGTATACGGCGGTCTTCGGAGGGCTGGGTGGCATGCTGAGAGGCTGAGAAGATGCAGTGATCGCGAAATCCATATTGACGTCCTCGAGATTTCCGCGCATCTCTCCGGCGCCAGCATTGTCCATGGGTCCATCAAACTGGCTTCCAGCAAATAGTGGTGCAGTCTGTTTCTTCTCTTCAAAGATGGCGAAGGGCGTATCTGGGAGTTTTCCTACAACGCAACATTAGCCGTTTATCAGGGGCATGCGGCACAAGCATGAAGACTCACGTTTCTTTGGCGCAGC
Organism: Penicillium sumatraense; assembly: GCA_020086695.1. NCBI lineage: Eukaryota > Fungi > Ascomycota > Eurotiomycetes > Eurotiales > Aspergillaceae > Penicillium > Penicillium sumatraense. Next base: position 760,715 of record JAGIKU010001370.1, on the reverse strand, counting down.
CTCTGAGTCCCATTTAGTTTCAAAAAATTGGCGCCCTGCGTTAGGGACTTCGACGCGATTCTCGACCTCTTCCGAGCCGACACGCATGCGCTTGGTGCCGCGGGCATAGTGGGAATCCTTGGATGCATTAATCGCAGTCTGGAACGCGTCGTTTTCGGTGGCGGTATCCTGAAGGCTCTGCATGTTGGAGAATGAGGTCTGGAAGCGCTTCCAAAGCTTGCGTGGCTTCAGTCCGCCTTTGAAAGCTGCCCCCTTTGGCGTTGCTGGTTTGCGCTCCCACAGACGGGGCAAGGCTCGAATGGCTTTGATAGGGGTAAACCTGAACGAATTGTCGTCCGCTGAGTCGGTAAGGTCACTGTAGAGAGGTGCGCAGGGCGCTAGAGGTTAGTATAGTGAAATGGTAAAATGCGCCAGATATTTCGTAAGTCGAGATCAATCGCTTCGTAAACATGGGAATGTGAAAAGCAACTCGCAACCCCTAACGTAGGGGTGCTCGCGATTCAGCAGAGACGCAGGGAGAGCGGGATGGTATTTGAATAAGACAAGAGAATCGAAGGAGAAGTTTGAACGCACCATGGTTGCGCCTTGGGGTGGGCAGGATCGGTATCCATTGTTGGTGGTGGACGCGTGTGGAATGTGTCAACTGGGGCAGGAATCCAAGTTGGGCGACCCTTGTTGAGGGTGGATGTTGGGTGATATTAGAAGATGATAAAGTATTCTGGAGAATAGTATTACTGTAATGACTATTCCATGTGGGCGTAAAAATGCGAAACGGTGCAAAAAGTTGTCGACTTGTGAAGTTTACAAAGTTGAAGTGGAAGACAAACCCAAAATTGTTTGCTTTCTTCTAACCGTCGCGTTGCCCTGCCAACCGCCACTCTTCACACCGAAACTCGCGTGGGCACTCTCAACGTGGCAATCAAATTAGTATCAATAGAACAAATCGATGTTTTAATAGGCTCAAAAAAGACTTAAATTACTCATAAATATCACAGCATATTGATCTACTAAAAAATTTCAAGTTAATTTGATTCGATCAAAATTTTGGGGTTTTTGATGTTCGATGTAACATATACCCTACATGCCCCATGGATATATAGTTCGAATACTGGAGACGTCATATGTCTTGATCTTAACGAACTACCTAGTTTCCAATTTTTTTGCTTTGGCTTCGATCACTAGCAAATATTAGAGCAGGGTAACTCTCTTGATCGTATTTAGTTAATATTCAGCATTAATATAATGATATTCTATACAAAATGTTGTGTGTAATGCTACATCCGGGGCGATCATCATCTTCCCCGCATGCGGTGAAGAGGTCCGGGAGCATCCAACAACCGATGGATTATGCATAGAATGCATATCTGAGTTACCTGCACTCAGCCTGCACATTTATTAGGTAGTATAGATTATTGCCTCGGATGTCTATCACTACACCGCTAAACATCTATCCGGGACTCCTTAAGCGGCCCCCGGCCGTCTCTTGAGATTGGTGCCCGCTCCAGTCGTTTTGAAGTACTAAACTGGACCGCCGACTCCAACCACCCTTTACCCAAACACCTTTCAACAACAAACATACACATCATATATTATACGTTAATACGTCCTTATAATGCTCAAATTAAGCGGCACAGCCTTTATAACCGGCGCCGGATCAGGAATCGGTAGAGGGGTAGCTCTCGCATTTGCACGATACGGAGTAAACAGATTAGCTCTTCTCGACCAGAAACCCGACAATCTCGAAGAAACCCGTCAACAACTCGAAACATCTTTCCCGAAAATAAAAACAGCTTTGATTCCAGCAGATGTTACCGATGAACCATCCATTCAGGAAGCCGTGCGCAAAACTACGAGCCAGTTCGATAGAATTGATTACGGGGTCAATTGCGCGGGTGTCACTTCGGGAACGAATATGACGCATGAAATGGAGTTGGCGGATTGGAAGAAAACGATTGATGTTAATTTGACCGGTGTATGGATTTGTCAAAAACAGCTTCTTCGGCAGATGTTGTCGCAAGAGTATGTAATGCGCCCTCCTATCTTGTTCGCATACAAACATTTCCCTAATGTGCTACAATTTATAGATCGCGCGGTGAGCTCGAGGGACGTGGAAATATTGTAAACATAGCTTCGATGTATGGTCTGGTTGCAGCTCCGGGGCAGATGCCAATAGCTCCATATACTGCGTCAAAGCATGGTGAGTTTAATGCAGCTGAATGTTAGAATCGATTTGAACTGTACTAATTGACATGGATCTACAGGTGTGATGGGACTTACAAAAACGGTATGAGTCCATAGATACGCCAACTCGCATCATAAAGATTCATGTCTAACACACAAGCAGGACGCCAAAGTATACGCGCGCAGCGGAATTCGAATCAATGCCATTTGTCCTGGGTAAGCCAATAATTGGAATTAATCACTATCCAAGCTATCCCCAAGATGCCACTAACCATTACTATCAAATAGATACACCCGCACCCCAATGATCGAAAACCCCATTCAATCCGGACTCATGGAGTCGGAGTTTGAAAGAACTCCCGCTGGGAGATATGGAACGATCGATGAGATTGCTAACTCTATTGCATTTTTGGCATCACCACTGAGTAGTTTCATGTTTGGCACTGGGATGACGGTTGATGGTGGATATTCAGTCTAGATGGTAGGCTGTCGAACTTGGATTCGAATATAATATCCAGCATGGACGCTGTAATTGGAAGCATTTCGGGATTGTAAGATCATTAATAGTTCGAGTCAGCGTTATTTGATTTATGCGGTCGCATATTAGCATACTTTCAACATTGGTCATTTCAGACTTGATTCTTTAGCGAAAGGCTATTTTCCAGTAAACTAAATCATTGACGCTAGCTAGAGAAGCTCCTGTTTGATCTTGATTCTACAATAGAATCGATGCCAAGAGAATGAGGCAGCTGGACATCAGCTATCAGTTACTTGATGCACTGGACTGTATTCAAAGTCGAAACAAAGCAAAGCTGAGATAAATTCATTTCTCATAAGTCATACAAAGAAGCGCCATAAATGCAAACGCAAGACCGCGAAAACCATTCCATCAAGTAGTTAAAGTAGCTTTTGCTCTAGATCACGTTCATCAAACGGATCACCGAATTCATCTGCCAGAAAAAGAAAAAAAACAAACGGGTTAGCAAACAGCACACAATCCAGACAAAACCAAACAGATAGACATACTCAGATTGAAATTCTGATCAATGACATTATCCATCGCCCTTTGATACTCCTCCTGGGCACGTTTGCCTTTCCAAGCTGCTACCGGCACATCAAACGGTTGACTATTCCCTTGTTGTATGGAATCGGAGTCCCTGAGAGCTTCCACACCACCAAATGTAGCTAGATTCGGGATTGGATCGGTGAGTGTTGGTTGAGAGCCTGGTGGGGAGAGCTCCGATGCGGCGGCAGCTGCTGTTGATGGGTGGACTTGACGTGTTGGCGTGCGGGCACCATTACCATGACCAGCGCCGTCGGAGTCGGTGTGGATGGAGTCAACGGAGGAGGCCATTTCTGAGTCACCGTCGGGGTCTTTGGAATCTGTTCGGTTTGGATGGTTCAGTGGTTAGCGGGGTTCTTTGAGCGATAAGGACGGTTATGAGTACACTAGGATAGTGTAAGGTGGGGAGGTAGCTAGAGTAGCAGAGAGGTCCACAACAATCAGATCAGATCATACAGATCTTGATGAAGTGTGATACCATCTTGTACAATAGCCCCAGTCAAGGAAAAGGAAAAGAACGTACCATGAGCCATGTTGAGGAAGGAGGATGATTGAAGGAGATGAGGTGAAAGTGCAGGCGGAGCGGAGATGAACGGGCGGTGTCTTTGGGCATTCCCCGGCGAATTTTGATTTCTCCTTCATCTTCCATCTTCAATTTCCAATTTCCAATTTCCAATTTCCATATATACTTGGTCCCTCTCCCTGGACATATCGCTAGGTCTTTGCGCATACACCAAAAGTCCCACCTAATCAACTTATAAATTTAAGCCCGAATTTCTCTTTTATACATTCTCCGAAACCGAGGTCATGAGTTCAAAATCTGAAGCGCCCGATGCTTGGGAGGAAGATTGGGAATCCCAAGCTGACGTATGTGTGAGAATCCAATTCAATCCAATCTCTTTACTTAGATAAAATCACCAGGAGATATCTCTCAATTGTGAATCTCATGAGCGGATCAAGTTTGATATTTTAGAAATATTTTACTAACATGAAGCTATTTTAATTAGAAACTCGCCGACCAGCCGACCCCGCCGTCTGAGAAAAAAGTTTCATCGAAAGTCACCAAGGCTCAGCGCAGAGCTCAACAAGCTGAATTTAATAGACAATTATGGGCTGAAGCGTATGTTTTTCTCTCCCATCTACGACGAAAGGAAATTGAACCACGGAGAAGAAGGACAAGGGCTCACACAACTTGTTGTTTCTTACAGCGAAACCCCGCAAACCTTTCACTTTGTGGAAGCTCGATCCGAAGTACCACTCAAGCAAGACTTCAAACCTGCAGTAAAATTACTGAGTCGAAGACCGCAAATAGCGACTCGTCAATCCAACTCGGCCGGTGTTGATGGTGCAGCGACTGGACTGGGACAAATGAGTCTAGAAGATGAAGATTCGGACGAAGAAACCACCAAAAAATCCGAACCAACACCAGAAGAACGACAAGCTATAGCCCTTAAAAACCGAGAAGAAAAACAACGCAAATACGAAGAGGTTCGCGAGAGACTTTTTGGAAGTCCGTCTGCGAATACTTCGGGCAATTCGTCACCCGGAAGTACAACACCGCCTCGGCAGTCTCAGTCAAATGATGGTAGAGGGAAGGGTAAAGGTCGTGGTGGTAATGGAAATGGAAATGGAGGTGGAGGTGGTGGGCGGGAATATCGAGAGAAAAGGGATTCTTCTACGGCTTCGTCCAAGTCGAGACATCTTTACGATCCTTCTACTTCGGCTAAGACGAATGGTTCCCAGCAACGCCGAGGTAATCCGAATAGTCCGGATAAGCAGAACGCCCCTCAGCAACCACTACGTAACCCACGCGGACCGGATGGAAGTGGAAGGGGTGGATTTGGATTTGGCAACAGAGGTGCTCGAACAAGCTAAGGTATATACCAACTGAGGCAATGATTGCCTTATTCCTGCCTGCGCCCGCGCCAGCGTCAATGGCGATGGCGATAGAGGTGGCGATGGCACTTGGGCCCCGTGCCCTTTTTCTCTCCGACTGGAGTACCCGGATGATACACCAAACCCAGTTCGATTTACGGAAGGCCACGCCCAGAATTGATCGCATTTGCGACCTGAGACGTGTTTGGGCGATTCTCTGAATCCTAAATTAGCATGCAGCACAATGGTCGATGCAACAAGCATGATAAGACAAGTACAGGTGAACTCACCGGCATAGCGTTGATAGCTATCGAGGTATAACTCATCGCTACTAGTTGTCGCGACAACATGCTCATTTGTCTCGATTGCATTCACCCAAGACGCCCACCGACTACCTTCTTCGGGATCAGGCCAGCCCCGATATGGCTTCAATACGCGGCGGAGTCTGAGAACCCACGGCGCTGCTTGGATATCCACGAAGGATATTTGGGGACCCATGAAAAAGGGACCGCTTGGATTTGCGGCTGTGATGAGCAGGTTGAAAGCATCTTGAAGTTCTTGGGCCTTTTCAATTTGTTTCTGCTGCTCTTGTTCTTGGAGTACGCGGTAGAAATTTGGTATAATATTTCGATTGATCTGTTGATTGATCAGTGATGAGTGCTATAGTATAGCATGGAGCGAGGGGTAGAAGGGAGAAGGGAAGAGAGACAAGCACTTACATGGTCCGACCACAATCGGCAATGAGCGCGAGATTTGGGGTCTGTGGGGAAAAGACTTGGTCCGAAGTTCAAATCTTCGAGCTTGAGTTGGATGATGAATGTTAGCAATGGGGTCGACGAAAGAAGCTTTGTTTTCGGGTTATAGATATTGGGTCGTGGGGCTCTATACATATTCCATAAGCACACTGCTTTCATAACAACCCCAGTCGTCATGTTGAAGTGCAGGAACCAGTCCCCGTGGATTAATCTGCAAGAGAGACTGAGGTTTCTCGTATGGGTCGATTTCAATATACTGATAAGGAATGCCTTTCAATTCCAGGGAAATCCAAACTCGTTGGACGAAAGGGCTGAAATTAGAGAATTGAACGAGTCAGCATTATATTTTAAAAGTCGGTTTCGCCTGTTTCCAAGATCTGCTTACCAGAAGCAGCTCCCATACAGCTTGAGGTTTGATTCGGCTGAACGGGTCAGAGTTGTCGCTGCCGCGGGGCCTGTCGCTTTGGTATGGTATGACTTTTCTTGAGCAGACATGTTTCGAAACTGCGATGGGTGGGAGTTAGACTTGACTCAGAATCCAATGCAAAGAATATTGAATAAGTGTTCAAAAATCCTCATGAAAGGAAGAAACTTGAAGAAGCAAAAGTTGTAACCGATGCCAGCTGTGACGTAGTTTAGATCTGCGGGGAGACGCCAAGAAGCCCCTCCAACCAACCGCATTAAATAAGTCGCAGAGTAACCAGCAACACCAATTAATCACTGTTGAATCATAACGTACCGTGCCTTTTTTCTTTCCTTTATCTTTCAACAGAGCTCGCTGGACACTATTCTTCTTAACACGATCACTCTCTTCAAGCGTGTGTCGATGTCCCCCAATCACGCCATCATTCCTTCCATTCTTCCCATTGCCATTTACCCGTTGAATTGTATAATATCTCCTGCTATTAGTTCCCATCGAACCTTGGCCGGGAGTAAGATTCATTGGGATGACGTTGAACGGCTGGCCCTGAGCTCCCTGGACAGGAAACAAGGTATGTCTTCCTGGCATGAGATCGGCAGGTAAAGATTCAAATCCGCCCGTTCTATCAACGGTCGATGCGTGGGGTAAGTATTCCGTGATTTTGATCTTGACGTCGCAAAGATCTCTTTCCCTGGCTGTGCGTTTTCGTTTCTTTTTATTTGGATCGTCGGATTTAGGCGTTCCTGGTGGTCGCCCTCTTAGACGACAGTCCCAATAATGAGATACGAATGGTCGACGTTTATATCGCTGCGTTGAACGGTGAGAGTAAACATTGTCGACGTGTGGGAAGTAGGTTTGAAATCTAGATCATTCATTAGTCTGAGGTTTCAAATCCGCTCTACCAGTACCCTATAGCATATAGATGCCATACTACCTAGTAAGTGTGTTGCAAAGCAAAGAGTTGGCTATGGAGAATAATTGACATACTCATCCTCAGTCAAAGTGACCATTTCATCAATATGGAACAAGCGATGTCTCCAATACTCCAAATCAGGCGGGTCCGGCACCAATTTCATACCCTGCAATTGCCCAGCGAAAGCAGGGGTCATTGAATCTTGCGCCTGTCCATCATAGCCAGACGACGTAAAAGGCTGATCTGTCGGTGGTAACAAAGGAATTCCATCATTTGAATCATCATGCGCATTAGTTTCTAGAGCTATCGCGTCTTGTGCGCGAGTGGAGGTATGAAGATGCGGCCGCGTCGCGACATTGTCGAGACTGTGGAACGATGATGCAAAGGGCTGTGCGTTCGGTGGGAAAGAGCCAAGCTGGCCTGCTATGTTTGGAGAATCATCGACAATGTCGATCGCAGAACCTATGGGGCGATTTGGGGTTTGTAGGTCGGGATTCATGGAGTGTGGGGGGTTGGACGCTGCTTTTGGTGGATGTGGAGAAGAAAGGGAGGTGTTGTTGAAGCGGCGGGGAGTTGTGCCTGATTTTAGCCTGAAAACTATCCACTAGGTACCACCTATAGTAACTAAATTAAGTAACACAGAGGCACTTGGAGAGAAATGAGTTAAAATTATTGAATGTTTTGAATGTTCGTCGTGATAATTAAATTATGCTAGTAAAGGTAGTAGGTATAGGATCAGCCGATGCAGACAGCACAACAAAAGAACACACACCTCTTGAAACTCTTGAACGCCACAAGATCTGGCATAAAATCGGATCAAAGGCCCTTGACCACAAAGAGAATTCCGCTTGTTCAAACTTGAAGTTAAGTATATTGAGATGGCATCTATCTAAAAGACTGCCAAATTTCATAATAACATCTAGAAAGAGGTAATATTTCATTGCCTAGCTTTTGAGCGCCGAATGCATCTAGCTATGTCGTATAACCGGGGGATCTTTAAATAATAGAAAATGGAAAAAATATGAAACCATGACAGTGAAAGCAAGCCGTCTTTTACATACGCTCGACAGGGCTGAGACCCAGCACACGCATACCGTTGTGCAGGACCTGGCGAGCCGCAGCATACAGAGCCATACGGGCCTTCTTCACCTCGGGCTCGCTGCCAATAACCTTCAGGACGTCGTAGCTGGAGCTCAGCATGTGTGTCATGCGGAACAGGTAGCTGAGCACAGTAATGGGCTCCTGGGTCTTGGCGGTGTTCAGCAGAACATCGGGCCACTGTGCGAGCAGACGGCACAGGTCGACCGCGTGACGCTCAGTCAGGAGATCGAAGTTGGCGCTGGGAAGCTCATCCACATTCAACTCGGACTTGCGAGTCATCGAGCAGAGACGAGCGTGGGCATACTGCAGGTAAGGGCCAGTGTCACCCTCAAAGGAGGTCATGGCGTCCAGGTTGAATTCGTAGTTGTTGATACTAGAGAAGAGAAATAAATTAGTACGGGACCGGTAAAAATTATGGAGATTATCAAGTCCAACGCTTACCGCTTGCCAGTCATGTCCTGGACCATGACGGAAGTGATACCCAGAGTATCAGCAGTCTGCACGGGGTTCTCGACCTGCGAGTACTTGACCTCGTTCTTCTTCATGACCTCGTGCATCTTGTCGCCGACGTCGCGCAGGATGTCATCCAAGAACTTAACTGTACCCTTACGGGTAGACATACCCTGCACCATACCGAAGTTGATGTGCTGGCAACGGCTGGCCAGGTCTTTGTGGCCTGAAAGCTCGGTAATCTTGAAGAGCTGAGCCAGGTGAAGATCCTGCTGAGAAGCAACAACATAGATCATCTTGTCGAAGTGATATTGCTCATCACGCTCGACGATAGCACCGATGTCACGCGTCAGGTAGAGAGGGGTGCCGTCCTTGCGGATAATGATGGCCTTGCCAAGCTTCTTAGCGCCGTGCTTGGTGAAATCAGCAATGACAGCACCGTTGGATTCCTCGGCAACACCAGCGGCCTTCATAGCGTTGTAGGCCCTGGTCATGCTCTCGGCCTTGACTTGAGACTCTCCAGAGTAGACATCGAAGTCAATGTTCAGGCGGGCATAGGTCTGCTTGTACTTGGCGATACTGAGATCACGGAAGCGACGCCACAAAGCAAGGGCCTCGGCGTCCTTCTCTTCCATACTCTTGAAGTAGCCACGGGCCTTCTCATCCTCGCTGTCTTTCAGAAGCTCGTCAAGCTCGGATTCCTCGGCGGAGGTATCCTCGTTCTTTTCCTGCTTCTGCTTGATCTTCTCTTGGACCTCCTTGATGGGCCCCTCTTGATTCTTGACAATCTTGTTGATCTCAACGTAGACATCGAAAAGGTGGTTGATAGGGTCTTTCTTCAGAGCTTCCTCGTTGCCAAACTTCTTGAAACCGTTGGCCAACAGACCGTACTGCTTACCCCAATCACCGAGATAGTTCATCTTAATCACATCCCAGCCCATGACAGTGTACAGGTTGGCGAGGAAACCACCAATGATCGTACTACGGAGGTGACCAGCGTGGAAAGGCTTGGCAATGTTAGGCGAAGAGAACTCAATAATGATCTTCTTCTTGCCCTTGGAGGGGTCGGAGGGGTCCTTGAGACCCTGGTTGCCGTTCGTACCATAGGCGGCCTTCTCGTTCAGAACACGGCTAAGAACAGTCTGGGTAAGGGCCGCGCCCTTGAAGAAGAACTGCAATTGGGGACCAGTAGCGGTGGGCTTGTGTACAAGGTCGGTCTCGGGGAACTTCTCGGCAAGTTCTTTGGCGAGTTCGATGGGGTTCTTGCCCTTAATCTGGAGCGATGGAACCTGATAAGAGAGGCATAAGTTAGTATTTTGAGTATGCGCAGACATTTGGATATGGCAAGCCAGTCGGCCAAATGTATATAAATATACTGCATAGTGATTCCACATACTGCCAGGGCCAGGTCACCCTTGTCCAAAGTGTTGGTCCATTGCAGGCGAGGGTAGATCTTGGCCGGATCGATTTCGGCAACCTTGCCCAGTTCCTCTGAGATGTGCTCACGGTAGATATCGACGGGGTTCAGACTGGGAAAGCAACCGGGGAATTTTGAGGTAGAAGCAGTCGACTGCAAGGTAAGAGCCTCAACAGAGGTGGGGAGGCTATCGGCGGACGCCATGGTGTAGAGACGTAGTCGCGCAGGGGAGCGAAGAGCGCGAATCGAGAGGGGAAGGTTCGGGCGCGGGGTGGAAAGCGAAAGCGAGCGGGATGGGGAGAAGCAAGTAGGAAGATATGACTGAGAAAAAAAGACGTCGAGTCGCCGGGCCCCGCTTAACAGACTGCGACCCATAAAGGAGGGGAGGGGGGAATTTCGGGGGGTCTTTTTTTTCTGCGGTGACTCAGTCAAACTGCGAAGGCGGTAGACAGTGCGGTCATGTGATGGTGGGGTATACAGTAGTCAATAGACAAAGCAGAGTGGTTTGTATAGGCAGAAACTATTACACTGTATACTAGAATATATCGAAAGAAGGGATAGAGTATTAAAGTGCTGAATTATAAGACTGTCACTCAGCTAAGTGTATAGTAGCTACAATAGACTGGAGTATAGCTCAGAAGGCTTATGGAATTGATAAAGTTTGAACCAGGCCCAGACGGGAATGTATAGATTTGTTGATCAACATGACAATGGTAAAGACTATCTACTCTTTTTATTATATTGTGTCTGGGATCACTTGATTCGCACCTGGAGTTATAGTTATATTTGACACCAATGAGTAAATGCTTACTGGAATCATTGGAATCTTGGCGAATAAATCCGGTATGTCCCTTACAGGCTACTTTCTTGTACTCATGCCATATAATCTGAGACATGCTGCTGTCACACCCATGATTCCAAGGACTCATCTCTATTGTGATAAATATATAGCTCAATCCCAGTAATACGATATCCTTTCTATTTCAATTTGACAAAAAGATGAGCGGCTGCTTGATTCTCTGTTGACGGGATTGTTTAACCGCCGATCATCGTCTGATCGGGCATCAGCCGATCTGACGTCACCACATGAAAGACCAACTTCTGCCAAAGCAAGCTTCTTACAATTTACACAGATTATTAGAACTTCCATGTATAAGGAGACACCCTGAGTATAATACTCTTTATTATACCATGGGCACAAAGCGACGAGAAAAGGCTTTGGCAAAGTCCATACAAGCCGGACTACTACGCGATCCGGAAAAATTCAGGAAGTCAGCATGGGGATCTATTTTGGCCTTTTTTACCTTCCATCGAATCAAACTTATTCGACATGAAATGAAAATGTTTCAGGATCTTCGAAAAGAGGTTTGGAATTTTGATGAAGATGGATACCAAGCAAGTTTTCGAACAACCAGTGGCCAACCACCTCTGAAGATGATGGGTGACTTGGGCTATTCCGGCTCGGTATGATCCACGATGGATGGATATCTGAATATGGATATTGTGCTAATTAAAGCGACAGACCTTTATTACCACACTAGATGGCCATTATGTGATCAAAAGTCTACCTCGACATTTTGAATACACATTTTTCGAGTCCGACCTCTTAGAGCCATATAATAATTTCATGAGAGCCCACCCCGACTCTGTCCTAGTATGGATAACCGACTACATCCTATCGCCATATAAAACACTCGGTACACTCTGTGGCTGCACCCCGGCGCATCACATAATCATGGAAAACACCCTGTATGGTAAAGCAGACGACCCGAACGGTGACAAGTGGGAGACTTATGACCTGAAACCGATTAACTACTTCTATCCCGAGCGAGATCTGTTTCCCGAATCACTTGTCAGTGAAGAGACTCTCAATAAATTAGCAGACACATTCAACGACAAGCTTCTCTTGCTCCGCAATGACGCCGAAACATTTCTGAAAGCCATTGAAACGGATACGCAATTTCTCAAAGATGCAAACGTTGTCGACTACTCATTATTTCTTGTCCGGATACCGGCTTCTTCAAAACCTACAGTCCTTGGGAGGAAAAGTCCCTGGAGAGAAGGGACTCAATCGGCTGACGGAAAATGGAAATACCGGGCAACTATACTCGACTTCTTCTGGGCTAAGCATAAACTGCATGCCCAGGCATTATCGGGTGTGGTGCAGACATTTAATGTTGTAGGGCAAAAGGGTCCCATGTCGATAACTACCACGGCCGATGAGTACCGAGAGAATTTTGTAAAAATGGTTAGAGAGATGATTGAGATCCACTGAATAATGCTATTCATAGGCATTGACTGCGCCCAAGTGGTGTTATTTCGGCACGAAATATCCCGACAGACTCTCGAGATTGAAGCACTGTAGCATCTGACCTGCATATTCTATGGATAATGTCTAGAAATTGAGTTATTCATTCGAGGATGTAGTTTATTTTTGCTCTTATTTTTAGTGCTTAGTCGAGTACTCTGACGGTGGCGGCGTGCCACCTGAGTCAGGCACCATCAACCCTTCACTAGTCACTTTGCCAAGACGATCTCCCCATTTGCTTTTTTCCTCCTCAATTTCCATCTTTCTTTTCTTTGCTTCTGCTGCCTACTTTTGCTTTTTCTCGGTCCAATATGCACGAAAATCAAATTCCCCGGTGTTTGAATGCGTGCGAGAAGCGAAAAAGTGGATCTAATTATTTTAATCCTTCAGATCCCCAAGATCAACTCGATCATCGATTCAATCGATCTCCGGCTCTTCATGCCGTCTTACCTATGCACGAGGTACATTAGTGCATCAGGAACGTGGAGACCCTGCAGGAGCTAGAATCCAATCGACTCCCCTCGTTAAAAAAATAGTCACTGCGAGTCTGAGACCCTTTTCGCATTGTGAGGGTACAATTGGTGTTGTGTCGCGGACTCGACCGCTGCTAATATTTTAGGGCGACTCACTGCACCGACATCACAATCACCACGAATCGGATCTCCATTCACGGAGAATGCCCAGAACCCTCGGACACAATGGCACGGCCAGAGACCATCTCACTAACGCCACAATGAGGAGACCAAAAAAAGAATCCCGAAGTACTACTTCAGGATTTATATAAAAGGACCCACAAAGGACCTTCCTTTTGACGATCAGACTCCCAATCGATCACTAGATTTCAAATTCCCAAACAATGGCTCCTCGATCTCTTCTGACAGGTCTCCTGGCCTTGTCCAGCACCGCGCTCTCCGCCGCACTCCACCCACGTTCCATCACACCGCCGGACGGTTGTCCCATCCCCAATTGGACTGTATCCAACTTCCAATGGTTCAATGGATCCCACAGTCTCGACTGCATCCACAGCGAGGTGGACAAGAACACCAAAGGGTGCCTCTGCGGCCAGAACTGGTGTGATCCGAACCCCGAAACATGCAATTCGACAATGGTGAACGTTTGCTACACCGGCTTGCCCAATTACGAGCCCTGGGGCTATGGCCCGAAGCAAACTCTCGATATTGACTTCGCGGATGGTCTCGACTGTCACGATGAGTATATCGGATACCGTATCCACGATATTGCGCATGGAGAGAGCAATTGCGGTTACGCCGATAGGAGTCTTGGTCGCATTGTTTCTTTCTACGGGACTTCCAATGAGGCTAGCTCGGTTGGACATCTCGATTATACCCTGGGCGCTGGCCATGCGCTCAAGTGTGAGAATGGAAGCTCCATCACCTACTCTGGAAGTGTTGACTTCCCCTTGACGTGCGAGCATGATTCGTACTTCAATGCCACCTGCACGGCACCAGTCTTTGAGGTCCCTGTCCTCAGTTATGAGTGGGTTTAGTGGGCCTGCATGGATATCACGTGGCAAAGAACTATAACATCTCTCAGTGTAAAAGTAGAAGAGATAGAAGAGGAATACTTGGAGAACAGACTGCTGATGCTATTTTGTACTCATTATGGATATTAACTGTGGTTTTTCTGTTGATTCTTATTGATTTGCTCTTCTTTGATTCCTATTAGGCAGTTTAAATAGTGGTAGTAGACAAACGCTTTGAATAATGCCCTAACCAGCCTGCTTCAAATATAGATGTAGATGGTGACAAAAGAAGACAACTACATTGATTAGCTTTTAGACACTTCTATCATTTATCATTTCACTAAATTCTCGCGTAAAAAAGAAAAGACTAACTTCTAAATTTGTGAGTCACAACTTCCATCAAAGCCGGAACAGCAATTCTTCGCCAAAGTGAGAAGTGAGAGCGTGACCTATTGTTAGGTAACAAACTAAGCTTAGTCGTTTGCCTACCTGAGGTAACAACCTTCCAAGTGAATGTTCCCAAACTAATTCACATTCACAATTTCTCATTCACATTCACCATTTCTTATTCACACTCACTATTTCTCATCCTCTTCAAACATCCACCTCTACTTGCTGTTTTCTTGACTTCACAGGATCACCGCATCTACTCTTCTCTTTTGCCTTCCTTTCTTTAATCAAACGAAAGAAATCCTCTCCCGATATTTGTCAAATTTTCACGATGGCTACAACTTTTACTTCATTCTCCCACCTTCCATACGAGATTCGTGCAATGATATGGCTGGAATGTATTCCAAGCCGCGTCGTCGAACTAGACGTCCCATGCAACGAAATTCTCCCAGCTCACACAGAAACCTGCATCTCATGGACAGCTCACCAGAATACCAGGCCTCCCGTCTTGTCAAGAGTCTGCCACGAGTCGCGTGAGATTATCCTGAAGTTGTATGGTCGGCCACTCAACACACGACGCGATGATCTTTATGGTTGCACACAGTCTGTTTGGTTCAACGGCAAGAAAGACACAGTTTTCTTAAGCTCAATCCTGTGCTTTTCCCTGCCCCCCTCTGACAATGGTGGGGATGACTATTTTATCCGATACGCAAAAAAGGCTCAGGAAGTCGCTGTCGCGGCGCAGATGATTTACCCTTTTCACTATCTGACGATGCCCTTGGAACCGATCAGTGTGAGGCCCAGAATTACAAAGCAGCAGGCTGATAAAATCTCCAAGCTCAGAGACATCACGGTGTGCTTGAAGGTAATTCAAGTTCATATGTCTGCGGAGAAGGCCTTGAAGGGAGCTATTTCCGGCCCTACTGGAGATCAGTTAGTTCTCATTGTCAATGTCGACGACTCAGAAACAATCAAGAAGATAGCAGATGACGCGGAGCATTATCATCCATCCGATAATACTCCTAAGATCTTTGCTCTTCTCAAGGATACGAAGAAGTTCCTCAAGGAAGTCAGAACATGGGAAAGACACGCGGCGAAACACTGGACTTGCCAACGATTTGTTGAATTCGCGAACATGCCCGGCCATCATCCCCTTGATCCAGACGCACCACACAACATAGACAAATTCTGGACTCACTCACCCGACAGCCCGACCCAAGATCCGATAACCAGCAAACGTTGGGATAATCTTTACGAAAGGAGCAAATATCCCCAGATGGACAATTTTGAACTTAACATGACCAATCCGTGGTCCCAGTGGGCACATCAGGATATTCCAAACTTCAAACCAGTGATCATGTTCCGACTTTGTGTGCGAGATTGTTCAGCTCTATCGACTACTCCGGCTCGACGCGATATCTACTCTGGGCGCTACCCTGACCATTATGTTGAAAGCGCTATGATTCCGAAATATCAGAAGCTACGCATTACTGAGAGGAAGGAGGAAGTCGCCGTAGCTCGGGAGAGCAGACTCATTCTGAAAAGGATTTGACAATCGGGAAGGAAGTAGTGAAAGACAAGGCACATATGATTTCAAAATGTAGGTAATGCAAGATTGGTTGTGATTTCCTTTCCATAATACTGCACTATCACTGAATCAAACATTTATGATGACATAATTTCCCCAGTCCAATTAATATTGTATTATTATGAAGTTAATTTTGACTTGCTTGCGAACGCTCGAGGCGTCGATCATTCGGGCACAACCGGGGTTCCGCTACTCGCGTTGTCCGCGGGCAGGATGATATCCCTTGCATCCCCAGAAGACGGAATCTTCTGTAGTCCGTAATGTATTCTATAGCCTCCAGATATTCGAACAAGGATGATCCGCGGTGGATCCCAACGGTAAGACACGAACACTGACCCGGTGTACAACGAAATGACGGAAGATCGACGAGGTGCATCGCATGGCCTTTCCACGCAATTTACTATTGCCCGAAGTCCGGAGGTCAGTTGAAACATGCATATACTTTAAGCTTTGCACAGTACAATATTGGGTATCGTTTCCCACTGATATTCGACGGAGGACTCCGCGCAGAGAATCTGAAAGATTTCAGTGGGAATATGGAGTAGACTGAGAACTTGATTTTGGGATCAACGCCACTCGGTCACTTAGGTACAGCCTTGTACTTGCACGAAAGTCAAAATAGAGTATGATCTTCAAATGAGGCGGTATTTTGCTTTTGCTTTTGCTTTTTACGAAGGAATAGTGTGTTTCTGGTCGTGGTCGTCCCGGGGTTTGCCAATGCATACAATATGGAGCATGGAGCAGGGAGCATACAATACTGTACTTCGTTGGGACGAGCAATGAACCATGGTTTACGAGGTATAGAGTATGGAGTCAGTAGCTCGTTAGTTCGATAGTTCGACGTGGGTCTCATTGTTATCAAAGCGGCAGTTGACGGGAATGATTTTTTCCTTCCACGAGTTCCTCGGATACTTTGTACCCCGTACGCATGGATACTCTGGACAACGTGCCCCTCGCCATGATACCCTCGCTTCTCCTCCTTACTTCGTACCTGATTTTTGTTATCAGATGAGGAGAAGGTACTCAACCCCCACGGCTGAGCCGTCTAGTGGAGAATTGCCGGATAACGAACTGGAAGCGATGCTTGCACCGACTAACCGGCTCCACTGGGGATGGAGCGGTCGGGGAGGAAAATAAACTGCTGGAGCTGGGACTTGTTCACCCAGCCTCGTTGATGTGATCAAGTCTCCGAATCGGATGGTCTCTTTTGAGAAGGAGCTGTACTACAATATTGTAAGGCGTTGCAGATCAAGGTTGATTTTCTGTGTTTGTGGACCCTTTTCGACGTGTCAACCCACTGTGGCATGAATGCCAAGTTGGTGGCAGATACCAAGAAACAGAGGAGAGAGCTTAGATGCGGCAGTTGACCCGAAAGCCCTGAACTCCCGCCCTGATACGGCAGTCGACTGACTCGTGCGAACATGATGATGGTGGATGCATGTAGGCGATCATTGCTTCTTCGTGGCGGCACCATGCATTAGACGCGGCTCGTCGGGGCATCAACCTTGGAAAGTAAGGGAACTATGATGGAGTCCGGAGAAGTGCCGGCAGTTATCTTGACCGAGAGTAGACAAGGTACTCCGTGCATACTCCATACTTGATGCTCCGTTCACGCTTGAAGAGAATTCAATAGTGGTGTTTTTTGTCTCGGTGAAAGTGGGCGACGGCGGCCTGATGGGAGGAGGAGAAATCCAAACCCCATGAAATGCAATCTCCTCATTGGTGTTGGGCAGCATTTATCCAATCGGACAATTCGGTTCTCCACATTCCACGCGAGAGCAAAACAAAATCGAAAGGCAAACTTCCAATCACACAAATCATGGCATTGGGATGGGCTGGGATCCCCCTAGGTTCGTTCGTGTCAAAGCGGTAATGATTGACATGGGATGGCCAGACTCGTCCGGAATGCACGTTTCAGGGGCATTTGGTTTTTATTCTCGGGAATAATCATACTATACGGAGTAATAATAATATTTTTATTATTTTATTTGATTTGAGTATTTTTTTCTCAAGTCTGCTTTGCCGATGCTTAGGCCCCACCGCAACCGTGGGACGAGGACGAGGTTGGACGCAATACGAGGGGCATCGTGCGTGGTGCATTGCATCCCTGCAGGTCCGATTTCATTCCGAGTGGGAGAAGTGGGAGAAAGTGGAAGTCGAAGTGGGGAGAGTAGAGAGAAGAATGAGAGAATAGAAAAAGAGAAGAAAAGAGAAGAAGATGGCGAGTTTTAGTCGCGTGATGCACCCGTGTACTGTACTCAGTCCCCCGTACTACCATCACAGGGTTCAGGCTAGAGAAACCGAGGAATTTCACGGATCACGAAATTGATGAATTTGAATTTACTTCTGACATCTGTCAATGGGCATTGTCAATAGAACCAGAGAAATGAAGGTCACTCCGCTTTATTCCATCCAATAATCCGCAAATGTCGGACCCTCCTCATCCACCGAGCAAATCGATAGTTCCACCAGATCGACCGCGGTCTTCCTAACCAAGCCTTTTTGTTCCTCTCTGCTCCTCTAGCACGTCCCCCGGCTCCACTAGTTTTGCTTTGACAATTTGCCATTGGATTGTGTTGGCCAGACGGTCACCTCCGCTTTTCAGCCTCGATTCCGATTCATGCCTCTCTTATAAGGGCTCGAGGGTCTCCGCGCGTCAATGGAGACTTTTTCTAACGGAGTAATCGATACCGTTTTTTTTCCCGCTTGAAAAATGGGAGTGGTTGTCTACCAATCTCCCAAGTCACTCTTTTTTGCATAATGTCGTTGCACGATCAATATCCAGCCTATGGCGGCCGTGGGCCGACCGACTTGCGTTTGGGTATTTCCCTCGCAATCATTGCTACAATCTTTATGGTGTTGCGAGTGTATGTGCGCTTGCGTGTTAATAAATTCGGTACTACTGCTTTAATATGGTCTCTCGTTGCTTGGGTAAGTTCAATATCATATCTACTACATCCCCCATCATACTACCCTACTAGGTAGTACCGACATAGCTGTGTATACTAATGAAAATGCACAGCTTTTCACGGCCATTACTCAAGTTTTTGGTATTCTGTCTGTTCTCCATGGCCTGGGAAATCACATCACCCACATCATGGAAGTCGGCGAACTACACAACTTCCTTCTCTTTACCTGGGTCACTGTCTTCTTCTTCAACCTGGCCATCCCCACCGGTAAGGTGGCGGTCGCTGCATTCCTTATCGAAGTGAATGGACAAGGCAGTAAGTCGTCCCAAAGCAGTTTCCAATGCATTATAACTCACCCGCATACCCTTTCCAGATCCGAAGATTCGCAAAAGTCTCATCGCTGTGGCCGTTCTCAACATCGTCCTCAATATCCCC
Organism: Penicillium sumatraense; assembly: GCA_020086695.1. Classification (NCBI taxonomy): domain Eukaryota; kingdom Fungi; phylum Ascomycota; class Eurotiomycetes; order Eurotiales; family Aspergillaceae; genus Penicillium; species Penicillium sumatraense. Next base: position 741,426 of record JAGIKU010001370.1, on the reverse strand, counting down.
CAAGTGCTTATGGTCTGGTTCCAATGCACCCCAGTCAACGCTCTCTGGGACCCTCTCCGCCAGGACCAGTGTAACCACGAGAAGAGTGTCTACTATACATACTTCGTCGGCGCTATCGCTGCCCTATCTGACTTCTACCTCGCCATAATCCCCATTCAAATGCTGGTACCGCTGAAAATCGATCGCAAATTGAAATGGGGTCTGAGTTTCCTTATGGGTTGTGGCATTTTCGCCGGTGTCGCCGCTATTGTTCGTACCTGGGCGGCTAAATTCATTCTCGATGAGGATTCCTCTTGTACGTCTCCCTTCCCCTACCCTATGCTTGCCGCCATTTCCAGAATCTTATACTAACATCACCTCGCCAGATGGAGTTGGAACCCTGTTTCTATGGGGTGAAGTCGAAGAATGGATCGTCCTCATCACAATGTCTATTCCACCAGTTTGGCCTTTATTCCGCCCCTTCACCACTCGCTTCATCCAGTCCAACCTCTCCCGTACACCTGGACCCAGCTACAATTATAACTACAAGCATCCCGGCTACAGCTCCACAGCCGTTGCCTCGCCCATGTCTCCCAATTTCCCTCCACCCATGGTCACGACGACTATCTCTATCTCTTCGGCGAAGGATGGCGCGACAACTATTATCCCCTCGGAGACAGGATCAAGGATTTCCGATGAGCGCACTCCACACAGCGTCTTGGATAAGAATGATGCTCAGGGTGCTTGGGTTGAACTTGGGGAAATTCCGGATAAGTATCGGAGGAATCGTTCGCCTGTGCCGTGATGATTTGTTTGACTCTTGTCTGTTACACTCTTTATTAATTTCATGACTGATGCCCTTCAACCAATTCCACCGTTTTCTCTTAACAAGCACGAACGCTTAGTTCATCGGATCGTAACTACGTTCCCATGCCTCTCCAGACACGTTGTAAGTGGGGCTTGCGTCCTCGATGAGAATCCGGGAATACCCCTAGTCTGCTTAGATCATATGTAACTCGGCTGGAATCAATTTTGCGAAATGCGCATACTAGAAGACTCTCATAGAGAAAGTCAGAATATACACACTCATACAGATCTCAAGTTCAGGTACAAATCACAAATGAACCGCGGAGGAATACGAGCATGAGACAACCAACACATGCAGGCCTTCACTGATTTCTATAGACCCGCCCAGATTAAGAATTCAACTTTACTTTCTGACACTAGCCTTAAATAGACAAAATCGCTCACGATAAAAACTGGGTACAGAAAAAGAAGTATTACCCCGGATTCCAGTGGCTGGGATATCCAAATCCGGGGTTCGGGCATCACAGCCGAGGTTTAGCCGGCGGGGGTGGTGCCGTTTCTACTGGGGAATGTGATGGCCATCACCACACGCAAGCTTGTTGGTAGTGATTGTTTGAATTATTTTGAGTGCTTTAGTTGGATCAAATTCGAGATTCAATTTGGCTTCTTCGATGTTGGTTATTTTGCTAATGTCAAATCTAAATCTTGGCATGTAATCCAACTTAGACAGGTGGATGCATACATTACTCAAGCAGACCACAACAATTCTGAAACTCATGCCAAGGCATGTGAGCACAGCGATAAATTTCCTGATATCTGTAATTTTGTGATAATGATCACTGGGTCGCATTTAGGACTATGTGATGAGTATCATTTAGCTGGTACATAACAAGATGACAGAATGTGGATTGGCGGAAATCCTCTAGTAGTGTAATTCCATAAGTAAAATGGCCTATCAATTCTATCAGCAATGAAATAGCTGTGATAATTTTCAATAAATGTAGAGCAAATATTGTAGTAAGCCTAGTTTTGTGGCTCTCCTGTGGACTCAACTTTAAGTCTAGCTCGGTGGCTGTATGCTGCATATGTGGTAGACTGACGCGGCACTGGAAGAGATGAACATATCCCGAGCTCAGAGAAACAAGCAATCAGATGCCCCGACCCAGTGAAAAAAGGCAACTGGAAGCATAGGGTGGTGGTTAGAGAAGCCAACTGTGGAGAAGACTGGGTTCTCCGCACAATGCGGGCCCACGTCGATGAATCTCCCCACGGGGTTGAAGACAAGCAGGAAGAGTTAAAAGGAGTGGTTATCCACTGCAGGATACTACGAAATGCAAAGACCCGGTCAAAAGTGACGATGTCAAAAGAACATATCGAGCATGTGGAGGAGCAACCGAGGCCGTCGAAAGGGCAGCAGATCAGCTGGACGGAAGCCTGGCAAAACAGGCGCGTTCTACTTTGGTGTCAGTCTCCTTCCTCTTCTTCTTCTTCTTCTCTTCTCCACCACAACCCCATCCTTAATGACTATTAACAGGCCTCTTCATTTTCCTCCTTCCCATCAATTTTGGTTACGAAGTGAGCACCGTCGGCAATCTCCTCGCTGTTGATTCATTCTTGAAAGACTTTGGCGTCGAAGTCAATGGCGCCCTGGAAATCCGAGCCAGCGATCAACAAATCCTCAATGCAGCCAGTACAATCGGTCTCTTCTCCTCGGCCTTTGCAACAGGCTTTATCTCAGATTTCATCGGTCGAAAGAAAACAATCATCGTCGGCTGTTTCATATGCGTCGGTGGAATCATCCTACAATATTTCAGTCACAGCATTCATGAACTTTTCGGTGGAAAATTACTCAGTACCTTTGGATTCGGTTTGGGACATTCACTAGGACCAGTTTTTGTCGCGGAGCTTGCACCTCCCAAGGTTCGTGGTATTTGTTTATCTTTGGTGAATACAATGATTGTACTCGGTCAATGGATCAATTCTGCTGCTGTTCTTGCTTGCTCGAACAGACCGGATGATCTCGCTTGGCGGATTCCTATCATCACTCAGATGATCCCGCCTGGTCTCCTCCTCCTGGGTCTTCCGTTCCTTGCTGAGTCGCCGTCTTGGCTGATCATGAAGGATCGACCAGAGGAGGCTGCCCGATCATTCCGTCATTTTAATGGTCCGGAATTTGATGTCGATGAGGCTATGGTTATCACAACGGCAGCAGTTGCGCAGGAGAAGGAACTGTCTCGCACAGGGTCGGCTTGGTTGGACTGCTTCAGGGGGCCGGATGGTCGCCGCACACTTATCATCTGCATGGTATATATTGCCCAACAATTTGTTGGTGTCAATTTCGTCAGCGGATATTTAACGTGAGATAAATTCATCCAAACTCTTGGCTCAATGCTAATATTTTCATACTCTTTAGTTACTATTTCAAACTGGCTGGCGTCACCGATGCTATCGCCCTGGCGCAAGTCGCATTTGCCATTCAGCTCTTTGGCAACATTTGCTCTTGGCCATTGGTGGACCGACTTGGACGCCGACCTATGATTGTCGGTGGCATGGTGATTATGACAGGGGGACTTTTGATCATTGGTGGTATCAGTACTATCGGGTCAAGTTCAGCGCTAAAGGCCACGGTCGCCTTTATGACATTATGGGGATTCCTGGTAAGTCTCCTGGAACTTCCTCAAGAAATACAAGGTGAAGCCATGCGGAGGCTAAATTTCTTCATTATTAGTATCAAGCGACACTCGGGGCCGTCGCATACGCAGTGGGCGGCGAGACCCCAAGCCCACTCCTTCGCCAAAAGACATATTCAATCAACATCATGTCAGCCACCGCAGTTTCGTGTGCTGTACTCCAAATTCTCCCTTACTTGCTGAACACGGATGAGGCGAATCTTGGTGGTAAGGTCTGCTTCATATTCTTTGGCCTGTCCTTGCCCATGTGTGTATACCTATACTTCTATCTTCCAGAGTTGAAGGGTCGTACAGTTGCCGAGATTCAGGAGATGTTTCAAGCTGGACTGCCGGCCCGTCAATTTAAGGACTATGTGTGTCAGAATGAATCTGTGGCGGTGGCTGGTAAAGCTATGATTCGTGAATATGCGAAGAGTGAGGGAGAGCAGTGAATGGTTACTCGTTGCTATTTCAAAGTACCCAGTGTTTGGTAATATCATTCACGCCATTAAGGCTTAGTTTTCTGCGAAACGAGTGAGTTGACTACTTGCAAGCCGCTGGTAGTGATTGGTTTCTTGATTTGCCCGATTAATCAAGAGCGAGGCTCGGCCTCGGTGCATTCTGCCAATCAGGTTCATAATGAGAAATCAGTCTCCGCTTTCTCTTCGACATCCGAGCCAATGTTTTCGTGACTCTCTCGACGTCCTCTCTTTTCTACAGCTGGCCCATTTCGAAAGTTTCATTTATCCAATTGATTTTATCGCCACGATGTGCCCCCCAATCGACCGACTCGTGGAGGATCTTCAGAAAGAGCCTTGCATTTCCAAGGACCTACTCAAGTGCTTACCTTCGGACAATCTTTCCCATGGTTCCTATCAACTAGCGGAGTCAATCTTACCACGTGCTATCTTGAATCATAGCGTTCGTGTCTTTCTTATAGCAGATTGGCTTCTGCAGCGAGAGCACAAAGAGCTGGATCCTCCTATCAACAGAAGTCTACTCTGCGTTGCCTGTCTTCTGCACGATGTTGGGTGCGCCCAACAATTTGATGGCCCTCAGCGATTTGAGATTGAAGGAGCCGATGCTGCCGTCCGCTTTCTTCTTGAACAGGGAGTTCCCAAGCCCGATACATTTGAAGTGTGGCAGGCAATCGCTCTACATACTACTCCGGGAATTGCAGAGCGGATTAGCCCTTTTGTCTGTCTGGTTCGCCGAGCAGTTCTCTTCGACTTCAACCAGCAGCTAGAAAGCACCAGCTCGCAAATTCGTTTCGGTTTCGAGAAGTTGTTCCCGAGGCTAGAAATTGAGAAAATTTTAGGAGATACTGTGGTCGATCAGGCACTGAGACAGCCCGAGAAAGCGCCTCCAGCGTCATGGCCAGGCATATTGGTGAGGGCAAAGAAAGAATCACCGGACTGGACTGGTATAAACAAAGCTTTTTGAGGATATTGCTGGGGAGGTTTCAATGATATTGCGTCCAGCTCGGTAATTTTTATACGAAGCTGGACTTTTCGAAACCCTAGGCGATAGTGCCACAGTTTTAGACCAAATAAGTAATTTGCATCCACTGCAATCCCCATCATGCCAACACAGACTTGCCAAAGCTCAAATATTGTCGTTCAATTATTGCTTTTGAAAAGTCACACTTGACAGAAATTTGGCCGAATAGCCAAATGACATATGAATTACCAATCTTTGTTAGAGATGCTGCCCCTTGCAGCGGCCCTAAAGAATGTAATTCTGACAATACAGTGTTAAGAGCTAGATAGTTGACCCATTCCCCCTCCCACCTTGAATACGCTAATGTAGCAGAGCCATTCTCGAAGATCGACGTTGAGCCAGACAGAGAGATTGCCATGGAAAAAAAATTAGGTCGTACGATCTACCTTCAACATAATCATCATCTTAGATACCTGCCGGACCCAACAGCACTTTGGCGACACAGCTGGGAATTTTAGTGACAAATGAAACTGGCCTTAAATCCAGATTGAGAGGATAGAATGACAGTCTGTGCAATTCGATTTACTGTCACTTAGCGTTATAGTATATATGCGCTCTAGCCCAAACGAGTCATTTTTTCTACGATCTTATTAAAAAAGAACTCGACCTCCGAATTCAAATCATTTCGAGCGACCCAAGCACAAAAATTCTATAATAGGTCGATTGGTAATGATTTATTTACATTAAATTACCGCGGCAGAGGCTGGAACTTTAACTTGCGTTCAAAGAATTCTCGACGCTGGCATATCGATCGAGTCGACCGGCTGACCTAATTCGAATTATAGATCTCCAATCGCCGTAGCAGCAAGAAGAGGGCACACAGATATTATCGGTGCCATTTTACAAAATACTTTGGTATCCTCGTTTACCCACTTTCGAAGACCGAATTTATAAAGGCCCATTTTTCATATGATGATCCCCCACCGGGAACTGGGGAGTGATTATCAGATGGCCAAGATTAAGGTGGAGCTCTTGAAACCACACTTGATTCCAAAAGATGCTCGGACATTCAAATAAAAAGGTGGAGCCTCGGGGTGGTCTCGGTGTGGGTCAACCGAAGTATCAAAATCTCAAGTGCTCAGTTAAGGTGCGACTTCAACAAGTGTAATAATAGATATAATTACTTTCTTTCTTCTAAATTCAATATCGTTTTCTTCGTCCAATTCATTGTCGTTTTCGATAGTATCTCAAAAAATGTATTCTTGGTCATCGCTTTTCGGACTGGCTGCCCTCGGGCTGTTTGGCGTCGTCACTGCAAGTCCTACTTGTAAGCCAGGCGAATGGCTGAACCTCACTTCAATCCCTCAGCCACGTCAAGAACACGGTACCGCAGCCAGAGAAAATACCACCATTGCTATTGTAGGTGGTATAATTACGACTGGAGATACTACCGAGACAACCGACCTATTCCAGCTTTATGATATTGCATCGAATACCTGGAGCACCAGGACTCCTGTCCCATACAAAGTCAACCATCCCAACGTTGCGGTCGTGGGTGAGAAGCTGTACCTTCTCGGCGGACTTACCGAGGGCTCTGCATCCCCGGAACTTTCAATGAACTGGGTGGCCTCGAAAGCCTGCTATATCTATGACTTCGCGACTGATGTTTGGTCCCCAATTGCCTCGATGCCAAACGGTACTGAACGGGGAAGTTCAATTGTTGGAGTCTACGGCGACATGATCTATCTTGCCGGAGGAATGACTGTGCTTCAAACGGGATATCAGGATGCTGTTGATTCTGTTCTGGCATTCAACACGACTTCTCATGCCTGACAGCGCCTCCAACACGCCGCAGCAGAGCTTCCTGAAAGTCGCCAACATGCCACTGGTGCGATGGTCGGCAATACCTTCTACGTTATTGGCGGACGCCGATATAGACAACTATACAAGCGTGATACAGTATTTGAATTAGATCTGTCACGACAGGACGCTAGCTGGAAATTGAGCAAAGGGCATATGCCAACAGCACGAGGTGGAATCAACGGAGGTGCAGTTGGAAGCAAGTTTTTCGTTTTTGGTGGAGAAGGAAACCTTGATTCTAAGACTGGTGTCTTCAACCAGTCCCAGGTTTTCGATACCAGATTTGAGACTTGGTCTAATCTTAAACCTATGTCGGTGCCACGGCACGGAACTCAAGCCGCCTCGGCTGGCGGAAGGATCTACATTCCTGGTGGCGGTCTTCAGCAGGATGGCAAGGAGGTTGTCATTGGTGGAAAGACCACTTACCAGAATACCACTTCGCATTTTGATGCCTACTGTCCTTGAAATCTTGGCAAAGCAATGAGCATGCCCAGGTTTCCTCACCTTGTGTTTCTTTCTGGATAATTTGAGATTTGGGCCTGAAAGAAAGCTGGTTATTCTCTTCTTCTAGAATGAGGCAGACGGGTTTTTACTTTGTATACATCCTGGTTTTTTCTCTCATTCTATTCGGATTCTGTCATCTTCCCTGCATCGGCGGGAGTGTATTTTACTCACAATTTGACCACGTCATCATTCTATGTGTTTTGATAGAAAAGCTAGTATAGTTCAAAATCCGTCTTTAGAGGAAGAATCTTGGCAGAACGCAATGAAAATAGTCAGATTATCTTGCTTTTAAACTAAGTTCAGGCCCTCTTTGATTCCTGGCAAGGAAGATAGATGAAATTCAAATACCATGCTATGGTAGTAGTATATCTCCATTTGGATTTCTCTTCACGGGGATGCAAGTACTACATGCCATTCTAGAAACTTTCTAGAATATGCACAATGGCCAAAATAGTATCCACAAAGAAAAGAAAATCAAAATTCTGAGAAGGGGATTCCAGCCGATACCAGGCAGAAAGCGAGATTGATCGGGGTTGAATCCTTGGTTTCATGTAAGAACTTCGGTTCGCTCGTTCCCGTTAGACCTTAGTTGTGTGTTATCCATGTATCTCGGAATCCCGAAGTCTCAATTCTTACTCCACATCTCGCATTTCAGTGCCGATTAAAGGAAAAATTCAAATCTGATAAATTTCAAGTGTGATTCGGGGTCCACAGTCTTCGGGGATCTTCCCGAGTGAATATCGGCCGAGGTGGACGGCATGGTACTCAGAGAAAAAAAAGTGCATACTTCGTATTCTTCTTACGGAGCCTTTAATGCAAAAAATGATTTAGCTTCGCGTGAGGTACGAATAGTTGATAAAAATGATAATTCTACACGTTAAAATGGCATTGATCTGCTAATTCTATACTAAAGACCCCTGTGTTGCCGAAGGCTCGGATGGTACGGCCATCGATGAAAAGATAGACTCCGATATACTCCACTCGAAAGAAATTCCAAGTCTTGGTCGGATCCACGAAGAAAAAGCAAATTAAACCTTCAATCAGGATGTATTGTCCGCTATAATCGCCCCGCACCACTCGGGACTTCGTGTTGGGGTATCAGATCTTGGGTGAGCCCCATTTAGAAAATTTGGGCATGCTAGCGCAGTCCACCTCTCGCCGTTACTAAAATTTGAATTTGAATACAGTATGCCTTTTTAATATTACAGTGGATCTTTTGATTTTACACGAGACCCAGATAAGCCCGCTATTATCCGACACATTCTCTATAAATAGTAGGACTGCTCCCATGAAGCCAGTCAATTCAATATTGGGATTCGAAGCCTCTCGTAGCTCCTCTATCTTCAGGCTATTCTTTATTCACCAATATGAAGCTCCTATCGGTATTGCCAGCTTCCATACTGGCCACCGCAGCTTTTGTGACGACCAGTTTGGCAGCATGCGAGAATCCCCGCATTCGAAAGTCCTGGTAATGATGCACTGCCTCCCCAACATGACATAAATCAGCTCTAATACCAAATAAAGGACTTCTCTAACTCTTGTTGAGCAAACCGAATATATCAATTCTACTTTCTGTTTGATGAATCCAGAGCTTGCACCTGCTAAAACCGGAACATATGGTTCGAAAAGCCGCTGGGATGAACTACTCGTTTCCCACGTGGCCCAAGTCCAGTTCATTCATGTTACTGTGCGTTTTAATTTCAGCTCCCACGACTTTCCGAAAATCCGAAGGAGTTATATTCTCAGAAGTGTCTAACGTTTAAGCTATAGGGCGCCTTCTTCCCATGGCATCGGTGGTACACCAGGGTCCACGAAGACCTTCTTCGGAATGAATGTGGCTATACTGGACCTTATCCGTGAGCCTGAAATTTTTTCTCTCTTATTTACAATGGTTTTTAAACTCTACAGGTACTGGGATGAACAGGCCGATCAGGCTTCAGGCCCCCTTCAAAATGCGAGTGTCTGGAGCAGCAGTCCTACAGCTGGTTTCGGCACAGGAAATACCGACGAGAACGACTGCGTCATTGATGGAGCATTTGCGAACATCACTTATAATCTTACGACCAATCTTACGCGAACCTCCGACACTTGCATGACTCGTATCTTCAACGAGACTTTCTTCGATACAGTTTCGCAAAAGGTTGTGGATAGCTGTATGGACATTGATGATTACTGGAAGATGTGGGCTTGCCTTGGAAACACACCCCATACAGGTGGTCATCTCGGTGTTGGTGGAACGGTGAGTAAATCGGAAAATCTTATCCATGTCTCAATTACTATAATCAATGCATTATTTTCATTCCAGATGGAACATGTATCCATGTCGGCCTTTGATCCCGTTTTTTTCCTGCACCACGCCAATTTGGATCGCCTATGGGCCCAGTGGCAATCGAGAGACAGGAAACGATTGAAGGCTATGGGCGGGCCTCGAATTGCGCCTCATACTCTGTTCGGCGAAGCACAGCCAGCTTCTTTAGGTCTCAGCGCATTCCTTCCGTATTTTGGAGACAAGGGCAATGTGACCACTTTGAATCACAATATGTGGATGGCTGGTATTGTTCCCAACATCACAGTTGCCGATGCCATGGATGTTGAGTACGAAGGAATGTGCATCAAGTATGATAAATAAGGTATCACATTTTTCTCACGGGAATCACTTGTAAGGTGGACACGTTGAAAGAATGGACGTGATGGATATGGCGATATAGAGGATGAATGATAAATTGAAAGCTCGATTGTTAAGTTTCCCTTTGAATTCAAATGAAGTGGAAAGAAACATGCCTTGTGAAGGCCAAAAGGTGCTCAAAACAGCACATATTAGTACTACTAGATATGCGTCAGTAAATAAAGTGAATGTAGAGAGTGTTAGTAACACTCTCACAGCTGGTGCTGTAGCTAGCTATAGCGAAAACTTCGAATTAATTGGTCATTCTGCTGACAGAAGACAGGATACATTACATTCTAGTACTTAATACTACATAAAACGATATATCTTTCCTGTTTTTACTATTGCTTCCAAGAAAAAAGGTTTTTGTTGAAGGTGGTACACCTCCGTTTGCACCTGAGTCATGTTCCTCCACATCCGTCTCTCACTAGATCTTCCTTCTTACAATGACTACATTAGTTGTATTGCAGCCAGTGAGACATCTCCAAAACTGCCAAGCCTATTTTGCTGTCTAGAACAGAAAGCCGAAGCCCGGAAAACAGATAAAGTAAACAAAGAAAGTTGAACAGATAAAGAAAGTGTAATAAAGAAAAATGCCCTCTGCTACTGTTAAAGATGCCCCCTCTCCCCCCAACTACCCCTAAAGATTGCCCCTAGCGGGAGAAGTGCCACCCTAATGTCTTCTAGCCCCGTTAAAGGTCCCCTCTACTACCTCCTGCTACTGTTAAGTAGCATCCAGCTATGATAGCTATTTACTATATAGATTGGTGGTAGTTTGGGAGTAGAAGGGTTATGGTGTTCGCTATCTTAGTGAACACCTCTTTGGGTGTCCGCGTGATTTCTAGGCATCTCTAGATGTCTAGGACCCTAGTAACGGGGTTTTACAGTAGTAAATGTGGATCAAACAAGATGATATGATTTGTCAATGGTGTTAACTTTATTCTAGTCTGAGACCCACTTTGCCGTCTGGTACTAACTCCTTTCGCACTAGTGGATGTTCCTGAAGTCCTCTAGATTGGTCGAGGTGAATCAATTCACTAAAGTTTAGCCTCACTAGTTCATTCTTTCAAAAATCATCACTATCGTCTGCCTGCCATGCCTCTCTTGACTGATCTTCCGCCGGAGATTCTACTCGAAATCATCAATCAATCAGATTATGACATTGACCTATGCGCTCTGGCCCAAACGTGTCGGCTTTTTTTGATCTCACTAGAAGAGAACTTGACCTCCGAATTCGCAACAATTTCAGGCCACGAAATACTTATGTTCCGTTCTTCAGTACTGCCCTCTATTCTGCGGCAAGGACTGGAAATTTGGATTGTGTTCGAAGAATTCTCGACACTGGCATATCTATCCAGTCGGGCGGCACACCTGATTGTGATGGATCCCCAATTGCCGTAGCAGCAAGAAACGGACACAAGGATGTTGTTCAGGCACTTCTTGACTATGGAGCTGATCCAACTTCGAATGATGATTACCTACCACAAATTCACACTCATGCCCTCGTCGGAGCAATTTGCGGTGGCCATGAATCTATCGTGAAACTTCTGGTCGACCGCGGAATGGGACTCGTCCTGAGATTCGAGGGATTACCTAGCAAGCAGCCCTTGAAGTTTGCACTTGAAGCAAAAAACGTCTCGATGATAAAGCTACTTCTTGATTATGGATGCAGTCCACTCACGCGTGACCATCCCGATCTGTCCGATACTGCATGGAGCGCTGCTCAGTTTAAAAATCTGGAAGTCCTTCAAATGTTCATGGACAGGGGCTTCGTAGGCACGTTCTCTGGTCCGGGTAGATCAGAACGTTGGCCTCTAATCGCAGCTCTAGCAAGAAATGATATTCCTATGGTCAAGTTTCTTTGCGAGCACGGTGTTGATCCGTTGGTATTGTCGGATTGGGAGATGTCGGTGACAAAGGATAAGTCCGTCCGTGAAGTGGTCAGGGCTGCAGTCCTTCAGCAAACTGTTACTGCCGCAGGGGAAAATCCTGAACATGCCGATTGGCTACTGAAAGCTATCCATCTCGAGGAAAAGATGAAACATGGAGGTCTTCATGAAATTGTTTGCATTACGACGAGTGCAGTAAATAGGGGCATGGAAGATTTGATGTGTGATATTCTGAAGATTGATTTGAAGACCAGAGAAAATTGGGATTCATTTACGACACCAGATCAACTGGAAAAAAACTGGAAAGACCTTCTCACTTCTCTCGTGACCTTTGCCGCTAGTCGTGGACATGTCGGTATCCTTGAGCAATTACTTGATCATGGTGCAGATCCAAATGGTATGGCTAAAAGCAAGATAAAGTGTTCAGGCTGTTCCCTGCCAATCTTCTCTGCAGCCGATAAGGGGCATGTTGATATCGTCAAGCTGCTCCTTGAGCGAGGAGCAGATCCATTTCCGCGACATAAAGACTCTCTCTTCGACAGAGCGGCAAGATGTCGCGGGGTTGACAAGCAAATTCAATTAGTCCGATTGATGTTGAAAAGAGATATCCTCATGCCAAAGCCGATTAATAAAATTGAAGTTTTGAAAAAGTCCGTCAACGCTGGAACGGAGATTTTTGAACTTCTTGTGGACTACCTAGAGGTCGGATCGCAGATAGGTAGTCTCGATTACGAAGAGATTTTCAATCACGCAGTCCACAAGGGAAGGTTTGCCATCGTTGAGAGATTCCTCCAAGCAGGGTTCGATATAAGTGGCAACAACGAATGGGGAGAGCGAAAGCTGAAGGAAGTGATACTTTCGGCCTTGCCGAGCTTGCACATGCTGGATGAACTAGAGCCGACTCTTGATATTCTCCTTCAGTATGGACTTGCGGATGGCGAAGTACCTCGAGATGTCATGCCACCTCTGGGTTGTCCAAGCAATGTTTCCTTCTCTGCGAATACCATACGACTCCTGCTGAAGAAGGGTTCAGATCCAATTCACGATTGCGAGGGCCTTTTGTCCTTTTGTTTGGAAATAAAGACCAAACTTTCTTCAAAAAAGCCAGAAATCCGGGTGATCTTTTCCAGCGTGAGTCAATCAGGATTGCATTGAAACTTCTCGACGAACGGAATGTCCCTTTCGGTATGATAAAGTCCTCCGTCAAAGAGATCGCTAGGACTCCAAGTGACCCGAGAATGGTCGAGTTACTATGGCGCTGGTATTGGCGGAAAGTGTATCCCCCACCAATTGCTTCATGTCATGGAGTCTATTCAATTCGGGCTCGATCTTGAATCTCATAGGAAGATATGGATTTCACTGGCCAATTCCATCGAGAATCTCGAATTCTACTAGATTCGATCTAGCCTCCCGAAGATACGACAGTTGATAGTGTACACTAGCAGTAATAATTTGAGCTTGCTTTAGTGCCTTAGTCTGAACCTCAGATGATCGCGCCGACAATGCAAAATTACATTTTTCTTCCCAGTTCAGGGGCAATACATGAATATTGAGACAGTCTATCGAGCATTCCAGTTCTCATCAGACCAATGAGAAAGGGTCGGGAATTGTTCTGTTATTTTGTTGAAATTTCAATTTCACTTTTAGGATTTGATTGCCTTGCTTGTATGTTCAACAGTCACCGAAGCTTTCGATCTCTGTATCCGGACGGAGGCTCAGAGAATTCCAGGAGCAAGGATAAATTCTGAACCATATTAGTTCCCCGTAGATCCAGCATCTCTACCCAGGAGGCTAAACCTCTCCAAGATGCGATCCACATCAGTATCTTCACTCGAAATCATTGCTGTAGGATCATCCTCATCCGCGAGCTCGGCAATGGAATTGGAATAGATAGAGCGAAAGATCAGCTCGAACAGAAGTTCACTCAGGGTCAGTTGATCAGGACCGATCTCATAATTCCCAAATTGAGCTGCGTCCTCCAGTAGATTGACCACAGGTATTCCAATCCTAACTCTCGCCTTATTGACCTCGAAAACTTGGGCGGGGATTGTTCTGATACCATTAGTCACATCCCGGTCTTGGATTCGGATCGGCTCGAGTTGAAGCTTTTCGAATATTCTGTTGAGATAATCCACGCCGGCCGTGAAATCGGCCAGAAAGTAGAATCTGTCATTTCGATCGTTGAGGGGGTCCATGAATTGAGCACGGCGGCCGAGGGGGGTGTTGGGATGAGCGGCGAAGGCTTCGAGACGGGCGTTCATGCAGAGGAGTTTGAGGTGGTGAATTTCGTGAACGTAGGCCACGATGCGATCGTGGTTGTCGAGTAGATTGTCAGGTGTGATGTATCCACTCATAGTGGATGAGGAAGGGAGGTGGTTGATGAAGAGGAAGTTGTGCGTGCAAGGTGAAAGTTGAAGGTGTCAAGGCATTATTCACTAGGCTGCCCACCATTCACTTCACAGGAAGTCCCCTCACTTATTTGTTTGCCACAAAGATAAATTAAGATGAAATATTTCGATAAAAGAAGGCAAAAATACTGGTATCTACTAATTAACGACTCTTTACTACCAAAGTGAATATGGTATTCATTCCTTCGTGATAAGGCAGGAGGGCGAACCAGAAAGACACACCAAGATAGATATTGACGGCTCTTAATGCTTTACTGGAAGCTCTACGCTATTTAGATATTGTTTATCCGCTCTTCATGAGAAATGGAATTATCGAGTTCGTTGATTTTACTCAAGCTAGAAGTTTTATGTTGCACAAGTCAAGCAAGTTCCAACTTGCCTACAGGTTTAAGGAATAGCCTGCTCCTCCAATTTTGCAATGCTCAGTTCTGTATAGCATGGTAGCCTGTAGAAATTGTGCTTGTCGGTTTGAAACCAATAATTCCACCATATCTCACGGATTCGATTGGCACGATCGAGGCCCAAAGATGCACAATACCGCATCGCATCTTGAGTCCACATAAATCGTTCCCAATCTCTAATATGGCTGTACACCCTTGCAGCCTGTGTCATGGCAAGTATACCATAAAACATCGGCCATGCATTCATCCCCTGTTGTGTGCAATATGGAAGACATTTGATTGCTTTGCTGATATAAAAGGCGGCAACATCATTTGCAGCGTTTGTAGGATGACGTTTGTCAGTTCGCAAGAGCTCAGGCATTCCAGTAATATCCACAGGGAGGGACTGAAAACGGCGGAAAAGAGGACCAAAGTAGGAAAATGAGGTCCAAAAGCAGATAAATAGGCTAGCTTCTCCAATGGAGCTGAATCTGTATGCGGGACCGAACAGATCATCCGTAGCTGGAAGTCCTGTTATTATTTCATCACGGGCATACATTGGAGGATCACCGCTGGCACCACTTATGAGCTTATAGAAATCTATATGCCTTTTGTGGAGTGCTAAGCAATCGTCGAGCAAGGACTGGTGGGCTTGGTGATCTAGAGGATCCACATTGTCAACTGCCGCTGCGAGGCAAGATAGATCTGTGAGGATTTGAATGAGTTCATGTAATAACCCTTCGCCTGGCTCTCTAAGCCATGGAATTATTGACTTGGGCAGATACATGAATTTTGTAAGCACCTGAATGCGCAGTCAATATATGGAAATGCGAGGGATCCAGATGCATCTTTGTCTCACCACTTTTAGTTTCTGGTGCGGACCATATATTGCAGCTATGATAGGACAGCTCATGTCTTTCGGGCGATAGAACTTCATAATAGCACTGAGTCCTTCTATGTGTGTATACCACTGGGCAAGCGATTCTGGGCAATGATGGGTCTGATTTGTGTGAACTTTATATCCAGTAAAAGTGGAAAGGCCAGTTTCCTTACCTCAATCTGACTAAAGATAACACAGGCATAAATGATGTCGTTGCTGTATGCCCTACGGCTCAGCGCTTTTGACATCCCGTGTATGGCCTGGTTGTAAAGTGAAAGGCCATATTGCAAGAGACCTTTGTCGGGATGGGTTTTGCTCAGGAAAACACACGACAATGCGGACTTTGCTTTTTCAAGCATAATACTTTGCTCGGGCAGCATGTAGATACTCGATATAATGTTATGTGACATGTCAAATGGACAGTCGGGGCTCACTGGGAAATAATCATGAAGATAGGACGCGAAGAGTTGGTTGCCCATCATCGAACCAGGAGGGACAACTGAAGATAAACCCGGTCCCTTCGATCGAGATGACGATCGTGACATCTTGGATGTTTCAGTAGTTGAGCCGTGACTTCCATGCTCGAGCTTTGACTCATAATCGTCTCTGGTCACCACCACGACCTTCTTCTTGGTCCGCTGGATCGTGTGGCCGGTTTGGTCACGGAAAACCAGATCCCATGCATCCCTGTACCCGGGACATTCTTGCTGTAAACGAAGACACTGCCCACAATGAGGAAGTTTTCTGTCGCACTGTCAATGGTTAGAGAGGGTTTTTTGAACAAAAGAAGATAGTCATACCCGACGTTTTATAGCTCGACAGTTAGCACAGCTCTTCGAACCTGGTTTACGGCTCATAGCAGACATTTTCCGCAAAGCGGCGCCCGATTTTGAGTCAAGAGTCAGAAACAAAGGCAAAATAAGAGAGGGGCAGGTTCTTTGAAATACGAACCCTGTACTTCATGACTAAATCGTTGAACCAACCAAGTCGCTTCGCCCCCAACGAGGCTTATTCACTAAATGCTGTGTCCCCGCACCTGAGAGGCTCCATTAACACTTATATCTTACTTCATCTACAGTAAGAACCCTATATGTTTAAATAAAAAAAAGTTCAAAAACTAGTAAAAAAATCTATATTGTTGATTAGATCTCTTGTCTTATTGAAGGTAGCTACAAAAAAGCTTAGATATTAGTATGAAGATCGGTCAGCAAATCGTATCCGATTGTTTATCCCTGGTCAGTGATGTAATGTGGATGCCTGTTGAGAGGTGTGTGCGCCTTACCAGCAGCTTTAAATTTCTCTATCTCTAGTATAAAGTGCGAGCGAGCTTGGCACTGTCTGCAAATTTGACTTCGTGACTCCGCAGGACACGGAGTCAATATTAAGTCCGTACAGTCGTCAGTAATCAGTCGACAAATCATAGTGTATCTTGTGAAATTCTAAATGGGGCTATCGCACCATCTTAATAATACAGTTTTTAATTCGATCCACCGGGTCGATCAGGGTTCTCAACCAAGCCATCATGTCAACATGAAAATACCAGCCAAGCGCATCAATATTCACCATCAGTTGGTTATCATAATAAATTTCAAAGAGTACCATATTCCATTCGCAGAGCTTCAAGCGTTAGGCAGATTAAACGGGCTCCCTTCAAGGGAAGCTACCGCTCTGTAATAATTGTGGTTGCAATATTAGACCTGCCCAGCCGGACTATTGGTACTTTCTACAGACCTCACCACATGTTTAGGGATTTGCCATATGCCATATGGCAGCTACTGGCATCTTTGCGAAGGTAAGTGAATGGAAATACTTTCAAGACCGCCACCAAGCGAGTTGAAAAGTATATTTCTGAATCTTTTGATGGTGCTAGATCTCATAACCAACTATCACATCGTCTGAGAGAAATAGCATCAGTCGCGCTATGATCAAGCGTCGGATTTGAGCACCCCGGCTGCTGGGAGCTGCATAATGTATTGCATCAGTGCTACGAAGAAAGACAAAATCAGGTAAGCAATTTCAAGCAGAGCCCTTCTCTCGAATTTGAGAGATCTAATCTATTAGGAATGCAATTATATCTCCAGAATATGCGCTTTGTTCGGGACTGGGGCCTCATGAAAGTAATCCTTTGGCTAGAACATGCCTAGCTCCAATTTTATTTGATCTCAAACTCCATTCGGCTATCCTTCTAAATACACATACTATGAGGCACTATGATATTCGCAGATCCATAGCCGAGGCTATCAACACGCTGCCCGGGAATTAAAATCCCACTAGCGCGGGGTCGCTAAGGCAGCTCGACTTCCCCACGGGGATAGAAGATCTTCGCTTACTCTCCCCGTCTTTTTCGCGTGGGGGTACACTTCAAGTGCCGCTTTCCAAAGTTGGCAAAATGAGGTTTACCTTTCGTTCGCCGAGATTAAATGGCGAATAATATCACATAGCTTGTAGCCGATCTTGCTATGAATGGTCACAAAACGTGGGGTGCATACATCAAAATGATATTTCTCCGAGATTTTTCTCCGAGGCCTGCTCGGCGTTAATCAGACTGCGGAGACTAATCCTCTTCCAGAGATACCTTTCGTTGAAGTTGAAGACTTCTTGGCCTCTTCCCCGGATTTTGGGGCAGGTGGAGGTCCGCGCTCGGATTGGAGCTAGTATTTAATGAGGGATGGATGCGCAGTAAGGAGCACTGTTCCACGAGGATTTGGAGTTTTGAGTGTAGATTTTTCAGTGCATTTCATGACCAGAATCTCCAAATAGTCTGTTGAAATTTCATTTTCTTGCCTTTCTCGTCTCGATGCTCGGCATAAACATTGACTTCAAGTACCACAAATGGGCAATCATATATTGCTCAATCTCCGCTATAGGAGCTTTTGTTTTCGGATATGACAACACTTACTACAGCGGAATACTGGGAATGCAAGAATTCAAAAATGACTATGGTACCCAATATGAAAATGGGCAAAAAGCACTCGCAACTAGCTTCACCTCTCTCACAACTTCGAGTATTTACATCGGCGACATGGTCGGCGCTTTTCTTGCAGGTCCATTGAATGAGCGCTTTGGGCGCAGAGTCGTTCTTTGGCTAGCTTCATTCCTGGTCCTCGCAGGAGGTATTGCACAAACCGCCGATACCCACATTGAAGGAGTTATCGTATTGGGTCGAATTCTCATTGGTCTTGGGGTTGGTAACTTTACAGTCACTTCACTTCTATAGTGAGTATTTTGCTTTGCGTCCATCCCATTACCAATTTTACTCCCCGCTAAGCAATAAATTAGTATGGGGGAGGTCGCACCTATCGAAATCCGCAGCCCAGCTCTTTACATGTACCAGTTCATCCAGTCCTGCTCGCAACTTGTCGCTTCCGGCACCACACAAGGAACCAACGAAATCAAATCTTCGCTTTCATATAAATTGCCAATGGGTGGTCTTGTGATCTTACCACTTGTCGCATTTGTGCTTCTGCCATTTATTCCTGAGAGCCCTACCTGGTACGTATTCCGTGGCAGACGACAAGAAGCTGAAGTTTCGTTGCGAAAGATCCATAAAAATGACCCATCTTATGACCCGTCCGACGATATTGCCCTGCTGGAACGAGCGCGAGAATACGAAGATGAGCAGGAGAAAGCATCATCCTGGAAATCATTAATCTGCGATTCTGTCGAACGAAAAAAGTTGATTTGGGCAGCGGGCGGAATGTATGCGCAACAAATCTGTGGCATCATCTTTTTCTATAATTACGGTGTCGTCTTCGCGCAAGAAATCGGTGTGGACCAGCCATTCACCATCACTCTTATCACAATGATCTTGCAAATCTTCGCGGTTGGAGCATCGGTACTAACAGCGAACAAACTTCGACGAAGGACAAATCTTCTAATCAGCACTGGTCTTATTTTCTTCTCCTTCATTGTCATCGGGGGAATTGGTACACAATCCGAGCTTTCCACTGCATCCAAATACGTTATCGTCGTATTCTCCTACGTGGTGATCTGCGCCTACAATTTTGGACAGGGACCTCTGACCTACGCGATCACGCGAGAACTGTCGGTCGGAGTAAATCAGAACAAAATAATTTCTATCTCTATTGTTGCGCTCTACTTTTTCCTATGGGTGATTTCTTTCACAGCGCCATACCTTTACTACGACGCTGGACTGGGCCCCATGGTTGGATTTGTCTATGCTGCCACGACTCTCACTTCACTTGCCTGGGTCTGGTTCTGCGTGGGCGAAACTCAAGGAAGAACACATCTGGAGATTGCAGCGTTCTTTGAAGAAGGAATCCCGGCTCGTCAATGGCAAAGCCATGTTTTTGCTGAGGTCTCTGGGCGAGAAAAACAATTGGGAGCTGGTGATGCTGATAAAGGAGAAGCTTCTCATGTGGAACAGTCCTAGGCTATATCGTTGAAGGAATATTTGCTTCCCTGACTTCATCCATTCACCTAGCAAAATACCCAAGTTTCCAGTACGGGCGTTGGAAATTCCCATCTGTAACAGGTAGATATTAGTAGTTTCGGCGCTAACATCAGACAATTTTGAGGTCTCGTACAACTGTAGGCAAGTTTGTTTGAACGTGAATTGTAAATTGTTGAAGGTTGGACACGGAGTTTCCAAAATTAAACATCTGCTTGTCCATAGTATCACCTGGAGCTGGGCAATTGTTAGCAATCAGCTTATTTAGATGAAACAGACCAAAGATCACTCAGTAGTGAGCCGGGACTCCCGGTTGGAGTATCACGAAGATGATACGATGCGATTTAGGCCACAAGTATTACGCCACATTAGTTTAGTTGTTTTAACTATTGAGCCCAAAGCTCAAAGAATCTTTGACCCGATCGTACGCACATCGCCTTATCTGGGGGGGGGGTATCCTGTCGATCAGGGGTTAATGAATGACTCCCGAGCATCCTCGAGCGCATTTCGATCAGCCACAGTTCAACATGGTAGATAGTATTTAGATTAATCCTGGATTTCCGCAATTCTATCTTGTACCACGATCAATAATAGCAAGGATATATGCATCCACCCAACTACAATTTGTGGGTAACCGACCTTCCTTGGCAATTCTTGTTTCTGGGTCATCTCCACTTTTGGTCCCTGAACTCCCCCAATCTTCAATATCCAACCCACTCTAATCCAATCAATCCAATCAATTTACTACAACTTCCCCAGGCAACAACTGATGTACAAAGGACTCCGTCGGCTCTCCAAAGACTCCACCGCAAGGCTAAACCCAAAGCTGGACATGACGCCATGCACTGCCATGTCACCTTCCTAGTTGTTTTCAACGTTGCAACCCGAGCGGCGGTCTCCACTAGTACAGATTCAACCCCTCAAATCGTGAGAGGCATCATGCTTGCTGTGAAACCAAAAATGAGATGGATCACGACGGATAATTCCGCCAGTTGCTCCGCCGATCTGCATACGCATGGGTATTGGCGAGGCTTGATGTCGTTGCAATCTTGCAGCCAGCCACTCTTTGTTGGAGATCGCGTGGGCCATGCTCCACCCCCAACTTGCCCAGAAAGTACTTAAAGAGGGGGATCAGGGCCCCTGAGCACGGCTTTGAAGTACCTTGAACTCTCAATAGGCATAGATCGAGATCTTACCATGCGTGTTCTCGTTCCCTTTACCGCACTGGTAGCCACGGTCGCTGCTTTGAGCAGCCCTCACCGTAAGGCCCAAAAGAAGTCCACGCCCGCTAAACATATTCACAAGCGGGACACCCACTCGGTGGAAGAATCCGATTATCAGTATTTGAACAAGAAGACCCAACGTAAGAAAGGCGCAAACGCAGCCAAGAGACCATACGCAACAGTCGAGCTTACTAGTCCTTTAGAATTTCTCGTCAATGGGAAGCAGTTCCCTCAGGTCCCATTCGACATCGGCGAGAGCTATTCTGGTCTCTTGCCGAACACGCCTCATGGAAATTCCAGTCTTTTCTTCTGGTTTTTCCCATCGACTAACCCCGATGCGAAGAAAGAGGTACAGTTCGAGCGGTGTGATGGCTATTGAGATTCAGTTGCTGATTGTCTACCTAGATCACTATCTGGCTGAACGGCGGACCCGGATGTAGTTCATTGGATGGGTTGCTCCAGGAAAATGGACCTTTCTTGTGGCAGTCCGGCCAATATGAGCCTGTCCGAAACCCTTATTCATGGACAAACCTGACCAATGTGGTCTACATTGATCAACCCGCAGGTACCGGTTTCTCGCCCGGTCCGGCGACCGTCAAGGATGAAATCGATGTCTCGAACCAATTCAATGATTTCTGGAGACGCTTCATCAAGACCTTTAGCATGCAAGGCTACAAGGTTTATCTCACTGGAGAGAGCTATGCAGGCCAGTACATCCCGTATTTGGCATCGGGATTTTTGGATCAAAATGATACGACACACTTCAACCTGAAGGGCATTCAAATCAACGACCCATCTATCAACGAAGATAGCGTTATGATCTATGGTAAGTTTTGTCATTCCAGAGCACTGAGAGTCTCAACGTATTTTACTCACAAGAGGAATAGCCCCGGCCGTCGCAGCATTGAACCACTTTTCAAATGTTTTCACCCTCAACGACACTTTCTTAACCCACATCAACGAGAAGGCCGAAAAGTGTGGCTACAACAAGTTCTTGGATACCGCTCTGACTTACCCTCCTCCTAAGGACTTCCCCGTTGCTCCGGATCCCAGCAAGGGTGGCTGTAACGTTTGGGACGAAATCCTCGTCGCTGCAACCTATATCAACCCTTGTTTCAACATGTACCACCTGACAGACTTCTGTCCCTTCTTGTGGGATGAGATGGGTTTCCCTTCTCTTGCCGGAGGTCCAAACAACTATTTCAACCAGTCTGCTGTTCAAAAGGCTCTGCACGTTCCTCCCACTAACTACGCTGTATGTGGAGGTGATATCTTCGGAAATGAGGGCGACCAGTCAGTCCCTAGCGCCCTTGGTCCTCTGCCCAAGGTTATTGAGCACACCAACAACGTGCTTATTGGTCACGGTTGGTTGGATTACCTGCTTTTCCTGAACGGAACATTGGTCACTATTCAGAACATGACTTGGAATGGTGCCCAGGGCTTCCAGAAGCCACCAACCGGGCCACTATTCGTCCCCTACACAAGCGAGCTAGACACCGTGGCGAACCAAGAGGGCACCATTCCCTGGATCAACAACGCTGGCGGTGGTATTCTTGGCACTGCACACACCGAGCGTGGCCTGACCTTTAGCTCTGTTTACGGCTCTGGACATGGTAGGTCATGAAGATGCTCCTCCTGAATGAAACTTTTGCTGACACCGAAACAGAAATCCCTCAGTACGTCCCTGGCGCTGCTTATCGCCAACTTGAGTTCCTCCTCGGTCGCATCAAGAGCCTGCAGGACAAGGGACCATACACTACTCTCTAAATACTGATGTTTGGCATACCTTCGCACGATACGATGCGCAATCAAGGTGAAAGGGGCACCATCAGCATTCTGTAAATATTATTCGAAGACAATTTGCTCTTGCAGAAGTAGCTTTTTCAGAATATAAATGCACAAATAAGCATAGATTCAATATCAAAATGTTTTCTATCGATAAAAATGACCCTCTAATCTAGGCCCCGCCTCTTTTCGCGAAAAGCTGTTTGCTTGAATTGAAGATTCCACGCCATCCAGTCGCAATTTCATGTCTTCCATCATACAAGGGGTAAACAACCACTGCTCCGAATGCACCAAATTGCCATATGATAGCCACAGTAACCCACCCAGCAAAGAATGACTTTGTGAAAATATAGTCGCGATAAAGAGGGAGAGGCCATGCGACAATTGTGACTAGAACAATTACAACAAACATAACTATCGCAATCTTTAGCCAGTGGCGGAGCTCTTTCAGTGTTGCTTGATCAAAGGGATGCTGGATGTCATCGAGATCCTGCTGCTCTACTGGAATGGATGGCGATGCCTTGGTTGGAGCCTTTTCACCGACACCTTCGATACCTTCAGGGTCGTCGCTATTGATGGATTCAGAAGGAGGTGGGTTTCGAACAGACTTGACAGTATCGTTCGCGTTCTTGAAGTTCTCCGGGTTCTCATCACCGCTCTCATTCGGTGACGCGGATTCAGAATCAGCGTGGAGTTTGGCCTCATCTTGTAGTTCAATTCTGAGGAACTCCCTCCAGTCAAACGTGTAAGGCTTGTACAGTGATAAGACCACGGAGTATAAAGCCGGTGAAAAGAAAGATGCGATTGCTGCATAAAGCGCAGGGTATTCGTTTGAGGTGGCTGCAATATCCACGGCACCATACATTGATTGAGCGGTACCAAGCCAAACGGCAAGGCCAGTGAAGAATCCAAGGATAGGAGAAACGATTGCCGCCAGACGCGTTTGTCGCGACCAGAAGAGGGTAAGAATCAGGGGAATGATGCCTGGACAAGATATCACGGGTCGCAAGTAGTTTATCCAAGTCATGTTTGCACCACCATAATTCAGAGCGATTGAGATACCGGTGATAAAAACGCCATGGATGATGACTGTTAAATGGCTGACTTTAACAAGCTTCTTATCTGTCACCTGAGGGTTGAGGTAGGTCTTATACAAGTCGTACGACAAGATACTGCTCACTGCAATCATTGATGAGGAGACAGTACTGGTAATTGCCATGAAGAGCAGGATGAAGAATCCAACGATACCACCATCTCCAATGAGTGCTTTGATAACATACGGCATGACCATACCCATGCTAATCTCAGTGGAGGTAAGGGTACCGGGGTAAGTGGGGAAGATTGGTGTGTTGTGAATTGCTCGAGCTGTAAGCCCAAGAACTGTACCGATGCCCCAGGGGATGCCGAAAACTGCGATCGCAGCGATATTGTATCCTGGTACGGTGGCTTTAACCTCTGTTGCAAATGACTTCTGCCAAAATGCAGTGTCCTAGTCAAAAGCGTTAGAAACATACAAAACAAAATAGCTTGGTGGGCAGGCTTACCATGACCACAAGGGCCAGATTGCCGAATTTGAGAATCAAACTCCAAATGATGGCTCCCTTGGACTTGAAAGTGAGAACGGAGCCTTCGTAATTTCCGGAAATGTAGTTTTCGCTCGCAGTGGCTGCCACCTTGTCGTAAAGGCCGCCCAAGCCACCGATGGCATCGTTGGTCAGAACAGCAATGGTGAAGTAGATGATGAGAATAAGGGCGATGGCAGTGTGCAAGAAGTCTGTCAAGAAAGTGGCCTTCAAACCACCAACTGCGGTATATAGCACAACTAAATTTCTGTTAGCCATTGCTCAGGAAATATTCAAATTAATGTTTGTAACTTACCTCCCAGTGGAATCAAAATCGTGGCTGCCACGAAGTGCATGCCCGAAACACCATAAATGAGTTGGGACCCGGTCATGATCATTGAGGCACAGCCAAATACGTTGTTCACCAAGTTGAGTACGATGAAAACAAGATGGCCAATCTTGCCATATCTCATTCGCACAATCTCAAGAGAAGTGTGCGCATAAGGAACTCGAATCTTGGCCATGACGCCAAGTGCCGCCATCAATGCGATTTGAAAACAGAGTCCAGATCCCCACCACTATATTCAAGTTAGATATCCATATGTCACTGTCGGAAGAAAAAGAAAATACATACCAAAGGCACAGCCAGACCATACTTGTAGCACATCGCAGCTGCCAACACAGTTTCATTGATCCACATCCAGGATGAAAAAACAGCTGAAGCCGTCAATCCCGTTCCAACGGAGCGATTAGCAACCATGAACATCTCCGATTTCCCAGAATCCTCCGATAGATACAACTTCTGTATTTTCACAGCGATGAGAATAACACCACAGAAAAGCACTCCAAGACCGATCAGGAGGCCATAGGCCGCACCCTGAGAGATCAGAGCCAGCTTATCCGTGTCTATCGTATTTGACGACATCTTGGGATTCCAAAGGCTTGGAGAACACAAAGGAGAGCTTGATCGGGCTCATGGATTTCTTATTTATTCATGTCGCGGAGCATTGTCTTCTTGGCCTCGAGCTTGGGTCCCTGACGACCAATGAATGTGAAGAATCACACGTGGGCTGAAATGCCAAATGGTCGGAGCTTTCTCACGTCGTCCAAAACCGATATTGCGTTATGGGGAGCGACTCAGATATGACGTTCTGGAACATTATTCTGAAATCGAAGAGGAAGGTAAGTTCTGTCAAGACACTAAAATCAAAATC
This sequence comes from Penicillium sumatraense, assembly GCA_020086695.1. Taxonomy (NCBI): domain Eukaryota; kingdom Fungi; phylum Ascomycota; class Eurotiomycetes; order Eurotiales; family Aspergillaceae; genus Penicillium; species Penicillium sumatraense. The sequence goes on along the minus strand of JAGIKU010001370.1, from coordinate 715,750 downwards.
AGTTGATGTTATTGGTCTTTGCGATCGTGTTTGGTGAAATTGGGGATTGTCAGTGGTGATGGCGTGCGTCCATGGCGCGATACTGACTTGATTCTACGCTATCGCGCGCCAACAAAATGCCTCCCTAGGGGCTGTTTCTACTCCACAATCTCATCATTCTTCCTTTGGCTTGGGCTTCAGAAAGGGTCTTGATATCTGTCGGCCGATAGGATCGTATTCGAAATCAGTCTTGAGAATAGCGATATGGGAGAGCAATGCTGATGATACCATATTCCCAAATTGACGAAGTGAGAGTATTCAAAAAACACCCCATCCCCTCCGCAGTCAACGCAAAATTCGCGATTCAATAGCATTTTCAGAAAAGTCGCGATGGCAGATATCAAAGAGTCCCAGATCGGAGAAAATGCTCCGAAAGCAAAGAAACAAATAATTCTGAATGCCTTCGTGATGAACACACCCGGGCATTTGGCTCCTGGTCTATGGAAACACCCACGAAATCAAACAGACCAATACAAAAAACTTTCATTTTGGACAAATCTCGCACAATTGCTGGACAAAGCCGATTTCCATGCCATGTTCATCGCTGATACACTTGGCCCATACGATGTCTACAAAGGTCCAGCTAATGTCGTTCCGTCACTCTCCTCCGGCGCACAATTTCCCGTCAACGATCCGCTTTACTTAGTCCCTGCACTAGCTGCTGTTACCAAGAATCTCATTTTCGGAGTAACTGCTAGTTTGACGTACGAAAAGCCTTATTCGCTCGCACGTCGCTTGTCAACAGTTGATCATCTCAGTGGTGGGCGATTGGCCTGGAATATTGTTACATCCTATTTGGATAGCGCTGCGCGTAATCATGGTCTGACTGAGCAGATTCCCCATGATGAGCGATATGCTATTGCTCATGAGTATTTGGATGTGCTTTATAAGCTTTGGGAAGGAAGTTTCCGAGATGGGGCTGTGATTGCTGATCGTGAGGCTGGAACGTATATTGAAAGTGATGGTGTGCGACAAATTAACCATAAGGGCAAATATTTCCAAGTACCAGGTCCTCATTTCTGCGAGCCGTCGCCCCAGCGAACACCTTTTCTCTTCCAGGCTGGTGTTTCGGAAGCTGGAAATGGTTTTGGGGGTAAACATGGAGAGGCTATTTTCATCGGTGGCCAGACTCCGGAGGGCGCTCGTTTGACTGTGGATAATATTCGCAAAATTGCGCAGTCGGAGGGTCGTGATTCCAATCATATCAAGGTGATTGTTGGAATCAACGTGATCATCGCAGCGACGGATGAAGAAGCCATTGCGAAGAGAGAAGATTATCTCCGATATGCAGATGATGAAGGGGCACTCGCTTTATTTGGTGGATGGACGGGAGTCGATTTGTCTAGCTACTCTGATGATGAAGATTTCCGGTTCAGCGATTCGCCTCGAGTTCAATCTGTCGTGCGAAGATTCTCTTCTACTGTCCCGGGGACCGAAAATCTCCCATGGACCAAACGGAGAATCGTCGAATACATTAGTGTTGGTGGCCTTCAAGCAAAGGTAGTCGGTGGGCCGACGACTGTTGCGGATGAGCTAGAAAGATGGGTCGATGTTTCTGGAGTTGACGGGTTCAACTTGGCTCATATCGTGAACCCGGGTTCATTCGAGGATATCATAGAATTTCTTCTGCCTGAGCTTCGACGCAGGGGCATTTTCCGTGCGGAGGCAAAACAGGAAGGTGCAACTGCAAGAAATGTGTTCATTGGATCAGATCGACTTCCTGAAGATCATCCAGGAAGCAAGTTTAAATGGCGGATCGGGGAGAAGGTTCCTCTATATCAAGTCGATGAAGAATCAGTGGAGAAAGAGAAATCTTCATAATCACATGCAAGGGGAATGTACATATTACAGTGAATTGATAAACGGTATTGATTACGAGACCACTTGGGGAACTTAAACTAAGCTCACTAGGCTAATTTACAAGGATTCGTGAACTTTCGCTCGCAACTAGGTTTTAATTTGAATACTGGTAGCTATTAAGATACCTCAGAAAGGTCAGTCTTAGACCACCAAAATTCCGTTTCCTCACGCGCCCAATCATCCACAACAAGCCTAGCAGGCGGTGCCACATTTCCACCAATTAATTCCTCATTATCCTTTCCAAACATCATAGCTCTGGGGTTTTCCGGTCTAAAGAGCGACCAGTCCGGCCTCTGTGGATATCTTCCTGGAATGGCATTCGGATCACCCGTCGTGATGAAGCTAGTGAGATATGCATGAAGAGTACCAGATAGCTCTTTTTGAGATTCCGAGGTTTCTCGAATATTTTTGCTATATGTCTCATAGTACATATTATCGGCATGGCTTGCACCGAGAATAGTCCGAGGAAGTGCCCAGTGGTATAAGTAAACCGGAGCTCCTTGCGAAGAGGCAATATCGGCAGTTTGACGAACAGGAGCTACATAAGCGTAGTGTCCATATGCCGCCTCGATTCGTCTGAATTGAGATCCAAGACCCTCGCCTGTCACGGTGTATTTTGATTTAGGATTGAGTTTTGGATCGGGGTATAGTTGCTCGACTGAATCTAGTTCTGATGCGGAGAGGTTGGGGAGAAGAGTTTGCCAAAATGTACAGAATTCAGATGGTTCGGACATTTGTTTGTTGACATAAACGTTTGCTTCGTTTGTATTGAATCCTGTCATTATAGGAATCTTGTACCATTTTTTTGAGTTCCATGCTTCGAGTGGTTTGCGTACTATGTCTCCATCGACGACAGGTTGGAAGGGCCATCTTAGTGATGGGTTGTATGCGTCGAAAACCTTTGTTTGGGCTTCGGTTATTTTTGAGCTAGGGAGACTGCGTAAATATGGAAATATTTCCGTTGGTTTCAGGTTGTCTGGACAATTGGTTGCTCGAAGAAAATCTTGAAATTGGTCTTCGTGAATTTTTGCATTGTGAGGACGGACGGCTCGAGAGGTGGGGGATCCTGATTCCATAATCGCACGATGGAACAGAAGGGGTTTTTCATGATCGTAATTCAAAATGTGATGACCAATCTATGAAATTCATTAGAATGATATTTATACCAAAGATGCCATGTTCAATACTGTGGTGGCAGTTATAGTCGCTTACCGAGTGCGCTCCCGCAGAGAGGCCTATTGCAGTGACATTTCCGGGATCTCCTCCAAATTGACCAATATTGTCGCGAACCCATTCAAATAAGACTATCTGGTCTCTTAATCCCAAATTCAAAATCCCCTCATCCCTACTAATGGTTGAGGGAAGAAAGCCAAGTGCACCAATACGGTATCCAAAGCTAACAGCGAGGAATGGCTTTTCCGACCATGCCACCATCGAAGCTGTATCATGCATCGCAGCGGCACCACGATTAAAAGCTCCACCATGTAAGTAGATTGCAACTGGTATCTTTCCTTGAAAACCAGTAGGCCGGAATATGTTCAGGGTCAAACAGTCTTCGCTTTGCTCAAGTTTGGGTCCTCCAGAAAGCAAAGCTTTGCCTGGAGCGGCAAAGCCGTATTTAGACGCATCGATTATATTGGATGAATTGGGAACCTTTTCTGCGGGTTTGAATCGATTTTCGCCAATTGGTGGTATGGCGTAAGGAATTCCGAGATATGCATCCTGTGGCTGTGGAAAGTCTTCGTCTATTTGGATTCCAAGGACTTCGCCTTGAGGCAGTTTCACAGAGGGTCTAATTTTTGATGTCATAGCAGCATATGTATAAGTATAGGTATACTCGAATGCCCAGTGGACATAATTTCGTCTGTTCTATTATCACTATAATAATGCTTATTTGATCGTGATAATGTATCAAGGAGGTCGGATTATTGTTCCTCATGAAATATTTGCCTTCGTCCGTTCGTTCTCAATGACTTCATGCATAGATCATTACACGAGTTTGACTACCATACGGACATCTGCATCCCAGTATCCGAAGATAGCCTCATATTTTCAAATCGGATTTTAACTCCTTGGGTATTTGCAATACCCAAGGATACCAAAATCAACACTTGTGTATATAATGCAGTAAGGGTTCAGTCCTGATTGAAATTTCAAATTTGGGTTAGGCAAAGTCATATACTAAATAAGCCCTCCTAGTTATAGTTAATGGAAACCCCAACTCAACAACAATCGGCAATAAAACCCGCCTGTGCCAAGAAAATCCATTATTGATTTCATAAAATTCTCATAGAAACCAGACAGATGGGAATGTTCTCCGAATCTACATATGGTCACTGTAATTTTCCACAGAGAAATCCTTGCAATTCATCATTTCGATACTCCCTATACTGTCCAACCATCAAAGCTAATACCTCCTCATAACCCTCTTCGCAGCCCATAATGAATCAAAATGAGGAAGTCAGTCATATGTCGCCTCAGAGCGAGTCAAGTTCTGGAAGTACAGCCAAAGCCAAACTTGTGTCTAAACAGTAAGGTTGAAGACCCATTGCATTCTCTCGTTTTGATGAAAACCGGTGCTCGAATAATATCATTCTGACTTTGACTTGATCAAGAAAACAATCTTTTTGGCAAAAATACTCTCCTTTTCGCCGTTCGGAGAAACCAGATTATGATAAGGCGGAAATTCTGACTTGGGATGGTGATGATGATCCTGGAAACCCGTTCGTTCCACATACACTTTGAAAGTCTCGACTTTATAATTCATCTCAGGGCTGACATAGTGATGGTTCTTCTTGAAACAGGTTCAATTGGAGTAAGACTTATAAGTGGATTCTTACTTTGACAGGATGTTTCATGTTCGTTCTCTTTCCTTCTTCTCCTTCTCCTTCTCCTTCCTCCTCATCTTAATTCTATTTATCTACGGGAATACCTTTCTAATCCAAACCAGGACCGTAATCGTCTCCCTCCCAGCCGGATCCTACAGCAGCGGCAAAATCTGGATGGCTGAAGAATTCTCCATCCAAGAAAAACCATTCCCAAACGTGATATGGGCAACCTTCACATTTCAACTCGGAGCCGCATTCCTACCAGCAATATGTGTACCTATGTCCGAGACATGGGGACGACGACCCGGTTATTTTGTCGGGTATTCAATTCTGGTCATTTCTCTATTTCCATCGGCTTTTGCGCATAATTTTGCTACGTTGATTGTTACGAGGTTTTTTGGGGGCGGGGCTGCGGCTTCGACGATTAATATTGTTGGTGGGAGTATAAGTGATGTTTGGAGGGGGAGTGTGGCTCGTAGTCATCCTATGTCTGTTTATATTTTTTCTACGGCTGTGGGGATTTCTTTAGGGCCGTTTATTGGGGGTGGTTTGCAGAGGATTCATATTGGGGAGCCTTGGAGATGGTATGTTATTGAATTTTGCGAGGTTCAGGTTCAAGCTGTTAAGTGCTATGCTAACTGCTGGTGTATAGGATCTTCTATGTTCAGATCATGTGGGGAGTCGCCTTAGGGCCAGTCTTCTATTTCATTCTCTATGAAACCAGAGGAGACGTGATATTATCCAAACGCGCAAAGAAAATTCGTCTTGAAACAGGTCGACCAATTTACTCCAAATTCGAGCTTGAGCTACCTGGTCTCTTACAGCGTTTGAAGGTATCCACCACACGTCCAACTTGGATGTTACTCACTGAACCTGTGGTTCTTTTCTTCACTCTTTGGCTGAGTTTCGCTTGGGGAATTCTATTCGTCTTCTTCGACAGTGTATATCTCACATTCCACAAGAATTACAAATGGGATGTCTTCACTGTTGGTCTTGCCGAATTGTCGATTCTTGTCGGTGTTTTTATTGGTCTTGCTTTGGACCCTATTCAGGCGACTATTTACAGACGATCGGCCAAGAAAAATCGGGATGGGGAGAGTTATGGTAAACCCATCCCAGAGGCTCGTTTGTATACTGCTATTCCTGGCAGTCTGATCTTTGCTGGGGGTCTCTTTTGGTATGGATGGAGTAGTGTTGGCAAGGGCTCGATTCATTGGATTGTGCCAACACTAGGAATTGGATGCACAGGGGTAGGCATTTATTCAATTTTGATGGCAGTGAATAATTATCTCATCGATGCTTACGAAAAATATGCGGCCTCTGCGCTCTCTGCTACTTCGTTGGGTCGAAATATCATTAGTGCCTCTGTGCCGCTGTCCTCCACTGCGCTTTTCACGCATTTGGGATTTGGCTGGGCTGGGACATTATTGGGTTGCATTGGGGTTGCTCTCTCTTTTGTTCCTGTCGTTCTGGTTCTCAAGGGGCCTGCGATTCGGCGCCGAAGTCCCTTCATGCGAGAGTCAACTTTTGATTGACGGAGAAGGAGACGCAGAGGCACAAAGGCAATGCAAATATGTGGCATATCCCGGACTCAGTCCATTCTTTAAGAAATATATAGCAATAGAAAAAATAAGACAGGATTCATAAATCCCTTTAAGTCCTGGCTAGGCCAGGGTTTATCAACAAATCTATCCTCCAAATCGCTGTACATCACGTTATTCTTCATCTAGAGCAAATGACGACTAAAGAGCCCGATAGCCCAAAGAGCAATCTGAGCTAATTCAAACACATTTTAGGGGTATCCAACACAGCGTACGCTTAGAAGCAGAAGACCTGGTCCTCGAGCTTGCTCACGGGGCGGGCCTTGGTGTAGCCAAGAGACTCGGTGGCCTTCTTCATGGCGGAAACCATGGGGGGAGGGCCGCAGAGCAGAATCTTGACATCGGCGGCGGGGGCGGGCAGGTGTTCCTATTTTCAAATGTTAAATCTGTTCCACCTCGGCACAAGCCAATCACATGGGTTATGCGCTTACCTTGATCATGTCGGGGGTAACGAAACCAACACCACCAGTCCAGCCCTCAGGGGGGTTGTTCAGGACATAGTAGACATTGAAACCCTCATCCTCCTTAGCGAGCTTCTCCAGCTTCTCCTTGAGCAGAATATCCTCGGGGTTGACGTTGGCGAAGATCAGGTCGACCTTGGTGGTGTCGTTACCGCCGTTGCGGGGACGGTTGCGGATGATGGCCTCGATAATCTGGAGCATGGGGGTGATACCAGTACCGCCGGAGATCATACCAATGTGACGGCACATGTTGGGGGTGTAAACCATGGCGCCCTTGGGACCACGGACCTTCATGTTGTCGCCAACCTTCAGGGTGGTGAGGTACTTGGAGATGTTACCCTGCTCATAAGCCTTGACAAGGAGATCGAAGTAGCCGGCCTCATTATCGGAGGAGATAGGGGTGTAAGAGCGAACAACCTCCTTGGGCTGACCCTCAATGGTAGCGGCGAGAGAGATGTGCTGGCCGATGGGGAGACCCAGGATATCGGTGGGGCGGGGGAGAGCAAAACGGTAGATGGCGACATTGTGGGAGATGTTGTTGATCTCCTTGAGCTCGAAGTTCTGGAACTCAGTGGGGTTCAGGACCTTGCGAGGCTCTGCGACAAGGTGGGAGGTTAGTGAAACCGCAAAGCCAACTCAAGTTACACGCGGAGGTGGGATGATCTCGGGGCATCCGATCGCGTGAAGGTTCAGTAGGTACAAAAAGGGTATAGAGAATGAGGATGAGATTGAATGATTGCACATACTGCTGCTACCAGTGAAGAAAGCCAGGCCAGTCAGGGCGGCAGCTGCAGCGACAGCGTAAGGACCAAATTCGGGCTTGACGGCGTAGACGCCGGCGACCAGCAGGGCCGAGGGAATGAGGGCGGTGCCGACAGTGAGACTAGAAGAAAATTGGTCAATTGGGACCAACGGGTAAATAAAATAGAATTGAATCAGCAGAGTAAAGACATACCTCATGGCGGCGATGGAAGAGAAGAGGAGTGGGAGAAGAGAAGAGAGGAAAAGAAGGTGAAGTTGGGAAAGAAGAAGAAGTGACCGACTGGAGAGACTCCGCTCTTTCTTCTTCTTCCGCCCAACGGAATTTCACTCCTCTTTGGGATTTCATTTCCTACTTCACTGCATTCTTTTCTACTTTTGTCACATACATTACACATTGCATATTGCATATTGCCTATACTAAGCTGTCATTCTGTTATATTCATTTCATTCATTGCATCGCATTCTACTCATTATGCCCCCCGCCTTCAATCTCACCGCGCTGGACCACCAGCTCCTCGCCATGACAGACGAGGAATTTGTGGCCCACGACTGGGACGATCTCCAAAGCATCATCGGTGAGTCGAGTCTGCAAAGAATTAACCCCTCTTCTCCTCTCTTCTCCTCATTCCCCAATTCCCCTCACTCACCCGACTAGCTCGGAATGATCTCGCCGCACTCAAGCGGAAACCCTCCGATCTACGCCGATACCTCGACTGGAGTGCTGCCACCAAGGCTGAATATGGCTCCATCATGAATTATATCTGTCAGCGACGTCTAGGCTGGCCATTTCCTTCTGCGGAATCCACTCCATCTTCCTCCTTATCCCCGGGTTCCACGCCGTCTCCAGCATCCGCGCCTGGTACTCCCGCGGCTATTGCTAGTCAAAGTGGATCATCCGTCGCTTTCAGGAACCCGCGTCCATTTGCCGACCCTGAAGACTACAAGATTCTCCGCAATGACTGGCCTTACGGCTTAGATCCCGGTATTTCTCATCTAGTTGTCTGGTCACGTACCCCGATTCCTGTCCAGGGCGAGGAAGGATATCTCACAGACGAATCTAGAGCTTTGATTGAGGACTTTGTTCAACGCACTTTTGTTGATCGTCTGGCGAGGGACCCACAACACCGATTCCAAGATCCTAAATCGCATATCTTGTGGTTTAAGAATTGGGTTGGTTTGCAGAGTGTTCGTGCTCTAGAGCATGTTCATATTCTTACTAGGGATGTTCCTGAGGAGATTCTTCTCGAATGGTCGGGGGAAACTGGTGTCACGCGGGATTAAGTAGCATAAGTACAACTGGCATTGCATTGCATCGTATCATCACAAATATATCACGGCCGAAACATTTTAATGAACTCCGATCTCGGTCAGTTGTAGTACAACCCAATTATCAGATTAGATCTACTAGTAGTAGATCCACTTAAAGTTCAACTTCACTTGAACTTGATGGTAGTACCAAATAGCATCCATGCTATGGATACTTATTCTTAGAGATTCAGTTTTACCCTAGATACGGCCCGACCGTAACTAAATAGCTATACCTGAACTTAACTCCTACAAGTCCAGTATTCAATATGATATTGAATATTTCGAACGTGCTATAGATATTACCTGCTTGGCTCTCAGCCCTTTACTTATAATAACTAGTAATATGTCCACAAATAATTATGAAATAAGAATTGAACAAGTACATCAGCTAATCCTGAAAATACAAAAATCCGGTATCACGATGCGCCACCACCAGCCCACCAGCAGGAAATCGAAGCGAATAAAAATGTACAAAACGTGACATAAGAAGACCTCATTGAATTAACTTCATTGGATTGAAATAAATCAAGCCTTCTGCTTTAAGCCTTCTGCTCCTCAACAAACTTAAGCGCCTCATCACGAGAAACAACATCGATAGTACTGGCCTTTTGTCGGAAACTAACGCCATAACACTTCTCCGCTACATGCAGCATCTCCGGTCGGAAAGTGGTGCAGATGAATTGGCCATTTGTCGATTCGGAAATCGATTGTAACATTTGAGCAACGGCTGTACGGTATTGGGCATCGAGGTTGGCGTCGATTTCGTCGAAGAGGTAGAACGGGGCTGGATCGCAGGCTTGGATGGCGAAAACAAGTGCCAGGGCGCAGAGACCTGGGGTTTGTGTTAGTAAAAGATGAAACTGAAGACACAGGTAAAGGATTAACTTACTCTTCTGTCCACCACTCAATTGCTGGATTCGCTGTTGATCATCGTGCTTGCTATTGAAACTGACACTAATGCCAACACCAATATAATTTTCCACGCTTTGGTGAGCCTCCTCATCGTCTGAATCAACTCCGTCTCCAGTTTGGAGATTTCGGTCTGTTTTGCGTTGAATGATTAGACGACCGCGACCGGCTGGTACGAGCTTCTCAAAGACATTGGCGAACTCGCGTGAGACCTGCTTGAAAGTGCGCTCGATGGCTTCATCCTTTCGTTGATCCAGAACAGAGATCAAGTCGTCGATGGATTTTTGCGACGCTTCCAACTCTTCACGACGGGTGGTGAGGGTCTCGCGCTGCTTGGTGAAGTTGTTGTACTGCTCAAACGCCTTTTTGTTGACATGAGAATACTTCTTCAATGACTCGTTGGTTTTGTGTAGCTTTTTCACAACGACATTGGAATCGGTGTTCTTATACTTTGTGAACGCCTCGTCGGGTAGGACTCCCAGATCGCGAATGTTGGCAGCGCACTCTGCAGCCTGTTTAGTCAATGCGGACTTCTTCTGCATACTCTTTTCCATCCGACGCTGGTGCTTCTCAATAGAGCGTGCGAGATCCTCAAGACTTCGCTTAGTCTCAGCATTGTGCTGCTGAAGCTCATGGACACGGGTACTTTGCTCCTCGATGGAAGCATCAACTTGCTGAAGACGCTTATTAAGCTTCTCCAGCGCTTGACCGAGGCGTTTCTGTTCGCGTTGGGTCTCCTTGAGGTTACCCTGTACCTCCTCTTCGGCTAAATCGACGTCTTGGTTTAGGAGTTGATCCAGACGAGGGTTCAGATTCTCTCGCAATTCAACCTCCAAGATGGATTTCCGACCTTCAAGCTCACTACGAGCAGATGAAAGTTCTTGGTATTGACGGCGAAGTTCTTGCACTGTTCCACTAAGAGTCTCCAGGCGGGTTTCTTCCTCATTAGTGAGAGCCTTCTGGAAAGGAGAGGCCAGCTCAGCCTCGAATGCGCTCGTTTGGTCTTTCAAGGCCACGAGGTTGGATTCCACATTACGAAGAGCCCGGCGCTTCGCATCTAAGCTGTCTATCTTCTTTTGCAACAGTTCACGCTTGCTTCTCAATTCTTGTCGCAGCGGAGCACTGCTGTTTTGTGCCTGATTCTTTTGCTGCTCCAGTTTCTGAAGCTCACCAACAGACTTTGTGATCAACTGATCAAGCTTCTCCAACTCCTTTCGAATCTCCGCTCCGCGATTTCGTTTCGTCTCATATTCATCTCTCCATTTGCCGACATTCTTGACGGCATCTAATCGTGAATGGCGTGAATCGTGGAAACCACCGGTCAGCGCACCGCGATTGTCAGATCGGTCACCCTCCGGTGTAATAGCCGTAACACCATGGCTGCGAGCATACTGAGATGCGACCTGCAAGTTCGGGCAGATAATAGTCCTTCCAAAGACGAGCTGGAAAGCATTCTCATAAGCCGAATCGTAATTTAGCTTTTCGATCATGGGAATCACATCGCTAGCACGAGGCATATTTGGGCGCCCAGGCTTTACGCGGTTCAGTGGCATGAAGGTGACACGACCGGCTTTCTCTTTTTGCAAAATTTCCAGAACCTTTGTGGCGGTTTCGTCAGTGTCGACCACGAAGTGGAACAAGCTCTGGCCAGCAGTAACTTCCACCGCAGTACGATATTTTTCATTCACATCGAAAAGTTCGGCAAGGGTACCATAGACACCCTCGAGGTTGTGCTGACGCTTGATTCTTCGCACTGCTGCAAGTCCACGGCTAGTATTGTGGTCCATCATGTGAGAAAGATAGCGCTCAGCGCGGTCCATTTCCGATGAAGCACTGGACAAGACAGAGTCGAGTTTTGCTTCCTCGCGCCACAACTCTCTGCATCATATGTTAGCATGAAGAATACTCTGGAAAAATGTTCACATAACCTACTTTCGCTGATCCATCAAACGATCCCTCTCATCCTTAGAGTCCTGGACCTTCTGGTCGAAAGACTGGAGTGTATCACCGCGTCCATCAATCTGCTTGCGCAGTTGCTCAGTCTCCGGCTCTATTTCGGCGATTTCACCCTCTAACTCTTGGATATCCTCTTCCGTTTGAGAAACAACACCTTCCACAGTCGTAACAGAACGATTGCTCTCGCGAATTTCCATTTGCAGCCACTTGTCTCGCTCAGACTTATTCTTGAACCGAGAGTTGCGACCTTGCTTAGCATAAAGACGTTGGCGGGCTGTGTCAGCTTCGGTCAATTGCGCTTTAACACCGTCTTCTTGGTCCTTCGAAGCATTGAACCGCGGGAGAAGCTCCTTGAGTTCGGCTTCGCGCTCACTGATAGCAGTCTGAACGGAGTTGAGATCGGAATCATGGCGAGATTTCAGGGCCTGTGCAGCAGCCTGGTTGTCGGAAAGAGACTTGGTCTGAAGCTCGATTTGGGCCAGAGTCTTGGAGGTCTCACGGCGCTCGTCCTCCAACTGAGCCTTGTCCACCTTTAGGAACTCCATCTGTTGCCGGCACTCGGCAATTTCCGCGTCGACCTGAGCCATTGCCTTCTCACCATCGATGAATTGATCACGATTGTTATCCGCGTCTTCGACACCATTTTGCCGTTGCTCCTCTAAGCTATCTAGCACAGTCGAAATCTCATGTTGTTCGCGAGAATAGATTGTATATTCCAGACACCGGCGTTCTCTGTCTTTGTCTTGGTAGTTCCGTAGCTCATCCTTCTCCTGTTCTAACTCATCCAACCGTTCATTGATAAAGTCTAGGAGTTCGTCAATCTTAGCACGCTTGCTAGTAGTGTCGTGCATAATCTTGAGGGACTCGGCGCGACGTGCTTCGTAAACCTGAGTACCCGCGACCTCTTTGAGGAGGACCAGGCGCTCTGAGTCTTTCATATTCGTCAATGCCGTAACACGACCCTGGGGGACAATATAGTATGGGTTGGATCGAGAGAAACCAGCAGACTCCAGCAGGTTCATGACGTCGTTCTTGGTCGCATTCTTTCGGTCAAGAGTGTACTCGTCCTTCTTAATACCAATGGTGCGACGGAGGACAACCTCGGGCTTGCCGGTGGGGAATCGGTCATCGGAGTTGTCAAAGATGATCTCGACATAAGCCGACATTACGGCCGAGCCAGATCCTTCCTGAATGATGCTGTTAGTCAAGATACAGCAGATCCATATGGAGGGGTGAGCCATACATGAAGAAGAGCCTGTCGTTCCTCTCGGCCTAGATGTGTGTATGCGTCACTGAGAACAAAGCGAATGGCCGCGAAGAAGTTACTCTTGCCTGAACCATTGCGACCGACGATGACATTGTGTTTAGGCGAAAAGGGCTCGATGACGGTTTGGTCCTTGTAGCTTTTAAAGCCCTGGATAATGATCTGCTTGACATGCATTTTGGTGATACGCGCGACGCGATTCTTAATGGCAACCACGCATTACGCGGCCGAAGCCGATAATTGGAATCGAAACGAATGTGAGGATCTTGTTATATCGTGGTGATCGGGTGTTGAAGGTAACAAAAAGCGTTGAGATGAAAAAGGACCCAGGGAGGATTCGCGATTGACGATTGACGATTGACAGGGAGACTTCCAGACGCGCAGAAAGTGGAAGAGGCACGCGTTTGTTCGCTGGGCTCGGGCGGCGGTGATTCTGCCGGGCGGTCACGGGCACAAGAAAAAAAAAGTTGTCGCTCACAAGGTTGTTGGGTGGTTCTTTTGACCTTTTGACCTTTCGTCGATTTGTGCCCCTCACCTTCGCTGTCAAATTTCCGAAGATGAGTTCTTCTGAGAAGCCTGTCGAGGCTGCAGGCCTGGCCGATGGTCTTGCACCGTCTCATACCTACGTTCCTAACCAAGGCTATGTCAATACTGATGCCGCAACTTCTGCCGCGGGGCAAGAATCCACCGAAGGACAAGAAGAGGGGCAGGAAGATTATGATGAGGAGGAAGAGGAATACTACGATGATATTTTTGAGGAGGAATTGGACACCGAGGATTTCAACACATCAGACCCTTCCGACTTGACTAAAGCCTACAATCGCCAGAAAAAAATTAATGACCTCGCTGCCGATCCTAACGCCCCGAAATGGACATACCCAAAGACCAATACCCAAAAGCCCACCGTCAACACACACGCTTCCGTTGATGACCAAGTGAAGTCCTTGACCAGACATGCCGCAAAGATCAAGCTGGATACGCAACAATCTGGTCTTTCCGGTAAGGGTGATCGTGGAGGAGATCGTGCCGATCGCGCTACATCCGAACAAGTCTTGGACCCCCGCACCCGCATGCTTCTCCTGCAGATGATCAACCGTGGCATTGTCTCTGAGATTCACGGATGTTTGTCAACCGGAAAGGAAGCCAATGTTTACCACGCCATGTCCGTGTCGGAAGATGAGGACGCCGCCCCCATTCACCGCGCCGTCAAGGTTTACAAGACTAGTATTTTGGTCTTCAAGGATCGTGATAAGTACGTGACTGGTGAATTCCGTTTCCGACAAGGATACAGCAAGAGCAACAACCGAGCCATGGTCAAGCTCTGGGCCGAGAAGGAAATGCGTAACCTTCGCCGAATCTACGCTGCGGGTATTCCTTGCCCCGAGCCTCTTTACCTCCGCCTCCACGTCCTTGCCATGGGCTTCATTGGTAGCTCCAAGGGTATTCCTGCTCCACGTCTCAAGGACGTTGAGTTTGATCGCTCTGAGGCCGAAGAGCGTTATCGTTCCCTCTACATTGAACTCCTTGGTTACATGCGTGTCATGTACCAAACCTGCCGTCTGGTCCACGCCGATCTGAGCGAGTATAACATGCTGTACCACAAGAAGCGTCTGTACATCATTGATGTCAGTCAAAGTGTTGAGCACGATCACCCGCGCAGCTTGGAGTTCCTCCGTATGGATATCAAGAACGTTAGCGATTTCTTTAAGCGCAAGGGCGTCGACACTCTTCCCGAACGCAGCGTTTTCCAATTCATCATTTCACCCGAGGGTCCTAGCGACTTCACATCTGAAGGCAATGAGATGCACGAAGCTATTGAGAAGTTGCTGTCTGCACGTGAAGAGGGCGATGATGCCCAGCACGAATCCGAGGATGTCGACACCGCGGTCTTCCGTCAGCAATATATTCCCCAGAACTTGGAGCAAGTTTATGACGTTGAGCGTGATGCTGAGAAGGTGCGCGATGGTACAGCTGGCGATCTGGTCTACGGAGACTTGCTAGCCGCTGGAAAGAACAAGTCCAAGTCTACCCCCGCCGAAGACGAGGCCGACTCAGAATCTGATGCCAGTGGCGGTGTCTCTGTCTCAGGCTCTGACGACGAGAGTGACGAGGAAGCAGACCCCTTCGCACCGAAACAGCCTCGTGGCAAGCGGTTCGAGGATAAGGATGCTAAGCGTGAACATAAGCAGAAGGTTAAGGAGGAGAAGCGCGAAGCACGAACAAAGAAAATGCCTAAGCATATGAAGAAAAAATTGGTATCTACCTCTTCGCGCAAGAAGAAATAAACCATTCATTTCTTTTTGGTTTGGATGCTTTTTGCACGTGCATGGTTATGGTATTGCATGAGTTCATGATTTGATGCATATATGGGATGGAGCATTTGGATACACTTCACTATGATTGATACCTTGGTATAGACTCGATAGGATTTATGCTAGTTCAAAAAATATTTGGTTTGAAAGATTTAACTACTTGAGGTCAAGTTTGGTGTGCAAGTTTTAAAGCGAACTTCGCTATTATATTTCTATCTCTTCTTCTGGGAAGCCTATCAGAGCTCTCTTTGACAGTCACCTCTACCCACCGACACCTCCCATCCTCGTCGGCAGTGCTTACATCCTCTACAACAGTGAGGAGTATGCATCTACTGACTATAGTGTGTGTTGGGGAGTGAGAGGTTCGATGGGGATCAGACCAATTAGCTTTCATCATTTAGGTCTTGAATGTTGAATCATCACCATACGCCATATGGAGGTTTCATATAGAATCCAAGACGGGGGCGTAAGTTGGAGGAGACCTTAAGCGAAATGCCAACAACTATACACTCAATATTGCTGGATTGAAACCCCCCCATTTTCATAAATAATTTCCTTACATCAAGATTTACGCAACTCAGCCTCGAGAAAGTTCTCTACTTCTGACTCGAGAATATGCTTCCTCAATAAGATCCTTGGGCAGGGCGGGAATGACTTCGCACTGCGAAGAATATTCAGCCGAGGGGACTTTGGCGCCAGCGCCATCATCCTTGTTTTCCACGTCATCGTCATTTTTTGGTGCCCCTTCCAATTGGCCGCCCGATATACGCAGGAATTCCACCTGCATGGGTGCATTGCCAATTCCAGGCCAGATATCCGATGGTAGGAAGTCGCCCTGTTCGACACGAAAGGCTTCGCGAGCAGCGACGTCTTCTTCGTAAAGATGTTTAAGTTTATCTTGAGTGTGTTGTAGGACTTTCTCCACGCGCTTTCGAACGTGGGATCGTCGAGAAACTTCCAGAATTAGGTTGTCATACGCATTGAGGAACCCCTTGTAGAGAGTGTGGAGGTCGAACAGTTCGGCGAGGCCTGTGTTAATGCGATCATTTTCTTCTTTCCAGACATGGGTGAAGTTGTGTGTTTGAGAAATATACCGAGGGAGGCCGGTTGACGCGAGCGTAGATAGATGCTGGTGGACCTCAAGAGTGGCGTTCGATATGGATATAAGTGCATCGCGTTGCACCATGACTTGTTCAAAGATCGCTTCCATATCATTAATGCGATCCTGAAATTCCACCACGACGTCTTCAGCAACGGGGGTGTCGTTTATAATGACTTGTAGCATGTCTCGATATTCCTTGTCTGAAATAGGATCTTGGGGCGCATCTAGAGTTTCCTCGATTTTGATTACGCCCTCGCCGCTAACATCTGTTGGCATATCTCCGGTAATGGAACGTGCTGCAGCACCGCCACCTTGGGTATGTTTCAGTACTTTCACACAAAGATCAAAATGGTTAGCAAGAGATTCAAGGTTCCTGGCCATTTTGCGGGCATGTTCCTCTAGGGACTGGAGCATGCCCGGCATGGAGGAGACCGGTTGGAGATCAGACTCTGATGCAGATGACGAAGAAGAGGATACCGACGCTCGGGACGAGGCGAGCTTGGTGGCTGAGCGATAACGGTGGAGAGCCTGTCTGATAGACTCGAGTTCGTCATCGAACTCTCGATTGGAGGTATCCAAATCTCCGCGGGCAGAATTTATCCGGTCTATAGAATCCCTCATAGCTGTATTTAATTCCTCCACGCCTCGCTCGTCTACGAAATCATGCAAGCTCTTGGATTCCTCGTCCTTTGGACGAAAGGATGTATGAACACTAGTCTTTCGGAGCAGATCGAGAGTGTTTCGTAGGCGCGCATCAGCAGCATCCAGGTTCTTCAAAGCATCCTCAAATTCCGTTCGGCCTCGTTTGGATATCTCCGCTACTTCGGACCGGACTTGATAAAGCAGCCGCAGCTGATTGTTCAAGCCTCGGCGCAAAAACGTAGTCCTGGAGGAGACCGTGACGCTAGTCTCCAGGGCCGTACGGGCCTCGGTGACAATCTCGTTGGCCCGCCAGACATAGTGATACGAGGAAAGCCCCCGTTTGGCTACAATGAGATAAGAAACAAGAGTCTCCAGATTTGGCAAGGCGTCTTGACCGCCATGTCCGGTCTCACCGTGAGCGACGGAGGCAGAGGATGACTGGGATGACATTCCGACGGAAGGGGCGTGGCACCAGTCAAGCCGTTTCACTGGCGATGTCGAGCAAGTATGAAGAATGGTGTGCGATGGCGAGATGGTTTCAAATGCTTGCCGGGTTGAGGTAGCCGCCGGGGCTCCGGGTTGAAGACTGAGCTCTAATCCAAACAAACCGAGCCTCGGGTCTAGATCGCCCCTAATTTTGGATAGACTGATTAGTTGATGAGTTGAGAAATGTGGTGATGGACCAAGAATGGTGTTCAGGCCTTCCATCCCAGTTGTAGGGATAGCTCTCCACAGCTACTAAGCATGTTTGGTACTTTATGCTGTAGAGTATGCAGTATTCAATGGGCCCGGCCAGAACCCCACTCAAGCCAGAAATGACCTATGCTGCTTGTGAAAGAGTAATCCGCAAACAGCCAGAAAACGGGATAAAGTGAAGAAAGCTTACCTGAAGCTTTGTAGATCACCTCATCGGCCGAGAAGGAAGAGAAGGGAGAGAGTGAGAGATGATGTGCGCGGTGGGTCTGGCAGAAAGAAGAGAAGAAAGTCTCCGAGTGAAAAGAAGAAGGGGGAGCTTGCTGTAAGTAGGGGGGACCTTTGGGGGGAAGTGTAAAAGGCGGTGAAAATAGTGTTGTGACTCCCCCGGTCGATCCTTTCACAATTTCCACAATTTCCCAGAGTGCCGGGATGAACGCTGAATCTACAGGAGGCACGGGGTTATACTAGTCAGTACCAGTCCTAAGGTAGCTAGGAGGGAGTAGCACTAGTGTTATCGGGTCGTCGCTTCCATCTGAACGTCTTCCGTCCAAAGTGACGAAGTGACGGCACGCACTGGGGAAATGGCGCCATCACGTGGGGCGATTTCCTCTTTCTGCCAGTGAAAGGCTCTGATTTCCATTACTTAATGTCTATCAAAGCCTTCACCGCCCGACATTCGCCCCCCAAAGTGATGGTGTGATTGTAGACGACTCCCCCGTATCGCATCTGTCACATCAAGAACCTCGATGTCGCAATCCTCTTTGATCCGCCCTTCCACTCTCTTCCTGCCGCTTTAAATTTATTCTCTTCCCTCTTTTCAATCGGTGTTATTATTCAAACTACTTCCCTCCCAAGGTACTCGTCGTCTTGTCTCTTGATTCATTGATTCCCTATACAACTAGGGTTCCATCTCCGACAATTGACTACCTTGCGGACGCCACCAAACGCATTTGAACCCTCGACGGACCCTTCTTACAACTCTTGATATCACCTTTCATATTTTCTCTTTCACCAAAACGCGATTCTTCTCTCGGCCCTACACATCGGAATACTCGCAGACTTCAACCAACCATCACCAAAGGACGTATCTTCATTCTTGACTCACGGCTGCGCGGCGACACCTTACGCCTGGTCGGCGCAATATCAACTAGACGATAAACGACTACCATGGAACAAAGCGAGCAAGTCTCTCAGCCTCCGAAGGATTTCGTCGAAGCGACAACTCCAGCGGAGACTGGTATTTCGAATGCCGAGGCCAACCGCGCCACCCCTCACGAAGCAAAGGAAACCACTTCAGAAGCTCTCACACAGTTAGCCAAGCAGAATGTTGCGCCTTTCCTAGCGAAATATCATCCACGGCAATATGCACCTCTTCGCTCAGAGGATGGCACTCCTTCCATTCCGCGTGCTGTGAATGCTGGGTACTGTTACCGCCACCAGCCAGATTCAAAATGCAATCGGCAGGCAGATGAAAAGTCGATGCGACAACTGCAGCAGGTAAGTTTGCTCCCCAGTTGTTTGCTATTAACACACTTGCTAATATAGCCAGGAACTGGAGACCCTCCCTCAGGATGATCAACAGGGCATTGCTCATGTTTGGTCACTATTTTCTGCCGCTCCCGCAAAGCAACGCAAACTAATGCTGCAGGGAATTTTGGCACAATGCTGCTTCCCACAACTGTCTTTCATCTCCGCCAGCGTCCGTGAACTCATTCGAATCGACTTCCTGACAGCACTCCCTCCCGAGCTTTCTTTCAAAATTCTGCGTTATCTTGACACCGCTTCTCTCTGCCGCGCTGCTCAGGTATCGCACCGCTGGAAAGCTCTTGCCGATGATGATGTTGTCTGGCACAGGATGTGCGAACAGCACATCCGTCGCAAGTGCAACAAGTGCGGCTGGGGTTTGCCTCTGCTTGACCGGAAGCGTCTCCGTGAATCCAAGCGTGAGATTGAGCTTCGTGCAACAAACTGGGGTAACGAGTCGACAAACCAGCCTTCTAACCCCCCGGGCGATGGGGCTCCGAACGGGACTTGCTCGGTGGTCACATTGCCGAACAACAGCAAGCGCAAGATCGAAGACGAGCACAGTTGCCATCAGATCAAAAGGCACTGCGTATCCCCTGCATATAAACCTGTCGCCGACGATGATTACTACAAGACACGCTATCGCCCATGGAAGGATGTCTATCGTGATCGATTTGAGGTCGGCATGAACTGGAAGCACCGACGTTGTGCGATGAAGGTCTTCCGCGGCCATACCGATAGCGTTATGTGCCTGCAGTTCGAAGACAACATTTTAATGACCGGCTCCTATGACGCGACCATTAAAATCTGGGATATGGAGACCGGTCAAGAACTTCGAACTCTTCGTGGACACACTGCTGGAGTGCGTTGTCTCCAATTCGATGACACCAAATTGATCACCGGCAGTCTCGATCGGAGCATCCGCGTGTGGAACTGGCGCACTGGTGAATGTATTTCCAAGTACAATGGCCATGCCGAAGCTGTCATTGCCTTGCATTTCGATTCCACTCTTCTTGCCTCCGCCTCTGTCGATCGGACTGTCAAGATTTGGAATTTCAAGGACAAATCCACGTTCATCCTCCCTCACCCCGAGGGCGTTAACGCCGTCAAGATCGATACCCCTTCGCGCACTGTCTTGACTGCCTGCGACGATGGTGCTGCACGTCTTTGGGACCTCGACACCAAGACATGCATCCGAGTCTTCAATAACCATATTGGTGCAGTGCAGCAGGTTATCCCCCTGCCGCGCGAAATCGAACTTGAACACCTCGGAGACTGCGAAAATGATCATGTTAGTACCGCTTCCAACAATGGCGATGTTCCTGTGAACATCCTCTCTCCCATCCTAGAGACCAAGTCTCTATATGGCCAGCCTTCCTCCTTCGGTTCTTCCTTCGGCCAAGAGCAAGGTCGCTCAGAGCCACCGCGGTACATTATCACTAGTGGTGTCGATGCAACGATTCGTTTGTGGGAAACCAACACTGGAAGGTGTCTAAGGACATTCTTTGGTCACCTGGAAGGCATCTGGGCCTTATCCGCCGACACCTTGCGCATCGCCTCAGGTGGTATGGATCGCATGGTGAAGATTTGGGACCCTCGTATCCCAACCTGCCAGGACACCTACGAAGGCCACTCTGCAGCCGTTAATTGCATTGGCCTAAGCGACAGTCGATTCATCACTGGAGGTGACGATTACCACGTCCGCATGTACGACTTCCGCGCCTAAATTTTCAAACTACCTCATTACGCCCTCTCTCGATCGCTATTATATTCCTCTGCCTCTCCGCCACCCGGGGCAGCTTGCATTTTTATTTCTGAATTTTTAACGTGGCACATTATGAAACTACTGATGGTCGGATACCCTGGGCGCTTTAAAAACGGTTCGCTGTACAATTTCAAAATCTCGGTGCCTTTCATCGTTGTACAATTGCATTTCAGGCGCTTGAGTTGTTCATTACCTTTATACCTATTATTGTTTATTTCTCACGTTCTCAACCTCGTGTCATTAAATATTCCATCAAATTGATGAAAACATCAACAATTTCTGGCTTTTCTAGTATCTCTCAATGTGTCTCGAGCGACGTTCATCGCGTTGTCAAGTTCAGGAGTACTCCGTAGGCAATTGTTATCCATAAGATGGCATAGCGAAGGTTAGTAATAATATTCCATCGTATTTCAGCTGAAACCCAATTTTGATTGCTCAAGTTCCGGAGTTGTCGCTAAAAATATCCAATCTCTGCTAGTATCTACGCCCGCATTCAACCTGCATCCGCTCAGGGTCCTTTCCAAGGATTCAGGGCCACACTCACACTCACACCTCGAACAGTTCTTGATAAACCCAGCCTCCTTCCCCAACAACAACAAAATGAATGATCAATTTACGTCCTGTACGTGATCAAGCACTGCTTGTGTCTCCCCTTTCAGCCGGGGGCTTGGCTTTCGATGTGGAAATTTGCGTTTAAGCCTCCAACTCGTAGATTTTTGCCCTTTCGGTCCACTTTCTCGTATTTCCATAGCGCTGAGCCGCGAGCTTGGCCCTAAGACCATCTTTTATTCGCTATTTGGTCCAGTAGTACGAGACTTTGACTGGGGTTTTGCTCAAGGATTTATGCGAGGAGGGGGTGATTTAAAAGGAGAGGCTCATGGCCAGGGTCCAGGGCCCGCGCCGTTTGCTTTGCTTGTGCATTTGAGTACTAACTTACTTACCTACTTAGCATTCTGGCAACGGCAACGAGGCAACGAGGCAACGACACGAGTGCCCTACCTAACGGGCATCACATAATGTCGTCTGCCCTTCTTTCACTTCTTTTGGCGGTTTTGAGTGCGGATTTGTCGGTTCAAGAGGAAATTGTGCCACAGACTGTCTTTGCTGCGACGGCTACGGTGGGCCCTGATTTGAGTCCTAAACCGACGGCGTTCAATCTGACAAAGAGGGCTGATCATATCCCTCCTAATATTTGTGGTTGGTTTGAGGGTTCTGGATATGGTTTGTATTCCCTATTGGCAACGTGATTGAATAATATTAGTCTTTGGAATGTTGTACTGATTCTTGTGCGCTCAGATGGGAGATGGACATACAATGATCCCTCGGTGACATGTTTCTGGAACAGCGATGCCAAATTCGTCGGTAATCCGGATCAACCCTGGACAGAATGTGTAAATGAAGCAGACTGGAGTACATGGTCCTGCAGTGGCGTTGATTGTACTTCGAGTGTTGGGCGATGGTATGTTCAAGTTGGCGTGCATCACAACTGACCTTGGATATACTGATTAACATGACTCCTACCTCATGCAGTGTTGGATTGCGACCCTATTGCGTGACATTCGCCTATGGCGACGACTACCGATCTTATGTTTGCTCTGCGGAGGGTGGTGCTCAGTATCATATGGAGCCATTTTGGAGCGGCATGAGCGATCCGATTGCATTTCCCATTTACACTGGATCAAAGGGTATCTCAACTGGAACACAATACCCATCTGGATACTCAAGTTCGACAACGGCGACAGATTCGGACTCGAATTCGAGGTCAAGCTCCAGCACATCCGAAGCGAGCACAGGGTCATCGTCTAATTCCGATTCTTCACGTCATAAGGGCAGTTCGGCTCCGGTTGGGGCTATTGTTGGAGGTGTTATTGGTGGTCTGGCTTTGATCGGTCTGGTGGTAGGAATCATCATATTCTTCCTCATGCGACGAAAAAAGAGAGGAGATTCGCCACAGTCTCAACAAACTGGACCTGGATTCTCGCCTAATTCTCCACCGGATGGTTTCCAATATCAACCTGTAAACTCATCTTTGAGTCCCAGCTTTCCGTCGACGGGTCTGTCTTCACAAAGTCGTCCACAAAGCTTTTCGCCACAGCAGTCACCGCGTTATGAAGTTGAAGCACAATATAATAAGCCTGAGCTGGATGGATCTGGACAATATTCCGGACAGAATTATCCGAATCAACGGGCTGAGCTACCGGGTATGTAGCATTGTGGAAGGGTATATGACGGTCTCGCAGACGGCGAAAGTTGAGCTTAATCCGTGGAGTTGCGGTGGATACCGAGAGCAGAGCGAAGGAAGGGGATATATGATGAAATGTCATGTCGAAATAATCCATTAATAATACCGCTTTATGATTCAAGGCGACCTTCACTTCATATCAGAGTATCCATGCCTATGAGAAGAGACGGTTAGCAAGCGTGAGACCTCGGTCTAAACCACCTCCTCCCCCACCAGGATGGCATTACATCCATCCAGCAATCCATCATGAACCTTCATGATTTACTGGTAACTACTACTAGTAACACTTCAATAGATTCGACATGTTCAGCTGATAGCGTCATGTGATGCTACATTTTACTATAAAGTGGGGTCAATACTATAAAAGTGAGATTTCTAATAATTTGGCTATGCAAGATATCACTTACTAATATTCATTAGGATATCTTGAAGTAGCTGAAAGAATCAAACAACGGCCTGAGAAAACCCTTGCTATCACTGGAGTGATTGAACCGGCTTCGCCCGATGCTTCATTTCCGACCGATCAAGTCCAGGAGCGAAAAGCGGAAATATGTACGGAGCAGCATGCATGGACGCAGAAACCGGAAAAAAGAAAGCAGGCCAGATGTGATGTATGATGCCCCCCAGCTTGGCTAGATCATTCCAAATACATACACCAAGACAAAGAGATACGAGTTAGTGACACACTCCACTCTTTTTCGCAGGTTGAGCAACCTTCACTGCACGTGGTGAGGGTAGCACAGCATATACTTGCTGATGGCTTGGTACATTTCACAATCTTAGACTCAGCGTGGTATCCATATCTCCGGTAAGGCAGCTATGTCACCACATGGTTTCAATCGGGAGTCAAAATAACGTGAAGAGGTATCCACTAGGCAGTGTCTATCCGTACGACTTGAAAGCATGTAGTAATCAATCAACCTGATAACTCAGCTAACCTTCAGCAAGAGTCCGGTTGACTTTGGTTGAGTCATATCAGAGCGTCAAGTTGAGAATCCTTGAATTTCTAATTGATATTACTAGTGAGATTCTATCCCACGTTATCCTATCTTGCGAGTGCAGATCACCCCTAGATGAAACCATCCCATACACTCGGTAAAGCCTTTGCTGACCACTGGAGAACTTCCCCAAGTGGGGGATCGACAATTCATTCAACCGGAGGTCTAGGCAGACGTGTTAGGTACTATGATTCCAAGATTTACAGGTATGGAATGGTTCCGATGTAAGCCCGTTATTGGGGCGGAGCATCGGCATCTAGATCGGGAAATGGATCTATACCCCATGTCCAGAGCTTCACTACCTAGATCTTAGTAGTAGTAATACTACAACCATGGAACAGCAAAGACAACAGAGTACGTGATACGTACTTTGTAGTACCTCACGATCTTCTCATCTAATCGAGATATCCCTGTAATAACCCCCTAATCCCCCTCGCCAAGAGTCGGGTTCCTTCAGCACAACACAGCCACGCAAGGCCAGGCCCATGGCGGACGGGGCTTGGCGCAAAGTCTCCCGCCGAAACCTTAACCTTTTTAACTAAAACGTAGTTAGTCGCCCTTAGCAGTTAACCGACGTCTTGTCACCTCCGCGTCGATCATCCTGACCACCTTTCTTGGCGGACGTCTGGGATTCTCCTCCCGCCCCAGATATATCGCCAACTCCGTCGAATGAGAGTCTGACCCAACATCTGACGAGGCGCATTGCTTGGCATACCTGACGATCTGCACCGGTGCAATGCCGTCAGCCTCCCTGGCTCGACCTCTCAGCTTGCGACGATAAGTCACCCGCCGATTGCGGAAAACTGCCAAGGGTGCCAAGTTCAATATTGCTAGATCCAAGGCAATCTGCACTCATTGGGCCGGAATCAGTACAATGATGCCGTGTATGCAACGCAAGTGCACGTCGGACTTGTCTGCCCGGTCGGGAGACCGACATGACAACCACATGGGCGTAAGCCCAACTGTCGGCCACCGCCGATAAAGGCCAAACGGCGTAGAAAGGTACTGTGTATGCACCTATCTAATTGCTTGAATAGCGGAATACGATCGGCATCGGACAGTTTGCGCTTTGATATGGCTGATTTTTATGTCTTCCTGCGGGTGGCGCCCCCTGCGTCTGTCCGAGACGTGCCAAAGCATTAACATGGCATCAGCATAGATACCAAGGAAGACCGGTGGAGAAATCCCAAGATACCAAGACAGCGACGAAAACTATCCGCTGATGGATCCCTGCCAGGCGTCATCGTTCACCACTTCCCCCTCGCGGACTATCTCCGGAGATCACTTCTAAAAGACGGAACTATCTCGTCCCGGATCTAGTTCATCGTTCAACGATATTTGGTCTTCAAGTTGCACTTGCATTTTGCCATCAGGCACATTGTTCCATATTATAATATATTGTCTCGTTTTTCTTTTTTTTTAGAAACAAAAAATGAATTCTTCTAACCGCTCCTTATCCTCCGCTACCACAGAGGAAGGCAATGAGACGAAGAATATTCCCGGAGATGGTATCCAGCAAAGCAGGACTGCCTCTGTTGACAATGGTACTGATTTGCCTTACACTGGGAGTGCAGCCTCCCCTCCAAACAATGTCTATCAATCAGCCTCTTCCAAGATATCCAACTACTTTCTTGTGGAATTAAACCCCAGGCATGCCGATGTTGTTTTAATTATCTGCGGATTTGTTGGTGGTTTGGTTGATGGCCTGTCATTTAACGCATGGGGAAGTTTCTCAAGTATGCAAACTGGTACGTTATATGATCTCCTTTCTTATACACAAAGCCAGTAGCCATTACTGTAGAAAAGTATCCTGACCCAAAATAGGCAATACCGTGTTCATCGCCTTAGGTGCATCCGGGCAACCAGAATACCCAGCGTATCTATGGGCAAAGTCCCTTATTGCACTGACCGTTTTCCTACTCGGCAACATATTCTTCATACATATTTCCCGCGCGCTCACACCTCTTCGACGCTCAACCCTAATTCTATCCTTCGGACTCCAGACTGCATGCCTCCTCATTGCCGCATCCGTTGTCCAGGCTGGTATCGTCAGTCCCAAGCCAGAAGACCCCCGAGCCCCGATCGAATGGATGCAAATCCTCCCAATCACACTCCTCGCCTTCCAAGCAGCTGGCCAAATCTGCGCCTCCCGTCTTCTCGCCTTTGATGAAATCCCCACCGTCGTTCTTACGACCCTGTTGTGCGATCTACTCGTTGATACAAAGCTATATACACGCCCTTGGTCCGCTAATCCCAAGAGAAACCGAAGGATTGCGGCTTTCCTGGCTCTTTTCCTTGGTGCTATGACTGCTGGCGGTCTCTCCAAAACTACATCCATGGCGAGTAGCTTATGGCTGGCGGTCGGCTTGAAAGGTTCTATTACCTTGTCCTGGTTTGTCTGGAAAGACACATCAGACTCAGTGACCCCGAAGCAAGACAGTCCTGTTTAGTTGGAGATGTGAAAATTTTGGATCTTTCGTTTGGATGACTTTCTAAGTCTCGGTTTCTCATATTGTACTTTTTTGCTGTCTCGATCAAGCGCCTCATGTTTCACGTATCCCATAATGCTTTGTCTTCTGGATTACTAGATTACTACCTTCTTATGTCTGATTAGCAATGAGATATCAGACCATGATGCTTTATTTCATCATGTATGCCCAAAAAGACCTCGCTATACTTCCAAGTATTTTTGATAAAGTCATACCCACCCTGGGGCTAATGTAGCCACCTATTTCTAGAAGCAGAAGCTCGAGATAGAATGATCTGATAATGAAATTAGTAACTTCTCTGCAATCATGAGATTATCAGAGCAATATAGCCCCTCATTAGACTTTTGAAATGAATCGCCAAATCCCTACCGGTCTTTCTTGCAGCCCGGCTCGTAACTAATCTTTTCCGACGCAGGGCTGATACGAAAGTCTTTTAATTCACAGTTTGAAGGTTGCACATTGATATTGATTCTGTATGAATCGTCATGCCCAGATTCGTAAACCAGGTTTTGCGAGTACGCAAGGGGGAGCACGCATGGAAGGGGTGGCTAGCTGTACCCGAAGCCCCCCGAATATTCCTTTTGTCGGATATTTCATTTCACCTCACTATTGAATTAACATAAAGCGACTTAAAAATTGATTGAAAATCACCTGAAAGAATTAAATATCCGATTTCTCCCGAAATCAAGGTTCACGGCGCTTTGCACGAATAGTTAGTAACTGAGGGGAAACATGGGATCGATTGGTGAACGCTACAATGCAAACGCACAACTGACCACGATCTGGGCCCAAGATGGTGGATTTCCGAATGATTACATCTTTTCGACCTTTCTATCCCGATGTCGAGATGCAGGTTCTCGTGTGGCGTTTCATGAACCGGATAATGGGTTGTGCACTAGCTTTGACCAATTCGTGACTGATATTGTTCATCAGCGTCACCACTTGCGAAGAATTCTTCTGCCTCATCTTGATGAAACTTGTATTTTGAAAGAGGGGTTTCCGATATGCATTCTCTCGACTGCGAATTATGAATTTTCAGTGGCAGCTCTAGCGATCTTGGCGCTGGGTGGGTTGATTGTGCCGTTGCGTAAGTTCAGTCATTGATGTGTGTTCTAGTATTGTGGAAGACCTAATAACTAATATTTTGCCCGCTTAGCGACGGATGCAAGCTCTAAATTTGTTTCAGATGTCCTGGTTCAAGCACCTGTGAAAATACTCCTGGTCAGCCAAAGATACTTGCATCAAGCGAAACAAATTCAAAACCATGCAAGCGACGAGTCTGCTCATTCCATTGTGTTGCTTCCCACCGAGACACTTCACGATTGCTCGGGAGATATTTGGGATATTCTTGGCTCTGGAATCAATCCAGAAGCCACGATTCCTGAATCACGTCCCGGAATAACTATGTTTTCATCCGGTTCTACTGGTGCACCCAAGGGTGTCGTCCATAGCCGAGGTTGGTTTCCCAATTTACCCCAGGCTCCAGCCGACGAAGCAGTCTTGGTCCATCGCCCACCGAGCTGGCTTGGAGGATGTTTGTTCCTATTCACGGCAATTATGACTGCGTCTAGGGCAGAAATTGTGGATCCAAAGGCTACCTTGCGTTACACCTGGGAGCGCATAAGAACTGATGGAATCACGTATATCAATTCGGGTTGCGGGTGGTGGGAACAGATGGTGAAATACTTCAAGGCTAACCTACAGAATCATCCACGAAAAGAAGAATATCTTCGTGGTATTCGTGGTGTACGATCCGCATTTATTGGGTCAAGTGTGCCTGTGCCTTCACTTTTGGAATTTCTTTGCGAGAAATTTAAGCTGCGGCTGCAGATGACGTATGGAACGACGGAAATTGGCAAGTTGGTCCTTGGTAGTGCTCCAGATGAAAAGATCCATGGCGATGTAAGTGGATTCAGTGATTAAACGAATTAGTTCATCCACTCACATAAGCTTTAGCGATTTCTTGGCAGAGAGGTTATACCGGATATGCCCGTCAAACTTTCGGAAGGAGAGAAGGGCGAGCTTCTCGTCGGCGGCATGAAAACGTTTCTTGGGTAAGGTCATACGGCTATATGGTAGAAATATTACTTGCTGACAAAAGTTAGTTATCTCAATGGAAAGCCCTCCACAGAAGGTCTGTTTGACAAGGATGGATACTTTCGGACTGGCGATGTTGTTCATAGGGAGAATGATTATTTCGTCTTTGACGGGAGGGTCTCTATTGACTGTGAGTTCTATGGGAATCTGATCTTTGTATAAGTTGACTGACTTTTTTTCTCACATTACAGTTATCAAAAACGCAGGCGAAAAGGTTCCAGTGATTGAACTGGAGCAAGTGATTCGAAACTTCGACTACGTCGCCGAGGCATATGTAGTCCCCGTGAAAGATAATGTTATTGGTACTAGGTTGGGCATCCTTTTGAGATCTAAAGGGGAGAAAATTACATTGGATAGCCTGCGGGATGACCTCTCTTCTCGAGTTGAGCATCATATGCTTCCCAACGCGTTCCGCCTGATGACGATGGATGAGCAGGTGCCGAAGACACCAACTGACAAGGTATCGAAGAGCGAACTCGTGAATTTATTCTTTCCGTACTGTGGGAGCAAACCGTCTCATGATCGCGTTGAACTTTTGGAAATAGAGATTCAATGATCTTACAGCGGCTGTGTTCAATTACGAGGTCTACACCTGCAAACACTAGGCAGTTGAGCCCAGCTGCTCATTGACTCGAAAGTCATTCCTTGAAATAAAAGCCCAATAAAAATCCAGAGGAAAATGAAACACATATTACCAACAAATGAAATAACTGAAACAAATGGAACCATGGTAGTGGTTGCCCATGTTTATTTCCATCTTGAGCATCGGTCGGCGGAAGGTTTAGGGCGACCGTTGGGACGGGTCCAGCCCTAATTAGCTACGGACTCAGCGACGAAACCCAATATGGTAGAATACAGAAAATATAGTGTCTTTCCCAATTCGGAACGGATTGATCGAGGACTGCTCATAGGTACATAGTTATGAAAGGCTCATATTGATGTATAGTCCCAAGCTTAAATATGCCACTGGCAGTAGCTCACTCCTGCATCTTCTTCTCCTCTCAATATTTGTCCTACAGCCACTTTCGAGCCCTGCTTTTTTCAACACTTTCGCTTTTCTTAGTATCTAGTTCATTCGTCTTTGACAACTCACAAGATGTCTACGGACTCACCTTCCGATGACTCAAAAGATTCTTATATGCTTGACCACTCAAATCCCCATCCTGCTAGGATGGGCGAGATTTACATCGACCAGCTGTACCATGTGATGTCCGGTATGTTTCCAACCCAGAGCACATATCAGAGCCAGATAGAGCTAACAAGCAACAGAAATCAGATGGGGCGATGGAGATAATCGTCCTCTGGTAGATATTACCAAGTTGCCCCCGCTAGTTATCACTCGGCCGGAGCGAGTTCGCGTTCCGGAAGTTTGTAAGTGTTTCATTCCATGCAAGTTCTTCCTTATGCTCACAATCTGTAGTGGGAAGATGGAGACGAAAGGCTCTCCGCCCTTTGACCCAACAGATCGACAAGCTGAAAAAGACGAAGCCAGCCGAAGAGCAAGCTCTGCCAACCGAAGAGCAAACCCTGCCAGTCGAAGAGCCAACCAGCTCTGACAGCTCGATGAAGGTAGCCACAGATAGCTCTGGAGAAGGATCGGGCAGTTCAGATAACTCTCGGAAAGGCTCTCTCTCTTCCTTGTCGCTTTCGGTTGGAAAAAAACTGAAGACTGTAGTCAAGCCGTCCCGTCATTGAAGTGCGTTTGGCCGAGAAAGGGATTTGGCATATCAACTCACTGGTTCATTTCCTTTTGGACGAGATTATGCTTATAAATATTTTCTTGCTGGAATTTCTGCAATACAATCCCATTGTATTGCTCGACTGATAGATCTTTGACTTACCTTCTTGGTGAAAAAAAAAAAAAAAAAAAAAAAAAAAAACAATGGAAAACGAAGTGTGTTTAGCTCATTAATTCTGGCCTGGCTTGTCAAAAATTCAAAAGTGAAACTTCATTTAATTAAGAAACCCAGTTTACATTCTACTATTTCAAGCAAATGGCTTTATATTTACTAAATAGTATTTTCTGTTCGGACTCGTATCTAGTCGTTCCTCATATGATCCTAGTGGGATGGATCCCATGTCATCCGCATTCACCAACATTTATTCCCGTTCATAAAATATATGGGATACATTATCCCATATAATGTATAGACGTCAAACATGACGATTGCATTAACAAGCCCATCACTGACTGGCATCTCTTGAATAGCTGCATGTGAATTCACTGCCAAGAACTACACAGGGCTCATTCCAAAGAGTATCGTAGCTTATAGTTGCTGTGCCAGGATACCTGTTGATCAAAAGCTGAGAACTTGCTCCAAAACACTATTTTATATGTTGAACATATAAAATAGTGTTTTGGAGCAAGTTCTCTCAACGTACTATGTTAGGCATACTGCTTCATAGAAAGTTTGGTACTCAAGTGTATTCTGTTCATCAGCATACACAGCTGTGCTAAAAGGCGCTGCCTCTTATCTTTCTCTATTCTAATTAAAAGTTTTAATTTACTTCTCCCTTACTTCATTTCATTGAATATCATCAATCTCTAACTTCCCAGCTGTTTCTTTCACCTGTTTTGAGTGAAATGATAGGGCTTTAATTCTTGCCCACCGCCAAATCCCAAAAAAGAAAAAGAAAACGAGAAAAAAAATTTCCCAATCGGGAGGGATTTTCTGCCAAAAAAATCACCCTACGCCCTCAATTCTTCTTCTCTTCTTCGCTTTCCCTTCCTTTCTTCTTCCCCAACTACATTTCGCTGCAAGATATCTTGGCTGCGGGGAACCATCTCAATCCGTTCATTCTTTTCCCCTTTGGTTGCCCCGAGCTGCCGCCGACGTGCGCAGCTCCTCGCCACGACGTCTCCGATAAAGCGTCGCAAGGTCTCCCCGAGCAGCCCAGGAGAGACACCACGACCTCACGTCCATTCCGATTCTTCGGCGCCCTCTTTGTCCTCGGTGCCAACTAGGCGCGCTCCAAACTCTCATAGCGCGACCTCCTCCTCCCCGGAACCAGCTCGCTACGTGCCCGCTCACCTACAGTCGCACGTCCCAGGCACTCGATCCCACAACGGCGCCCGCTCGCCTACCCCCGCGACCGCCACCGCTGGCCTCACCTTGGCCAGTGAACACTCCGACATGCCAACCAACGGTGACGGCCGATCTCCTTCCCCTGGTGTGAAACGCCCAGCTTCTGCAGTTGTCGACTCCGATCCTGACCCCGAAGGAGGAGTGAGCACTACTACTACTACTATGGATAGTCATGGTGGTAGTGGCGATGGGCGACCTACCATCGATGAGCAGATTGCCCAGGTTCAGGCCACCATGTTACCCCCACCTAGGGATCGTCAAAGAGGTTACCTGGTGTCTATGAACTGGCTCAAGACCATCCTCGCGCGAAGCTCCTCTCCTCCCGAACAAGCCGACAGCGAATCGCAAGACAACGAACTTGGCCCTGTCGACAACTCCGATCTAGTACTCGACGTTGGCCCGGCAAATGACAAGTTCAAGGATGAGAGGGGAGAGCCGTTTACACCTTTGCGCCCGGGACTGAAGCAAGGTGAAGACTTTGAGGTGATTCCTCAGGAAGGCTGGGATAAGATCAAGAACTGGTATGGTCTTGCTGACCAGTCACCGGTAATTGTCCGCTACGCACACAACGTCAACCCGCGCGATGAGGAGGAGAAGATCGAATACGAATTGAATCCTCAAATTTATACTATCTATAAGCTGATTAACCCCACCACCGGTTTCAGTTCCAAGCTTCTGAAGGAAAAGAATCGCCCGCCTGTTAAAATCTTGGCGCACGCCAACAAAAATTTCCAAAAGTGGTTGAAGGAGGCCAAGAAAGAAACTGGAATTGACAAGTCGACCAAGGTTCGCGTGTGGAAGATTGCTGGAAGCATCCCCAGTGCCAGTGCCTCCGCCGTGACGACCCCCGCAGTCTCCCGGACGGTTTCCCCCGCGCCTCCGTCGGGTCTCCTGGCCACCAGCAAACATTTGATTGTGGACCCCAACTCATTCCTCTCCTTGGCGGATGGAACTGAACGTGAGCTTCTCGACGAGCAAATCAAGGATCAAACCGATAATCCTAAGTATAATGGTCATATGAATTTGCGAATGGCGGGCATTGTGGGTACAGATGTTATCATCTTGGAAGAGCAAGCCGGTAAGAACGGCAAATGGGTATCGGAAGTCTTGGAAAAGAAGCTCAAGACAAATGGGCTCAGCGTGGAAAAACCCAAGAAGGAATTGGGTTCACTTGCCGCCAAATCACCCTTGAGCAGTGGTCCGTCTACACCTGCACAGGAGACCAAACCTGAACGTGGTCGTCCTCGAGGACCTCCCATGGGCAAGACAGGTCTGGACAACCTCGGAAACACATGCTACATGAATGCGGCTACACAGTGTCTTCGTAATGTCGAGGAACTGACTTACTACTTCCTGAGTATGTTTCATCCTAACGTGCCTTTGCCATTTTCACCACGCTAATCAATACTCCAAGGCGGCAAACATAAGTCTGAGTTGAACTTCGAAAATCCTCTGGGTTTCCGTGGACAACTTGCCAGCGCCTATGGAGCTCTGCTTGGGCAAATTCACCGACAACCTCCACCTCCATTCGTCGACCCCCGCAAATTCCGCAACGTGATCAAGCGCACCCATCCGTTCATGGATAGCTATGAGCAGCAAGATAGTCAGGAATACTTGATGGCTCTCATGGATGGTGTGGCAGAGGATTTGAACCGGATTGTCAAGAAGCCTGCTGTCGAGAAGCCCGACTCAACTGATGAGATGGTGACCAATCGCGAGGCACTTGAGCAATTCGCTGCCAAGTCCTGGGAGTTATATAAAGTCCGAAACGACTCTGTCATGACGGATTTGTTTGCCGGCATGTACAAGTCGACCTTGCATTGTCCCAATTGCGAGAAAGTCAGCATCAGCTTTGATCCGTTTATTAACCTCACCTTGCCCATTCCCAACAGGCAAGTAATCTTCCGGGAGGTCATTATTCAGAAAATCGGCCAGGCTCCACAGAAAATTCTCGTCGAGATTGACGCGACCCAGTCACTTCTCGGTTTCAAGAAAGAAGTCGCTAAGCGTTCGGGTATCAATCAAAACCGACTGGTTGGCGGAGAGATCTACCAGGGCAGTTTCTATCAGTATCTCAATGAAGGTGGCCGGTCATTCCGTGAGGCTAACCTGAAGGCCGAGGATGATGTGCTTTTTATGGAGGTGGAAGGTACTGTTCAAGATCGCATTGTCATCCCAGTCTTCAACCGGTACCACTCTGGTACCAACAATAACACTGGCAAGCCCCGATACACGCCATTTGCCAACCCTTTCATGATCTCCCTGACCCGTGACGAAACCCGGGACATTGAAGTCATCTACAACAAAGTCCTGAAACAGGTTAATGCTCTAACAACGCGTGACATCTTGAATGAGAAAGAACCCGACACAGAGCCAGCTGAATCAAATGGAGATGACGATCAAACTACTCCGCACCCCTTGGCTGGCAAAATCTCCGAAAGTCTACTCCGCCTTTTCGACGTCAAGGTTCTTGCCGGCCAGGCAGCCGAAGGGTCGCTTCCTCTAGGCCGTAGTCTGGATAACAGCCGTGACTATGTCCCGCTCACCTCCCGTATTCCGACACCATCTCCCCGGAAGGAGTCTCAAGGCGCGTCAGAAGGCTCCACTGATGGCAATAGTGATGCCGACAGCGAGGCCGAGGCCGAAGCGCCCCAAAGGCCTGCGAAGGAAGAACCAATTGTCCGGTCCCTTGTTGAGTCTTCGGAGGGTCTAATTCTCGACTGGAACAGTGACGCGAAAGATGCGCTCTTCGGCGGAAAGGACTTTGACAATGAGGATCTTCGAGGTAAACCGACATACAAGAGACCAGAGCTTCTTAGCGATCCCGAGATCATGAAACGCAAGTCTGAATGGGATACCCGGCGAACGAAGGGTGTCTCGCTTGACGAGTGTCTTGATGAATTCAGCAAGGAGGAGATTCTCGAGGAGCAAGAGTCATGGTTCTGCCCTCGTTGCAAGACTCACACCCGGGCTAAGAAGAAGTTTGATCTTTGGTCTACTCCCGACGTCTTGGTCATCCATCTCAAGCGTTTCTGCTCTATCAACCGTTTCAGGCGTATGAAGCTGGATACCCTCGTCGACTTCCCTCTTGAGGAACTGGATCTCTCCAAGTATATTACCGGCCCAGATGATGGAAAGCCTCTTAAGTATGATCTTATTGGAGTCGATAACCACTCTGGCAGTATGAATGGTGGCCATTACACGGCTTACTGCAAGAACTTTGAGGATGGTCGTTGGTACGATTTCAATGGTAAGTTGAACGGTGCTTTTTTTCCTTTTCTTTTTATTCCCCAGACTGATTAATTCATCCAGACTCGTCTGTCTATGATATCGATAACACGAAATCTCGAGTTGTGTCACCTCGAGCATACCTTCTCTTCTACCGACGTCGATCCCCCGAGCCTCTCGGCGGTCCCGTCATCCGTGAAATCGTGCAGAACTACAAGAACCCACCCGAAAGTGACAATGATTCCAACCACGAGGCCACTGAGGGCCAGCGTCTCGGAGATTCTTCTATGAATGGTATATCTAGAGAAGCCCAATTCTCAAGTTCTTCCGATGAAAGCGAGCCAGAGACAAACCACATGGGCAGCCTGCTCGATCAAGGTCCTTCCTGGTCTTTCGGGGCTATGGATGTCCCTGGTCGGCGATTTGATGATGAAAATAATGAAAAAGCCAATAATGGCGACGATGGCCTATTTGAAGACGACGATAGCAATGTTGCTGTTGGAGATGGGAGCTCGAACAATGGAGATCACA
Source organism: Penicillium sumatraense (assembly GCA_020086695.1). NCBI lineage: Eukaryota > Fungi > Ascomycota > Eurotiomycetes > Eurotiales > Aspergillaceae > Penicillium > Penicillium sumatraense. The sequence goes on along the minus strand of JAGIKU010001370.1, from coordinate 680,050 downwards.
TGGAAGGTCTTCGTTCCGGAGTGAATTCCGATCTCGATATGTCCTTTGAAGATGTTCCTGCTCTGCAGGATGATGGGTCCGGTGATGAATTACCGGTGATGGAACTTCGAGTTGATGAAGATGATACTATGGCAGATGCTTGAGCAATCCAATAGACTGCCCTGCTCCACCCCACACTTTTGGCTCCTTGCCAGTTACAGGTTACATTTCTGGGATGTATGAATGAATAAGTGTTTCATTCATTCGTTCATCCCATCCTACTTTACATGCACATGACAAAAATTCAATTTGGGGGTTTCTGGTGAATATGGCGTTTGGAACGGAAATACAAAAAAAGGGAGGAATTATTTTCTGATCTTACACGATGAAAATAAAAGAAAAAAAGCCTCGCCTCGCGCGGATGTTTGAGAACCACTTTTTTTTTAACCATTTTGGATTATCGTTCATCTCTCCTTATTTCTTCTCCTACTAATTCTTCCCTTTGTTGTCTTTCCTCCGTTCCTGTTCCCCTCTTGTCAGCTGGCACTTGCGGATTCCTCGATATGCGTGATGACTCTGTTTCCTATTCCTCGTTACCACGAGTGTTTGTGTGTCTCTCTTCACCCACTCTTACCCATCGCATGGTCAGGCTTTCCTCTTGTCTCTGATTTCATTTTCGCATCGTCGGTCACCGCGGAGATTCCGCATTGCATAGGAAGAGAATCGAGATTTGCATAGATTGGCGAGAGTCGTTAGAATTATACTACCTCTACTTGCCCGAGTACCGATGTGCATCGTTTTATAGTCGAGTATTTATTTACATGATATATCCTATATCCCAACTATATCCTAACTATATTGGATAAACTACGAGTCGTAGTTGACAGTATTGTCGCCTCAACAACAGTTACCTTCCTTGAATACTATTCACTAGTAGTTACTAGCCATTGCTAACTATTGTTAACTACCTTAGTTAAGGGAACTATGTCTTGTTTACACTTCCTTCCCTACACTCTTCACTCGTTCCTCCCTCCTCCCCATCCTCTTTCCTTCATTCATCTCTTCTTCTCTCACCTTCTCACCTCTCTTTGCGTCTTTACTTCTTCAATTCTTCACTTCCTCACTTCCTCATCTCACTCCCTCCGCCCTTTAATCCTATTTCCGATCTCATCTGAAAGGCTCATTTAAATCCGCTGAAAGTTCCAACTTCTCCGACGGCTTTTCTACAAATTTCCCTGGGATTTAACAGAATCCATGTACGCCGGTTTTGAAATTGATCCAGGTATCTTCGAAGAATCTTCCCCTTCTAGCCCACCGTCTTCTTCGACGTCTTCATTGGCCTCTCTCGATTCAACCGATCCTCTCGGTCTCCTCACTGACGAATACGTGGATGAGCCCACTAGTTACCCACCACTGGTGGGATCTCATGCCATCATGTCCCGGCCTCAGCCTAGATCGTCTCGCCCCTCACCCTACAGCCAAAGTCCACCGGCAAGATCCACCGACAACGAAAGCCGTGACCTTGGTTTCGTTGAAGACTGGATTTTGAGTGACAGACCTCGATCTTCTCAAGCGGATCGATCTCGTTCCCGAGCTGGGTCCTCTCGTCTTCCAGCGACCCAAGGTAATAATCGCACCAACCGTCCCTCTGCAAGTCGCAGTTCGAACCGCGGCTTGACTATCGATCTTTCTGGACTCCGGGGACCACTTCGCGCTGAGGACTTGGCATCTCAAGCTTGCACGTCAGATAGTACAACATATCAAAATGGACACTCGCATCTTTTGGGCAATCGTTCTCGACGTCAGAATCAAGAGATCGATACGAGGCAAGCAGCTGCGGTGCTAGACCCGGGAAGAAATACACAGAGGAGCTCGTCAAGGATGACGCAGAGCAGCTCAAATGGGACCACTTCAACTTCAACACGCACTTCTTCTTCCCAAAATGTGGACAATATCAACTATGGCTATGGATATACAACTGATGCTGCGTTGCGACGAACTGGTGAAAACACTGCGTACCCATTTTGCGAGCGAGAAACCTTTTTCGAGATCGGTATGTACGAGATTGAAGCTTCAGGCTCAAATTCAGCATTCGAACACGCGGCTTCGGTTCCGGCCACTCGTCCAGATGTTCACAACTCCTTGAGCCCGTTTAATGGAGTTGATGCGGACTTTACTGATTACCAGGATGCAGAGTTGACTAGACAGAATGAGCAACGTGCCATTGTGGCTAGTCCCTGTTCTTCGCAAGGGTCCTGGGTTGATGTGGATCGTCCTGAATACGATCCATTTATGGAGTTCCAGTGAGTATTCAATTCTCAGCTGAGGTCCTGACCTGAGAAGACTGTGCCAACAAGTACCAAGCTAGCATTTCACCATTGCCCCAGGATTCTACAACTGAGCCCCTCTGACTTTTACCATCTTGCATTTTCATCTGCAGCTAGTGCAAAGGCAAGTGGAACCACCACGGGGACCTGGAACTTGAGATCAGCGCGAAATCCCGAAATCCCGAAATCCCGGCGCCATTTTAACTATCCCCACTTGACTTCTGTAACCTGATGAGTCCCTCAATTCAATGCCAATTATTCCATGAGCAACTTCGGTGATTTCTGCTGAAAGCTAAACAAAGTTACGTTTCTAATCTCTTCATGAATAGTCTGCATTTCTTAGTTCCTTCGGAAATTCGAGTTAGATCACCCTCATCGGTCCCCATCTTATCTGATCAAGCTGATAAATAAACCTCAACGCCCATTCGAACGTCCCATCGCATTTTCATCATTCTACTGCTTCAAGGGATAAATTGTATTCCATACACTCTCTATGCTTTTAAAAGAATCATTTTATCCATCAAAAAGCGAGAATATTACCAAAAAGGTCCAATAAATGAGAACTCGCAATGCAAGTTGATGTCAATCATTTCCCAATTCGACATTCCGTCAACGCTCCTGGAGAATTCCGGGCGCTTCGGTGGCCATTGTCAAGCCAAGAGCAAGATGCCGATCGTGTGAAACCAGGAGCCCCATAGCTTTGGCTGATTTGATTTAATTTAAATATCAGCATTATTCCCAAGTGAAATATTTCTCACCATTGGTATTGAATTTATTGATCAACGTTGTTGCGTCCGAAGTATAACAAACTCACTTTTCTTGAAATCATTCAACTCATCGACAACAATGTCTTCAGAGGCAAAGGTCGCATTCGTCACTGGTGTAAATGGGATCAGTGGAAATGCACTAGTCGAGCACTTGATTCGCACCCCGAAGACTGAATGGTAGGGACATCGATGTCCTATTCATCCCACTAAAGCAAATCCAGTAAGCACTGGCAGTACTGACATGATATTTTAGGTCAAAAATTGTCATTTCATCCCGAAGCCCACTGAAGTATCATTGGCAAGATCCGCGCGTTCACTTTGTGGCTGTCGACTTTTTGGCCGATCTTGAGACAATCACCGCTCAATTGACTCCAGTCTGTTCCGATGTCACCCACGCTTTCTTCACATCCTATGTGCACTCGGATGATTTTTCCGTCCTACGGAATGCCAATGTTCCTCTATTCAAGAACTTCCTTTCAGCTATTGATGGGGTGGCGAGGGATACTCTTCAGGGGGTCTGTCTTCAGACCGGTGGCAAGGTACGTAGATTCCTTTTCCGATGTCTAATTGAAAGCAAATACTAACCTATCTAGCATTACGGTGTTCACCTTGGCCCCGTGAAGCAACCTTGCGACGAACGTCATCCTCGCTATGAAGATAATGGTGAAAATTTCTACTACCCACAGGAAGATTTCCTGTTCGAATTGCAGGCCAAGAGAACATGGACGTACAACATCATCCGTCCAAACGGCATCATCGGTTTCACACCCGGCAGTATGTTCAACTGCGGCCACTCCAATGCGATCATTCGAGTCTGTTTACTGACGCCATACAGGTAATGGCATGTCGCAAGCTCTTACATTGGCATTGTACTTCCTGATCTGTCGTGAAACAGGCGAGTTTCCCAGATTCCCGGGCAACAAGTACTTTTACAACTGCGTGGATGACAGTTCCTACGCCCCGAGCATCGCCGATTTATCTGTCTGGGCAATCACCAACCCCAAGGCATCCAATCAAGCCTTCAACCATGCTAACGGTGACACATTTGTTTGGCGGTATCATTTCCCCCGAATCGGGAATTACTTTGATCTCGAGGTTCGTTTGGGAATAATTACAATCATGCCTCCCATCATGCTAATGTGACGATGTCCAGGTCCCCGAAACCACAGAATTCACAGCCTCCGGAGAAACAGACCATCTAGAAAACCAATTCACAATGGCAAGCTGGGCGAAAGATAAACGACCAGTATGGGAAGCCATCTGCAAGAAATACGGCGGAGACCCAAATGCTTTTGATTGGGGTACATGGGATTTCTTCGATTGGAGTATTGGGAAGTCTTGGCCTACTTTGAGCTCAATTACGAAGGCGCGAAAGATGGGGTGGAATAGATATGATGATACTTTTGATACTTGGATGGAGACTTATCGGGCTTTTGAAAATGCTGGGGTTCTTCCGTTGAACAGCAGATTGCGCCGCGCCTAGGACTGCGGTGAAGCTTGACGGATCATTGATTAAGTCTAAGTGCTGCCGGGAACTTCTGGGTGCGCAAACAGGCGATTCAGGAGTTTATAGCTAAAGTTCTAGAGTTATTAGATTTACACGAAGCCACCTATCTTCTGGTTTCATTGATCGTATCAGAATTAGTTGAGAGTATCCAAGCGCCCAAAATAGCAGGTTCACGCATACAAAAAGGCCCACTTGAGGTGGGTTATCGTGCCCAGAATTTCGCACATGGAATAGTTGACATTTTGTATTATGATTGCATTTTGTACCCGCCTTCTCAATTCTGAGTTCCGAAAAGAGAGTGCAGCAAATCATCACCCACTGTCGTGGAATATTCTGACGGGAGACGATTTGGGTGTGTCGCATCAAACTGCGCAGCTGTCGAAAATGGCATATTGCCAGCCTGATTGAATCCATCTCCCACGAAATCATTGGAATGTCTCAATTCTTCATTCATCGAATTGGGCCTATCTCGATGCTCCGACAGCCGCGGATCTAAGAACCCCGGAAGAAATGGCCAACCACTATTCGTCTCACACTCTTGCCTCAGACCCGCTTCAAAGTCGAAGTCAGTCAGGGCTAATTGTTCCAAGGTTGACGAGGATGATAATGGAGTGTCTAATGAGATGGGAATATTCGGCTGGGCTTCGAATAATTGACGGTGTTCCTGATTCTGTTCCTGCGTGTTGCTATTTTGCTCACACGAGGCCGCTTGCAGATCGGAAAATGAAGAGTTATGAACATTATAACGAGATAAGTGTTGTCCCAAATCAACCTCGGGAGGTCTGATTATATCGAGATTTTGCATGTATTTTCGCTGTTGAACAGACGATCTGGGAGTTCCTGAGGTGGTGTCGTCTGATCTGGGCATTGTTTGATCCCCCAATGTCAATGTAGCCACCTGGCCAATCTTTGTAACAGCTCGAATTATTCGGCCCGAGACCCAAGTTTGAGTGCAGAATTTCCTCAGCATACGAGCCGCTTGAGAAACAAATGATAAATCGATCGGTGTAAATGGTGGTTGCTTGATTATCAAAACCAGAGCGATAGTCGTCGCCGTCGCCACATAATTGATGAAAGGGAATGTGTGCTTTGGATACTTGTCGGGGATGTGATTGAAATCGAGGATTATGGTACGGCAAAGTTGCATGCACCTCATTGCGTCTGCATTTGCTTCGCCCGGGGACAACCATGGCATACTTATGGAGGACTTTCGGATCAGCAACTTCAAAAAATTCCATCGCTATCCAGGTGGAGCAATAGTAAGCCAAGTGAACTTGTGTCCGATTGATTTTTGCTCCTGACTTACAATACGCATAAGCATTTTCTGTTTGATTTGCCACCATTCCATTCCGGCAAACTGTACATGGAATGGCTCCTTAGAGCCAGACCATACTCGAGAAGGTTCCTTCTGCACTGCATTTGAGACAAGAAATTCGAGATATTCTGTTGTGAGTGCGTTGGAACTGGAATCTTGGTTTGATGCACTATAATGAGCTTCCCACACTTTTCCAACCACCCGCGAAAAATCAACCATCGCGGCAATGTGAGATAGAGGTGTGGTAGACCTTTGGCGAATATCGGCTGCAATTGGGCCTCTGAGCTCTTTGTATGTCTGATGCGTATTTTGGTGAGCTGTAAGCCAGCTTTCGCTAACTTCCAAAGACAAAGGTACATCCGTATTCACATCTTGGATTAGGAAGGGACGTCCTGTATCCAGCGCCAACCGTCGATCGAGGATGTATGTGCACCACCATACGCGACGGAACATTTCTGCCTCGAAAATGGGCATTTCATCTGTGACTCGCTTTCGGTGGAGACCCATTTGATGAGAATGGGATATTATTATAGCCAATAGTTTCTCTGTCTTGTTATTGGCATCTATTCTGAAAAGGTAGATGACCTGCACAAGGTTAAGTCAAAATCGGACATTCAAACGGGGAAAGACAAGCGTACGGCCAATATCATTGCTTGAAGTCCATCAAGAGATATTGAAAAGTCGTCGAAAACATCTAACGGGTTACCCAAGATGTCCATGCCAGCTTGGAAAAGACTCCACCCAGCGGAGTGACGGCCATCTTCTGTTTCTGTCCGTGAAGATTCGCTGCATTGGCCCGTTGCGAGACAGAAAAGGACCTGCGAAATTTTGATTCGTTGATTTTTCCCTTCACTTATGACTGATGATGGTACAAGCAGTCTATCGCACAATTCTTCGTAAGTGCTTCGGAGAATTGGTAGATGCAGGAAAGGGTATAGCACATGAACCTCACTCAAGAACGTGTTGAGTAGAACGTTCCACTTGTCACGATCAGGTATGATCCCATGGGCGTCAAGTGCAACTTGAATAGAATCAATATCTTTCTCAGCCCGGCACTGACCCCGGGTCGGAGTTAATAGTTGATTCAGGGGAGGCGTTGCAGTCAAAGGACTTGCCATTCCAAGTTCCTGTAAGTGGCCCTCCATCTCATGAAGAAGGTGCGCGATAGATGGCTCTCCGTTAAAACCCTCTGCCATTGGCGCGGATTCGCTTCGATTTGCGTCGTGAGAGTCAACTATCGGTTGGTTGAAGTTGGGTAAACTTGCTCTGTCGAGCGCAATGTCACCCTCGCGGTGGAGATCAGACGTCTCTGGGTCATTTCCAACAATTCGAACTAACTGTCGATGAATTTTGCTGAGAGCAACTGCTATTTGATCTCTGGACTGAGCCCTGGCAACCTGTGCTGGGTTTAGCATTTGAGCTATCGTTGGGCAGGTATTTTTTTGGCGTACCCGCGAAGCCTCCGGGCTGTGACGATTCTCAGAATTGAGGACCACGCACTCAAGTCGTTTGTCAATACATGCGCTGCATGGATAGCCCCCTTCACACTGTGAGCCGAGACGGTTTGGGCTAATTAGTGACTGGCCTCTCGGTATTTGCATCACTTGCAGCATATAAAGGAATCAAGAGAGAGGTAAAAGCAGCTACCTTGGTTTTCCTTCTCTGGCATTGCGAGCTATGAAAGCGAATTTTAGTCAGTGGATGACCGTAAATCTCATTTGATCCCCCTTACCATGCCTTCGCAACATATCTGCCACGTTTCGGACGTTTTCTTGGCAAGTCCTCATCAGAGGGTCTATCATTTCTTTGACGACGCATCGGGTGCCGTTTATTCTTATCGCCTGGCTGGTCTGATCCTGATGATAAGCCAGCCCACCACTCTTTGTTCATATGCGCGGCGTTTTTTGTCGTCGATGTTCTCCACCATGACCTTCACAAGCCATAAAATTCGTCTTGTGAAAAAGCAGGGTGTCTATGTCTCAACGCAAGCTGAGGCTGAAACCTGATACAGTCGAAAATCAAAGAGACAGAACACTGTTTCGGTGATATGTTCGTCCGAATAGTATGTTGATCAAACAACCAATCACTCACAGCTTGTGGAGTGGACACACTCGGCACCACGCCCCTGCAGATCTTCAGAGCTCCGCCAAATTCCGGCGCCCCCTCGCTGTTCCGCGCTGTGTGAACCGGTCTAAATCAGCGATTGTGACCCCGCTAAAGGAATTTAGTTGTTCGATGAATCCCGAGATAGGGTGTTTCCCCCTATATAGCATCGATTTTTGAACTAGTGGACAGGGCAGGATTTTGAGAGCATTGGACATAGTCGAAATTTCCATCTGCAGCTACACTCTCAGATCTCCAACTCAACACGTACCATTTTTCGTGGTATCAGCAATCATGGATATCCAGAAGATCGTACGTAGCTGCGCATGTCTTTTCTGTAGGCGAGAGGGTGTAGTTAACGGTCGATCGATCATTTCGATACTAATTGACTTTGATAACAAGCATTTGATTGGTCACGATTCGTCCCGGCCGAAACCCATGGGCTCCCAAACCTTCAGTAATCCATATAATGGGTATTGAGTTCTTACTAAGGCCCATGGGAACCATTTTGCACAGATCTGGTCCATATTGTGTCTCGGCAGCATTCATTTTCCAGTATCTCCTATTCCAAGTCACCAGAATATCAACAAAGGACAACACGAGCCACGAAGAAAAACATGGCAGTGCGTAATTCGTCAATGCTATTGGCTAATGCACGGTTCAGCCTTCACCCAGTATCATATTCGCGCCGACCCCCGCCTCCTTGGGGGCCAAACTGAACATCTCCAACTCGGCAAACACCTGCATCCTTCACTTTTGGTCCCTCATTTCTACCACGTGTTAACATGACCGAAGGAAAGAAACGACATCGTTTTCTGCACGTATTTTCATCAACCGGAAAATCAAAACCAGGCAAAGGAAGTAGTGGTGCGTCTGTCAACAGTGACCGCAGTGACCAAGACACCTCAGATAGTGCGAATGATTTGATCAACAACCCAGTGCCGAAGGTAATTTCCTCCGCCGATCTAAAGCAATATGCATCGGGTGACAAAGATGAAGATTTGCATGCGCTGATCGCTGCAATCGATATTTCCCCAGATCAATACTGGGATCACGCCTACGACAGACTCAAGTCCCGTGAACCAAAATTGATCGATCACTACGAAAGGATACTATCATTGCGTCTCGCCAAGTCCCAGGTCGATAATAGCCATTCTCCCGAGAGTGACGAATTCGACGCTCGAAATACCATTGCTCAAAACAAAGATCAAAGAGAACCACAAATGAAACATCTTTTGGACGACACCCTCCAGAAAATAGAGAATCATTCCAACGCCAAAGGAAACCTCAACGTTGCTATCAACGTAGTTCTGTCATCGAAATCAGCCGTCGGCACTGCCCTCAATTCCATAATTCCCGCTGCCTTAGCTTGGACTGGTGTATGCTTGGCTCTTGAGGTATGTTCTGTGACCTTTCAGCATATTGCGATATTCAGTCAGCTCATAATCTTCATAGCTCGCTTTAAACCCCCAAAATGAAGCGAAATCCAACGAAGATGGGTTGAACTTTGTCATTTGCAGAATGAAATGGTACTCGCAGCTTGCACTACACGTACATCAGCACAACCCAAAAAGCGACGAGCAGTTCACAAGCCTACGAGGCGTTCTAGCCGAGGAAATTCTAAGTTTCTATCAAAGGCTCTTGGAGTACATGATAAAAAGTATTTGTGTGAGGGATCGTTCTCGTCTGAAACGCATTTCCAGAGATCTCATAAAGTTGGATGACTGGGCGGGAGCTCTCAAAGAGATCAAGGAAACAGAGACTTTAATAACGGCAAATTTGGACAGCTTCAGCGGCATCAATCAGAGTTCATATTTGGAAGAGCTTGTTGGAATACAGCGCTCTTCCAAAGAGAACGAAATCGTACAGGCTTGTCTTGTCAGGGACATGGAGGCCGAGACGCAAACGCTCGAGAAAGAGAAGGACAAACTACTTCTTGAATCTTATCAGTGGGTGCTTAATACCAAGGAGTATAGGGAAATTATCGATCGGAATTCATCAAGTACCCGGGGTGTACTCTGGGTCAAGGGAGATTCGGGAAAGGGGAAGACCATGCTCCTAATGGGCATTGTGAGAGACCTTGCGAGCCAATTGAAGACTCAATTCGACAGCCCAGTTCTGTCTTACTTTTTTTGTCGTGGGACTGACAATGAGATCAACACGGCGCTATCAGTTCTGAGAAGCCTGATTTGGATGTTGTTAAGTCAAAAGCGGTTCCTTATAAAATACCTCGAGAAAGACTTTTCGGATGCTGGCCGAAGGATATTTGACGGACCTTCTGCTTTCTTCAAGTTGAAAGAGATCTTTTCTACCATGCTGCAAGACAAGAACCTTGGGAAGGTTTATCTGGTGGTTGATGCGCTCGATGAATGCAAGACTGATGTTTCACTATTGCTCGATTTTGTTGCAGAGACATTAGCCAATTCGAAAGTAAAGTGGATACTTTCGAGCCGAAACAGACCGCATATCCAGGAAAAGCTAGGCAAGCTTACCACTGACTATAGATTGTCCCTAGAAGTGAATTCGGAATCGGTGTCCCAGGCTGTTGACGCGTATATCGACCGAAAGATGGCCACATTGGAAGATCTGCACATGGAAAAACTCGAGCAGTCACATAAATCTGACGCCCAGAAAGAAGAGGCGCGAGAAATATTACGACAGGCAAAGTCTGAGCTCCATGACAAAGCCAATGGAACTTTTCTTTGGGTTGCTTTGGTGGTGAAACAACTCCAACATTGTGACACAAATGAGGTCTTGTCAACCGTGCAACAGATGCCAAAAGAGCTATTTGGTATATATACTACGATGCTTCGGGCTATGCAGAGCGATCCGTCTTACGATGCTCGAAAATATCAAACGCTGTTCTTGATAATGGCCACTGCATTTCGACCCCTTCAACTATCAGAACTGGAGGCGCTTGCTGGGTTTCACCACTTGTCTGATTCTCGACGGCTTGTCAGTAGGTGTGGCCTCTTTGTCTTTAAAGAAGACGAAGCCTCTATTTCGTTTGTTCATCAATCGGCCAAGGATTATCTGGTTCAAGACTTTTCCACTCCGAGTTCATATGACGAGAAGAAAAGCGCATCCGATATCCTATCGACCTTCTTCCCAGATGGCCATTTGAAAGGACATGGCCTCATTGCCTCACGCTCAATAACTCATATGGACATGCTGAAAAGAGATATTTATGGTTTAAATGACCCGGGCGCTTATATCAACGAAATCGGAGCGCCTAGCCCAGATCCCCTTTCTTCTCTCCAATATTCATGTACATTCTGGGTCGAGCATCTAGAGAGCATGGTGGCTAATTATGAGCAGTTTTGTCCTTTTAAAGATGGAACAGTCATTTCATTCCTAAAAGAACATTTCCTTCATTGGCTTGAGGCCTTGAGTCTTATGCGGAAATTCCCGATCGCGCGAGTTTCAATTGATAAACTGGTCAAGCTTGCATCGGTGAGAGATGCCCCAGCTTATCGATCTCATGTCCTCGAAAAACTAATATTTGTTTAGCGTAGGCTCCCAGCGGCAGATTCGCAGTCCTTCCCACGTCGCTTTATGCGGCTCGGGGTAACATTGACATCGCCTAGGCTCGAAATTCTTCCACTACTGCAGCAATTCCATCGACTCATTCTGTCAAACAGGAAAATCATCGAAGAGTACCCATTACAGTCTTACTCTGCCGCGCTCATATTTACTCCTGTGCAGTCCCTCGCCCGTGATCTCTTTAGGCAACATGAGCCACTCTGGGTGAATAGTCCCACAGTCATCGAAGATCACTGGGATGCATGTGTTTACACTTTCGAGGTATCTTGTAAAGATTGGAAAGGCCTAGGATCTAATGGTACGCATATCGCACAGGGCGATGACCATGGATCACTCCGAATCTTTGATACTGAGAGTGGGGATGAGATCAGGAAATTGGTACAACCGGCTGCTGGTTTCCGTTACTTCAGATGTATTGTCTTTCTTCCAAATGGGCTGATAGCCTCTGCGGCTTGTTTATCTACATATGAACATGATCCTGGCGACTATGTCATACAAATGTGGGATTCCAACACTGGAACTTGCATTTTTACTTCTGAGGTTAAAGTCGGAGAGGTCAGTGCAATTACTTTTCTTGATGAGACCACCGTGGTATATTCTCCCGAGAATCTACCATCCAGAGGTCTGGATCAAGAATTTGCCATTCACATATTGAATTGCGGAGATGGGAGCTTTAGAACCCTGGAGGGGCATTCTGAGAAAATCACCTGCCTGGAATTGTGCTCGGATGGATTGATTTTCTCCGGATCAATGGACAAAACCATCAAATGCTGGGACTCTAAAAGCTCTTCGAATAGCCGTGTAATGACTTTTCAATATTTCGATCCAGTTATCTCTATGGCGTTATCCCCCGATGGTGAGACTGTTGCAGCTGGGCTCCGAAATGGCAATATCGCAATACGAAGAAGTAAGACTGCCAATCCCGTGAACACTGTCTTTGGACATCATGGCAAGGTAGTATCAATGGTGTTCCTCTCCGACGGAACTCTTGTATCAGGGGGTTCAGATGGTAAAATCAAATTTTGGGGACCTGATTACGAGAAATGCCGAAAGACGTTCGAATCCCTGGATACAAGGATCACCTCGATTGCGGTCTCTCATGGCGATCAAATTGTTTCCTCATTTTCGAGCGGGACAGTGAAAATTTGGGATCCAAATGGAACAACTGAGAGATTGTTGGAATCCCACCATCTCGGAATCGAAGATGTAGCCACTTCTCCCTGTGGCAACACGGTCTCGATTTCGAAAGATTCCATCAATGTTTGGAACTGGGATGGAATATGCCTCAGAACATTGAAGCTTCATTATTCGTGGGGTCTTTCCTGTGTTGCGCTCTCGAAGGACGGTTTCATTGCCGCTGGATCGGATCAGGATGGGTCCATTCGAGTTTGGAACCCGCATGATGATACACTGCATTCACGAATGGATCAAAGAGCTTCGGTCCGGTATCTTGCTTTTTTTGATGATGGGAGACTACTGACTTATTCAAGTGCGCTTTCTCCCCTTTTCAAAATTTGGGGTTCAAATGGCTCGGAACTCAGCACTATCACAATTAAGTCGAAACCGATTGTATGGCACATGCATTACATGGAGATCTCTTCTAAAGGAAATTTTGCCGCTGTTGTTTCTACTGGCAACCGCCATCTATGGCGAGAAAACAATGAACTGATGGTTTGGAACCAGGATGGCGTTTTACTTGTGAAAACTAGTCTTCCTCTCGTGGACGTTGAGAACCAACAAGACTGCTCTATCTCTTTCTCGTCGGGCGGAGATTACATTTTCGTATACTCTTGTCTTGAGAATCGCAGCGTACTGTTCCAAGAGGGAATCTGGGATCTGAACGAAAACAAATGGCTCCAACTTTGCGATGCACAAGTCAACCGAAATCTCGCAGCCCAGTCTACTCCTCTACATAACCACTATTCCATCTCTCACAATTGGGTTACATGGAAAGGAAAGAGGTTGCTACAGCTACCCCCGGAATATCTATCAAGCGATATCCCGCCCTCCAGAGCTTTTCGTCTTACTCCTGGCGGATTTCTAATTTTTGGATCGACACGTCGACCTTTGGCATTCCGACTCTCGTCAGACAAAACTCCATTCTCGCAACACCCAGATCTATCGCTACCTATTCAGACTGAAACTGGGGCAAACAATGGCCGAAACTTCTTCTACGTCTCTCTTAAGCTCGGTAGTTTTTTGGTGTCGCGATCGGGCGAAATCTCAGCGTTGGTCTTTCTTTTTGTTATATCCTTCATGATGTTTTGGTGATTTCCCTATTTTTCATGAAAACGTGATACCACGAGAGAGCAGCATCAATTGTTCAGGATATTTTTTTCCCTCATCACACTTCAGTGTCTAGGTAGCTCGCGAGTGTTACTACTACTTCAAATAGCAAGTAGTTACTACTTGCTGTTTGAAAACTACTAGTTTTACTAGGTAGTAGTTTGCTATATTATTCAGTTTGCCATGCTGAGACTGTTTACAAGTGAAAAAATGACATATTCCTAGCAGATCAAGCTTGGAAAGGAAATTTAATGAGCCTTCAATGTTAAGTTAACAAAAAAATATTTTTTCTTGTTAAGGCTGAGTTCTTGAAGAATTGAAGTATGACAAGGCAAAAAGTGCCCATTCGATTTCTATGTATGGCAACGAATTCCCCCACTCTATATATGGCAGTACCATATGTACATCCCTCTATACCTGATAACGCCGCCAGAGAAATAAACAATAACCGGGTAAAAGAGACGTATTAGACCCAATAAAAGAAGCGAGAGAGAGGGTAAAAAAAAAAAAGAAAATATTGACGCCCCCAAATGCAACGAACGGTTCCTTGAAATCAAGTTGGAGCTGTCGGTGAGACGAAAATTAAATCACCACTTGCGAACTTGATTAGGGCGTTGTTCTATAGTTTTGAAAGAAAAGGAGAAATTGGCGGATGGAGAGAGGAATTTCAATCGATTGCACAGTCAATGGGCGGGGATTGAAACAGTTCGGATAAAATGAGTGTTGGATGTGAGTGATTCGAAAATTAGATCGGAGTTTTGAACGGATTTTTGAAGTGTGGGTGTGGGTGTGGGTTGTTGATGATGATCGCGAAATGAGTGACGCGATTTAAAATTAATTATGCTTCAGCAATGGGCCATCCGTTGACGTACTTCAGTGGATTAAATCCAAGGAAGGCATCCTGGAGAGGGGAGAGTGTTAGCTGTAGTTCATATATCTTCATGACGTTACCCGAAGGGGGAATGAAGGAGGATCGGCAAGGGTGTGGCGGTTCATCTTCGATCCACAAGCCTGCCGTTATGGGGTACATTGTACTTACTGCGAATGCGACTCCGACTGTTTTGTTTTCTGGGGTGGAGTTAGCTTGAAGCTTCTTTTATGATGATTGACGTGCTTGAGATAGTGGGGTGAACTCACGATAGTGATAGTAGAGTACGTCGGTCTCGCCGACGCGGATCACTCCTTGTCCGCCGGGGGCATAGGTTTCACCATTGGACCCATAGACGATAGAACCACCGCCGTCGACTAGGTCTTTGCCGTCCTTGTCGATGAAGGGGCCTCGAACGTTCTTGGAACGACCGACACGGATGCTGTATCTGGAGGGTTGTAAGTAAAGAGTTTGTATAGTGTGGATGATATAGATCGTAGGACTCACTCTGAGCCAGCTGGTGGCAGATTGTCCTTGTCTAGATTGCAGCATCGTCCATGACTGAACCACAGATAGTAGAAACCATCATGGTACGACATGAAGGCACCTTCGATAGCATGAGGTCCAGTGGGGTCACCGCAGATGGTGTTGGCTTTGCGGTTCGGTGTGCTGATGGCATTTGGTTCATATGCCAGATGACGGGCATCAGGTTCAGTGGTGCTCATAGGAGAAATCAAATCCTTGGCAAGTGGAACCTGATAGATTCCCTTCCAGTAGCTACCGAAAGTAAGATAGGCGTCTCCATCGGGAGTCACCATAGTGGCGGGGTCGATAGCATTGGAGTCTGTGTAAGGTCCGATATCAGATCCATTGCCTGTTCCTGTCTGCACCACGACGCCATGGTCGTGCCAATTGCCCGGGTCGGGTGAGCTGGAGGTTGCAACTCCAACAGCACTATCACGGCAACCAGCCCTGCTGACACTGTAGTAGCAGTAGTATATTCCATCTACAGCAATAACAGTCGGCGCCCAAGGAACAGCACGATCTCCTTTGGCAATCACACTATTGCCGTCCAGTACGCTACCAACGTGCTTCCATGGACCGGCCATGCTTGGAGCAGTATGAATGAAGATATGCTCGCCGACATTGTATAAGTAGAAGGTGTCACCCACACGGAGAATTGTCGGATCATGGGTATGCTGATTAGTTTGGCGTGGCGGGGGGAAGTAGCTGATAGCGTCGTTTTGCTGTGTTTGTTTGTCGACAGCAGTATTGTCGACGTCTCGGCGGTGCGTATTCAAGCTCGCACTCAATCCAAGAGAAAGAAAACCAACCAAAGCCAAAAGAAAAAGCATCTTGACCCAACGTCGAGGAACCGAAATATGCCAAAGAAACCGAATTATCCACCCCTGTCGAAAGTCGTCTGCCTGGCCAAAAAGTGGCATCCCCGGCCGTGATATGTGCCCTCTCCTGACGATCATCTTGCCCGCCATGGATCCAGGCACTCATCGTTTTCAGTCACGACGCACGGCGGGCCACACTTCGGTAGGGTGCGTTTGCGATGCGGGACAACCTGCCCGAGGGGTTTGGCGTGAGGGATGCAACGCGGTCCACTCGGAATCGACTGGAACTGGGTCCACCGGGGGGCATGCCTGCAAGGCACGGAATGCAAAGAAGATCTATGGATGTATAATCCGTTCTGCAGAGGATTTGATGTGTGGAGGTTCGCTATGTGCGTGACGAATGCGGCGGGATTCGTGGCACGTTTCAGATATCGGCCAGTATGCAAATAAACACAGCTATTAGACGATAACGAAGTCGATGGTACACAGCTGGTGTACAGCATTGATAGCCTGAGCTGAATCTCCTGAGTGTGCTACTGCATGATATGGTCCATGCAGACAATTGACACCGAAGCAAGGGAGACCCGTAGCCATCAAGGTTGAGGCGAGTCAGGTTGCGCGGATCGGATGCGGTGGTTCCTGTCGATCATCCGTCCTCGTCAAAAGGCCCCAAATGCCCCAAATGCCCCACGGACCAACCAGAGAGGATCGTCTCCTGTGAAGCTCGATCAGGCCCTTGGAATGTGCCCTTAGCCATTCCCGTCAAGGAGAGCACCCCACGTCTTGGCTTCTCTTGAATTCGGTCGCTTCTGATAAGGTTCCTTTGTTCCTTTATTCCTTTGTTCCTTTATTCCTTTGTTCCTTTATTCCTTTGTTCCTTTATTCCTTTGTTCACAGGGACAAAGACAAGGTCGCAGTCTCCCTCGGGGTAGAGCAATAGTTGGGATGAGTTCGATTATAGAGTTACACGGGAGTTGCGCGGGAGACGAGGAGACGAGGAGAAGTAAGACAAGACCATCTTTTCTTGTTCCTTCCCTTCTTTTGGCCTTGAGTTAAACAGTCACTAGTTCAATTGACAGTCTTAAAATTGATCTACTATCTCATATGTATGCAGACAGACTTGAAGTAACACATTGAAATTTATGGGTCTTCATTTGATATGCAGAGGCCATAGCCAGAGAGTGGCCATCCGACTACATTGATGGCCGCTCAGGGAGGGAAACGATAAATAAAAAGAAGAATTTATAGAAATGCCACCGAAAAAAGGGATGCCCAACTCCATCAAACTCCGTCCTGCCCATGATCGAGCCTGCAACATGAGCAGAGATGAGAACTGCTGCACTCTATCGCGCAACAATCTTATCCACCTCATCTCTGGCCTCAGTCCAGGTCTCAAGATTCTTCCGCGCCCAATCCAAGTGACAGCGGGCATATGCAACCTGTATTGAATGATTAGTGAGCTGACAAAAGTGGAGCTGGGGGGTCCCCGGGCGCATTGTGCATACCATATACCGCCGGAGATCGACTTCCTTGTCCTTCTGGAAGCGTCGTAGATCTTGCAAGACTCCCGCGCTAGCGTCCTTGACATCCTTTTCTGACACCTCAAGCGCTTGCTCCAGCTGTTGGCTTTGCGTTAGAAAGGAGGAAACTTTACCGAAAACTAGTTAATAGGATCCACATACCTGGATGAGACTCTCTTTGGTCTTTCCAATCTGATCACGACGCGTCCGTTCAGGGTCCACGTCTGCGAATCCGTGGATCGCATGACTGATGCGACCGAAAATCTTGTTCGACATGAAACTTCCACTAGAGGTCTTTCTGTGCGCAGGGGATGTTTGTGATGCGTCCGGCCTCTTCGGTCCGGGGCCTGTTGGGGAGCCCGTTTGGGAATTGATAGACTCGCCGTGAGTAGGAGGGAATTCCGAATCGGCAGAGGCCTCCATAGCACTCCCGCCTTCGCTGCTGGCAGCAGATGAGGTAGACAAGGAGCGTCGGGGCTTGTTGCCTGTAGACTGAGGGGTGGTGCGATTGAGGTACTGCTCGATTCTCTGTGCTTCAAGCTCACTCCGCTCGAGGGAATCCAGTAGCGTTTTCTTTTTGGCTAATTCATCTCGAGTCATGTCCTCCTGCACCCGCTTCAGCACGCGATACCGTAGTACTCCGCGGACTACACTCGCAAATTGAGCGCTCTCACGCATTGGCTCCGCGAAGTGAGCACTTAAAGCATTAGAGAGTTCTTCGGTTTCTATGTATGACGTGTCGGCCGCTTGTCCTATCCGCTCAATAGCCGCAGCCACAGTAGGTGATTGCTCTGAGAGTGAAAATCCATTATAACGAGCTCCCAATTCCATAAGATCGGATGAGAGAGATGAGAGGTGGGACAGTGTGCGCCGGTTCACTTTTTCGATGTTGCCTTGGAGGAGCAGCTCCAGTTCTCTTGTGGAAGCCTCAAAGTTCACAAAGTATGGATCGAGTTCCTGTTCGCTCAATTTCCGTGACTCTGGGGGGAATCTTCCTAGAATTTCCTGTCCGGGGTTGGGTACTGGCGGACCATCCGTGGGTTCGTTCGGAGATGGCGGCGATCCTGCGCCTCCGCCAGGGGATGGTGGCACCCCGCTGCCATGCTTCAATTTCGCGGAAGAGGAGGGTACGGGCAACCAGCCGTGAGCTTGTGTTGGGTTTGCCGGGTCGAGAGGAGGGGCCTTGAGATTGTTTTTGGGTACGGAAGAAGCGGGGTGAGAATGTAGGACCTCGTTCTGTATATCAATTTATTAGCTTTCTGGACCATTTCGCGCGCGGATCCAGGCACAGAGTCGAACCTACCCAGCTCACGTTGGGGTCAAGGAAACGCCACCAGACACCATCTTCCCTAATTTCCTTCATCCGGCGACACCGGTTCAAGAAGACCGCGAGCATTCGCTTGCGCAGTTCGATAATGGCGGTGTCCTCCTTGGCCTTGGTGGGCTTAGCAGCGTAATCCGCCATACTATGTTTTTCCGGGATCGGGGGAACAATCAGGGTCGGGTGGAGATTAACAAGTGTCTGTCTTAAAGATGCGAATTCGGAGTATCTTCGTCGGACCTCAATGTCCTATCCATTATGTCAGTTTCACTGCGCGACCGAGGTTCATCATCGCGGGGGTCAATCATACTGCAGTCCGGATTGTGTATACTATGAAACTCCCACCTCCTTCATGGTTCTTTCCGGCATCAGTGATCATAATCGGCATGTCCTGATTCTCGTATAGGATCTGCTCGATTCGACTGTCGTAAACGCTCTTTCGAGGGTACTGTTGACTAGCGGCGCCATAGTCGGCTTCCTCGGGATCGCTGAGATCTTCCGGGTGGGAAAGAAAGTCCGGAGGATCTATATTTGAGTCGCGGCTGGATGGACGAGAGGAATCATTGTCGTAGATAGCTATGAAAGGTCAGACAGTGGCATCAATAATGGCAGCCTGGCAGCCTTGGGGGTGATGTGGGAGCTCACGAGCGGAGAGTGCGGCCGAGTGCAAGGAGTCGGATAAGTGAGCCTCATGCTGATCGAAAGCCCCATAGGGGTTGTTATCCTCATCGTTCCACATGGTCCCTTCAAGTTCGGATCCTCTTCAGTGTAAAAGGGGAGAAGATAGGAACTGATTGAATCGAAGGTGGCTGGCTTGAGGGAGATCTGCGGGGGAGAATCAACGTCACCGGTTGCTCTACGGTTGACCGCAGAGACCATCTACGACAAAATGTAAACATACACCCTAGTTAATGGGTACTAACCAGGTACAACTAGGTCCTATTAGTATGAATATGAAAATGAAATGATAATTTCATGGCAGCATTAGATCTTGTAATTTAAAAATGGATATACAAGTAGTATCGGAATACTACTTGAAATTATTACAGGCTGTAATCCAGTCGTTCAGATGTTCCGAACATCACAGTGACACTGTCTTAGAATAGTGTGCACTCCTGATAGTTTCAGCCGTACACCTGTAATATTATACTCTTCTAACTCTACTCTAGATTATTTTCAAAATAATCTAGGCCAAGGCGATCACGTTAATTTCCTCTATTTAGCTAAATACAGAAAAGATAACAAATGTAAAAAGTTGTCAACAGAATATTCCCCCTTCACAGTTACATAAAAGAGTTGTATAGTGAGTCTTCTACTTAATCATTAAAGAGAATCTTCATTACTATCTTCAATAGAAAGACAGAGAAATCTTGTGTATTCAAGTCCGCAGTAGTATGGTCTATAGAGACAAAAGGTACATCATAAACTAAACAACAGACCAGAAGACAACCAATCCTAAATAGGTTCAAGCTACAACCCTCATCTCAGCAATACCAAAAAAAATTGTAATCAACGCGATGATAAACATACTAGGCATAAAGGCGTTCTGCAAGTCTGTCTTACTAATAAATCTAAGCGACAAAAACACAAAAATCAAACCCGCTACCTACATAATTATAGTCCATAGAAGAAACTTCAACAATAAAAATCCTTATATAGCGTATAGACCCCAAGCTTCTGTACCCATTTTCCTTTTAAGCAAAAGCTGGACAATTTTCTTCGGTACCATAGTTAGAATTCACAATTTAGACTTTCCATATTAAGGATTTCTCAGTCCTTTTGCTATATAAATCCCTACCAACTTAGCATAAAAATTATTAGACTTAGGCATATCGAAGTCGTAATCAGCCTCTTAGAGTAGAAGATTGTTTAGTCCAGAGTCGACTTCATTCTGACCAT
This sequence comes from Penicillium sumatraense, assembly GCA_020086695.1. NCBI lineage: Eukaryota > Fungi > Ascomycota > Eurotiomycetes > Eurotiales > Aspergillaceae > Penicillium > Penicillium sumatraense. The sequence continues at coordinate 659,272 of JAGIKU010001370.1, read as the reverse complement.
CAGACAGAATATAAAACTGCATCATGAGTTCTTGTGATCTGAAAGGGCACATACTGTTACGCACCTTGATAAATTGAACTGAGACGCAGGTCTTCCAAGATACAAAGTAGTGTCGGAATCGACCACAAACTTTGAGATATTGATCCATCCGAGAATGTCTCGGAGCTCTCCGTATAGGTCTGCATCATCCCGCACGTTTTGGCTAATTCTCACCATCGAGAGCACAGTTTCTTCTAGCTCCCTCCAAGGCTTGTCTACACACCAATAGATCTCCTTAGACACATGAACATCTTCGTAGATTTCACCAAGGCCCCGGAGTTCGTCGCCCCCACCTCGATCTTCCCTAATGTCTGTCAAATTCGAACTTTCTTAATGGCATTGCTTGGGAAAACAAACCGACCGATCTATTGATGGACTTTACCACTCTGTATTTTCGCATCATACTAGCACAATTGCTCTAACTAAATGTCTTCTATCTGCACGAATTCATGAAATCCACCAACTCTGTTGAGCACATAATTGCTCCAAATCTTTCTATATACTATCGATGTCAGAGAACTTCTCTTGGCAGGCCAAATTTTACCTTAATCCGTGATTCACTCTGTCCTATTGTACTGACACTAAATATCTTCATTATTCGCGGAGCTCCTTGTCTACTACTACATCTGACACGAATCGCACCGCGAGAACCGCCAAATTGCATAAGATATTCCACCACTCCTGTTTTAGACCAATAAATTTAATGGCCCACGTTCATAAGTTACTGTCTCTTATATATGTTCTGTATGCGGAGTATGAAATTGAGTTTTTCAACATCTTCCTCAAGGGACAATTTCTCTACAGTCCAAGATCTGACAGCTAAATTAGCAGTGGTCGCGCGACAGAGGGTGTCTCATTTGCCCTCACGCCGTATCTCACCCTGTCTATTGCGTGTTTATCCTATTCACCCGTAGTCACGCGACCAAAAAGCCGCGATCATCCATTTCCCCACCAAGCTAAACTACCTTATTTGCTAGAACTGGCAAATGGTGCGTGGCTAAACCGCGGTCAGTTGTCGGGTTGGTGCCGCCCAGTCTCTTCCAAGAGATGGCATCTGCACATAGCCCCATATTCTTACGAACAAAGTAATGCGATCCTTTCCCGGAGACGGCAGTTTGATATCCCATCAACCAACAGTTCTCGCCGGTCAGTACTCGATCGCCTTAGGACTGACCACTGATCCATTGTCCTACTTTGGATCTGCTGTGACTCAATGACTTCTGGATTGTTACCTAACACGATGACGGTTGCTCCCGGATACCCCTATCTCCCAGACATCCGAGAATACGATGGCGGCATAAGAACGTATGTCTTCTGCTCGCGCTATCGTTGCTTCTCGGTCCGATCTGATCTCAATATAAGAAAAGGCCTCGTGTCGCCAGGGTGGGAATACTATTCCGACCCGAGGCTAGTAGCCTCGGGTCGATCTGTTCCAGCTCCGCTAAGCTCCCTAGACTCATGAATTTTAAATCTCTCCGCTAGAGAAAAGCGGAAGCGCGATCAAAGTTTGTCTGCGTCTGTACGCTCGCCAGAGTGCATTCCATATGAGTTGCTCGCGAAGGAGGGCGTGCAAACTCGTAACAGTGTTCTGGGCGCATTTTTGAAGTCGGACGTTTATTGAGAGTACGTGAGCTTCTCCTTCTAATGTGGCAGTTGCTACGGTCTTGAAAGCTGATAAGATGCGGATCAGGGTTTTCAGATATCGAAGGTTGGTCTTGACGTGGGCCAAGTAATTTATTTTTTACATAAAAACAAGGAAGCTTTCTAGAAGCCAGAAGCGAACGGAACAGAAGATCTGCTTATTTGAAGTTGAGTGTTCCATTAGCTCACCCGAAGTATAGTTCCAACGGAAAATCGTGGTACATCTGATAGTCTAAGTCAAGGCTCCATTCCAATACAAAGCATTTGGTAAGAGCAATGACAGTCATTGTACTCAGTGTTGGAGAAGAAGGCTCGGAGGTCGATTGTCTCCAGAAGTGCGTTTCATCGAGTGCCGAAGCGTCGCGGTTCCACAAGATGACCGCAATGTCAGTCACGGCCCGCACAGCATCCCCTGAATTTCCCTGTCCCGCAAGAACTGCACTTGATACCATGTCTGCCATCTCGTGTATGACAAATTGGGAGTCCCAGCCTCTGGCGATTAGCTTCTCAGAGTTATCCAATACCGCAAGGCGGAGAGTATCTGCTAGACGATCCCGATAGCAGTCCATTCTTTTCTTTGAATAAGCAACGAGGATATCACGAAGCCCTCGATGAATTGACCAGGATAGAAATGACCATGGTAGATTATCTAATGCTTCGTCGAGAACAGCTGATTCTTGATCCTTGATATACAAGATGACGTCATACATACCATTTGCTTTATTAGGCAAGTGAAGAACGATAGTGTCTTCTGATAATTCTTGTTCCGTATCCGTTGATTTCATGTATAAGTAGTCAACTTCATTCACGTTGCCGCCGATCATATTGTAAAGATGTCGTCCACTATGCGCACCACCGAATCCTTTCGGTGCATGCTCAAGTCGCCATAATCCAGACGATTTGCGTCCCGGGAAGGCACACTTGAAGCCGTTTGGAATTTCTGAACCAACCACGCCAGCCAGCATCTGTAAGCATTTATCGGCTCTTTGCTCAAATATTGCCGGGTATATGTCTTTCGAAGAGATGTGTGAATCATGCGCACAGAAATACACGCAGGCACGGTCTCCAATAGGCCATTCGATGCGCCACTGGCCGCAATAAGATGCATAAGCAGCCCGATGGCCGGAAGCACTACTATAGCGATATGTTTGACGCGCATTTGTCAGGCAAAGTAATGTCATCAGTGTCCCGCGTGAAATAACAGTGCAAGTAGTCAACCTATGTTTCACGAGAGGACGAAGAGAGATATCAGACCAGCTCTCACATGGAACACGATCAAATTCTTCGTTGGTGATGGTCACGATGTGCCCACTTCCTTTAATACTATCGACTGAAGCCCCTTTAGAGGGCCTGAATTGGCGACTAGCGGTTTCGAATTTCGGATGGACAACTGCTAACAGGACCGACCATGCTGCATTTCCGGTTGAACTTGTAAGTGGAAGACGACTGAGATGAACCGTTTTTTCGCCATTTATCCCGCTCAAGAGGTTCGCACTGATTGAGGTTCCGATAGGGGGTGGCTTGACAATCCGATACCATGGAATATGAGGTTGTCGATACCACCAGCTGCCTAGGTGCTGAAGGTCCCTCAGGGAATGAAACGGGTCTGCCTGGTCGATGATTGTGCCGAATTGTGTCGCGATTGAACCAAGACCCAAGATTGTAGCCGCCAAAGACAGCCATGTGGCAACAGTTGACGAAATATCCATGGCCTTGTTTAAGGTACCGAGATTCGCTAGTTGGCAAACGATGAATCGAGAAGACTAGTGAATAGTAGCTGTGCTGACGAAAACGAGACGCGAGTTTGATGATTTGCTCGCTATAGGTATTTCTGATAAAGTCTGAACAAAAGGTTTTGTGTTGCACATCTGAATTATATGAGAAAACTTGAACAAGAAAGCTTTATTTAGAAACAGCTGTGTGCTGACCAGATGACACTTGCGACATAAAGGGGTCGAAAAGCGTAACGATAACCCATAATATTGTATGGTTCTAATTAATCAAACATGTTGGCGGCTAGACCAAATAATCCCCTTTTTGTCTGCTCGCTATACGCCGTGTTTCGGTCTACTGCAGCTGCAGCTGCAGCCCTGATTGGACACGTGGAATGCCCTAGGGTGTATTTGCAGCCGCGTACGGGACGGCCCCTACCGCTACCGACTGTCGAGCACAGAGAGCCCAATTCAATTACCAAGTTTCACTCAGACCAGGGGGGGAAGGGAGGGGCAGCCAGCATTCCCCTAATTTACAGCTATTTTTTTCTGGCCCAGCTAATTCGAAATTCCCACAAAATATTGAGCATCACAAATGACAAATGTCAGTATCGAGCCAGTACAATTATACTCAATACCGGTACCGTGTTGACAGCAAGAAATAAATCTTACCATAGAAAGCGCTAAGATATCTTTTGATAACTAGGGACACTAGACTATCAGGCGGGTCGAAACACAAGAGGCTATACCAACGACACGGCTAGTTCCGCGTTTTTCGGGTCGGGGGGGGGGGGGGGGGGTCAGAAAATTACGTAGTCAATTTCCTATGATTTGCTGAGTCATTATGACAATTCATAAGCGAACCGATGTCGGGGTAAGCAAAGGCTTGTCCCAAATTCCCACACGGAAAACGTTGGTCCGACCTCATCGGCCCCGGCTGCATATGTTTCCGTTCGTTGTCCGCCAGTTTATCCAGTCCCACGAATATCTTTAATAGTCAATCAGAGCGTAACTTGAGTGAGGGCGGAAGTTATCTATTGTGACCATCAGAAACATGAGACAGTCCGCGCCTGAAGCCGGTGGTTTGAAAGGTATGGATATACAAAAAAAGCACTAAAGCTTTGCAATACCAACTTACAGCTCTCTTTAGTTTGGACTACTCTCATTACAAATACATTGTATTTACCTGGCCTTCTTACTCTTCATTATTCTCTTAAGAAAGTTGGCTCAAAGTATCCACTTGTCGTTCTTTACACAGACTCATTTCCCGCAGATGGTCATGAAGCTCTTGACTCAAGGGGAATAGCAAAACGACATGTACCTTATCTTCTTCCAACAGCTGCAAAGGATTTCACCAACGATATACGCTTCTACGACTGCTGGTCTAAGCTCACACCTTTCTCACTCATTGAATATGATCGTGTTGTGCAACTTGATAGTGATATGTTGGTCCTTCAAAATATGGATGAGCTAATGGATATCACACTGGATGCAGTAGAATTGAAGGGAATGGGAGATCGAGTGTTCGCTGCTAGCCACGCATGTGTCTGCAATCCGCTTCATAAATCTCATTATCCAGAAAATTGGTAAGCACAATCACATTATACTCAGCAAGTTTATCCACTAGTCATACGCCGAATTACTAATTCAGCGCTTTGGGAAAGGGTTCCAGCAAATTGTGCCTACACTACTCAACATGACAGCCCACATATTGCGCAAACTGCTGGGCCTTCAGCCACTGCAGGCTTAGGGATACCAAATGGTGGCCTACAGGTGGTGAACCCATCTCAGGCGGTTTATGACAAAATCCTTGAACAGCTTGCTTCAGTTGCAACATCAGAATATGATTTCGCCGACCAGTCCCTCCTTGGGGATATTTTCTATGGTCGATGGGTTTCGCTACCGTACATTTACAATGCCCTTAAGACGCTTCGATGGAAAGGTGTTCACGACACTATATGGCGTGACGAGAATGTGAAAAATGTACATTACATTCTAAGCCCGAAGCCGTGGGATGAATGGGCAGATGGGCAGAGAGATTACCGGGGTGGCCATGATCCATCCCATGCCTGGTGGATATCGTTGAACGCAGAAAGGTTAGCAGAAGAACAACAGAGAGGAATCGTGGACGGTTTTTAAGCCATTTTCAGACTAAATTTTCGCTTTGTAATAGCATGAATAGAATATGAAATACTCCAGGTATAAGGCCACCACAAATTTCAGCCTAATAGCTTAAGAATTGCCTCGTGTCTTTTCTGTGTTGCCAGAAGAAGAGGCGTCATCCCATAATTGTCCACTGGATATTTGTTCACGCGTTCTTGAGCAAGAAGTATCTTGACGACTGCCTCAAATCCATTATGTACTGCGCGCGACAACGGCGTTCGTCCATCAGAATCCCTGGGGTCTGGGTCAACCTGACCCGTGGCAAGCAAGAGCCTCACAACTTCCTCATGTCCATTTTCCGCTGCCAAAGAAAGAGGGGTTCTACCGAGGTAGTTTTTGGAATCTGGGTTCACGCAACCAGAGGCAAGAAGCAGCTTGACTACCCCCTTGCGCCCAAGCAGTGCAGCCAACGCTAGCGGTGTCCAACCCAAATTATCCGTCGAGTCTGTATCAACACCTTGTGAGGAAATCAATAGCCTGGCAACTCCTTCATGGCCATTCTTTGCTGAGATAGACAATGGCGTTCGCCCGTTCGCATCTTTAGGGTCCGGATTAATCACTTTTTTGGCAAGAAAGAGTTTGACCACTGCCTCATGTCCGTACTCTGCCGCCCATGATATCGGTGTATATCCTTGCTTATCAGTGGAATTTGGGTCGACTCCAACAGCCATAAGTAACAGCTCCACAATCGCAGTATGGCCTTCCTCTGCTGCGTATGATAACGGCGTCCGCCCAAAATTTTCCTTAGAGTCAGATTCGACCCCATTTGAGTTCAGTAACAACTTGACGATCGCTTCATGTCCTCTTCTAACGGCTATGGTCAATGGCGTGCGGCCCCCTAAATCCTCGCAGTTTGGGTTGACCCCTTTTGCTGCAAGCAGTACTCTGACTGTTGTTTCTTTTCCTTTTTCTGTCGCAAGTGCCAACGGTGTTAGATTGTTTTCAGATGTTATTCCAACATCAGCACCTTCATCCAATAGCTTTTGGGCCGCCACTGGACGCCCAAACCTTGCCGCCCAGATTAATGCCGAACTTCCGGAGCGAATATTTCGAAGGTAGAGATATGGATTCAGGGCAGCATAAAGCCGAGTATGGGTTTGTAAGAATGCGTTAATATCAGTTGCCGATTCCAAGTTATCTGCAATCAAACGTAGCAACTCATTGGGCAATAGAATCAAAGTAATTTTGGAGATACCGTATCGATAGATAACAGTTGGCACCGGGTGTATCAAAGAGTAATCATCGATAATATATAGCCTGTTCAAGTTAGATGAGCTCGTCCTGTACAAAGACGAGAAGATCCTGGGCAATACTAAAAAAACAAGCACGACTCAGTTATGCTCAGTTATCCATGTAAAAGATATCGTGGCTGTCAAAATGCCCATAAATTATGTACCGGCGATGAGCAAACAAGAGAATTGGATCAGGACTATAGGACCGTAATTGCTTTTCATTCGCAAACCGGTTTTGTTTGCATGTGACTCGATTGCAGTGGTGAAAGATATGCTGAGCAGAATTAAGATCAAACAGGCTGTCTTGGTCTAAATTGACGATGAAATATTTTTAACTGATCCTGATAAGAGAGAACAAGGGGCAAAGTAAAGGTAAGGTACGTTTGGTATTTCTTAAACCGCATACCACGTGATATTTACACGTGATCTTTTCCTAGTCTCCGCTTCTGCGGATACCCCGTAAGTGCCAAGCCAGTGGCTTCCAGAAGAAATACGCGCTGACGGCGATTCGGGGGTATAACTGAAAACGAAATAATTCAAACAGAAATTCTGACGATACCTCAATTGACAAGGAATCAAATGCATGAAAATATTTCTTACCAAAATATGATTAACGCTAATGTAACCTAGTCCAATCATTTGACGCCAAAGAATGATACTTCGACTTCGGTTGTACCTGCAAAGGCCTGGTGAGGGGAGATTGACCTTCGAAGACCATCTATACTGATACCATCCGCCGGATCTTTCCCCTGTGTTGAGGATAACCGGAAGAATCTCTGACAGCGATCCAACCACTGGTCCGTAAGGCGATCAAATTTCGCTCCCTGGCCGATCAGATAGCTATGGGGCATGTCATCCTCATCGCTGTTGAGGAGATGGGTGATGATGGACCGGATTTCGGTATCTCCCTCTTCGCCGGAGCTGCTGGTGGCTGGTGAGGATGGGGGACTTTTTGAAGATGTCAACACATATTATCCTATTTATCATCCAGGTAGACTTACTTTGTGAGATCATCCATCTAGCAGTGAGGAGGTTTGAAAGGAAGGAAGTGGAAGAGTGATGGGTAGAAAAAGTCTGAGGTTAAGGAAGAAACGAATGTGAGTTCCAACCACAACTCACAGACATTTTTGCTGTATGACACCACCATCACTACTATGAAATTTCCTCCTTTGGCGCCATCTTCATTTTGACAGAAGGAAGATTTAACCTGAAAACTAGATGTGTATGATAGAGTATTGTAAAAAAAAAAAAGATGCTAAAATGGAAAGAGAGCTGGGTTTTGGGTTGTTATATAGTAATTTGCGACCATCGCATGGTCTGATTTTGCCCATTGACTAGTGATTACTCCTGCTCAGTAACTAATGACAACCTGCACGATTGTCAGTCTTGTGGCCTAAGGGGACTTCTCGGAATGCTCTGTTCACAATATCTTCTACAGCAATAGGCATCACGCTGCGTGCTACAACCCGACAACAGAATAAAAATAGCATTCCGATGCTATTTATATCAACTAGCAACTTTGCTAGTTAGTAGGTACTACTACTACTATGCAAGCCAGGCTGATGTAATACGAGATGCAGCGGAATCTGGCCCACCAAGTCAGCTTCGACTTTGGAAAGCTTGGCAGCTGCCGACTCAGAAAGTCTGGGATCCATATTCCTTATTTAGACACCAGGGCGACATTTCCAAGCCGCGATCTCTCATCTTGGCGGAAAGAGCACTTCAAAATACGGCGAGGGCGCAGTCTTTAGTATGTTGATAGGGTAATCAGCTTGCCCAATGCCCTGTTAAGCACTGTATATCACACTTATGCTCTTATGCTCACTGTGATCATTCAGTATCTTTCAACAGATTCAGTCTATTATCTATGTAGACAATCCTTTTCCCTGGGCTCGCGATACACTTCCACAGTCAATTAGGCTAATTCCAAGTTTGTTTTAGTATCCTTGCATTGTCTGACACTTAAACTTCAATCTCGACTTGCGGTTTCCGGGAGGTTTAGCCCTCTTAGAGGTTGACTTCATAGCATTAAAGTCCGCAGACCAGGAATAACTCACTTTATTCTTAAGAAAGTTACTTGAACACAATAAGTGTGATGAATTGCGTTATATCGAAGGAGGATCTAGTGAGATAGTTACATTAACTATCTATTTACGCAACTGACTAAGCACAGCGATGCACCACCTTCAGTATAAGTTAAATTAGAAAATAAAGACTACAAATATTTTCTTCGTGCTAGTTGAAGCTTTTGTATATAAGTGAGATTGAAGATAAATTTGTTTCTGGAGGCAGGAAGAAAACGAAGAAGGAACTGCCTACCTTATTCACACCAGGAATTTATACAGTTCTATCTATGGGCTGAGTTTTGAGATCGAAATTCGGGTTGCTTATTTTGAAATAAATTGCAAAAGGAAACTCAAAGCAGTAAGAGGCACTGCTCGTAAAGCCTTTATAAAAAAATGAAGGCATTCCGAGATTGGCGGCAACTCCTGCACTTGAACTTGTCCAGAGCAGCTACGACCCGCCATCTGCCCCTATTAGCCCACCTCAGGCTATCGTAAGGCACACTGGGCTATGGTAGGGTAACCTAACCTTAAATCAAGGTTGCTTAGGCTTTTAAGGTACTATGACAGCTCGTCATGTGATCACCCCAGCTCCATGCATGTAAACAAGGCAGTCACTTCTCTCAGTTACCTTCCTCTTCTTGGTACTCAACTTTTGACTGATTCTTTTTTTCATCTTCATCCCAGGACCTTATCCTCTTCTTCATCACCGAAGCACCTCGTCTTGCCTTTCCATATCGAATGAACCCACCCACTGTCTTCAAAGATGTTTGAATGCGCAAGTTGCGATTATGAATTCTACAATGAACAAGACTGCGATAACCACATGGAGGATTATGACCACTGGGCTGAATGTGAAACCTGCGACCGTCAGTTTCGCTCAGAAAGAGCTGCTGAGCAGCATATGGATGCTTTGGATCACTGGGCACTCTACGAATGCGAGACATGCACCAGAGAATTCGGTTCAGAAGCTGCCCTTGACCAACACATGCGGGCGAAGAAGCATTTTGAGCGCTACTGTCCTGATTGCGATCGGGAGTTTAGCAATTCCAATGGCCTGCACATGGTATGGTTTTATATTACTTGTCCACGACGCGATGAGATACTTCACTTCACTTCACCCCTATTAAACGTATAACTGACTACTCTTTTCTCCAGCATCTAAACTCCAGCGTGCATCGCGGAACGACCGTCGTTTGCCCCTTTTGCAAGTCTGTATTCGTCACTGCAAGTGGTGCAACCACTCATCTTGAGTCAGCCACGTGCCCTCAAGCTCCAAGACTGAATCGAGAAACTATTTTCATGATCATTCGAGAGAATGATTGTAACGGCACGATCACGAAGAAACTACTCGACTGGAAAGAAGACCAAGAGCGTGCCACATGGGAAGTGAACTCGAATGCTCACAACGGGAATTACTGGGAGTGTTATTTCTGCCACCAAGAGTTCGATACTGCGTCGTCGCTGAAGTCACATCTCAATTCCCCGGTTCACAAGCAGAAGATTTACCACTGTCCCAACAAGCGCGAAAGCTGTGGCAAGGAGTTTACCTCTTTAGCTGCCTTATTCGCCCATCTTGAAAGTGAATCATGCAGAATGATGCGATTTGAGAACGTTCAGGGAGGGTACCGGGAAATTGTCACTGGAATAAGTCTGATATCCTCCTAAGTTCGGCATGGAGTTGGCGTTAACACTATTTATGGTCATGTTTTATGGGTTATGACGTTTCATGAGTTTGCTGTGTCGCGGTGTTACGGATGGGATGGGAGTTGAATTCAACATGTTACGGAGAATCACCGGTTCACAATCATGCCATTGTGAGATGATAGTTTGCTTTTGAGAATTGATTTTATTATTTGTTAGGTCCTCAATGAAAACAATTGACGAATCCTAGTCTGGTCAGGATAAGAGCGATAAAATTGCAAACAATAGGCTTGATTGAATGACAAAGAGGCTAGTGTGAAAGAGATCTTGGAGGTAGGAAATTCTTTTAAGCTATGATCCTCCGCATTCAATGTGTTGTTACAAGCTGTTTGTTTGATTTATTCTTTTGTCTGGAACAGAGCACCTTTGTTGATGAACAATGGAATTGAGGTTTTCCTTTTAGAACTCCGACATTTCGGCTCTATTATGATCTTGTTGTTGGCCTCGGCACGAGAATATAAAAGGTCTCGCGCTTCCTGGTTTGATAATCGATGAAAAGTACGAGGAGAGTCATTAGCTGCATCTCATTACCTTCTTCGGAACTTTTCGACGTTCATAATCGAATAATCAACCACCCAGAGACTACTAACTCACCATCCTTCATAATGTCCGGGTACAGATACGGTAGTCTCCAACAATCCGGCAGACAGTGGCGAATCTGGATTCAGAATCCCAATGATCCGAGCTGTCCAATTCAACCATCCTATCTCACTATACGAGACCTCTCAGCTGAGTATGACATCGAAATTCCCCCTCCCATGCGTCTCCCTGTCTCTCTCTCATACCAGGCTGCTCAACTAGGTCTACCAGAGTCTTCTCAACGAACCTGGTATATCATGGAGAACGACCTTGAATGGCAAGGCTCCGCGTGTCAGACTATGATAACTCTCGACAATATCCGGAGAGAGTCGGATTCCGATGCACCTTACATATCTGATATTTCGCTAGCATTGTTCAGAAGCTGTTTTAGTCTCCGCAACTTGAGATACATTTTTGTAACTTCAATTGTCGAGAGACAAACATCCGACTTTGGGATTTCACATCTTTATAGGGGTCATGGAATTCGATGGCCTACTGCCAGACACGATGTCAATCTTGCAGAAATTGTAACGTGGGAGTACGGTACACCAGAGTATGACGCTTTGCTTGGTACTAGAATTGGCAAAATCGTCGCGTACATAATCCTCGGTGGCTTCCAAAGAGGCTCGGTCCGGATTGCACGAATTGTTACATGGCCTGGGTGGATGGCGGGAACACGTTTGAATATGAGATTCGATATTGAGTAGATTAGTACTCAATTTAGTTATGTCTGAATTCTATGCTGATTTTGGTGTGTTTATTATTCTCTTGAGTCTTGTTTCTGCTTTTGTATAATTTCAGAACTTTGGATTATTATTCTTGAATATGATCGTAGGTTAACTGATGTAGATTGGAAAATATTACAAAAATATTACTCTGTTCAAAGGTACTAGAACTGTGTAGAAGAACAATCCAAAACAAAAAGAAAAAAACAAAAACATACAACAGCAGGGATTCGCATGTGGTCACCCACCATACTACTAACCTGCCGGCGTGTGGCTTAAGTACGGCTGAGCGGACGGGAAGCCCTGTTCTCCACACCCTATGGTCGTATGTACTAGGCACTTCCGGGGAATAAACCATATGCATGAACAAGACCTATTTAGGGCTAGACATGATGGTACCACGACGGGGTGATCGATGTTCTTGTTGTACATATCGGAGGAATATCTAGTGGGAGATAAGACATGTGTTTGCCTAGGGACCTGACGAAGGATAGAGGTGCTCCTATAGCACGCAAGTTTCTGAACCACTCCTTCAGTTCGACCCAGCGTCTGGGAATGATGCCCAGAGAGGACATCAAACACTGAATTTTGAATTGTCAGTTACCTCTCAAACACCAAAAAGACTTTTGTCCACATGGAGGTGTCGGATCAGTCACTTTGAACTGAAATTTAGGGGCTTGTTAAATTTGGGAATATTGACACAAAAGCTGTTAGAACATGCTAAATAAGTGATATCTAGCACTGCAACAAGTGGGGATTCCATTTCAAGGGGAACTAGTTAGTAGAAATTGACAGAGTCCATTGATTTCAGATAACATGAGTGTCAGTCAGAGGGTAATATGGATAATTTAACAAAAAGAAAGTAAACAGAACATGGATAATAAGCCTACAACTAAATAGGCTGTGATTGCCAGAACCCTTTGGTTTTAGATAAATAACTTAATGATTTGCTCATTTCGTGTAACTAATTGCATAATAGCAGCTCATCACCGTAGCGAAGAAATCATCTTGCAAATATAGAGGTAAAGACTTCGCACAATCTTGGGGTTAATGATACAGCTCGCGTCATAAGCGCCTTCCCTTGGAGATGCACTCGTTTGGTTTTCAAGCAGTTCATGTTCCTCTATCCCCTATTACGCAGCTGGAGTAGCACTCGCGTATACATTCACGGTACTCGCGGTTGCTGTATTGGTCGAACACACGATATTGTTGCCATCAAGGGAAACGGCATCGGCTTTCCCACAGTTAGTTATGACTATTCTGGATAATGGAGCCGAACTTACAGATTTTGATCTTTCCACAGTTTGCATCTGTGCAGTCGATGGTATCATCCGGGCCTGAAATACTGCACTTTGTGTAATCGCAGCCTCCGTTCTTTACGTCAAAAGCATACCCTCTTTTATAGATATCAGTAACCTGTCCACCTATGTATCTTATGGACGGCCCGAACTTACTCGGACAATGGTTTGAGCTGGTGGTCGAGGGCGACAAGGCATTTGTTCATGTCCATTTCAGCGGTGATATCATTGTCGCCCTCAGTGCAGGCATTGACGAGTTTAAATGTGCCCGTAACTTCCCAACTCTGCCACGCCCATTGGCAAGAGGCCCCAGCATAAGCAAGACCTGTAAAAGCAGAGAATAGCAGAGCAGCAGATTGGGTAACACGCATTTTGACGGTAAAGGGTAGTATAGAAATCTCGATATATTTGAAAGCGATAATATTTGCATAGAAACTGGACGAGAGCGTGGCTTAAATACTTTGAACCTGGACAAGCCACCTAAGTGTGTATACACACTTATCCAAGAAAGTTTCTGGATAACTGTACTGCCCCTGAAATTTATGAAACTGGACCCCAAAAAATGTAGCCCCTGTGAACAATTGCCCATCATAGTCGCTGGAGATAACTTGTCAAAACTTCCAACCTCTGGCACTGAAGGGGCCAGCCCCAATCCCTTGAAGATATTTTGGGGACTGTGGGGGCGGGCGGTCCCAAATTAAAATAAGCCTTGTTTTTATTCAGCCGATGGGGCCAAAGGAACTAAAAAGGGCCGAAGTGTGCGAGAAGGGTCCACAGTCGCATGAGCATCTCCACAAATAATTATGAAGGAGAAAAATGACATTAAACGGCAGGTGTCTGCATGATGTCACCTATATTCAACTAATTAGCTAGTGTGTGGCTTAAACCGGGCTAAAAGTCCAGTCCAATTGACACAGAGCTCGGATACAACAAAGATCAAGATACGATAAACACAATATCGGAGAGCTAACTCATTACAGCCAGAGGCGTAAGGAGAAGATCTAGCATCGGTGAGAATTTAGCATCAAGCTGACTGGTTTCAAGCCAGACCACAAACTTATTGGATCATCCTCTTCTCTGGTAGGCTCTGAACGGCTGGAACCCGTTGAGAGATTGTGTCCCACGTTTCTGACATCTCTGCTACTGTTTCGTGAACCCGTTCACATGCAGACTCTCGTGGAATCGCGCTTCTGAGTTGCTCATAGGAGTCCCAATTGTGCAGGTGGAGGAATTGGAACCCAAACAGTGGGACCTTTTGGGTAGACTGGCTTGGAGAGAAATAAAACTGGCAGCGGTTTTTCCTTTCATCTATTCTGCATCAATACTCATTCTTCCATCTACGTGAGCTGGTCAGGGGCTGGTACTATTCTCAACTATTTGTCCGACCCCTTATCCAAACCCAGTCCTTTTGCCGGTCAAATTGTTGTTGTGACTAGATCCAATTAGGATTAGGATACGAGGCAGCTCGTCACCTCGTCCGACTCAAAGCATCCAAGGTCATACTGGGAGAGAAAAGACTTGGATAATTGGATTCACTGTAGACACAAAGCGAAGAAAAACCTCCACGTACCTTACAAATCTAGTAGACGGGTGATTCTCTGTCAGAAATGCATTGTACTAGGTAGTACCTAGTAGTACATAAACATTTCATAAAGTAAAGACCCTCTTACAAAAATAAACTAGTAGTTGAAAAATTGCTATGGTGCAGGAAATGAAGTTGAAGATGATACCATGATCTAGCCTATTTCTCAACGGCCCGAATAAGATCCCCTATACTGACTTTGGCGTAGGACAACACGAGACTGGCAAGCTCTTTATGCATCACAGGCTTTTCCTCCTCCTCGCGGCCTTCGTATGTTGATTCAAGCTGCGATGCGGCGGATGCAATTTCCAGATATGTATCACGAGCCGACATATCTCCACCAAGACAAACGATGACATTCCCAAACTTGAGCAGTAGGGCATTCAAGATCAAACGACACATGCGTCCGTTTCCATCGACAAAAGGGTGGATGTTGACAAATACGTGGCAATATTTGGCGGCAAGCATTATTGGGTCAATTGTTCCGATTCTTTTTGCCTCATTTAGATCGTTTTGGAGATCCCGGATCATGTTCCGCATCATGACTGGGATAGATGACACTGGGGCAAATGAGTTGAGCCCTGCGACTACATCGACAGAACGGTAGACTCCGCTATATTGGGACCAATGCATGTCTTCCGCGTCAACCTTATGCGTCAAAATCCGGTGAGTCTCTAGTACAATTTCCTCAGACAGTTCATGGTCCTGGAGACAGATAGAGTTGATGATATATGCGGCTGCCTTGGCATGTTGAACGATTTCGCGATGGCTGCGGAGAATATTTGAATGGCTCACTACTGGGAGCTTTGCCCGGAAAAGGTCTGTCTTAATACGCTGGTACGCAGGGTCCCTCTCATCGATTTCCTCCGCTACCTGCTCCCCTTTGAATATTTTCATGCACAGGTCCCGTGTAATTTCAAACCCAGCTCCAGCTTTCTCAATCAAGTTTGAGCCGAAAACCATGCGAGTTAGAGACCCAAGTATACAGTTATCAAAGGCGACTTTCTGTTGAGGACTTGAAGAGGCGTGGAGGAAATTTTGTAACTGATCAACTAGCTGTAGTAGCTCGGGAAAGGTGACGTCTGGATCAAAATCGTCATGTGCAATCTTGTAGTCGTAAAACTCATCTTGCGAAATGGCGAGTTTAGTTTCCAATCCTTTCACTGAGCATGAGATATTACCACGGCCAAGATGAAGAGAGCCTTGCATCATATGGCGTATCGAACTTCCTAGATGCAGATTTTGCGAGGAACCAGCATTCGAGCGGCGACGCGATATCTCAAGGCCTTCTAAGGCATTCTCAAGACCCGGGCGCTTAGGCTTGAGGTGGCATGTTGGCGACGCCATGTTGGAAATTAGGTGAATTAGTGAAAAGAAAACACGGAAAAATACTATGTTTTATGTTTTAATGGTGGACCGGAGGGAAATTTACCAGAAGACAATCTAGGAAGGCACGTAGGACCGCGTCAAAATAGGAAAGCGGGTTCTCTGTGACTCATCTATCCAACGAGAAATACGACAAATTTACGTAGATATTATTCAATAGTATTGCAGAGTCGCCTGTTCTGGCAAAATAACGTGTCTCGATATCCCTCATATAATCAGTGGCCGCAGGGCTCACAGGACGATACAATCTTGAAGGCGACGAGCAGAGTTGTACAAATGACGAGTAGTCAGCGCTGATTGGCTAAATCGATGGCGCTAACCCAAATACGGAAGTATACCCCCACAACAGCTTCATTTTCCATTCTCCAGTCTTTGGACCGTTTTTACCTTGGCAATTCTAGAGTAGGATGAGATGATTAGGGCTTATATTCGGCACTTATAGAAACCATACACTGATAGATCACAAAGCTGACAACTCAATCCCACAGACATAGCGTCCCAGTAGCCATGAAACCATGAAGCAGTTTTCTTTTTCAACGGAGTAAAGCTGGTGATTCCTAAATTCCAATGGGAGGGCTCGCAGAAGCAAAGAGACAGAGGGAGGCTGAAGCTAGCTGCTTCCCCGTAATTTCTTGTGAAGAAAATAGGCGATCCTTATGGTTTCGGTTTCCATCCCGTGTAATACATAGCATTCCCCGCATTTCGGGACTGATTCCGGCGTATCTGGGGAAGCAGAAAAGTAAATTGAGAATCAACAAATCAGCCTTATTTCTGAATCTGGGGCCCATTCACGCGAGGTTGATTGCCAACTCATGAATCATGGCCGGTAGGAATAATCAGAAATCAAGATGGACCACACAGAGCCAGGGTACCCAGTCTCCCCACAGGGAAAAGTCCTTGTCTACTGCACTCGTATGCTCGCTGGAATCGCATTTTAATTGATATATACGGCTTCGAAGAGTTACATACATATTAGGGCCACCTTACATTAATTTCAGACACAACCTAAAGTACCTTCCTTGGTATTTGTAGGTACACCTCGCAGAGACAGAGAACACTAGCTATCGGTCAAAGTCGGCATTACACATCTCGTAGCTTGTGTTTAGAAATGAGAGCCTCGGCATTTCGGCTCAATACTTCTGGTGAGAGTTGTGGGTTCTTTTTTGCGAATGCTAGGTACCCTTTGAACCCCACTTCGATCGATGCCGCAGGGGCGTATGGAAAGTCGGTTCCAAACAACACATGTGATGGGTCGGTAGCCTCTAGAAGGCCGTTCAATTGTGTTTCCGATCCGCTGAGGGCAGTGTCATAGTAATACCGTCTGAATTGAGCCACTGCTTCAGTTGCGTTGACCTGGCTCTTACTGCTAATCTCAGGAATGACCAGACTTCCAGCGACACGCTGAGAAATGAAAGGAAGTGTTCCACCGGCGTGTGAAAGGATCAGGTCCACAGATGGTGTACGGGATCTAACTCCACTTATGACAAGGTCGACAGCTGCTCGAGTTGTTTGTTGAGGATAATCAACGATTGGCTGAGGGAGAAAGCCACTGATAAAGAACGGGTTCACGTCCATCGTCCCAGGGTGCATGAATACCAGGGCACCGTACTTCTCCAGCCGATCCCAAATTGGGTCAAATATCGGATCACCGGGCAAATGGTCGCCGTATGCTGTGTATATTCCAACGCCGACAGCGGTCTTCTGCGTCGAGTAAAGAAAGTCGATTTCATTGAGTGTCCCGTTCACGTCTCTCCAGTCCGGAAGAGCACCAAAGAATTCCAATTTGTGCGGATATTTCTTTGCCAAATCGGCCAAATAAACATTCGTCTTGCGGCAAAGCTCTCGAGCAGATTCACCGGTCCCGAGAATTGGTATTCCAGGAGCTGAGACTGACAAAACAGCTCTGGCAGAGCCGGTGGTCTTCAGGCTCTCGAAGGTGCCTTGAACCGACCAATTCGGAGTTGGAAACCCAGATGGGTCACCACCAGCCTTCTTTAGCGCATCGGCATAGATCGGAGGGACTGCATGAATGTGAGTATCGGTTAGATACCAGTCCGACTCCTGTCGGACAAGTTCTGCTGCTGCATAGTTGCAAAATAACAGACAAAGGGTGCTGTAGAGCTTCATAATAGAGGGATTTCAAATGAGGGTGAGAGAACTCGATATAGACATGAAGATAGGGGCTAACTTGAAAATGTGCCATTTTATATGTGGTATACTCAATTAAAGTTATCGATTCTCGGATTAGACCCGGGCAAAATATGATCAACATCCGGACGATACCCCGAAGAAACTCAAAAGCCCTCCATCCAAACGCGGGATCGTTCCGTAGCCTATGGTGTTCAAGTTGGGATGAATTTTACTACCTAGGCAATACTCATTCAGATAGAAATATGCGGGGAAATATGCGGGGAAATGACCTAAAATCCTGCATCTACATTAGATTGTACTTGTGGGTCCACAATATAACCGACTGAGCCTCGAATTCCCGGATAAGTCGGCATGCGTCAGCTGAATGATGAGGGCAATATAGATTTTGCATAATTTGTCTGCCCCTTTTCATTCAATAGCAGCGGTTTCAATCTAAAAAGCAAAAATTCCAACTGCCGCAGCACCCACCATCACTGGCGCAGCTGCAAACTGAGTGGGCAGACTAGCTGCATTGGAGGTTGTTGCGGGCGCAGACGAGGTTGGGGAGCCAGTTGGACTTGCGGCAGTTGAAGACGAGTCTGCAACAGCTCCAAGTTTGAATTTGTCCGAATAGGCAAAAATCGATGGGTCGTCCGAGTATGATACCTTGATATAATACTCGTCACCAACGTCTGCGCCCGAGCCCACGTTCCATTTGTACTCCTTGTCATTTGCAGTTACATTTTCTAAAGTTATGGTGCGTCAATTAGCTAGGGATTGTCTCTTTTTGACAATATAGGATTAGCAGTCGTGGGGACTTACTAGCAATGGTATCAATTGTTTTGGCTGACTCTTCACTGTCTCCTTGCTCTAACTCCAAGCTGACTTGTTTTCCGGAGTTGACATCAGACTTGTAGATCCACTTGATGGTGTATTGAGAGCCCTGGTGGACAACTTCCCCTTTGCTTGGGCTGGTTATAGGATCGAAGTCTGATGTCTGCATGGCCAAGCAGAAGCTGACAGAGCCTAGCAGGACAAACATGAAGCTGGTAGAGTTGAAGTGCATCTTGAATGAATATCGAGTGTTTTTATTTTAATAAATTGATCTGGAGGAATATTTGCCCAGTGGTGTCGGGAATAATGATGTATAAATACTTCGAAATTTTTGCCAGAAGATTTCATCTACTTTGTGGTCATTCTAAATATAACTCGTGTTCGAATCCTCAGTTGGAACTGTCCAAAGATCATGTGCCGATTTGTTAATTCAGCTCTAAAATAGAACTATCTGAATTGATCTTCGGGCTGAGCATTTGTGGTAATATTAAACTTCAACTAAATGCAGACTGGGGGCCCTAAATGCTCAGCAGCGACAAGATCAACGCGGGTAGATGAAGACGAGACTTGCTATTGGCCATGGTATTTAAGTTCAGGGGCTCAGCCTTCCTATTTGCAGTTACTAGAAGATTTCATGAGACACATAGCCGCAATTGTAGAGAGACATCATAGGGGTGGATAGCTGAGGTACTATCTAAGCGCGCTTATCTAGTCGTTACACTGCAGCGTGGCCATTAACATGCCCCATGTGGGATGTTCGCCGGCGATAAACCTCTTGCTGATCTTCCATTGTTACACGTAGTGCCTGTACTATGAGTACTAGTTGCTGCGCCTTAATTGAAAAGTGTGGGTTTATTATTGTATGTAGTTCAGAGTGCAAAATTCTTCCAGAATAACATCTGACAAAGGTTCCCTGGTGCCTGAGGGCTCAGGCATGAAAGGTACCGACCATTAATGGCCGTGACTAAGAGTTATCACTATTTACATCCCTCACTCACCATCAATATCATTCCCATCCTTGAGTCAACAACGATTTCATCAAAAAATTTGAATTACTTCTCTTCCAAGTTCAAGCTCGGCTAAGAATTTGCCTTAAGTCTTGGCGTCGCAAATGTTTCAGCCCCCAAAATATAGTCAAATCTCTGCGCCATGAGTCACCTCAAATTTATTCCAACGATGGCAAATTCTTTCTCTTTGCAAACTCGGCTCAAAAATGGCGTTGCTAGACTTACCAAACGAGCTGTTGGTCGCTATCGCCAGACAACTATTTCTAGGTCAATTATGTACTCTTGTTCGAACGAATCGTCAATGTTATGACGTGCTGAACCGACATCTCTATCGCGCCGGTAGAGCCGATACGGGTTGTCTGAGACTTTACTGGGCAATCGATCGAGACCGCGCAGGAACTATTGAAAATTTCATCAAAGTGGGCACACTTGATGACCCTGACGACAGCGACCATATAGAAAAGCTTCTCAAAATCGCAGCCTTCCGAGGAAATCTCGATATTATAAAGGTCTTGGTCAAACATGGAGCTAAGGTATGCGACTGTGACTGCATGAAATTATTATGTCAAAATGCCCTCGGTGAAGCGATTAGAGGGGACCAACTTGCGGTTGTGAAGTTCCTCCTCGATGGCTGGGCAGATATAAAGGGAACTTCGACGGATGGTCAAAAGATCATCCATGTTGCAGCTAAATACGGCAATGAGGAAATGATGAGATTTTTCTTGAGTCGTGGGGTTGAATTGGATCCCCTTGACAAAGATAAGAATTCTGCACTCCAAATCGCAGCTATGGAAGGCAATCAGGTAGCCCTGGATATGCTCTTAAAGTGTGGTTTTGATCCGACTCTCGCGGATGGAAACGGAAATCTCCCTATTCATGGACCAGGTAGAAACTTTACTGGAGGTGGCCATGCTAGCAGTGATGGCGAGCAAAATACAAGTACGAGTACACTATTGGACCATGGCGCGGATCCTTACTCGAAAGATAAGTATGGCTGTATGCCATTGTGGACAGCCGCATACTTGGGACTAGACCATGAGGTCAAATCGCTGTTGAAACACGGTGTGAACCCTGATGGTTTAGATCAAAATGGCAAATCAGATCCTGCTTTTTCGCTCGAAGAGCTCGAAAAGGTAGAGACGGAAAATCTATCAAGACATCCCCGTGGAGGTCATCATGAGACTGAGCTAATCCACCGCGTTGGCACCACCCCTCTCTGCATTGCGGCATGCATGAATCGCAATAATGTCGTTCGAACATTGCTCGCACACGGAGCGAACCCAGATATCAAAAATCAAAATGGGGATACACCGCTTCATATTGCTGTATTGAACAAGAATGCATACTTGGTCACAGACCTAATCGAGAAGGGCGCATCGGTAGATATCAGGGACAAAGATGGCCAAACTGCGTTTTGGGCGGCTTTGAGGATGTGCAAGTCTTTTATGATACAATCTTTCTTTGATGCAGGTGCCCGCATTGAGAATATTGATTCGAAGGGTGTCCATCCAATATTCCGAGCCTTGGAATATGGCCACCCTGATTACGGATCATATGAATTACTACCACCATGTATCGTTGATACAGGACAGTGGTCTACTTTGGGATATCAACATGAATGGGCACACTGGTGTTATTGCTGTCCACTATCTAGTGAGGAAGACCGATGTCATCTTGTGGTCGGATGGTTCCTCGACAGAGGTGTGGATGTGAATACGCGAGACCTGCTGGGCCGTACAATGCTACATCAAACGGTATTTCAAAATTGCGAGCGCTCAGTCAGGGTACTCCTCGAAAAAGGCGCCGATCCCATGGCAAAAGATTCATTTGGCCAAACACCCCTTCACATGGCATGCAGTGACAAATGGGATTGCAGCAAGAAAGTCTTTAACATGCTTCTTGAGGCTGGCTGTGATCCAAATTCCAAAGACGAAAATGGTGATACTCCTCTCCATATGTCTGCAAGAAGTGCTTATGTCGTTGGAGTTCGAATTCTCCGAAAAGATGGCCGTGTAGACTTTCTTGAGAGAAATAATCGTGGCAATACGCCCATGCATGAAGCAATGCGTGGCCAGGCAAATCCTGATTCAATTGAAAAGACTATCTGGGAGCTACGGAGAGTTGGTACCGATTTAAATCTCGTCAACAACGATGGTCAAACAGTCTGGGATTTAGCTCGACATGACCCGGATATGGGAGACTGGCGTGCTGATACCCTCTCAGAGGACTTGCCCGAGGAAGACCGTGGTTGTGGGCTTTATTGCAAATGCGAGAAGGAGTCCAATGAACACCCGCCGACGCAACCTTCATGGCGAATCTGAGAGATCAGTATAATCGGGCATTGATGCGTGATGTTGCGTTGGATTCGTTGACTGTTGACTCCTTTGAAGAATTTCTTATCATAATCTTAATCGAGGAATTCTTAATTCATTTATTGACTGTATCGCAAGTGAATTAAATGGGATAATATGTACCGAGTAGACCGTAGTGATCTTGATGACTTCAATTCATACAAAAGTACCAACAGATAGTGGCGTCCCGCACTCCAAGTACACTGCAGCTCTCATCTCACAAATTTCACATGGAATTTCAGCATCAAGATAGCAAGACCATCAATTTCCCAGTACATGTTTCCAACTGCACAAGATCGGCAATTAACCCTCTCAAACCACCCGTCCAAACCACAGACTCCGGATTCAAACAAATCCCGAACATGGTGAGTGCAACACTACCCCGTCCTCCGTCCTCCTACTCCATACTCCGTGCTTGTGGATATTATGCAGTATTTAGATCTGCAGTACGTCATTATGGAGTCTCATTGACAACGGGCTCGGCAGGTATAGCGTAACTACGGAGAAGGGTAAGATATCCGTTTAGTCTGACAGGTCCGCAATTCGGGAGAAGTCGCTACATCTCGGCGGAGTTGCACAGATCTGCAGATTACACATGTGCTGTACGGGGTACGGAGTATGGAGCACTAAGTACACCAGAAATAAGGCGGTCTCGACCCTGCAGGCGAGCTAAGCTTATTAAGATTTTTGGTCCGCGGAGGATCTGAAGATAGAGTACCTAGGTAGGTAGGAGGAGGGGATGGGTGTACCTGGGCGGAGTTTACCTCTCCATAGTAAAGATGGATCTATACAATTCTGCAGCCGCGGGAGCCAGGGAAAATGAAATTACATGGGACTTTTCATTTGGAAACAAGGGATCTTAGGTATTCTATTTTTATTTTACTTTTGAATGATTTCTTAGTGATCTCACTCATGGCTTATCGTGTTGTTGTTTGCTGGGAGTACCCCTCTTGTGGCGCAATCCCAACGAAGATGTACAATCTAAGAAGCTATTGGCGAAGTCCGATCGCAAGAATCTTGATCTTTCTTGCTTAGTAGGTAAAGTATTCCTTAGTATGCTGTTTTTGAGATCATTGGGAAGTCATCGTGAAGTCATGAACTTGAAGCCAAGAGGGTTATATTTTGAACAAACCAGTATTTAGGCACTTCGTACTTGATTTGTGGAATGAAATAGATCTACTGTACTCCGTATCGATTTGCAGTTCAGCTCGGCAGGGCAATCCCAGAAAGGAGAACCCGAGAAAGCGAAAATCAATATGATCTATCGATGATCGCACACGTGCAAGGAGTGACCTTCTTATGCAGAGCGGTACATAACTCAGTAACTATTGTACTTGTACTTGTACTCCGTACTTGTAATTGTAATCAATCCAACTTGTGTCGGAAGAAGACTCCTTAAAATGTTGAGTTGGTGGGAGACCGGACTACAGTGCGCCGAGTACTCCCCGCTCTCCTTTGGGTAGGCAAAGGAGCGGTTATGCCGGCTATTGAAGCTCGATAGTACCCTCCGTAGGTAGTTATAATACTGAGGCTGCAGCTAGTTGAAATTTTATTTTTGTTTTATTGATTTAGGTTGGGCGCAGATTTCCGCTTGGTGCATTTCCGATTATCCGTACGGAGTACTTACTTACAGTGTATGTACATCCATGTACTCCGGATAGTTACAAGGGATGAATAAAGGTAGACTGCGGGGTGTATACTCGAGTTAAAATAATTATATTGTGTTGTGTTATTGGAGGTTAATACTGTCAGTGCCATCGCACTGACTATAACAACCTTGTTGGAAACACTTTACTGTTTGATGTGATTGGAGTATACTTCGTATTCAAGTACTACTTGTATACCCCAGGTCGGCCTTTTGCCGACTTCCAAGGTTCGACGCGAATTCCAGGCTATTCCCCCAATCATCTTAGATCGACGCACCCCTGTCGATGGTCAGCCGACATGCGGAATTTTTGGCACTATACCTAGTCGGTGAGAGAGCTTAAGGATGTAGGTACTTGGTAGTGTTTCTGAAGGGTACTGGGTGTAAGTGTTATGTTGAGGACTACGGAATGTCCGAAAGGGGAAATCCAGCAAGTGGACTCATTCAGTCTGATGTGAAGGATATGAATGGGCTGAACACGCTGTATGAATCCACTCTATGTCCGTAGAGTGGATTCATACAGCGTGAAGCTAACGCAGAGGGAGGATTATCATTGCACGTGAGGCTCGGAGCCCTTATCACCGGTTGCATCATGAAAATTTAGAAGTGCCGGATGCGTCAAGTGAATACAATTGGCAATAAAAGGGGCAAAAGAGAAGAGGATAGGGAATAGAATAGTGAACAGTAGAATACAGAGTAGAATAATGAATGTACTAAGTGTATTGTAAGAGCAAGGGCTGTACATCCCGATTGCATCTTACGGTGTACCATCGGATATCCACCCAATCCATCATCATCCACTCTCGTTCTGTTGCCACCGGATCCAATGTAAACAGAGCTTCTTGACATCGTCATCTTTTTCATTTCCCCTCCTCTCCTCTACAATTCCCCCACTTCTCCCACTTCACATATCTGTCCACCATCCCCCATCGTCAAAATGTCGCCGCCCGCCATTATCGCGCCCTCTATTCTCAGCGCCGACTTCTCCAATCTCGGCCATGACTGCTCCCGCAAGATGGAGCAAGGCGCCGATTGGTTGCATGTCGACATCATGGACGGCCACTTCGTCCCTAACATGACCATCGGATGTCCTGTCGTTTCTCAAATTCGAGGATGTGTCGATAGACCACTAGAGCCTTGCGCTCGTGGTACTTTTGACTGCCACATGATGATTATGGAGGTGAGTAGAGCATTCTTTTTCCTGAGCTCCACGCCTAGCTTCCTCCTGTCTCTCCTCTCTGAATAACCCCGCTGACCCAATTAAAGCCTCACAAATGGGTCCACGAATTCAAAAAAGCAGGTTGCGACCTTTACTGCTTCCACTACGAAGCAGCTGTCTCCTCCGTCGCCGCGACCGACCCAACAGACAAAACAACCACCGCCCGCACCAGTCCCCGCGAATTAATCAAATACATTCACGAAGAAGGCATGCAAGCCGGTGTCGCCATTAAACCAGATACCCCCGTCGACGTCCTCTGGGATATCCTCGACAGCCCAGACCTAAACGAGCGACCAGACGTGAGTTCCACCTCCCAATTCCACCTCCAATCTAATCCAACCCCAATCATGCCAATGCCATGCCCGTACTAATGTTTGCTGTTCTTCAGATGGTCCTAGTAATGACCGTCCACCCCGGCTTCGGCGGTCAAAAATTCATGGCATCAGAATTACCAAAGGTCAAGGCCCTCCGCGAACGTTATCCAGACCTTAATATCGAGGTTGATGGTGGTTTGGGACTCGGTACAATTGATCAAGCTGCTGAGGCTGGCGCTAATGTTATTGTGGCTGGTTCTGCGATTTTCGGTGCTGCGGACCCTGCGGATGTTATTGCAAAATTGCGTGATGCTGTGCAAAAACGGAGGGCGTTGGAGAAATAGATTGATTGATCTGATCTGATTGATTTGATCGATATTGATCTATGTTGGCTGTGTCCAAACTGACGTTTTTCAACTTTTTTTCACTTTTTGTCATGCAGAAATCCCCGCGTCGATGCGGGGTTTGCATGCGAACTGACATACATTTACATCGATGGTTTTCCTTTCTCTGATTTTTAATTCGTTCGTCACAAAAGGGGTTTGGGTGTTTTGATTTACGATTGTTGCCGCGATGGTTGCGGCTGGACTTGATTTAATCTGGGTTTCTTATTTGTTTTATTTGCACTGGATTCTATGTGATTGTAATCATGAGCTACGAAGACAATGCGATGGTCTAGACCCTATCATTCATTGAATGAAGATTACAAACAACCTTGTTGAAATGTGGAGCGATCGCCAGGATTCTCATATTGGTATCTCACTAATGTTATGCAAATGGTACATTGCCTCATGTACAGATTCATCAGTCGTTAAGGGTGTGGCCCTACTCCTTTGAGACAGCCTCGGTTTTGGACTCTGCATCTGCAGTTTCCTTCTGCTCCTCTTTCTCCTCTTTCTTCTCCTCTGGCTCGTCCTTCTTTTCCTCCTTCTCCTCCTCCTTCTTCTCCTCTACCTCCTTCTCGCTGGCCTTTTCCGCCGCCTCATTGTCAGCCTTAGATTTCACTTCTTCAGCGGTGCCCTTCTCCTCAACGATTGGAACCTCCGAGCCCTGCTTCAAAGCAGCTTCCTCGCGCAAAGCATCAATATCACCACCCGCATTCTTGCCCGAAATAGACTGACGGATCTCCGACACTGTCTTATCATGCGCTCCCTTATCCGAAGCTGAAATAATGGATCCACGATGATGTTCAACAAGACCCAAGATCTCCGCATTCTCAACGTGGAAGTTGGCCGATGAAACAGCCGCATCTTCAGGAACCACCAGCGCAGGTCGCTTCGTGACCGGGGAGTCAGGAGTGGTGTCTGGCAGTTCTGGCGCAACAGATCCACGGTGTGCCTTGGCGAGGGATGGTGAACCCGGAGTTTCCTCGGTAGAAGACTTGGGATCAGCTTCCTTAGGCGCCTTCTTCTCTTCGGCCTTGCTTTTAGCCTGGGAAGCGGCTTCCTGGCTTGCTTGGCGGAGGGCCAGAACGGTCATCTCATCCTTCTTCTCTTCGGCCTTGGCGACGGGCGGGTTTTGGATCTTGATAGTGGAGGGTTTGGGGGTTTTGGGTTCGGGCTCGGTTTTGGATTCGGATGCGGGGAGGGGGTTACTGGTTGCTGGCATGCCGCCCAGATCTTGGACACTGTTCACGACCATGCGTAGTTCGCCGAACTCGTTCCATTCTTCGATTTGTTCGAGGTCCTATATGAGTGTTGGGTTAGTTGGGAGTTGTTTTGTTTTTCTTCTTATTTGTAGAAAAAAAAAAGCACATGCTGAATGAGGGGGAAGGAGGGGCACGCAGGGGTAAGGGGGGAAGCGAGGGGTAGATTGTCAACAAGGCCATGCATACTCCGACAATATCTCCATATTTGACTAGTCCTGGTAGTTTCTTTCCCTTGGAACGACGACCCCAGAGTTTACGGGCAGCCTCGTCAGTTGCGACATCAACGGCCTGAAAGGGGAGTTTGTTGGCCTTGAGGATGGTCTCCACGCGGGCTGTCGCGGTGACGATGTGCGAGGAACCCGCCGTCAAGGAGGTGTACAAGTAAAGAGTTGAATCGGACATCTCGACAACAGAGCTGAAGAGCTGAAGAGCTGAAAAGCGAGAGAGCTGAACAGAGACTCAGGGCTCCACGAAGAAAAGGAACAATTGCATGAAGGAGAAAAAGAAAGGCCTCACCGTCTTGAATGGTGATCTTATGACGTGGCTGGTCACGTGTTGCTTGTTTGTATGGAACTATCAAACTGATTGAACGAAGCGGAACTCCTTTCTTTCTTTCCTCTCCTCTGGCCTACTGTATAAATTATTGACAAAGAAACTAGCTGCAGAGATCTCCCCCATGGATCCTGGGGTTATCTGCTTTTCCAGCGTTTGGAAATGCCCCAGCGTGGCGACTTTGACGTCAGCTGGCCCGCGACCTTGGATGCCCTACGTTATCCGACTTGGATGGCCTCACAAGATATTGTACTTCTTTGAAAAGTGGCGCTTACCATATCCTTGTAAACTCGATGACCTAACTTATACGACATTATTCTGCTCATTCATTCTCGAAATATCCCTTACTTTTACTCCCAATGCTGAGTACGGAGTGCTCCGTAGTATATACTAGATCTATGGAGATAGAACGGGCAATGTCCGAGCTCGACGATCGCAGTAATCTGCGGGTCAACTTGACCCTGCCCAGTTTATGCCATGCGGATTACTTTAGTTTGCTTGCAATAGGCCCAGTCCTGACACAATAAATCAAAGGATTGTTGATAACTTCCACTATCCCACCTGGCTTGTGTAATACATCAATAGACACATGGTGGGTGCTGGTATGATGAAATATTCACGAATTGAAAAAGATTATCCAAGATTGAGACTCATGATCTATTGGAATGAAATTGAAGATCAGCCATATACTTATTAGTAATTGGTGTTCAACATGCAATAATTGCATGCAAGTTGTACTGCAACTAACATTAACTATCCACTAGACGAACCCCAACCTATACCCTCGCTCGATGAGTTCAATTTTATCGAGCAGGAACACGGATTATCTCAAATACCAAGTCCAGAAACGGTGGCACTGCGGAGGTTCAACTACGGGCAGTTAAAATCCAAGCTCGTCTGGGAAGATATTTTGTAAGATCCGTCATCACAACTCGATCAGGAACTAATCAGAGCCAAATAGTCTTCCTAAGACAGGTTTTTCTTCGCCATGCCAATCAGTGAATTGGCGAGCAAGATTCATATAGGGAGCGGCGTCCTCATATGAACCTTGCTCGCCAATTCACTGATTGGCATGGCGAAGAAAAAGACAATTTGGCTCTGTTTGGTTCCTGATAAAGTAGGAACAGACCTGGTTCATATACTCGACCACCAAGTCAGTGCGGAGGCCAGGAACAAAATCCTAGCATCAATATTGTTAAATTACCCAACCACAAGACTGTTGGTTTAAGATTTTTTTTCAAAACCTGATAATGGCTAATGATGAAGTCGAGGTTGCCTAGCCATGATCTCAGCAGGTCATAAAGCATGTAAACTCTTCGTCGAAATTTTGTTTTCGACGAAAAGTCCATCATGCTGTATGGCCGGCTGAGATCGCGACTATAACGGCAATCCACGTCGCTGAGTTACAATCTCAGTGAGGCATATAGCACATGGACTTTTCGTCAAATGAAACCTTTTGACGAAAAATCCATTATGCTTTATGTCCTGCTGAGATCGTAACTCATAATGTACCTACGGTAGTCGACGTCGCTGGGCCGTGATCTCGGCAAGGCATATAACATGTGCATCTGTCGTCAAAAGATTGCATTTGACGACAAAAGTATCATGTTATATGTCCTGTCGAGATCGTAATGAATACCACAATCCACCTCACTGAGGCCCAATCTCAGCGGGGCATATACCATATCGAACTTTCGTCGAATACAAAGTTTCGACGAAAATTCGGTGATGATATATGTCCTGCTGAGATCGTGACTCAACTTGCTTGAAGCAAACAGACAACACGTCTGCCAGACGTGAAACTGAGATACACTGTATCTCAGTTTCTTCCAAATTTGGAATATGTTGGTACACGCCACTTTTTGGGTCGAAGTAATATCACAACCGCTTAGCCGGTTCCAAATTGGAATATTTTTTTGTTCATCACTCCGAAGGCTTAAACTGGGCCTGTAACGTGTAGGCATTGGGTAGCCCATCGTCCTTCGCCCTGACCACAACAACAAAAGCTTGCTCGTGTGTCGCCAAAGCTTTCAGCGAGTGAACTCGTAATTTATTAATATGCCTTCTTAGATGTCCTAAGGCTAGGACACCTCAGAAAACATATAAATAAAAAGCGAGTTCATGCTTCTGTTAGAAATTTCGCACTATTCAGATGTTGCTGTGCAGTAATACCCTACTACTGCCCTATCTCCATTCATGCTCGACTGAGAAAATCGAAGCATAAATGGAGATAATGCGAGTAATAGATTACTCTCTTATAGCCGCTTTTTATTAATATGTTTGATTAGATGTCCTAAGGCTAGGACACCTTATCAAACATATAAATAAAAAGCGAGTTCATGCTCCCGTTAGAAATTTCGCACCTTTTTATTGATGGTTACTAACCATCGAAAATTGCGTAAACAAACTATGTTCAATAAAATTGCACAAACATCTAACTCCAAAGCGTATTTATACATTATAAACTCGTTTCCGATTCATTGTCTGAGGAATTGCACCCTGTAGGGGAGTATAACGATCGATGATAGTTATACCCCTCGGGAGGCTCGGGAGGGATGATGGGAGCTCGCGTTATGCACACTCTATACAGCATCGATGCTGTGTAGTTGTACTACAACGAATGCCCGACCCCTTATCGATGAGATCTTCCGTGCCCGCTGTCGGCACTGCCTAAGATCACGTCGATCAGAGGCCGTGCATTCGTTGTAGTACATGCTTGAAGCATCCCGGCAGAGCCAGAAGGGAGGGACAATTCGACTAGTAGTCGAATTATATAAATGATGATGCGAGTAATGGACTGGTACTACCAGTTGATAAGAATCTTATTCATACTATGAATAAGATTATTTTCAACTTTTTATTGATATGCTTGCACGAATTTCCGAAGGTTACAACAATTGCAAAAACACATTAACTCAAAGCGTGTTTATACATCATAAACTCGCTTTGAGTTGATTGTTTGAGCAATTGCACCCTGTAGGGGAGCTCGCGCTATGCGGATGTTGTGTAGTTGTCGTCGTCGAATAGTATGAATAACGATGCGACCCATACATTAGTTTTGGTAAAAAATATTCAACTCGCTCTTTATTAACGTGTTTGACCAGATTTCCCCAAGTGAAGACAGGGAACTGTCTAGGTAGACACGTTAACAAAGAGCGAGATCATACTATAGTACCTCGTATGGGAAGCTCGCAATCATCCGATTGGGAGTCTAAGTACCCATTCGTAGTATTTGAAGGTTCAGGCATTGCGTAGAGTAGTTGGATACATTATTTGATGAATGAAGATGATGCGAGAAATAGATTCATGAAAGTGCCAACCAAGTTGGTTTGAGAATGAAATGATACTTTCTTCACTCACTAGTAAAGACTGATGATTTTCGTGCTTGTTAGATAAAAATTATGTCGGAAAGTAGAGGGCTTTTATAATCCTAGAGTCTCTACCTTGATGCAAAACTCATGTGTCGAGTTGAACTCATTTCTCCAAGTATCCATGGACGAGGCTCTTTGTTCAAAAGCCACAATTTCTCAACGATCCAACCAAGACATGATTCATTGCAGGATTCTGTCTAGAAGTTTCCACCAAGTTATGGGATTTCTTTCAAAAAATGCATTAAATTTTTACTACGAGTTGCCCGAGTTGCCCGAGTACCAAAGAAAAATGAAGCCCGAAGATGACGTCTGGGAGACTATACAAAGAATCAAGTCTCTACGAAGGACAGAGCACGAGGCACAGACACAAATGAGTGCCCAGAAATGCAGTGCCCAGACTCTCTCAATGAATGAAAGGCAAAGCGCAGCGCTACACTACCGCGCAAGCGAAAATCTACGCGGCAAAGCCCACGCGATCAAGTCGCACGGCCGCAAACCCATGACCGTGCAGTAGCAGCATACTTGCAAATCTGCCTAGCACATCAAGCAAAGGGCCAGGGTCCCCGAAAGCAAAGTTGAGACGGATTTAGTTCCTTGTTATCCTATTGCAACGCGATATGCGTCTATAGCCCAGTCGGAGTGTTTGTGCATGGACCCGTGATATGATGGACTGCATCTCGAGGAAGAGGGAGGCTGATCTGGACTGGGCTGAACTTGGACAACTTGGATGGGTTAAGCTGCCTGGGTTTTTCTTTCACCGACTTGCGTTTATTAATAGACATTGTCTGGGTTCGAGGGCTATGAAACGGGTAAATGCAATGTGCGTCTCAAGCAAACGGCGTGGTTAGGTTGTTGCGGCCTGGATTTTGCTAGTCGTGTGTATGGGTGGGTAGGATTGGGTTGTGTATATCATATCTTGATATAGCCAAGGAACTGAGACTTAGCGAGTGGGGGACGGCATAGTGGATATGAATGTAGTAGGAAGACCATCATTTTTGCAGTGCAGGTTTCAGCACAGCCTGAATTTAATAGTTGGGCTGGAGTTTTATCAATAAGCAGGATGGTGAATTGAACTTACTTGAGTGTTGTCCAAGTAAGAGCAGGCTACAGAGTATGCGTAGGTAGTCTTGACAGCTTCTCAGCTGACAAACAGGCCACGCTCAGGCTCAGATAAGCGTCTTCCTCACTGCAGTAGATCTCTGTACCAGAAGCGGAGACAACTGGCTGTAAAGCAATGCCAGAATGCCACCAATAATAGTCGAGCTAGGTATTCCACCTCTGTTGAATGGATACATCGTGTTTTCTCTGGCGCTCAATGACGAAATAAGCCGTGTCCAGCCCTCATATCCCGGAGGTCAAAACAGTATGAATGTCCGATGCGAAGTGTCAAGCTGAAACTCTCTCTCCTAGTCCTCCGTCCTGATCACCGTATCGAGCCATCAACTATGCCTAGCTCATCGGGAATGTAAAAAAAAGCTCACGAGAGCCATCCAAACATGACACATCAAAATTGACAGATAACAGTCATCCTTATTCGGTCGTGGGGATGCTTACCGCTTCGACTCCTCGAAGATCGACGTGATGACTGTGGTTGGGTTGAAACCGCGTCGATCCATCGCGAGGCTTTTCGCTCTTCCGCCGCCTATGAAGAGCCGCTGAAGCAGGCTCGGTGAAACGCAGCGGCAATCGCGTCCCTGCAAAAAAATTGATCATTTGGCGAAACTTGCAACTTGGACCCAGAATGAAAGAAAAAAAAAAGAATGGATGGATGCCACTGTGGATGTGCTAACTGTTACCAAGATGGAGTCCCCGTCATCGTGGAGACTAAAAACGATGGTTGGTTCGTCGCTCCATTCGACTGTTCACTAGTGCGCGATCGGCCGGGCCTAACCCTCCCCTGAAATTGAGACCAGCGCGCTCTCAGTCACATAGGCGGTGGTTAGCGTTTCGCACTATGTATGTATGGGATGTGCTTTGCTCAAAGTCACACAGATAGAGACCATCGATCATATGTAGATCAGCACGCGGTCTCCGCGATGCATGTACGGAGTACGGAGTACTTAGGTATCTATGTAAGTAGGCGGACCATCGTGCCTCGTGCAGACCTGTCCCGCAGTCCTGGAGACATTTCCCAGAGCCACGAACAACGGTTCTTCGCCCGGGCAGTTGGGCGCAGGGCACCCTCGTCACCTGCAGGGCCCGACTGATGGACCAGCTGCAGGACGACGTGGCAGTCGAAGAGACGGTGGGATTTTGGGGGGATGTGCTCCACGAGATGGTGGGTGTGAACCCCGTCAGCCCCATCGGCCACTTCAGGACCGTTCCATGACAAACTTGAGACCAGGGGGAGTAGGACCTGCTAGACATGGGGGGGGGTGGGAGGGGGGTATAACCATACCTACAGTTGGTGATGGAGGGCCTCCCGCAGTAGGCGCTTTCGGGGGCGGCATCGTAGAAGTCGCAACGCCGCAGTTCCGCAGTTCAGGGGCTAATAGTCTGCGCCCCCAAACACACCAAACACACTCAAACACACCAGCCGGGTTGACCTCGGGGCGATCCGGTTCGCTGCCTCACTTTGACTGTTTTGTCCCCGTCACCGCCCGTACGTGCAGGTTCACTTCGACCAACCAGTTGTGCAGAATGTATCAAGAATCAGGGAATAGTCAGCGAACGGTCCTGTCATCCTCAGTGCGGGTATGGTTACGGAATACACCATCCATCAAGGACAAAATGCAGAATGAGCCACTGCACATGGAGCCACTGGTCTCCCGTGATTGTCAGATCGTATTGGTAGGCAAGCCCCCCGGGTCCAGACCTTGGGCCCACTTGAGGATTGACGTCCCCCATGCCGTCTTGGTCTTGGTCGTCGATAGAAACCCTTCTTCGTATAGTCGTGTGGAGATACTAAGAACGTCCTTAGGGGCCCGGTGCTTTGGTGATTTCCTTCCGGGACTTTTGCATCAATCCTTCTCTTCTTCTTCGTCTTCTTCCTCTTCTTCCCATGCTGCCCAATCTGGCCCATCTATATGTGCTGTGATATGATCTCGTCTTGCCCGTGATCCATAATCGATCACTTTTAACCCACGCACCGCCGCCATCATCTTGTTCACCTTATCGACCCGCCGATCTATCGTCGCATCTCGATAAGATCGGTTTCAAGACCTCGTATGTTGTGCCCGGTTTTCAGTGCAGAGCGCAGACCTCGCTGGCAGTTTTTTTCATGCACTAACATGCATATAGAAAAAAAAATACCTCTACCCTGGTTCCAACCCCGTCATTTGTATTACTGATAAACAGTTCCACCGACAACAGAGACCCCATTCCTCGCGCCATGGCTGCTCTCCAGGCCGATGAGGAACTGTTCAAGAGTGCCATCTCTGGGTATCGCGATGCTTTCTTGGTTCGACACTCCCACCTTCCGGAATCCGAACGCAATCGGCTCTGGAGTCAACAACTTAGCCAATTTATCCCCATCGATCAAGAAGACGCTGCACTGGGAAAGCCTGGCAAACGGACTCGACAGGACGCCACCCCGCGGACACTCCCTGGTTCTGGTCCTCCGCAGGCGAAACGGCGAGCCACCGTATGTGTGACCTTGGTCTCATGTTCCTCCTCCTCTCCTCACTCTCTTCCTCCGTCCCGCTTCTCCTGCACTTCCTACTTCCCCCCGCCAGACCAGGATTGACAATTGGCAGAGCCCGGATTTACCGACCACCCACGAGCTACGGCGCACCCATTCCCAGTCGTCCCCCCGGGATGCGCCCCAACAGGAAGCGCCGCTCTCGGGACTAGGCCAAGGCTCCTCCTACCGACACGCGCCGATGATGCGCTCGCAAAGCCAGCAGATCCCCGTCTCCCACTGGCACCAGCCGGCTGGGGTGACTATGAACAAGCGACAATCTTTCGGACCGGGCCAAACGAAACGTCTCGATCATGTCGACGAATATTCACCTTCCGAATATGCGAAACACTTGGATGACCCCGACAACCAGCCCCAACCTTACGGCTCCGCCCTCTCTATAGGTTTGGCGACTGGATCGACTGGACCGATCCCATCCACAGAAACAGCAGCAACAACACCAGCGCCCGGTGCATACCAATCTGGACAGGCATCCCCCACAGCTGATCAATGCTCGACAACGGCGGTTGAAATGACCCGGAGTGGAACTACCGATACGATTATCGACAGCTTCGACATGTTCCGGTTCAACTCGACGGGACCGCGCGCGGATCTGGACCAGACGTACTCCATCCCGCCGGAGTGGGTGCCCACGGCCACCTCTGGTATCTCGTATCAAGACTCCTTTCCTTCTTCCCTGTATCCTGACTTAGATCCCACCACCTCATTTCCATTCTCCTACCCCAACTCCACCCTATTCTCCACCTCTGCACCCAGCACCACTACCATGCGGCCACCAGTGCCACCCGCATTCCCCTCCGAAGCCACAGAGATGCGGCCATCGTTGTCGAGCTCAAGCGACGACTCGGAAGAAATCATGCCACCCTCGCGCGCAATCCGCCGAACTCAAGAGCAAGTTGCCCATGCAGCTCGACCCATCGCCCCCAAGCGGGAATCACACGACAGTATCAACAGCCAATCCGAGTCCAAAGACACACACAGGATGCTCCGCATATCCTCCACCGATGGCACGGCAAAAGAAGTTGCTGCCATCCCCAAAGCCTCGGTTCAACGACCACCACGTTTGAAGACATATTGCCACATCTGTAACGATCAACCAGAGGGCTTTCACGGCGAGCACGAACTGCGTCGGCACATCGATCGTGTTCACGCACCTGTCCGCAAGGTCTGGGTTTGTGTAGACATCTCACCTGACAAGAGCTTTCTTGCAAACTGCAAAGCCTGCCGCAACGGCAAACGGTACGGTGCAAACTATAACGCAGCCGCCCATCTACGTCGTACGCACTTCAATCCCTGCCAACGCGGCCGTGGAGGTCGCGGTAAGGATAGCGAGAAGCGCGGCGGCAAGGGCGGTGGAAATCACCCACCGATGGATGTACTGAAACACTGGATGGTCGAGACAGTCGAACGGGCCAACGAGAATGCGCCAACTTGTATTCCTGATCGGCTGGAGGATGGGTATCCGGCTTCCTTACCGTTGCCGCTGCCTGATCTCTCTAATACAGCTGCGATGAAACGGGCTGCTGGGACGACTGCGTCCTCACTGAGTGAGGCAGATATGCATGCGTCGGTAGGCATGGAGTCAACGCTGATGCACGGCTTCGAGGCGTATCCGGTTACCGCATCATTTGACTTGGATGCTACCCTTGATACACCCTTTTATCTTGACTCGCAGCCTCTGCCGTCCGAGTATGATTCGTATGTCATGTGAGCCGATCGTAGTGTTGCGACTCCATTTATGGATGGCGTCCTCCCCCTTTCATTTTTTTTCTCCCTTTCCCTTTCTTTCGTTTTCCTTGGTTCTGGTTCGTGTATTCTATATCTTGGTCATATTATTGGTTGTATGGGGATCTGAGGATGGCCTTTTTGTTCTTGGTTATTGGGTCTGGAGTCGTTTACAACTGGTTGGTTCTCGGAAGGGTACCAAGTTCTTTGCAGCGTAATTGGGAATTTGGTTGGTTGGATGGGTTGGATTGGTTCGGATAATGGGTTCATATTTTTTGGTTGCTTCCTTTCTTGGTACTTTCTTCTTTTTGCGATCCATTCCAGATTCTTCTGGATCGCGCAGTGCTCAACTGTTTCTCTCACGACAGGAATATTTGGTGAACAATTCCGTTTCAGAGGTATTGCCTTGGTCGTGGTATTGCTATGCTGCAACAAGAGCTTAGTTGAGATGCCCGGCTATACTGACACGAATGACGAACGACTAATGATGTATCATGCATAACTTAATGACATTTCCAATTTACTCATGATTGTGGTACAACGTCGTAGAGAATGTGCTAAGCCTTCGCCATACCGTACAGTACAGGCATTTAGTGGAGCAGGCATAAGTATTGCAGTGAATTGGGTCTTTGTTCGGGGAACAGCAGTGCTGGAGTACCGCCACAGGACAGCCACAGGCAGCAGCAA
The DNA here is from genome assembly GCA_020086695.1 of Penicillium sumatraense. Taxonomy (NCBI): domain Eukaryota; kingdom Fungi; phylum Ascomycota; class Eurotiomycetes; order Eurotiales; family Aspergillaceae; genus Penicillium; species Penicillium sumatraense. Next base: position 622,025 of record JAGIKU010001370.1, on the reverse strand, counting down.
TACAGGCGGTCAGGTCAAGCGTGGCCGATCAACCGAGGGGGTCGGTTCGTGCAGGAGGGAAGATGGTGAGTGGTGGATGAAGGCGAGAAGTGGGGAGAAGCGGAGGAAAGTGGAGGAGCAGGTGACACGGTGGCGGGCTGCTTCAACCAATCACGTAAGCAGCGGTGATGAAGTGTGGAGGTGCAAGTGTGGCTGACTGCGTTGGTGTGTACCGCTACCCGGTAGGGCTGCTCTGTGGCTAGGGATAACAGTGTATTTACGGTATTGTCGGCCTTCTTCAACATGTTGAGCTAGTCCAATATATTAGTGTTGTACACTTGGGCACAGGAAATCAGGGACTGGTGGATCTAGGCATCAGAATATTCTACAGAGAATCTAGATCTTTAATCTTATTATAAGCAACTGAATGAATCATTAACTAAGTGGACTGTCGCATACTGTCAGTATTTACCACTTGCAGGTATAAAATTACCAGTTCAGCCCTGCCAAGCCAATCCGGCCCGAGTGGTGCTTTCCCAAATTGTACGGAAGGACGCTGTTCGCTGTTACCCTCAGCCCTCCGTAAATACGTACCTTCCCCCAATTCCCAGTCGACGCTACCATCGGTAAACTTCGCTCTCTCCTCTTTTCCTTCTCACCTCCCACCTCCCTTCCCCCTCTACACCTTGTTCTTCCTCTTCTTCTTCCCTCGCTTGAAACCCCCTCTCGGTTTCAAGCCCCTTAATATACTCTCAAAAAAACAACCCGACTAGGTATGTTGTTGTTGGTCCGTTCTTTTTTGGTTCTCCTGGCTCCAGTCTCTCCTTTCGCGATTCCGATCTCGTTCCGATCTTCTACCGCCTTTCTGCCTCCGATGCGACCTCAAATATTACCTGTTTAATCAATCGGAGAACCATGTTCGTCGAATCTAATCGCTAATACGACCTTTCGCCCTCTTATAGGTCCCCATCCAACGCCATGGCTTCTCAAGGTTATTACGGCGGCCAGCCCCAATACCCCCAGCAGGCGTGAGTTGACCCAAATTATTCCCACGTCTGTCTTGAAGCACGACACCATATCCCCATTTGTCGCACGGGTCCAGAAATCCTTTCATACGATTCCTGAGGATTTCCGCTTGGGTGAATTCGAGGAATGGTGATCGTTACCATATGGATATGGCTATCAGCCCATTGTTGCACATAGCGCTAATCTTCATATTGGATAGTTACCCTCCCCCCGGTGGTGAATACTACCAGCAGGGCCCCCCTCCCCCCCAGGGCGGCTACTACGGTCCTCCCCCTCAGCAGGTCGGTGTTCACTTTATAAACTTTTGTTGGATCGCAAGCTGATTGTCATTATAGTACGGCCCTCCCCCCGGAGCCCAGCCTGGGCCTCAATACCAGCAGCAGGAGCAGAACAACAAGGGTAGCAGTGGAGGCGGTCAAGGCTGCCTCGGTGCCTGGTAGGTTGAAGCCCAAACTATTTTTTCTGTTTCCTTGCTGACCATCATTCTCTTCATAGCTTGGCCACCCTGTGCTGTTGTTTCGTCTGCGAGGAGGGCTGCGAGTGCTGCGCTGAATGTATTGAATGCTGTGAGATGTGCTAAGCTCGACCGCCGATGACTCTTGACGATACTTTTCTTCTTCATGGCGTTCGCGTTTCTCAAATCCGCCCAGCGGGTCTTCAGGGCAGTTTTTATTGCACACCGCGCTGTTTGACCAAGCCATTTATTTCACTTTCAGATGAGAAACTCTTGAGTGGATCTCTTGGGGGTCGGTATCAAACATTTTAGTTTCTGTTCTAGCCCTTGCTCTGGCTCCTTCAAGTTAATTCGATATTTTGCTCATGTGTTTATAATCGATCATGTGCCCTATTAAAACTCTTTTCATCTGATTTGACTACCTGGTTCTTGGAATTTTCAATATCTAGTTTCTCATACACTTCCTCTGCGTATTACTGGCAAAGCATTCATTTGTCAGACGTCTCTTTGAGCTTATTTACTCGGGAAGCTCTGTTTCACTTCGGAGCGCCGATCACATCTATCATAAGTGACCTCCGCTGGATTCAAGATAAATACTCGGGAGTAGATTTGTCCCAAGTGCCTGGTTTTCTAAATTTAGTGAAAGGAACACGGCAGTGTCTCGCCCAAGGTCGCAGGTTTCATCTCATCCTATTCGATTGGCAGGCAGTATCTTCCAATCTGCAGCTAAGCGCTGTCCTGACCATGTACCTATATGTACGGTTACTCGCCAATGAATGTTACCCTAGCGGCTGGAGTTTTATACACACTACTACCAGCAACGTCTTTTAATGGAGATGGATCTTTTTTAACAAAAACTTTTTGTTTCAAGTCATATCGCCTCGGAGGCGATACCTATCGGATGACTTATTTGACGGAATATAGTTTGTTCGAAGTTACATATTCTGCACGTTGAACGGTTTGGGAAAATCGTTACGCCCACAACCTTGTCATTTTGAACCTTGCATCGACCTAAGCATACCTCATCAACTTGGACCTTGATTGACAAAATTTAAAAATAGTCAAGGCGTAGTAGTTTTTTCACCACAAAAAACCGCCGTGTGGCGCATTATCATCCACTTTGGCAAGGTTGGAAGTAATGTATAGTAAACATTCCGTGGATATCTGCATGGCCTTCAACCGCTGGTTGCAGCGAGGCCTCAGTGATAAGTTGTTCAATGGGCATTCACGTATAGCAATCTGCGTTATGAAAAATTTCACAAGAAAATAAGACACTTCAATACCTTAGTATGGGTAGTTAATTAGTTATATCAACGAACCTTTCGGATGTTCCCAGTCACGTGATAATTCCGACTTCACAGCGGCTTCGCTCAACGACGTCAGTTAAATCCTCAGTCCACGCATTTCGACCCCGAGCGCAATTGAACCTGGGTCCGAGTGCTGTATCAGCCAAGCCACATATTTATCCAGCGATTGCCTTGCACCTCAATCGTGCGCCCATCACCGCCATCATGCTTTTCTTCAGGTACCCCTCCACAACCCGTCTACGGCGCAACATGATGATACCGAGTCGCGCTAACCATACATCAACTCCAGCTTCTTCAAGACCCTTACGAACCAGACCGTCACTATTGAACTCAAGAATGATATCCGCATCCGCGGTATCCTGAAGTCGGTGGATCAATACCTCAACATCAAGCTTGACGATATCGAAGTTTTGGACCTTGACAAGTACCCGCACCTGTCCTCCGTCAAGAATATGTTCATTCGTGGTAGTGTTGTGCGCTACGTTATGCTGCCCCGGTCAGAGGTGGATGTTGGTTTGTTGGAGGATGCTACACGGCGGGGTAAGTGAACCCTTGATGCGACTCGGGATTGAAGCTGGGGTTGATCTCTCTGGGTCTCTTTCCTTCGGAATAAGCTCCACGGATGGCCCATTGTGATTTTCCATGCCTTCATGCCTTTGCCAAAGCTATGGATTATAGTCGGAATACCTGCTGATACATTCTCAACAGAGGCTGCCAACCAAGCTGGCAAAGCTCGGTAAACTACCACGATCTCAACACTACGCCTCCAAAACTGCTATTACCACTCAAATAATACCACCTCGACGCTTTCTCATGATGTGATGTCCCTGGGTTAGGAGAATCGGGAACTTGTATCAGATGCTCCCGAGTGGAGGAATCAACTGGGGCATTTGACAAGCGGAGAGGATGAATCGAATGCTCCACTACACTGCGTTTCCATCCTCGATAGGCTTTTGACTCTATATCGATCAATCACCTTGGGTCCAGAAATAGAATGACCCTAGCCATCTGCGAAAATGATGCACTGTGGACCGTTCATTGGCTGACTTGTCTGCATTGCTCATGATACCGTGTCAAATACCCCTCAAACACACCGAATGATTTCAAATTATCACTTTCCATCACTTCATCCAACAATAATTACTAGGAACAATAGTGAAATGTAAATTAGTAGAGATCCTATTGCGGTAAAATTGCTCACGTGACTTCGCGACGCGCTGCCCGCGCCTTCGGCGACTCGACGCCACTCTTTTTCTCGTAACCAGACCATGCATAGCGACGACACTTTCCTGTATATACATTGCCAGCAATTCTCACCGGGTAGCCCGATTTTCTGGTCGGCATCCCACGTTCCCTTTTCATCCGATTCTCGACCCTCGACTTTCTGACCTACTTGACTACAACGATCGACGATGGCAGGGCCATTCGGCAGGAAAACGTCCACGCCGTCCAAAGGGTTCGCGTCCAAACCTACATCAGCCAAGCGAAATCGAAGTATTACGAATTTTTTCCAAAAGAGCGATGGACCACCCGGTGCCACATCACGCCAATCTCGAATAACACAATTTGTGACCACTTCACAGTCCCCGAGCAGCGGCCGCGGAACCCCCACCTCTCGGAATGGAGCAGGCACCAATAACGACTCGGCAGGCGGGCTCTTTCTGGAAGATAAAAAGGGTCTGGCTAAGCTAAAAAAGGCCGATGGGACGACTGATGCGAACGAGAGGACGCGGTCACGAACACCAGATGATATTTGGGGTGAAGAAAACGAATTCTCGGAATCAGAAGACTTGCGATATCACGAGAAGGATTCCTCTGTGAAGCGTCGAAAAGTTGATTCTCCGGACACGACGGCCAAGACAACTCTTCCAGATACCGATAAAAAGCCGAATGGGGTGAAAAGGACGAATAAAGGGCCCTTCATTGATGAATCCGACAGTGAAGACGACATGGACGCCTACCGTGAACAGCCCGAGACCTCGCCAGCACCAATTAATACGAATAACGATGAAATGCCTCCTATTGCAAATGACGAAGTGTCCAAAGATCTAGCCGAACCTGAGCAGCCGCCGCCGGTAAGAGACGCCACGACTTATGCCAGAGATGAAGGATACGTGAATTTTGACGAACTTGAAGAAGAAGAATTTATAGGAGAAGAGTTTTTGGATAAGCCATGGGAGGAGTGTGAATTAGAAGGACCGAGCAATGAATCCGGGTTTGACGACATAATTGACTCGATAAACGGTGAAACAAACTCAGTGACATGTCCCATATGTCAAATATCTCTGGCTGGGAATAATGAAAATGTGAGTTCTGATCGTTAATTCGACATCGATATTAGGATCGCTAACTTGGGATAGGAAATATCTGTACATGTCAACGATTGTTTAGATGGGAAAACTAGCCCAACAACACCCGCTCCAAACCCACCTCAAGAATCATTATCACCTATACCAGCGGCCCCGAAATCTCCAAATGACGCGATTAATGGCCTCAAACGCGACGAAAAAGCTGCCATTGCACGTCCCGCTCAGCGCGACCCATATTCCCAGAATGCACAAAATGCGACAAGCAGACTCTCTGCCTTCTCTAAAATGATGGCCGGCAATGCTGAGGATTCAGCTTGGGCCACGGCTGCTTCCAATGAAGTTTCATCTCGTGGAAAACAAGCCTACCAGCGGACCTGTCCATTCTACAAGATCCTTAATGGGTTTGCTATAACGGTTGATGCCTTTCGTTATGGAGCGGTCGAGGGGTGCAATGCTTATTTTCTGAGCCATTTCCACAGTGATCATTACATTGGTCTCAGCAAATCTTGGTCGCATGGTCCTATATATTGTAGTCGACCGACGGCCAATTTGGTTCGAAAGAAGTTGAGAGTGGATCCTAAATGGTTGGTTGATCTTGATTTTGAGACTGTCACAGAAGTCCCTGAGACAGGTGGTGTGCAAGTGACAATGATCTCGGCCAACCACTGTCCCGGTAGCTCGCTGTTTTTATTTGAGAAAAGCTTTGGCAGTGGACCCAATCGGCGCAGGGAACGTATCCTACACTGCGGAGACTTCCGTGCTTCTGCAGACCACATTCGACATCCACTTCTTTGCCCTGATCCTATCAACCCAGCTACTGGAAAGCCACGCCAGCAGAGGATTGACAAGTGTTACCTTGATACAACTTACCTTGACCCAAAGTATGCATTTCCCAGTCAACAGGATGTTATCACTGCCTGCGCTGATCTTTGTGTCCGGCTCAACGAAGAAGCTGGTGTCGGCACCGATGCAGGCCAAATAAAAGCACCTGGATTGATGAGCAAGTTCATATCTTCTGTGACCAACAGTGATCGCAAGCAAGAACAAGTCGCATCTACTGGCGGTCGGCTACTTGTCGTGATTGGCACATATAGCATTGGCAAAGAGCGTATTTGCATAGGCATTGCCAAAGCCTTAGGGTCTAAGATCTTCGCCACGCCTCCAAAACAGGAAATATGTGCATGTTTAGAAGACCCGGAACTATCGGCGATGCTGACTAGTGACCCAAGAGAGGCGCAAGTCCATATGCAGACACTATTTGAGATCCGGGCCGATACCCTGTCCGACTATCTCACTCAACTCAAGCCGGCATTTTCTCGGGTAGTCGGATTTCGCCCTTCAGGATGGACCTACCGGCCTCCGGCTGGTCGTATGCTGGCGAACCCACCAGTGCCAACAGTCTTGCGTGGCGAACATTGGCGGACAACCTTTACGTCCCAGGATTTGACCCCGCAACGCGGGAGTACGCGGGAGAGCGCGTGCTTTGGGGTACCCTACAGTGAACATAGCTCATTTCGGGAGCTGACCATGTTCTGCTGTGCACTCCGTATTGGAAAGGTCATCCCCACGGTGAATGTGGGGAGTGAGAAGAGTCGGGAGAAGATGAAGGCATGGATGGATCGATGGGAGGGAGAGAAGCGCAAGAACGGGCTGTTTCCTGTGAGTGAGTGGTGATAGCCTGTCACTGCCATCATCTTAGCATCTGCATTGCCATCTACATTCATATCATATACCGTATACCATATAATCATCTTCATATATTCATTTATACAATCTTTTCTCTGCATACAGTATATACATCACGTGCCCTTCGCCTCATCACTAACGTGGGAAGCAAATCCCCGGCAGATCCTCCGATCCTCAGCTTTTTGTCAATCCTGAACTTCTGATTGATCACTTTTGCCAATAAACTGGGGTCGCTGAGCTAATAACCGAACTCGGGCGCCAACACCGGCACTCGCTTTGCTACCATAGGATGCTGACTGGCTCGGATTCCCCACATCGTGGCCATCCCCAGATACCGATTTCACTCCCGTTGACCACTTTGACCTCGGGGATGATGCTGCTCACCGTCAATGACCCCTCGCCCATAAATACTCTGCTTTCCTTGGAGATTCCTTTCATCATGGATTGATTGTCAACTGATTGTCTTTCTCTTCAACTCACTTTTTTTATTCTTCTTCTTCTTCTTCTTCTACACTTGATCGACTTACCCACTTAGTTGAAACTCGAACAACACACCGGTTCCCCGCTCCGATCGGCCGGATCTTTGCTCATTTGAGCTCCAACTGGTGTCCTTTTTTCTCAAACTTTGCGTTGTCACACGCTTCTCCTCCCCTTCCGCCAAGCTTCTCTATATAACAGAGCCGCCATGTTGGTTTCTGTGGAAAACGCCCCCTACATTCTGCTGGGTTTAGCAGCTGTCTACTACCTGCTGCCTTACTTCCAACGCTGGCGTCTGCATGACATTCCTAGCCCTGGTCTGGCTGCTTTCACCAACCTTTGGTTGCTCCTCCAAGCCCGCCAGGGCAAGCGCTTCATCTCTGTCGATGAGGCTCACAAAAAGCATGGCAAACTTGTTCGTATTGCGCCTCGCCACGTCTCAATTGCTGATGATGCTGCCATCACATCGGTCTACGGCCACGGAAATGGTTTCCTGAAGGCGTATGTACTTATAGTCCCCATTATGATTTTTTTCGAGCAAAAAAAGTTCTAATTATTCCACAGTGACTTCTATGATGCTTTTGTTTCTATTCGTCGGGGTCTGTTTAACACCCGCGACCGTGCGGAACACACTCGCAAGCGCAAGACTGTTTCTCACACTTTCTCTGCCAAGTCCATCGGTCAATTCGAACAGTATATCCACCACAACATTGAAACCTTCGTCAAGGAGTGGAACAAGCTGTCCGACTTGCAGGCTAACCCCAAGACCGGCTATGCCACCATCGACGCTCTGAACTGGTTCAACTATCTCGCTTTCGACATCATTGGAGATCTTGCCTTCGGTGCCCCATTCGGCATGATTGAGAAGGGCATGGATATCGCCGAGATGCGCAAGAGCCCCAATGACCCTCCCAAGTATGTCCAAGCCGTCGAGGTTCTGAACCGTCGCGGTGAAGTCTCCGCCACTCTGGGCTGCCTGCCAGGTCTCAAGCCTTTCGCCAAGTATCTCCCCGACAAGTTCTTCACCCAGGGTATCGAGGCCGTCGAGAACCTCGCTGGTATTGCTATCGCCCGTGTCAACGAGCGTCTCAAGCCCGAAGTCATGGCCAACAATACTCGTGTCGACCTTCTCGCTCGTTTGATGGAAGGAAAGGACAGCACTGGTAACAAGCTCGGCCGCGAGGAATTGACCGCTGAAGCTCTTACCCAACTCATCGCTGGCTCCGACACTACCTCCAACACCGCTTGTGCTATCCTGTACTGGTGCCAACGCACCCCCGGTGTGATCGCCAAGCTCCAAAAGACCCTCGACGACGCCATCCCCTCTGACATCGACGTTCCCACCCACGCCATGGTCAAGGACATCGACTACCTCCAATGGGTTATTTGGGAAACCATGCGTATCCACAGCACATCAGCTATGGGTCTTCCCCGTGAGATTCCCGAGGGCGCCGCTCCAGTCGTTATCTCCGGCCACACCTTCGGACCCGGCGATGTTCTCTCCGTCCCCAGTTACACCATTCACCGCTCCAAGGAGATCTGGGGTCCCGACGCCGAGCAATTCGTTCCTGAGCGCTGGTCTCCTGACCGTCTTACCCCTCGCCAAAAGGCCGCTTTCATTCCTTTCTCCCACGGTCCTCGCGCCTGTGTTGGTCGTAACGTTGCTGAAATGGAACTTCTCGTTATGGGCGCTACTGTTTTCCGTCTTTTCGAGTTCCAAATTGAGCAGGATGGCCCGATGGAGACTCGTGAGGGTTTCCTTCGTAAGCCTCTTGGCTTGATGGTTGGCATGAAGCGCAGAACTCATGCTTAGATGAGATGAGGTGATCTGGGTGTGGATGAAAGATTTGTGTATGCCTGGATATAATCGTATATGCCCGGTGATTGGGCGCAGGTGATACGCGATTATTAGGGCGGGAGCCAATTGGATTGGATGGATGATCCTTTTCACGAACTGCAACGTTTTTTCTATGGATATATGCTTCTGTGGAAGCAAATTGTGTATATATGACTGTGAATACCTGAATTTGCATTTCTCATTTTTACCTTCGCACTTGAGCTTACATGTTGTAGTCAATTTCGTCTAGGGTACTTTTGCATGCTACCAAAAGTACCTCCCTACCAACCTTGGTAGTGATCTATAAAATGTCGCCTCATAGTACCGTACTACAAGGCGAAGGATTGGCTTCGACCCGGTCTGCATACTAGTGTGCAATAATTGCATCGATATTGCACCGATTTGGGGCTAGTTAATTTTTGCATTATAACATTGAGCCAACATGCATCCGGACTCGTAATTTACCAGAATATGATTAAACTACTAGCTGCTACTGGTAGGAACTGGTATTAGACAGGATTCGCATTGCAAATCATAGATTCATCAATCATGGAGTAGAGAAACAATTAGGTACAGATTTGCAAATCGTCAATACACTCAATCCACCACCATCTCAACTCCACCACAGAATTAATTTACCACGATGATGGACCGAACGTCTGGCCCTCGGCAAGAGGTGTCCGGATAGCTGTATCCAGAGCATCCATAGTATTCGCCGCAATGCGGGTACCCCACCACTCAGGGAACTCAGTGCTAGTCAGATTGAGAGTCAAGAAGATAAGGATGGTGCAGATAGCAAGACCAACATCCAATCCCGCGGAAAGGACGTAGTTGTACTGCATCCACCAGCCGCGCCAGCGGTCACGAATCCACTTGTTGAAAACGAAGCCGACAATTCCCCAGCTGAGATAGTTCAATGGAGTGGCGGGAGGGATGAGACCGGCTCCGCTGAAGATGAGAGGGGCGTTCAGGTAGCGGATTGGACTCTTGGGGAAACTTCTGGCGGCGAAGTAGATCACGATTGGAAGGATTAGTCCGGCGATCCAGAAGAACATTAGTGGAGAGTAGATCTGGCCGATGGAAAACATTCGCTGGGGGCCGATGACACCCCAGATGACGGAGGCGTTGAAGAACACACGACCGTTGGGGCAGGTGTATCTGTTTGGTTGGTCACTTTGGCAGACCTGCTTGATGGCTCCGAGGGCCCAGTTCATTGTTGCGATTTGGACGAGGGAGGACCAGACACCGGCCACCATTTGTGCGGTGAAAGTTACACGAGGTGGAAGCTTCATGTAGTGGCCTGGAAATTGTTAGATTGAGGTAGAGCAGTGAAGGTATTTCAGAATAAAGTAGGGAACTTACCAAGCTTAAGATCTTGGGAGAAGTACATGCCCTGGTACATGCTCATGTAGCCGTAGGTCTTGAACAGCATCATAGCCATGGGCTTTCCGGGTTGCATGTATCCGATAATGAACTCAGTAAGGACATTCAGACCAATATCGATGTTGGTTGAAGCCTTGACAATGCCCAGAGGAACGAACCAGAAGGCGGCGATGATGAGGGAAATGAAGAATGCCCACCAGCTCAAGTGAGTCTCGTAGCCCTGAGTAACACCAAGTGCCATACCGATCATAACAAGAGTGATAGCTGCGTACCACCACAAGGGGACCTTCTTGAAACGGGACATGAGGCGACTGTGTACATCCTCTGTCTCATCGCCAGATGAGCGAAGACGAGCCCAGATGTCGCTTCCGTGGAAGAGACCAGTGTGAACAATGACAGCAATGATACCAGCGAAGGACAGACCGTAGCACAGGGTGAATGTTGTGGACAGGAATAGAGGAGAGTATTCCTTGTACTTAACTGGGTCGAAGGTGAATTCAGGAGTCAGAATCCTGCTGACATTGTAAACTGCACCAGTGTTGTCGTAACTTTGAGAGTCGCTAATGGGCAAGAATTCAGAGTAGAAAAGACCCTTGTAGTGAATGGCCGAGGTAACGATCCAGAAGAAGATGACCATGCCAATCAGAGTGTTGGCAATAGCATACCATGGGGCAATCAGGGGGCTGAAGTTGAAGCCGGAGATCTGAGTCCAGTCAAAGGTCATGGGAAGAAGAGACAGACCAGTCCATCCACCGAAAAGCTGGTTGATGACAACGTTGTTGGGCTTGATCCAGGTCACCCAGGCGAAGACACTCAGGAAGGGAGCGATGTAGCCCGGGAACCAGTACCAGCAGAAAGAGCCAGTCATGGCAGCCAGGAAAAGCCCGTAACGGCCAATCTTCCAACCAGAAACCTTGCGGGGATCCGGCTTGGAGTGGTCGTGAAGAGCAGAGAACAGGGCAGTGTTGATCAGGGTCGATGGCCAGATCATAGCAGCGGGCTGGACCAGGAATCTGGTGAAGAATCCAGCCATACCGAATCCGAGCATTTGGGTTGAACTATTTCGATGGTCAGCAGCTAATCTCATATATATATACAGATTTGTGGATGGAGGTTTCGGGCTAGAATTCGACGGGATACTCACATGCACATGAAGATTTCAAAAGCCCATCCGAACTTCTGTCCGTAGAATGCACGCTGGGCAAGAAGAACATCAGTCGCGTATGCAGCACTTGATATATAAATGTTAGTACATTCACTCTGATCAATCCAGATGATACAAGGATATTATAAACTCACCCGCCACCAAATGTCGCATTAGCCATAATGACCACCAAAGTATGCTCCTTCTTGCTGAAAACGCCAGGATTCAGATTGCAATCAATACCAAAGAACTTGAACTTCTTCGCGGGCATGAACTTCTCCCAAGCCTTGCCAACGGGGTATGCAACGACTTGAGCGATGTAAGAAGGAATAACGATGTAAGGCTGGCGCATAGAGAACAACATGTTCAAAGCTGATCCAATAGTCGCAAACAACAAACCAATGACCCAAGCGCGAATAGTGTTGGTGTGACCTCCTTCATCGACATTCGAGACTGCGGAGCGCACTTCGGGATAAGGCGAGTTGTCGAGAACTTCATGGGCAATGTCGATCCGAGTACCCTTATCATCAGTGGCTAGGGCCTCGTCGACTTCATCCACGATATCATCTGGCATATTTGGGTCCCAGTGGTGATGCGCCTTGAGATTGCGCAACTTGTTGAGAACCTCATCTGGGGCGCTGTCGTCCACGCCACTGGACACGGCGATGGTGGGCTCTGACTTCTCCATGATCGAAGTCAATGGTCAAGACTTTCCTTGACCAGCGATGAAATGGGAGAAGGTGCGAGTGTTGGATGGTGGGGAAAAGCAAGGGAGAAAAAGAAAGGAAAGGAGAGTGAGAGTATGGACTGGAAGGGGAAGTATTTAAATTTCGTCGTGGCTGGTTCTCTCACTTCCAGTGGCCATGCAACGACCGCTTAACCACTGATTCGGATCCAGTTAGTTTCCAGCACTCCGTATAGAAAGAGACTAAAGTACTAAATGCATCACAGGGCTAGGGCGTCAATCGAAAGATCCCGTCGGTGGTCCGCCTTATCGTGTATGAACGAGATCTGAGACCAAGCTGGAAATCAGAGAGGTGGATGTAACCTCAAACCAGACGATGTGGTTAAAAGCACCGACGAAGTAAGAAGATACACGATGATTCGAGGAACCAAAAGAGTGGAGAATTCAAAGAAAGACTTAGATTGGTATCCAAGCAAGGCCCGGGGAGAAGAGGCACGAGGAACGAGGAACGAGGCGATAAACTAGGAAATCTACTCGAATAAAAACAACAAAATACAGTCAACAAGATCCAATCAAATCGACGCAATCGGCGTGATTGTCGCACGATACTGGCCGCTCTCAGACCATATTATTATTATTATTATTTTTTCGTTTGACCATTTGACCCAGGTTACTAGTATGCATCGTGCTCTCCGAACCAGTCACGATGCTGCGATCCAAGATGCCACTCCTCTCTTTTCATCCCATCCCATTTATAGAGAGTCCACTTAGAAGCTTGGCCACTTCGACCCCGGCCCTGCGGTGGCGTTTCTGAGGTTACTCTCCATCCCCGCGCTCATACTTGCCAATCAGAGCAGCTGCATCCGGCGATAGATTTATCCTGGGAAAGGGGGGCTAAGAAGTAGTGCTATGTATTGCGGAAGGTGTTTGATGGCGTGGCCTTCACGCCATCGCACTTTGCCGAGATGAATTTAGCGAGGTCAAATTAGTATATTCTGCAGGAAAGACGTAAACGTAGACGTGGACAATCACTATTCTCTTCAAGGGCCCGGGAAACCCGAAGGGATTACCGCGGCATGTCTTCGGAGCGAAGAGGGATCAGAATCAGAAGCGAACTGATAAAGAGACCCGCCTCAACATCGACGGGGTTAACTTTGTGTAGAACGAGCTTGTCAGAGATAAGCCAGTGGGCGCCGGTGGAGACCACTCTTGGAAAGTCTTAAAGGCCCCCAATAATTTGGATTCGCCCTAGCGCGGCCCTTATCCTTCTAGCGTTGTTGATGAGTGGCTGGCCAGTGGCCGACGCTAATCTGAACACTTTCAAGCGTGCCGTCGTCCAAGACTAACGAACGGCAAACTGTCCTGGTTGGGCCAACACCGGGCGCCACGGGGAAACTAAGGAGGGTTGCTAGCATGGGTTGGCCTTTTGGTCTCATGTACCATTTTCTGACTTCCTCCTATTACGCCCGCAGTCCGTCGGATTGTGGTTGAAATCTGATGGACGCCTCGGCAAATTCGATAAGACGAAATAAATCCCCTGCCAAGCGAGAGCGATGGCGACTAAACAAAACAGAATCCTGTTATTTGAATAGTAGTTTGCCCCAGTCGATTGCAATTCTAGCGACCATTAGTCTCGATCACGATCGCATGCGGGTTTTGGTTTTAGCCCTGTGATACGGAGAAGCTGGAATGCAGCAACATCCCTTTCATCCCTGCGGATCCCTTCCGAATGCAATTGACCATGGACAAGACACGATCGACCCGCAACCGAAATGCGGGGGAAGTAGAGTAAATCCGAAATTCCCACAAGCTAAACAGTGCGAGGATCCAGCGGGCTTTCCCCCAGAGCTGAGAGAAAGATGAAACTTTCAGGTAATAGTTTTTATTCTCATTGGTGGAGAACGAGGGGTGTTCGGTTGCAATCATCTTCCCACTTCCCACTTCCAGGGGGGGGGGGGGGGGGCATAAGCCGGTGGAGGCCCCATTCGAACATGTCAACATCTGAACAGGATTTTAGAATCTCACCCGCTCCTTGTTGGACCCTGTGGCGATAATCTGAGTCAGGCTGATACTGTTGTTTTTTTTTCTTTTTCTTTTTCCATGGGCTGAGAAAAAAAAAGCCACGTTCGGTGAAGGAATGCCGTGGCGGATTGGCCCGATTGCCATATCGTGGACATGAAAGAAACAACAGAAGAAAAAAGGACCATATTAAATCCCGGTAAATATTCCGACTGCCCGCAATCAAGGTGGGTCTATGGTCTATCCGGCTTCGAGCTGCCAGATTCGCCGTTGTAGCTTTCTTTGTCTAATTATGTATGGATATCAAACGGTCCTAGCGCACTAGCAAAGTGGCGGATTAGCCAAATGAGACAATCATCGTTGGCGTAAGACCATCCCGACCTAAAATTGTCCAGGCTGATTCTCCACCCAAGAAGATGTATTCCTCTCTCTCGCGCGTGCCTTAGAACCAATCCAGCAAGGAGCGGTTATCACAGGGCCCTCGCTTGCTTTTCCCGGGGTACATGTACATGGCATGGCATAGAAGGTAGATAGAATCCACCAGCGCCATGGCCCATGCGATACACTTCGATCGATATAGAGTTGGCGGCATCTGCCGGATACTCATGGATATAGGAAGTAGTACGGAGTACTTCCCCTCATCTGACCTGATTCAAAGCTCTGATGATAGGAAATATCGGAAGATATACGGAGAATAGCACTGACAACCGGATATACTAAAAACTGGCCCCCAATCACACCTACTAATCATAGACATTAAAAATGAAATAATTGACTCTGTGGCTCACAGGAGATTACTCGTAGAAGTCCAATTTGCCGGTAGCGGGTCCAAAGAGAACAACGCATCATCGCCAAGAGCCCACTCAAAATCAGCAAGAAACTGCTCATCAAGATGAAATGCGTTATTTTGTTCCGGCGCTCCAGCAGATGGTACAATTCCACCAGCAAAGTCGCGGTTGGCGTCCACCCCTGCGCCTGCGCCTGCATCAGTTGCGGCATGGTAACGTGAGCGCATAAAGACCTTACCGTCTGAGGGTTCCACGACGGATCGAATCGTCCGTGATGGAGGATCGAACTCATCTCGCCACCACCAGACTGCGTCTAATATTGGGCTGAGAACTAGTCGGCTGCGTATCCGTAAGGCCGTATATTCGCCGCCGTCGGCCTTCCGGAACGCCCTATTGCTATTCCAAATCGAGTTTAGTATGATCACTGTTTTGGCGGCCATATCTGCGCTATCGACAGACATCTGCTTGGCCATGTTTATTGCTGTGAAAATTGAGGTTCGTGCGCGGGTTGTTTCGAGACCGTGTGATGCGGTGCTGCTTTTTAGAATTCGAAGTAGTGATGTTGAAGCTAAGAGGATTCCGAATCCTATTTGGACTGGACACATTGCCAAGAAGCCAAGTCGATCTGCCAGGGATTGGACGTAGTCGACCAAGCTGCAAGCTGTTACCAGAATCCTTTGATAAAAAGCACTTGAAACTAGTGTTTGGATTTTATAAAAGTGGAATGTTTGGATTGCTAGTCGGCATATCCCCGTGTCGAATCTCTCATCATCTGTAAATCATACCCTGTCAGCTTCGGAAGTAGGAATGGAGGGGAAAATCGAGATATGGAATACCAGTCACAGCTTGGAGCTCCAATTCATCTATTTGACCTTCATATGTGCGGAGAAGGATATCCAGAGCGCGTTCCTGGTCGATCGACATGGAGCGCACTCCATTTTCCAATACTGCCTCACTACATCGTGCAATAAGTTCTTGGCAACGAAGTTTAAGCACCATCCACGGAGCAATCGTATCGAACAAGGTCTGACGTTGGACTGGGTCCTGAGAAAGGCTAACCAGTCCGCGAGGAAGTTGCCCTTTCGTCACGCAGACTCTAAACCGTGAATCAGTAACATGATCCAGCCGAAAAAAGCAAAATAAGGATAATCTGGATGAAAACACACCTCTGATAAACAATCACAGTATGAGCCCACAACTCCGATCGACGAATTAAATCAGCTTCAGACGGTGCCGGGATCTTGACGCGCGAAAACTCATGACTTGACATGGGGATATGCAGACCATTCTGCATGGCAATATGTAGCAGCATACCACTGAGCGGAAATGTAACATCAGGATGTTCGCCTTTGGGAAATGGCCAAGTAAGAAGTAACAAAAGGCCCTGGATAGTATGCCATGGTGGTGAGGTCGATAATGCAGATAAAAAGGCCATTTCGATGACACTTCGAGCCAGTGCCATTAGCAAGGTTGGATTTCGTGCGTAGGATCGACATGATACTCCGATTATACACCAAAAAAGAAAAGGGGATTGGGTGTAGTATGTGTTTGGTCTTGTTTGTGGGTCGAGAATGGGTAGGAATTGGGCGTAGTGGCGAAAAAAGCTGTGATGTGCGTTAGCCACTTGTGTTATGAATGAGTTGGGGAATTCGTTGGTGTTAGATCACACATTTGGAAGAGATCATCGATTTCATCGCCCCTGACTTCGATGCCATGTAGACTTTGAGGCCGTGTTGTGTCACCTTCTAATGCCGGTGCCGGAACCGGGGTGGAGGGTGATATCCCCAGACCATTGGGTGCTAGTAATTGCGGGGGGTATGATGGTGGGGGAATATTTGGAGTTCCGGAAATTGAATCACTATTGGGTTCTGATCTTGGAGCCATTTCTGCCGCCGCTGTTAGTAGGGCGATTGGTGATGGATGCGGGTCCGCTGGTTGAGATGCCCGGAGCTTGCGGCGGAGATCTTCGGATTCACGCTCTAACTCCGAGATGCGTCTGATAAAACTGTCAGTATATATTGATAGAGATGATTAGGGGCTTCAGTAAGATGACATGAGGGGCGCATACTTCCGTTTGTGCTCTCGTCTGAAAGGGTCTGAGATGACACAGTTCGCGCTGACCTTGCGACACCGGGTACATGGTTCGTCGGGGTTCAAGTAGACATCGCATTTTGCCTGCAGATGAGCTGTCAGTACACTTGTACTCGATTTGAGGATATGGGAGTTTGAGTATGACCTTTTGCTGGCGGCACTCCGTGCACGCCTTCTTCCCCTTCTTCAGTGGCCTGCGCATGTCTTGGTTAGCGGGTGCGTTAGAGTGGGTAATGATTGCAAGTACTCGGCCATGGAAGGATCAGCACCGGGATCCTAATCAATTCGATAGAAGTCAACTAGTCAGCCAGTTCACTAGTGAGCTAGTACACAGACGTTGAGAGTAAGCAATGCGTAACCGGGAAAGAAGTGAAGAAGGGAAAAGCGTTGCCGTTCCCGGGATTGCGCGGTACCGGCCCGGGCGGAGTTAACCAGTTAGTCCTTACTATTTATTAACTCCTGAGACGATCCTAGATCTACGCTCTATAGTAGGGAAATTACTAGCTCCAAGCTGATCATGTCACGAATAATGAAAAATACAGATAGGCTAAGTATGGTTGAAATTCTTAAAATTGACTACTAGTTACTAGTAGTGTCCAAGGTTACCCTCCCCCAGCCTGTGAGAGGCTTCAGCCTGCAACCATCCCCGCCTTGTGCTACCAGCACCAGGCACTGAATTTGATATTGCATGATCCTTGTGGTACTAGAGGATCATTATACTATACATAGTATGTATCTATTTTGCTATAATGTGTATCAAAATACTGGAAAGTACTTACTACATAAATACTGTCGCGGTATGATATCCAGAAATGAGGCGCAGTGGGCATCTCCCGTTCAATCGAGTCTTTCTAATAGTTACTAACTAGTAGTTAGAACCTCTGCATTGGAACCATCAGGGTACCTTGAGCTTTCAAATAGAAAGTTTGTATTCAAGGTTAGCCACATGTACTCCTGATCACCATGCAGGCATAAATCCCATTCGACCACGGTTCAGTGTACCAGGACATGTCGCACAATCCATGGATGTTGTTTTCGGGCACCTCGAGCTTGAATTGGTCCCCGAAAGACTTTCTGGCTAGTAATTGAGCCCTGATATACTTTTCAGTGGTAGTATAGGGGTAAAGACAATGAAACACTACTTGGGACTGGTAATCACTAGGTAGGGATCTGCCGGGCCAGCATTCCAGCCTAAATTCGGCAACCTGATATAGCAGTGCTAGTAGTACCCTCAATGCCAGATTAGAGTGCATATTCCAGAATTGCCATTCTGGAAAAGGTCTGGAAACCGTGTTCCAGACCAATTCGAGTGGCAGCGCCACCACCACAAGCCTCCAACTTGGACGGCAAGTTCAACTTGCCGAGTTGGCTTGTGGTGGTGAACTGCTGAGGCGACTGATGTTTTCAGCGTGACATCACCGTCTCCTCGACGCTATATATACGATGTCTAAAATAGATAAAGATGAGATGAAATGATACCATCACTTCTGGCCGCACTTGTATATATTGAAGTTCAAATTCGCCACAATGTCCTTCGAAATTCCTTCTGTCTCAGAACTCAAACACGCCGCCGAGACCGGTCAGCGCATCACTCCGGCCGATGTCTCAACCATCTCACAAGCTGAAAGCGAGCTAACGGGGCGCGGCCCGGTCCGTGGTGGTCCAGCCGGTAGTTCACTCCTCGCTTGCAACTTGCATGATGCGTAGTTGTACTATGCATTCAAAGCTTCTGGATAAAGAGTAACTGACTTGATCATCCAGCCACGGCACAAAGTATCGCGATGAGACAGATGAATTTTGATAGCAAGTTGGACGAAGTTTCTCGGAAGCCTTCTGTTCAAATTACGCAGCAAGATGCTCGGGAGATGCAATCATCAGAGGTAAGCAATATACGAGAATTTAATCGAATTCACCCTCGGCAGACTGGGATGAATTGGGATCCCCCGCATCTAGTTTTCGGTATGAGGATATGATTCCGCATCGAGATATCCCTAGAACTCCAATTATCGATTATATCCCGAATCATCAATTTTGGGATAAGCTTGGAATAAGCTGAACTAATATGGTCTATATAGGGTCGTGCATTCCATCGCGCACCGGGATTCGGATCTGTATCATCGCAGGTTCGCTCGATCGCCAATCAAAATGAAGTGCCGGATATACCACCTGTTCTAGCGGACGTCCCGGCATATGTAACCAAAGACGATGCGCGTGAGGCTCAACGGGCCGAGTCATTGTTTTATGGTGGGGCAATTCCCAGTGGTGGGATGGCATCGCAGATGCAGGTGAGTTAAGCTACGATTCCATGATTTTTGTGATCGCACTAACGAAATTATAGAGTGCGGCAGATAAAGTTGAACAGGCACGTCGAGATATTATTTAGTAAATACTTACTCACCACCCTAAGTGAGTAGGTCAGAGGTAAATTTGTGTACTTAGATAGACATAACCAAATAAATTGCCGTGTTGGTACCTCGGATCAACGGCCATTCAGTTTGAACCGAAGATGGAGCTAAAGCCCGAGTAAGCCCGAAGGTCCTAAAATTCGGTCATCTTGAGGCCCACTTAAATTCGAAGATGACAATGTCCACCGCGTTTAGGATCGCAAACTCAACACAAGATGTATCCTGATCCATATTTAAGTGAAATTCCGCGGAGTGGTGGAAAGCGCGGCACTTGTATTCATGATATCCAATAGTAAATGCCGAGATCAGCAATTACAGTATCCCCGCTACTAGCGGGGATATCGCTGACCTCCTAGGTACCTTGGAAGCTTTCTGTTGTCCGATCTTTTTAGCGGTAATGTACCTACGTGTAGTCGATTCGTTTTTTCTATACTTTAGAGAAATTAGTGTTCTTTCTTTTAGTTTTCCCAGATCGAATTAAGTTAGTCGGACTTCAAAGCTCTACTTTTAAGCTTGGAGAATGAAGCTTGGCACTACCAGTGAGAGAGACCCGTAATATACACAAAGTTGTAATTAAATATTCAACAAATACCAAGAATCGTAGAAAATACTTATCAATAGATTTTGAAATTGAACTCGAATTTAATATACTGCTATAATAGGCAAATACCAATATTAGAAAGGTCCAAGCTGACCGGAGAATAGTGTAGGTACAATATTCTCCGCGCACTTAAGTTACCAAATTGTCTCCACCGCGGAGTTAACCCCGGTTTTCGGGCCCAGTTAAGTGCGAGTTTCAATGGTTGATGACGAAATTATGCACCAAATCCAAGATCTCGCACTAATCCATAACTTACAATACTTACCTGTGATTACTCTCCACTGGGTAGTTGGTGCCGAATAACCGATTTTGCATGCTTGGAAATATGTACCCCTCCTTAATAAAGAGTACTTCACTCGCTGTTCTTCAACAAACAATCATGGATCAATAACCTCAGCCACACCCATAACCACGCCTATTTCAACTTGAATCATGGCAATAATAACACGAATATTGTCCCACGCGGCAAACAAACCCTACAGAACAAAACAATTATTATCTTCAACCGAACAACCCTACCTCAACGAAAATGGCCACATAGACTTCTCCCCCGATGATATCGAAAATCCAAGAAACTGGTCCTTCCGCCGACGAACAAGCATAACAATCTCCGCAATTCTCCTCGTCGTCAACGCGACATTCGCATCAAGTTCACCAAGCGGCTGTTTCCCCTCGATTTCCGAACATTTCGGAGTATCAACTGAAGTAGCCGGATTAACGATTACTTTATTCCTACTTGGATATTGCGCCGGACCATTAATTTTCGCCCCCCTTTCTGAATTCTACGGTCGAAGATGGATTTTTTATATCACATTCGGTTCATACATGGCGTTCAATTTCCTATGCGCCTTTGCGCCTAATTTCGCCGCGTTATTGATTGGTCGCTTTTTAACGGGGACATTCGTTTCGGCTTGTTTGAGTAATTGTCCTGGTGTGCTTGCTGATTTGTGGAATCCGTTACAACGAGCGAATGCCATGGCAGGATTTTCTGCAATGGTTTGGATTGGACCTGCGCTTGGTCCTGTTGTTGCAGGATTCCTGCAATTGAAGAAGGATTGGCAGTGGAGTTTTTATGTTCTTTTGTGGTTGGGGGCTCCGACTTGTTTGACTATGTTGACTATTCCGGAAACTTATGCGCCGACTGTTCTTTATAATAAGGCGAAACGAATTCGAAAGGCTGGGATACCGGGTTATGAGAATGTGAGAGCGCCGGTTGAGGATAGTGATCGGACTTTGATTGGGATTTATAAGGTTGCGCTTGTGAGGCCTTGGATTATTCTTTTTGATCCGATTTCGTTGTGTTGTGCGATTTATATGGCTTTTGTTTATACGTTGCTTTATATGCTGTTTAGCATTTATCCGATTGTGTTTCAAGAGAAACGAGGGTGGAATTCAGGGGTTGGTGAGCTGCCGCTGGTCGGTACAGTTGTTGGTGCTTTGATTGGTGGTGCTATTGTCCTTGTCGACACTCGATTGCGACAGAAGAAAGTTGATCGAGGCGAAATGAAAATGGAAGATGCAGAGCCCGAAGACCGTTTACCTCTGGCGATGATTGGGGGAATTGGATTTGCTGTGTGCATGTTCTGGTTTGCATGGTCTGCCGAGTACAAGTGAGCAAAGTCCCCACTCCTCACTTTGTGTGATTGAATTGAGTCTGACTTCAACAGCGATGTCCATTGGATTGTGCCGACACTGGCGGGATGTTTCCTTTCTAGCTGCCTGTTACTGATCTTCGTTGCATATCTCAATTATCTGGTGGATGTTTATCTAATGTAAGTTGATCAGAACGGAAGTCGACCTCGGCTATTCCTTGACTACATGGCAGGACATCAATGTAATTAACATCATCGCCCACAGGTATGCTGCTTCAGCAATTGCTGCGAATACGATAGCTCGTTCGGCCTGCGGTGCTGCTGCACCACTTTTCACAAACCAAATGTTCTCCGCGCTCGGTGTGGGAGGTGGAGGAAGTCTCATTGGAGGAGTCGCTGCTCTGCTGGCCGTGATTCCATTTCTGTTTTACAAATATGGCAAACAGATACGGATCCGAAGCAAGTTTGCGCCAACGACTGAGAAACGTCCGCAGGCGAAGGATGAGGAGAGTGTACCGAATGGGAATGGGGCGATGGAGGAATCAAAGGAATAGACCATAAAATCCTAGTAATGTACTAGGATGTTTGCATGTTGTACGGGATTCTTCGTACATTCAAAAATGATAGATATATTTGCTGCCGACATAGTACACTTGAGACGATCTCAAATAATCCTACGTAGTGCCGGCGAGGCTGAGTCTCAAAAATAGGCGAGCATGCAGGTGAATATCAAATACTATATCGATGCATATGGAATAGCCCCGGCAAGAAGGATGGCCATGCAGGACAACGCAGAGGAGATGCACTGGGCTTGTACAAGGCATGCGCATGCAGCATTGGTACAGTACAGTTTTCCATAGAAGGCCAGGGTTGGCTGTCGATCTTTGTGCCCTCGCAGTTTCTCCGATGTCTACAGTACAGCGCAACAATCCTTCTTCCGTACTCCGTAGCAGTACTCCGCGGCATAATTGTGCGTCTCAACCCTCCCCAGCCCCCTTCAGCCCACCAGCCCACCACCATCCACCAGGCTAACCCCACGATGAGAGTGGAGTGAGCTTCTCGCCAAGAAGCTGGAAAAGGAATCGCCCAAACTCAAAAGCGCATGGAAATGCAGCAGAAATTGTCATCCTGGATTTCCGGGTTGGACTCCGAGAGTATGCGCAGCATGCATGCTTGCATGTCTGTGGCCTGTGGCCCCGGGATGACCCACGGGTACTCCGTCGTGATGTATCAGAATCCACTCTAGCTCTTCTGAGCTGACCGCATCTCTTATCTCAGGATTCTCGAAGGGCTGAGGGGTGGTTTCGGGGTTGAGTTCTCTACGATGCCCCGCCGACCCCACCTTCACTCCAAAGAGCGTATTCAGTGCGAATGTTGGGGGATTTCAATTCGGGTGCGTATCGGTCGGGTCTTTGGAGGGGGGCATTTGCTGTGCAATTGAGGGTGCGCGAGGAAGTGATAGGTCAGCAGAGTATTCCTTCGGGATAGTCTGTACATAGATGTAAGCTAGGATAGCTAGGTACAGCGTGAGTAGTCGGAGCAAAGTGGGCAGAGTGAGCAGTGAAGTGGATGCGGGGCTCAGGGCCCGCCTGGCGATGAGTGGCTGATTGAAGTATTTGTCATTCTCAATTTGATGGAGAAGGAGAAGTGAGAGAAGTTGAGAGTTGAGAGGAAAACAAATCAAATAGAAAAAGTAAAAAGGAAGGTGCGATTTGGAATGATGATGTAACTGTTTCTGTTATAGGAAAGGGAAGGAGCGAACCAGCCAGGAGTTCCTTCCATTTAAATACTCTCTTGACCTCATCCCAAGGTCCTCACTCTTTCTCTTTCTCTTCTTCTTCCATTGAGGACCTTGCGAGAATCAATTCACTCTTCCATCCAATCACCTCACACACCTCACACTCAACTATATCCACATCATGCCTCTCTCCGGTCACTGTCTCTGCAAGGCGGTTACTTACACCGTCAAGGCCGATGCTCCTGATGCCGTCGCTTACGATCACTGCGATGACTGCCAGCGCCAGTCCGGCTCTACCTACTGTGAGTATCAGCTTTACTCCCTCAATTACTGGGACTGTTCTGCACCCCCAATCGTTGGGATTGCTGAATCCAATTGAATTACTCACTGACTCAAATAGCTCTGGTCGCCGTCGTCAAGAAGGCTGATCTGACCATCAACGGTCCCACCAAGACCTGGTCCGGCAAGGGCAGCTCCGGAAACGCCGTCCACCGTATCTTCTGCTCCGAGTGCGGTTCTCCCATTGCCCACGACCCCGATGCTGCCCCCGAGATCATTGCCCTCAAGGCCGGTACCCTTGACACCGAGATCAAGAAGACCCTCAAGCCTACTGTCGAGATATGGACTGTCAGCAAGCTCCCCTTCTGCCAGGAGCACCTTGAGAACCCATTCAAGCACATGCCCGAGTAAATGGAGCTTGTCTTGAGCTTGAACTGTCTACATACTTGTGATGACGTCATTTTGATTTTCCCAGACTGCAAATGCGAATGCAATTTGAATACGAACAAAACAGCGCTCGAGTGTTATGAGTGTTGACATGGAATATGAATGTGAAATAATGAAATATGACCAATGAAAGGTCGGTCAACTACGGTGACCATCAATGATTGATGATGATGCACGGAATAGCCTGAATGAATATCAATTTATTCCAATATACCCGGTTCAATCAGCTTATCCTTCCCGGAACATTTCATTTCCCCTGTAGGCCAAGCTTCAGGCGCGGCGACATTCCTCTGAGAACAAGCGGTGAATTCCGCGATACACTTGCATGTTGCTGACCCAGGTCCTCACACTAATAAAGCAAGATTATCCCTCCACTTTCTCGCGTTTATTGTCGGGTTCTATCACATTGTCACTCATCATGTCGACCGGCACATTGTTCATGCTTGACTCACGCACAGGTAGCAAATATGATATACCAATTCAGCACAATTCCGTGCGCGCCAAGGATTTGCAGAATATTCGAGCACCAGAAGCCGGTGCCAATCCAGCAGATCAGACATCGCGTGGTCTTCGTGTATTTGATCCAGGACTACAGAATACTGCTGTGATGGAATCCGCTATCAGCTTTTCGTGAGATGCAATTCTGGCCTAGGCCCAGGCGCGAGTCCCATCTACTAATCGCATACGCAGAGACCATGAAAACAACGATTTGATCTTCCGCGGATACACTCTTGACCAGCTATGGGAAGCTGACTTCGAAGACATGTTTTATCTGTTGATGTGGGGGACATATCCTTCTGAAGTACAGCGGACGCAGTTGAGCAGGATGTTGGCCCAGTATATGCTGTCTGTCCCAGGCTCTGTGCATGATGCGATTCATCTTCTTCCGTGAGTATGATTCAAATTATCCCCTCAGGCTTCCTAAGTCTATAAATGTGCTTATCTTGTTTGCTCTTTCTTAGAACGTCTACTCTACCCCTACCACTGATTCTTGCAGGTCTCTCTGCATACCTGGCCTCTCTCCCCGATGTACTTCCCGCATCAACGCACCCAACAATATACCAGGACAATCTAGAGTTTGCCGATCAGACTATTCTCCAAACAGTTGCTTGTTACGCCGTCATATTTGCCCTCGTAAGATGTCATCGCAACGATCTCGAATTCCAACCTCCAACCCTCGACCAAACATATTTCGAAAATCTATTCACCATGTCCGGACTAACCGATCCCATCACCCACAAACCAAATCCACTCCATCTATCCTGCTACCGCCGATTCTCCCTTCTAAACGCCGACCACGGAATGGCCCAATCAGTATTCTCCGCCATACTAACAGCCTCCTCCCTCACAGACCCAATATCCTGTCTAATCTCAGCTATAACAGCCGCCCACGGCCCCCTCCACTTCGGCGCCACAGAATCCGCCCACCGCGCTCTAAACGAAATCAAAAATCCCGCCAACGTCCCCCAATTCCTTGACGAAGTGAAATCAGGCAAACGCAAACTCTTCGGCTACGGACATCGAGAATACAAAGGAACCGATCCCCGAGTCCATTTCATTCAACGTATTCTAAAAGATCTACCCATGAACACCAATCCGCTTTTCAAAATAGCCGAAGCGATTGAGGAAGCAGCGAGTCGGGATGAATATTTCAGTTCTAGATGTCTCTTTCCTAATGCTGATTTTTATGGGAATTTTGCTTTTGAGGGGGTGGGGGTTGAAGAGGAGCTTGTTCCTGCTGCTATGTTGAGTCATAGGATTATGGGGATTATGGCTCATTGGAGGGAGTACATGGGTGTGTGTGGTTATTTCATAAGTCCCCGGTCTTCGGTTTATTATTCTTACTGACGACTGATTGATTTAGTGGTACGGGGTAAACTTATTCGGCCTTCGCATATCTATTCGGGTGATATGGTTGCTAAGGTCCCGATTCCTGCGAGGATTTGATTGTAGTGTGTGTAGAAGGATGGGTTGTATCTCGATTCTATACCGTACTTGGGACGAAAGATCTGTTGAATTCATCCATTTCTTCTTTCGCTCTCATTGTATCTGATTTTCATTTAAATAAAGACATCGCACTACGAAAATATAAGAGCAAAGGACCGTTTTGTACAGTATGACTAACCAAGAAGACTCCCAATCTCGCCATGATGATACCAATGCCAACCCAACAGAGTCAACGCCCTTGTTGCCAACCTCAACTGCACAACAATATTCCATCTTCACGACTACACAAAAAAGACTCATTATTCTCACAGCAGCCCTCGCATCGACCTTCTCCCCGTTATCGGCAAATATCTACTTCCCAGCCCTAAATTCCATAGCAAAAGATCTACACGTCACTCCTTCTCAAATTAACCTGACAATCACAACATACATGGTACGTCCCTCCACCACTTCTACAAAACCTCACAGATGTTACATTATCCAAGGGTACATGTTATCCACTAACATGAACAGATCTGTCAAGGTCTAGCACCAACCCTAACAAGCTCCCTATCCGACCAAGCAGGCCGTCGCCCCGCATACATCTACTGCTTCATAATCTACATAGCAGGCAACATATCCCTCGCCTTCCAAAACTCATTCCTAGCCCTACTACTTCTCCGCGCCGTCCAAAGCTGCGGAAGCAGTGGCACCGTAGCTCTCGCATCCGCAGTCGCAGCCGATATAATTACCCCCGACGAACGAGGCGCTTATATGGGTATTGCTTCTGTGAGTAATATACTTGCGCCGTCTTTGGGACCTGTTGCGGGTGGGATTTTGTGTCAGTTCTTTGGGTGGAGAGCTGTTTTTTGGTTTTTGGCTGGAGTGGCGAGTTTGTTTTTTGTTGGTTTGGTGCTTTTTTTGCCGGAGACTGCTAGGGGGGTTGTTGGGGATGGGTCTGGGGTTTGTTCGAGGTCGAGGTCGAGATGGAATGTGACTGGTTGGAGGTTGATTTTTCCGTCGAAGAGAGATGGTGAAAGGCAGAGGTTGGATTTGACTACGACTGCTGAGTTGAGTTCGAGAAAGAGGTGGATTATTCCGAATCCTTGGTCTTCGCTTCGATTGCTGTTTTGTCGACCGGTTGGACTGGTATTATTTGCTAATGGGGTTATTTTTGGAAGCTATTATTCTGTGACTGCGGGTATACCGGCGAAATTTGAAGAGTTGTATCAACTCAATGACTTTGAGATTGGTCTTTGTTTTATTCCAGCTGGACTTGGTTGTTTGCTTTCTGCGGTTTTGAATGGGTTTTTTGTGGATTGGAATTATCGTCGAATGAGTAAAGATACGGCTGAGTCAAGTATACGTCGGATCAAACATGATATTCTTTTATTTCCAGTTGAGCGAGCGAGGCTACAGATTTGCATACCTATGGCTGTGAGCCTTCTAAACATGGCTTTTCTTGAGAAAATGCTAACTCCCCTTCAGTCTCTTGCCGCTTTGTGTATCGCGATTTACGGATTCTTGCTGGATCACAAGTGTCCCCTGTGGCTTTCGCTGACCATAGTCTTCGCAATCTGTTTCTGTGTCACGGCTGCGTACAATGTCATGAATGTACTGATAGTCGACTTGTACTACTCGACTCCGGCAACTGCAATGGCCGCAAACAATCTTGTCCGATGTTCTCTTGGTGCCGCTGCGGCTGCTGCCGTCAATCCTCTTATCCAAAAATTCGGCGTGAGATCGACATATGGGATTGTGGCGGGAAATTTGATATGCGTTATTCCATTGCTGGGCATCGTATACTTTAAGGGCTGGAGCTGGCGTCGCTCACAAGCCGGTGTTCCGATTTAACGAATACGTTTACCTATCGGCGATTTTCAACTTCGGAAGGAGGGCTCTGGACGTTGGCGCTGGACTATTTGTTTGAGGCTTTGCGCTCTGTTGACCAAGATACTCAACTAGAACTATCCCAGAGATCTCTTCAGCATGCCTTTAGCAAGCCCAGTCATTATTGTTCTCGTGATCCTTGCTAATTTGCAAGTGAATTTTTCCCTCTTTCCTATTAAGGCCCATCTTCTTTCCTTGCGGTACGCGGGAGGAGATTGGATTAAGCCTGGTTTAACTATTGACATAAACGGCAAGAGAACAATTTCCAAATACAGGATGATGAAGTTTGCTAACTTGAAACTGTTCCAGCAACTACCTCTGTCCCCGAAATTGGCACTACCGGACTAAACTGCCAGAACCACTACATCCTACTTTCCATAGATCCAGATGCGATCCTGCCTGGCACCAGAACCCAGACAGTCGTATTGCACTGGTTCCAACCACATCTGACCTTCAACTGCTCAACTAAAGATAGAGAGAGTCTTCTCTCCCCCGACAATAACTCTTCTACAACTTACCTAGCGCCCTACATCGCACCACAACCCCCACCAGAATCACATCATCGCTATATCTTCTTCCTCTTCACGCAGCCACTGAACTATCAATTTCCAAGCTGCTTCGCTCATATCCCACCTAAAACAAGAGAAGCACGTGCGGGATTCAACCTGCGCCAGTTCATGTATGCCGCCGCGCTGGACCCACCTGTTGCTGTTAATTACTTCTACGGCCGAAATCAAGGCGCGAATCCGCCATCCTTGACTGCGACTACTACTTCTTTCCGAACTGTGAGTTGCACGACTAGGCCTACTAGCTTATGAGGGCCAGCGAAAGGATTTAGGATCATGGAGTTGAGGTTATGCCATTCTTGGCTATTGTGCAATCAGCCGAGAACATGGCATGGGCAATTGACAATTATCTATTTCTGTGAAGTTTCTATGTGCCTTTCCTGTATCTTGGTCTGGTAAGACAATTAGATCATGCTTTTTGTAGTATTACTGGGTTAGGCCGCCGCAGCTTAGCTTCTGTAAAAGGTTCAACTTTTCAAGTCCGCAATTTGAGACTCAGTTTTGCCATTTGAACATGTATAGTGGCACGTAACTTATTGAACTGATCCAATTAGAAGCCTAAGATTGCTTCTCATTTTGAAATATGAAGGACTCTAAAATCTAATTAAGGTCTATCGGTTCAGGGTCCAGGGTCCAGCAGCACCTATCACGCCATCGATTCTTGTCGATTGATATATGTCACTATCCATGTAGACCATGAGGCCGGGGAACATTGGACGACCCTGGGAGGACTTCGGCTTTCAGTCGCTATACCCTTGCTTTTCAGAATAGAACCTCGGGCTCCACTTGATCTCCCCTACCCTGCAGCCACGCCTTCTGCGGGGATCTCAACAGCTTTGTGACATTCTCCTCTTCCAGAACTAGCCCCAAGCTGTTAAAAAACGTGATCTGGGCTTTCTAGAATCCCTTGAACGGCGATTCGCAGTCATGGACCCCGAACAAGGGTGCATAACGGGGAACACGCGTGGTATTTGCAGTGGTCGGGTGGCACAAAGCTATTTGTCACGGGAGGGGCATGCGGATGTAACTTTTTGTCTCTGCAAGCCTCATGAGTGGTGGTGAGGATCATGTATGACCTGATGGGAAGTATACTGGAAAGTAGTGAACGATGGGATGCTTGTTTGCGGGGTAAAAGATCTTGTAGATAAATGATCTGATCTGGTGAGAGTTGAAGTAGACAGACTTGTGGAATACATAACTGCTGGCTATCGGGCCTTGAAGTTTTGGAAATTTACGATCAAACGAGGTCAATCAAACAGAATCAGCATTTAATCAAGTCTTTGAACTATATGCAAAGATATGAGTTTACCAAAGCCACCTCGATCCAATACAGGACAGCTGCCCAAAAGCGTCAAAGTTCGATCAACATGTAATGCCTGCCAGCAAGCCAAAATTCGATGCAGTCACGAGAAACCATCTTGTCGACGATGTCAAAAACACAAAATTGACTGTATATACAGTGTTTCGCGGCGTCTCGGAAGACCTGCGAAAAAGAAGGAACGCATAGTCATGGACGAGCTAAATGGTAGCCCGACACAAATGATGCTCGATCACGATCGTGAAAAGAAAGCCAGAAAGCCATCGAAGAAAAAAGGTCGTTCTCAGCAGTCAATCACCACGGCACGCTCTCATACTAGTCGAATAATGGAGAATGATTTAACCACGGAGCATTCTCTGACAAAGGGCAGTGTAGAAGAGTACCCGGGTGCGTTAAATGATACATTCTTCTTTTCCGTAGACAAGCATTGGCTCATGAACTCAGAATTTGAACTTGATCCTACTTCCGGAAGCTGGCTTCAGGAGCTCATGTCCTCGCAAGTAAAAGGTCGCCAAAGCGCTTCGATCCATGATTTCACCTATGACGAGTTCGAGCTTGAGGAATTTGATTCAATTTCGGAATGCATCATGCATGCAGAGCCTCTCGCCTATAGCGGAGTTTCAGATGGTCACCTCTCAGTTCCAAATGGATTTGAATTGACTTCGTCGCCCATGCATCTCGAAACTGAACTAAACTCTTTCCACAATACTCCATCCACAGAGCGAATCGAGACCCTGGGCTTAGGGAATGCAGCATCTATGCAATGGCCTTACGATTCTACCCCACGAATGAATCAACTGCCTTTTGCAGATACTTGGCCTGAAGATCGAATGGTCCCAACAAGCATCTTAGTCGATACAGGGGATATAGCCAACGGATTTCAGTCCCCCAATTTCAATCACAATAGCGAAGCATATTCACCGCAAGAAGCCGAGTTCCCACTCATGCTAGAAGGAGCAGCAAATTTCACCTGCGGCTGCTACAAACAAGTAATCACCGAGCTAGTTCGATTCGAGCTCAAAGCAGGACCGAATGGTTTTTCCAGCATCGATAGTATACTCGCTTGTCAAAAGGAACTTCTATTGCAGACCGAGTCGATTCTGCAATGTAAAATGTGTTCACAGTCCGAGGCACAGGCAAACGCACTAATGGTGATCATCGTGATAATCGACAGCTTTCTAACCACTCTCGATGCAACAGCCACATCTGGAAAACCCGATATCTTAGAAAACATACCGGATGCGAATTCCCAAGCTGGTCGAAGACAGAAAGATATGGGTAATTGTTTCAAAGCCCACATTGATACTTGGCCGTTGCTGGTAGGCGGGTTTCAAGTGCCCATAGAAGAGAAATCTTGTTTCATTCGTCAGGTTTTGCAGGCGAGACTTTCTATGCTGTTGTTGACAGTGAGGCGCATTCGTATTTGTATGCAGCAGCAACTTGCAGCGGCATTTTCGCGGGGGAGGCTTCTTATGATTATGGAAACGGATAGGCGGCTTCAGTTGATCATGATGAAGATAAAGATGGCTGTTGGGTGATTTGCTAGAAATTCGTATCGCAATGGAGTTCATATCATTTGTATCCCTTTCAAGGCAGAAATATTGCATTAGTGTCTGTGCAAATAGGTGTATGTGATCAATAAACGCATTCATTGGCTAATAGACCTGTTCAACTTGTCAACAAGCTTCCGCATAGACCATGCGCAACCCCCTGGTAGATGGTCTCACGGAGAAGCTGCAGACTTACTGTGTATCTTGAAATATACCTCGGTTCAACAAATCTGATTGTGATTGTGTCGGGTTTGACCAGACATTCCCTGTCAATCCAATAATCATCTCAACTTCAAGGTCCCGGTTGCATTCGACATCAATGATTCCTATGGTGTCAAGATCACAAGTTCGTATTCGACAGCCCATGCTGCTATTCCTTGATTCAGAAGTACTGCGGCTTCTATTTCCAATCTTTACTTGTAATTTTCGCTTGTGGCGTAACGCCGGTCGGTTCTGCTCTACAGTTCACTTTGACGATCGCAAACTGGATATCGTGACACGTTCGTGGAAAAGCCCATCAAACCAAAGATAATCTGAGCAAGCAAACCCCACTATTAAGCGAATTATCGGAAGCGCAATGACGACGACCTCGCAATGCAAATGCTCCTTGGAGGCGTTGAAGATATTGACAGACTTGCAAAACGTCCACGCAGTCGTCGACGTGGAAACGATCTTCGACCTTACCCATCGCGTGTGCGTCCAAGGCAAAGCCATGATCCAATGTAAAGACTGTATCCAGGCAGCACAATCATCATCCATCGTCACTCTACCCGCCCTTTCAGAAAGCTGTATCCCTCTACTCGAAGCACTGTGCGCGGCGTACGATATCTCGACCCAACCCGGGTTCTTCGACTCGGCCATGCTAGCCTTCGAACAGGCCCCTTCCCCAGTTATCTGTGTTCGTAGTCAAGCGTTTCTTGGAAGGACCGAGTTGGATGATTTTGAAGCAAGATTGTTGGTTCGTACACTGCTTGCGCGTGATTTGATTCGTTTTGTGGAATTGATGGAAGGATTGAAGGGGGTGCTGGATGTTCTCCTTGAGGAATCCCATGCTCATCGTGGGAAGACTGCAACGCTTAGAGCTTGTAAGTCTTCTGTTGAGTCTACTATTAGTAGGCTTGCGGTGCTTATGCAAGTTGTTGAGGGTGATTACGATATTGGCTCGATGCCATTGGGTTATCTCGATATTTGCTGAAGGTTTATGGTGCCACACGGGATCACCGAGTTGCCGAGGAGAAGGTAATGAATAGGATGAGATTGGAACAGTTGTAAATGTGACAAGCGTCGAGAAGTGAGATGTTTAGTGCGAATTGTAGCGGTGTCTCCTTGGCAACAACTGCAAAATGAAAAAGCAACTCCCTCAATTGATATTGTTGATAGTCCTCCACTCGTACCTGAATTCTTCCATATCACCAAAATAGCACCTCTATGCTCCCCACACACGCTCATACACACCAATCCACTGACCCCATCCGATAATTTTCCCAACAATGGCGTTCTTGATATCGTCCTTGCTTGCCTTTTCAGGGTTGTCGAGCTCAATAGGAGAGTCAAGAGCGATGATTGTAAAAGCGTAACGGTGTGGACCATGACCAAAGGGAGGACCAGGCCCAATGTAAGGTGTTCCCAGGAGATTTGGAATAAATCGCCAGCCGGAATCGGCCCGGCGGTGCTTTACAGCGTCCGGGCTGGCAATGATGTTTGCCGGAACCGCACTCGTTGTGGAAGCAGGAATGGCCCAAAAGAGACCGTGGTGTATGACAAGGAAAGGAATTGGTATGTCGATATCCTCGCAGATCAGGACGTATTCCTTGACAGGCGAGGTCGATTTCGGAGGTGACCAGTGCAATTCTGGAAATCGGCCAATGCCATCTTCTCCGTAACCGGAATGCTCTAGTAGCATGTTAGAACCGGAAGGTCCGCATTCAAGTGATTCGAGGGTCATATTGGGATTTGGAATATTCTTGAATGCCGGGTGGTGAATAATTTGTCGCGAATCATGTCCACGAAAAGGGTAGAGCAGCCGGCCCAGGCCATACTGGAAGTAGTCGAGGATTGGCATTGCGGTGTAGTTTCTTTGATTTCCGCTTGGTTAATCTGTCACACACGCAAAATTATTTCTGGAATGAACCCCTTCTGTGTAGCCGCCGGATTGTTTTTAGGAGAGAGCGAGCAATGAAAAAATAAGAAAAGAAAATGAACATTCGATCATTTGAGGGCATTGAAAGAAGAACGGCCCGGAACCGGCCCGGAATCGGTATTGCATTTCAGTGAAGCACTCAAATACTTTGAAGCGAGTTCATGCGATTGTATAAACCGCCCGTCTCTGCATTTATGTAGATTCGCTATATTGACCTAGTAGTATATCTAATAGATAGAAAGCGGTCGTGGCATATCGTGAGTGTTGCGCCGTACACTACGTCGTATATACAGGACCAATAGGGTGAGAACCTCCCACAGTGTCCTTCCTGATTGCATTAAGATGATGCATCTTAACAGGTAGTATACATATACAATAGTATTGTGCATTAAATAATTACCAATAGTAATTACTCAAATATCAAATTCAATGTTCAATGTCCTGTTTCCTGATATCTACTTTTGTGCAAATATACATTTATGAGGTTATAATGTATGAATAATGTACTGCCCAGGTGGGCAGTACATTTGGCATTGATACTATCAATCAACCCTTACATCAACATAACATATTCCTGTTCTTGCCATTAAATTCATAGTTTAAATCCATCCAAACTTGAATTTAATTCAGATTGACAGAGAAATTATCATTTTTCTACAACATTCAGAGCTAGGTAGTAAAATAAGATCTCTTCAACATAATGTATACTCCCAGTATTGTAGTATCACCTGACCATCCCTGCTGACCATTCCTGCCTGAGGCAGACAACCCTCTGCCCATTTCCGCCTCAGGCCAACATTCATCATTACGTAACCCATTCCATTCCATTCGCCCCCGGAAAAGCCAAGAAGTAAAATGAAATCAACAAAAACAAGATACCTCCCCAATTTCAACCCACCCGGTTAACATGCCTTCATCCTAATTCTCTCAGAATATGTCGGCTGGTGGCGAACATCTCAAAGATGAGGGCTCCAGACGACAAGTCGTACTGGCTGGCGGTACAGCCGGTTTAATTTCACGCTTTTGTATTGCGCCGTTGGATGTTGTTAAGATACGTCTGCAGTTGCAGATCCATTCACTTTCGGATCCGGCTTCGCATCGGACGGTTGTGGGACCGGTTTATAAGGGGACTTTGTCTACTATGAGGTCTATTGTGAGGCAGGAGGGTATTACGGTATGTTTATCTATAGTCCAACAATTGTTTCCGAAGTGATCTACTCCGCGGGAAAGCAAGTATACTGACGCCACCCTTTGTTCGTCGCAGGGTCTTTGGAAAGGAAATGTCCCCGCTGAATTGATGTACGTCTGCTATGGCGCACTTCAATTCACAGCATACAGAACGACAACCCAAGCCTTAGCACAACTAGGCCCATATCGTCTCCCTCCATCGGGCGAATCCTTCGTTTCTGGCGCCGTAGCCGGTGGAATCGCGACAACAGCTACATACCCCCTCGATCTCCTCCGAACTCGATTCGCAGCCCAAGGTCCAGACCGCGTCTACAAATCGCTTTACTCATCCGTTGTGGAGATATCCCGATTTGAAGGACCTGCTGGATTCTTCCGGGGTTGTTCAGCGGCTGTTGCGCAGATTGTTCCGTACATGGGACTTTTTTTCACGGCTTATGAGAATTTGAGGCCCAGTATGGCTCGGTTGGATTCTTTGCCTTTTGGAACGGGTGATGCGGCGGCTGGCGTTGTTGCTAGTGTTCTTGCGAAGACGGGTGTTTTTCCGCTGGACCTTGTTAGGAAGAGGTTGCAGGTTCAGGGTCCGACTAGGACCAGATATGTCCATCGCAATATTCCGGAATATAATGGGGTCATCAGGACTATTTCGATGATCTTGCGGACGCAGGGCGTGCGGGGATTATATCGCGGGTTGACGGTTAGTCTTTTTAAGGCGGCGCCGGCTAGTGCGGTCACTATGTGGACGTATGAGCGGGCTTTGAAGTTGATTCAAGAGATGGAGGTCGTTACTGCTTGAGGGAGAATACCTCATCACTTCTTTTATTCCCGGCATCTATTGGCGTTGGGCTGGCTTTGGCGGGTACACGGTTTTGATTGGATAATTGTACTACTACTATTCTAGACTTGACTAGATTATCGGAACCGGTTTAGAGAAAAAAATGGTCATCAAATTATATTTTGAATCCCACACATCCATTCAAATAGTGTCGACTGTCGTCGAACACGGAGAGAGAGAAAAGAGAAACGCTGTTTGGGCTCAAACGAAAAGGGGGTGTCGCAGAAGTGAAGGTGGTGGGAGGTTGGGAAAGTATTTCCAGACAGAACGAAGAATCACAGTTTATATGTGCGAGGTTCGGATGTTAAGCAACGGGTAACTAGTATGTCTAGTACTCGAGCTCCTCCTCTTCCTCCTCGATCGAGTCGCCGGCGACCTCCTCGTAATCCTTCTCCAGAGCAGCAAGATCCTCACGAGCCTCGGAGAACTCACCCTCCTCCATACCCTCACCAACGTACCAGTGAACGAAGGCACGCTTGGAGTACATGAGGTCGAACTTGTGGTCAAGACGGCTCCAGGCGTCGGCAATGGCAGTGGTGTTGGACAGCATGCTGACGGAGCGGTCGACGTTGGACATGGCGGTGTCGGGAACCTGGACGGGCTTCTGGTAGTTGATGCCGAGCTTGAAGCCGGTAGGGCACCAGTCGACCAGGTTGAAGGAGGCCTTGGACTTGACAGCAGCAACGGCCTGGTGGCACTCCTGGGGAACGACATCACCGCGGTACAGCAGGGCAACGGCCATGTACTTGCCATCACGGGGATCGCAGACGACCATCTGGTTGTTGGGCTCGAAGCCTAAGTTCATCATGGTTAGCTTATATGCAGCTCAGAATGCTCAACGGAGACACATACACTGGAAGGTGAGATCCTGAACCTTGAAGCTCTCGTGGGCACTGCGGCTGCTGCCGACAACAGGAGCGTAAGAGATCAGAGGGTAGTGGATACGGGGGAAAGGAACCAGGTTAGTCTGGAACTCGTTGAGGTCGACGTTCAGAGCACCGTCAAAGCGCAGACTGGAGGTGATGGAGCTGACAACCTGGGCGATCAGACGGTTCAGGTGGTCGAAGCTGGGACGGGGGATGTCCAGGTTGCGACGGCAGATATCGTAGACAGCCTCATTGTCGACCAGGAAGGTACAGTCGGAGTTCTCGATGGTGCTGTGGGTGGACAGGACAGCGTTGTAAGGCTCAACGACGGCAG
Source organism: Penicillium sumatraense (assembly GCA_020086695.1). Classification (NCBI taxonomy): domain Eukaryota; kingdom Fungi; phylum Ascomycota; class Eurotiomycetes; order Eurotiales; family Aspergillaceae; genus Penicillium; species Penicillium sumatraense. The sequence goes on along the minus strand of JAGIKU010001370.1, from coordinate 585,168 downwards.
TCGAGACACGAGGAGAAGGGTAGACGCAGAACTCGAGCTTGGACTTCTTGCCATACTCGGCAGAGAGCTGCTCCAGAAGAAGAGCACCGAAACCAGAGCCGGTACCACCACCGAAGGAGTGGAAGACGAGGAAACCTTGGAGGCAAGAGCAAGCATCTAACGAGAGTAAGCTCCGATCGTAACGTGGGTAGGGAGAAACAGCTAAACAAAGAAGAAAGGAAAAGTGTTCTGCATACCAACGACGCGGCGGATGCGGTCCAGCACCTCATCGACGAGCTCCTTGCCGACAGTGTAGTGACCACGGGCATCTGCATAGCGATTAGCTTCCGAGTCATGTATGTTTGGTCGCAGGACCTCGTGTTCGGGAGAATATACAGTTGTTGGCAGCGTCCTCCTTGCCGCTGATCAGCTGTTCGGGGTGGAAGAGCTTCTTGTAGGAGCCATGGCGGATCTCATCGACGGGCTATTATATCACACAGACAGTCCACCATTAGCCCCAGGTTTTTGCTTCCCAATGAATATGTCACATGTCTTCCTCATACCGAAGGGTCAAGATCAGCAAAGATAGCGCGGGGAACGTATTTGCCGCCGCTGGTCTCGGTATAGAAGGTATCGTAGGAGCCGCTGGAGCCAACCTCGTCGGCGCGGCTCTTGTCGAAGTAACCCTCGGGGGTGAGGCCGTGCTCAAGCTGGTACCTGAGGGGAAGATCAGAATAAATTAGCCTCTGTGCGTAAATCAATGCTTGTGCAGCGGCAGCAGCAGTAGCAGCAAGATCAACAAGCGGTGAAGAACTTACAGCTCCCAGGCGGCGTTACCGAGCTGGATACCGGCCTGGCCGATGTGAAGGTGGCAGATCTATGAATTGAGAGTTGTTAGCATCGATTGAAGGTCTCGGTGGCCTGTGTTTTGATGCCATTGAGAGAGCGGAGCCGGGGCCATCGCATCCATGGACATGGTCAGGGGAACGAGTGGGGGTACAATAGGGGATGTAGGGAATAAGAATTGAGGTGATGGGAAGAAGACCTGTGATGACAGGCTGCTGAAAGACAGCAGACAGACATACCTCTCCTCGGACCATGATGAATATTTAGAAAATGGGTGATAAAAGGGAAATCTGGAGGAAGAAAGTGTTGAGGGAGAAAAGTAAGTGGGGCGCCCCTGAGTGGCCGAGAAGCACGACAAACTGGCGGTCTGCGGGGTACAACATACACGATGGTTTATACTATATTTGATAGTACAGGGCATGTATTAATTATTTAGTAGTACTGTAGCAAATTTAGTTGTTTGGTAATACTATATTCTAATTAAAGCTTGGTTATATTCAGTTCTGAGTATTGGTGATAGGGCTGGACCAGGAAATATGCCTCCGCTGCCAAGACAAGCAGTCACAAAGACTACTCTTTTGGTGCTTAGTACTTACTAGCTACGACTAAGTAGTCCTGGGAGGAAAGGCGTAGGTAAATATATGAGACATTCGAATTTTCGACTTGGGTTATCACCTTGTATCATAAATCTACATACACTATTGAGATGATACATGCTTCTAGATACTGCGGGTAGCTGGTAAACAAGAGACATTCTCCTTGCAAGCTACCAGCCTCAAACTTGAAAGGAAGATAAATCATGAGATAACAAAATACTTCTTGATTCAGAGAGGTAATGTAAACATTGATTAGCAGATTTGCTAGCAGAATATCGAACAACTTGTTCGATATTCTACTTTGAAAGTAGTTCGTTGGTATGGGAGATGTAGCGAGTTGGAACTGACAGTAGATTGGTTCTCGGACTGGGTATACTTCGGCATAATTCGGAGTTAAACCGGCTCTAAGAATTTATATTGCAAACATACAATTTTACTATGTGCATATATCACATTAAAATGTCTAAAGGGAGATGAGAGCTGCAGGAATGATGGTGCATCATATTTGTAAGATTTAATTGGTTGATGAAGGGTCGCTACTAGTGGTCAGCTTAGCGCCTCTGGTCAGCCCAGTAAGCCCGCCACTTTAAATCAACATGAGGATATGACTTCCATTTTAACTTTGATGAAGGAACCCTAATCTCAATCTCCGAGAGTATTTTTATATATAAAGTGGTTTTCACTCTTCATGCCGGTTAATGTAGCCAACAGGCCTGGCTTGGCCCAGGTGAGCCTTGGATCACAGAGGTTAGGAAATGTCTCAATCGACGTGCGCCTACGAAATTCCAAAACTCAATGGGGAAGGTTGGGGCCCGAAGGAGAAGCGGCTGTCATAATCTACGCGGATATAGTCATCAATCAGCCTCAAGACGCAATTCTGAAAAGTGCAGTTGTACTGCTATCGCTTTCAGAACACCCAGGCTATCAACCAGAGCCCCAAAAGACGGCTGAGCACTTGGCTGGGAATCTCCAATTCAAAGCGTCTTTTGGACCTAAAATGCTCGTCATTCGGGAAGATGAGGTTAAACAGAGGAACTTTTTGACCCCTGAGGTTAATGTCCTCGGTATTGGTAGCCTTGGTGGTCTTGAGTCGATGACTACGAGAACACAGCATTGGATCTTCAGTGGGAGTATTTTGCGGGGAAGCAGGGATGAAGGGCAAATCGAAGTTTCCTACAAGCGTCTTAGATGGGAATTAAAGGCCGATGTGTTGGAAGGTCTAAAGCCACAACCAAACAGGGTGATCCAAACAGCCTTTACTCTCACTCACACCGGAAAGCCGTTCAGCTTGAAGGTTGACATACAGGGGAAGCTTTACCGATCAAGGATAAACTATCAATCAAGCTTCAACTATCCCGTGAGATTGAAATTTTCATCGCGACCTTCTCGCGGCGAGGTCGATGGTACAAATGTGATCCGACCCCCGGAGAGCCCTGCGACTCGTCAGCTGGACTCGCTTGCGGACGCACTGCCATTTACAATGGAAATGGCCAATCAATACTCAAACACGATAAGCGAGGATTTATTGTCTAGTCGGCCGGAGAAAGGTTTGTAGGGGGCCAGAATAACTGGACTATTTTTGGAAAAGACATTAACAAGACAAACGAGGAAGGTCGGACGTCTCTGTCTGTGGCCGCTGGATATGGACACCAACATGTACTGAAGATACTATTATCTCAAGAAAATATAAGCATTAGCACAGGAGACAATGAAGGCCGCACATCGCTATCATGGGCTGCGGGCAATGGCCACTTAAAAGCGGCAGAGCTACTTCTGGATAGGTCCAAGGAAAGTTCCCCAGAAGAAGCTTCTAACCTCGCGAAGAAGGACAAATCGGGCCGAACGCCACTCTCATATGCCTGCGCTAATGGTCACCTTGATGTGGTTAACATGTTGCTCGTCCGCACGGCGGACTTGGAGGTGGCTGATAACGAAGGCAGAACGCCATTGGCTTGGGCAGCCAAGGAAGGGCGAGAAGATATTGTGATCAGAATGCTCGAGCACTATAGAGAGAAGAATTTCGTGGTTCATGATGATCTTATCACAACATCCCTCTCCCTCGCGGCCCGGATTCGCTCAGTCTTTGTAGTCGCTGATATGTACCTTAGCTCTTAAAACTGTCGGCTATCAATCTATCCGCATAGCTTTGACATCCACTTGGACCTGGCAACATAACTGTACTATGCGCAGTCTCTACAACACAAACCCTCCCGGTATGCGTGACATTGAAGATGGCTACATCCGGAATGCGAATGCGTTTCTTGCGGTTCAGGGGTAAGGTCCGTTCTCCATCAAGAGCAGCCCGGACATGTCCATGTGGTATACATCGTTTCGGACTGCAATACCGTCAACGACACAAATTCTGGACTTTCGTAGGAAACCCATGTCTCCGAAGGGAGCGAGAAGCAATGCAATGTCGATATACAGCAGGCAATTGGTCGTGGTCGTCCTCCCAGTCAGCTTAAACTTTAAGCGCTTGCACCAGATAATTGCAGAAGAAACCCGTTTTATGGCTGCCTTTGAGTAGCGGAGTGGCGAACTTGTGGCTCGCAGAAAATATCCCAACCTCTTTTCGCACAAAAGAAAAGGGGATGAGCGGTTAGGACGACCGGATGAGCCACCTGTTCGTCGAAGCATAGGATGAGGAGTGGGTTTACTTGTACCTGATGGCGATGTGTGAGTGCACATATTGGCATCCTAGGTTGTCAATTGAGTGATGTGAAGGGTCCCGCATGTACATACCATGAAGCATTGGTCACTGCACAGGATGCAATTGACCAGAGCAAAATTGATGCATTTATTGATTCTATGCCACGCAGGGTTGCCGCATGCAAAAAAGCTAAATACTGGTGCATCAAGTACTACTTTTGTCTTCATGTGAATTATTTCAACTTTTTTAATTGAGGTTTGGGTGGGTGGTGATAGTTCTAAACTAAGTGCAATAAATGCAAAACGTGGAGTGTGTATAGACTCTTGTCACCTGTTGTACATAGATACTATTAAAATAGCAATTTCATTCTTCACTGGTCGAGCAATGTCTTCAAAACATCGGCAGGTGTTCGTTTTGGAGCGGCGATCGCCAGAATCTCTTTGCTTGTTGTGGAAGTCGAGCATTTCCCTTCCCACGCCGTCTCTGCGGCACGCTTGATTGAGTATATGACGTTTTTCGACTGATTCGTGGCCGCATACTGATACTCATAAAGCATGTCAATGAAAGAAAGATCTTTGTAACTGACTTCCTTGACAGGCGCGCCAATGTGTCGCTCAATCATGTCGACAAGTTGCTTTCCATTAATGTCTTCGGGTCCGTTCAAAACATACTTCGCCTTGTTATGCGATGAAGTGTCATCTTGTGCCAGGAGATAGGCGGCGATAACACCAATCTCGTCGGGGTCGATGATCCCAACTGGTGCATCCTCTGATAGCATTAGACGAAGGGTATCCTGCTCTCCAGTCTCGCGGTACTTCTTGATGAATTCCACGACAGGCGCCATTATCTGCGGCGAGAATACGTTCGGTTGAAGAGAAGTCCAATGCAAGTTGCTGAATTTAGGTGAGCCGAGGAGGGCTTCGATGGCCCAGTGCTGGCGTGGGTAGTACGCAGGGCAATCTGGGCGCACGTTCGCAGCGGTAGTTGAGATCCGCACGACATATTTGACACCAGCGCTGAGGGCATTGACATAAAAGGTCGACTCGTCGGCAAATTGGTTCGGCTCATTGTGGGATGAAATAAAGGCTCTAGCAACTTTATGCTCACGGAGCCAGTTGGCGGTGATCTCAACCCAGTTCTGCTCGATCACTTCAACTCCTGGCAATTTGGCGAGCTCATGTGCCACTGGACTGCTCGAAGAGCGAGTGAGAGCAATGATACAGTTACCGCTCGGAGCTCCAGTTGACTGAAGCAGCTTTGATAGCGTCCGAGTGACAGCCTGGCCGGTGTTTCCGGTGGCGCCGGCGATGAGGATGGAGGGTGACATGGGTTCGAAGTATATTATACTGGGTAGTGCGAGCCAAATATCCAGCCTGAGGATGGGGGAGATCTTTTATATTATGATTTCACCTTGAGAAACCTTAGTACTTAGTAATACTAAAAATGGATTACAGAGGAAGTGGAAGTTCGAGAGTCGTGATTCGCTGAAATTTGGTTCTGGATAATCTACTAGATCTCCTGCCGGCAGCCCACCAAACGATATAAAATAAAAAGATTGCACCAGCCCCGACGGTGTTAAAAATTGTACTACTATAAGAGTACCGTTCTTTTGTGAATCTTCCTGGTTCCTCCGCATCCACAAATCATTTCCATATGCAAAAATGCCCCGAAGCTTGCCTAGACCACGCGCAGAAGAGGACGGGATGCCGGTGGGATGCCAGTGGGGACTACGGTATTTACGAATACAATCTTCTGCGCAACCGCGCATGGACCATCACAAAACGAGATGATAAAATCATTTGGATCCATAATTCACGCCACCATACGCTGAAAAATTTACTGTTACCAGAAATATACTATGTATGTGATTGAAGGAAGGAGGTAAAGATAGTTTGATTAGCCCCTATATAGGGGATAGCTAAGTGTAGTGTAGAGCGTCATGTGTAGTGATAAGAATAAAGCATACGCAGAACGGTGGCAGCCGGCGCTGACACTTTGCCTTCAACCCAAATGCAGGGACTTTTCTTTGTGCCTGAAGGGCATGTTTTCCTTTCGCGCGGATGAAGAGTCAAGCGGAGCCTCACCCTGGGGGTGGGGGTGGTGGAGCATTGACTGTCCGATGACCTCTCCAACGATGTCCAGGTCGCAGACTGTAGTCCATCCCGCCCAGGACTCCCACGGCATGCGCAGGAGACACAAGAAGGAATACTGTGACAGGTAGGCATCGATGATTTCAACCTCCATGTGTCGTGGAAACATTTTTATCATCCTCTTGAACTCATTGAACTCGTCATAACGGCCGTTCATAATCAGCTTCACGATGACAGACTTTTCGTTCTGTGTTCGAGACAGCACTGGAATACGCGAAGCGCCGGGCGGACGGGAAATAGGCGAGACAGGAGAAAGTGCTCCTTCGACTTTTTCGAGATTGAGCATAATTGGGTTGGCTCCTCCGAATGTCAAAAGCTGCGGGGTGCTGCGCCTCACGTCTACGACACTGGCAAACCACTCATTGACGCTTAACTCGCGATATCCTTTAGCCTTGAGAACATGAAGGCGATTGCAAAGATGCTGAGTGAATGTGATGCTGTCTGGATCTCGAGACATTGCAACTCCCTTGCTAGCAGCCAGAATCTGAACCGTTCGGCCGATTTTCAGTTTGGTGTGAGCTGCTGCATAGCAGCAATCCAGGATGATCAAAACATCGAGATTTTTGGTCATCTTGCGGTCGGCATACAAAATGTTGGCAGCATTGTTGAACGAGATGGTATCGGTCCTGGCCCTTTTGTCTACCAAAACAAGCTCCGGCACACCGGGCCATAGCGATACTTTCTCGGAGGCCCCATGTCCAACATAGTAGAATATAAACAACGACCGCTGGGGAGGGGTGTGAAATTTCGTGATCGTGTCTCGCAGCTCCGTAAACAAGGTCCGCTCGGTATCTTTATCGCTGGCCTTGAGTGTAACTTTCTTCGTATGGTCAATATGAAGCAAATTTTCAAGGACAGACTTCATTGTGCCGATATCATTCGCCGCGTTCGTGTCATCGATTTCCCAGTGAGTGAGAAGTGCGAATGTCTTGGTGTAAATATGGCCTCTCGAATCACAAACTTCTTGGAGCTGGCGCTTCAGTTCCGGCAACTTTTGGACTAGCGGGGGTCGTGATGATGGAGGGCTTTGGCCAGATGCTGAAGGACCTGGAGACGAGGGAGATGGCGAAGATGGCGCAGATGGTGGAGACGCCATAGTTGTTTTCTAGTGAAGTCACGAAATTGGTTAATATTCGATCTTGGTTATCAGTTTGTGTTTGTGTGTGTGTATGAGAAGAGGAGAGAAGAAACAGAAGGAAACAAGTGGGAATAAGTAAGAGAAGGATTTGATCAAGGTGAAAGTGACTCAACTTGGAGCCGCGTCCGAATGGGGCTCCTAAGCCAAACTGGCTACCACGTTCCATGGTATAGACAAAATGAAAGAAGAACATACCTTGGTTCGATGGAAAAACTTTTGATAAAAGAAAAACTGGATAAATGTAGCTTGATTTCGATCCTTGAAAGGGGAGGGGGGTAACCAAGTGAGAAGTTGAGATGATGGGAGGAAGGAAGAGGATTTGGTGGGAAAACGGGGAGCTTTCATACTGTAGGGTCTACAGGCAGAACTTGCAAACTATTGATGCTGGACAATTCATTATCGTTTCTTCTAGGCAATCTAATAGTGACTGCTTGTCTATTGTTATTGTCAAGAATTATTGAAATATGATCCTTTCTTATAGCATTGTTTTATTGAGAGAAAGGGTGAACTTGAATACTATTGTAGCCTTACTAGGTGTCTATACATTATAGAGTGAAAGCATCAGGATGATGGATTATTTGAACAATAGTCCATACAATATTGCTGAGGATGAAACGCCAATTGAGACGTGATCATCATGATGCCCATCAGGTAATGGGCTGTAATGGTGAAGTCGTGAATCACCTGATCGTCAACAAGAAGCTACAGCCTAGCCAGAGCTGGAAGGCTAGCTAAGATGCCTAGAATCTATGGAAGCAAAAAAAGCATTTTTTTATATATTCTGCTATGACTCACTAGTACATACAAAGTAAACCCTGATACCGAGATTTATAACTACTTGTTGGGACACGATGGGATGTGGTAGTTGTTGTTGTATTGGAGGACTATCTAGTGAGAGATGCATATGTGTGGACTGTCACCTGACACCTGACTATGGAGGTAGTACTAATCTCGGTTCTGCTGAGCTTCTAGCCATAGTCTTGAGCTCTGGGCATTTGAAGAATTCGGCATCTGAGCCCTTTTCTGAGATCCATGGCAGAATGGGTGATTATCTTGGGCTGAAAAATTGAAGAAATCAGCGGCGATGAGAAGAAGCTGGTTTTGAGTCTTTGATTCACTTGAATTGCATGTGTGCGGTACATGCAAAAAGGAATGTTCTGGCGATTACTCCGAATATTCGCTAGAACATAATTGTTTACCAGGTAGAACCTATTCCCTGCAAATATGATGAATGTTTAAGTAGCCCGAGGGTCATACCCTCAAAGCGCTACGGGGCCAGTTGACAGCAATGGAACCAAACGATGACCGATCGCATCTTCCTCGTTCAACTCTGACTCTCAATATCTTCACACACACCCCCAGTCTCTTCCACGATCTTCAACCGATCAACGCGCAAAATGAGACAGGGGGGATCTTTGAGTGGGTTGCGAACACAGTTCCAATGTCAATACACATTTGTCAAGAAGGATAATCTGGAAAGTCATGCGAAAAGAGTGCACGAGGGCAACAATAGACACCGATCTAATATATCATTTACATACGGATAAAATAGAATGAGGTGTTGGGAATGAGAAAAAAACATATTCTATAACTTATACCTATAAGTCTTGTATTGCTGCTTGAAATTGGAGAATTGGAGAAATCGCCCTACTTGCCTCAAATGAACCTCGGTTGCGGACTAAACGGGTAAGTTCCCCGCGTGCCCGAAGTCCGGGGTTGAGTCCATCACATGATGTGATGCAGTGTTGTTGCTCCCCTCTTCCCCTCCACAACCTCCTTCGTTCGATTCTTGTTAGCTATTTTCTTCCTTTCAATCGCATCAATTCCCCTTTCCGATGCGTCCTTTAGCTTCAGCGGCACTGCGCCAGGTTGCGCGGGGCAGGGCAGGCCTTTCCCTGCGCACCTTCGGCTCCTCGGCCAAGAGGCTCAACTCCGAGGAAATTGCTCCAGCTCAATCGCATATGTCCACGCTGATGGAACAAGCGACGAAGCTCGAATCACTCGAAAAGGTGTATTCGGCGAAATTCAAGCACGCATTGGCTAAAGAAGATGCCGATTTGACCGAATTGCACATCGTCAAGCCCGCCTACGTCAACGCTAAACCGCATGCGCTCCAGCTGAACTCGCCCATTCACGGATTCTCCTCATTCCCATACTATTATCTACGTGATGTCTGTCGATGTCCGCGCTGTGTCGACCCACACTCGAAACAGCGCTCATTCCGGACCAGCGACATTACTGCCAAAATTTACCCGCGGGAGATAAAATGGGATGGGATCACGCTGCGAATTAAATGGGAGAATGATATCGACGGATATGACGAAACTCACGAATCCACCTTCGATGTGCCAACTCTCATGGCCGGCCCGACGAATACTCACGACAATGTTTCGAACAAAACTAGGCCCTTCTATTGGGGTAATACAATGATGACGCAGCTTCAACACTGGGTCACTTTCGACGATTACATGTCCAATGATGCCAAGTTCGCGGAATCGATGCGAAACCTTCAGAGGCTGGGTTTGATCTTCATCAAGGATATTCCGAAGTCCCGAGAATTGGTCAAGAAGATCTCGGAACGTATGGGTCCTGTGCGAAACTCTTTCTACGGTGAGACATGGGACGTGCGTACAGTGCCGCAGGCAAAGAATGTCGCTTATACAAACCAACACCTTGGCTTCCATATGGATCTCCTATACATGAATGAGCCACCAGGCTACCAACTCCTCCATTGTCTAGAGAACTCTTGTGAAGGAGGCGAGTCACTTTTCGCCGACTCATTCCAAGCTGCGGACTTCATGAAGAAAAGATATCCGGCCGAATTCAAGACTTTGACTAAGAGGCTATTTGGATTCGAATATATGCATAACGACCACATCTACAGCAACACAAGACCACTTTTCGAACTGGACAAGATCACAGGTGAAATTCGCAACGTCAACTATTCTCCTCCTTTCCAGGCTCCAATCCCGAAAGTGATGGACACTGCTGGCACATCCAACCAAACGCATTTCAGGGAGTTGAAACGCGCGCTGAGGACATTCACCAGTTTGATCGAAAATCAGGCTGGAATCTTCCAGTTGAAGCTTAACCCGGGTGAATGTGTCATTTTCGCTAATCGACGAATTGTCCACGCTCGTAACAAGTTTAATACTTCGTCTGGCTCGCGCTGGTTGGCGGGTGCGTATGTGGATGAGGATGCGCTATTATCTACCTTTGCCACGAATGCGAAGAAGTTCCCCGAGCAATGGGCGAAGAGCGATCCGGCATCGGCTGGCAGGAAATTATTGAGAAAACAGGCAAATGAGAGAAAACAGGCAGTAGCCGCAAGGGATACTCCCGAGGCTGAAACTACTGAGGCTTAGAGTGTACAATAGACTCTTACATATTTATCTGAAAATACTTGGCACCCATAGCGAAAGATAGGCAGCATTTATCATTATCTTCTGGAATTTGATTCGTAATCTCCAAGATAATCAGGGACGACAGAGAAAGGTTCCCTGTTGTCCCTGATTATTTTGGAATAAATGGATTAATCATCCCTAAAAGCTCAACGCAGACATTTGCAAGTATATCGTCAAACATGATGATTTCAGTGCCACCTCCAATACGCATTCAAATGGATGGCAGCGCTAAGGACGGAGGACCGCGATTTTCGGTACCCCCTAGAAGTCCGCAATTCCAATATCAAGCATTGTATTTTGCATCCCGCTTGCAACATATCTTGATGCCGGAGCTGTTTACAGCGGGGGGTATGTGAGAATCTGGAGATTACGCTGAAAAGCGAATTGTGGACACTCGTCACCGGGATGGGAAATGCAGGAGGACCTGATACTGATATAGCGGAAATTGCGCAGAGTTCCCGAAACGAGGTAATCCATGATTACCTTACCGGAATTCTTGTTGGTGTAACCGCTAGTGCACAAGCGGGCACCACTACCTTCTCCGATGCGCCACAGGAGGACTTAGTTCGGCAAGCCTGGACTGCTAAGGTAGCGGAGTCACAAACACTTAGGGACACCCAACAATAGCTTCGGGCTGCAGCATGACGAGAGGGGAGACCGAATTTCTTGCTTCAGCAGCAATCTTTGATGACCGAAGAGCAGTCCGCCAGAGCAGAATTAGCGGAGTCATACCTCCAGTTAGCGTACCCTTGGGCAACTGGTGGCCGTATCACATTGAACGAAATTCTATCGATGACCCTTAAGGAGCTCAAGGATTTCTATAACTTGACAAGCATATCTCTACCAGCGGGTAGGTTGCTCAGCAATCAAGACTTGAATGTATCATAGCAACTTGCTATTAGCTTGAAGCTGACTGATTGGAATCAAATACTATGGCATATAGTATATCTATTTTAAAACGTATGACTTGAAGAATTACAAAAGTCTTAAAACTGGCTCTCTTTTTTCATATCAAGGAAAAACGTAGATCATCACGGCGGAATTACAGCATCCACCCCCGAGGAAAGTAAAGGGTATAGTGCAGGAACAGGCTCAAGCCGCAGGCTTGTTGACAGAGTACTCTCCCATGAAATCAGGGTCTGCATTGATTTCCTCGCGAACCTTTAGAAATATATGTTAGCAACGGTTTATGATTAAACGCAATGAGACGAAAGGTTGCTCAAGACTTACAATATCCAAACCACCAACGAGTTCTCCAGCCACCCACAATTGAGGGAAAGTGGGCCACTCAGCAAACTCCTTGAGGCCTTGGCGAACATCCTCGTCGGCCAGAATGTTGAAGAAACCATACTTAATACTGCGCTCACGCAGGATACCGACAAGCTGTCGGCTGAAACCACACTGCGGAGAGCTGGGGGTACCCTTCATGAAGAGCATAACAGGAGCAGCTTTAACCAGTTCGCCCAGACGGGTAAACAGGGCCTCCTTCGACTGTTCGGGGGTAAGAGCCGGATCGGCGGAGACCGGAACCGCATTGGCGGCAGGTCCAACCGATCCATCGGGAGTAGAGACGGGCTGCTGCGTGGCAGTTGTAGGTCCATTCTCACGAGCGACCGCAGAGAGGGGAGGGGGAATATGCGCGCGGTGGCCGCCGTCAGTGGGGGCACCTCCACCAACATGACGCTCAATAGCATCGCGAACCTTGATGGCATCACTTCCACTAATGGATTCCAGAATCTCTCCATTCTTCACGCACACGACGAATGGCACGGCGGATACATCATACTCCTCTGAGATATCGGGAAGCTGCTCAGCATCGATGCTGACAAACGAGACGGTTGGCGGGGTCGTAGCGGGGTACTGCGAGGCGAGAGCGCTGAGAACATTGCGCATCTGTGTACAAGGGGCAGCCCATGAAGCATAGAAGTAGAGGATGATGAGTGTTTCGGGAGGCGCATTGCTCATGTGCTGCGCGAAGGCATCCTCAGAGGGAACTTCGGTGAGGGCCGACATCGTTGAGGGGCCGCGTGCGGAGGAAGGAGGATGTAGAAGCGGGGGATGGAGAGTGTGGGTGAGACAGACAGCGGCCTCACGTCGTGTTGGGTTGGTGGTAAGTCTAAAGAGACTATTTTCGAGTTTGCAAAAGAGGATGGGAGGACCTCTGGATGTTGATGGAGGCAAGTTTCTCTGGCGGAGAAGATGGCGTGACGAGAGTGAAGGGTGAAATTTCCGGCGATCCTGCGTTATCAGATGCGTATTGTCACTTTCCACTGGCCCGCCTTGTCTATGGGCCCGTATGGTCACGCGACTGTATCGCTTATCCGATCGTTACGCACGTGACTCTCTTCAGGTTGCTGACCCGGTCACATGACCTGAGCCGCAAACAAGCACAAAGACACGTGACATGATCTCCGGCTTATCGCTTATCACCATGTGATCGCGTCCTCGAATTTCGTGCGCAAAGTGAGAGATGGCCGATGAGACTTTCGAAGGCACAACATAATGACTCGACAACAGAAGAGAAAGCGTGACGAGGATCCCGATCCGGTCGCTGAACCTCCAGCTAATGGGTTTGGTGTTGCCGATACTCTGTCACGATTGACGAGTGACTCCCCCGAGTCCGATCAGACTGGAAAGAACAGCTCTGGAGATATGGCGCGCCAAACTAAGAAAAAGCGCGTGGATGGCGAGAAGACAAAGTACCCTGTACTCACCTACGTGGAAGGCAAACTACAGTCGTCAATACGAATCTCAGATCTGCAGGGGCTGCTGCTTTACTGTTTTGCAGACGGGATCGCACCGCAGTGGATCGCTGTCAAACATTCCGGTCATGTACGCAAAGTGGCTATCCTGATGGTGCCAGGCTTGGAAATCGGCATGTTTGATGGATCCATTCCATTGAAGCCAATCACCGAAGGAAATGATTCCGCAGAGAAAGTCTCATCCGAAGGTGTGGACGAGTCAACTGAAACCTCCGACGAGAGACGGAATGAGGACTTCCAACATTGGAAAGAAGGTCTTCCACCCCCAGACCGATCGCATCGCTACAATCCTCGTGCGCTATCCTCGGATTCTTTGCCAGAACCCCTCCGTCCACTCAGCGAAATGTTCCCGCATGTTTGGCCGGTCAAGGCCCCCGGCGATAACAAATACAACAAAGTTCATTCACCTTTACAAGCGGTTTTGATGTCATCACTCCCAAAATCGAAGGAGGAACACGGACACGGACACGGACGGAAGGGCGCTCGACCCCCTAGAGTTGATAAGAACAACTTCAAACGGACCCCGATCACTACTTTCATATCTTCATTGGAAGACCTCCGTGATAGCGAATACCCACTTCACCCGACTCTCCTCGGTTCAGAAGCCGAGAAGGAGCAGGAAGCCGAGTCGCGCCGGCGTAACAATCGGACTTCAGAGGACGGCTGGGTTGATACCGATGTTCCCACCTTGGAAGCGGGTATCGTCCCGGATTCCGAGATCGAACAGGGCAGCATGACAGCCGGACGGAAGGTCCTATCATTGGACTGTGAGATGTGCTTGACCGAAGGCGACCAATCTGAGCTGGCTCGGGTCAGTCTTGTTGGGTGGGATGGGGAGGTCGTCATGGACGAATTAGTTCAGCCGTCACGGCCCGTGACAAACTACCTCACCCAGTACTCGGGTATCACGAAGGAAATGCTTGAACCAGTTACGACTACTTTGGCCGATGTCCAGAAACGACTTCTCACTATCCTGACACCTCAATCTATTCTCATTGGTCACTCCTTAAATTCCGACCTTGCAGCACTCAAACTCACACATCCTTTTATTGTCGACACTTCGATTATCTACCCTCATCCTCGCGGCCCCCCTCTTAAGTGCAGTCTCAAATGGCTCACACAGAAATATGTCAATAAAGAGATTCAAAAGGGAGGATCCGGCCACGATTCTGTGGAAGATGCCCGCGCTGTGCTCGAGTTGGTGAAGCAGAAATGTGAAAAGGGCGAGCGCTGGGGTACCAGTGATGCTTCCAATGAAAGTATCTTCCGTCGACTCGGACGATCACGTCGTGCAGGCAAGACTGCAAATACTGAAGAAGGACGCACCGGTGCAGTGGTCGACTGGGGCGCCCCTGAGCGTGGATTTGGATCACAGGCAACAGTCTCAATCGGATGTCGCGACGATGACGATGTGGTGAAGGGCGTTGCCGCAGCGGTCAATGGCGACGAGTCTAACACTTCAATTCCCGGCGGAGGCGTTGATTTTACCTGGGCTCGACTTCGCAATCTCGAGCATCTTCGCGGCTGGTGTAACCGTGCTCCTGATCCTAACAACGCCAACGCATCTACTACACTCATTCCTCCGCCAGAGGAAACTACACCAACAACCAGTCTTGGAGATTCCAGCGCGCCTCCAGTAGATAATGTTCTTGCCGACACCGTTACGCAAACTGTCACCAACATCACTCGTATTTACGAATCTCTTCCACCCTGCACCATGTTCATTGTCTACACCGGTACCGGCGACCCGCGTGAGGTCAGTCGTCTGCAACAAATGCACAAGACTTACCGTGAGGAGTTCAACTCGCGTAAGCCGTGGGATGAGCTCAGTGTTAAGTGGACAGATGTAGAAGAGCAAGCCTTGAAGAAGGCGTGTGAGCGAGCCCGTGAGGGTTGTGGATTCATGTGTGTCAAATGAAGTAGAGGTACATACACTACACTCGTCCAGAGATACCATAACGACTTTTATTTTTAGCATGAGGTGGATTTCACCTCGTTGATATTAGATATTGGAAATTTTGGAACATTTTAACTACAACTTCAATACATTATTGAATGATGTATTCAATTGTAGCCTCTAGGTAGAGCCTCAGCTGCCCAGCCGCCACTGGCACAGCTTCGTTTGCGCTCAGTGCCTCCCTTTGAGAGGCTAACCATCAGCCCATTCGATGGCACAGCCCTAAGACTCACCTGGGCACTTGGTAAACTTGGCAAATCCAGCCCTTATCCGTATTTTTTCCAATTTCTTGCCACCACCACGAGGAGACATTTTCGTGAAAATGCTGAAAGAAGCCCTAAATCGCGAGGAAGGCTCTCCCATTCCGTTGGTCATCACCGCCATACACCACCTCTGGTTGACTATAATTCTCATCACGAACACTAAGCCTCAACACCTGCCCATTTCAGGCATCTTACCCTCGCGCGATTTTCCCCGCGCCCAAACTATGCCTGAGCGGCCACTGACGGTGGTGGCGAAAGAGTCAGCTGGGCGGGCGGCTCAGAAAGGATCATGGCCTCGTACAAATTCATTCATTATTGTAGAGGGGTTTGATGGGACCACCTTTATCTTTGATATCACTTGTATGTCAGAATCATCTATATCGGATTATTACACCTGAATAAGATCCCCTTCCCTGTTATCAAACAGACGCGACCAATGTTAGCCACATGGCAGCCAGCCCTTTATCTGGCGCCGTGCATGGTGCATTTGTCGGCTCGATTTGCCGCAGTAAATGATAACGACAGGGGTATCGCGAGCTGGGCATCGGGAGGGTTCCCGGTCTGTCAGAATTAGATTTACCACGCGATAGGAAGATTTCCGGACAAAGTTGCGGGGGATTCTCTTTCATTGGTGTAGTGCCGGCCCTAAGTTTCCCAAGACGAGGGTTGGCACGGGTGAGGGTTGATTTGGGGCGAATAGCAGTGCGTTGAGAGATTGAAAGGATAGATGAGCCTATTACAGGAGTCTTTGATACGGGAGGGCTAGCGAAAGGACGAAAAGAGGCTGGTTCGAGTTTTGAATGAAGGGAATTGCCCAAGTTCAGGCTGTATTTAAAGTAGTGGCTTTGTCCTTTTCTCTGGGGTAGATCTGTCTAGCTTCTACGGAGCCAGGCTTGTTTTGAAATCTCCACGTCTTTCACCTCCACTTTGTGGAGCTATATTATCCACTTTTTCTAAAGACTAGTAGTCGCGATGGTATTTGACAGAGAGAAGATCGGGATGGGGGTGCATGAGAAGGATGTCGTCGCGGAATCGGCTCCCGAGGGCGATGAGCACCACGTTGCGACAATTCTTGACAATAATGACCAGCTCAAACGACATTTGGGAAATCGTCAGATTCAGCTAATTGCTATTGGAGGGTCCATTGGAACGGCGACATTCGTTAGTATCACGTCTGGCTTGGTCAAAGGTGGGCCGGGTAGTTTGTTCCTCGCCTACACAATCTACTCTTGCATGATGGGACTGGTCAATAACTGCATGGCTGAGATGGCAGTTTTTATGCCGATCAGTGGTGCATTTATCCGTATGGCCGGTAAATGGGTCGATGAATCTTTCGGTTTCTGGGCCGGGTGGAATTTTTTCCTTTACGAAGCTTTACTCATTCCATTTGAGATCTCGGCTCTCAATCTGGTTTTGACATTCTGGCGAGATGATATCCCGGTCGAGGCAGTCGTCGCCGCGTGTATTGTCATATACTTGTTTGTTTCTCATATCCATGAAATGGTTTGATGCTAATCCTCTTAGTGTACTCAATGCATTTACAGTGAAATGGTACGGTGAAGCGGAATTTTGGCTTGCGACAGGAAAGGTCATCCTCATCCTCATCGTCTTCCTCTTTACCTTCATCACAATGGTCGGCGGCAATCCGAAACACGACGCTTATGGGTTCCGATACTGGCGAGACCCCGGTTCATTCGCGGAATACATCACAACCGGGCATCTCGGTCGATTTGAAGGATTTCTCGGTGCAGTCTGGAGCGCTTCATTCACTATCGTCGGACCTGAATATATGGCTATGGTTGCTGGTGAGACAAAGCTTCCACGGAGATACCTGAAGACTGCATTCAAGACAACATATCTTCGTTTCGCATTCTTCTTCATCGGAAGCGCCCTTTGCGTGGGAATTGTTATTCCGTATAATGATAAGACCTTGCTGGATATCCTCTCTGGTTCCTCTTCTGGATCTGGAACAGCCGCAGCTTCACCTTACGTTATCGCTATGAATAACCTAGGTATCTCAGTTCTGCCGCACATAACAAATGCGCTCCTAGTGACGAGTATTTTCTCCGCCGGAAATGCCTACACGTACTACGGAGCTCGAAGTCTTTACGGTCTCGCCCTGCAAGGACAAGCACCCAAAGTTCTCACCAAGTGTACCAAGAAGGGTGTCCCGATCTACTGTTTACTCGTCGTCATCGTGTTCCCCTTCCTCGCTTTCCTGAACGTATCAAGTGGTTCGGCGAAGGTTTTGACATGGTTGACAAACATCATCACAGCCGCCCAGGTAATCGACTACATCATTATTTGCGTCACTTATATCTTCTTCTACCGTGCCTTGAGGGCGCAGAACGTTGATCGTCGCACTCTACCCTACTACGGCTATTTCCAACCATACTCAGCATGGATTGGTCTGGTTTGGATGACTATGGTGGTTTGCACATACGGCTACTCGACCTTCTTACCCGGTAATTGGGCTGTCGGCGATTTCTTCACGTACTACACTATGGTTCTACTTGCGCCTGTACTATTTTTTGGATGGAAGCTCATTAAACGGACCAAGTTCATCAAGCCGCACGAAGCGGATCTTATCTGGGATCGACCTGTTATTGACGCCTATGAAGCTTCGTTTACTGAATATGCTCCAGGCTTCTGGACAGAGATCTTACAGATGTTCGGTCTACGGAGGAGTCGCAAAGAGAGGCGAAATCTATAGTATAGATCTGGTCTTAAGTAGAGGTATCATATTAATCAGCATAATTGATGTATGAACTTGAACTACAAGCTTATTGACTAAGTAATGCGTAAAAGGGAGTATTCAATAAATCATTCTTTGATACTACAGCCCCAAGATCTCAATTGAGCTTCTGGCAGGGAAATGTGCAAGCTTCATTCAGATTAGCAATGGCAAAAAACCAATTGAATAAGAGAGGCTTTCCAAGGGCAAATGGGCTCCTCCTCCTCTGTTTTTTCTAAATCACTCAGACAACCGCCCTGCCAAATCCAATTCCGTCAGAAGGGTGATGCCACCAAGTTCAGAAATTAGGTCGACCATTGCCTGGTTTTGGATGAGCATAGCAAGAGCGAGAGGCCTGATCCAAAACACTGTCAATCTTGTCCATCGATCTAGGTTTCGTTTCGAATAGTCCACTGAGTCTATCAGGATTGGTGAATTTATGTCTATTCCGAATGCAACAGCCCTTTTGATAGTGTATGGCTCGTTTTCAAAAATTGCCCACTTCAGCGAGGAGGCATCGAGCTCTCCGACGTCGCGTCTGTAGAGACATTCTCCTGCAATCTCAGAGAATCTGCGGCTGGTTAGTGCTAATGCATTGAGATCTTGGAAAAATTCAACATGGTAGGCGATATTTGAGATAATTTCTGTTGGGAGATCAGGGAACATATTGAATGATGGTCAAGGCTATTTCTTCACTAGTAGGAGTAGTTTTCAGGCTATTTTGTGAAATGAAATGGGATTTTAATAGAGTATGTTGGGAAATGATATTAGCAGAGATTGTCGAAGGCCTTCCAAAAGCTTTTCTTCGCCATCATTTATACTCCAACGTACCTACCCGAGCATGAGGGTTATCTTGAAAACGTTTCAATTTGTTTCAAGGACTAAAGAAACCCATTGTTGTGCTCAACACTGCGTAGGCCTAATACAAAGAAGTATGAAAAAGTCTTGGAATGAGTGAGACAAACTGCGGAGCCAAGATGGCTGAAAGGACTATCCTTCGCGAGAAAGCCATTGTGAGGATGTAGTTGTTTAGTAAACAAAGAGTCTCTATCAAAGTATAGAATTGTCCGACATTTATTCTTTCTCCAGTCAGATATAGTATGAATTATCAAGAATCAACCATCGGTATGCCGAAATTCTCAGTCAAAGACTGAGCGCGGTCACTCAAGGATTCACCAGGTGTGTAACTCCCAATTCCCCTATAGCTACCCTTTGTCTCCACCTTTATCAATTTCCAGTTTCCCTCGGGTTTCTCATCTCGGCAATGCCCCGATGTCGTGTGGGGGTTGACAGCATCGTCTAGCGCGGGGGCATCCACTTGCAACCCGCGGTTCTGGTGGGTGCCCGGCTGTTGCGCGAATCAGCGAAGCCAACGTCAAGTGGGATGGGCCTGGGGTAGCATTGATGATAAGACGCCCCCAGTTTGTCGTTTCTCGTTTCTCTCCAGGGTCTCCCAGGGACAGGAGATCTGCATGTCACCGTGTCCCTCTCTGCTGCTGCTGCCCCCCCTTGCCCGCCACATAAATGGCCAACTCCCCGCCTTTTTACCCCTCGATTCGTCCTCGTCTCGTCTCTTTGCAGAACAACCCCCAACTTCACTGACATTCAGAACCAAACGTTGTTGATCAACCTAATCAACATTCGAAATGTATGCCCCTAAAGTCGGCGATCGCGTCGAAAACCTCGACACTCCTTCCATGATCGTGGATCTTGATCTCATGGAAGCCAATATCAAGAAGCTCATGGATAAACTCCTCCCTACCGGCCTGAACATCCGCCCTCACCTGAAGACAACGAAGAGTGCAATCCTCGCCGGTAAACTCGCAAAGGCTGGTGCTAAGGGTGGTTGTGTTGCGAAGATTAGCGAGGCTGAGGCAATTGCTGCCGCGGGCTTCGATGATCTGCTCATCACTTGTGAAATTGTTGGCCCCGTCAAGGTCCAGCGTTTGGTGGAGTTGTATCGCAAATACCCCAAGATCCGAATTGTAGTCGACAGTGAGGTCGGCGCTTCGGCTATCAACGATGCACTGGCCAAATCGGGCATTGCGGAGCCCATCACTACCCTGATCGATCTCGATGTTGGACTTCATCGCACTGGTGTGAAGCCTGGCGAGCCGGCTCTCGCCCTGGCACGACATGTTGGGGGTCTGAAACACTTGAAGTTGATTGGTGTGCAAGGATATGAGGGTCATCTGCAACATCTGCACGACTACGAGGACCGCAAGAAGCAATGTCTTGAGTCGATGGCTACTCTGACCGGTACCGCGGAGGCATTCCGTAAGGAAGGCTTCAACATCGAGGTCGTCACTACTGGTGGAACCGGTACTGCGGAGTTCTGCGCAAGTGTTCCCGGTGTTACTGAGCTTCAACCTGGTTCTTTTATCTTCATGGATGTCGACTATCGCAATGCCGTCGGCTCCTTCTTCTCCCACAGTCTTGTCCTTCTGTCAACAGTCATCAGTCAGCAGGGCCCTCGAGCCGTCACCATCGATACCGGTCTCAAGTCTTTGACCACAGACAGTGGTTTGGCGGAGTGCAAGGACTCTCGATATGAGTACGGCGTACTAGGCGATGAGCATGGCTCCCTCATGTGGGAGGAGGGTACACCCGCTCTGTCAGTGGGCGATCGCGTCGAGATGCTCCCAAGCCACATCGATCCTACTGTCAATCTACATGATTTCTACTACGCCCACCGTAACGGCGTGATTGAGGAAATTTGGCCTGTGGATTCGCGTGGCAAGGTTCAGTGATTGATTCACTGGGTTGGATATTAGTATTTCATAATATTTGTTTGCATCCTAGATTTCATTTCGGTATTTTCGTACAATTGGATAAAATATAGAAGACATGAAACATGATTCATCTCAATTCAACGGGGAAAGAAAGCTCCACAACTTGTACAGTCACGCGTAGAAAGTTTCCGTACACCCCTTCTAGCATACTCTCTTTTTAACTAAGAATTAAAAATTAACCACACGATTCTTTTCTTTCTGGTTCTTAAAATAAGATCATTTAATAGTTAAATTATACATAGAATTTTTTTTTTTTTTTTTTTTTTTTTTTTTTTTTAAAAAAAAAAAAAAAGAATTTAAAAAATATTTTTTATAAAGTGATATCGATTTTAATTTTAAGAAATAATAGAAAAGTAGTAGTTTTACTATAAAAATTAATAAAAAAACGAAAATCATTCAATTCTAAAAATTGAGAAAAGACAAATTATTATAGCTAAATATTTTATAGATATACTAGTTTTTATCTAAATTTCTAATTATTTCGTTGTGTGAAAGACTTGAAAATAGTCAGTTTTTGGTGTTGCTTGAAAAAGTGTATGAAACTAAGTGGCTAGTACTGTATGTGACGAGTTTCACACGATGATCACAACCTCTAGCATCAGAAGAGCCCTAGTGGCCAAAGGTTGGTCTAAAAAGACGGCCCGGCAGCATGCAAAGGAGCGTAATGCCGATTTGCAAGACCTTTATCTCCATAATTTGCCAGATTTTCGGTATCGAAGAAATGCTGCAAAAGAAAAAGGAAAATGACCAGCGAGTTCGATCTAAAGGCACGGCTGTTACGTCAAAGCGGACTCCTGGTTCCAGAAAAACCTCGAACAATTTTCTCCTTTTAATATCGACTAGAAACCCGTGGAAAGGCAGCTACGCAAATAAAGCAATTTGGTTTGTGTGAGCAAAATCCTCACAATCGAGATCGTTTTTAATTGTAGAGGCGATGACGATGGTCCTTCTATGTCTGTATCAAGAACAGTCGAAAAGAGAGGCCGTATATCAGCCACTAGCAGAATGTTGGCAGAGCGTGAGTGGTTGATCCATAATTAAGAAGAGAACACCGGACGATCCGCACCTTGTGATCTTGTTTATGGCTTCATAAGGTGTGATGTCCGTTCATGCCCGCTCAAGTCTGATTGGTGCTGGGAGGATCCCAAGGACAAGAAACACTATTAAATGCGGGCCCCACATCTAGAACGTCGACTATGTTGACGGTGGTGGCAGCCTAGACAGTTACGATGATGTCATTCATTAGTGATATCCGTCGAAATTTAGTTCTGGAAAGTCAGACAGGAAGAAAATCGAAAAAGACTGACACATATGGCGTGAAAATAGGTGCAGTCCGACGGTTCGCCCGCAACACCGACAATTGGGTGAATTGGCACAGATAAAACACTCGCTAAGAAACAATAATAATTCAGCCAAACTGAGGTAAGATAAGATACAGCTAATAGCGAATAGTCTACACTAGCATATAAATTTTACAACGAATCTAATATTTTACGACTCGATATCAATATATGATTTATACGTCAGTACCTACGTAAGTGACCCTGAGTCTTTTCATTCATTCTTAGTGTCACGAGCTCATCTAATCAAGAAGAAAAGAGTACATTCAGAAGAAATAACTAAAGATGAAGAAGAAAATATCTAATCTAGCATCATGATCATCATCTATATGATGATCCCACGTAAAGAATGTCGACATAGAATCTGCTAGCATGATTGAGAATCCTTACTGAAAGGATCATGCTGAAAGAAAGAAAGAAAGAACGTATGAATAAATCATACATGGAGAATGAATCTTGCTGAAAGAAATCGATTGGCGCTGTTTCCACAAATAGATGCTGATTCAATGGATGCCTGAGTATGCCTGATTAATGCATAGATCCTGACACTTAGGACCAACTTCCCACTTTTGCAGTTACACTTCAAAATTCTTTTTTCGCATTTTCCGTGTCCTCCGCACGATTCGAGAATGGTCTGTACCTTTCTTCGTTGATTTGTGCAAGTCTTGATTGAGAAACCTTTTTAGGAGCCAATCCGTAAAGTTCCTGGAAACTCATAATCAACGGATGCCATTTATCGGGATCGATCCGATTTGCATGTCCAGCCATTCGGATATTGTCATGAACATGCGTCCGAAGAACCTTGACCTCCAGCGCGATAAATCCTTTCGTATCCGTGTCTTGCATCATTTCATATACACCCTTCAGTTCGGCCTCCATTTGAGCAGGACACTCGGCAATGCGAGCAGGTCGAATTAAGTCGGATGGAGTGGGTGTCAGTCCGGAATGTCCAAATTTATCGTGTACATATTTGTATCCGTTCATACGTTTGAAGTACAAGTAGCCAGTGTCTTCAGCGGCAGTTGTAACTCCTGGAGCGCCGGTTGTTTTCGCAAGACAGTTAACGGCTTCTTCCATGCCGTCTGATGCAAGGTTGAGAACACACTGTTTTGTGCGAATCAGATTGATCGTTGTTTGAGAAATTGCTCCTAAGCCAAGCATGCATCGATTTCCGAGCCACCATGCCGAGGACATGGGAGCGATGTTGAAGGTTCCGTCTTCATTTTCGGTGGTAATCAAAACCACTGGCGTGCCCCAGTAGAAGATAGCTGGAGAGATCGTTTGAGACGGTGGAGTAAACGCGGATCCCATAGTAGAAGAGGTTTATCAGACTCTGTAGTAGGTGGTATTGTGGCAAACAGGGTAATTGTTTTGTTGAACTATTTTGTATACTATTGTACCTGTATTTATATGATTTCAGGTGGGATTATTCGGAAACACTAATGTCTTCATTGCTATATAAGTAGCCAATAAGAGTATGAATTATTGATTATTATCGTACTGAACTCTTCTACAGTATATTTTGCTGGCAATTTACGGCATATTCGCCACTTTAATGTGGAGCTTGGCTGCATTGCTTTTATTATAACCAATCATATTGCGAGACATGCGAACAGCCTTTGTGGGCCCAATCCACTGTTCGTTAAGTAGTTCTAGGCACAATCGCTGTTGCTAGAAGAAACCAATAGCATGGGAGGGTTCCTTCAATATAATCTCTGATTGCTCAGTTTGAAAGCAATCGAGTTAAAAGATTTACGAGTATTAACACTAGTTACATATAAGGGGTAAATAAACGTCACAATACTTGGTTTCAACTTTTGGCAAATCTTTCGCATTTTTTCTGCAGCAATGATTGGCTAATTTGACGACAACGGATACAAAATGCTTGCTTGTAGTATAAAAATTTTGAATAGAGATTAATTGCGTCCGCCAAATCCAACAATTCGGCAAACAAATACTTTTGAAAGAAAAATTTCGTTCGAACATTTGGTATATAAGATCATACGACGGCCAAAGCGATTCTCATTCCAATTACAAATTTAATTTAAGAAATTTTCTTATATACTAGAGCATCCAATAAATTTGGAAAAGCCCTCGCAAACAATGTTACTTCTCCTTCCAATTGAGCTACGTCTGGAAATATACTCCTTTGCTTTGTGAAGTGAATCCCGAGCGGGAGAGGAGCTTGATCCTGTTTCTGAACCATATCTTCCCATCTCTGGCCGCTGGGCCTGTCATTATGATCTGATTCAGTGTCCACAGATCGAAGCAAGTATGTGCGGGGATTGGGAGAAAGACGATGTGATAGATGGTGGGGGATCCTCGCATGAGGCTGCATCACGAGGGTCTGGCAGAGGGCAGAGCATACTATGAGATAGATGCGAATGATCTTGCCATTTCGTAGGCTCGATCGAACTGCATTTGTGAATCTCTATATTTTGGGATATTAATAGAAACATCCTTGCCGCCCGCAGAGGGTTCTAGAATACCTATTATATACAGTAGTAGAAACAGTATTTCAACACTTACGGTAGTTCAGAAAAATCAGAGTTTTTGCCCGAATCTCCGAAATATCGTATCTACTCAAATACTCAGTATTTGGCAGGTATTTAGTAATAGAATAGTATTTCAATTTTAATTTCAATATGTATCAAGATTACACACTAGTAAACATATCAACACAACACAGAAAATAATATAGAAAACAACACAGAAAACAACACAGAAAACAACACAAAGATTAGCAGGTTAGTAGATTAGCAAAACACACAAGGTTAGCAGGCTAGCAGATTAGCAGATCAGTAATATATAAGAGAGAGAGAGAGAGAAGAAAAGGAAGATGGGGGTAATATATACTAGAAAGGTGCTGCGAATATATATATTTGAGGAAGGAGCGCAAAAAGAGGTATATAATTAGTATAAAAATACTATTTTTATTAAGATTGTATTTAATTAGTTTTTATATAGTATATAAATAGTATTCTTATAGCGATAGTATCTAATTAGTATTCTATATAATAGAGTATTTAGTAAATACTATATAGATACCTTATAAATACTAAATAGATGAGATACAATAATAATACAGTAGTAGAGAAGGTATTTTGGCTATATACAGTATATATACTGTATTCTAGAATCGGGTGTTGGCGGCAAGGATATATCAGCACCTTCGAGGTAAATAAGTTATTTGAGGTTCTTGGTCCGCGAGAAAATTCATTTGGAGGCCCGGGATGAAATGATAGGTATCATTCTGGCAAAGAATGTTAGCAGGTAAAATATCAGCTTAGTTTCCACTCATAGAAGCAGGGTAAATAGTTTTCATAATATCCTCAAATCATGAAAATGCGTTAAGCAAGCAGCTCGGAGATGTGGATCTGTTGAATAGATGGCAGACTCCACAATTGGACCCGCCTTGTCAAACGAAGGGCGGAGGTGGCCCCCAAGAAAAGTTCATCCTTTGGACGCCACTTAAAGGATTCGATTCCCTTGCCATTCAGGGAATTTCTCGTTCGATATCAAGATCTAAAATCATCCATTGCATCTCAATGGAACCACTTGAAGTCTCTCCCGATGGCAGCACTGCCGACCTGCACGAAGCAAACCTACCACCAGTTGACAGAGGACGCGGGGCATGGGGTTTCCTTGCGGCATGCTTCATGATCGAAGCCTTGATCTGGGGTATGCAGATGCACAAATTGTTCCTTCTTTCACTGCATGCACAGTTACTAACCACATGTCTGATAGGATTCACGTTCTCCTACGGAATTTTCCAGGATTATTATAGTACCCATGAGCCATTCAAAAGCTCTGGTGACATCGCCGTCGTGGGCACTTGCGCCATGGTGAGCTCTCTTTCCTCTTGGGAATTCCCACATGGAAGTGGAAGTCACTAATCCGTTTCTAGGGTATTTCATACATGCTCATGCCACTCGCTTTTATCATGATCCAGGCTTTGCCTCGCTTCAAGCTATGGGCTGCCCCTCTTGGCTTCTTGATTATGTGCCTTGCCCTCGCGTTGAGCTCTTTCGCAAAGAATACGACACATCTCATTGTCTCGCAAGGTGTCGCGTACGGAATCGGCGCAAGCTTGGCTTATGCTCCGACGATCGTATTCATGGATGACTGGTTTGTGCAAAGGAAGGGACTTGCCTTTGGCGTTATGTGGGTGCGTATAATCTCTCCATCGCTGCCATTTCTGGCTTTACAAATGCTAATGTATCTTTCAGGCTGGAACTGGGTTATCCGGTGTTATTCTACCAATCGTGCTTCAATGGCTTCTCAATAGTTTCGGACACCAGACAGCTCTTCGGGCTTGGTCCATAATTCTTCTCGTCATGGGCGGTCCACTTCTCTACTTCGTTCGACCTCGACTTCCCATCTCTCGTACCTCCCGATCTCGGCCACTTGATTTCCGCTTCTTGTACAACGCAACATTCATGGTCTACGAGACTGGAAATATTCTCGAAGCTATGGGCTATTTCCTTCCGACCATCTACCTTCCCACCTACGCCCGTAGCCTGGGCGCAAGCGGCATTCAAGCTACTCTAACTGTTATGCTGTTCAATCTCGCCTCGGTCTTTGGTTGTATCATCATGGGCTCTATGGTCGACCGATTCCATGCTACTACTTGTATCCTCGCATCCACTGTTGGGAGTACTATTGCCGTGTTCTTCATTTGGGGATTTGCAGACTCTCTGGCTCCTCTATACATTTTCTGCATATTTTATGGTCTATTTGCTGGCTGCTTCACCTCCACCTGGCCAGCGATTGTCAATGAGGTTCGTAAAAAGAACGTCTACGCTGACCAGAGTGTTATTTTTGGATTCCTATCGACTGGTCGGGGTATTGGCAACGTTGTCAGCGGTCCGCTCAGTGAGGCCCTGTTGAAGAATGACGCGTGGAAAGGTGCGGCCGCAAAGGCATACGGATCTGGATACGGCCCCTTGATTATCTTTACTGGAATATCTGCACTTTTAGGTGGTTTTGGTGTCGTTATGAGATCCTCAAGGATTTCATGAAGAGGACCAAGCTCCTTATGCAACATCCCTGCCATCATGGACAGCTCGAAGCTCTTGCGACAGCCAATAAAATTTTAGATTTATAAATCAGAGCATCATATTTTTATTTCATCCATTCATTCCAACTCTAGACGAAAGTACGTCCCCGGGATCTACTAACTGACAAACCCAAGCCGGAAATCATCGGCCATAACCCCGACGGGCATAGACCGACCACTGTAAACCGCTAACGCGCCAAGATATCAGTGCCGCCCAGGCATGTCGAAGATAAGCAAACTGCTTCAAGCCTAATTTTGTATCCACCATATTTAATGTTTGCTTCTGTATTCAAGCCATAATTCCATATTGCACCGCACATCTTCAGACCCACCACGATGCACCCTCCGGGTCGCTCTCTCAACACACGTGTTGGTCAATAGTCAAGCAACAAGTGACCTTCTCAGTTTACTTTGTGAAGTGGCGAGGATTTGAATAATGATTCTACACACTTTAGCCAACTAGATAGGTCGGACATGACCCTAAACTTAAACCCCATTAATGTGCCAAGCTTAATGTACACACCGCCAAGGACGTTCAATCAGCCCCCACGCCTCAGACTGTGCTCTTCATTCATCTTTCCACTGGACTTCTCAGGGGGCATTTGACTCTTCGATTGAAAGTTTTTATTTGCTGATCTCTGTCGGACATATGGAAGAGATACAGCATCCACCGGGTTCGCTGCATGTCTGGAGAGACTGTCATCATCTTTAACTAGGGCTTTCGATGTTAAATCTGGGAGCCTTGAGGGCTTCAGGGTGTTTTTTGCAGGAGTTTCATTCATCTGCCAATAATGACCGAGAAGACTCCACCCACCGTCGCCCAGGACGACTTTTGCGATCCTCGTCTCTCAAATGCAGCGTCGGAAGCGAGGAGCAAGGAGACCCCCTCCGCCAGGAGATATCCCCGCAGATCCATTTGGCTCGACTCTTGGCTATTTGAGTGGGTCACATTAGCATTCAGCGTCGCCTGCTTTATCACAATATCTATTGTTTTGTGGATATATGATGGTAAAGTGCGACCAGAACTGGCCCACGACATAAGTCTGAACACTATCATCTCGCTGTTAGCAACGGGGTGTAAGTCAGCGCTGGCTTTGGTAATTGGAGAAGGGATTAGCCAGTTGAAATGGCTGTGTTTTCGAGGTCCTACGCGAACTCCGCGCCAAAGTCGGTTAATTGGCATTCAGATGTTTGATTCTGCGAGTAGAGGGCCATTGGGCTCGTTGATGGTAATCATTCATCATCGTGCCCGCTCACTTGCCTCGCTTGGTGCGGCGGTCATTGTTCTTCTGCTTGCATTTGATCCATTTATGCAGCAAGTATTAAGCTATCCTGTTCGTTCATCAATTGATGTGAATTCTATGGCTACGGCATCTGCACCACAAGTACATGGGTACCTTCCAGGGATTGAGGGTGACAATGATGGCTTAGACTACTCTTTCACTCAAGGCTTCTATTCAAATCAGGGCTTTAGTGTTCCTCCTCAATGCTCGTCTGGTAATTGTACCTGGGATAAGTTCCCATCTGTTGGCATATGTAGTCAATGTTCAAATATGACTACCACTGCTGTACTTGATTGTCATCTACCTTCAATGGCAAAAACTTTCAACAAAAGTTGTAAGGTTTCGCTGCCTGGTGGCTTTGATTATACGTTTAACGCTACCAGAAATCAGCAACCACCTGGAAGTACTCCACTCCTTTTACTACCATCAGAAATTATCTGGCAGCCCCTTGACTTGGACAATAAGCTGGTGAGTTTATATCCCACAAATGAAAGAGTGGTATTCAATTTGCCAAACGTCACTATCGCTGGCATAAAGAATCCCTTAACTACAATCGCATATCTCCAGATCGAACTTGGCGGTCAAACATCACCAAATGCTTCGGCCTCGGAGAGCATGTATATCAAGAATGCGACTGTATGTGGTCTTTCAACGTGTTTGCGAGACTATACCGTCTCCGTGAAAAATGGAGCTTCCTCAATTCATGCTCAAAAC
The DNA here is from genome assembly GCA_020086695.1 of Penicillium sumatraense. Lineage (NCBI taxonomy): Eukaryota > Fungi > Ascomycota > Eurotiomycetes > Eurotiales > Aspergillaceae > Penicillium > Penicillium sumatraense. The sequence goes on along the minus strand of JAGIKU010001370.1, from coordinate 555,501 downwards.
GTCGATTTTGGCACGGTTTACTTGAAAAATCCAGGAGAATCCTTCCCCGGAAACAATATCTCTATAGAAACCAACCCATTATGCTGGATGCCTGGACCAACAAACACCACTGGGTACCGGGCGGCTAGAGACTTTACTTTTTGTGATCCTCAGATGTCGATACTTGGTGAAATTCGAGAATACTTCCCAGCTACGGAAACAGCAACGTGGGCGGCTAATGGTCATGCATTTCATAAATCACTGGATGGCTTCCTCAATGACGAGTCGCGCGCAAGACAGCTCAATCGTGTCGGATTCGAACAAATTGTTTCGAATATAGCTGCTTCCCTCACCAAGTATGGCCTCGAGAAAACGAACTCCACCGTCAGCGGGAAAGTACACGTAACTCAAGTCTTCGTGAGCGTGAAGTGGCTCTGGATGATTTTTCCCGGTCTGGTTGTTGTTTTCGGGGCCATTTTTTTAGTTATTACCATTGTTGTGAGCAAAACTAGCGAAATACCCCTGTGGAAGTCCTCTGCTTTGGCGTCATATTATCATGGCATTGAGAGGCCTGAAGAGAACGATGATGATGGTGAAGATCATGAGTACCTGCATTCTAGTATCATGGAGAAGAAGGCAATGGAGCTTAATGTCCAATTGGAACGCTCTAGGAAGAATGGAAGGCTAGTGCTGCAGATTCAAGAAACCGGCAACGCTGAAGAGCCAATTATTCATCCAAATTGATCTATTTTGAATCTTCATTGCCCAGAGTCGCAATGTATGGGGTCCTATATGTAAAATCCAGGGCAGGGCCAGGAGGGTAAAAAGTGGCCGCTAATTCATAATCTATAATGAAGAGCTGCTACTATAACCATAGGTGTAGACCATTCAATCTACCACATTATCTCAATAACTTTCGAAAGAATATCTCTGTAGTCACCAACATAGAAGGCGAGCCTGGACACATCTGTAAAAACAGTCTACTGAGCTCACAATAGCGGCCTTCGTAAGGATCAAATACCTGAATTAACATTCTGAGTCAAAGCTCCATCCATCCTTATCAAACTATGGTTATCACGTCCGGCAAACTCCCGACCCGCCTCGCAGAGGCAAACCGGCATATCGCCGACTATCTACCCCGGATTCCCAACTTCCCCACTTTCCACAACTGCGGAGTCATGACGATCGGCAGAGAAAGAAAATCTACTAAAAGCAAACATGGCTGCTCTGTTCTCTTCTTGTGAATTGTTGCTTTCTGTTTTCGTCAATCAGAAAGAGCAAAATGGCTACTCATCACAGTGATGAGAAATCTGCCCAGGAATGGCAAGAAAATATTGACTATACAACGGCAGTTTCTTTGGCTGCGAGTTATGTGCCTGGATCTCCGGAAGAGAAGAAATTATTGCGGAAACTTGATTTTAGGATTATTGTGAGTGAATTTGATCTTTTCATTGTACTTGTAGGTCTCCTCTCGCCGCTCTGACATTCGTCTAATTCTTTTCATAGCCTTGCTGTTGGATCCTTTTCGTCCTGGGCTATCTAGACCGCGCAAATATCGGGTGAGTAACAAACAGCCAGCATTTACAGCTCATTCCTGATTAATTTCTAAACAACTAATGAATCCAGAAATGCCAAAACCGGCGGCCTCGAAGATGATTTCAATCTCACCTCAAATCAATACTCCGTCATCCTTCTACTATTTTTCGTCTCGTATGTCATTTTCGAAGTTCCCTCCAACATGATCATCGCCCGTGTCCGACCATCACTTTATCTCTGTGGTCTGGCTCTTCTGTGGGGGGTAGTAGCTGCTTTGATGGCTGTTACACAGAATTGGAAGCAAATTGCCGGAGTCCGATTTGTTCTTGGATTTGTTGAATCGGGGTTTGCTCCTGGGATTGCGTTTTATCTTTCTTCTTGGTGAGTTGGGCCTTGTTTCTTTTTCTATTTGAATATTTGATTGTCTAATTCTTTTCAAGGTACCGACGATATGAACTTGCGAGTCGTTTCGCTGTCTATTATACAGCAGTTGCTGTGGCGGGCGGATTGTCGGGTTTACTTGCTGGTCTTATCACGGAATATCTTGATGGAGCTAGAGGAATTGATGGGTGGAGATGGTTATTTGTAAGTTTCAAAATCACCCTATCTATCACCATGTCTAATCATTCCTGCAACGGATTTAGATCATTGAGGGTTGCGGATCCTCATTTGTCGGATGCATCCTTTGGTTCTTTATGGCAGACTACCCATCCAATACGCGTTGGCTAACACCAGAAGAGCAACTCCTCGCGAGTCAACGTCTCGCTTTCGATGGTCTAGGTAACGCACAAGGCGCCCATGGAAGAGTTTCTGAGAAAGAAGCTTTGAAAATGGTCGTTAGGGATTGGAGAACATGGACTCTGGCCCTGCTATATGCTCTTGTGACAGGAGCACAGACAATTCAGTATTTTATTCCGACGTTGGTAAAGAGCTTTGGTTGGGAGGACTGGGAAGGACAATGTGAGTAGCAATATGGACATATTCTTCTCTATGTCTTGTGAACTAACTCCTCAGACCATACTATTCCACCATATGCCTGTGCGGTGGTTTTCATATTAGTCTTCTGCTTCGTTGCAGATCACTTTAAGAATAAAGCCTACTTCATCTCGCTATTTTCCGGAATCGGCACGATATTTTTCATCGTTGTTTGTGCGAATACAAACGACACTGTCCGCTGTAAGTCGAATCCGTGTGCTTCATAGTATCTTTTGATATCTGGACTCACCTATCCCTAGATATCTTCAATACCTTCGCCTTCGGCTGTATCTATGGCACATCTCCACTGGTACTAATGTGGGTTGCGAATATCATTTGCTACCCAGCAGAGAAGCGTGCGGTGGCAATCGGTCTTGTCAATGCTCTTGGAAACACTGCCTCTATTTATGGTGTGTTTCTGTGGCCGGATCATGATGCGCCGCGTTATATTCCAGGCTTCAGGTACTTATTCTCTTCTGCTCCATTGTCGGTGGAAATTGCCTAATATTGCGACAGTGCGACGACGGTCTGGATGGGTGCCATATGTATTATTGCGCTTATTTCTGGGTATCTATTCAAAAAGTATCCTATTGAAGCGCCGGAGCCGGAGGAGGTTGTTGCTGCTGAGGTTCGGAGACAAAGGGAGAGAGGGCAGATTTCGTCGAAGGAATAGTTAGCTGAGCTGTGGATGTTTGGAATGCCCTCCTTTTTGTAAAATCGATCCATTGAGAGGTGCGCTCACGGAAAATGAGGAGAATTGCTTTGTTAAAAGAGTGCAAGCTTTGTAGTTGCAGGTCATCTTGAAATTGGAATTTGAGTAGATGCCGACGTGTTGATGCAAGGCGCAAGACCTTCAATCACGAATGGAATCTTGGTGAATTTTTGAATCTATTGGTACATCCTCAAATGGAATCGGGGCCAGCCGCGAACCATCATCAAAACTTGTTTGACTATCATATCGTACACTTATCCGGGGTCAAATTGAAATCACTATCAGATTGATCCGATAGTGGTCTCATTGAATCTCCCCGTTTTGCATCGCCTCCTCGCGCTCCATCTCTTTTCGTATCATGGCATCTCGCGCCGCGAGACTAGCTTTGCGCTTCTTTCTCCCATTTCCACCTTTTGAGTTCTGCGCTTTCTCATTCAGCTGGCTCTCACTCGCGGGTTTGACTGGTGTAGGGCCAGATTGCTGGACCGCTTGAGAGGCGTTCTGGTTGTTCGCGGGCGAACCACCGTTTGGTCCAATCCCATTTTCCGTCTCAGTTGGGGCTTGGACAGACTCTTGTTTGTGAACTGGCGCAGTTCCGTTTGTTTCGTTGCCATTCACCACTGCCACTGTCTGTGAGGGGATTTGGTTATTCGTGGCTCCCCTTCCATTCACCTCGGGTCCGTTGTCAGTTCCGACTGGGGGTTGGAGAGAATTTTGGTTATCGACCGGCGCGCTCTGGTTTCCACTTTCAATTGGAATTTGAGAAGAGTTAGGAATTTCCGTGTCGCCGTCATTGGTGTTTTGTGTGAGAGTTAATTGAGGGCCGACATTGTCTGACATGTCATGTCCGGCAACTCCATCTGACTCAGGAACCACACTACGGCGAGGACGTCTTGGGGCTCTTTGGGTGGAATTGCCGTCCGCATTCGACCCCTTCGTGTTGGGTTGTGATTCGGAATCTTGTTGGATTCCCCCGGGCCCATTAGAACGTCGCTTTGAGTTAGGAAGGTCGGCCCCGTCGGATCTCTTTGGGCGGCCAGGTTTTCTTTTTCCCGGAACAAACTCTGGATCGCGTTGATCAGTGGTGAGACGCTGACGTTTGGCCGGGCTCTGAGCAGGATGTTGAGCAGGTCTCGATTGTCGGTTGTTGGATGTTGAATTCTGAGCACCGCTATCTGTGTACCAAGATGGAGCTTCATTTTGAGAATTCTGTGTCAAATCTCTTAGAGGGATTTGTGAATCATTCATAGGCAAGTGACCCGTAATCGATAGGTCGTCATCCATATCATCTTCGTCGAATGTGTCCGCGACCGGCACAGAATTTCCGCCCGAGAATGTATCTGCCCACCCACGTTTTCGACCAGCTTGCATCAGTTCGGGGCTTTGCATCCGGGGTAGAGCTCCTTCAAGACCAGCCATGTATTCAGGGGTGTGCGGTTTGGAGTCCTCCGCCAAACGAGCCTTCAGTTTCAAGGCCTCAATTTCCAGCTTCAGCTTCTCAATCTCATCTGACTTGGATTTGAGCTCCTTCAAAACGGTCGCAATCATGTCGAATCCGGGAATATTGCTGTCATGCCGAGTTGGTCCATTTAATTCAATGCGGAGGGAGTTGAAGGAGTGTTTAAGGTCGGACATGGTATCGTGCAAATTGTTCACCGAACTTGAGATTTGGTCGATGCTTCGGCCCTGGTGTTGCATGTGGTGCTGCATGACTGGGTCTAACGAGCGGAAGTCGGTGGCGCCAGCTGGTACCAAAGTACCACCTTGAAGAGAGCTGCGGTTGCTGGGTGGGAGTTCCTTGGGCTGTGGGGGGAGGAGTTTCTCGACTGCGCCCTCCTTGAAGACGGGTTCCGTTGGGCGCATGGATACAACTTCCCTAAATGCAACTTTGGACATCTTCCAAATGAAGATGGGGCTGTAGCTGTGTAAGTGGATGGCACATGGCAAAGTAACAGAGACAGAAGAGTAGTTGAAAAGAAAGGGAGATATCATGATCATTCCACTTACCCATTATCCATTTCAACAACAACGCCGAGTTTTGAAGAGGACGGACACATCCGACATGACGCCTCTTGAGTAATACGACCCCTGATGAGACTGGCATCGCTATGGTCCGGGATCCTTCTTCGTTGAGATGACACGGAGATTCGGTCGGAGTCGATGCTCACCCAAGCAGTCGAGGTGGCATAAAAGTTAGAGACTTCGGCCCATTCATTTTCGAGAACTGCCAAGGAGCTGAAGCAGCGGCGACAATGACAGATAACTGCCGGTCGCGTAAGACTTGCGAAGTCCATCGTTGATGCGCCAGGAGAAAGTTGAAGAATGCGGCGCGCATAGCGTAAATTGAGGGAGAGTGGCATGCCGATTGGCTGACTCAGCGGTCCAGACCGAGTGGGTACGCTAGTCCTATTCCGGAATGGTGCAGTCCCTCGCTGCGCGGTGACCTCATTTCAATTCTGCAGCGGGCCAGGCACACCCGGCAGTAGTCAAAGAGGTCGAGGTTGTCTCGTTTTAAGAGACAGCCACGTCAACAACTTACCCTTGAGCTAGTCGGTGGGCCATGACTAACCAAGTCATCTTGAATAGTCAGATATTTGTTAAATGCAAGTATAATCTGCTACCATCTGCAATCCCTTTATAAACGGTCCAAACTCAATTCGGTCCCCGCAAATTCACGTGACTGCTATCTCCCCCGCGGCGTTTCTCCGACGTTGCGATGTTGCGACGAGTGCGATGGGAAGAGTCACCATGAGTCAATCATTCCGCTTTGCTCGCTCGGCGGTTTCTCGTCCTGTCTGCTTTTCTCCTATTTCTTCCGCTTCTTCCTCTTCTCCTTTTCTATCAACTTCCCTCCGAAAAAGCCTCCGAATTGCGACAATGGCTCAATCATCAATCGTCAAGGCTGGCAACACCTGGCAAGGTGCCGGAGCCGCCGAGTTTGATCTTCGGAGTATGGGCTCCAACTGTTTCAATTTGTTGTGCGCAGATGATTGATGTTTTGTTCAGGTGACACTATGACCAAACCTACGCCCTCGATGCTCGAAGCCATTTGCCAGACCACCCTGCTCGACGACGTATTCAACGAGGACCCGACAACTAACGACCTACAAAGCTACGTGGCTCAACGAACCAAGCATGAGGGTGCGCTTCTGGTACTTTCTGGAACAATGGGAAATCAAGTGGCCATACGCTCCCACCTGACTCAACCACCACATGCCGTTCTATGTGATCACCGTTCTCATATCATTTGCTACGAGGCCGGCGGTGTGAGCGCCTGGACCGGTGCCACAGTCCAAACTGTTATCCCGAAAAACGGCGTTCACTTGACTCTAGAGGATATTCAAAAGCACGCGGTCGTCGACGACAACATTCATCATTGTCCAACCAAGCTGATCAGCCTGGAAAACACCCTCGATGGCATGATCATGCCGCTGACCGAGGCCCGTCGCATCGTGGAGTGGGCACACCAAAACGATATCAAGGTCCATCTGGATGGGGCGCGCTTGTGGGAAGCTGTGGTATCCGGTGCCGGGAGCCTCGAAGACTATACAAGTATCTTTGACAGTGTAAGCTTGTGTTTCTCTAAGGGACTTGGTGCGCCCATTGGAAGTATCATTGTGGGATCTCAGCCTTTTATTAAGAAGGCACGCTGGTTCCGCAAGTCTATTGGCGGTGGTGCCCGGCAAACGGGTGTCTTCGCTGCCGCAGCCCGAATTGCTCTCGACGAAACCTTCGGAAGTGATGCGCATGGACAAACAGGAAAGCTGCCGGCAACCCACGCTAAGGCCAAGCGGATAGCCGAGCTGTGGACCAGTCGAGGAGGAAAGCTGCAGTATCCCGTACATACAAATATGGTTTGGCTGGATCTAGAAGGATCTGGCGTGGGACCGAATGACTTGACTGTCATTGGGCAAGAAAAGGGCCTGAAGTTACTCGGGCACCGAATAGTAGTGCACTACCGTAAGTTATGCTGCTGGCCTTTTTATCATTGTGCTTTTACTGATGAAAGACAGAGGTATCCGACGAAGCTATCTCACGGATAGAGGAGGTGTTCGACATTGCGATAAAAGGCAATTACCAACGAAGCGAGGATACAAGTCGGCCATATGGTAGTAGCAAACCATAGACATTTTTAGGTCAAGTGATTCGTAAAATGTAGTACATACTGGGATCTGGCCATTTGGTGAATCGATGTAAAAATTGGAATATTATACATACCGTATCATACCTAAAGAAGACTCTTCTTTCCCACTCGGGGTGGACACTATTTCTCTGCCAGAGGAATTTGATGCGGCATCAACTTGACCAAGCTTCTGCAAAAATAAGTCCTTAAATTACCCATTCCAGCTACGAAACTGGACCTACAACGTGCTATTCGCACATGGGGCGCATTTCCGCTTCTCGCCCTTCGAGTTACCTGCGCGTTTTCTCGCAGTATACCTCATAAGTACGAGATGCCCAATCATATATACCAGTAGTATAGATAAAAAGATAGCATCTAAACGAGCCAACCTAGTAGGGTCGAAATTTTGTTTTATCTCTACATTAGTGATGTACTAATCAATTTTTAATAAAGAAATGGAGGGAGTTGCGCAATGAAGTCGTTAACATCCTTTCATAAGTATTCGAAACAAAACCGCTTTCACACGCACCCCTCTGTCTGCCAGACAGTAAACAGTAGGCAGTGACTATGAAACAGTCGGTTTCCATAAGTATTCTCCTGACAGATTCCTCTCTTAAGTCTGTGAATACAGTCCACCGCATACGTGTGGTGGTAAACTAACTAAATTCGTCAGTAGTTGTAGTGGTCTGGACGGCCTAGAAGTTGCTGACCTTGACACCACTAAAGAAGTAGATAGTATAAGGCTCGGTCGGTACGCATAAATCCTGCCAGCTCCAATGGCAGCGGACGAAGTTGTAGTCTGTATTACTACTCGAATGCAGCTTTTTGGGAATGGATGACTTTCGGGCTTGTGTCCATCGGGGTCGTGCCTCTATGCGAAATGGGAATTCGCCAGCCGAGGAAAGATTCAATGCTTCAATTTGTTGTGTTTCACCTGCGTAGCTGAAAGGGGCGAGTATCGTCGTTTTTTCGAGATGTCATAGTGTTGCCACTATCGATGTTCAAACAAGCATTTTTTCGCATAATCGTTTACGGACTAGGATTTTTTGTTTGTCCCAGACCTGGAAGTAGTATCGAGATAATGGAATCGGAAAATCACCCGGGGCTCGGCGTTTCTTGCAGGATAGTTAGTCAAATAAACCTCCACTGTAAGCATGATTGAAGTACCATGTCTCACCATCGGCACGGAATGAGGATGGACTGAATGTGTAGTAGTCGATCCTGGGCAAGACCTCGATAATCAGGCCGGCCAGGCCGAAGATGGTGGAGACCATACTATGGTAACAAGCCCCATCTTTCGAGCCACGCTGTCATCAATAGAGGTGAAGAAAATACCTACTGCAACACTGCTAATGGTGCTGCTGTTGGTTGGGTCGTTCACGATGACTATCGTAACATTGCTCCGTAAGAAGTCTCGAAAATGTTGGATAAATTCAGCGGACCCAGCGATTCTAGAGACGAGAAACACATTTTGTTGGAATTGAAGAGGTATCATGAGAGTGGCAGTACTGATATTCTGCTACTGTACTACACTACCTATTGTTATCAAAAACAAGGAAGGAACAACTACAAGTTGTAGTCAGCACCTAAAAGTCAGTTGCTACCCACAAACAATTATCGATTTCCTTCTTTCTATTTACTTCACCTGTTATTCTATTAGCTTGGTTTAATGATTTCAAACATAATGTATGTTTAATTTAGCAAATGTCCATTCCATGTGAATGTCACAATTCATGTTCTAGTTCGACTACAAAGTTCATGTGTACTACACACTTATGGGCAAAAATTGCTAAATGTATATATGAGCCTGAGGCTGCCGAGGATTTCATACTGCGTCAAGATCGAGACCGACACTTGAGTCAAAGGCTTATAGTATAAGCCTGACATCATGTCTGTATATATGTGCCTAAGCTGTACCTATACTACAGCTGTGTCCTTTCAATTATTTTTATTATTGTCAGCCTCTAGATTAACTCCCGATGAGATCTGGCAGATCCATGGACCAGGGCTTGAGGCTCAGGAACATTTCAACCAATCAGAGTACCCAATCTGGATGACTCAGCATCAACACCCCGGCTGGTGCCTTGATGCCTGGAGAAAGTCGACGCTGGCAGTGGAACTTCGTTGCGGCTATCCTTCTTGCTTGTTTCTCGGACGACGACCTTGCAGTCTCTGCTCCGCCCCCCTTCTTGGTCCATTTCTTCACCATCATTACCATTGTATACATATTATCCTGCCGTGTAAGTCTTCACTGATCGGATTCTGTCGCCATTTTGAGTTCTAGCTCAAGTCATAAACAAACGGGCTCCGCCGAAATCTACAAAGAACTTCAGGCTAACCAGAGATGGTTGAATTTACAGAGACCCATCCCCGATCATTTTCAACCCTATTGAATCGAGTCAAAAAGTCATTCGGTCATTTTCAATGACATCGTCCTGCCAAATAGCCCACTAAACCCCACGCGGTCGTTCAGCCGCCGCAGTCAACAAAGGCCCCACGCCAGAAGGCTGCCTTCACACCCCGTCCTCTGGTCTTCCTGATATATTCCGGAGCGTGATTCATATGCGTTACTGTTGAAATAACGACCAACTGCCCACCCAGATTCTTTCAATCAGTTGTCCCAGGTGTGCATTCAGTGGCGGCAGGTCACAACCTCACCCTGGCCCGAGGAATCACCCTCCACCCGTCACCGATCTCCGTCGCCGTATTGAAAATCTTATCAAAAATACCTTCCATTTTTCACAACATACAAGTGTCCAAGTGTCCAATTCCAGCCCATATCGTGCCTCATTTCCTTTGTCGTTGCTGGTTCACCTGGGTGATCGCCCTAGTCACAATACCGCCTAATCTCATCTCCGCCGCAAGGTATATAAACCCCTTGTCCCCCCGGACTGTGAAACTTTTCAAATATACTCACAGGCCATCGTCAGGCCAACCCGTGTATTCATAACCCTGTTCATGCCAAAATTACCTGCTCTTACGACATATACCCCCGCTGCCTGCTGTTTGTAGTTCTTGCTTTCCTTTTCTTCCTTTGCTTGTTTCTCCGTCTGTTTGCCTATCATTAGCGTGCCGCATCACAATCTGCATCTCCATTTATTGAATTCCCATCATGGAAGCCACCCAAGAATCCACCCAGCCCTGTGCTGATCCGCGCCGCATGGGTTTGCATAACTCCGGTCTTCAAGACCAGGATCTTGCGGACATCATTTGTATCCTGCATCCCAACTCCCATGCCGCGCATGATGCAGTAGCCGCAACTGCAGCCCAGGGAAGTCAACATATCCTCCAGAGAGATGTCTTGGACTATGAGACATCCGAGACAGCAGCTTTGGATGTGGCGCTGAGACTGTCGTCGAACGTTCATGACCTCGGGGCGGGGTTCTGTTTCGGACGAAACAAAGCTCGCTGTGATATCCTCCTAGCCGGCGACGATGAGGCTAAACGAGTATCCAACAATCACTTCCGAATCCACCTCACCGGCGATGGCATCATAATGCTTCAAGACACCTCGACGAACGGCACCATCGTGGACAACTGTCGTCTTAGAAAGACCCAAAAGGAAAACAGTCGGATGCTCATGAATGGCTCCGTCATCCAAGTCGTCACTGGTAACCAGGCCTCCGATGAGGTACGCTTTGTTGTTCGAATGCCTAACCGGGATGGCTTCGCTATGCAATGGGGCCAGAACCTTGTTCATTACTTTGAGCGTCTCCACCGTGCTGTCGCTGGCGCTGCTCAACACAAGACAAGGCATACCTCGAACCCACCCGTCCTGTCTTGGTCAGCTGCAAACACATACGGGATGCACTGGACTGGAGGTGCTACATACAATGTGACGGGACAGATTGGAAAGGGCGCATTTGCAACGGTGTACAAGCTAGCAACAAAGCAACACGGTGCGATCTATGCCGCGAAGGAATTGGACAAGCGAAGGTTTATGAAGAATGGAATCCTGGACGTGAAGGTTGACAACGAAATGAAGATCATGCGCGATCTCACACATGTAATCCTGCCTTTCCTCACTTTCTCCGAATGCAATCTAGCCATAAATAGTCACCTGATACTGATGCTCTTTCTTTGACAGCCCAACATTGTTCAATACATCGACCATCACGAACATGACCGATGGATCTACATCATCATGGAATACGTACCCATGGGCGAATTATCGACTTACTTGTCTTCTCAAGGCAGAATCCAGGAGGATATGGTGCGAACCATCGCTCGCCAGATTCTTCGAGCCTTGCATTATCTTCATAAACGCCGTATCACCCACAGAGACATCAAGCCAGACAACATTCTCATTTCATCTTTGGATCCTCTGCGTGTGAAGCTGTCAGATTTTGGGCTTTCCAAGGTCACGCAAGAAGAGACATTCCTCAAGACATTCTGTGGCACTCTTCTGTACTGCGCGCCCGAGGTGTATCCTGATTATGAAACATATCGACGAGGGGATGCTCGAAAGAGACGTCGTGCTGGAGACCCGTGAGCCTCCTCATATATTCCCTCTAGAGAACCCTGGCTAATCTTTATAGACCCCCCAAAACCTCTCCCTACAGCCAAGCCGTTGACATGTGGTCACTTGGTGCAGTGCTTTACCATATCCTCTGTGGCACGCCGCCATATTCCGGCCGTGCTGAAGACCGTGGTCAACATATGCTTCGATGTATCATGGAAAGTGAGGCAGATTACGATATTTTGCGTCGAGAGGGTGTCTCAGAAACTGGCATCCACTTTGTTTCCCAACTCTTGAATCGAGATCCATTTTCTCGTCCTAATGAGAAGGAGTGTTTCCAGCACCCCTGGATCGCCGAGGTTCCAGACGTGGACGAGTATGAGGATGACGATATTATCACTGATATTCGCGAAGGACTTTCGGTGATTGGTGAAGATGAGGAGCTTGATGCTTCCCAGCTCTCGCTGACGGATGACCATGGCTATACTCATGCAGGAGAGGGCGATGAGCCAAACAGCAATGAAGCTCTAGCGAAACGACCTCGTCTCGAGCAGATTCCTACGGACATCAAGTATCCTTCACTCCCACATATCGATAGTTTCCAGGATGGCCAAGTGGTTGCCGAGCAGCAGGCCAGGCGTCTATTCGGCGAAGTCACTTCCTCAGTGCTACGCAGCTCGTACGCACTAGGTCAAAACGGCTCCTGGGCTGAGGTTGACTTTGGGGCACAGGGCTTTGAATCATCTGGTGAGTCGATGAGTGACGAACGCAGCGTTTCTTCGATCCTTTCTCTCCCGGAAAACCCCTTCGGCGGCACTGCACCCAGTTTGATGGGCGCCGAGAACCTCGTTGGACGACTGAACATGAACTCCTCGCATCCTCTCCCTCCCCCGACCGGTCCGGTTACTGAATCATCAACACGGCAGACCACTCCTGGCGAGCAGATGGAGCCAACAAATCTAGATAACACACCGCGTGAAGGTCAGGCTGTCGTCAGCCCCGAAAATACGGACATCACTCCCAAACCACCGAAGGTCTCGCGTCGCATCGACCTCGACTTGCCTGACACAGCGAGCGAACGTTCGAGCAATAACAATAGTGCCGCGACTAGTCGCCGCGGTTCTACAAAGCCACCTGGGTCTTTCGATGTCGAGTTTGCAACTACACTGGATGCACAGACCGGACAGGCCATCCTAGACGCCCAACTCCGAGAACAACTGGCCAATGAAGGATCACCAGACGTAATTGTACATCGACCAGATACTCCCGTCAGCATGGGAGGTGAATTCGCGAAACCAGCCAAACCACTCGGTCGTTTGATCAGCGAGCCAGGCTCGATTTTCAACCTGAACATCCGCCTCGAAAACCGACTCACGTCTTGGGGTCGAGGTGCCAAATGTACATTCCGCCATGAGAATTCCGACGATGTCCGAATTCCCGCCTACGCACTCGAAATTACATTCTGGGCCCCAAAAATCGAATGTATGATCGCAGAAGGTCAGAACTGGATGGACGTACCCGGCGTAATGGCCGTTGTATCAACCAAGGCACGCAAATGCATCTGGGTAAACGGAGTCGAGCTACGCAAGAGTGGACCAGACGGATTCCAATTTGGAAAATTGTACACGGGGGACATTATTACGATCTACCAACATAAAGGACAATTTCTGAATTTACGATGTGAATTTTATCATGGAGAGAGTGTTCAGACTCGACCGGCGCATGAGAAGGGATTTGTGGTTCGACAGGCTTTGGTACATAAGTCGGCTGAAGCGACGAATCGGATGCCAGTCATATCAGCGGAAAAGAAGGATGAAGAGTAGAAATGAGTGATTGATTTATTGCATTTGCATTTGCACTTGATGTACTTACTACTTACTACCTTAATAAGGTATTACTCTCTGCTCTGCGATTAGATTGATAGTGTCAATGGCATAACCATAAGATGGTATGAATTCAAGGTTGTATAGTTGACTGCCATGTGGAGTGACAATGTCTTTGTCAGTTATCTTTGTCCGCATGCGTCAGGTAGAAGTAGTACTGGTAGTTCCTGTTAGATCCTATCATTCACTGGTGATCCTTAATTTTGAGGTTCTACCTGATCCTCTAGCGTATATAGTACTATACTATCAAGGTCAACCCCTCTAACTGTGATCAGCTAAGACCAGATCTCATTAACAAAATAATGAAATAAATCCTAGTAAATTCAGGCTGAGTGAGTTTAGTAAATTCCCTCTGTACCACTTACAATCTGTCATCTCTGCTGCTGATGGATGCTACAGTACTTTGTCACTTTGTCCAAGTGGATCAACTTTCTCCGCATGCGGCAATCATCTCCAACTTCTTCCTCCTCACTTCTCCCTCAACACACTCACGTCCCTCCTCGATTCGCCCTGGTCTGTGCGAGGAGATCCCTCGGTTCAATCCGACCTTAGACAGGGTCGTCTCCATCACCTTAATCCGTCGCGACTCCATTTTAATAATCCCTCTCACTCGGGACTTTCCATCCGTCCCTCATGTCATCCTGACCTCAACCACCGACTACTCCTCGAGAGTCATCCCTAACCTCGAATCGCAACTCCTACACTAAATACACACATCACTACGAAATCGACCTCCTCCCTCTCCTCCTCATCTTCCAATGTCCTTGTCGCGATCACCCTCTCCCCACCCGGGCGGAGGGTGGTCCAGTCCCGGTCTAACTCCGGGCAGCGGCTCCTCCACGCCCGCGCGCGGTTACTCACCCAACACTCTCACTCCAAATAGCGCATCCTGGGCCGCGGCCAAAGCAAAGAGCGACGAGGTCCGCGGATATCCATCCTTCGCGACTCGCAATAGCGGCTTCTTTTCTCGCCAAAAGAATAAAATCTCGGGTCAACTGCCTAGTTTCCAGGGTCACAGATCGCCTCATGGATATGTGGATAAGGATGTTTATGGGCGCGAACGATGGCGCTCTTCGGCTGGTGGTGCGCGTGGTGTGCCAGGGATTCTTTTGCGACGGAGTCGGGTGCGCATCTTGTTTGGCTTGTTCCTGGCTTGTCTTGCGTACATTTGTCTTTGGGATCGTAAGTTGAACCTCTGAGAGCTGGAGCTGGAGCTGGAGCTTTGACTTGGATCACCGGACTTAACTAACAGCCTCCTCTCTTTTACAGCCCTAGTCCATCTCTACAGACGATCACCGCTCGGAGGAGGTAGCAAATTCGTCATAATCCTCGGCTCCAACATCGAAGGCGGCGTGATGGAATTAAAAGGTGCACGCGAATGGGCCATCGAGCGCAATAGTATCTGGAACAAACAAGACTACGCCTCAAGATGGGGCTACGAACTCGAAGTCGTCAACATGCTTGCGAAAAAGCGATATTCTCACGAATGGCGCGAAAGCTGGGAAAAGGGAGACATCATTCGCGAAACGATGCGCAAATACCCACACGCAGAATGGTTCTGGTGGCTTGATTTAAATACATGGATTATGGAAATGGATCATTCTTTACAGGGTGAAATCTTTGATGATTTGAATGATCATGTTTATCGAGATATTAATGAGAATAATCCTCTCAACATTACGCATCCGCTGCCGGAGTTTTATCTCGATGAGTTAGCTCGTGCGGCGGAAGGTGATGGACGCAGTGATTCTTTGAATATGCTCCTCACACAAGATTGTTCCGGATTTAATCTTGGATCGTTCTTCCTGCGTCGTTCGCTCTGGACTGATCGGTTACTTGATGCGTGGTGGGACCCGGTTATGTATGAGCAGATGCATATGGAGTGGGAACATAAAGAACAAGATGCTTTTCAATGGGTTTATCAAAGTCAACCCTGGATCCGCAGCAGTGTTGGTTTCTTACCTCAGCGAAAGATCAATGCATTCCCACCTGGTGCATGCGGTGACGAGAATGATCCTGCCTTCCACTATCAAGAAGAAGACCACGATCTTGTTGTCAATATGGCGGGATGTAGTTTCGGTCGAGACTGCTGGGCTGAGATATACAATTACCGCGAAATATCCGAGAGGCATAATCGCTCGCGCTGGGCGAAAGTACAGGATGCCATATCTGCCGCCTTCCAGGGACTATTTGGCGGCGGTGGCAGTGGCAGTGGTGAAGGCGATGATGAAATCGGCTCACCAGGCCAGGCTCAGGAAGTTGCCGATTAGGCTGTCAGCCATTTGCCAGCTACTACAAAACATTTTCAAAATCTCCATCTAATGCCCCATGTCCTTATGTCCATTTACGCTAGTACACATTTTCTAAAGGGCTTTTGTATGATACCGACTACTAACTAGATGGAGTATGGGTTCTGTATATTGGATTTACGCTGGAGATCGCAGGGGAGTTTGGTGTTTTTCTTGCATCTATTTCATCAATAACAAATACGCTTCATGATTCTATTCAACTACTCATTCCATTCAAATTGATTAATCTTAACTGTACTTCTCATTGTAATCTTCTCCTCTCATACTTCATACACTCACGTGACTCCGATTCTAATAAAATCACGTGTACTTTCACCCCACCGCCCAGCCAACCAACCAATCAGAACATTCCTAATCCAACCACGCTCCCTCCGATTCGACCGCATCAACCTCCAATCTCAATTCAATCCCTACGAAGGTCCAATCTACACAGGGAACCCCGGCATCTCCACCCTCCAAACAGATCTCAATCGACTCGTCCCGACCTCCTCCCTACCCTCCAAACACAACCCACCACAATGCCAACTCCCGAGTCCGCCGCCTTCCTGGCCAAAAAGCCGACCGTGGCCCCGACCTACGACGGTGTCGATTTCGAGGATAACGTCGCAGTTCACAATGCCCGTGATGCTATTATTCGTGAACAATGGGTTCGCAGTATGATGTCTCGTCTTGTTGGTGAGGAGTTGGGGAAGTGTTATGCGCGTGAGGGTGTTAATCACCTTGAGAAGTGTGGTACTCTGAGAGGTAGGTTTTGTCTTTCTTTCTGGCATTGGGGGTGGTGAATATTGGATCTTCGATAAAGAGGCTTGCAGACTCGGGGAGCAGATTCTGGACCAATTTGGTTCAGACTGGATTGGCCGAGGACTCGAGTCTGGACTGCACTGCACTGCGTCTGCTGTCATTGTCAAATGTTCATTGCTAACATTTCTCCCAACTACAGAGAAGTACTTCGAGCTCCTGGGCGAGCGCAAGATTAAGGGTTATCTCTTCCAGGAGAAGAACTCTTACGATGGCAACACTGCCAAGTCTTCTTAGATTTCTTGCGACTATATTGGAATGGAGGGGCTGCGTCTGGTGGAATGAAATATACTGGGATCGGGAAACTTGCTCCACCGTGGAATTGCCTATATTCCCCTCCGCTGAGGAATTCTCACTACTGCGTCCGTGCTCTTGATCCGTTGAATTGAGTTGGACATCGAGAGCCTTTGGTGTGGTTTGACATGATGCCACGCCGTGTCCTCCTGTCCTACACGATCCGAGTATATTTCGCCTCAGTTTGCCGAAAAGAGATGTGAGAGTGTCGATGGGATTACTCTCTGTTGTACTGTACATATAAGATATCATTTCCTGGTCAATTTCATTCTTGACAAACTAACAATTCTCAATTCGTGCTTTCCTTTCCTCCATCCCAGCTGGTCTACCCCAGGTTCAAGTTCAAATTTAAGGCCCACCAGCAACACCCTTCTTCCCCATCATAACAGGACCAAGCTCAATATCCCCCGACTGAAGAACACTCATACCCAACCTCTTCTCATAAGCCCTTTGACTCTCAACAAGTGAAGTTCTCAACATAGCCCAGCGCAAATAAGGTAATTTCTCAATGACATCTCCAATACAATCTATCAACCACCCACCAAGACCAAGACCCTGATATCCAGGTAAAACATATAAATCCGTGAAATATGCAAAGGTAATTTGATCACCGACGAGTCTGGCATAGCCGATTTGTTTGAGATTTTCTTTTGGGGGGATATGGCCGTTGGATTCGCCGCTGCCATTGATCTGTGTGTTTATTTCGTAGAGACCGAAACAGAATGAATTGTCGATTATTTTTTGAAGAATTTCGCCTGGGACTGGCTTGGCCCAGTAGATCATGTCCGTGTTAAATGCGTCGTTTATGGATTGGATTGATAGAAGTGATTTGTCGGTTGAGATTAGGAAGCCTGGTCTGCTCCAGGATTGGGGGTCTTCTGGTAGGGACATGGTTGATAATAAGGGTTATTGTAAATTGAGGATAATGGGCAGAGTAGTGTAGCGTGCAATTCTGTTGGAAGAAACTTTTGACTTATTTTTTTATTACTGAATGTTGCGATTGAAGGGGCTTTAATATTGGGGTGAGTCAGGGCATCACATTCATCGGATGACTCCTCCAAAGTATCGGAGCTCAATGCAGCTCTAATGCTACAGAAGTATTTTGCTTTTTTTCTGAATTATACTTATCGGACGAGAAGTCCAATTAAGTGGAATGTTTACTTGTTCAATACAGTCCATCCAATCATAGTCAAGCACACCACGTTGGTACAAGCCAATGCAAAGAGCTTGGATGTCTACGACGGGCATACATCAAGCCGAAGCTCGTAAAGTCTCCACTTCCACTTCCACCCTCAATGGTGATTTCCAAGCATTGCCAAGGAGAAATCTTTCGTGAACAGAAAAAAGAATTTGTTTAGATTTGTGAGTCATCATAAGGACATATGCACATGTACCTGCAGCCCGGAAGCCCCCGAATTAATAATGATTAAGCTTGTAGTTCTCTTCTCGCCCGAGTCAAGAGCAACATCGGTGACAACACAGCCAAGAAATTCATCATAAAGCGGGGTTTGCATCATTCGTATAGTAGTGGCATTACATTGCCACGATAAACGCAACTTTCGTCAACTTCCCGAGTCCACATTCATTCATTAACGCGTCGATATCGTATCGACCGCGTTTCTCTCTCTCTCTCTCTCGTTTGCACTCCTCATTCCTCCGCTCACGCCTCTACCGTACCGTGATTCCGAAAATGCAAATGAGAAACGCATTATAAAAAAGGTAATCGAAATGCAATATTAAGTGCAGGAAATGATCGCGTGAAATCGGTCAAACCGCATGCAATTTGCGAATCACAACGTTAATTACGTTCTGGCGTACCTTAGGTGCGGCCGGAGTAATAAGAGCTTCCGTGTCGGAAGTAGGGATGTTGACAGGCTTTCTTGGCAGAGAGTCGTTGAGCGGGATCGTACTCTAGCAATGCTTCAAGTAGATGGCAGCCTGCGTCATCGAGTGTTGGGACGATTTCGGAATCTGGGCGCTTCCATTTAGGGAATGTTGCCTTGTAATCTGGTAGAGAGGTGACGCCGGGCCAGTCTTCTTCACTGGGGGTTCCGAGAACGCTGTGATATGTTAGGATGAGTGAAGGCAAAGTGGGAACATATTTTCTTTCTTACCGGAAGATCTTGAAGATTTCGTCGATTTCGGAATCACCTGGGAAGAGAGGCTTGCGTGTGCACATTTCTGCGAAGATAGCTCCCACAGACCACATGTCAACGCCGGTAGAGTATTGTCGAGCACCAAGCAGAATTTCTGGTGAGCGGTACCACAAGGTGACGACCTGGAAATGAATTAGTTCAAAGGTCCTTCCTATCTTGGGATGAAAAGAAGGATTGCAGCCTCAGACTCGCTGCGTCGCTGTGTACGAACCTCGTGAGTATAAGTGCGAAGCGGAACACCGAAAGCTCTCGCCAAACCGAAATCAGCCAACTTCAAGTTGCCCTCTCGATCAATAAGCAAATTCTGAGGCTTAAGATCCCGATGAATAATCCGATGACTATGGCAATATCTCAATCCCTCACAAAGATGTGCCATAAATTTCTTCACAGTCGACTCATCCAGTCCAATCGGTGCACCCTTCGAAAATCCATCCGGCAAAGGTTTACCTCTACCACCATCACTAACGGGTAGGGCATCCATGTATTTCTTAAGATCGAGATCGACGAATTCCATAACGAGGTAGAGGTTATCACTTTCGGCATATACGATATTGTGCAGTCGGACAACACTTGGATCTTGCATTTCCTTTAGCAAGGAAATTTCTCGAATAGCAGTGCTGGGTACGCCTTCATCGGTATCTTCTAGACGGATTTTTTTCAGAGCGACGATTCGATTTGGATGATTAAGTTCCCGGGCCTTATAGACCACACCATATGTGCCTGTAACGCGTGAAAATGTCAGTTGATGTCAATGTAAATAAAGGGAATTGGTTTGGTTGGGCGCGTCGTGTAGAGTCAACAAACAACATACCCTCGCCGAGCTTTTCGATCCTTTGATAATTCTCCATTTTGGCGATTCTTCAGATCCGAATGCCTCGGATCAAAGCAGGAAATCGAGGGTGGGAGTTGTTGTTTTCGAGGGAGATCGGAGGGATGAAAGCAAAAGGTGGTTGTGAATGCTCCAAATTGCCCTCTCACTTCGATAGGCGGTCAGTTCCACTCTTACACTTTTCCGCAAGGGAGGCCAATAGACTGTCAATTGGGTCAGCTAGGAGTTATTTTTATTTTTTATTTTTATTTTCAGCTTGATTTAGGGCAATTACATATTCTTGGCCTAAAGATAATCCTGCTTTTTGCACATGTCATAGATCATCGCAATGCCAACTTTGATTGGACTAGCACAACTCACGCGTCAACCCGCGCTGGTGATGTTTGGTTGACCCACCAAGTTCTCCAATCAGATCAATTGTAAATATAGCTATATTTATGGGAAGAGAAGTCTAGAGATTGGGAATTATGATCGTATGAATGAAAAGAAGAGGTTATCAATAGCTATGTTGCCTAATCTGGGAAGCTGTTCAAGTTTATATTCAAATATCTAATTATCCATTGAGTGGATTGTTCTATTTAGCACTTTCTAGTCTCATCACCTCGACTCATTACAGCTCATCTGTATCATTGGCATGCCATCTCTTTCCCTGCAACTGGAGGAAAACAGTAGGGAAAAAGCTAGCACCCATGATCAATGCAGCCACCACGCCAGCACTGGCCGCAATGCCAACACTCTCAAACATCGAGGTAAACCTATTCATCAATTAGCAACTTTACTCAAATCACCTGTGTCATCAGGAATAGAAACATACCAGAAAGGACCAATAAAACCCCAAGTAGATCTCACAAAGTTGATAAAAACGCCCACGCTACCCGCATCCTGAGGATAGGTATCAACAGCATAAGTAGTCAAAACAGTGGTCACAACCTGATTGCCAAACGCCGCAATACCAGTTCCAACAACGGGTTTAACAGACCACTGTCCCTGAGTGGCCTGTTCCGTGCAAACAAGAAACACCACCATCCCAGCAATAGCCAGCAAAAACCCAATGTAACTCAACCAAAGTCGATATTCTGGAGCGGGCTTCCGACCAATCTTCTTTGCTCGAGCATTCATCCACATGTCAGACATGATACCGCCCAATTGTTCACCGAGTAATGATCCAATGATCAATCCCAGAAACTGGAGACCTAGACCCTGGGCACTGAGCTCAAACTTGCTTTGGAGCAGTTGGGGGACCTCGACTGAGTTGAGAACAGAGGCAAAAAGGAAGACCATGGAGTATGCGATCGCAGCTAATAGAACTGGGATGTTTGTGAAGAGGGTCATTGGGTGGTAGAACTCGGAGACTTTAATTGGAGTTGGATCAATTCGTCGCAGGGACATGTATTCGCGCTTAAAGGCCGAGGATTTGGACTGGACATCAGAGCCAATATATCGTGTTTCCGGTCCGAAAAAGATATAAAGGATGAATTCGACGGCATTAGTCTGATGAAGTTAGTAAAAAGTTCAAACAAAAGTAAAAAGAAAGGATATAAACCCACAATTGCCAAAATCCAATAAATCCAACGATACCCAACTCGCTGCGCAACGAATCCAAAAATAAAAGGTCCAACCGGAACACCCAGAGTAACCATAACCGTCCAAATACCCATATACCTCGCTCTCTCATGTCTAAAGAAAGTCTCAGTAACAACTCCACTCCCAATAGCCATAGCCGGCGAAATAAAAAACGCAACAAGGGCCCGGCAAGCCGCCATAGATGCATAATCAGGGCTCTTGGCACAACCAATATTACAAACGCAGCTCAGGATCAGTGAGAGGAGAAATACAGGTCGTCGGCCGAATCGGTGGGAAAGTGGTTTCCATAGTAGAGGGGCTCCGCCTAGAATGGCGATTTGGAGAGATGTAAGGTAGCTGACGCGTTGGATGGAGACGTTTAGGTCTAGAGAGATGTCTTCGTAGGCGCAGATGATTGCAGCTGCTGTGAAGGTTCCCATGCAAGCGTGGAAAGCGACGAGGGCTAGATTGGCGATTTTCTGTTCTTGATTAGATTCTTCTCTTCCTCATGAGCCTGGTTTTACTAGGTGACTTACCTTCCAAGATGGCCAGTTGTATGGATCAGCCGGATCCATACTCGGGATAGGATCAAGGTCCAGTTTTCCATGACGCTCGATTAGGTATGATTTGTGAGATTCAGAGAGGAATCTCGCCGGGTCGACTGCGACCCCGAGATCTTTCTCTTCGACATAGTCGGAGTCGGATTTGCGATAAGTATCGGGAATGGTTGACTCGGTCGGCGACATGATTGGGATGAGAACCAAAGCACACCGTGGATTCTCGTATCACTAGGTAGCGAAAGTCGGGATATAAGGGGAAAAACAGAATCTGGAGACCCCGCGGTGACCCCGTTGGGATCGGTCAGTTCCGGGGTCAAGTGGATCATTCAGTCGAGACTGGACTGGGGCGAAGGTGGAGGTGGAGATGACATTTCCGGGGCAAAACTGTCATCTCGGTCAAGGAAAGGCCGATGATTACCCATCACTGATAGCGAACTAGTAGCTCTGTCCCTCCTATGGGATAGGGAAATCCGAAAGAGGATATTGGACGGTAGATATATTCACGGGATTGCCGGACGGAATGGAGACTCTCCAGAATCGGGGGAATTGGATTCGTGGGGGCCCCGGTCGATGAAGCTGCTAGCTTTATTGGTCGGCAAATCATCAGCCGATGGAGGAGAGCTAGGCCGAGATTCTCGCTTCAGGGGACCCGCTGGATGATCATTTGCCGATGTGTATCCCGATGGATTCTGGATGCGAGATATCTGAACTTGAAGGTGTTGTAAATGTAATCGGCTGAGGAAGCCAAGTCGGCCAAGTCGGCCTGGCCAAGTCGGGTGGCTTAAACTCAACACTCTCACAACAATCAAAGAACAATAAGGTACTTTAGTATAGGTTGATTGAGAGATGACTTGCTCTGTTTGATTATACTGTATTAATGAGATAGCAAAATGGATCGTATCTGTAACTATTGTAATGTGATCACCTGGATGAACAGCAGGAATGACTACCTAGTGATAGTGGGTGCCGGACTACCCCCGATTAGCCTAGCAGACTAGTACTACGCTAGTATCTACCAAGGATACTCGCCTTTAGTGTATACTTGGCAATATTTTCCGAAGAAATTTTGGTTGTAGCCTTGGGTATTTGCTTGAGAATTGAAATGACTATTACCAATCATTGGAATGATTCGATGTCCAGGTTCTTCTTTGGTCCAGCACCTCACTCTGAATAGGGTACCTAACTACCTACCTACGGGAACAAAACAACCCAGAAGAAATAATTGAAAGTTGCTCATCACTTATTCCAAGACCAGTGACCAGTCCCCCGTGTCTCGTGTCTTAGCTGAATTTGTTTCAACCCTATTCGGGGGATGGGGATGGAATGGTAACCTCCAGATTGTCCCGGTAACGACTGGTATACTATATTAGTAGCTAAGAGGCAACATGCCTCTAGATTAAAACTTTGAATAGTTATGTTATTCGATCCTAGTGATATCTAGATGTTTCAAAGTAAAATTCATGTCTTCGGTGCTCGAATGTAATATACTAGGTAGTATCTTGCCCCGCGAAATGTACCCGATGATTTGACCTCCGAGGCCGTACCCCGGAGGAAAATGCCAAAAGTCCGCTTCCAAAAATGTATCCTCTGAAATTTTTTCATAGATTATCTGGATCTATCCAAGGCTCATCGGCAAGGATTCCTGATAGTATCAGGTATGGGATTAATGAGCTGGTAACTATAGCAGGTCGTCTTCAAGACAATGCAGAACTTTGTATGGAATTCCGGAAGAGGGATTCAGTAAGATCAATTATCAGTATATTAGTTGCAGCACATTATTTAAGTCCATTTTCAACGAGTCCTACAAAGCGTACATGCGTGGAACTCAGCATCGGCCATTTTGGGGCCGTTGTACGAGTATACGAAAGCCAATCATATTTGAATATGGGGCCCCGCAAATCAACTACACCTACACATCTATACACCTCTATTCAGTAACATGTTTTCGAAAATGGACCCATGAACTTCATAGATCACCATACGAACTAGGAAGCTTCGAAATTGCTGTTAGGGTGAAATATTTGAGGTGAAAGCAACATTTTGAATTCAAGACCGAACAATAAGATGTAATACCTGCGGGACCTGCGTGGATAACTTCATATAAGGCGGTTGCGTCAAGATTCAGCCAGAATTACTGGAATTGCAGAGCTTATAAAATGCATGTAAGTAATTATGATTTGAAGTGAGAGGACATAGAGTGAGTATGTAAGCTATTCTTGTGATAATATCTGCTAGTATAGTAGATTAGAATGTGAATACATCAGAAGAGTCATACTACAATGTTATAATGAAGGCCCAATCATCGAATACTAGTCTTAGGATACAGCTAGTGTGCACCATAAAGCACCGGAAGAATGCTCACGCATATAACCAGAGAGGATGATGCAACATCCCCGGTATACTCAGCAGTCGTGCCTACCACATCATCATAACGTCCATCAGTTCCCAAAAAGGAAACTGCCACATTCTGGCCGAAAAGTGGAAAATGAACATTTGAATGATGGGGGAAAAAGATTTTACGATTATTTTGCAATTAAAATTATTATGTTTACTCAAAAAAATATGGGAGGGGGGAAGGGGGAAGGAAACCAAAAAGAAATCGCCAGGCCCCCGAGTCGAACGGGGATTACATTGACAGCACTCGAAGTCTGCAAGGGCACGACCAACTTGTACTAACCCGGCTGCTTGACGACTAGACTACCCATGCTGGGTTAAATATGACGGGGACCCTTACCCTCTTAACCGATGGCGTCTAAGGATTTTCTGATACAAAAAGTGTAGTAGCCCTGGCCTCCATTTCGACCGAGAAACATCTAGAGGGCAGGGGGTTTAAATATAATATAGAAAGAAGGGGAAAAAGAAGTTACGTTGATTTTACAAGTAAAATAATTATGTTTACTATAAAATTATGGGAGAAGGGAATGGGGAAGGAAATAAAAAAGAAATCGCCAGGCCCCCGAGTCGAACGGGGATTACATTGACAGCACTCGAAGTCTGCAAGGGCACGACCAACTTGTACTAACCCGGCTGCTTGACGACTCGACCACCCAGGCTGGGTTAAATATGACGGGGACCCTTACCCTCTTAACCGATGGTGTCTAAGAATTTCCCATACAAAAAGTTATAGTAGCCCCCAAGCTGTATTTCGAAACGGAATCACCCAGGGGGTAGGGGGTTCAAGTATAGTATAGAAAGAAGGGGAAAAAGAACTTCGAGTATTTAAAGAAATTAAAAAATCCTAAAATATGAGCATAAGAGCAGTAGAATCAAAAGAAGCAAAAGAAGAAAAAGAAAAATGCCAGACCCTTGAGTTGAACCAGAGCAAAAAAAAATGTCGGGCCCCCGAGTCGAACGGGGATTACATTGACAGCACTCGAAGCCTGCAAGGGCACGACCAACTTCTACTAACCCGACTGCTTGCCAACTGGACCACCCAGGCGAATTTAACTAGGGATTTCTGGAACTTTGTGTTAACCGTAGAGTGTGGCGGTCATAGTTTTGAAGTGTCGCTGTCGATCAGTGAGCTTAATTCATAGTAAAGAGGAAGGAGCTTACAGCAACGCCCTTTTTTGCCTTTCATATTAATAAACGGGGAAATGATCTCTGAGCCTTGATTTTATCGTAAACTGAAGTTGTTAAGAACTATTTTATGATTACCATTGCTCATTGCTCCATAACGACTTTGAGTCTCTATGAAACGAAATCTCTATTGGATTAATCTCATATAATCAACCACCAAAAATGCTAATATACCCCAAACCCAATGTTTTATTAGTACAAGCTCAACCTATAATTTGCCTTGTCCTGTCCTACCATACCTATGTGTGCCATTCCAGTAAAGTCCCACGAATGAATGCAACAGATGTTTAATACGTACTAAGTTAGCGGGTGGAAGAACTGCAATGCTTGTGGTGGATTGGGAGAGAAGCAAATCTACCAGATTGAATCTGTGATATGTACAGTCTCAGAATCTTCTTTTGCACTAATTATAGCTATCAATTATTTAAAAGTGTAGTATACTTGGTTGTTTTGAATTTCTTGTGGAGGAAAGAATGTTGCTTGCGGGAAGCCACCGTGTGTATCGTTCAATCCACCGACTTCGATAATGATATTGTAGCAGGGTGTTAGCTGTCTAGCCATTGCCTAGGCTATTATAAGAAGTGACAGTCGATATTTAAAAATCCTAGATGCAAATGTATATCATTTCAACATCTTGAAGATACATCTTAGGTAAAGGATACTTAGTACTGCTACTTGTTGGAATTGAGTTAGGTTCTCCACATTTCTACCCCACACTTTTACCTAAAAATTCATTACACCCGGTGTATGATGCTACGAATTTGCATAATCTAGTTGAATTAAGGTGAATCTTTTGGGTAGATAGAAACGATTCTGATTGTGATTGAGATTCTATGGCACAAGTATCATCTAGATCAGGATCAGGCTATGTGCATATCTCTAACCTAGCTGAAGTTGACTATCTGGATGAAGATGGCATTGATCAAATCACGACATTTGCCTAGATTGATTGTGGCTTGGTAGAGAACACCAGATTGGATGAAACATTGGCACAATACATCGGGAATCTTGTAGTCATATAGGTGCAATACCTAAAGGTGCCTAATCACTGAGGGTCGGAAGCTGGTATATGTTGTGATGCGAGCTGAGTGGCGAGTCCTGTGCTGGAGCCTGGATATGGAGGAATAGCGGATGGCCTTCACCATGCCATGAGCAGCGGTAAATAGGCGACATTGATGCCGATTGCCGGGGCCGATGCTGTCTTCCAAGAAAGGAATTGATAGACCAACGTCGCAGTTTCTTCAGAACCGGAGTTTTTAAGACATTAATCGAGCAAGCGTGTCCAAACCGCTCTGCGAGCCAAGCGAAAGTTGATGGCGCGGGTCAGTTTATGGCTGTTGCGAGTATTATGGTCCGCATACGGCGTCCGCAGATAGACGACTCGGTGGATGGTGATAAACATCATATAGAAAAGGGTGCTGTCAAAAGGACAGCTCAACTCCAAACGTTTCAACCTTCCATCGCATCATCATCATCAGTAAGATGACTGGGGGCGCTACTAACGCCCGAGCTATCACTGTCTCCACCATCGACAACGCGATTTTTGACCTGGGCACCCCATTCTCGAATGCTCGGCACGCCGCCTTCAATAACGACTGGATGTTCCTCTCCACTCTTTCCCAACACAGTGCCTGCATATCGGGACTCTTCACCAGTCTTACTATGCTTTTTCTTCAAGGCTGTAAGGTAATCCTCCTTCTCGATCGCGTCGGGATCCACCATGTCGCCCTCACTAGGGACGAAACCAGCGATCCGTCTGATCTCATGGTGCGCTGGGCCAGTGATCCATCCCAATAGAGAATCCAAGCCGCGCATGTCTTCTTCGCCAGCCCATTCCTCTTCCCATTCTCGATATTGAGGTCGGATCGCGCCAGCGTCTTGTAGGGCTTGGTAAATATCTTCGAGCACTGGGACGGGATCTTCGGGGTGAGCGTTGGCTGCGTGCTGGGCGGCCGAGGAGGCAAGAATCATGATATATCGGGCGGTTAAATCGGAGATGGATTCAAGGACAGATGGACGTGTTGAATGGAAGCCCTGGGCACGTAGGATTTGAATGATAGGAGGGCGAAGGAGAGCATTGTGTAAGTTATGGCCGGACATGACGAGGGCGATTAGGGTATAAAAGTTCGGACGAAACGAATGAGACGAAAATAACCGCTGCCTCGGACACTCTCAGAGGAGATTCAGCGTAGAAATAGGGGAGGTTCAGCGAGAGAAAAGACAGAGAGAAGTGGGTGAAGATGGGGGGAAAGTAGAAGTGAGAGTGACAGAGAGTGAATGGCGAAGTGGAATTTGCGGAGACTCACCGCGCGCGCGTCCAACTTCTCTTTGGCTCTTCCCTCCCCTTCGCTCCCTCTTCAACTCTCCCCCCTCGTCCACTCGCTGCGATCGCAAACGTGCTAGGCACGTTTTTTTTTTCATCATGCCGGAAACTCCGCGACCCATGCTGAAGCTCAAATTCGGCAAAAAACCCCCACAGCCTCCAGGAGAGTCGGCATCATCCACGCCAGCTGCACCAGCAGCTCCGGCTCCAGCAACACCAGCTGCAGCATCCCCTGCCGAACCACCTTCACAACGAAAGATCACTCTCAAGATCGGCCGCAAACCGCAGCCAGAAGCAGCAACAGCCGAAAAGGAGAAACCGAAGAAGAAGAAGACTTCGACGAAGAAGCGACCAGCCGAAAATGTCGCGCAGCCTGAACCCGCACCAACAACCCAGCAAGGACCCAAACGACTCAAGTTGAATCCTTCCAAGAAACCTGGCCTTCAGTCGATTCGCATCAAGAATAAACTCACAGTCCCTACCCGACCAGTTGGTGTGGGGTATGATTCTGAGGCATCTGATACGGAAGCGGATCCAGCAATCGAGGAACAGTTCATTTTGCGAATGATGCCTGGTGATGACTGTGAATATCTTCGCCAAGCTATTAATGAGAGGAAATTCGACAAGTCCGAGTTCTCTTTCAAGCCGCTATCTCGCGACGCACGCCGTGCCATCCTGAAAATCCGCGATAAGCAATATGCCGCTGCTATGGTCGATCTACCTTGTATTATTGAGGGTATGAAGAGTTGGGATCGTAGGGGGTGGTATAAATCAGCAGATATTTGTCAGATGCTTCTTGTTCTGGGCCTGGTTGCCAACGAGGAGGAAGCCATGAAATACCCTGTGCCCCCCGAGGTTCTACAGCCAGACCCCAAAACACTTCAATACCCCCATGGTCTCGCGCCTCCGCTCCGCTGGGTACGGAAACGTCGCTTCCGTGATAGGCTGAGTGCTCGCACCATCGAGCAGGTGGAGAAATCAGTTGAAGATCTGGTCGCGCAGGATGAACATTCCGTCTTCCCTCCGCGATTTGAGCTTGTGGACAGCTCTTCCTTGAACCGTGGGGAATCCTTCGTGCAGAACGAAGATTATGAAGAGGACTACGATGACGAGCAGGATGCGGAGGGTGAAGTAGAGGACGATATTATGGATGACTTTGATGATGATCTGGCAGGAGAGCTCGAGGCCGCCCTTGCTGGCGATGGCGATGGTGATGATGACCAACCACCTCCGACCGAGGCTGGAGGCCCCGAACAAACAGGAACACCATCAGCCAAACCTTCCACACCGGCCGGCCCAGGTGAATCGTCAGGAGAGAGTGACTCTGATGAAGATGAAGATCTGGATGACGACCAACTGGAGCAGCAACAACAGCTTCAGCAGCATCGCGAGGAGATTGCCGAGCTGGAAAACCTCATTAAGAATGAGACAGCTCAATGGGAGAAGGTACAAAACGCTATTCTGCGTCAGAAGATGAGTCGTCGTATCCAGGAGCTGAAGAAGGACCTCGAATTGAAGAAGGTCTCGGCTGGGCTTCCTGGTGATACCGACATCTGATCTACAAATCATGTTGTGATTTTGCCAATCGGCGAAATTTTTGTATTCTCTTTACGATTTCTACCCACGATTGCCCGCGACCGGATCCCCCGTTGCCTCCTTGACAGCCTGTTGGACATCTATATCCTCATTCTGCCTCAACTTATGTTGTCTCACGGCTTCTCTCTCCGCAACCTCATTATCTGGGCTACCCTGGCCCTGCCCTGCCTTTTCGCCTAACATTCTATCGTGGTTCTCCC
Organism: Penicillium sumatraense; assembly: GCA_020086695.1. Taxonomy (NCBI): domain Eukaryota; kingdom Fungi; phylum Ascomycota; class Eurotiomycetes; order Eurotiales; family Aspergillaceae; genus Penicillium; species Penicillium sumatraense. The sequence goes on along the minus strand of JAGIKU010001370.1, from coordinate 525,627 downwards.
TTTTGCGGTTCATGTGTGCCGCCAGATCATCTTTTTCTCCAAAGCCGGAGTATCCTGGTCCCGCTGCACTGCCGACAGGACCAGCATGAGCCCCAGCCTGAGTCCGCTGCGACCCTGTCCCTTTACTCGTGACTATGTCTGCAATATATCCTTCTGAAGGCTGTTGTTCGACCCCATACTCTAAATCAACGTCGGGCGCATTTTGCATTTGCCGTCTTTCCTGCTCGTGCTCCTCGGCGAGCTGAGCTCTAATATCGTCGCTGGATGGCTTCGACTGGGCTGTTCTCTTGACTGAACTGACGGGGTCTCCATAATGGCGCGTCTCTTGGACTGGTTCGCGTTGTTCCTGTGGCGTTTGCGACACTGGGTTCGAAGATTGCGCATAAGCAGCTTGCTTAGGAGGTTGGGCGGGCTGGGCGGTTTGAGAGCGAGTCTGCATTTTGAAAGCCGAAGTTGTTGTGAAATGGTAAATCTCCTCGAAGAATAACGAGCTGGACTCGTGTATGTAATTTCAATTCTGAAAGACGAAAAGCAGAAAAGGAGAAGTTCACTCCGGACGATGTCATTTTTGATTCGGTCTATGGCTGCATGACGTCAATGTCTACAACCGGACTTGTTACGGCCTGTTTTGCCCTATTGGATGACTATCTTCTAATAATAATCACGATAGAAATCAAATTGTACATGAAACACATTTGCAAACATTTGATGAGCGGAAATGCTTTGTGCTGTAGACTTGTAAACCCGAGTAAAAACACGAGGCTGCTATTTACTCCATCGTTGTAGATCCTTCTGCAGCACCTCCACCATCGACCCTCTCAAAGAACTCCCACAAAATCTCGTTAATCTCATTTCTCGACTCGAGTTGTACCCAATGGCCAGGAATGCTGACGGTCTTGATAGTCAGATCATCTGCAATATCGCTCGACTCGGTTGGTCCTACTGCAAACTGGCTTGCGAGGGTTGGGGGTAAGACCATTTGAACCGGGCAGGATATCTTAGCAGACAAACCAGCCTGGATTTCATCGTCCTCATTCAGATTCCACACTAATGCGCGATACCAGTTCAGTGCTGACGCGTGTGATCCTACCATAATCTCTTGATGAGTCGCGCGTTCTTCATCCGTGATGTATGGTGCTGGTTCTCCTCGACGATCTGCTCGTAACCACGCCTCCATTGCACCGGGTGGACCGACATGGTCAGTCCAGATATCTGGGTTCTTTGGGTAAAACAGCGAGAAGAAGGACTCGCCCTAGCGGGAAATTAGTGTCAACAACAGCACGAGGAGAGGTAACTGTACGAGGGAATGATGAAATGACAACACACATATTGATCAAGCATGTCCCCAGCATAATCACTAACGAAAAAGCTCAAATATCCGAACTTTTCCTTTCCACACACACTCTTCGTCATTTTATTAACAGCCTCAAGGTCAAAATTATCCCCGGGTCTTGAATATGGCACAGCCAAAAAGGTCGCTGAAAGAAATCTGCCCGGATAATAATTCACCAATCGCGAAAGCAAAATACTACCCATATCATGTGAGACAGCATGAATACAATTCAACTTCTCATGATTCAAGATCTCGATTATTTCTGCAGCCATAGGCTTGGCTTTATACTCGTCTGCCGAGGCTGGTTTACTTGTTCCACCGTATCCGAGTAAATCAGGGACAACGACGCCGTATCCTTTGGCAGTCAAAAAGGATATTTGGTGACGCCAGTCATAGCTGGAGGATGGAAAGCCGTGTAGGAAGAGAATTGTTGACTTTGGTGAGGTGGCCGGTGGAATAAAGACGTAGTTGTATATGTGAGTTGTTGATAGAGTGAGAGTTTTGGCATGTTTGGGGAATGCAACTGATGCCATGTTCTTCGGAGTTCTAGTATGGACTAATGGGGGAATTCTCAAGTAGTAAATGAGTCACTTGACGTCTAGATTATGGGGCTGAGGGGGGATAATTCTCGATCTAGATATAGTTCAAGGCGCGGCGACTTCTCGGAGACTTTGATATTTGGGTTTCTTGGGGGCCGATTGAGAGAATGTTCGTGCCTGATTGTAGTACCCCTGTATATTCGATTGATTCGACTGCCAGACACTATATTTTGGGTCGACATTAAATATAATTTGCCTTTATTACCATGTAGATAAGAAAGAATGAGGAAACAGAAGCGCAGCAGTGCCTATATTGTGGCCTCAGGCATCAATGCACCCAGACTGTTGCGTCTTATAGTTACCCTCAGTAGATTCCCCACGGGGTATGTCGACGTAAGACTAGGGTAGTATCTCGGATCTGGATAGCTTCACTAATCTCCCGGATAGTCTCCTTTTTGCTATTCAATTCACACCTCTATCCTACTGCTTTCTTTTCATTGTCTTTGCTACAGATTGTGGTAGTCAGTTTCAAGAATTGGCGAGTGTTCATGGCCGATAGCATTGTATGGCACTGCACGCGGATGGGCAAATAATATAGCAAAGGGAATTCTGCTACCTAAGTAGTAGTATAGTAAGCGCAATGAGCGAAGTAATAGAATCGGAATGAATGCAGGGCCGAGATCATGGGGCCTCTTTGCCTTCCTGCTCTTCCACCGCGAAGGTTTTCGTCTCCTATTTCACCTCACTTCTCGCCCTTTCTTTCCTTCATTATTTCCATCCTCTTCCAGTTTTTCATTCCTTTTAAGTACTGTTTACCAGGATCCACTACGTTCCTTCAAGTCCTTCCTTTGCACCAGAACCCACTGAAAGCCTTGTCAACATGAACCACCTCACCTGCTTTTTGCACTTGCTACTCTTCATCTTCGGAGTCAATGGTGCTCAGAACGTGGCCTACTGGGGCCAGGACAGCCATGTAATTGACCTGATCAATTACCGTAACCCATCTTCTGGACTTGATATTATTGTTCTGGCTTTCCTGTACCAATATGGCAATGGCAACACCATTGCATCCGGCGCCCTTGGCAACCAATGCTACATCGCCCCCGATGGCACTCCTCAAAACTGCCAGGGCCTAGCTTCTGCCATCGAAACTTGCAAATCAAACGGCATCAAGATCATCATCTCTCTCGGTGGCGCTTCTGGCGCCTACTCACTGTCCTCACAAGCCGAGGCCGAGGCCATTGGTCAGAATCTGTGGAATGCATATGGCAACACTGGCGGAGGCTCAGTTCCCAGGCCATTCGGTTCAACCTTTGTCAATGGATGGGACATTGATCTCGAATCCTGGGCTGGCAATCAATACTACCCATACCTCATCGCGAAATTGCGGTCCAATTTTGATGCTGATCCAAGCAACAGGTACTATATCACTGGTGCTCCACAATGCCCTATCCCCGAGCCATACATGCAACAAGTTATCCAAAACTCCGTTTTCGACTACCTTTGGGTTCAGTTCTACAATAACCCATACTGCTCGAATGGTGGAAATATCAATTTCGATGATTGGGTTGCCAACGTTGCTGGCACTCAGTCTGCAAATGCACAAGTATTCCTTGGGGTTCCAGCTTCGCCCCTCGCCTCTACTGGTACCATGTCTGGTGCGCGGTATTACATGGACCCCAATACTCTGGCGTCTGTTGTGAACCAACATAAGTGGAATCCTGCATTTGGTGGAGTGATGATGTGGTCTGCTGGGTGGTCAGATACCAATGTGAACAACGGTTGTACTTACGCTCAAGAGGCCAAGCGTATCCTGACGACTGGTTCGCCTTGTTAAGGTGGATTTCATCACGAGTTCGAAAATGGAATAGCCCAGAAGGCTTGGTGTCTTTCGTGGGACGGAACGAGGCGATTGAGGCAACTTGCCTTTATGGTAAACTTCGACGGAAACATGCCATCATCATGTACCTTGTATTTGTTATGTAAAATCTAGAAAAAAAAGACGAAAAAAGAACATACTCTCGGTCGAAATCCTTTTCAGTCTACTTGTTCCTTTAAAAAAGAAGAATCCATGTATTCGGCACCTTCAATAGCACGCAGCATACCATGGCTTCTAGTACGGAGGCTTGAATAATGACCTGACATGATGATAGGATATGGGACTGGTCACTGCCCACCAGATAACAGCAGTACTATTGCAAATAATAGTAGCTCTCAACACTCTCCAGTAGCACTCCCACCCACACATACATCCCCAGTACATTCAAAGCCCATGGGATTCACAACATTACCGCAAAGATATTCGCTCGCTTCGGTACTATTAGCGAGACGAAGATCGACGTCTGTGAGTGTAAGGTTGGAGCATGGTGCAATAGCACTGCATTGAAGACTAGCCACTCTTGTTGACTTCGTGGTACCGGATAGGTTGTTGATCGCCACATTCTTGATTTGAAATTGTGAGTTTGTGCAGTTGCCTTGACCTGGTGCCCCGGAAAATCGAGTACATTGCGATACTGAAAAGGCGGCTCCGCGAAGGCCTGTCGCGTGGAGATTCTTAACTGATACGTCGGATAAATCTATTAGACATGTTAGCCCCCGATCGTTGGCAGTAACTCGGGAGATTCCCCGAGCAAGTAAGTGAAAAATAACTCGTCAAAACGTACAGCCCAATCCGCCTCCACCCCCATTCGGGGGATAGCCATTTTGGTCATCGGTCCATGTCTTCACGTAGAACTATACAAGTTCCGTGATTAGTATGCATGTTCAAAAATCCAGATAAACGGGAATATTCATGAGACAGGTCACACACCGCGTGAAGTGTATTTTCGTAATCGATATTGCTGACTGAAACTCGCTCGACTGTTTCGAATTGATCTTTATACTGTCCAATGCTTCCTATAGCAATGCCGAGACCGTTGACAAGCTTGCAATTTGTGATTTTTATATCAGTGCTGTTTGCTTTGAGTGAAATGCTGTCATCGCCGTTGTAGACAGTCCAGTTATTGAATGTGATATGGGACGAGCGAATTGTGTCCGCTCCATCGGTGTTAGCTGCAAAATGTAAGTAGGACTGCAATTGAAGTGGGGTTTAATGAAGTACCCACAACTTTGTGCAGAATTCCCCGTGTTATTCACAAAGATACTATCGAGAACCACATTGTGAGAGTTGATTATGGACATTGTCCTAAATTTCAGAGCTATAATTAGCCTCGGCAAAAAGGACTTCTAGAGGATGCCTGTGCTTGCGGTTTATTTACTTACCACATTTGGCTTCTCAGAAAGTTGACACCACGAACAACAGAATTTGTTAGTTTACTAAAAGTCAAAGCATGAGGCCGGCCCGGATAGTTGGACGTGTTCTCCTGTTCCCTGATCCATTTGTACCACTCATCGCCATTACCATTAAACGTGCCTGTACCCAAGCCATTGATACGGACATTATCACCGCCAATAATGAATGCTGTTGATTGATTCTGATAACCAACTTCCATCGAGTTGTTCAACCAGTACATTATGTCTGTGCTCCACTATCACCGGGTTCACGGAATCAGCCGAGCCGTCAGTCCTCAGATATGTGACGCATGGATGTGAACAGAATAGGCGATGGAAGAATAATTCAAAATTCCCGAGTAGGCCCACATACCTCAAGCGTCCCATGAATTTCAATATCAACATCCTCCAACCAAGAGACATTCATAGCTGAGTTGACATAGTAGGTGATTGGCTTGAACACAATATTTCCATGCTGGCCGCAGTCCTTGAATGCTTTCAAAATTGCGGGAGCATCGTCTATATCTTCGCTTCCTGCACCTTTGACCACACAGCTCTTCCGATGAGAGTTAGCATCGACCAAGGTGAATAAGCACACCACCACGGCGACTAGACGAATGAAGAAAATAATCATATTACAGCAATCTTTGAAAACAAACTTGGATCGAAGGATTGGCCTGCTTAGCTGCTGCTTCTCCCCGAATTTAAGTGAAACCAGGCGCTATTCCCCGCTATCCATCAAAACAAATACTCTCCACAAACGCCAGCGGCTCAATCCTACGTCGTATTCTGACATTGTGTCTACGAGACATACACTAGTAATTCATGCCCAAAAGGTCGAGCAAAAGCGAAAACGACTGATTTTCTTACTGTTTTACGTCGGTGTCTTGTAAGCCGAAACTAACCATCTGTGGTGAGTGATCAACTGCCCAGGCAACAGAAAATAATTTTGGCACGAATAGAAATTTGTTCCTAGAGCATCCCCGCACTTTCGGCTCCAATGACCCCGAACTCATTTCCTACACGCAAATATGAAATCAATGCAGACTTTCAAGCTAGTTGATGTTGCGAGGGTCATGAAAGTTCCGGTGCTGTTCTTTTAAAAATGCCGGGTAGTACTATTTCACCCTTTCGCTGACTCTTTGAGGCCTAGAAACATTTTCTAAAACTTTTGAAGTTTTCATATCGAGAGCAAAGCGCTTAGGGCAATCTCGTATATGTAAGCCAGATCAAATTGATAATTGGCGCCCAGAAGGTCGGATTCGCAAGGGGAAAAGGTTGAACTTTCGTAAGAGAATAAAATTTAGGAATCCAAATAACGAATTTGTTGCGGGTTTCAAAGCTTTCCTACTCAGCTGCACAAGTAAAATTTTGACTCGGCTATTGAACCAAAAAACAGCCGGAGCCTTTGGACTCATTCTGACCCTGGATAGCCTTGTAATAACCCATTCGGTGCATGGATTCGAGATTCAAATTTAGTCTAACCAAGAACGCAGTTTGGCGTAATTAGGTGCAATTGTGAGCACGTTTAACTCCAGTCCTGCGGGTCTGGAGAATTCCAATCATTACGGAAGCTCACAGCCATGGGCATCTGTAATAGTACTGCCGAAGTAGCCGCGACATACTATGTTATAGCATAATGAGGATTTTCACTGAGAGATGGACTGGGTCTTGGACTAGATCTATATGGATACACAAGAGGTTGTCCGTGACTAAGCCAATACCACGACTGGGAACTGCCTGTAGGTTCTGATCATATGTCATAAAGATCCCGGGATTCGGTTTCAGTGCACCTGGATTGACTATTCACGTAATGGTATGGCCAACTCTTATTATGCTAGCCATTGCTAGTAGATCCCCGACTGCCGCATGAGTTTTCTCCTGCGTTAGGCTCCAAACTCGGTTGTGTATACACAGCTAGGGTTAACCATGCACCTATCTCAGCTATCCATTGGGTCTTGAATTCGTGGTCCCCGTGGACGTGTGACCCTACAGGGGTGTAGGAAATGTGCAGTCTGCGGCATTTGAAATATACATCATTTAATCTTCCTAAAGCCTTGTATATGTATAGAATCATGAGGCATAACAGGTAAAATGACTTCAAGATTGACCAACTAGATCAACATGAAAGCCATCTTGAATATGAGTTCAATCGTTTCAAGTGTTCCCAATCAAATCGGTGTATAGCTATATAGCTTTACAGGATTATCTTTAAGGATTTTCCAATATCGTAAGTTATGGTGAACCTGTCTCAAGTCTTCGTACAACCTAGGTGCAAATTCGGGATCTGCTGAAACATGGTACTAGATATAGCCTGTTGTGAAATTGATAAATGGTGCCCATGAAGAATTGCCGTTAATAATGGCATTCAAAGTAATCACTAGGTCAGCCGTAACCTCTATTTCGATATGAGTACTATTATATAAAGAGGTTCTTCCGGCCGGTCATTCACAGTCTTCAGTCAATATCGCCCTCCGCATCAAGCTTTTCCCACAATCCATAAAGTCTCTTCAGTATGAAAGTTGCCATTGCCCTGACTTGCTTCGTGGCATCGGTGTTTGGCCTATCAGTCGACACCCGTCAAGTCGCAGCGAATCCAGCAGTTATCTCTCCAAATGTGACTCTTCAATTCTCCAACAAAGCCAGCCAACAAGCCGGGTACTTCGACGATCCTGTCCTGGCTGGTGGTAATTCATATCCTGTCAGAGATAGTGCAGGGATTCGCAATCACATGTCGACTACTGTGAACTTGGTGGCCGGTTCAGGAACATGCACTCTCGTCGATACAACTGGGGGTCATGCCTCAGTCACTGTAACCAATGCTACCCCATTCAAACAACTAGCAGGCGGCACCGCAGTTAATTTACAGATGTGGTCTGTTAGCTGCCGTCGCTAGCCGTACAATATACCCATTGGGAATCGTCTTCCGGGACTTGAAAGATACTCTCTCTTCAAGAGAGGTGATTTTCGAATCAGGTGTTTGGTTTTTGGCCTGTGATCATATCCTATGTTGCACGCCTCGGTACAGGTTTTTGGCCTCTGTTGAAAGGTTTTCCCCGTTCCATAATGCGAATGCAGAGGTCGCGCAGAGAGAATAGTGAATTCATAATCATATTTTTGAGCAATTAATTTGACTGGTGCATTCGATTTACTTATTGCACTCTTCTAGTGTGGGCAGTCAGCGCGAGTCCATGACCAAGGATGGATGCTAGAACTGTGATATGTGAATTCTGTCGTGAACATCCCTATGGGTAAAGTAGATGCATCTCAAATGCGTGCCCATAAAAGTTAATTTTAGCAAACTAACCATTGCACTGTTTACCACGACGGGCTTCACGCTAAAAATTGATCGTCACGGCCTGAGTGGGGACGAAATTATTGCGGATTTTTCCAGTCGTGCTCAGTAGTGATTAGGACATAATAGTAAGAGAAATTTACACGAAGTTGAAGCAAGGTCTTTGAAATTTGGCAAAATCCTGCACTCGTTGTTTAGTTGCCTTCAAAATTGCTTAATTCGTCTTAGCTTTTTGTAGATAAGGACATATGTGGACCATCACAGCACACACTTGTACTGGTGGGTCTTTTGGCCCCCAACTAACAGATCAACCTTCGGTCTTTGTCGATTTCAACAAATAAGGAGTGGGCCAAGCTGTCGCGCAATCAGCCTTAGTCTTGTTGCGCACCTGAACTCAGCCTCGCGCACACTAGGTAGTAATAAGTTCAATTTATGTACAGCCTTCCCCAAGATGAACCCCTGATGAAACCCCTGACAATTCTTAAATTGACAATCGCCGTCTGTTGTTTGCAAAATATAGGACTCAGAATCCCATTTTTCTAGTGACACTGCCGAGTGTCATATTTACCTGACCGCAGAAGTTAGTGCATGTTGAATCACCCACGATGGCATTTGAAGGTCTGGGTGGCAATCCCTGGAATCTCAAAATCCAATTGTCAGAAGATCCAGAATATATCCCAGTTGCTTCAGCGCGGGGTGCTTTCCAGGTTGTTAACTCTGGCACCTTATTCGCACTCTTTGGCCTCACTTGTTTCATGCGATATGGAATTCCATGTGTTGCCAGAAGAGGAAGATTCCAAGGAGAAGTCTACCACTTCAAAACACTGAGTTTTGCCATGATAACATACGCCATGTAAGTACTTGTCGCATTTCAAATTACTGCTAAGACTTTAGCTGACATCGCTTGCTCCCTAGCTGCTCAGCACTGGAAGGCAGTGAATATCTAGCGTATGTGACCAGCGCAGTAGTGACATTTGGATGGTATTGGGTATCTATGCTTGCAGAGCTCTTCCGATCCTTTGCCTATTGCTCCACGTTCTTTATCTTCTATCGGTCTGTTCACTGGTTTCTTGAACGCATACACAAAGATAGCAAAGTCCTCCCTTTCGTCAAAATTGGACGTTGGGTTATCTACGCATTGATATGCAGTTTCACAGCTGCGTCATGGGCATATTTTGTTTTTTACAATGTGTTCACCGTGGAGTCAACTGAGGTTGAAAAGTTCGCTCATTATGATCGTGTATGGACAAAACTTTTGGCCACTCGCAGAATTATCTGGTGGCTAGTATCCTTGGAAATCATGGCGTGGCTTAGCTATTCCGCTTTCAAGGTCTATAAAAGTGAATTTCGCGCAGCACGGGTGAGCTTCGCTCTTCTCTCTTCTTTTCTATTTTCAGCCCAAATACTAACGCTGAATTCTGTTTTAGAACGCAGGAGTATTTGCGCTCTTCGGATCTGTGGTCTTCTCTGCCTTATCATTTATGTGGGCAGTCGTTGCGATGCAGTGGGGGCTGACACTTACAGAAGCGTCGTGGGGCATGGGAAATCAACTCGCCGTCGTGGTTCTCGAACTCTTTTTGACTACCACCGCTTATTTGGGTATCTTGTTGATGTGTATGAAGCTGGCTGTTTTGGGACATGACTTGGACGACAAAGCATGCGAGCCTACCGTTTGGACTGAGGAAGAGAAAACTCAATCTAACTCTCAAGATGTTTCTCGACCTGTTTCTCCAATTGACGAGGAGGCCGGTTTTGGAACTTCCGCTGAAATGTCCGGCTCGATCACCAAAGGTCCATCCTATCAAGTCTCCGAGATGATTGGTTCGTCCAAGAACGTTCCCGAGATGGAGGGCTCATCGGAAAAGGTGGTTGAGATGGATGCCGTGCGTCCTACAGTTGAGGCAGAAGGCTCAACGCAGCATGTGATTGAAATGGATGCCTCACGATCCGTTGTTGAAGTGGAAGGCTCGTCAAAACCGCTACTTGAAATGGAGGGCTCGACAAAACACTGTTTCGAAATGCACGGCTCAACCCATCAGGCTTTGGAGGCAGATTCAGGAGTTTACCATCAAGATCTGAAAAGCCAAGGTGCTTGAACGGAATCAAACTACACTCTGATGTCTGGACTTATAACATTTAATTATTTTGATACCCCAATAAAAACTTTTTGATCACATTCGATGCTATACGGAGGTACTCAATCTAGTCGGCAAGGGATTTAGTTTTCGTCTATAGCAAGCCCGAAGAACTACCACTTATATGAATGACTTCTTGAGATCTAAGGAGCTCATGCTGTTCACTTGAATTCATTTTGTCTATTTTAGATATATTTATTTTCCCTTTCCTGTTGAAAGATTGTCACTTTCACGCTCATCGTCATGTATTATGTCAGCAGTCTAGCATGTGATGCCGCGGAGGTTTGATTATAATTCGATCTTCCGAGCGACCGAATAAGCCAAGGGTTAGGCTGGATCGCGAGTTCTTAACTGTAGCTTTTCTCCGGGGTGATCCTAGATTCATCGTTAACCACCCCCGAAGTCATCATGGCCGCCCTTTTCACTGTTCCGATCGCCTCAACTGGCGGCTCTATTGTCTGCACTAACCCAACGGGACAAGGTGAAGACAAGCAAAATGTCTACCTCCTCACTTTCTCCTCGCCTAAGGATAATCGGCTGACGCCGTCTTTTATTGATGCGATGATTCTATCCTTGGACATTATTGAGCATCGCTATCCGAAGGGCGTTGTAATTACGACCAGCGGTATCACCAAGTTCTACAGCAATGGGCTGGACCTGGAGGTTGCGGGCAGCACGGAAGGGTTCTTGGATAAGTGGCTGTGGCAGTTATTCCGACGATTCTTGACGTATGTCCTTTTGATTTTGCGCCGCTAGGCAGCGATCCAGTTGAACTTCGATCTAATGCCTTCTCTTAGTTTCCCCATGCCGACTGTTTGTCTCTTGAACGGGCACGCCTTTGCAGGCGGCTTCATGCTTGCCATGTACCATGATTATCGGGTTCAGAATCCTTCAAAGGGATTCCTGTGTATCAACGAGCTGGAGTTTGGAGTACCGCTCCAAACTCCAATGATGAGCATTTTCCGTGAGAAGCTGGTCCCTGCCACCTTCCGGAATGTGGTTCTCGAGGCGCGTCGTTTTGGAGGCCAGGATTCCCTGCAAGCTGGAATTGTTGATGCTCTTGGTGGACTTGACGAGACCCTTGCTTTGATTCGTGATCGGAAAATTCTCAACAAAGCTGATACAGGTATCTATGGGGTCATGAAGGAGGAGATGTACTCGCGCGTGTTGAATGGTATCGATGATCATGTTGGCAATCTTGAATGGCGGGATAGAGTTGAGGAAAAGAAGGCGAATTTCCACCAAAAGAGCTTACAGGCAGTGCAAGAGTGGGAGAAGAAAAGCAAGGCCAAGCTCTGAGCAGGTCGAGAGCAGACTGAGATTTTTCTGTGGTCATGGGTTGGAAATTGACGGGATAGAATTTGTAAATACTATAGTATACTTCGGATTGATTACTTGCAAAAGTGCAAGGTTCTGACCTTGTAAATAACTATGAGGCTATCGAACAAATTTGAATTAATCAATGCTTATACTTTCACAGAAACCTTTAAGCTTTTAGAAACATTTCAATCGTCGCGATATGCACACGGCGTCTTTGAGATGCAAGAATGATAGTTCTTCCAACTGAGGTTACAAACGACGAGCTTAATGGCTACCATAGTATCTACAAAAATTGTGAAAGAATGCTTCATTAAATTATTGCAGTTACATTTCCTACATGTCCAAGAGATAGGGGTGAGGTCGCATGAGCCACGCAGCCTATTGCTGATCCAAACTATTGCAACGCATGTAATCATGACCCGTCTATACTTCCAAAAGATTTCAAATGAATAGTAAATAGTTCCTATTATTTATTATTAATTAGAGTAGGTGCTCTGATTCTCTTTCATGCAGATTTTCTGTCATTCAAATTCCCGAAAAAGAAAAAAAAAAAAAAGTCCCCAATTTTGAATAATTTGACACTATGTGCTCTCAGTGCCCACTTCCATGTTGCTTGCTGTGTCGTAGAGAGACTTGCTTCGACACCGACAAGTGTCCATGCCGAAGCGAGGGTCCGCGGTGTGGCGAGTGCTCTGCTTAGACAGCCTGTTTGGAACACTGAGTGTTTCATATCCTCGAGAAATTAGCTGATATGGTTTTTGATAGTCTATAGACTACAGGAGATAGTATATATCATTCGAATTACTGCTAATCTTCCCGATGACTGTTCAATATCTTTTTCCGAATTGAGAGGTTTACTTTTCCAGGAGCCTCCAGATGCTTTCACATTTCACGAAACATGTTGGACGGATTTTGTTAGACTCTTCGCTCCGGGGAAGCTTAGTTTGAATGCTCTTATTGAAGTATGCAGGGTTATTCCGTATTCGGAGGCGCTACAAAGACCCTTAAAGGCAAGCTGCCACATTCAAGAGAGTTGGGACAAATATTCAAATCTTTGGAGAGATTGGAAACTTGTTGAGAGACAGTCAGCTGTCTTCAATTTGGCCGTACACCCGACATTGCGTGGTGATAAGTACGAATTGGGAATGTTTGACCGAAGGCTTCGCAGCATACGTCCACCGGAGAAGCAATGGGACAGAGACGTATTTCAAGAGCTCACTTTTGATATCATCATCAGCATTGCGAGCTTTCTCCCAGTCGAGGACGTTATCAAATTGTGCTCCGTATCCAAAGCAACCTATGCAGCCAAATGTGTATTCGAGTGCCAATCGTTTTGGAAAAGTAGGTTCTTTGTGGATGGAGAACAAGGATATTTGAATTGGCTCCTAGACAAGGAAGTAAAGCTGTTTTCGGGTACGGCTTTCAACTGGAAAAGGTTATTCTTCCGGGCAAAATTAGTCTCCAGAGACCCCGAAGCGACTCGAAAGATCAATTTCGTGCAAAATTATAGGTATAATTGCTACTATTATGCATTGAAGTCTGAGGAGGAACGCTGGAGGAGACTGAGGTGGTTCAGTGATAGATGCAAGATGGTGCGATCTCCAAGATCAACACATAGTCTCCCACTTGATTATTCGACAAAGTCCCTGGATTGGCAAAAGGTTATGTGCGAATACCTGTGCGACACAAATACATGCCTGGGAAATTGGAGCAGGCGTGGTCGATGTCTGGGAAATTGGAGCAAGCGTGGTCAATGTATCAAAGATCGACATTCGACATTCAACCGGACCATAGTCGTGCATCCATCGCTGTACCGAATAAGCTTCAGCATCCTGGCCGAAGACGATCAAACTTATATTTCAGGGATGGAGTTCATGTTCAAAGATTCAAAAGTGCCCCATGGGATTATAGGGTATACAATTCCAGGAAAGGAGACCACAATGGAAGTCGATCCCTCGGAGGCCTTGCGAGGTTTCGAAATATCCTACAGCGAAAGAGGAATAGAAGCTGTCCGTCTGCTGACATATTCGACTGGCAAGAGACCCTCGCGGCTTCTCTCGCCACGCTGGATGGGAAAGCGTAGAAGCCGAGATGCAACTAGAACTAGGCTGGTTTCAAATTCGGAGATGGTTGTTATTGAAGGAAAATTCGACGTAAGCATTGCTCTATGCAATCTTTCGGTTATGAAGTGAACTCACTAATGGAGAAATTCTAGTTCTGTAAGATGATTGGGATATCAGTTGCTTGATCTTGAGAGCCAACCCGGCTTAAAAAGGTCCAATGCCTCATATTTGTTTTGCTTGTCCGAATTGCTATTGAACGGCCTATTTTGTTTTCAGACGAGGTTAGCTTTGGGGGAAAGGAGGCGAATAATATTAATTGCTGGGATGATATAGAAAAAGACCACGAGGCATCCACATTGTGTCAAGACTCACAATGATAAAAAGCTGCATGTAAGGACGACATACCTGCGAGTACATACCACGAGACGCGCAATCTACACAGGGAGGCTGCATTGGAGAAAGCCCATAAGACCCATCTTTAATCAGACCAAATACCTCACAGGTGAAAGGTAAAAAAGCAATAATAGGCATCGAAACAAGGTAAGCGTCGCAGAATTATAAATCAGACGCTCCGAGGCATGGGATGTCTGGTCTCGAGAAGAAAGGGATCGGAGGAGACACGGAAATTAGTTTCGTGAGTTCTTTCAGCTGAGATCAAGGATGCTAATGGTGATATTTGAAGTGAAACTTGAAAGGATATAAAGGGAGAAAATTTGCTTGTAATAATTTGACACAGATTCTACAGGGCTCATCTCTCCCACTTGATCTATCCGATTTCCTTCCCAAAGAATTGGTAGGCTATTTTCGCTACTTTCTGTCAGTTCATATGGGCTAAGTTGTTGATCAGTGATAGAATTGCAAATCATGAGGCCAGAATACCTCTTGATATGCTGGGGCCTGGGAGCCAGTACTGTCGCTGCTCCTGTGCCCCATGAAGCACGTAAGTACATTTCAGCACAGAACCTATAACAGTAGCTAAAACTTGTTAATAGAAGTTGATGGGAACCTCTGCTTAAGAGACGGCGGCGGTGGCGGGTTCGGAGCCGGGTTCGGAGCCGGATTTGGTGTAGGATTTGGAAGCGGTTCCGGAGAGGGCTCAGGTAGAGGGGTCTCATCAAGTGAAGAAAAAGGTGAACGAGAAGAGGGTGGAGAGAACAGAGGAGGAGAAGAAGAAGGTGGAGATGGCAGATGTGGTGGAGATGGCAGAGGTGGTGGAGATGGCAGAGGTGGTGGAGATGGCAGAGGTGGTGGAGATGGCAGAGGTGGTGCCGGCGGAGGTGCTGGCGGTAGCGCTGGCGGCGGCCTTGGAGGAGGAGCAGGTGCCGGAGGAGCTGGTACAGGTGGCGCCGGCTCTGGGGGTGCAGGTGCAGGTGGAGCTGGCACCGGGGGTGGTGGTTTAGGAGGTGCCGGTGGCGCTGGGACTGGCGGTGCTGGCGCAGGAGGTGCTGGCTCTGGCGGTGCCGGTTCTGGAGGCGCAGGCCTTGGAGGTGGTAGTGCTGGAGGTGCAGGTGGGGCAGGAACTGGCGGGGGTGGTTCTGGAGGAGCTGGCGCTGGCGGTGCTGGTGCTGGCGGTGGCTCTTCTGGTGGTGCCGGTGGTGCTGGCGCTGGTGGTGCAGGCGCAGGTGGTGCAGGTACTGGCGGCGCTGGAGGTGAGAACCAAGGCGGACAAGCAAGCGGTCTCGGTGCTGGTGCTGGTGGTGCTGGCGCTGGTGGTGGAAACCAAGGCGGACTTGGTGGTGGTGCTGGAGGCGGGAATCAGGGAGGCCTAGGAGGAGGTGCCCTTGGCGGTGGTGGTGCTGGAGGTCAAAACCAAGGAGGCCTCGGGGGAGGTGGCCTTGGAGGTCTCGGCGGCGGTGGTCAGAACCAGGGTGGGCTTGGGGGAGGTGCTCTTGGAGGAGGGGGAGCTGGAGGGCAGGGTGGACAACAAGGTGGCTTCGGAGGTGGTGCAGAGGGAGGCGCTGGAGGTGGCGTAAACGGGGGTGCTAATGGAGAAGGAGGGGGTGAAGGTGAAGGCAGAGGAGACGGTGATGATGGAAGAGGGTCAGGGGGTCGAGGAGGAGGTCGAGGAGGAGGTCGAGGAGGAGGTCGAGGAGGAGGTGGAGGAGGAGGTCAAGGAGGAGGTGGAGGCAGTGGAGGGGGAGGAGGTGGTGGTGGAGGGGGAGGAAGAGGTGATGGCGATGGCGATGGTGATGCTGATGGCCGAGGACGTGGCGGCGACGATAACAACAACGGCCATGGTGGTGGAATCGGCTTTGGCTTTGGTGGAGGAGGCGGCATCAGCTGGGAGCATCAAAAATAAGATGCTATATTGAAAGCAAGAAAGGGAATCTGTGATATGGCAGCATCAAGTAATGGAGATCTGATATCTCAAGTTGGACAGGAACAGCATGAACATCGGGGGGAAATCGTAATAAATTGAAATAATAATAGTCTTTTCGGTCATCTATGGCACATTTGTTTCCGTCGTAATAGAATACATAACTTCGTAAAAGTGAACCGTGGTCATGAAGAGCCCTTCCAGGGCTTACTTCTTCGTCTTGTCGAGCCGGTCGACAAGTGGACGATAAGGGGAGGCTAGGAGATGCTCTGGGGCAGGCTCTCCTCGTCTGAGATCTCCAGGGCTGGGTCGACGAAGTTGCTCCTCGTGCATTCCATCCAAAGATTCACCCACCACATGGTACTTGGACCAGTTGATGGGGGGCATCCGTACCACGTTCTGGGGCGCCGGTATACGGCCAAAGGGTGAGAGTTTGGGGTCTTTGCTTTTTGCTTGCTCGCTGTCGGTCTCATTCTCATTGTCTTCATCTGTATCCATTTCATCGTCCTCGGTAAATTGGATTACGGCCCCGGTGTCCTCCGTGCGCAATTTCCCTGCAGCTAGGTCACGAGCGAAAGCTTCTGGGTCGGCACTAGCTACATCCTTCATGCGCTCGAGGCTTTGGATGTCGCGCAAACTTTGTTGCTTCTGCATTTGCAATATCGAAATCGCCGAACGCAGGGCGATCGCATCAGGGTTCTCACTTTCGGAGATAGGCACGGGTGGCGGTTCTGGTTTAAAGACGGCCGGTGCTGCAGGCGGCCGCGGAGCCTGGAAGGCGGGTGTTTCTGGTGCAACTCGAGTTGTCGGAGACGGGGATAGAGGTGGTGGTACTATTGTCGCGTTGCCGGCCGCGACTGGATCGAGATGGGCAAACACCGGTGTCACTGGAGAATACGGCGGACGAGGTGGGGTGCCTGGCCGATCTTCCGTCGCGGTCGCAGCGCTGTCGGGAGGCTGCATCGCGGTGGGAAGATAACTGTGGTTTTGTTGAGCCACTGTGGTGAAATGAGAGCGGCCCTCTGCAAGTTGCAGAAGTGCCTTTCAGTCACAAAATCAAAGACAAAAAAAAGTCGGAGAAAGCGGGGAAGTCGAATGTCGTCGAAGGCCGGCGTTGTGGCTCCGGGCCCGCTCTGGCGTCACCGGCGTGAGGCTCTTCCGGGGGGCGGGAACAGTGAAGCTTCACAGGAACCAAACCCAAAGAAAGAGCCAAGGCCTACGATTTCACTTCGATTTTGTTTCGTAAATGAGAGAAAGGCGATGAAAATGATTCGAATCACACCGCGAAAGTGCAGTTCATGCAAGTTCGTTAATGTCAAGTCTGGAGTGTGCCAGAAGTCCGGTAATTGATGTGAATGAACTGCTCTGTGGGAGACATGGGATATGAAGCGGTCGATTCAAGCGAGTAAGAGTTCTCGGGCCAAAACACAAACTCGGGCAGTTTACATATCAAGAAATGGTTAGAAAGAAAGAAAGATAGAAGATGTTTGATGTTGCAGTTGGTTGTTGGTTTGCAGACAGCCAAGAAGGTCGACTTGACCGCCTTTCGCATTTGTCCGGTTTGATTCCCTCACCGCCTCCGCATTCAATTTTTGATCAGCCCACCGGAGATCGCCAGTTCCTTTTTTGCTTCGACAACACGCACAATTCTACAAATATGAAGCGGAAGACTGAGGAAAGACCTTCGCTCGATGGCAATGGCTTGCCAAACTCTAAAAAGCGTGCGCTCTCCACCGAGGAGGCCGTGAGTCGCTTCAGCGACGGCCTCTTTGACCCCACGAAACAGCAGAAGTACACCGACGCCTACGCCAAATCGAGCCCGTACGTTACCAATCTCTTCTACTAAGTCAAGTATCTTATAACTAACTCAATTTATCTTTTCAGCTATTATCACGGCGTGATTCACCCCCTCATTGAACCATCTCTGCTTCGTTCCGTTCGCGATGAAATTCAAGAGCACCTTTCCTTCACCGAGAAGGAAACCGATATCTACAAGATCTTCCAATCCGGCGATCTGGCGAATCTGGACGGTCTGGATGATTCGTCTCTTTCCAGACTTCCATCTATTCTGAAGCTCCGCGACGCCATGTACTCAGCACGTTTCCGTGAATACTTGTCTTCAGTGACTGGCTCCGGGAAGTTGAGTGGACAGAAGACCGATATGGCAATCAACGTATATAATGAGGGGTGCCATCTGCTTTGCCACGACGACGTTATCGGTAGTCGACGTGTCAGCTATATTCTCTATCTGACCGATCCCGACACCCCATGGCAAGAGCAGTGGGGTGGTGCTCTGCGCCTGTATCCCACCACAACTGAGAAGGATGCCCAGGGCGAAGACGTCAAAATCCCCAGCCCGGATTTCAGCCTTTCTATTCCGCCAGCATTCAACCAGCTGAGCTTCTTCACTGTTCAGCCCGGTGAGAGTTTTCACGATGTTGAGGAAGTATACCACCCCCGTGATGACGAGGATAAGTCTAAGAAGCGTGTCCGCATGGCCATCAGTGGTTGGTTCCATATCCCTCAAGAAGGTGAAGATGGATATGAGGAGGGTTTGGAAGAGAAGCTGGCCGAGCGCAGTAGTCTGGCCCAACTGCAGGGTCGCGGTGATATCTATGATCTGCCGCAGCCAAAGCCTGTTGCTTGGCAAGAACCCGAGGTAGAAGGCAAGGGCAAGGGCAAGGTGGAAGAGCAAGCGGAGGGCAATGAGTTCACTGAGCATGATTTGGAGTTCTTGGTGAAGTATATTGCGCCTTCTTATCTCACTCCCGATATTGCCGAGGAAATGTCGGATGCCTTCTCGAGCGAGTCATCTCTCAGTCTCGAGCGTTTCCTTCATGAGAAGTTTGCTTCCCGTGTTAGCGCATATATCGAGGAGCAAGAGAGACAATCTCTACCTTCATCTTCAGAGGAAATCAAGTCGAAAACTGGATGGACTGTCGCTCGTCCCCCACACAAGCATCGCTACTTGTATCAACAACCTGAATCCGACAACTCGGAAGATCCCATCAAGGAACTTCTGAATGTCCTCTTCCCTTCGCAGCCCTTCCGCAAGTGGTTGTCTCTTGTCACTGGAGTCGATCACTTGACCAGCCACAACCTGCTTGCCCGTCGTTTCCGTCGCGGCGCAGACTATACCCTCGCCAGTGGGTACGACGCTGAAGAGCCTCGATTGGAGTTCACTTTGGGTCTCACACCTTCACCGGGATGGGAGAAGGAAGTGGAGGAGGAGGAAGAGGAAGGCGAAGAGAATGGTGAGGCTCAATCGAAGCCCAAGGAGCAAGCAAACGGCGATGCTGCCGAACACCCCTCTGTCGGTGGTTACGAAATCTACATGGCTGGCGATGAGGAGGAGGACGACGAGGAAGAAGACGAAGAGAATGCCGATCAGGTCCTCCGTCCCAAGGAGAAGAAGAAGGCCGACCCTGCAATCTACCGCTCTGCCGGCGCAGACGAGGACGATGGCATTCTCTTCAGCACCCAAGCTGGCTGGAACCGTCTAAGCATTGTCCTCCGTGACAGTGGTACTTTGAAGTTTGTCAAGTACGTTAGTGCCGCAGCTAAGGGTGACCGGTGGGATATCACTGGTGACATTGGCGTTGAGTTTGAAGACGGTGATGACGATGATGATGAAGAGGAGAATGATGACAACGAGGACAACGAGGATATGGAAGACCAAGGCGAAGACGAAGAAGATGAAGAAGAAGAGTAAATTTGTGGTTTGGAAAATTGTCATTTAGCCTGTTACTATCAAAAGTTTGTAGATACTATCTTATATCCAGCAATATTGATTCATGATACCTGTTACCCTGCCTCCAGACTCAAATCTTGGGCTCTATCACCAGGTAGAACTGGGCAGTTCCACACCGACCGGAGACCTCCTAAGTCTCTACTGACCAAAGGGCTTCTTTGATTCAATCCGACAACTTGCCGACTTCAATTATGCGAAATTGCATTTCGGCCGTAAGAACTTCCGAGTCTTCCAGAGCAGGACTTATCTTATAACCGATCACCTACACCTGGTGGTGTAACCCAGTTATGGATGACTCGATTGAACAGTCTTCCTCAAAAACCTTGCCCTTTATCGTCAGAGTTCAGCTTCAAAGATTCATGTTTTTTTTCTAATATCGGCCACAACAATCGGGAATAAAAATTCGGACCAACTCCAAGCGGCAATCCAATATGCCTCTCATTCCCGATTCGATACCCGCCGGTGTTCCACCATTTGGAACTACTTGAATTTGAACCTCCGGGATCCTGGTTGTAAGGGATAGGATCGCCTTGTTCGTTTTCATTGCTCGACGTTTTGCTAGTAGATGCTTCAACGATGATACTGCAATGTACTTGGTCGCAAAAGCTTACTTCGGGATTATGTGGGAAAGAATACATAGGACGTCGATTCGGCGACATGAAACAGAACATCCTAAACGCCATTTATCTCCGATGGGAATTCTACACATTGCGGTGCCAGTTAGGGACCCATTTCTTTTTGCAACAATCAGGTACAAATTTTACAGGCCTAACCCCGGAATTGACGGGAATGATATACCCCCACAGTTGTGGGCTATGTAAGTTAAACAAACCACTAAAAATGCCAATTTGACTCAAGAACCAGGAGAATTCACAATCAACAGGGGGGTCCCTTAGAGCCTCAGCCTTCTGACTAAGTTTCGTAAGGGTCTGGAACAATGATATCCACCATCGAAGGCAGACATATGTGACATACCCAAAAGAGCAAGCTTGTGTAGTGTATAGCACAGCCCCAAAGCCTTCCGGAGCGCCACTATTTCCTTTGTTTCCAACTATGATAGAAAATGAAATTACTAGTAATATCTAATTCGATTTTTGGTTTGGCTCCAGCCTTCCCATCTTCAACTATGTCCTTCCTGAAAGTTAATGCGTGTCTCTCGTCTTTGACCACCACATGAACCGGACGAACTTTCTGAGAGTCACTTCCACGTGGCGGGCTGCGCCATTGTGTGTTACATCTAGTCTGACAGCAATCTCTCCTTGCTCCGCGATTTGTGTGCTCCGCTCCGAAATGTGGCTTTCGCTGGGTTCTGGGCTGTTGGAGAACCTTGTTTCCCGCTCATAGGGCTGACTCCGTAGTCACTATAGATTACAATGGATGAGAAACTATCCGCCCGTGACGAGCCACGTTGGTGGCACCTTTGAGGCACTTCATGCATTAGAAGAATGAGTTGGAAAGCTTCTCTTTATCTTTTGGACGGGACTTTCCGAGTTTAGCTAGCCTGTCCCCATCTGCGTCATTTTTCCCTTCTATCAAGCGAGGCTTTTTTATCTCAGCTGTAGAAATACTGTCACACAATGCCCCCAATGAAGGCATTGACTGCGAGCATGCAAACTTCAGCCCCTGTGAGATTTAGATACCCAATACCTAGTCAAGTGAATGATTGCCTAGTTCTGCACCCGGGTTGCGTACGACATTGATCATTGCCATCCAGCATTGAGTAGTAAGAACCAGTTAGATATGAAGGATTGTATAATGTCAATATTTAATGATGCAGTCGGGCCACCTCTTCATCCAAAATGAGGGAACACAGCGGTCCAACTAATAGTATCATAAGCATCCTTAGGCAGAAGCCGTAAACCAGCCAAAGAGACCACCAAGAAATAGGCCCGGGCCAACGTGTATGCAACAATCACAGTGAAAAACAAGGGCGCAGCGAAATATCCAAATCCCCGTTTCGGAAAATGAAGAAGATTTTTCGATTCGATCGTACCCCCATCCACCACAGAACCCAAAGAGCGCCCCAGATTGGCGAGGTGACCAAACACAATGCAGAGATTCGCCACAGCCAACGCTCAATTGGCGTAGGAAATTCGTAATTCCAGGCTGCGAGATGACATCCGCCGTACATGACGTTGAACAGAACATGTAGTACCTTGTCGAGAGATGGATCATGACCCAAATCGCTGCTCCAGCTGCCCCATATACTCTTGAAGTTGAAATTTCCAGCGCTTTCACGAATGACATCCAGAGGCTGCCTGTTCTCGTGGACCGAGCGGAAAGCATCACAGCCCCTACTCTCCAATATTCGGAGGCCGTGACAGGCGTTTGAGGCAATGCTGTGTAAAATCTGCACATCTTCGTCCGCAGATTTATCGAACTTTAGATGTTCAATATCGTCCGCGTTATATTGTTCCAACAAGACAGGTAAACACCTTAACTCTGGAACGCAGGGAGGCGGCGCATATCCTGACTCGCCTCTAGAAGCCATAATAACTCGCTGTTTCCAATACTCCATTCTTTGAACGCGATAATGCTCGCAATGCTTCAGATATAAAGCATGACTGATAGAATAAAAGTTAAATAACGCACCGATGCATTCGACATCTGGACCCATAATCTCAATAGACTGCGTCAGATTATAAGGTTTATTAAACCAAATAGCGTATAGTAAGATGGTACAGCCGACATGAATAGCGGTATGAGTTTCCAACGGCGTAACGGTAATCCCTTGAATAAGGCGCGCCACAACCTGTAGCGCGAACCACAAGATTTGAATCAGAACTAGCAATTTAGCAAATAAGTCTGCTTTGCTACGCTCGTCGACATCGCTTGCTTGAACTGTTGGCAAATATCCTGTTTTTGCAAGAATCGTGATTCCTTCTGAGGCGACAAGTCGACGAATTGTTCGTTCATCGCCGTCTTTGTCAATATAAGGTGTTGTTATGGCGAATCCACCCATTACAGCAAACATAGCTTGTTCTATAGCCCAAGAATGTTTGATAGAGCCATTTGATACACCAAGTAGAGGATGAATACTTGAATGGTGACTCCATTGGTCTGACTCGGGGGCCATGGGTGATGTTAGTGCCTATAGGTATGTCAGTCGGGAGCAAGTACATAGAGAAAGGCATTGTACATGGACAGTAAAAGAGAGTAGCATGACATACAACTTGAGGATTGGCACTGTTAACCTCTTGCATCAATCTACGCGCTAGCAAACGCTGGTTCAATGCCTCGGATATGATAATCTCAGGAAAAATTATCGCGAGCGCCATCAAACCGAGACGATGACAGACGGCGCGTCGTAATCGGTACACAAGAGGAACATTCGGATGGACAGCCGTCCAAACGCATAAGCCCAGAGTCGAAACGCACGACCAGAGAATATCCGTCGAGCCTCGTTTATCGGGACTAGGAGACCATGGCTGAAATGAAACCATATTGGAAACCCGTGAATTGGCTCAGTAACAATTAATTGTATACTGAGCACGGAGAGCGGGCGGTTGGTATAGATTTATAAAGCAACATATCTCTTACGCGAGCCGCAGGGAGTAGCCCAGTTGCACGGAGCAGTGCGAGGTCAAGCGTCGGTGACACTTGTGGGCTCGCTAGTTGAGTTATGAATGAGTTCGCGGTCGCAGGGCTATTGTCACACCTGATAAAAAGCTGACTGGAACGCCTGAATTCAGAGCCCCCCTCCTTCTAATTTGCCTCCAATATTTTCCGCCCCAGAATCGATTCGCGGCGTTCTTTTGATCCATATTCCACTTCACTTGCATATATGCCTTGTCCGGATATGGACATCACAAATGCTTTACCGACCAGATTCCAAATGGACGTGGATCTACTTCCTCTCCAACATGGTAATTTCAACTGTTGCGATGGGTATGCAAGGGTATGTGGTTTTATTCATTTATTCTTTTTCTATATCGAATTGAGAGAAGAGAAGGGGATATGGATTGAAAAAAGAATAATGAAGATCGAAATGAACAAGAATCTCAACTAAAATCTTCACCAGAGGCCTCGTCGCCGTACTATCAATTCCAGGCACAGAGTCCTCGCAATTTCCAGTCAAAGCAAAATTAACAATTGCTCTACTTGTCATAACGTGCACTTATCGCCAGGTTCTCGTTTACGACATATTAGCACAACAGAACATTGTTCAGGCCGGTGGGCTGAGTCTATATTATGCGGTCAGCTCCATCTATACAGGAATTGAATATCCCGCTATCGAATTTAAGCGTCAAGTCGGCAAGAATTACCCAAGTACAGCTGAGGGCGCTCTTCTGGAATCAAAAATTGAACTAGGCCGAAATTTGCTGTTGGCAATGGTTATAATTACGCCCGTATGGACAGTTGTATCCATATTTCTGAATTGGAAATTGCAACAAGAAATGGCTTGGAAGACCTTCCGCAAGATGGATGCTGATTTAGTGATGCAACATAAATATCGCACATTTCAGGTTAGTTCTGTACAAACTCATTTATGATATCAGTCATGCTGGTATGTTTCGATGAAATGGAAATAACTTTTAAATCAGGTGCTCGTAACATTTCTCAAGTTCGATGTCATCTACATCCTCGAATATTTTGTGGAAGTCATCATGAACCTGCAAGCCAGCAAAGAACGTCCCTTTGGAAATATTTACGAATGGATAAATCCAATATTATGGACACTAATCCCGATGACCTTAATCCTGTTTTTTGTGACGGCTTATTGTGTTCGACATGAACATACGCTCCGAACATTCATACTTATGGTAAGTCTCATCCCCCATTTGAAGATTTGAAGAAGAAATTCATCACTAAGATACTATATTCAAGGGGGTCTATCTGTGTCTATTTCTCTGGATCGGATGGTTCATATTCTATATGAAAATGACAGATAAGCAAACAAGCGGTGCTACGAGTTCGTCCTTCTACGGCATCTGCACGGCTACATTGATATTCTGCACACTTTGCACTACGGCCATGTGTTATAGAAACTTCGATCATGGCCTCAAGGCTTATATATCTGGTGGAAAAATGGCAACTCTTCTTGAGGAGAACTTTGAAATGGAGACTTTAAGAAATGATTCGCTTGCATCTGATATCGGTGAGGCATAGGGTGATTCAATCACACCTACGCTGATTGTGGCTAATGCTGTTGTGGTGTGGCTCTGGATCTTTGTTACGGCAAAGCCTGTTTGAACTGGAGGGGCAGTGGATGGTCCGACTAATAATTGTGAGCTGATTGAGAAAATCTTGATGTCAAAGAGTATAGAGACGCTTTTTATCCATGTTCTTAGGTTAAATTGCAAAGCATTTCTAACGGTCGCATGTGCGAGGAAGTTCAATATCTTTGAACGTTTACATCTAATCGAATTTCAAGTCTGAAACGTTAATGGTAAATTTAATTATACCAGAGGATTTATCCTATAATAGTGAAAGGATAACTTCATGTGAATTCAAGAGACTGTTTTCGCACCATAAATATCAGTTACTAACTAATTCAAATACAGTCGGTTGGATCGTGAATTCCCTTTGTTTTCGATTCCGATTCCGCTTATTGAGAACCTTAAATAGAAGAATATTCCATGGATTATGTTATAATCATAAAAGAAGAATCTCACGCGATTTGGACGAGCTTTTTGATTCTATAATTATTGAACTGCAGTCGGGCCGTTCTAACGGCGTTCCAACGCCGTTAGAACGGCCAAGATTGGTAACGAGGATATTCCCGCCATTCCCGATTCGGCGTGAAGCCGATCTCGGGAAATCCACGGCAGAATCAATCCAACATCCAGTTGATATTGGTCGGTCGATGTGCTAGTATTAGATTACATAGCCTATCAAATGTTCAAATTCAAATATCGATACTATCGATATTTGATGCTGAATGCATGGAATCTGAAATTAAAGCACCAGGCTGTGGACAACTTCACGGAAAATGTTTCCGTCTGAGTTCAGATATATATTTCCGCCACAAGGCAGATCAACACCGCAATATCGAAAAAAACCTGGAAATCCGCACCCCTAACATGAAATATGGCAACAAAACAAATTTCGAGCTGAATTACGCCTACTAGTACCTACTAGGTATTAAATGAGTATTGAAAAAAATACTATCTATCATATAATACCTAGAGTTAAGGTGCAGAAGTACCATCCGCTAATACTATTAGCTAGGAGATAATCGGGGTACGGAACTTCTGTAGACGATCGCGGCAGTTGAAACTGGCGAGACAAGCGGAGACACCTGCATTGATTTACAAATTAGTTAGTCATTAGGTTACCGGGGAAGTACAGGGAAGTGAAACAATCTTAGAATTATCGACACATGGCGATCCTTTGGAGTGGCCAAAGTACGTGAATCACTGCATAGAGCTAACTAGAGGATGGAGTGTGAGATCACAGGTGTGAGATTACTCGAAGACAATTAGTTAGTACTTACTCTACACCGTGCTCCATACTCCTAGATAGATCTATCTGAGTCACGAGAATAGACATCAATAATTGCTTCGGGATTACTCCGTAGTACTGTTTACTACTCACCAGTATGTACCAGCACTACTAGTAGTGTTCCCCCCACGGCCCACCCGATCATCCCATCCCATCCCTTTAGTGCCAGTGCCAGTGCCAGGACAATGCCAGTGCAGTACCAACAGTCTGGGACAGATTCGGGTGATGGGGCATGTTAGTGCGGTGTGGTCGGTGCGCAGGCTTGTGCATTACACATGGGGCCCCGAATCTGACGAGTCAGGACTCGCCAGGACGAGCAGGAAAGACGGACAGGATTCCCCGTGGTATTCCTAAACATTGTCTCTGGGGGAAGAATCCACGCGAGCCAGGGGGTGGATTAGAGTGGAGCGGAGGAAAGCAGTGCAGACAGCGCAGAGTCGATCATCCAAGGTTCTGGGAACTATTAGAGTGGGAGGGATGCATGCAGGTGGTGCGGTGCAGAGGAGATCAGAGTGAGTACAGTACGGAGTACGGAGTACAGTCAAGGGGGATACTACGGGTAGGTTGACGAGGTTGCCATGAGAAAGGGAGGACCGGGTAGCATACGGAGTACATATTGTACAGTATGGAGTACACTAGCATGGAATGATCTACCAATCCCGTTTCTCCGCTGTGTCCCCAGCTTCGGGGATGAGGGATGGGGGGAGGGCGGGTTGTGACGATCGGGAGATCATCTCCGGGTTCATTCATGACGAGGGGGCGTTTAGAGGGGTCGATCTAGAGTCGTAGCCTCCCTCCCTTTGAGAATTAGGGTTTGTGTGGGATGAACGGAGGTACTCGGTATTTACAGTGTGGTGGTGGTGATGGGTAAGTATTTAC
Organism: Penicillium sumatraense; assembly: GCA_020086695.1. Taxonomy (NCBI): domain Eukaryota; kingdom Fungi; phylum Ascomycota; class Eurotiomycetes; order Eurotiales; family Aspergillaceae; genus Penicillium; species Penicillium sumatraense. The sequence goes on along the minus strand of JAGIKU010001370.1, from coordinate 498,281 downwards.
TGGTGGTGGATGTGGTGGAGGTGGAGACTGGCACTATTGGAGACGCAAGGCAAAAAAGAAAAGAAAATCAGAAAAGGAAAGGTAAGGCAAAATGGAAAAGAAAAAGGAGGAAAGGAAATCAAAAAATCCTAAAGCGTGAACCACGCACGAACCACGACGACCATGAGATAGCCATGAACCATGAACCGAACCATGAACCATTGACCATGAGTTGTGAGCCACCTGGCGTGGAGCCATGAACTACTCCGTACGTATGTACCATGGAATGGTGGATGGTAGGGCATATCCCTTGATCCGACTACTAACAGTACTAACAGTACTAACAGTACTAACTATAGAGTACTTCATGCTCAGTACTTAGTACTGCTATTCCATCCATGATACTGTAGTCACCCCACTGGAATCTGCATCCCACAACTGCTCTGCTGCATCTGCACCGATGGTGTATTAGGAATGGAAGACTGCTACGGTGTCAAGAGGGCGCGTCTGGCATGTACGCGTGTCGATCGATCCAGAGACATTCTGCAAGGCTACGGAGCCATGTGGCATCCCTGGGATGATAGGCGAAGATGCAGTACTAGTGCATACGCTGTACTCTGTACTCGTACTTGGGCTTGTACTTGTCCTGCCATACTCCGTACGGAGTTCTGCATACAGAGTAGAGTACGGAGTACTCCGTACAGAGTACGAGTACAGCAAGCTGAAACGCGCCACGGTGGCGGTGCAATATTCTGCTGCCTTGAGCGAACAGCACAGACAGCACAAGGGTTGTGCTGAACAGACGGATTACTCCGTACAACGTAGTGTACGGGCAAGTAGTCGATCCCAGCTACGGCTACAAGCTACTCCGTAGTAATAAGCTTGGGTAAATGCCAAGCAGAATAGGTTGCACAGACTCCGAGGCTAAGCTGGTAGCTAGCAGGATCTCGATGGAAGAGGGCATCGGTGCGTCGCGGGAGCTAGCGGTTGACACTTACCGTGAGACTAGCACTGACACTGGAGCTGGCCTCGAGTGACATTCGGGACGGGTAGGCGCAGGGCCGGCCCAGTCGTGGAGGCGATGAATCGATTTAGATGAGAATAGACAGTGCATACCTGTAAATGTGGAGGAGTAAGTACCTACTTACTCCTACTCCATTCTCCGTATTCCGCCTGGGAGGACAGAGAGGAATTGAGAGGTGACAAGCTTCCAGGCGATCCACGGCTGGTGCAACGCTTGGCGCCGGCGATTTAGTTGTGGGCGAGTAGTCAGTGAGTACAGTATTATTCTATACATTACATGTAGTAACTAACTATACTGTATTAGTTTACTCTAGGGAGAATAGAATAGTGACTCAGTTATTGTTACTAACATATATTGTAGTTACCTGTCTGTGATCTGTGGTCTTCTGTATTGTATTGTGTCGTATTACAGCCACGCAAGGAGCCCCGCCTCCACGTGTTAGTCTATCTGGCAAACTGTAGTTAGTGCAGAGCAGTATCTATAACTAGAACTGTAGGTAGTAGAAGTAGCAACAGCAGGAGTAGTAATCAAGAATGCTATTATGATACTGTATACTGTATACTGTATTCTGTTCTAAGTGGATTGCACAAACCACGTTCGTGACGTGAAGACTCTGGTCATGATGTAATACGGCAACGTGTGCTCCTTGCGTCGGCCAGGGGCAGCTCTTAAATTGGTGATATAGCATATACCATATGGTACAATAAGGTATTATGGTGGTATAGCTGCCAGCTACTATATATATATATATTCTATTCTATTTGACTCTATAATAATATACTCTATCTACTTTACTCTATAGTCTATACTATATCCTGTTCACTATATTCTGTCCACAATAGATACTTCGATGTGCTCCTCCTTGCCTTGCCTCGTGGCACAGGTGTTGCACGCAGTAGCGGCTTGGCGTATGGTATGGTACGGTGTCAGGGTCTAATACCTGAAGATTCAGCTCTGACACTGTTAATATACCTGAACAGCATTCTGTCTCTCTCTGCTTTCTTCTTTTGTAATATAACCAGATGATCTATAGTTAGAGCAAGAGTGTATTGAACATAATCTCTAAGAAGAGACCGAACTAGACTGCTGCAGTACTGTAATATACCGATACCGTACAATACAGCCCAAAGTCAAAGTCGGCAAGCAGACAAGCCAACGAGATACATACAGTGTACCCTGTCCAGTCCTGTCCAGTCCTGTCCAGTCCTGTGCTAGTCCCTAGTCTAAATAAAATAAAATAAAACAAAAGAATAAAATAGAATAAAATACTGAATACTAAATACTAAAATAATAAAATAAAATAAAATAAATAATCGAAACAGACTCGATGATCGTCCTCCCCCCTTCTTCCCTTCCATCTGCCTTCCTTGGGTTCCATCGGCCCCTCTCTTTCTCTCTTCTCTCTCGCTGATTTGATTCCTTCGTCCTTCCCCGATTGGCACTGAAGATTCCTCTCCGCATATTCCTTTTTCTCATTTCCATTTCCATTTCCATTCTCTTCCTTTCCTCATGATGCCCTCCTTTTGACGTCTTACACTCGCTACTTTCTATTGTCTCTCCCTCTCACTCTCTTCCTGTCACTCAGTCTCAGTCCAACCCAGTCCACTCAGTCTCACTATTGCTCCCCTCCACTACTGCTGCACCTCCCATCATGGACTCCCTCACCCATCGGCCATGGGAGCACCATGCACAGCATCCACAGCACGGCCACCACGGCCCCCCATCGGGCCCTCAGACACCCTCCGCTTCATCTCAGACTCTGCCCTCCATATCAACCTTGACTGCCAATATGAATGGCGGCCCAACAGAGAAATCCCCTGGTAACTCTTCTCTCAATACAATCGAACGGGACTCGGGGAATTGGTCGATGCCACAAAGCACAAGTAGGATTCCTCCCGGGGCAGATGGGTTATCGCATACTGACCATGCTGACCCTACAGGATCTTCAACCTACTCGACCGCGACCAATGGCACCAATAGCATCAATAACCACAACAACAATTATCCTTCCCTCAACTTCCTCACCTCCACCTCACAACCATCTCCTAACCGCAATCACGTTGTGCCGGACCGGTCGCCTTACCCGCACGATCAATCCACCACCCCCTCCTCCGCCGGCGCGAATCACCCTTCCCCAGGCTTCCACTCATCTCAGCCCAATTCCACTTTACCTTCAATCAATCAAAACTATGACGAGTCCTCTCAGCGCGGGAGTGTGGTTGAACCTACCGAGTCGCGACGGAGCAGCGTGGACAGTCGCATGAACCAGGGTATCAGCTCACTGGCCATCAACCCGGCCTCCCCGTACCACAGCACCAATGCCTCGCAATCATCAATCGTCTCGAGTCTTCAGCGCGAGCGCGGTATCTCAACAGATATGAACTCTTACCGAGGACCGCGATACTCCGGTGGCAGTCAACCCTTGTCACCTTTGGGTCCTCGGCCGGGCGAGCCTCGAAATTTCGCAGCCGGTCGCACCGCTCCAGCTATCTCTTCGAATCCTAGGTCCGAAATTTATAACGCGGAGGCGCCAACGGCCGGTATGGCCTACGCGTTCCCTGATCCAGATGTCGCACGATCAAGCTCCATTTCTTCCAATGAGAAGTCCAATCCGCCATTCTCGAGGAAAGGTAGTACCGCCGAGTCGCTGAGTAGTCTATATTCAGAGTCGCGTATGCCGCGCGGCCAACATGGTAAGTTTCAGCTGCATCCAGCTGCATCCAGCTGCAACATCGGATGAGAGTTATATTAACCCGGGCCTAGAACTACCTCCAAACGTCCACCATCACTCGCTGCAACACAAGCAAGTTCGCGATCTCATAGGCGAATCCGATCCAACGGGCGCAAACACACCATACAGCCGAACCCCCGAATTGCGCGTCACACATAAACTAGCCGAGCGCAAGCGACGAAGCGAGATGAAAGACTGCTTCGAAGCACTCCGCATGCGCCTCCCACAAGCCCAAAACAACAAGTCAAGCAAATGGGAGACTCTCACCCGAGCGATCGAGTATATCAGCTCGTTAGAGAAATCAGTGGGACAAATGCGTCGCGAGACATCTGTTCTTCGCAGCGAGGTAGATGAATTACGCGCCCAGTTAAGTCATCAGCAAGGAAATGGTGGACCTTCGCGACCGACTTCTATTTTTGAACATCATCCGATGGCCGCGACACCGACGAATGGTCAACCACCACCTGCTCAGGTCTTTGCGCAATTTGGGAATGGTGTTCAGCAGATGAGTCAGGAGCAGCAACAACAGCAGCAACAGCAGCAGCCGAGGACGTTGCCACCTTTGATGAATGGATCTGTCGCCATGCAGGGAATCCAATATACCGATGAGCGACGATGACGGGAGAGTGAAGGTGAATGTTCCCAGATGGGATCTTTCTATCTATCCTATCCTATCCACCGCGCTCACGAATGAGAAATGAACTAAAATAGTCATGTTGCACCACGCACATCCACCGACCACGACTTCTATTTCATATTGTCATCCTATATATCCCTTGTTTTAGATATGGACCCCCAGGGTATTTTGCGTGACCGGTTTTCAGCAGATCCGGTCTTTGCATGGTCATACCCGATGAGGGTTGACTATCTTCCTTCTTTCTGATTTTCCTTATATCTGTGTCTATCTCTATCTTACGCTGTTTGTTCAAGGCGTGGCTATCTCTTCTTTCCAAGTTCCAATTTTCTTGTGTCACCCATACCCGCCATCGCTACTGATTCTGATTCTTGATACTCTCTGTTTCCTTGAATGTTTCTACTTTTACTTCCGCTTCGCGGCGTTCATCTCATTTCTGCATGTTTGGATATGACGGGGTATCAGGCAACGGTTCATGGGAATTGTCTATTCGGTTGCTTGTTCATCGTTTGATTTTATCTCTCATCTTATCCCCTATCTCTTTTATCTGTTATTTCTGCGACTCGACTCGTCTACTTCATTGCTGGAGTGTGTACCAAATATCCCAAAAGGCGTGCGTGGCATGCGATGATATCATTGATTCTGATTCTGCTTCTGCTTCTGCTTCTATTCTTTCTGCTTCTGCTTCGATGCTACTCTGCTTATGTTGTATACCAAGTTGCTCTATTCTAGCTAAGTGCTAGTCATTGCTTCGATGTGATTGAATGAATGATGATCGCCATTGGGCTGATCATGATCAGTATACTCTACTCTTATACCGATAAACAACAGCCAAGCCCGTAGTAAAATTCAAAATTAAATATTAACTATTAATAACAAAGGTCTAAGTAGCTCATCCTGCAGAACTAACTGTGTCAAGCTAAAAAAAGGCCCGAAATCCACCCAGTCATCTTTCTTTGTTGTTAAGCGCCCACCCACTTCAGCGCTTAACCACCCGCACATCAACAACAGCCTCGTCCAATCCCATCAGGTTTTACTGTTTGACCCCTGTTGATCTGACTCGTCCTTGTTTGAGATCGCTGCAGAACATCACTTTCTCTTTCACCTCATTGGTTCTCACTCTAAGCTGTCTGTGACGAGACTGACTGACCTGACAGTCTAGCCCCGAGCTGCTCTCCTCTCTGCATTTCTGCAATGCAGGCGCCTGTCAACAATGGACAGCTATTTTCTTCTGACGTTCGCCATTTTCGAAATTTTTTTCTCTTCTTTTATTTTACTTTTATTCTTCTTCTTTTCTATTATTTTTGTTATTTTCATTATCTTTCTTTCGTGTTTGTTGTTAGTCTTCACTAGGTAACTAGTGAATACTTCCCATCTCATCTCTTCGCATTTCATCGCATCCCCGGGCGTTTTGTTTCTCTTCCTTTCATTCATTCGACTTGCATTGTTTCAGGCGCCACCCTTCGATTGGTTATTAATAGATCGACTATCTCTTTGTTGACTGAGTTCATCTGAATCCAATCCTCGTTCCTCGTCTTCTTTGTCATTTCCCCCATTCATCTTCATGGTATGATTCTCGACATTACATGCATGCATTCACTCCGCAGCTGAACTAACAAACTGACCAACAGTCAAACAATCACGCCGACACCCTCACAGAATGGTTTCAAATCGAAAACAGCAAAGACCAGAGGATCTTCAAGTTCCCGTCCCAACATTCCCCCTCTCTTCACCCATCAGTGAAGAAATCGATAGTCCGACCTGTTCATCTGCAGAAGATCGAGATCTAGAACGAACCCGACCTTTCGATTTCCTGGTGAAGGCTACAAGACAAAAAGTTGAGAGTCGACAGGCTCAAATTCAGTCGAATTCGCAGGGGCGTGAGCCAGCGTCTAGATTGAGTATTCGTGGTATTACGAAGAAGAAGAAAAATAATGTGAAGCCTGTTGGGTTGAATCTCGTTACGGATTTTACGCTTTCAGCACCGCCGAAAAAGCAGAAGCAGCAGCAGCAGGATGAAGGCCAAAGTCATGTTCGAGATGAAAATGTGCCGGCACCGTTTGTCGATCTGAATGATCTGAAGATGTTGTCTAAGGCGAGAGGAAAGGAGAGGACTGCTCAGAAGAAGCAGAATCCATTCCTCAGCAAGAATCCTTTTCTGAGAGAGACTCCTCGATCTCAGCCTCAACAACAACAACAACAACAACAGCAGCAGAAGCAGCAACTACAAGATCAGAACATCACCAGTACATCAAACGACTCTCCACAAGAAAACATCAACCCGTTCCTCGATCCAAACCTCCAAGATCCATTCAGCGATCGAAATGATTCAGGTCTCTCCCCTTCAGACCGAAATGTCATGATCGGTCTAACAGTTCCATACCCCGAATCCTCATACCGTCCCAAAGAAATCGATGGCAACGGAGATCAACATACACCTCTCACACCCTCCATAATCGTAACGCCAGCCCGAGAAGACGCACCATGGTCAACATCGAGTCCAGAACTTCTACGCCCACGAGCGACATCCAGCGTTTACTCCCAACCAACACCTCGAGGATGGCAGCATGATTCAAATGTCCCGCCTGTTCCCGCCATCCCTGATGCACACAAAAAGGAAAAAGGTTTAGGATCAGGATTCCTCAATGCACATTTCAACGCAATGACAAGGAAACGCCGTTCAATGTCCGCAGATACAATCTTCGAAGATGCAGATATTGACAGCCCAGATGAATCTCAGCCTCGAAGAATCTCGCACGTTTCAATCGATGATAATAATCAAGTTCCACTTGCAAGTCGTCCAAGTGTTAATACTGAAGCTACTCGGCCTCAATCACAAGGATGGTGGACGTACCTTCTTTCTCCGCTACTGGGTAAAAAGTCACCACTTAGCCCGAGTTTCCCTCGTGATACACTAGTTTCTCCGTCGACAAAAAGTACGCGCGAATGGTGGGATGAAAAGGAAGTTAAAGAGACATCTTACTTTTCACCTGATACACCCCAGACCATGATGATAAACTGGGACGAGGGAACTAAGAACACGGAACAATCGCGTTCACTTGACAATGAAGACGGCGAAGCAACAACGATGTCTAAACGTCGAACTTTACTCTCAACGGTGTTTCCGGACAGATTAGTTCAAGGTGAAGCATTCGAATACTACATGGCAACCTTCCACGAAGAAAAAAGTCAAACTTCCTACTTCAAATGTGAGAATCATATCTGCTCGATCACACCTCAATCCGCGATTCTCGCTGCAGAAGATGATTGCCCTGGAGAAACACGCGATAGAGCCCTGATATGGGACGAGGCATACGGTGATGAGTTCAAAGAGAAGGATCGTGGAATCGCAACTTCTGAAGCTGGGACTAAGGGTTTACTTATTGATGTTGACTCGCCAACGGATGGCCAAAAGAAGGAAATCGCAGTTTCTTCGCCTGCATTGAGTTCGGCTTCAAGTTCTAGTGCGGATTCTTGGGACTCGCCTCTTGCGGATGATAATGAGAAACATTTTCCTGAACAACCAAAGGAAACTTCTAGAGGTGTTGTAGCAGAGCCATCACCACCACAGGTTCAACCTCCTCCAGAGCCAGTTCAGCCACCTCCACCGCAAGAACCTGTTGCACCGCCGGCCCCAGCTCCAGCCCCAGCACCAGAACCTGCGCCGCCAGCTCCAGTTCCACCGCAGGAGATACCTCCAGCTCAACCTCCGCAGATTATTCACAATTATTATGGAGCCCCTCAAGAACCTGTTCCTGTGCAGCAGCCTGTTCCTCAATATGTGCCTGTTTTCCCTCCACAGCCCGAACCTGCTCAAGTAGAGCCACAGCCCCAGGTCTCGGACTGGCCAAAGACTTCTCAAACTCCTCGGGCTCCGGCAATCTCAACAGACCGTGGATTAAATCTGGACGAGCCAGTGGAGGACCAACCTCGACACACAAACGAACCTATCTCCCCCGGATTTCAGCGAGCTGCAGCTGGCCCTGGCGCTATTCAATTATCCGAGGTGAATCCAGCCCGACATTCCGAGAACAACCACGATGTGAATGCCCCAGCGCCGGCATACACTCAATATCCCAGAGAAGGTGACCGAGAAGTTCCCCTCCCCCCACGATACGATCATCATCAAGCACCCGGAGCAGCGATAATGGATCCCACCGGCCCAGCAGGACCCATGGAATATCGCCGTCGCAGACTCGAGCGCGAAGACGCAGCCGGAAGAAAAGTCGGTGGATTCTGGCGTGGAAGAGGGTGTATCAGTAACAAAGGTTGTTTCGGAAGACCAGGCCGTGAAGGTCGTCTTCGACGAAGATGGTATCTAGGAATATGCACTTTATTCCTCATCATCGTGATAGTAGCCATTGTTCTCGCGACAACTCTAACGAAGAAATGGAACGATACTCCCGTTGAATCAAACTGGCTCAACTTAACAGGTTACCCACCTATGCCAACGGGCATCTCCACGATAGCAGGAACGGAACTTCAAGATTCATCATCAACATGCATTACTCCTTCAACATTATGGAGTTGTGCTCTCCCAAAGGACTCACAAGCCGATAATAAACCATACAAAGGCAACGAACCAACTTTCCGCATTCAAATCCTTTTTCGAAATGGGACATACGATAACAGTACCACCCTCTCTACTAAAACAAAAACGCGAAGAGGAGATATAGTCTGGACGCCATCACCTTCAACCCCATCTCTCCCCGAGCAATCATTTCTAGGAAATACTACAGACGGAAATTCCGCACCTTACGCCGGCGAAGAAACTCCATTTTACATATCCCTCCTCTCACCAGTTCACCTCTCTTCAACAAATATCTACCGTCGATCAAATACGTCCTCCTCATCGAACAGCACAGGAACAGGAACAGGAACCCTAGCCTCAAATCTAACAGATATCTTCCCACCCCCCGACGAAAACTCAAACGGAACACCATCCTCCGCAACCCTCTACCCCCTCCCCTCATCCCAACCAATCCGTCTCTACAATCGAAATAAAGATACAGAGCATTACGGATTCTACACATATTACGATAAATCGATCTTCTTATCAAGTTCGACACCGCTGGACGGAGGATCTATTGATAAGAATCCGGATGATCAGGATGGTGGGAGTACGGAGGAAAATGCGAGGGTTAGATGTACTTGGTCTCAAACTAGGTTTCTCGTTCAGATTTGGACTAGGGGGGATAAGTTGGGGAGGAATTTGCTTTCCTCGACTGGGACTGGGAGTGGAAGTAAGACTTCTGCAACCGCAACTGCGACGGCGACATCAACATCAACGCCCTCATCCTCCGCAACAGATTATACACGTCCCGGATCCTTTCCCTACGCCGTAACGATAACACTAGATCGACACGGCGGCTCCGAACGCGATAAATTGGTTTATTGTTACGGGATTGAAGACGGTCGATACAATATTACAGAAAAAATGTTACAGAGTGAGGAACGAGGGAGTGGGGGGAAACTTGTTAATTCGGTTCAGGAGAGACATGGTGATGATGATGATCTTCCGGGTATTGATGGGGGGAGTGGAGGGTGTGGGTGTGAGTGGGTTAATTGGATTTCGACGGCTTGAGGTTTGAGGTTTGAGGTTTGAATTGTGGATGGGCTTTTGGGGGTTGGGATTTGAGTTTGATATTTGAATGGATGTTTGCATTGGTGGTTTTATTTTGATTAAAAGCTTAATTTTGTTTGGTTGACTTTGTGAGGGAGTCATCGGGTATTACGTAGCTCACTCACGATATAATTGAAGATTCCTTTTGTGCAATACAGTATGAAGACGTAAATGATGTGGCTTTTTAACTATTTTTTATACCGCCTGAAAACCTCAAAGTACTACTTAGTAGACTGCATTACTAAATAGTTTCTGATTATTTAGAGTAAATAACATTGTTTGCTCCAGGAATAACTTATTCTATACCTCCTAACTCATCTAGAAGGCAGTATTCCTTAACCTGGTTGATTAAATAAACGGAGTAGTCAGTAGTATATCTAAAAAAAAGGTGGTTCTTTGTGCTTTGTTTACTAAACATGATAGTAAAATTATGTCCTCATTGTTATTTGGTCATTGTTTATTGTTTTCTAGAAGAAGCTATTCTTTACTTATATTGACTACTAAAATAGTAGAGAGGTCTCTACTACCAGTAGAGAAGTCAGGTTTTAGTGTAGTACACTAATCTTCATACTTTGACCTGATATATTCTCTTATGTACCTAATTAGTATTTATATTATATATCCTCCTATATTATATAATAGATAGTAGGTACTCTCTTGTGTGCTTCCTCTCTAATTATCACCTAAGGAGTAGGTGCTCTCTTGCACACACCCTCCCTCCCTCCCTCGCTCCCTCTCACACCCTCTCTCTCACTCTCACTCCTACTCCCACTTTCACTCCCACTCTTACTCCCACTCTGAATTTGACGCCTACTCTAACCTGAATGATATGAGAATCAATGCTACCATAGCAAAAAGTCATTCGCAAGACATATAGTGGCCATCGATATCTGTCATTTTGTGTGCCTGAGGCTAGGTGTGTCAGTATCAAACTTGGTATGTATCTGAACTGAGTTAGTGCATTGTTCTTTGTTCCTTCCTCATCACTCACTGTTTATCAGAAAATAAAAGCATTCACTAGCTTCAACTGTTGAAACCTCACCTCCCCACCACACCAAGCTACACAACTTGACCTTTCCTCGCTCTTCAACCTTACACTCCACTTTATCAAATCGCGACAATGGCAGCGGATTCTCTTATGTTCCGCAACTATGGCTCCCCTACCGAATTCCAATTCAAGGAAGACCAGTCTGAGGACATCATTCGAACTGTGGCTTACCACCGCAAGGACTTTCCACTTTCCGTCATTTGGTTCCCACAGAAGACGCACGACGAAATCCGCAATTCAATCGCAACACCCTTCCAGCGAACCAACGAAGCTTCCAGTATTGGCACCCTCGAGAAACTTCCCATTGAAATTATCTTCAACATCCTTCATTGCCTGGATATCGATTCCCTGTTTCAGGTTCGAAAGGTGAATGCAAAAGCAAGATGGGTGGTGAACTCTCTGAGCGAGTATGCCAGAATGGCCTCGCATGGGTTAAATCTCTTCTGTGCCCTATTACGAACAAAGTATGCCACCAGAGTTACTCTACGAGACTTTGACGAAGCTTTATGCACGAAGTCATGCTTTTCCTGCGGTGAATTTGCCGGGTTCATGTCAATCCTAGCCTGGAAACGATGTTGTTTCCACTGCTTCCAGGAATCCCCTGAAACGCAAGTCCGACCTCTTGCCTGGGTCAAAAGAAATGTGCAACTGACAAAGGACGAATTGGGTACGCTCACAAAAATCAAAACACTACCTGGGAAATACTCAATGGCTGAGCGTGAGCGGAAAAGACGAGTTGAAGTTGTTTTACTCGAACAAGCTACCTACATTCACGACGACCTGACACATTACTGGGAACTGGCCCAAGAAGGCAGCATCTATCAGCAGCGAGATTTGGTATTCAACTTTATGGGATCGTGCGCTCTTCCTTACTACGACAAACAGACTGGCCGTGTTGAGCATGGAGTTTCGTGCGCGGGATGTCAAGTTCATGTTCGGCGCAGGTTCAAAGGTCTGATAGATCAATGGCGCAAGTACTGTGCTAGAGATGAGGTGTATGCACGAGATGAGTTTCTCGATCATTTTCGGTGGTGTAAACACGCACAGATGCTATGGCGGTCTAGCAAAGAAGGGCAAACCCGGCCACCTCGACTTCCCCAATTCGCTCGGAATGGGGGTAAATTCCGAAGCAGGGAATAATGACCATGGACGCCAGCATCCTCAACTGTACTGTCCTTTGTTATCATTCTCATGTCAGCCACCTAGTTATTAGGTTCTAGCTCTTACCAACAATCTCGCAAAATGAACCAGACATAATTCAACTTAACAGAACACGATGGAGATGGTAGATGCTCTTGTATTGGAGGAAGATCTAGTGAGAAATGGAGATGCGTAGGCACATACTAGGGATGGAGGTGCTAACGGAGGTGTAGTGACTTTAACAATTCTCCTCGGGATGCATACACGTAGTAATATCACTGTATACACAAAAGAAATCCAAAATCCAGAGGGGAGAGATGTAGAACTAGTCATAAAACCCTTCTTTGACACAAAGCATGATCTTATCTGCAATAATCATACCGATCCATCATAGCTTATGTAGTCTTTTGGAATCTAAGTCGATTCGAGGATTCTTTATAGGACTTTGGGATATTCTGCGTACTTGGCTCTACCAGAGAGGCTGGTTAAGGGTTTGTAGAGGTCAAGGGGCTAGTACCTCAAGTTCTTGGAAGTATAATAATAGAGTCTGAACGTATGTCAAGTTTTATAAAGCTTCGGCAAACTGGGTTGAAGCCAGAATCTTATTAAACGCGTTGTAGCGTGTTTTGGTTGTTGTTGACGTTGTAGTCGCAGTGGTGGTCCCCCCCCCCCCCAGGCAACGCTGTCTCTGCAGCACTTCAAATACTAGAGTGAGGGGCCAGTATAATAAATTAAATGAAGTAGTTTAGCTCAGAAAGGCTTGGTCAGACCTAATTCGAGCTTAACCTACAACTGTATATCTCCAGGTTGGTGGCCTTAGCACTGAGAGTAACTTCCTCTTTTGAAGGGTTCAAGTATTCCCAGGGGAGTACCTTGCCATGTTTACTCTTCAATCTTTGTACTCGCAAGTAGTGCCTCAGGCGAGCCCTTATGGCATTCACCCCCCTACTTGTATCTCTCACTTCTCACCACCTCACCTTCACCAATACAACTCTCTACACTCATTACACCTTACCTCCATTCTATTACTTTGGCTCTAATATTTTGCATGCATGCATTTTTTACTCAGGAGAAAAATTCAATCTTCCAGCTCTGCGCATGCCAAGGGTATAGTGTCGTGTGATTGGCTGTCGCTAGCCTCAGCCTCACACCTCACACCTGGGCGCTTGCAGAAGTCCGCATATTGCCCCTCAATCACGAGGTGGAGGCGAATTCAGCTCGAAGTCAGAAATCATTATTCTGTCCTACCCGCAATTATCTTGTGCTGCAACCATCATCTCGATGTACGAATGATTAGCCATCTATGGCGCGCGAACCGGATCTCTCGACAATCCCGCCAAGCACTGCTGGCAGCCATGCCCGGCCCCCATTTCGGCGCGATTTCGAAATCGCCATAATCTGCGCTTTACCGCTAGAATACGACGCCGCTGTGCTTCTCATCGATGAGTTCTGGGATCTGAACAGCAACCAATATGGAAGAGCTGATGGGGACAAAAATATATATCGAAATGGGAGAATCGGGCTGCATAACGTTGTCCTCATGCTACTGCCCTCCATGGGAACAGCAGCTGTGGCTGGGTCTGCGGCGAGCTTGAGAACGAGTTATCCTGCGATCCAAATTGCTTTTCTCGTTGGAATTTGTGGCGGGTCGCCCAGCACACAAGATGCCTTTCTAGGGGATGTCGTTATTAGCGATGGGGTAATCCAATATCTTCTCGGCAGACAATATCCAGGGGGGTTCGTCACTAAAACCATAAGCGAGGGAAATGTACATGCGCCGAATAAGGAGATCCAAAGTCTGATTGCTTACTTCAAGACTGAGCCTGGGATGATGGATCTACGTGAAGACAGTTTGAAGCATCTCAAACTTCTACAGAATGCGGCGGTTAAGAGAAGATACAAAGCCAGCTACAAATACCCTGGGACCACCGAAGACAAGCTTTTTGCTGGAAATTATTCGCACAAACACCGAGATTCATCTTTTCCTTGCAACTTGTGCTCCCAGAAAGAAGGACTATGCGACGACGCTGCCCAGGAATCATGCTCCGATCTTGGCTGCGATGATCTCTATTTGGTGCAAAGGGCACAGATTGAATCAGAATTTGACTCAGTCTCGGGCGATAAAAGTCCAGAAATATTTGTTGGCCGTATTGGGTCCGGTGATATAGTCATGAAGTCCGGTGAACATCGCGACAAAATTGCGAAAAAGCACAATATCATTGCTTTCGAAATGGAGGGGGCCGGTATTTGGAACGAGCTCCCTACCATTGTCATCAAAGGCATTTGCGATTATTCTGATAGTCACAAGAACAAGCTGTGGCAGCCTTATGCAGCGGCAACTGCAGCGGCTGTGACCAAAGCTGTCATGGGGCGATACAGCCTGAATGACAATAGGCTAAGCGCGAGAGCCCCAGTCGGTAAATTGTACCTGACACTAGATTTTGAACCTCAGTTAATAACGAAATTTGCTCCATAGTTGAGGGATTTGGCCAGACGAGTTCAAGTATAAAGCCACCCCAGTTGCAAACCGCGAAATCGAAAAAAGCGACGATCAATCGGACGGATACATTGTGGACCTTGGAAAATGCCCTACAAAACTTTCAACTGGAGCTAGATGAATATCAGTGTCAAGAGCTAAAGGGAATGCAAACTATGCCCGATGCAGATGCAGTCCTTGTTCTGACCGCACATCTCGACTCTCGCAGTAGAGGCAGAAAAGGTCAAGCCGTGTCTAGCAGGCTGTTTCCAGTTCTTCAAACCGCGCAAGAATTCTGTGAAATTGCTGGAATATCTCATTCAAAGTTGCCACTTCTCGTTTGGGGCAGTGTTAAGATGACTGCACTTGTAAGCAATTGTTAGCCCCTTCTCGGCCCACCCGTTCTGTACTGAATAACCATTAACAAAATAATTCTTCAAGGTTGTCTTCCAATATACAACATCTTATCACGCTTTCTCAGAGGTATTCCTAGATATAGGTCGACTATGCCCATCTTCACGGCAATATCGAAGATTGTACCTGACTTCTAGTCTGGTTCGGAATTCAGTTTGCAACTACTTTGTATCCCTTCTTGAGTTCTGCAAGGAAGTTATCAGAGTTGTCAAAGAAACAAGTACGTCAATGCTCCTAAAAAATAAACTGCTCACAAGTAGTGGGTGTCCTAGGCACCCTTTACCTACCTTATCTTTCACCTTCACTAATATACACATCTCAGTGTATATTGCCCCCACCTCTCTCTTCGTAATAATTTGTAAGGAATTTTTCATATACTGACGTTTCCATCGCTTTTAAGGAGAGTATATTAGCAGCTCCCACGATTCTATTCTCCGACAGCTTACGCATCCCATCAATAATATACGTAGATGCAGCGCCACTTTACAACAGGACTTAATTACAGCAACGGCACTTGAAAATGAAGATATTGAAGATCATCACCAGAGCGAACCACCAGAGAAAAGCTACTCTACAAAGATATTCAAGTGGGCGAGCATCAAATCGGAAGAGCGAGAGAACGAGATGCGGATTGCTAAGCACCGGCAAAAAGTAGAAACGCAGGAACTGCTCGAGTCGCTGTCATCTCACGACTTTTTAACCCCTCTTACTCAAAGCCGCCGAAAAAGACAAAGAGGAACAGGAGAATGGCTATTCCGAACACGCGAATTCAAGAAGTGGGTTGATGGGGATGGTGCACCTGTCCTTTGGTGCTCTGGAAAAAGTAAGTCTTCGGCATAATAAGTTTATTATACGTACTAATTTGATTTTAGTTGGCTCGGGCAAAACCATTCTCACGTGAGTCTTTTCATGTCGATTCATGTAACTCATCAACAAACTAATTAGATTCCTAGAACGAGTGTGATCGATTACATCTTAACGGAAAAGCGCAGCCCAGATACATTTATTTCCTTCTTTTTCGTTCAATTCGATAGTCATCAGTCACTCCAGTCGGCAACTATCATTAAATCAATCATCAGACAAGTACTGAACCAGGCTGGGATTTCCGATCAAGAGAGGTCCACACTTGATCAACTTCATAACAAGCTTGAACCTGACCGACATGAACTCATGGCATTTCTTCATATGATTATCAAGAGGGTCAGAAAGGTCTACATATTGATAGACGGGCTAGATGAGTGTGAAAAGCTTGATAGGGATGAGCTAATGGAAGTCTTATCTTCCCTTGTCAGGGCCGATTCCACAGTCCTGATCTTTCTAGCCGGCCGTGCGAGCGTTTACGATCAAATCAAGAGATCATTCCCGCGTCAATTCTACCAAATATCCACAGCTGCAGCTACACAAAAAGAGATCGCGACTTATATTGACGCCGAAATAGAAGAGCGGTTACGTAGAGAAGATCTCAATGTTGGGGATCTTGGGCTGGTTAAAGAAGTTAAGGCGGCACTGAAGAATCGCGCAGACGGCATGTGAGTTATACAGAATTCAAGATGTTCCCCAAATACTCACGCTTGAAGGTTTCTTTGGGTTGCATTTCAGGTCAAAGAGCTGTGCTCATGCCATTGTGACGACGAGATCCGAAAAGTCATCAGAAATCTCCCAAAAGACTTGCCGGAGACATTCAACCGCGCCCTTCGTCGAATTACCTCCCGAAACCAAACCGAAATTGCATTAAAATGCTTCCGTTGGGTAGCTGCGGTACGAAGACCTTTAACACTCCAAGAATTGAGAGAAGCGCTTTCAATTCAAATATGCCAAGAACACTCGATCAAAGAAAGACTTCCAAATGATATTCATCGGGTATCATCTTGGTGCGAAAACCTTGTTGTACTAGATGAAGAGGAAAATCTAGTTCAGTTCGCACATCATAGCGTTCTCGAGTTCCTAACGACTAAATATCATCAGCCTAGGCTCGAGATCTTCCATTTTGACCTCGAAGATGCTGATTACTTTGTTGGTGAAATCTGCGTCACTTATATGAGTTTTAGCGACTTCAAAACGAGCCTAATGCAGTTGCCACAGCCACGGCGAACAAATCGTCTACCAAAGCCAGAGTCATTGCCACGAATACTTCCTTCCGATATAGCTCGAGGCGCTTTGGGACATCCGTGGTCTTTGAGAATCCCATCTCATGCTCTAAGGAAGTTCTTCTCTAAGCCCGATGCGAAACAATCTGTCTTCGACATTGTTGGTAGGTTGATTACCCTTGAGGAAGATTCGATTGAAACTACTTCAACATTACAGCAGCAACATCCTTTTCTTGAATATGCTTCGACTCACTGGCTATATCATACCAGAAATTTGCAGGATGGAGTTTCACAGTCTTGGAACCTGTGGCAAAAATTGGTCTTTCACGGACATGATTTAGCCTGGCGCCCTTGGCCGACAAAAGAACTCAATTTTCTATTTTCGGAGGAAATCCCGGACCCAGAAATCCTTGATTACAGCATTCCAAACTCGAGGATGGAACATCCTCTAGAATGGGCCTTCAAAAATAATCACTATGCCCTCATTTCCGCTGTATTTTATTTCAGTCCAGGGTTAGCAGACTCTCACGAAACCGAAACATGGAGACTGTTTTCTGAATCTATCAAGACACAAGATACTCGACTATTTGATTGTATTTCTCGTGGCATTGGCCGGTTTAAGCACTTTCTTCATGCTTCCATTGACGATGGTTACAATTCCCTGCAAATAGCTTCTCGGGCGGGAAATGCTGAGATGGTCAAAAGACTGCTTGCAGCAGGAGCGTACGTGAATTATCAGAGGGACGAAAGTGCACTACACTTGGCAGTGGGGAATGGACACACAGAAGTTACAAACCTTCTCATTCAGTCAGGGGCTAATATAAATGGCCGCCTTGACATCAAATCTGGAGGTCTCACAGTGCTACATCTAGCTGCTAGGGAAGGGTACTCAAAACTTGCAGAGATTATCCTCGCATCAGGTGCGGACGTGAATGCCCCGAGTTTGAAAGATGGATGCACTCCCCTTCATATGGCTTCCGAGTTTGGACGGCAAGAAATTGTCGAATTGCTTGTCAACTCAAGTGCAAAATTAAACTGCCTTCTCGTTCGAGAGAAGAAGGAAATGACCGAGATCGATTTGGCTGAATGGAATGGATATCAACACATTGCCGACATACTGAGAAAGGCGGGGGGAATCCGTGCATTCCAACCTCGTGCAATGATCAATGCACACACTATGGCGACCCGGGGGTCACGACACGCCGTATATATAACTGATCAAAACACACCGCTGATTGATCCGTAGAAGAAACTCTTCTGGGGGAATAAATCCTGAATACTTGTGTGTTTACGAGGGCAAAATATCCAGCCACCGGAGTCGATTATATACCGAACTGGCTAACGCTTTGTTTCCCACATTTTATCTTTGGATAGCTCCACCATCAATGGCTTTTTCTCCCAGGTTATATAGGACTTCTGAGCATTCCAGTCCGATGAGCTTTCATCCAAGGCCATGTCAAAACTCCACAAAATCTTCGCAAAGATGAGCCGCATTTCCGCGTAAGCGAGGCTGTAAGAAGTCAGTTGTAAATCAATAAAAGTGTGGTAGAGAGAGTGGTGCGCACTTTTTTCCAATGCAATTACGAGGACCAAGCGAAAAGGCCAGAAGAGCGTCTCGGAGATCTGACTCATATCTTTCGTCCTTAGGATGCAGCCATCGCTCCGGCACAAATGAGTCGGGATCCTTGAAGTGAGATGCAGCGTGGTAGGTGGAGTAGTGTGCGCCAGAGACGGAGACCTGTCTAAATCAGCATAGCTCGCAGAATTGAGACATCGATGAAACTTACTCCTCCTGGTACATATTTTCCGTCAATGACTGCACCTCCCTCTGGGACAACGCGTGGGATTGTGCCTGGAGATGGCGGGTATACTCTCAAAGCCTCCTCAAATGCCGCATTCAGATAAGTCAATTGAGTCACTCCGGTGATATTGATATCCGTGTAAGATCTGAAGGCTCCGCGAACCTCTTGTACGGCTTTCTGATGCGCCGAAGGGTTTCCCAGTAGATAATACGTAAGTCCGGAAAGAAGGGTTGCTGTTGTCTCGCTGCCCGCCACGATGAGAAGGGCTGCATTCGCTTCCATTTCCTGTTTACTCATAGACCGCTCGTCATCATGGCGCATGATATAAGTCATGAAATCCGGACGGTTGGTTTTTGTCTCCAGCCGACGATTAACCTTGTTTATACTCAACGAGAAATGCTTCTTTCTCATCTCCGTGAGCTTTTTAGGTGTCAAAATTCTCATAATTGGTGCCAGAACAGGATAAACGCCCAAGGGTCGTTGGATAGCAAGTAATTTCAAACTGCTGAAGATCATCTGCACCCAGGGGTGGTATTTGCTATCCCGAAGACATCCAAAAGGTTCACCAAATGCCAGATCCCCGATTATATCGAATGTTGTGAAGTTGAACCATCGAGTCATGTCAACAGTTGGTCGAGAGGCGGCAATTTCACCGTTAAGTTTCTCAATTAGCAAGTCAACGTAGGACTGGATTAAATCTTCCTGATCCCGAAGTGCCTTTTCTGAGAAAGCGTGTGAAAGGAGTCTTCGTAGGCGAGAATGGGTTTCATCATCGGCATTGACGATGTTGTAACCTCGGGGACCAGGGATGTAAAATGACGGATCTTTGAGGAAAGATCCAGTACCAGATTTCCGATGGCCATAAATATCTCTCCATGCTTGTGGGCTTCGATAAACGAGCGTTTTCGGTCCAGTTCGAACGACGTCGCCGTGTTTATCGTGCAAATTCTTGATGATGTAGTGGTCCTGACCGATTAATGTCCAGTAAACTTTTGGCAAGTCGGTAAAAGCAGCTAGTTTTGGGCCTGGGAATTTCGCAAGTGGGCTCAGGTAAAGATTGTAGATAACAGTCCAAAGTAACCAAGATAGAAGCTGGAGAATTTGCGTCGTTGTTAGTCGTGCTGGAAGAAATACTCAGTTTTCATGGTGATAGGAACTTACAGCAAAGGCCACAAGCTCGATGAAAGGCATTATCCCGAGCAAAGGCATTGTTCGGATCTACCCCGCCCTTCTGTCAGATGTCAGATTGAAGAGTAAAAGTTTGTGAAATTGACAGCTTCCAGGTTGAGGGCTCTCGGCGTAAATAATGCAATCAGCATCTCGTGGTTGGACTGCCAGTCTTGTGCAAACTCTCCGCCACAAATCTTCCGATTATTCCATAGCGAATAAGCCATCCCCGACTTCGTGCTTCTTTCCTCTTTGGGATGAAGAATGGCTCCGCTCCGCTCCGCAATTAAAATCCGGCTATGCAAGCCTTGCCGACGTGAGAGAGAATCAGGCCAAAAGGCACGAGATTGGCAGACCCGCTCAAGCTAGATCGACCAATTATAAGACGCAATGCACAGCACGCTGTTCGTTCCCACGGAGCAAACCCACGCTTTTTTCCGTCTCTACATCGCTGCGTTCGATTATCGATATCTCACTCTGTGTGTTTTCACGCCACTGTAAGGATCTAGAACAGACTGATGCCGACAAACGCGATGGGTCATAAATTTCAGGTCATGTCAAAAAATAAATACCTTAAAAGGTACTAGCCAATCGGTCAAGTTCTGTAGTTATTCACTTTTCTGCTGAGCTCCACTGCAGCTACTTGTATCCCATTCAGGGGCGGTAATTCTGAGTGCATAAAAAACCAAAGCATTCTCAGGGTCAGAATTATGCCAGTCGAAATATTTAAGCATTTTCCTAACTGCCAATGATTCTAAATCCCCACACTGAAGGAGGTTGATCCTGGTGGCCGTCCAATCAGCGACTGAGATGCACTAACCACTGCATCCGGGGAATACTATTTTGCAAATACTTCCTTTTGGCAGAAATCAGGAAAAAGCAAACACTATATAAGCTAACCGGCGGCAGAATTAGAAACAAAACTCCGACTCAATGTTTCACAAGAACACTCGTATCCAATTGAAGTGAATAATGACTCACAATTGACCTGGCAGGTACTGACAATTCTCACTTTTGCGCTGATTGCACGCCATTTTGACCAGTCCGACCGCCCGGCTCCACCAGCCACGCGTAAGAAGGAATCTCCGATGCATTTCATCCGACTCCAAGTCGAAGGAAGATCTCCCTCCGCTTCCTGTGGGTGTCCAGTTTCGAGTTATCCCTTGCTCGAACTTATTCGGTCTGCTGAATCGCCCAATCATGGCGCCTGCCTCGCCGATGAACGGGCAGCACCACAGCCGAGAAGCAGTCTCCTCGCAAATGTCAGCCGAAGCTTTCGCCGATGGCGATGCTGATGTTCGCGTGAGTGAGACCACCTCATTGCTAGGGCCATCCGGTCGGACGAACCCTAATGAGCCCAACTCAGGCTCACCATATGGATCATCTCCTCAAGATGGCCACTCTCCCGATGACGATGAGGAAGATGAAAAATCCTTGCCCATAACCCAAATTTTGTTACTTTGCTACGCTCGAGTCATCGAGCCTCTGGCCTTCTTCTCTATCTTCCCCTATGTTAGCCAGATGGTTCAAGAGAATGGAAATGTGCCAGATTCCGATATTGGCTTCTATAGCGGACTCATCGAGTCATTATTCTCCCTGACCCAAGCCGTTGTCATGCTTTTCTGGGGTCGAGCAGCCGATCGCATTGGACGCAAGCCGGTTCTTGTCTTTTCCTTGTTTGGTGTGACTCTAGCGACCGGTCTATTCGGAATGGCAAAGAGCATAGCGCAGATGATTATCTTTCGCTGTGTTGCCGGTGTTTTTGCCGGAACCATTGTCACCATCCGTACTATGGTTGCCGAGCATAGTACGCCCAAAACTCAAGCTCGCGCATTCAGCTGGTTTGCATTTAGTGGTAATTTGGGTATCTTCCTTGGACCACTCCTAGGAGGTGTTCTTGCTGACCCTGTGCGTCAATTCCCACGCGTTTTTGGATCCATTCACTTCTTCAAGGTTTACCCCTACGCGCTCTCTGGTTTGATAGTCGCATCTATTGGAGCAACGGCTGCTGTTTCTAGCGCTTTATTCATCCAAGAGACATTGAAGAAAGAACCGCCTACTACTGAATCAAATGATGACGATGTTCCATCTTTAGCTCCTCCCGGGCGCGGCGACCTTACAACCTGGCAGCTTCTAAAATCGCCTGGCGTAGCTATGGTTCTTTCCGTGTATGGACACATAATGGTTCTAGCATTCGCATATACAGCAATCATTCCCGTCTTTTGGTATACCCCTGTTCGTCTGGGTGGCTTCGGATTTAGCCCGTTCCAGATTTCTCTCATGATGGGACTGAACGGTGCCGCGCAAGCAGCCTGGCTTCTCTTGGTATTCCCCCCTTTGCAGCGGAAGATTGGATCGAATGGCGTGATTCGCGTTTGCGCTTATGCCTATCCCTGGTTCTTCCTGTCTTGCCCGCTCGCAAATATCCTCTTGCGCATGAATACCGAAGGTTCATTGAAAGTCTTTTGGGTCTTCGTGCCCATATTCCTGGCCATCGGCTGTGGTGTCAGCATGAGCTTCACTGCCATCCAGCTCGCTATCAATGATGTCGCGCCCTCACCAAGAGTCCTGGGCACATTGAATGCCCTAGCTTTGACCGGGGTTAGCGCACTGAGAGCTTTTTGCCCAGCCCTCTTTACCACCATATTTGCGCTTGGGGCAAGAACTCAACTTGCAGGTGGCTATGCCATCTGGATACTCGTGTTCTTCCTTGCAGCATTACTTTCAATCGCTGCAAGATATCTGCCCGAGCCGCAGAATGCTCGTAAGCGCTGAAAATCAAAAAGGTGACACGGCAAAGACACATAAAATTTGTTCATACGAAACATCTGTTCAGCATCTTGTTTGAATATTCAACATGGTTACGTTAAGAAAATGTGAGAATCAGTAAGTTGTTGATTCTCAAATTTCCTTGGTGCAATCCCGAGGTGAGTATGGCTGGTGATTAAAGAGAGTACTAGGCTTGCGAACTTGAAAATAGCATGAGAACAACAATAGCATAAGAAATTACATTACTAGACCCCCTGCTCCCTGAAACAATTGCTTCTGGCTATGAATTTGCGAATGATGCACGCAGTTCTTTACAAAATGAGACCTAGTACGACAAGGTCTGGCGATGGAATCTTATAATCTCTCGAGTTTTGGGACTTAGAGCTGCACACGATACGCTACCTTATTATAGTCACTTTTTTACTATATCGTTATCGTATCGTATCATTAGCGATTGTAGCGATACGATAGAACAATAATATCGTTAATTTCTGAGTCTGACGATACGATGGACGATATTGTGTGCAGCTCTATCGGGACTTGGCCAGAAATACTAGGCACTTTCATAGGGAATAATGCTTCATTTATACAGGATTTGGATCGCATAGCGACTTTCTGCACCCTCCCGATTCCGCCCCCACGCCAGGGGTACTTGGCGGCCCACCAGACCCTGGGTGGCCTTATTCCTTGGCGCGTTTAGCGTCTTCGCTCGGTATACCCGAACCTTTCAGCACGGAGAAAACCTGGTTCTAGGGTCTCCAGGTTAGATTTCCCGGATTGAACTCTTCGAGGATACTGCTCCGTGGAAACTCAAACTGGTGAATTTCATGGGGCCCGATTTGGTTTATCACAGGGCTAGGCCGATTGCCATAGCCAAAGATTCTTCGCAAGACAACAAAAAGGACAATCTGGAAAATCTTCGAAATGTTGAAAACGGTAGTGAAATGAGATACAGTTCCTCTTCTTTTTCTTCTTCCGCCACCTAGCCGATGGAAGGCCTTAGATCAAATCTTTTCAGCGATCTTCATTTGCCTACTTACGCCGTCGCTCCATAGTCAGCACCAAGACACAAAGAGTAACATCGGCCTTCGTCAAAATCTTCGACGGGGCCGCGTATAAACATCTTGATTGGTGAAGAACTTTCCTTGCAATGCCAAGGCACTGAATTTTCATTTAATTGGTCGATATGCATACACTAGATTTTATCAGATCATCTGATAGGAGGGGTCCCTTTTCTTGCGGTATCGGCGTTCTAGCCTGCATTTTCGCGTGGTGAACATTTTTGACTACAGAGGCTTTCTAATAGTGCTAGGAGGCGAATTTTGTTATAATAAATTGTTTGCCATCCTCCCACGGGTTTCTCATCCCGTCAAGCCTTGATCTATCTGGAGACTTCTGAAACCCCCTTTGAGTCTCTTGCTCAATATCAACATGGTTTCGCCTAGCCAAATCTCGCCAGCTCCGAGTGCTCAGGGCGATGCTGAGAAGGGAACCGCAGTGAATCAGGTGGTTAATGAAACTGGTGACAACCTGGACTCCCCGGAACGAAAGGACTCCGATGATTTCCAGGATGGTGTGCAGCGTGTGAGAGCTATAACATCAGTTTGGTCGAAGAAAACTTTAGTTCTCACTTTTGTGCTGTGAGTTTCGAAGCGCCCATAATTCCCGGGGATGAAACAATCTAATCAATGAGTTACAGTCTGTATCTCGTCTCTTTTGTCGATGCTCTTCTCATATCAGTGCAAACAACCTTAAACCCTTACATTACCTCATATTTCAACCACCATGGCCTTTTGGCAGTCGTGGGCGTTGTCTCCACCATCCTCGGTGGTTCATCAAAACTGACCCTCGCCAAAATTATCGACATTTGGGGCCGTGTCGAGGGTTTCCTGTTTATGCTTCTATTGATCACCATTGGGTTGATAATGAAGGCCACTTGCAAGAGTATGGAGGTGTACACCGCGGCGCACACATTATACTGGGTTGGCCATATTGGAATCCTCTATGTCGTGGAGATCATGGTTGCAGATATGACCTCGCTCAAGAACCGAATGATCATAATTGGTCTCATGGGTACTCCTGGGATATGCTCCACGTTCGCAGGGCCAAAAATCGCCGATCTGTTCTATGCAAACTTGAATTTTCGCTGGGCGTTTGGAGCATTCGCCATTATTCTTGTCGGCGTTTGCATTCCCATTTTCGTAGAGATGATGGTGTTGCAGCACAGAGCCCAGAAAAATGGAGCTTTCCGGAAAGAAGCTTCCACGAGGTCATGGTGGCAATCCATTGCTCACTATGCTGTCCAATTTGATAGTGCGGTTTCCCCTCTAAATCCCCTTGGCAAAGCTCGAGACTAACAATTATTCCACTATCCAGTCATTGGAATCGTCCTGATAACGGCAACCTTTTCGCTGATTCTTCTGCCATTTAGCATTGCCAAATATGCTCCGAAGGGATGGGCCAGTGGATACATCATCGCCATGGAAGTTCTTGGTGTCGCTTGCGCTCCGGCATTTTACTGCTGGGAAAGATTCTTTTCCCCGGTGCAGTTCCTCCCTTGGAAGTATTTGAAGGAGCCAACAATAATTGGCTCGTGTTTCTTATACTGTATAATGTTTGCATCCATCTAGTGAGTCCCCCGTCGTTCATTCTTACTCTTGGCTATTCTCCGTTCGTTTTCTGATTTCAATATAGTATTTGGAATGCATACCTAAGCTCTTACCTTCAAGTCGTAAATCGACTTGACATCGAATCGGCAAACTACATTGTATCTACGATGTCTCTCACGTCCTTTGTGTTTAGCCCGATTTTTGGACTGTAAGAAATCACACCTACCAACCTCTCAGAAATTTTCTCACCTCTATTTACAGACTTATCCGCGTTACCGGCGAATTCAAGTGGACTGCTATGGCCGGAATTCCCATATTCCTTCTCGGGACCGCTCTACTTATTCCATTCCGCAAGCCTGATTCTCACGCTGGGCTTGTCGCAATGACGCAAATCTTGGTCGGTCTAGGATCTTGCATTTTCTCGACTTGCGGCGAGCTTGCTGTTATGGCAGTTGTCACTCACCAAGAGATAGCTGTCGTCGTGGCTGTATGGGGTTTGTTTGGTTCAATTGGCGCTGCCCTTGGTTTCGCAATTTCTGGTGGAATGTGGAACAATATTCTTGAAGATCAGATTTATGCAAGACTGCCAGAGGAGAGCAAGCACTTGAGCGCAAGCATCTTCGCTAGCCTTGTGACCCAGATGTCCTACGAAGATGGTACCCCCGAGCGAGAAGCTATAGTTGGCGCATACGGTGATGTTCAAAGAAAGATGGTGATTGTGGGAGTTTGTTTTACCCCCATCTGCGTTCTCTGTACTTACTTTTGGCGTAATGTCAACGTGAAGAAGCTTTTGAGAGAGCAGACGGCTGGCAAGGTATGGTAGTCAGAGGCTAGAATAGTTACTGTCGTCTGATATAACCTCAAATATCAGTTTATCTTTCAGTCTTCGATATTACCCACAAATGATTCAAATTCCACGAATGTGATTTTACCAAATACATTGATTTCATTTTCTCACGCCATCCAAAGTTGATGTTATGCATTGGTATCATGTCCTTCGACATGTCCAATGCATGTAAAAACCCGGTCCATTTTGTTTCGGGCAAAAAAAAAAGGTAGGATGAGCCAAAAGTAAATCTAGGAGACCATAGGAAAAATACTCATCAACTGGCATTCTTGAGAAAAGATCGTTGTTTATGAAGGGGCACTTTTTTATGAAAATCGTCTGAACGTTTCAGGTTATTTGTTCCTCGAATCAAACGGATTCCATGGTTTTTCTTGTTGAGAAGCTCATCGTCCTTGCAGATAAGTTTGATCCAGCTACAGCAGGGTTTTTACTTGGGCTCGTGACGAATTTGGCCCGGAGTGCAGCTCTGATATCATCCCTGTTTCTATCCTTCCACATTGGATACCCAGCCTGACTTAGGGGAAATAAAACGAGGTTTTCGTCGCGCGTCATGAAATCCTCAACATCGGGAGCTGGACTTGCCGTGATTATATCCAACTCTTTTGCTATTTGTCGACAATAGGAGGTAAGTGGGAGATCGTTCACGTCATGGCCGAAAGGATTTTCAATCTCGCTGCCAATTGTAAGAAGTCCGATAATGATATATGCCGCGACTAAAAGAGCATTATCAGTGATTGGTATTTCGATTGCAAAATTCACACACTAACCCATGGACGCGGGTATTGTCGTCCAATGCAGGAATTTGTAAAGCTGGAAGGGTAGTAATATAACATAGATCCAGGATATTTGCGCGATGGCAATGCTATAGGCAGCGGGGAGAGGAGTGTCAAGAACGCGTTCTGTCCCGGTCAGGATTTCATTTAGCGAAGCGATCAAAGTCACTGGGTATCCATGTTAGGAGTGAGAAATAGTCAAAATCTGATGGTTTCAAACGTACTTGTTTGGCCCTGGAATTGAGGCAATGACAATGTGCCATTCTTAACACAAGAATTGATGTAAGCGGATAAATGAATTAAGATCTCAACTGGAAGATGCCCAAGTGGCTTTTTAGATCGCTTTATTAATTTTCGCGGATTCGATTTGGCGAATGATAAGCTCAGGTACTCCCCCATCGACTTCCAAGGCGTTTTTGGCTGCGGATTCACAATGTTTCGATCGTGAGCATCGAGTGCAAATGTATCTAGATGACCGATCAACCCTGCCAAGTCTTCATAGGCGACATCCGGCTCAAAGCGAAGCTTGTGTTTCAAGGCGACTGCGAAAGCTAGGATGAGATTAAGGGCAGAACTGTAAAGTCGATCAGCTTTAATTTCGTAACGTTTCTCATCTGGCTGCACGCACAGCTTTCTTAAGAGATCTACGTTTCCCTCTTCTTCCCTTTCATCGATATGCACCCAAATTATGCGTGCTAGATTGCGCGAGGTTTGAACAAGCAGGGCCCAATATTTTCGGCCATCTGCCCATCTTCATCTGTGTTAATGATCGAATCTGCATATTTTCTGTTTTTGCTTGCTCAGGGACTAACCTTTCATACGCAGTTGAGCCTCGGAATGATAGTGACAACCCAACAACAAAACCAAGAACAGTCAGCAGAATATTATTTACCCCAACTATTGAAAGCAAATGGCTCAGTCTGGTTAGTTTGGAAAGGTCAGTTCAGAGGGCGATTTCAGTCGAGACGTACGATCATGATAGAAATGAGACATGCAGGTAATAAGGGTCGCCCAGCCTCCGACCAGCAGCAACGGTATGATCATCTGTGGCATTATACTCCCTTGAACCCGCATAACGATTGGCCATTTGGAATGTTGGGTCATGTTCCTTGGTCCGTGCTGATGATCCATAGCCTTCATTTAGCTAAACACGGTCGCAATACTTTGTCTGGGGCTTCGTGATCTTCACGTACAAAGTATCGCTCTATCTCGCCTCTATCTTCCACATGGAATTGTGAATCCCGTGAGTCTGCCAAATTGTCGAGAAAGCTCGGTCGTCGCGAAGGTCGCTCAAACGACTCCCATTCCTTTGCACCTCCATATTGTGAATCTTTGCAGTTGTCATGGCCGTTTTGGCGTAGATCGGCGACAGGGGTACGGCGGCTAGTATTCTCGCCTGAGATGGCCGAGGGCGCAGGTTGGGTTATTGTGGAAGGCCCCTCGTTATCTGACATAGTCGAAAATATGATGCTCAAATGGAAACGGTCAGGAAGGGAAAGGAGAAATCCTCCATGGGTCGAAACTGAATTGATCAGTAGCAAGTGAATGTGGACAAATATAAACCCCACGGAGGGGTTTTGGGGAGTCCACCTGAAGATACGTCATCTCATAACATTTCTTCAATGACTTGCATGTTCTGTCGTCGAGTTAGTGTAGGCGACCGGGGTGCGTCGTGCCACCCAAGCAGAGCTACAACGCCACTTACTATCTCGGGATACACTGACAGCCACGCCAAGTCGGATATTTTAAAATTCAGTTTGCTCAGTGGTAGGTAGCTAACATTTTACACGATTTACGGGGTCTGACACCTACAGCTGCCGTGTAATGTGGTCGCGTGAACGCCCCGCGTGGATAGCCCGATTTGAAGGAGATCGGCGCCAAGGGCACCACATGTATCTTTGTCTCGAGAAAATCTTCAAAGCAGCTCTATATACAGTGGTGTAGAGCGTATTTTGGTATATCAGAGATGCACAACCCAGAAATTGACCGACTAGCCCTGCGAAGAAGTAACAACAGTCTAAAGTCTAAAGATAATTAGTATAAAACGCTGAGCCCACGCGTTGATCGCTGAGTGTCGATCGGAATAATCGATCATTTGTGTGAAAACTCGAAGTGATACTATCATACTTTAGCACCTCCTGACAACTATTCTGATTGAAATCATACTACTTTGAAAGAACCCTTTTTTTTCGACTAGTAGTTACTAGGATTTGTTCGTAAAAATACCCCCGAATATCAACTGTAGTTGATGCAACTCTCTGCGGCGTCCTTTGAACCTCCTCGATATAGTAGTATAATTCTCAAAAAATTACAATAAACACCACGATGATGAAATATGCCAGAATGCCACATGAAATAGATAGTACGTATGTCAAATATTCAGTAGCCTGGTATTTTGGTTTTGCCGTAGCGGTTTCATCAAAATCATGATTTTGACAGGTGCCAAACGTTATCACGATATATTTTGAACCTCAGTCTAACTGCTTTTGAAATTCTATTTCGAAAAGGGGTGTTGAATGCTAAATATTGCACAATGCATGATATAATAAATTACTTCGGCACATAACAATATCCAAAGTAAGCAAGCATTCATAATTTGCGTTACTAGTTCTCTTCACCTTGAATTAACGCGTCAACACGGGAGGATCAAGCCCCCGGATGCGGAGCTCGGGCCTCTTGTTGGGGGCCCGCACTGGCGGACTTAGCGCGAGCTTGGCGAACCGGCTGAGATCTTTTGCGCAAGGGAAAATCATCCACATTTTTCGATCGCACACGCATATCCTACACGTGCATGCCAAGTAATCCATGAGCTTGACGCGTTAATTCATTGCTGTACATAGTCTAATATTCTAATAATTTAACTAAAAATCAATATAATTGAGTATTCGATATAGTTCAAGATCAAAGTTCATCTCATTGCCGGTTCAAAATCCGCGCCAAACGTCACTGGTGGCAATGACTAAGCTTTGTAAGGGGCTGGTTGCATTGGGGCAATTTTATGCCAGACTAATTAATACCCGAGATGTTGGCCCCAGTTTACTGAGAAAATATTTCGAGATCCCCAGATGACTGCCTCACGGCACCCCTGACTCCCTCACCCATGTCAGCAACCGTGAAGGATGGCAACTCATTGTTTCTGATAAACTATGCCACTCAGATTCTCTGCTTTGTTGTTGTAACTCCGCTGGTCTGGCTGCGGATATTCGTTCGGTGGCGTTTGAAACGCGCGCTAGGTATTGACGATGGTATGGAGCCCCTACTGTCTATAAATTGAGCTTGGCTAACTGTAATATCTAGCGGCATGTGTTGCCGGATGGGTATGGAGAAACTTATCGCCCACATATGCATGCGATTAACTAACTTTGACCAGGTTCTTTTCATGGGGTATTGTGCAAATGCTCTGCTATGTGAGTTATATCATGATAATCTTCAGCCTGCTTTGAATGAATCCTAATTTTCGTTGCAGATGGGTTTGCGGGAGGCTCTAAACCACCTTCGGAATTGAGCTCTGGTGATTTTGAGCAATGCGTCAAGGTAAACTAAATTGAATAATTATTATGTCCGATGCTAGTAGCTAACTGGCTTGCAGCTTTCCTACGTGGCAACTGCGATTTATGCACCCACGGCTCTTTTTGTCAAGACAAGTCTGATTTATGTGTTGATAAGAGTCTTTCAGCCATTTTACACCGGCATGATAGCTTTATACTGTCTTCTCGCTGTGACGGTTGGTTACTACGTCATAATCACTTTCATCAAAATCTTCATTTGCAATCCCGTCTCAGCCTATTGGCAAGAGTCCCAGAGAGACACGGCGACATGTTTGAGTCAGCCCGGAGTGATTATTGCGGATTCCGTCATTAGCTTCTTGACGGATATTGCCATTTTCGCCTTTCCAGTTGCTTTGACATGGTCCTTGCAGATGCCAATTTGGAAGAAAATTCGCGTTGTTTTTCTTCTTGGACTAGGTGGCATCGCCGTTGCTTTCAGTCTCTTCCGACTTGTCATTGGTGTTCATGAAAGACGCCAACCTCACGAAACCACGATGTTTATGAAGTCCATATTGACTGCGTGCGTATTTATTCCCCTTGAAAGAACTGGAAGCCGACCTAACAGGTTCCCAGAAATGCGGAGATTGGTCTCGGTCTTATTTGCGCCTGTCTTCCCGCCCTCAACGTTCTCACAACACATAATCAGCAGCGTGCCCCTGAAGCCAGAGGAATATTCACTCGCCGGAAGAAAAACGCCCAACCCGCGAACCGGGTATTCGAAGGCGATCAGTTTTCACGTACGCAACTCAGCAGTGTAGCTCGTCGAGGGTCAACTGACTCAGCTGGACTGATGGCAAGTCATCAAGCCTCGGGTTTGCCCATCGGAGACGGCAGTGATAACATCATCAAAATGGTTTCGTTGAATCAACACTGGGAAAGTGCCTCTGAAAGGTATGTTGAAATATGATTTATCTGGAAAAAAGATTTGCTGATCATCTCTAGCAATCAAAAAACGGACCCGACCGAAATTTAATATAATGTAATAATAGTATTCCCATCATATTGACGATATATACGAACTATCAAAATCTCCAAAAATTCTATAAACAAGTTCTATGTGATGCAATGATGCAATTTTGGACATACAATGCAAGACAGCCTGCTGATTTGCACAAACCTGTCCCTTTTTTGTACAAGACAAACACAGGCCCGGCTGGATTGTCAAAAAAATGAGGAGGGAAGTGCTGCGTTTCGCATTTCCCAATCAAGCGCTGTTGGCGCATGACCAACTGTTGGAGCTAGAGTCACCGTGGATGGCGACACCGGATACGTAGAGACCCAGACCACACTAAAATCAATGTAAGTAAGTGTTCAATGCGAAAGGACAGCTCCAAAATATGATCTTGTCTTATAAACTGCCGAACAAGCGAAGGTGTGAGGTAAACTTACAATGGCGATGGCAATGGCTAGCACGCCGACATTGATGATAGTCAAAAATGCCTTCTTGGCATTCTTGAAGTACTGGCCTTGATTCATGTGGAACCAGAAGATGGCAGGTAAACCAACTGTTTGAAGAAAATTAGTATGTGTGTTATCTGCTCGATGAAAAGATCCAACTTACAGCTAAACCAGCTTCCGAAAAGTGCACTCTGTTATCAGATGTAGGTTAGCAAGTATTCTTTCAAGAGGCGTATGACCCAGAGGGCACGGAACGTACGATAAGACTCAGCAAGTCATTGAAGACAGGAATCGACTCAGCAACGACCCAAGAAACGATCCAGACTCCAATGCAAATAGCGACCCAGGAACCGATGGAGAAAAGGCTTCGGCTGTGCATCTTGTCGGATCCACGGAACAGACGCACGTAAATATACTTGCATGCGACGTGGCCCAGGACGACACCGGAAAGAATAGTCTAAATAGTATGTGAGCAAAATTCCAAAGAAAGGGCTGCAGGGATCTTACGGTTGGGATGGCAAGGCCCCAGGCGATCTTGCTCATGATCGGACTCAAGGATGAAATGGCCGGCGACTTGACATTGGGACCGACGTAGTGGTAGATGATCAAGGCGCTGACAAGATACAACACAGTATCAATGATCTGAAGCATGGCGAGCGACTTGTTGAAGGTACGGGGGTCCTCAGTCTCCGACATGAAGCCGAAATAAGCCACGTGAGCGACTATAAAAAAATTCATGGTCAGCATCTGAAGGTTGCGAGATAGTCCCAAAACTTCCTCCATGACGAGAATATCTTGCTTGGGGTTGACATACGGTAGGCGAAGATGATGTTAGTAACTGCCAAGAAGCCCTCACGGAAGCTGACTTCCGTCGTAACCTCATTCACGACATGGGACTTGGTTTCAACTCCTGCGGAGACCATAGTCACAACAGTGGCGACGAAGACACTCACGAATGCTAGAAAGAGTAAGTAGATGAATCAAATTGAACGACGCTTTAAGTGGGCGTGGTTCACATACAGACAACGGACATCCAGTACACCTTGTTCATCGTGCGAGGAAGAGCACCGAGGAAGCAAATGATCAGACCGACAACTCCAAAGACCAAAGTACAAGTACCGTGATCAGTGAGAACATTCATCAAAATGTTGAAAGTCAGAATATTGCTAGCCATCAGGAAGATCAAGAGCAGCAATTGGCCAATTCCGAGAACCTCGCGACCAATACGGCCCATGAGGAGCTCGCCAGCATCACCCATGCTGTGAACTTGAGGGTGACGGAGCTTGAACTGGCCAATTTCATAGCCGGTGTACCATGAAAGAGCAGAAATGAAGACAATCATGATGGAAGCGCTATATCGAATTGTTAGAGAAATTAAACTTTAGAGTTGAATAAAAAGCTTTCACGTACGGGACCATGCCAAGTGTAGCCACTGCAGATGGAAGAGAAAGAATTCCCACAGAGACATTCTCAGCAATCATCACTAGATAATTTGTTAGAAAGAATAAATATGCAGTAGTACTGCAAATCCAATTAAGCACTCACGCATTCCACAATGCCTAAAGATTCAATATCAGTCATTTGAGTCATACGACATTATTTCCAGTGAAGGAATCTTTTTTTTTTGATAAAAAGAGCATTAACTTACCACCACTTCATAGTCCGATACTTGACCTCGGCAGTCTCTTCATTTCCAAAGGGCTCGAGGTCCTTGGCCGATAGAGGCTTCTTGGTGTCCTTTTGGAGGGGCTCCTCCAAACCCGCCTTCTCAACGGCGTAAGTTTCCTCGTCGCTGCTCATGATGGGCAAATTTCTGTCAACCTTCTCCACGTTCAATTGATAGGCGATGATAACCCAAAAGAACCAAGTGGAACAGCTAGCCTAGCATCAATCAATGGCGTAGGGGTTGTAGAAAGCAATTTCTAACAGAAATGCATTGGATCCTACCCCGGCCAAGAAAAAATCTGAAAGGCTTTCGGGAAAGCCGGTGGGGCCCCGGGAAAGTTGCCGCTTGGCCGGTTGCGAACTGACGATTTATGGACTATTATTGGGTCGTATAGAATCCCAGAAGAATAATTTGCTGTCTATTTATTTATTGACTGAAAGTCGACATATACCCAAATGTCCCTGAGAAATTAAACGAGAAAAATAAACCGACAACGGGATTTTTTTCGTGATCGGAGAATCCGCCGGGGTTTCCCGTCACTACTTAGGCCTTAAGAGTAAACATATGTCTGCTTTCTTGAGATGAAGTTTCTCTTCAACAACTGGACTGACCGATTTCAGGTGGATCAACTGCGATTTGAGGCTCAAATAAGCAAAAGTCCGCAGCAGACTAGAATTGATAAAGCAAGGGTTGCTTAAGTTGCCGTTTCCGGCCGCGGTCGGACCTATACTCCTTTCCGGCATGCCGGGCAAACATCTGCCAACCCCGGCTAAAAACAGCAGCTTTGCATGGATTGCACCCTGTAGTAGTGCTAAATGCTAAAGCCAAGCCAAAGAAAAAGTCCCATCCACCGGCCACAAAGTTGAACGATGCTTTGTGCACGGGTATCATAAATCCCGAGTGCTATCTTGGCCCAGTAAATGACTTAGTCTTGGCAACTTGTAACTTTTTGACGCAGGTGGCTTGAAATTCCCAAAATATTGATCATTCAGATCGTGCTCAGAGTATCCTGTGTAAAACATGCATCTTTGGTATGGTTGAGGGATTTCGGAAAGCCCTCAATGGTCTCACGTAGTCGGCCATGATGGGGGAGGACACACCTCTGCGATGGGGAATAAAGATAGAAAGAGGGCAAAGGCCGAGAGCATTATATTGGACCATAGGTTTTCCAGTGTAACAACTCTTTCGGGAATGAGCCATAGAAGGATATGCCATAGCCAATGTCGTTGACCTTGAAGGTAGTAATGAGTCTGGCTATTTTTCTTACCCGGTGTCGAATACTTTTTTCTTCGCCTTACAAAATTCTCCGTGTGATCTGTTAAATGGAACAGCTGACATATTAGTATGAATCTATAACTGTAGAGCTGTGATGTGAAAGCTGACACCAAAACAGTCACTTCGGCTTCTATCGAGATTGTCCAATGAGCGCTGCGATTCAAGACCCACCTGACAGTAAACCAAGTAGACATCGGCTGATGCACTCGATGGCATGCAATTTTTGGGGCAAACCCGCGCGTCCGAAGCTGGCGAGAAACAGCGAAGAAGCAAGAACGGATTTTAAAAAAGATGCCCTTTCTACTTGAGCGATATGAAACTTCTGCCACCAGGGTGGTTGCAGAAGTTTATAATGGGGCATTATTGGAGGCCAGAACAGGAGATAAATGGTGTGTCGGGATCGGGTAGCAATAGATCCGAGGCTGCATAACTTTGAAAGTGTTGGATGAATAGGTGCAAGGTGATTGATTAAATGTCTTGATAGCTGTAGGAGAGAAGCAACAGCATGGAAGTGGGCGTGCGTGAGTGAAAGATGGACGAACTTGATGCTTGAGGCTGCAGCATGTCAGGGCCTAAGGCAGCGTCAACAGAACGACTCTCACCCCAAAACACCAAATCATAAAATGCTGAATTAGTCAATTCAGCAATCTGACAGAACAGAGACTCTTACGCAAAAGCCCGATCTCAATAAACTTTTCGTAAGCGTAATACAAGAGGAACTAGTGCTCAGATATCTAATGCGGGGTAAGACTAATAATGCCCTGATAGTCTAGGCAAGTTCAAACGAGCAAAGACGACACTTGAATGCGGGGATTATTTTCACGATTGCATAACAAGGTGAAGCTTATCACGAGATTATTTTTGGCCAATCGCATAGTATCATCTTGTCGCGTCCCGTTATGGTCTAACCAAAAAGATAACAAGCCAGCCTACGAGGAGTATCATGAGTAGGGTAAGTCAATTCGAATGCGAGATTTAAATCGCTCGTGCCCTTTTCTGCTCAGGACTTCCTATTTTTTATGGAACTCTAGAAAAGTCATCTAACGATCGATCTTTGTTCCAGCCAACATGGACGTGGAAAATTCCGCCCCCGAAAAGGGAGACAAGATCTTGGATCCAGATGATGCACAGCTTATTGCGATGGGCAAGAAGCCCGAATTGCAGCGTGTCTACAACACCTGGACATGTAAGCCATTTCTGCATTAACTCTTCTAAGTCTTTGGTATTCATCTCATTATCCTTAGTGTGTGCATACCAGGTCATGATTTCGGCCAGCTGGTCATGCCTCATTGTCTTGTACTCCACAATATTTGACGTTGGCGGACCCGCCAGTTTAGTATGGGCTACGTATGTTTTTCTACTTCTAAGGTTGGTTCTGACTTGAAAATGACTGATTTTATCTAGTCTCATCGTATCTGTCGGCCAGACGTTGTTGATGACTTCATTGGCGGAATATTGCAGCATTTGGCCAACGGCTGGAGGGCAACAGTACTATACCCAAGCCCTTGCAACTGGAAAGACGAGACCTTTTCTATCATATCTGGTTGGATGGGCTATCATGGTTGGAGAAATATCAACTGGATCTAGCTGCGCACTTAACAGTGCCCAAATAATTGCGTCATTTGTTCGAATAGCTCATCCCACTGTGGAGTGGAAGGTGAGTGATAGTTTCGTGATGCGTGACGGATGGCTTTGGCGATGCTAATCTCGAATCTTTAGTCTTGGATGACTTGGCTGCTCTATAGTGGACTCCTTATTGGTCCGGTTATCACAAACTTGAACCAAAGGTAAGCTTTTGACCAGAGTGACTGAGACCGAGCGCCATTGTTTGTCTAACTTGGGTTTTAGGTGGCTCCCAGGAGTAAACTTATTTGGTGCTATTTGGGTTGTCGGTGGTGGAGTCGCCTGGGCCATCGTTTTTATCGTAATGGCCCCAAAACACAACGCTGAATTTATTTTCACTCAATTCCTCAATGAAACAGGTTACAAAAGTACCGGGTGGGTTTTTATCATGTCTTTCTATAACTCGATGTATGGTTTGGTCGGTACAGATGGAATGATGCACCTGGTGAGTTCCGCAAACGAAGGAAACGGTTGCAACTTGCATTACCAACTAATTTTCAATTTTCATTCAGGTCGAGGAAATGAAAAATCCAGCTAAGAATGCGCCAGTGAGTCTATTCAGCCATTAGCCTTTTTTGCCTCTTACTGATAGTGAGCAGCGCAGCATGATCTACTCGATGATATTGTGTGGAATTATGAGTTGGTTAGCTGCTGTGCTAATGATTTGGACGGCGGGTGATTGGACTGTCTATTTGCCATGTAAATTACCACTCCCCCCCGGAAGTGAATGAGATACTAATATTTGTAGCCCCTCAACCATATATGAGTTGGTGGATCGGCGTTACCGGCTCACTTTACGGCGGTGGCCTCTTTTGCGCACTTGTGATGATCGGAATCAACTTCTTCGTGATTGTGGGCACAAACAGTGCCGGATCAAGAATCGTGTGGAGCATGGCTCGAGACAAGGCCTTTCCATATTCTGAATACCTAGCACAAGTCAGCCCGAGACTTGGTATTCCATTACGAGCCATCGGTTTCGTGGTGGTAGTTGATTTGATACTCGGTACGTCCTCAAGTTAGGAATTTGATTTCAAATGTTAGATGACTGACATAAAACACGGATAGGTCTGATTGTTCTTGGGAGCGATCTTGCATTCCAATCAATCATTTCTGGTGGCGGTCTCATGCTGCAAGTCAGTTATTTGGTACCCGTGCTAATCGTATGTATCTGAGACAATCCTCCCCATTCTTTGACTACTGACTAACAGCCATTCACTTAGGTACTAGTCCGAGGAAGAAAGATTTTGCCACCGCGTCCTCATTTCGACCTTGGAAAGTGGGGCTATCTTGTGAATATTCTTAGTGTCTGCTGGTCTTTCTTGATTTGTGCAGTCTATCTGTGCCCTCTCTACGTGCCAGTCACTATTCCGACCATCGATTACATGAACTGGAGCTGCCTAATCGTAGGCGCAACGATTATTTTCCCTGGCATTTATTGGGTGTTTGGAGCTCGATTTCGATATATTAAAGAGCATAACTCTGTCATGGAAGACAATGTAGTTATTATTGATGGGGTCATTGTCGGAGGGAACGATGCCATGAGGCGAAGTGAGGGCGCCACAGTTGGCCCTTTGAAGAAATAATTCAATCTTCCAAATCCACGTCGTGCACGACATGCAGGCAACAGAGCAGTAGTCAGAATAGCCAAATCACCAAATAATAAAATCTTTGTCAAATGTCGCTCCTTGTTTAAACTTGATCCAACAATCCACTCCATTAGTCGCCGACTCAGATTGAGCCCACCACCTTTTGAGAAATTCCAACACCCGTCGCCTGTCCAAAGGACAAACCAATTTTATCAGTACTTCGAAGCGAGCCTCGACCCACCTCTGTCTATCCCTGTTGCCACCGCATTCAGTACCGGCAATAAATAATGGCCAGGGTTGATTCTGTGCGAGAGATGTTGGGGTAGAAAGCGCAGAGAGGGCCTGGAACAAACAGTCGCAATCACTCTGTATGACTTCTGAATTCCCTGGTGATGGACCGATGACCCTGTGCCCATATATGAGAATTGCATAGAACCAAGCATCAACGACGTGTACAACATCGGCGGACATTGTCCTCGATAATCTCGGATTTGCTTCAACTTGTGTGGCAAGAATAGCTTGCCTGACACATGTTGCCCGAGATTCTAACTCTTCGATGCTCATTGGCCTCTTAGCAGTATCCGTGACATCAGCCCTCGCCGACCAAGGCGTAAGTAGTGTTATTTGATGCATCAACTCAACAAATCCTAGAAATGCGTTTGCTTTATCCGCCGATTTCCATCGCGTTATCGTGTCATCCATTTCGATATCTAACGTAAGACGCGGCCAGATGGTAGCACAGTAGAATTCCGATAGAAGAAAATTATTACATGCATCATGTTCTTGCACAAACACGCCATTCTGGTGATATCGGTATATGAGAGCCTGTGCAGTCCGAATATGCAGTTTCCATATTGAATCTAAAGGAAAATGCATCTCGAGATGCCAAAGAAGTAATGTTGCAGCAAGTGATTCTCTAAAGCGCTGGTTCTGTATCTCTGTAGCCTCGTCACCGGAGTGACTACGGGCAAGATGCAGGTGGTGCGTTAGGAGAAATACGGCCTTTCGTCGATATTCCTTCGATAGACAGAGAGATCGCATTTTGTCGGGGCTCTTGGAATCAAAATTGACGTGTAGGTTTGCAGCGGCAATTGCAAGAACAGCGTAAAACACACAGGGAGATTGCGTGGCGAGGGGACAAACGAGCTCTCGCCATGGGTTTTTAGCTTCATCAACCCACACTAGTTGTGACGCGATATAGTTCGCAAAGTGACAGAAGAGACGGTGTCTCGTCATCGGTTTTTGCCATGGTTGCGACAGATCACTCGTATGGAAGGGCAACGATAATTCATTTTCGTTTCTGGTGACGAAGTGCAGGGGGGAATATTGTTTGAATATAGCGCATTTCTGCTGTGACTTAAAGACTCTCGTATCTTTGGGGCTCGCACTTGGGTCTCCGTCGCGCAGTTCACTTCCTCTGAACCAACCGGGAGCTGTTGTTCGCTTCTGGGAGGTCCCAATAACGAATCTGATGTTCCGAGAATACCCTGGACACTCATAGGATCGACTTGCACATTTGAGACAAGTAGGAAAATTTCTGTCGCATTTAATGCGACGAGACCTACACTTATGGCAGTCTTTAAGTGAGAAATGTCAGCTCATTGCAGAACCAGCCCATTCGTAAACGCTTGTTGACAAGCGCCGTTGCCACCAGGGAGATTTTACCGACCTTTATCCGGAACTGGCATAGCTTCCAAAATATAAGAATGATACGCTGCTAGGGTGATCAAAGAGTCAAACTGTTTGCAGGGCTTGGAGGTGCATGTTAAGGAGTCTTCGCTTGTAAGCGGGGAAGTTAAATGCCGATGCGGTTCGTTCATTACGTGGAGGGAACAGAGCGGGGATTTCCACACTAGCCGTACGTAAACTTCAGCAACTCTTCATTCAATTTCCTGAAACTCATTGGTTTTAGGATCAGCTGGGAGATAAATAATCCAAGTCAAAAGCGTGAGTCATGCGATCTATCACTTCAACTTTTTATGTGTGGTTATATTGATAGTTTCTCCATCTGCAGTTCTTCGGCACGCTACGTAGGATATAGACAATACCAGATTTCTGAAGGTAGATCTTTCATTTTAATTGCATAACGCTTCATTTGGAATATTCACTCAGCTTCTGGAACTGTGCTCAAAGCCACCAACGATCGAATTATCATTGTTGACTAGCTCTAGCCTTGTGGGTGCGTTGTGGTACCACCTGGTGCCCTTACATGTTCACTGTTTCCTCATCCTCGACACCAAAAAGCACACGCATCGGATCCTGATATTTATGAAATCCAACACTGGGAGCACTTATACCATATCCTAGAAGTCTCTGTACTTGAGGTGTAAACCTTTTCGCCTTTTCAGGAGGCACGGCAAGCATTTGGTTTTCGGCCGGCCTATACATTCCCTTCACCATGAACATGCCAATGACTTCTCGAATTTGGTCACTAGAGAGATATCAGTTGATGGTTTATTGTCGGAAAAATTATTCGACATACATTGATTTGTTTGCACCACCGCCATGATAAACATTTCCTGTGAATATCAGTACATCTCCCACATCGAGCTCGGCTGGAATTGCTTCCTCCTTCTTCGGAATTCGATCTGGACTCCATTTATGAGACCCCGGTATGATCAATGTTGCACCGTTTTCATAAGTAGATTTAGTAACTGCTAGTAGGCAGCCCATCATTATGTCTTCTGTATGGTCTCTCGGGTGGTAATCACTAAAAGGCTAGCATATTAGTGATATGCTATGAGACTTCTCAAGTCTTCTCATCTTGAGGAAAATTACCTGTCATCTTTGTGTAGATCTTGAGCACGCGAACCTGGATGAATTTGGAATCCGACGGTGGAAGAAATGATGGGCTTAGTGGTCCACTTTTCCAGAGATTCGCCATGCCACCCCCGGAATGTGCTGGTGAGGATTTCATTGCAGACATCAATCCACAGTTTGTTTGTTGCATACTCCACACAGGCATCCGATATGCCGATTAGCCCAGTAGCCCGTCGCGTCGTCTTGGGGAAAAACCCAGAAGGGTCGGGTATATCAGCATCGAAAACCGGTTTCAATTCCGCTCTTATTCTATCGGTATGTTCTTTTGGAAAGAGGCCCTTGATTATAACACCCCCGTCTCTCTTTACGATCTCGACAACATTTTGGGTATTTGTCTCTGGGTCGGTGGCATCAAGCCTAGCGATCTTTGGAACTTTTTCCTCAACCGTCATATTTCGTTCTCTGGTCTTGAATATTGATGTTTTGGGGAAGCTTTAATAATGTATAAAGCCTACGATGAATCACTAATTCTTTATATAGTTGATTATTTCGTCTTTCCTGAAAATGATGCTATTTTGCTTTCTCCATCCCTTCTCATTTTCCTTGCCAATTCGGGAAAGTCTAAGAGTATGTGCGGATCTGTCATGGTTGATCTTAGGCATGATGTTTGACACTGGTACCTACCAATAGCATACGAAAATGGTATGACAACTCTGAACAGGTTTCATTCTCGTAGATTTTATCTCCTCGCAGGCCACCGATGAGGCTTAAATCTCAAAATTCTTGCCAAAATAAGCTAGCAGCGCATGATCTACTCCGCATCATGATAATGAATCTAAACGGATGCGAGACTATCTTCGATAAATTAAATTTAGACTAAGGATACAGTTTCCTAGTTCAATGATGCCTATCATCCTTCCTAAGATGGTTTAGTTCTCAGATTTCTTTCCTCTTTGGGACTGGCGCCCTCGCCCCCGCTTTTTATTGCTGAGCTGTGATTCTGAAATTTGAACTATCGCACGGTATTTGCTTATTGCAAAAATACTCATATTTCTGAAATGATACTTAAAAATACGCTGATGTTTGCTGATCTTATGGATATTCTGAAACATCACCATCTATGGACTGGCTGAGTCTATACAACTGCTCTTGAGAACAGCGGGTTCTAATCCATGGTTCCTCCCCTCCCCTGTGTTTAATAGCATAGATATCAATTTTCTATGATTAAAAAATAATTTTGCAATTTTGGTCTTTAATGCGAAGACTCGGGAGTCTTTGAGCATCAGTCTCAATATCCATCGAATGTACCTGTTCTTTCCTATCTCTTCGACAAGAACTTCACGTTGAGCCATATAATAGCACCGATCTAACCATTGATCACTACTTATTTTATCCGACCGCGTTATTTTTTGATCAGCAAAATTTTTCATGAGATGATCAAGTTTGTTTGACGCGTCAGTGCTAATCTAATAACGAGGTACCACAATGAAACCGACGCTGTACATGTTAGTGCATTTGGTCATGTCCTTTTAATGGAAGAGAATTCTCATGGAATTTCCCGAAGAAAGATTTTTTTCGTTTTAAGAAATATTGAGCTTTGGTTAGGTAAATCAATAACATCGATTTAATTTCTAGTCGACCCGTATGTCATTGTTTGACAGCCTCGGGAAGAAAGGCGGCTGTCGTTGTCGCCAGTATGGTGATAATAGTATCACTGCATAGTCATATGTCCATCGCAGCTTCCAGGCATTTAAATTTTTATGAAAATTCGTTGGTCAATACTTTGGGTCATCACAAAGCCAGACCTCGAAGTAACTACAAGATCATGTTCCTTAAGGCAAGGCAAGCCGGGCGAATCGCTAATCCTCTAGACAAACAAAACGAGACGTCCTCGCTAGCATCCTTGACAACTAGACGCATGGTACCGACGAATTAAATAACTTGGTTGATGTTATGTACGTACTTTGGATTTCTCAATTTCATGGCTGGGAAATTGGCGCTCAGCTGTAGGACGGGCACCGCTAATGCAGTTATCCTGGCGCCCAGGTCCTTTTCTTTGTTCAAGTTCTGTCGGCCTTGCCGGTACGGCCGTAGCGGGGTATAGACATTTGATTGCCATGAACCCTATCTCTCAGATTTTCTCCTTTTGAGAGATATACTTATTTCCTCAGAAATCCAACAGTATCCGAATCATTCAACTTATTGTTTTGAGGTTCAAAATGGAAGACTTCCGTCCCGAAGACAACTTACTACCTCATGTCATCGACCATTATGCTCAGCATGACCCAGAAAGAATTTACGCAGAATATCCACGGTCGCCAGATACTTATAAAGATGGCTTCATCTCAGTTTCATACAAAGCTCTCGCAAATGCGATCAACGGTATCGCCTTATGGCTTAGAAACCTCACGCGTCGCAATGGTCATGGAGAAGCATTAGCCTACTTTGGTCCGAATGATATCCGGTATCCCGCTCTGGTTTTTGGCGCCTTAAAGGCAGGATATTGCATGTTCCTAGTCTCTCCTCGGAACAGCATGGCGGCTTATCAGGCGCTTTTCGAAAGGACCAAATGCAGGAAATTCCTGACTCCGTCTCCTCGCATACCACAAATTATAGCCATTATCGGTGAATGTGATATAGAACCGATTGAAGTTCCCAGCGTTGAGGAGCTGCTTTCGACTGTATATCCGCACGTCAAATATTGCAAGACTTATCCGGATGATCGAAACGATATCATGGCCATTGTTCACACGTCAGGTTCAACTGGTATCCCGAAGCCGATAGTCTGGCCGTTGGAAGTAGCGAATCAACATATTCGCATGTCGAACTTGCAACCACCTATTGGATCTAGTACACTGGCAGAAATGTTTAAGGGAAGCAAAATGTTCCTGACGCTTCCTCCATTTCATGCAGCTGGTATTGGTATAATGATCTTCCTTGCAGTGCCTTCCAGCCTCACGCTCGTCCTTCCAATTTCGGG
Source organism: Penicillium sumatraense (assembly GCA_020086695.1). Classification (NCBI taxonomy): domain Eukaryota; kingdom Fungi; phylum Ascomycota; class Eurotiomycetes; order Eurotiales; family Aspergillaceae; genus Penicillium; species Penicillium sumatraense. Next base: position 454,322 of record JAGIKU010001370.1, on the reverse strand, counting down.
ATCTCCTCCAACAGCAGCATCTTTCGTCGAAGCTGCGAAAGTAACCGATGTAAAATCAGCTCTTCTGCCTCCGTTCATTCTCAACGAACTAGCTCACAACGAAGCACTACTTGACTTTTGTGGTAAAAACTTGGATTTTCTAATGTATGGTGGTGGCGATTTACCCCAGCCTATCGGAGATACGATCGCGAAGAGAATCAAACTTGCGAATGTTTATGGAGCTTCGGAGCTTGGAATACTCAGTGCACTGTTCTCTCACACAAATCGAGATCCAAGTAGGGATTGGAAATACGTTTCACTGCATCCTGAGATGGGAGGTGAATTTCGACATGTGATGGAGGACAAGTACGAGCTAGTTCTCGTTAAGAGTGAAGACCGTGAGAAGCACCAGATGCCATTCGGTATTTTCCCAGAGCTGGACGAGTATCCGACACGAGATTTATTCATTCGCCATCCTGACCCTAGCAAATCAGATCTGTGGCGCTGGTGCTCCCGGTTTGACGACGTGATCGTGTTTCTAAATGGGGAGAAGACGAATCCGATCTCAATGGAGCAGCACATCACTGCATCCAATCAAAAAGTTACTGGGGTTCTAGTCGCTGGTGCGCAAAGATTTCAGGCTTCGCTCATTATTGAGTATGGCGGTAAGGCTTGGAGTCCGAGTGAACGAGCAAAGCTGATCGAAGAACTCTGGCCTGTCATCGAAGAAGCCAATTCAGTCTGCCCGGCACACGCGCAGATTTCACGAAATCACATTTTGTTTACGACTGCAGACAAACCAATGCTTCGTGCTGGTAAAGGTACGATCCAGCGTACCCCGACTCTAGCGTTGTATGAATCTGAGCTGGAAGCACTTTATGCCGACGCAGACTCATTGGAAATCGGGTCGAGCGATAGAGACTTTGACGAGCTCGGGGATCTTAAAGATGTTCAAAATGTTTCTGAGTTCATCCGGCGAGTGATGATTACTGTGACAGGCTGGAGTGAAAATGAACTCAACAACACAACCAATTTCTTTCACTTCGGCTTGGATTCGTTGAAGACCATCACGGCAGCTCGTTCAATCAGGCGAGGTCTTCGTCTAGAAAATTTCACACCAAATTTGATCTATCTAAATCCGTCAGTTACGAGTCTTGCTGAGGCGACTGTCCAACTCATACAGGACCATGAGAAATTTGATGATTTTGTCAAGACAGAAAGGCTACGACAAAGAGAAATGCTGCTAAAAACCATGATTGATCAAATAGATCATGGCCATCCAAATTCCGAAATCAAATCTTCCGGTCTACATACAGTTGTTTTGACAGGATCAACTGGGAATCTCGGCACCTACATTCTAGATGCGCTGCTGAAGGACCCGACTGTCGGCCACATTCACTGTCTCAACCGGAGAAAGAAAGGCCGATCGGTACAAGACGAAAGAAGAAAATTCTATCATCTGAAATCTTCGCTCAACGAAGACCGGGTCAGTTTTTGGCATGTTGATTTATCGCAAAAAGATCTCGGACTCGACACAGAAATCTTCAACATGCTCCAAGATAAAACCACCGTCGTTTTCCACAACGCGTGGAATGTCAACTTCAATCTTTCCCTTTCATCATTCGAGCCTGATTTGCTTGGTCTCGTCAATTTGATAAACTTCAACGCATCTGCCAAGAACAATCCACATATTTTCTTCGTGTCCTCGATCAGCTCTGTCCTTGGACACAACGCTGGCTCGGGCCTCACACCGGAAGCAGTTGTTACCGCGGGTCCTTCACTCAACGGGTATGCCGATAGCAAGTACATTGCTGAACATATCATTGATCATGCTGTGAAAGAAAGCTCTCTTAGAGCATCAATTGCTCGGGTGGGTCAAGTCGCTGGGGCTGTCAAGCAACCAGGACTGTGGAACAAAGCGGAGTGGTTCCCTAGCCTGGTAATAAGCTCCAACCAAATTAAAGCTATACCACACAGTCTTGGACCAGCTTTTGATAGGATTGACTGGGTCCCCGTCGATCTTTTGGCGGGTATTCTTGTTGATCTTGCGCTTGATGATCCACCAAAGCTTGGCTCAGTAGAAGTCTTTCATCCACTGAATCTTCACCCGAGAACTTGGGACGATGTCACTTCTAGCGTCTCTAGCGCGATAAAATCCATTTATGGCACCGGGGTGACTCTGGAGACTGTCCCACTTTCTGATTGGATCCAGCGCGTACGAAAGGATATGGAAGCTGCTGGTGGAGAAGAGGGAGTTTCGGATGAAATGCTACAGAAGCGTTTGGAGGGGAACCCCGCTGCGAAGCTTTTGGATTTCTTTGAGGCATTTAATTCGGCTGATACGCCGAGATTGCTTGATACCCAGAACACCGCGATGAAGAGCCGCAAGTTACATGACATCGACGGTGTCAGGGCTGATTGGATCCACAAGTGGGTTTGGGAATTTTTCTCTTGGAAGTTGTGACTTTGTCAGTTTCTAGTATCGGATTTTTACTCTCCATTTTTACTTGACCAATAAAACTGATTTTACCCCTTGAAGGGAAAAGAACCTTCTTTTCCCTCTACTGGGGCTATCTAGCTTTGGAAAGCTAGATAATCCCAGTAGCGTTGAGCTCGTCCTACTTGGATTGATATTTCCATTTGACACGAAGTGAAGTGTGTAACGGTATCGGCGGAAATTTCCAAAGGAAGAATTACTTAAAGATACGAAGAGATTTCGGCATGAGATAACAGACACTGCGTTAAAAAAAATTGTATGACTCAACTTCTATCTATCATTCATAATTTTCACCCGAGTCGTTGTCGTGTCTTGTCGCGTTGCAGCTGCGTCTCACGATAGTTGAAAATTCAATCTCAAAGCTTAACCCTGTTCCTATGACGAGTCCCTGGAGAACCCGAAAGAGTCCGAGGGGCAATGGACGCATTTGTCACTGCTAAATGGCATCTCGGTACAAAGCCTGGGGCTATTAATAGAATGAAGGTGTTCATGACAGGTTCGATGTTGCATTTGCCACCAAAATAGAGTTTGGTCGAGATATCATGACCGAGACCCAACAGAACAGTTCATGAAATTTCTACCTTGAGATTATTGCAGAGATTATGTTCAATTTGCATAATCGGAGAAGTGTGAAGTTTTGATTTACAATGGGGTCTAATTTGGAAAAAAGCGAGAGCTCCATCCTGCAGATTTTTTATGATTAGAATTATATTAGGTTTGGTATACACCGATCTAAAACAGATATCCGGAACGCCTGCCTTATCCCGTGGCTATCTTTTCGCTAGAACATCTGAATGGTTCATCTGAGCATTCTGATAAAACCACACCATGGACAGCAGCCATAGAATAATTTTGATCAGACACGACCCTGATTGACATAAAAGAGAACAGGAGAAGGGCCAGGTACAAAAGAAATCAAACACCGTTAAAAGACAAAAGTATTAGAGGCGCCTCTAAGCGAGGAGAGCCAGACCATAGGCAACGGAGCCCAGGGCAGCACCGGCCATAGGGACAGCGACCTTAGAGCCGGGGTTGGAGGGGACGAAGCCGGTGGAGCTGGGGGAGGCAGGGGTGTTGCCGGCGCCAGAGGCAGAGCCAGCACCACCGCCGCCGCCGCCGATAGCACCACCGCCAGCACCGCCAGAGCTGGTGGGCTTGGTGCCGGGGACAGTGGAGGAGGAGCCGTGGCACTTGCCGTTGTGGCAGGGGGCGGTGGAGGTGACAACAACGGTGCTGTTCTTACCACCGTGGCTGGGGCCGCCAGTCACGATGGGGTGGGTGCCAGTCTGGACACCAGTGCCGTGGGCCTTGGAGGCCTCCTTCTGGTGAACAGGGGGCTCGTTGTGCTTTTGAGCACCAGCCTGGACGCCAGCGGCGAGAGCCAGGAGAGCAACGGGAGCGGAGAAGTGCATTTTGATTGAGGTTGAAGCGATTGAATCAAGAAGAGAGATGGCTTCTTGTCTGAACGAATGACAAGGCTGGATAGGATGGTTAGTATAAGAATATCTCAGATGATTTGGTGCGCCAATAAGCTTACCTAGTGAGATGGTAATGCGAAGGATGATTTGAGGAAGAGAAACGAACCAAGCTTTTCGGGGATCAGGACCTCATTCTTATAGATACTGGGGGCATCCAAATCCGGCCATGGAAAAAAATAAACCAAGTGCATGATGACATGCAACAACAGCAGAGGGAGGAAAAATTTTTCCAGCGTTCCTCTCAACGATCGCTCGTGCCTATCTGCCCTTGACGAGAGCCTAGGGACGAGGTGGAGACAAGGCGAGGTTTGGATGTTGGGGGTTTCCGCATCCGGGGGTGGAGAGCTCAATGTCACTCTGTCTCGCGCTTGGGTCTCCCGGCCGAACAAACTTCTCCGATCTCCACTTCACATCGATGGTTCGACCGAAATCCGAGAGCATCGCCAGTTCGCCGCGGGCGAATATAAGTCACGTGATGGGTGCTCCCAAATAGGAAAGTCGAGATCGCAAGCGGAAGAACGTGAAGATCCTCGACGATCAACACGCACCGTCGGCGGTGCGCTACGGTGCCAATGGAGAATACTTGATCGATCAACAGCCGTTGGCTTTAACAATGGCATTTTTCATTTCCTGATGAGAAGCGCTGTCGTTGTTGTGGTTGTCGAGCTGTTCTCGGAGGCGCCACTGACGCCGATACTCAACAACAGAAGAATGGACGATCATCCCTGAACAATGTGCGGGGATTCACCATGCGAGTGCCAAAATAAGCAGTTTGCAACGTGCACGCCGTTGATGGGGTCTTCAAAAGCAAGTTGTTCTTAGATTAAGCCGGTTATATAGAATGGGGTGGTATAATGTGATTTCGCATATGTAGCAGTTGGCATGTTTATATAACCAGCATAATATGCGTAATAGGTAGTTGTCATTGGAGACTGGCATCAAGACTTAACTTGAGTTAGTTGAAGTGTACCACCACATCTCGAATGACCCCGGGGTGCCATAGCCTTTCTTTCGACATCGCGAAACAGGAAACTTGAACATGAGCTCGGCGCCTGCAGATCATGAGTTGTCACAGTATCTGTGCCGAGAACATGTCCTCTTCGATAGCCACTTAGTAGATGGCCGCCACGGCTCTCAATTCAGCTTCAGCAATCATTCGGCATCAGAATAATTTGCCGCATCCGTAAATTTTGTCTACACTGGTGGCTTTGATCTTGGGGTAGAAGCATTGCCAAGGAGAATTGACAGCTGCGTCAATGTTACCCATGAGTCGCTGTGGAATGTAGAGGCGTCGAACCCAGCTCGAGGATCACCATTAATCCTGCCAATTGCTTGAAACCAGACATATAGACGCCATGACAGTGAGTCTATAGCGTGTAAGTCGCTGGCCGACTACTTTCTCTGTTCGCATATTGATCAAGTAGTACTGTGACTTGAAGAGATGGGAGGATCGTAAACATGCGGAGCAATGTATATGGAGGAGCCATCAAAATAGGAGCAAGTGTCTTGTATCTCGCATCTTGCATCTCGTATCATTCATGAGGTTATCATGGTGGATATTCAGGTATAACTCTTGTACCTAAAAGCAGTCGGGGTTATCTTCATTGATGATGGATCACTGATTGGGTGGGAACCATGGTCACACACGTCTGTAATCAAACAAGAGAGTTTTTGTCAGTTGATACCTGCTCGAACAAATAAAACACCAAGTCTAGAAGTCCAGTTAGTGTATACAGTTCGATGTTGAAGATTGAAGATTGAAGATGGCAAGTGAAGGCTGAAGGCTGAAGGAGTTCGGTCTTGGCGGGTCTCCCCCGGGCGCCGATCTTCCTTTTTGCCTTTCAATCGCTTTTTGATTTGATCGATTTGCTTCTTCGACATCAACATAACTCAACTTCCTTTCGAGCCCGGCGAGCCATGCCAAAACTCGACACAGCCCTTCTATCTCCCTCCCATTACGATAATGATGCTTCCTCCCTGCGGTCGCCATCTGAGCAGGACTCCGATTCCGAGGATGATGAGTTCCTCCGCCATCCCCGCAGCACCCTCGAACTAACCAGCCACGATCGCGCCGTCCTTGATGATGAAGACGAGTTGGAAAAGCTCCTCACCCGTGGGGGACCTGCACATGGGATACGGAGGATGTTCAGTCCCAGTGGTAGCAAAGTGCGCATTGGGAGGAGGGAACGCCGACGGGCGCGTAAAGAGGCTCGTCAATCGCGCCGGGAGAGAGTCAGCGAGGAAGGCGAGTTGATGTATGAGATGGAGGAAGGAATTGGAAATGATACAGATTCACTCATGAGTGGATCCTCTTGGGATCTTGACGAGAAAGACGATCCGCTATATCGACCGGTAAATAAACAGACATCGCCCCCCATCACCTTCATACTCTTTATAACGTTCTAGTCGAGTTGAAGCTGACATTTGCCTCTTTTTATCTAGCCATCACGTCCATCCTGGCTGAAAATTGTATTAGCCTCCGCCGTCATAATCGTTCTTTTCTTCATTCTCCTGCTTGGCGCATACAAAGCTTCAAGCGGCTTCCGAGCTTCACATCCGCACCGAGGCCCGCCACCACTGGTCTCCAACGGCACTGCTCTATTCGCACCTACAACTATCCTACTCTCGCTAGATGGATTCCGAGCCGATTTCCTTGACCGTGGCATCACCCCGTCTCTCAACGCTCTCGTTGCCGACGGCGTTTCCCCGAGATACATGAACCCCAGTTTCCCCAGCGTTACTTTTCCGAACCACTTCACCCTCATTACGGGTTTATATCCGGAGAGCCATGGAATCGTCGGCAATACATTTTGGGATACAGATTTGAACGAAGAGTTTTACTACACCCACCCGGCTGTTAGCATGTTGCCCAAGTGGTGGAACGCAGAGCCATTATGGGTAACCGCCGAGAAACAAGGAGTCAGAACTGGCATCCACATGTGGCCAGGTTCTGAGGCCCATATCGGAAGTGAAGAGCCAACTTATGTGGATAAATTTAATTCCACTGAAGCCCTATCACGAAAGGTCAATCGTGTCCTAGAGCTGTTAGATCTCCCGGGTGCCGAAACATCACATCTCATGCCGGAGCGACCTCAATTTATTGCGGCCTATGTCCCCGACGTCGATAGAGATGGACATAAGTTTGGACCTAATAGCACTGAGATTCGAGCCACCATCTCCCGGGCGGACACAATGGTCGGCGGTCTCATGGCCGGTTTGGAGAGCAGGAATTTGACAAACGTGGTAAATATCGTTGTCGTTTCGGATCATGGAATGGCTACCACAGACAATGAGCGCCTTGTTCAATTGGAAGATCTGGTTGACCTGGATCTTGTCGAACGTATTGACGGATGGCCATCTCGTGGTCTGCGTCCCAAGAGACCTGAAGATCTACCCACTCTGCAAAACCAGCTGGAAGAGGCCGCGCCAAAGTATGCTCATGCCGTGGAAATTTACACCCATGAGACCATGCCAGAGCGGTATCACTTCACTAAGAATGACCGCATCGCGCCTCTATGGGTAATCCCCAAGACAGGCTGGGCAATTGTCGAACGACCTGAATTCGACGCAAAGAAGGCTTTGGAGACAGGGCAGATTTACTCTCCCAAGGGAATCCACGGCTACGATCACGAACACCCCTTGATGCGAGCAATCTTCATCGCACGCGGACCAGCTTTCCCGCATAAGCCTAACAGCCGTGTAGAGCCTTTCCGTAAGTACACATATCGCCGTGGTAAATTTTGGACATATGAACTAACATCTCCCCAGAAAACATAGAAGTGTACAACATCCTATGCGATTCGTTGGGCGTTGACCCTGTCCCGAATAACGGCACTCTTCGTCTACCGCTGAAGCCAGTTGGACTCCATTCCGACGAAGATGCACCATCTATCGACACACCGTCTGATCCACCCGAACCTGAAACAACAACATCAGAAAGTGCATCAACAAAGCCGGCCGGGACAACCACCGCTACGCCGGAACCAACGAGCGCAGCTTCTGACGCTCCAGAGCCAACCACCAACTCTGAGAGTGACGATGAGAAAGCCCCGACATGGTGGGGTACATTATGGCATAAGGTTGGACATAAATTCGACGATTTCAAAGATTGGGCAGAGGAATTGTTTGATGCAGAGCACGACAATCATCCGGAGAAGGAATCTGAGTCTGAGTCCGATTCATAAAGAGGCTTTACTCTTTGGCAGGGTAGATGAGGATATGTTAAGTTGCATTTAGCATTTTGCATTTTGATTGAATTTTTCCTGGTTGGATGGCCATTTCTGAGAGATACCCATGTTCATAATACATAATACATATACTTCAATTGTGCAGGTGAAGGTTGCCATTGGCCTTGTATTTACCGTTGAGCATGAGTGTTGAAATTAACTAAATCCGTTCTTGATTTTTGATACTTCCGTTTGCGGAGGTCCGACAAAAAGCAGGCTGTTGTAGCCAAAATCAGCATGGCAGATATCAACCAGCACCAAGTGGTCGAGCAGTAACTCGGCTATTTCATCTTCCTTGGTCTAGTGGTCATGATTTCCGCTTGTCATTAACACCGATAAGCGCGGGAGACCGGGGTTCGATTCCCCGAGGGAGAGTTTCTTTTTACATTTTTTGGGTTCCCATCACCTATCTCACAGCACACACCTACACTATCACCATGGCTTTCCTTTTTTTTTTCTTATGTCAATTCGATCTTCAAAATTGAGTCTCCCCCAAATGTCTAGAAAGTCTGTAGCTAACTACTAACCACCTTGGTATAGCCTCAACTTCCGAGTTTCCGGCAACACTCACAATCCCGATTAGTCACGCTCTAAACTTGGAACACTCCATCCACGCGATGATTGGCAATACAAGGCAATGCCGAGTCTAAGGATATTGTATGATTTCAAAGCTTTGTTGTAATTGCTAGTTCAACCCGTACTTTAAACCCATGCTGCCTATCCTCATCGACGCATTTTCTCACACGCCTCATTCCAAAGCAAAGTTGATTTTCATGTCGCTTTTCATCAACCTACTCCGTTCGAATATTGTGCTTGAAATAGATATTTTATCACATCAAAGCCGCTGTAGTTTAACTTACGATCCTACCTAGGGTATGGTATAAGCTTATACACGAATTTCACAAGGAACAATCATTTTCACAGGGGTAACCCAGAAAGACGCGTATACTCCCTACATATCAAGCGGGTCCAAAAAAGTGGAGTTAAAAACCTTTGACCTAACCCAAACGAAAGCAACCGGTGCACTTGAGCAGTTTTAATTCGTTCAAAAGCATCAGCCTCCTCTACGTTCTTATCCAAATGTGCTAAGTGATCGACAATATGGATCTTCGGACAAACAGCCAAGACGTTTAGATATGCTGGCCACGTCAAGGGATTTAGGGCTGTGCCGGGTATTACCTGCCAAGAGGAAGGTGAGGTCCACTAGAGCATTTGAAATGCACTGCCCAGGGCCAAGGCCGCGATAGCTAATTTTCGGATCCTCCCCTTCAGATTTATCATTCAGGCAAATCGATTTTTGAAGGTGGTGATCTGGGCGAACTTGTCTCCAAGATGCGCCAGTTCATAGAGAGCCATGTGTTGGGATAAATAGCTGAAATACTATTGGGAAGCTTCTCTCGAAGCCTCTAGGTATTCGCATGCAGGACTTTAAACATCTCCCGCAGTACCGGTAAACATTGTCTACAATGAGCCTAGAACCTCAATCATTTTCCTGGGGCTATCATCAAAAACGTTTAAGCACTCCACCAAGCCTCGTAATAGTCTCCCCATCCGACTCTCAACAGCAAATTATGTTTCCAGTAAATCGATATCGTCAGCTGGTGGGTACGGCGTAAGGAACAATCCTGATGGGCGGGTCTTATCCGAGAGGAAAGACTAAGTCTACCTTAGACTTTTGAAATAGGATAAATTGATCGTCATCCCGGACCGAATGTTATATCAATATTCTAAACCAGATATACTTTTGATTCTTCTTGGAGATACTATTTCCAGTTATACAATAACCATGCGTACCTCGTTGGTCTCTCTCTTTGCTTTCGCTGCCGCCATTGGCAGCGTGACTGGTAGGTAAACCAGCCACTCTCTACTCTAATCCTCTTCAATTCCTAACTCAAGAATAAGCTCACCCCGAACGTCATGATCACAGCAATGTGAAACATGCTCCTCACTCGATCGCCCGACGAACCGATAAGTGCGCGGGTAAAATTGAACAACGTCGCAGCACTGCCATGAAGAATCGCCGGAATGTTCTTGGAAAGCGGGATCCCAGTGTCTCGCAGTCTAGACCTTACATGTACCAAGAGCTGCAGAACAAAACTTGCCTACTCGCTCCGGATACTATTTTCGGCCCCTACGATGTTGATGGAGAGCTTCATCGCCACGATGTACGAGAGGATCAAGAGGGTGTCAACTTGTACCTTGATCTGGGCCTGATTGATGTTGAGACTTGTGAACCTTTGCCAGATGCCTGGCTTACTATTTGGGTATGTAACTTTCACCTTGAGTCATCTTTTTGCAATTGAACTAGAAACTGATAAATTATAGGCCTGCAATGCAACTGGTTCCTACTCCGGATACACTGGAATCAACCCTGACACCGTGTCTGTCCTTGATGGGTGGACCACACGGGATGACGGTACCACCGATGACGAGACATTCCTGCGAGGAATTTCCAAGACCAATAAAGCTGGAATTGCTGAGTTCCTGACCATCTTCCCTGGATACTATGATAGCCGAACTACCCATATTCATGTGACTGTGCAGTCGAATGTGACCGGTGACGATACTAGCTATTCCGACGCAGCTATTCAGCATATCGGACAGCTCTTCTTCCCAGAGGATCTGATCAACTCGGTTTACAAGTTGGCTCCTTATCACGCTCACCTCTCCACTCTGAACAGAACTTTGAACTCTGAGGATTCCGTGTACAAGTCTGCTATGACCGATGGATACTCTGCTATTATTTCGACAGAGTTACTTGGTGAGACTCTGGCTGATGGTTTGATTGGATATATTACTATCGGAGTTAACAAGAGCGCTGCTGCTATTGCTACCACGGGCGAGCAGGTTAATGTTCAGGGATATCTTCCCACTGTTTCTTTGACTAGTGGTGCCCAGGCGGCTGCAAACACCAATGATCTGGCTCAGGGATATCGTGCGAACGGCATGAAGAAGGCCTAAGCCTAAGTGCTCTTCCTTTTCTTGAAAAATATATGTCGTGATATGAAGCAAGACTTTCAGTTGTAAAATTATTGAGCTGTTGACCTTACGATCAAATTCACTTGTTGAAATTCTTGAAGAAAGGCTTCCTATGCAGGAGAAAATACTCGTAATCATTAGGCTTTAAGGTAGTACCTTTCTGCAGTAACTTGTTTGAATTAGATTGCCCAGTTACTGCTTTCTGTCAAATTGGTAATTTGGTTAGTCCATGTGTAGTTATATACTCGAATGTGAATATATTCAAGTATTTAGTACTTCCACCTCGCCCGATTCGGCAATAAACTCTGCCGATCGGCATGCCGATAAAGAGTCACGTGATAGATGTCACCCCGCGGTGCGGGGCAATTGGAAGGCGGTGAGCTATTAAACAATACAACCACTGCATATACTGCCGGACTGAAAACTAGAGTCACTTGGTCTTCTTCAATTGAAAACAATGATATAAAGATGAAAAATTGGAGTAACTAGAAGACATTTACCCCAAATTGAGGCCATTAGTGAATTGTTTAATGACAAATTCTCCAAAATAACAGTCATATCTCTAATCATGAGTCACTAAATCGAAGATCATCTCTAAGGCGGTACCCTATTTAGGAGGCGGTATCCCCGTACCAGCCATAATTTTTTTTCCCACTTGACTCACGATTCTCCGTCTTTGCGAACACCATTCTCTTGTTACATCGCCGAAACCACATTCACAATGGCTCCCAACCTTGAGGATGAAGCTCCCCACAACAACTTCGATGTACGTTCTATAAAATTCCCTCCAAAGGCTACACTGGCGAGCCTAGAAATCCATCTTTTTTCACTCCCCGCAACTTGCGATTTATCACCCCTCAATGGAACATGCGGACACAAATAGTTTATAACTGCAAAACGGACAAATTGGCTGACATTCAAATTATCTATAGACCATTCTCGTTCTCGACTTTGGCGTACGTGTATCCTGCGATTTCCTTCATCCTTCTCCCGGCCTGGTTCCAGACGGAGCTTCAATATTGCCGCCTCACTCCCAAGCGATATTTCCATGGCGCATACTGACCCCGATTAAAGTCTCAAACAAGTCATTTGATTCTGCGTCGTCTTCGATCCCTTGGTGTCTTCGCTGAGCTGCTTCCTTGCACCACCAAGATCGCCGATCTCACATGGAAGCCCAAGGGAATTGTTTTCTCTGGAGGTACAGAGTGTTCCATGCATGCATAGTTTGCGTTGAGTCTGACTCATATTTCAGGTCCTTCCTCCGTCTACGATGAGGGCTCGCCCCGTACGGTTTCCGCCTATACAAAACTCAATTGCCAGTACTGATATTTCTAGATGTCGATCCCGCCGTTTTCGATCTGAATGTGCCTATCCTGTCAGTATCTTCCTTGCCGGCTTTCAAATCCCTCGAATTGAGCTAATATGAGAACTATAGTGGTATCTGGTAAGGTTTGCTTCAAAATCGACGCCGATATGCTATGGTACTAATACTAGATGCTCAGCTACGGTTGCCAGGAGATCGCATGGCGCATTGACTCGAAGAACGTCGCCCGCGGAGAGGCCAGAGGTCTGCAACCTTTTCCACATCGCCGAGGATACTTACTGACCCATCTCAAGAGTATGGCCACGCCGACGTCAAGATCGCCAAGGTCAACGACAATGTCGACCGCCTTTTCGCCGGTCTGGGAGAAGAGGTCCCTGTCTTCATGTCCCACTACGACAAGCTAGTCAGCCTGCCTACTGTGAGTGTTATCGGCGAGTTATTATATCTCCTGAGAGGAATTTCAATTGACAATTGACTCCTATAGGATTTCGTTGTTATTGGCGCCACCAAGAACTCAGAATACGCTGGCATTGCCCACAAAGAGAAGCCCATCTTCGGTTCGTTGCCCTCAACTTTGACCTTGAGATATTGCAAAGCAGGACACTTACAGAAATCAACTAGGTGTCCAATTCCACCCCGAGCTCGAACACGTTCGTCATTCCCTCAAGAAAGCACACGAAAACCCTTTCTAACATTCGAATCTAGACCCCCTGCGGAACCGACATCCTCCGCAACTTCAGCGTTGAGATCTGCGGAGCTCAGGCCAACTGGAAGATGGGTGACTTCGCCCCCATGGAGATTGCTCGCATTCGCGAGCTTGTTGGTGACCGTGCGCTCGTCCTTGGTGCCGTTAGCGGTGGTGTTGACAGCACCGTCGGAGCTGCTCTCATGCGTGAGGCTATCGGTGACCGTTTCAAGGCCATCCTGATTGACACCGGATGCATGCGTCTCAACGAGTGCGAGACTGTCAAGGAGACCCTTGGAAAGCACCTCGGCATTAACCTCACAGTTGTCGATGCCGGTGAACTCTTCTTGAGCCGTCTTGCGGGCGTTGCTGATCCCGAGAAGAAGCGCAAGATCATTGGCTCTACTTGTGCGTATCTCGTAGACTGGGAGATACTTGTGATATGTTACTGACTAAATTACAGTCATTGATCTGTTCGAGAAGGAGGCTATTAGAGTACGTTTGATCGATCTTTTACTTACTTTTCTAAATTACTAACGAGTGATTAAAGATTGAGAAGGAGGCTGAGAACACCCCCAACACCGGAAAGGTCGAGTGGTTCTTGCAGGGAACTCTCTACCCCGATGTGTAAGTCAATTTCGACTGCTCGATAAATTCAAACTAACAAGATTTCAGCATTGAATCCCTGAGCTTCCGCGGTCCTTCCGCCACTATCAAGAGTAAGCCATTCAATCGATTCTTGGACGCGTCATTTGTCACTATAGAATGGACCGAGTGGACAAACACTGACTTTACATATAGCTCACCACAATGTCGGTGGTCTGCCTGAGGTAAGCAAAACAGCCGTATCCACAAGAAATGTATCAAAACTAACCGATTTATAGCGTATGATGAAGGGTGTAAGTAGAAGTTACCTGGCATTACTTGACTTTTTCACTAATCAAACTGGATCTTTTAGCAAGGCTTGCGTGTAAGTAAAATCTTCAGTCTCCCATTGATGAAACAGCAGCTGACAGAAATTATAGCTCATTGAGCCCCTCAGACTTCTTTTCAAGGACGAAGTGAGGGTATGTTAAACCAAAGAGAGTGGTGTTTTTGGACCATACTAATTCAAACAGGCAATCGGCCGTCAACTCGGAATCCACGAGAAGCTCGTCAACCGCCACCCCTTCCCTGGCCCCGGTATTGCCATCCGTATTCTCGGCGATGTCACTAAGGAGCGCGTTGAGATCGCCCGTCAGGCCGACAACATCTTCATCAACATGATCAAGGAGGCCGGCCTCTACGACCAGGTTAGTTGGCCCGCAAAGGTTGATACGAACGCAAGCTAACTTTTTTGTTTTTAGATCTCCCAAGCTTTCGCCGGTCTCGATACTAACCGCAGTGTTGGTGTCTTCGGTGACCAGCGTGTCTGGGGTTATATTATCATCCTCCGTGCTGTCCGCACTAAGGACTTCATGAGCGCTGAGGTGTTCAACTTTGACAACGCCTTCCTTGCTGTAAGTTTAATCCTGGATAAATTTCGGACTCCCCTGGGATAGATGGGCTCTGTGGCCCATGCTATTCTTCTGCAATGACTCGACAAAATCGGAAAGTTTCTGTACTAATATTTTGTTCCCAGAATGTGTCCCGCACCATTTGCAACCAGGTCGAGGGTGTTGCCCGTGTTGTCTACGATTTGTGAGTCGAAATATCTTTCTCTGTTGGGAGCGACCATTGAACTAACGTTATCTTTCTAGGACCTCGAAGCCCCCTGGCACTATTGAGCTGGAGTAGGCGATATGATAGAGGAAAAACAATAGCAGATAGATAGATCATTTGCCCGCATGAATTAGGAACAAAATAGGAATTGAATTTCAGGCGTTTAGAGACCATTGGAAGACATGCTGTGAGAGCATTGATTCTCTCAAATATTCTTGTATTATCAAGGGAAACGACGAAAGATCGACTAGATATTTGAACCGGCCAATCTAACTAGATGAGAATATTCGAAATTCCTCTTCAATTTTGTCCGCCTGGAGGTCAAAGAACCAGATACTTTTTTACTGAACTTGGCCCAGGTATTCAACATCTACTCATCGAAATGAACAGACTGAACCTTTAGCGAATCGGAGGTCCAAGTGATACCACCGTCGGTCGTCTTCAGGTCTTCAGCAGTCATTTCATTGAGCGCAAGAGTGCTTCCGAAGCTGATGTCGGCCTTGTCCAGGGCAACGGTCAGGTTGCGGATATCTATAAAGAAATATCTTGTCAGTCGGCTGATTTGAGAAAAGTTTCCTTAGTGATGGGGACCTACACCAAGGATTGAGAGAGCCACAGCTGCCGGAGCCAGTGTAGCATTCATCGCTGGAAAGAAGGTACTTCAAGGAAGTGTCAAGAGCTAATGTCTTAGATTAGTGCGGTTCATTAATCTTCTCTTCTTCCGACTTACCATCAGTCTGCTTGGAGATGACCTTTCCACTCATGGTGACTGTCTGGGTGACCTTTTCGTTTGCAACAGCGACTTTATTTGGCTGATTAGCGAGGTTCTCATGCTGAAATATCAAAATGCGAGAGGCATCAACCACAGGCCATTGTAAGTACATACTTTCAAAGTCGACAGCGGTGTTCTTAGGAACGGTCACATAATTCTGACCAATCTGGCTTGCTGTTCTTCTATCAGCTTGGGAACTTGAACAGGATGATTCAACGGAGCCTCATGTTTCATACCTGGAGTGAACGTGCTGGCTGCAACACACCACTGATCAACGCTGGCAGAGCAACCTCTTTAATTTGCCTCACATTAGCACATCCCAGCTCTTCTGTAAATCTGAAAGCTATCTGAATAACATACTGGGACTCCTGATCCGGAGACCAGTTGAAAAGTGGCTGGTACAGGTTGTAATCATTGCTGCTTTCACTGGCCGAGGCTCCGACCCAGACTGAGACCCAAGGGGCGTCACTGCTGCCAGAGTACTCATAACCAGAAGGAACATCGGGAGGAGTGATTGAATAGGTCGCCTTGACGATTGCTGCATTTGACGAGGGAGGACCAAGGTAGAAAAGGCTGTCGCCGAAGACCCACGAATCGGCGGCTGCGAGAGCACCGATGGCACCAACCAGTGGCACCAGAGCATAGATGGGACGAGGCATTTTAAATGATACGAAAAGTCGCAGAGATTTTGAAAAGAGCGTTATGAGTTGGAGGTTATGAAAAATAAAAACTAAAGTAGGGCCGTACCAGAGGGAGAAGAGAACGAAGCGAATGATTGAAATGAAAGAGATGGAAAACAATCAACTGAATAGCGGAATGAACAGCCTTTATTAAGTATTATTCACATCATAAATCTGACAGACTACCAACTGATTCAAGACAGCTCGGGGCTTGGATCAAAGTAGGTCTAGGTACTACTCGAAATAAATGGCACGGGGGGTGTTTCATATACAGCGACCCTCAACAAATTTCTCCCGGGGTGAAACATTTTAGTTTCAGGGAACATGCCATGTTCGTGGGGATAATCAATCTTCCCATGAACCTTCCATTTTAGGCTCCTGTCGAATCAAGCTTATATTTCCCTAAAATCAACTTTGTTGTCGGATTATTCGACGCTTGAAACTTGAACAAGCTCTTCGGAATGGAGTCTCGGAATGGAGTCTGTCTCCCCGACCACTCGGTTAAGCCCCATTCCAGACCCACCAATCGAAGGGTACTCCACATCTTTACGGAGTATTTAGAAAGGCGTTCGGGCGTTTCTTCTGACTAGAGCTTCTTCTCCGAGAATTTCAACCCCCTGCTCACATTTTATGCACATAATGCTTGCACATTGTGGTTGCACATCGGGCTTCTGACAAAATATCTTGGTGATCCTATACCAATTAGGTAAATAGTACAGGATTACCAAGAAATTAATCATCATGACTTATTGCCAAAGCCCAAAACCTAGGCCTAGGCAGTATCAAAGCTAAGTAACCATTCCGATAGTTGATTCGTTGCCGTATCCCCCAGGGTACGCCTATTCTAACCTTGGAAGATCGCGGTTAGTTAGGTCTAGACATAATGACCTCTGAATAGGCTCAACCAGACTGAATATTTTTGTGAGAAAATAAGGAATTCAAGCTAATCAGCAAGGTCACTGGGGGTTCATTTCCGGCATATTGAACAAAAAGTCAAGAGAGTCCAGTTCAAGGCCAAGTGAGATACCGTCGTCATTTGATTGAAACGGTGCAATGTTAGGATCGAATGGCCTAGCCCACCACTCGTCTCGGGAGATTTCAGGATTAGAAGGTTCATGATCTTGAGCTCCATCGGGGGTGTTTAAGTTGTCTAATTGTGCTGCAGGAGAAGAATTTATGCCCGGGGTGCCTCCATGGGTCCCATGCACAAAAGATGGATGAGATGGCGCTGAGAACTGAGCACAAAAACCTGCGACATGTTTCTCTATAAGAGTGGCATATCGTAGAGAAAAGTCCATGTCATCGATACCGGACATCTTCAATGCTGCGATCGAGTTATCCAGAATACGGAGATATTTCTGCAGGTCGTTATTTCGTGCTCCGAGACTGATCGCCTTTAAGAGAAATATTGAAGAAGATGTAATGCATATAAGTGTTCTCAAGGGCGCATATCGGAGCATCCTTCGTGATGCATCATTGTAGCTACCTCTAGAACTTTCCCACTATCGGAAATAACTTCCTGGATGAACTTCTCGTCGTGTGGGAGCATGCAGGATGCAAGGCCTTCAGGACCAGGATGATCAAAGCGCCCAATACCCTGTGAAATGGCTCGCTCTACTACGGCCTGTATGGATAGCGCACTGGTGTACGCTTTCAAGTGATGATATTCAATTAGGAGTAAGGATTTCAGGGCCTCGGCTATAGCTGTAGGGGACTGTCAGCGCACGTCCTGTTGGGCAAATTTGGGGCAAGAGAACTCACAAGACGATTTCAAAGTGAATTTATCGATCCAACTAGTCAACGAGGGAGTGAAATGTTGGAGCAGAATGCTATAATTCCCGGAAATAAGTTGACTTTTGACATATTGCCCCGACTGAAAGAACATTACTGATGCAGTTTTATTCAGGCGTGTGAGCTCCACCCACAGTCCCAGATGCGATTCTGCTGACTGGTCAGCTGGATTAATATCCTGTGTTGATGCGGATGAGGATGCGAAGGAAACTGTTTCTGGTAGCAAAGAGGAACAGCCCATTCGGCTAGCCATCTGCGTCACATATACAAATAGCAGCCTCTTCGATCGGTGCAGACGGGCATGTTGCCTAGAATGCAAGACAGCACATACCCCAGGAACACCCTCGGTAAATATACCGAGCTCGTATGCTAAATTCACTGCTGCACCTAGTAGCATCCATGACATTCGCTCAGATCGTTTCGCAGGCTCGAAGACGTCTTCGCGCCATCTTATAAGTGGTGGGTTGGTATCAGTCTGTAGTCTGTTGTGACGATCATATCCAGGGGATATCAGCTCGCCATCCCAGCCATTTGTTTCGGGAGGGAAGTGTACGGATCGGGGATGCCAATCGGATATAAGCATGAGGCTTTCAATCGTGCCGACGACTCTTGTTTTCGCGGTTGAATGCTTTTCTTGTCCGAACATCACTCGACGGATCAACACTTCGCAATGTTGCCATAGTCGGTCATGGATAAAATGGCTGCGTGAGACTCCTCCAGCACCGGGTAATACAAAGAATCGAGAGGAAATGGTAAGAAGCGTGCAGCAGAGCATCGGCTCTTCTACCACTAAGCGTTCGTGGTTCTCGTGGTTGAGTGAATCCAATGGGAGTACTGGGGATAATGGCGCGAGGTAAAGGCGGAATCTGTAATATTAGCGAGAACAGAATCTTGAAGGGGCTAAATTTGTTCCTTGTTACTTACAGATCTAGGTATGTGACAGCCTCTTGTGCCGTGAACCATCCTTGGCGGACAAATCGACATCGATCCCATAAGTCTAAAACCTCCTCACTTGGGCGAGACAGCTCAGATACCGATATCTGGCCAGATTTCGATCCACTAGTCTCCTGAGAAGCCACTGATTGAAATCCAGTCTTCGGTCGCGGTGCTCCTGGTTCTCTATGGGGCGAGTGCTCTGATCGGGCTGCATCAAAAAGAACATCCAACGCGTCACTTGGCCGAGCCAGGATAGATGACATAACCCGGTGAGATAGGGATTGTCCATCATTATCGATATTTCTTGGTCCGGGCTGATTGATCTCAAATGCAGCTTCATGAACCCTCTGATCGTCGAGATTAACCGAGTCGGCTATGGCAGGACGTGTGGTCAAGTCTTGATTCACCTGGCCCGCTTGCGGGGTAGGGCGACGATGCTCTTCTGTCCATCTTGGTGCCTCGCGATGTTTTCCTGGCTTGCGAGTATTTTGGAAAACACATTCTCTGTGTTCACGAACACATTTTGCGCAGGGTGGTTTATTTCCAAGCACGCAGCGAACCTTGCGGGTACGGCATCCCACACAGGCTACGTAGCCACGTTTGAAAGGTCGATTGGCATTTTGAGGTGTAGTAACATGTCCTTCGGAAGACATCACTCGAGATGAAAATGATTGTTCAATCTCATTCGGATAGTCGAGGGCGTTCAACGGATAGTTGCAAAAGCGCAGTACAGGCAGTGCGGGTAGTAGCGGCCCGATAGAAATGCGGAGACTGTGGGGACGACAAACGATGGACGCCACAATCACTCGGACAGAATTGAACAGATGTACTCAGAAGTCGGCGTAAAGCTAATATATGGCGCACCATATTTATGGGATGCTCATTTAACGAGATCCTGAATAAGCAATGTAGGTACATTATTGGTATTTATAGGCAGGTACATATGGCATAGGTCAGTCTACCTCGAGAACTGTCTGGATTTGGAAAAAAAATAGGCATATCCAAACGGTTTTCAAACTGGCGGGGATTGTGGGAATTTTGGACCGTCATTTGATTCCATACGAGTTCTCTACCTAGAAGACCAATCACCAAACAAGTACCCCCTCCGCGATTTACATGGGATTGATCTTTGAATCACCAGTCAAGCTTAGGTGGAGCCTCTTTCCCACCATTTGACTGCTTCGTGACATTGCGGAAAATTCCTCGACCCCATTGTTTGTAAAGTGGGAGGACTCCTCCAGCCTGAAGCAAAGTCTTCTCAATATCCGACTGTTCATAGTAAAATACCTTTTCAAGCCCCTCAATCTCCACAGATTTTTTATTTTTGTCGATTTTGATTCTCGAACCTTCTGTCGCATGCGCATAAAATTCGTCATCTCGTAATTTGATATTGAACAAGCCCATATTAAGTTGGTTTCGTTCATCTAATCAAGGTCAGCAGGGATTTTTCCTGAGTCTATTGGATTTCAGGCTTTCTGTCTTACAGATAAATGCGAAGCCCTTGGCAATAACTGCTTCAACCCCCGCTCCTTGTAGGGCTCTGACAGCATCTTCGCGTGAGGATCCACTGCCAAATCCATGATCTGCGACACTTTGAAGAATTATCAGTATGCTGGACAGCCGTTGAATTAAAGCATGACTTACATTATTTGAGAGCCTTGCTTGACCTTATCACGAAACTCAGGCCGGAAATATTGGAAGCAGTGGCTTCCGAGGTCAGCGTTGTCGACACCGGGCATAAATTCTGCGGGGATAATCGCGTCGCTAGTATCGAAGTTAGATCAGAGGTGAGATGTAATGGCCAGGCTAGACTAAGAAGATATTGTCAATAACTTACGTGTCAATATTCTCCGCAAAGCGTTGTATATTCGATTCGACGATGCTTTTGTCCCATTCCGTGGATTTCTCAACAAGTTCAGGGTCCCTTAAGATGCCAGGAGCAATGTCCTGCGAAATCTCTGGGTGTGGTTCATCAATCTCGGGCGATATTATCAACTCATTCTTCCAGTCACCGATCAGCTTTTGAAATCTCTTTTTATCAATGGCATCTAGCAGGGGCAGAGGATCTGTAACCTCCATTGTAAAGCTCGATGCAGCCACAGCAGCGGCACAAGTGACATTTCCAAAGCTCCCCTTGCCCATTCGATTGCGGAAATTCCTATTCTGAGAAGAGAGCCATGTCTCACCCTCCCGGGCGACATCAACGTCGTTAATTCCAACACAATATGAGCAACCAGGCGCACCAACTTGGAAGCCAGCCTGTTCGTAGATTTTCAACAAGCCATTTCTCCTCAAATTCTTGATAATTTTCAAGCTCCCAGGCGTTACCCTTCTTTGCCCTTTCGGCGCAGGCACCTTCCCAGCTCTCAGACCTGCCTCAAGCACCAACGCTCCGAGGATCAAATCTTCCTCAGTAGTGGTACATGCACCAATGAAGCACCCATCCAGCTTCATACCAGACTTTGTCTTTATAGGGACCACATTATCTGGGTCGGGATATAAAGCTATGGTCAGACCCACTTCTGAAAGGTCAACAGTTCTTTTTTCGGCATATTGTGCACGGCTGTCCGGCTTGAAGTATAAGCCCCCGGCCCGATGTTGCGGGTCGACTCGGTGTGAAATCCATGCTGCTGTTATCATATCGGCTTCAAAGCAGGCTCCCATTCCGCCAAACTCGGTTGTCATATTGGCGATTGCGAATCTAGCATCCATTGACAATTCCTGGAGTCCTGGACCACCATATTCGACGGCCCGTTGGAATGCAATGGTATTTCGCTTAAAGAGGCCCAATATGTGCAAGATGATGTCTTTTCCACCGACTCCAGAAGGTAACTTGCCGACAAAGTCGATGCGACATACCTCGGGGACACGAAACCAAGTCTCGCCTGTCACCATTGGCATCACCACATCTGCGGCACCGAAACCGATTGCAAAAGAACCCATGCTTCCAGCAGAACAGGTATGTGAGTCACTCCCAACCACGATGCGACCTGGTTGAGCTCGATCGCGAGTGAAATCGGTATGCATGATACTGGTATTTGCAGGTAGGAAATCGATAATCTTTGCTTCGCGTTTGAACTTTTCTGCCTTCTCGATCAGACCCCGTTGTCTGGGGCGGTCATTTGTCCTTGGATCCACGGTGTGATCTACAGCTAGCCATAAACGGTCATTTCGATATGGTCGTGGTCTCCCCATGCGATCATAGGTCTTCTCCATTCCAGCCCATAACAGCTCAGATGTAATCGTCCAGTCAATCTTAACGCAGACCATCTCTCCCGGCTGAACATTTGGTTTCCGCAAACCAACAGCTGCGTGTGTCATAATTTTCTCTATCAGGTTCATTGGACGTCGGACCTGGTCAATAGGAGAAATCACTCGATTGGATGGGTGGTGATCCGTGCTGTGCAATGTCATTTCAATCGAGTTTTCTGCTTCGAGGTAGAACTCCAGGTGTTCCAAGAAAACATTCATAAATTGGTCCGCGCCTGCAGATCCCCCAAAATCGGTGGTTCGGATGTTGGATCCAATAAGCTCGATGGGGTCCATTGTTCGACGAATCGCACGTGCGATTGCCTCTGCTTCAGCGGCAAGTCCGAATGAAAGTTCGAGCATTAGTTTTACTGCTTGTAAAATACATAATGGACTCTCAAGTTTCGGTCTCAGCTTCAAGTTCAAGGGCTCAAAGATTCCTGGGGAGCCTTTCGTTCTTTGTCGAGGAGGAGCAAACATGGAGGCAGATGCTAGAGCCTCTTGGGACCTAACTATACCACCAGCCTGGTCGGAGAGAATGTCTCCAAACATGTTTTCAGTGAGAATAATGCCGTTCAGGGATTTGGGATCTGAGGCGAGAATCATTGAGGCAGTATCTACCAATACATGATCAAGGGGAACATGAGGAAATTCTTTTTCGAAAAGTTTTGTCACGACCGACCTCCAAAGCCGAGACGTTGCCATGACGTTGAATTTATCAACTGAATATACATGCTTCGGTGGATCAAATTCCATGGCATATGTGCCCGCCCATCGTGCCAGACGCTCGATTTCCTGCCGCGAGTATTCCGTCATATCATACGCCTCATCTCCATCTCCTGCTTCTTTTCGCTGGCCATGATATAACCCGCCAGTTAGGTCGCGCACAAAAGTGATATCCAAACCCCGCACGATATCCGACTTGTAGGCGCTGTGATCGGCGAGCTCATCACTCGGGAAGGAGACAGGTCTGACGTTGACATGAGTACCAAGCTCTTTCCGAAGAGTTAAGAGAGCCTTTTCCGGTTCAAGTCTGTATTTCGGATCACCACATCCACATATAATTACCGCATCAGATTGTTTGCATGCGTTGCGTGTAGAGAGAGGAAGAGCGGATGGTTCGCCAGCAGTGAGAGCTGCACCTCCGAAAGGCAGTTCGGTCACGTTGAAGCGAAGGCAAGATCGGACATTCTGAATCACATTCAGTGTTTGTTTAGCGTATATTGCCAGCTGTGGGCCGATTCCATCACCCGGGAGTAAAGCAATCTCGAAGCATTCTTGCTCTCCTGGGCTGTACATGTGGGGCATCGTGATTGCAGTTCGGTTCTATGATGTGTCTAAAGGAGGTAAAGTCGTGAGATATAAGACAACTGTAAGCCACCGACATCGGAGACGAATTTTTGATCATTTTGGATAATGTTGAGCATGCTTGGTACAACACAGTGGAGAGCATACGACACAACAAGTGAGAGTGAAAGAATAGTTGACTGCTCCGTATATCAAGTCGGCCCGCTACTACCCGCGACAAAGGACCGTACTACCCGAAGCCAAGTCTGAATTGGATATACAAAAGAATTGATTGGCAGAAATAGGTGTAAGCCAAGAGTTAGTTATTCTTTTGGCTTTTATTGGTGTGCTCGAACGGTTCTAAGTCAGAAGCCGGAAATTGTTATGACTATCCCCCACGCTGCTGACGTCCACCGGACCTTCTCCTTCCTGGGGAGTTCCAAATTGCCGATCTTTGCGTCTGTTTTCTGCTGCATAGGCAAAATGCATGAAAAGTCCGACCGGAACAATTAATCCAGAAAGACCACATCCAACCGCAGTTCCCATCACATAGAACGGCCTGGTCTTTTTAGCAAATACTCTCGAATTCAAAAGGGGAGACGACACAAGATGAACTTACTCATCACTGTTGGGAAACATGAATGAGGCCAGGAAAGAAGAGCATTGACCAATAATAGCAAGAATCGACATTCCAATTCCCTTCTTTGTATCACCGGCATTGTTATTAAGCATCCAGGTCATGTTGATTGCAAGAGCAGGGAATATGCCGCAGCTAGTGAGCCATATAGCCACATATCGAGCAGCCGTTCCACGTTGGGTCACCAAAAGTGCATAGCCGATTGCACTTATTGAGGCAGATATTGCCAGAAGCCAGCCACGATTTCCGAACCGGTCTGAAAGCCATGCAACGAAGATGCTTGCTATGAAAGCTCCTAGATATGGCGGTGCAGTAAGGCCCTGTGCGTCAACAGACGTATAACCCATCGATTGAACGATCATCGGAAGGAAGTTGGAAAGACCGGCAAATGAATAATTGCAGCAGAAGTGCAGAATGGCATGGCAGTAGTTTTTGTAGTCTGTCAATCCGGCAAACACCTGGGTTTTGGAGAGCGTGCTTTTGTTGGTCGTATCCCTGGTTTCCATGCGCTCTACCGCAAAGGTCCGTTCTTCTTCGTTAAAAAATTTTGCTGTAGATGGCGTATCCATCAATGTGAACCAAACTATTGGAGCCATAACGACGGCCGGGGCACCTTCTATCGATGTATAAATCCTATATTAGCAACACTGAGTCACTTAAGTGACAGAAATTCAATGACATACCGATCAGGAATATAAGTCTCCATGGCTCAACGTGGGATTTGATTTGGGTAATTCCGTAGGCCAGCGCACCCGAAATACAATTCGCGATGGGGCTCGATCCAAGGAGAATGGAAAGGCGCATGCCGAGCTCGCGTCTTTTGTAACAAAGTGAGAGATAATAAGGCACGCCGGCTCCGAATCCCGCCTCGAGGAGACCTAGGCCGACGCGACAAGCGATGAGCCCAGCAAGATTGTGCACTAGACCAGAACACATTGCGACCACCCCCCAGCTATGCGTAGGTCAGTCTAAGTTTCTCAAAATTTCTCGGTGCGGTACTCACAGAAAGCAAAGTATGGTCACGTAAATGTGAGCCGGGAAAACTTTCCAACACAGAACCAACCATTCCATGCAAGTGTAAGTTATATAAAAGGAAAGTAAAACCCATGACCACTGAAAAATTGTTAAGATTGAGATTTTGACGAATATGAGAACTTGGTCCACTGTACCTGAATGCTAGTCAGTCCAAGGTCCTTTTGGGCACCTGCCGTCTTCGCGTTGCCGATGTTACCCCTATCGAGATACGATATGATATACAAGACCCAAACAAGTGGAAGCACCCATTTATCATACTAGAAATTTTAGCAAAATGAAATTTTAAAAGAATTTTTCATGAAATGGAACGAACCTTTCTCACGACTCGAGAATTCATGGCCCTTGTGTGCTCTCTCTGCTGCTCGGCGAGAGCCTCCCCTGCCTCGAGTTTAGCCTCCTTCAAGTCCTCTACATGGCTTGCGGACACTGGTTCATCTTTCTGAGTCATTGAAAGCTCTGGATAGCCGAGATATAACTCGACTGAATTGGTTTAGGAAATCTGGGGAAACGATTCAATTCATTTCAACTACGAAGCCTTCAGCTTTTTATACATTCTCATTTCCCCGGATTTGCCAACATTGACCCCGCCTCAGAAGCTCCAGACTCCAGACTTGGCACTCGGCATTGATATCCACCTGGAAAATGACGGGCGCTCACCCTATTTCTCCTTCCGCAAGGGTAAACTTGACTCAGCACTGTTGAGCACTTCGGACCGATACGGACTGATGCGGCTTTCTTTGATCTGGGAAGCTCGCTTCGGGTTGTTCTTAGCCAATACAAGTGGCAGTTACTAATCGGGCTCCTGTTTGCTGATTTGTCTGTTTATTGGCAATTACTCGGTCAATGATTTAAATCTTCAAGTATGAATCAATTGATTGTCATAAAGATACTTGTTCAAGTGCATGTGGGAAACATAGAAATGCAAGGGTATCCAAAACAAAAATTCCAACGATATCGCTCAAGGTGTCTGCAAATAGAAATCAAGCCCGCATAACAACTTGGAAAGCTCCCTCATACAATGGAAACATTGGGTCCATCCAGCGAAACATTTGCCCCATACATACAACGCCGCTTCATACTCGAATTGCACCACCCGTGGAACAACATGCGATCACCCTTCTCCCCATGAACAGTGGCGCCACCGGGAGCAATCAGACTGGGACTGTCCCCAGTCTTGAGAAGTTTCTTATTATTCTTAGTCCATGGGCCATTGATACTAGATGCTGTAGCATAGCGAGTATCATAGGAGTCCTCGTTGAAGCAGTGCGTTGAATAGAAAAGATAATAAGTGCCAGATGAGAACACCAAGCTTGGAGCCTCAACCAATGGACCATCACCGTCTGCGGTGTTTCGATCTATGGCTTGCACTGGTTGACCAACGGGGGTAACACCGTCCTTTTCGAGCCTCTGGATCACGAGGGGAGTGGGTACAAGAGGGTCAACTCCATTATTGCAGTCACCTCCGTGGCCGATGCTGTTGCCATTTACCTTGTAGGTAACATATAAGGTGCCGTCTTCATCACGGAATCCAGCGGGATCGATAGCACCGCCCTTGTCCAGATCGCAAACAAGAGGCTCATCATTGGGAGTGAAAGGCCCCGTGGGGTCGTCGGAAATAGCCGTTCCGACGCAGTGATGATCATCTTTGTTCGGTCCGACTTCCTTAGAGTTGGCACAGTAATACATGATATATTTTCCATCATCCTTTCATAAAGTTAGCTTCGACAAATTCCCATTGTATCTCTTCAATATTTGGAGCTTACCCGTCGGATCACGTCAGGGGCAAAATGTTGGGCATCTTCTTCCCAGGCTGCGACTTTAGGCAGACCTTCGATATCCAGAAGTTTCCAATTCGTAAAGTCATCAGACTCGGCAATCTGAACTCTCTTCCCATTTCCTTCGGTGCCATAAGCGTACCATTTTCCATCGGGGGTATTGACGAAGCTTGGATCGGGGAAATCTGTATCCAGAGCTAATTGGGAACCACTCCGTTTCATTAAAGGAGAGCCAAGGACACCAAGGGTAAGTGGCAGAATAAGAGCCACCAATGTGGAGGAAGAAAGTGTTTTTGAGAACATTTCCTCTAGTTCTTTGATAATAAACTGTAGGGTTAAAGTAAAAATAAATAAATTTTCTTTTTTTTTGTATAGCTATCTGAGAGGAGAAAAGGCTACTCTTATATGCTTGGACCCTTGGACCCTGGGTGGCATCAAATAGCACTGCTATCACTTCTCCCTACTCCATGGACTAGTGAATCTAGCCTTGAAAGGAAGATATGTATTCCCCGAGGCGAGCATGATCGTGGATTCGGTACTCCGTAACTGCACAGCTGACACGACAGAGATCTATCAGGCGCATGCAGACGCATGTGGATGCCGCAAGGCTAAATTCTGTGGTCGAGTCATATTTTCACTCATAGATCACTGATTTTCATTAACTCCGATTATAAATAGTGGGCCTAACAATGACCTGTCCTCCCAAGCTAGTACTAAAGGAACAGTCATCTAAAAAGCAAGGCGGATTTTCCGGGGGTGCATACCATAGCAAGCAAGAACCAAAGTTTGAAATGCATAAAAAAGGACTAGGTGGGTCCGACCATATAAGATATTCTGGCTACTATGGGGTGACACTTTTCCTAAATAGTATCAGTTGCATGGGACCAATTGCTCCGATGAGGTCAGTGGGGAACGGTAGAATCGTGCCGAGTAATCCGTAAAGGCTGTGTTTTTGATCCATCGATCCTGACGGCTTGGTGCTTTCCAAAGTAGTGGTCTATTGTCTATTATTAGGATCTTCGTTGGGTATGGATACAGGAGATAGATCTGGGGACCACGAGGCTGCTGGTCGATAGTCATGATCGACGTCGCGGCTGTGGGATCCATAACATGTGGAAAGTGGAAGTATGGGGGAGATGTATGCACAAATGCCATGCCATGTACGGAGTAGAAGTACGGAGTAGGCAGTATCAAGTGAGCAGCTAGGGTCAAAGTATGTACATTAACTCTCTGGCTCTCGCCAAGTTTCACAAGATACTGTTCTTAACTAGAAGAGAAAGTATCATCGAATGGAAATATCCCTGAGCGAGGCCCAATCCGGCAAGGCTGTAGTGGATTTGGGCTCCGCAATAAAAAGGGGTCAATGCTCATTGCTTTTTATTGGAGGGTGCTACAAGGTAGCCTATGTAAGTACTGTAGAATCTCACACGAGGGTTGAAATCAACGAATTTTTTGAAAAGGCACATGCAAGAAAGATATCATATACGCAGGAGCTGCCAGCCAAAGCTACATGCAAGGGTGATTCAGGACCATCCCTCGCTCCGAAGAGACCGAGAGATAGAAAGACATGCAGCAAATCTCGGCGGTAGGATTCTGATTATTAGTTTTTTTTTTCTTTTTCTTTTTCCTTTTTTTTTCTCCTGAAATACTCGATGTACGAGCGAGACACGCTCAAGAGAACCGGTGTCGACCGTGGTACGACATGCAGCGTGGTACTATGTACTCCGTAGACATGGCAGACTGATCTCAAAGGATGCCAGGCTCTGTATGCCGTCATCTCACCAATTAGGCGTCCCAGCGACAGGGGAACTATACAACATGGGGAGAGGCGTACAGATCCAGGGACCAGTCACAAATCACCGTTACACAGAACCACATGGCTATTCCAACCGACCAGTCTGCGTTGGCAAAACGGGGACTAGAGGCTCGTGGGTAACACGGAGCTATGATAGTTTCCCGCTAGCCTCGGTATCTCTACATAGTTCACTTCTCAAAAGGAATATTCCAATATTCCCCCGCAATAATTTGTGATCTCCCAGTGGTTCCATGGCGCGGGTTCCTAGCAAGGGGCACAGAAAGTTGCGGTGTGGCGCTTCCGACCGGGCGATGAATGATGAATGGACATGGCTGTCGGTGGCAGACTCGAAGTTCACTAGTTTGTGCACTCTAAAGATAAGTCTCAGTTGTTAAGCCAGACCCGTACTCCCTATTCCATACATGAACCAAAATTTTGCCTTGACGATCAAGATAACCCACAACCGGAAGATCCTCCGCACTGCGCATCCTGATCGGCGGCCTTGGATGATGCGATGATTTATGATCCATGACTTCCTTACTCTACATCTGAGTGATGCTCTGCTTGGCCATGTCGGTTTGAAAGCAGATTTGAGTCAAACAAACTTTATCTCCGCCTTTTCTTTGTTGTCTCGGGCTTGGGTTTCTGCATTTGAGGGCCTGACGGAGGTCAGTGCCAGCCAGTCGGTGAAAATGTTTCGGCTGTTCATGCTGCTATGATGTCACTTCTCCATCCTAAGAGTGTTCTCCTATTCGCGGATCGGCAGATCGTGTGACTTCAATCATATTCTTATGCCTGTTCAAGTTAAGAACATCCCATTAACGGGCTATATTGACAACTCTGGGAACTCGGATGCGGAGACAAAGAGTGCGCGCGATACACCCTTCCACGGAAGTGATTCGGTCGAAAGGAACGTATTATTTCACATGAAGCACAATGATTCCAAACCCTCAAATCTCCGTCACTAACCTCAGTATGTTGGATCGGTTCGGCCAATCCAAAAAATTTCCGCCTTAAATACGATAGTAGCCCATTGTGTTTACAAGGGGTATTTCCGAGTCTATTCCGTAGATAACTCGCATCTCTCACTGCGCTCCCAACTCTCTACATGGCAGGTACTCTTGGCCATTAAAGTACCGCCGGTAACCGACTGCTCATAGTAGTAAGTAGCAAGTAGAACCAGTATCTACTGGTTGCTACTTGCTACTAGGTAGTAGCTACTAGTTAACAGGAGTGATGTTTGGTAGTAGCATAGCAGTTGCACTAACCTCAACTTATACTATATGTTTGAGTACTTAAATACACTTCTTCAACCCCTGTATAGCTTTGAGATTACCTAGTGATATTGAAGATTCCCGGAATCGACGATCCTTTTGGTATCAAATGGGTTTCGAAGAAAGACTCAACATTTGACTCTTGATTCCAACGACAGTGGAATACAAACTTATAAAGAAAGGATCGACCACCCCAACGGAATATGTAATATTGAAGTGCTTCTTATATTTTGCAATTATTTCAACGTTGTCTAGGAATATGCCATTTGTGCTGGATGTGCGAGCGTTCGTATCTTTCTTTTTTTTTCCTCTAGTTGAGTTACTACGGTTTCCTCTTACACATACTATGTAGACATGAAGTCTCTTCTGCTTAGTATTACTCATAATCTCGAAAACTGT
This sequence comes from Penicillium sumatraense, assembly GCA_020086695.1. NCBI lineage: Eukaryota > Fungi > Ascomycota > Eurotiomycetes > Eurotiales > Aspergillaceae > Penicillium > Penicillium sumatraense. The sequence goes on along the minus strand of JAGIKU010001370.1, from coordinate 423,823 downwards.
ATCAGATAACAGTAACTGTCATATAATTAGTTATAAATTGAATGGAATTTTATGAAGTAGATAAACTGCCCGACACAGTGTGTGTGCCTGCAATTACTCCAAGCAGTCACTATGCTCCTCTCGCTTTATTGAAAAGGTCCTGACGGCCTTACATTGAGAAGATTTTTGCAAACATGAAAAGAAGTATCAATCCATCCAGCAGTGCTTTTTAAGGCTGTATCATTGAAATCAGGATTCTTCTCGTACCAAGTCATATCAAAAAACGCATGCACGTTTTGCACTTGGACTCTGAGTTTACAAGTTGTGCAATGGATGTCTTGTCAGACGAAGAATGAGTGCGTTAAATCAACGATACTCAGTCTAGAGAAATGGAATGACAGATGAGTGGGCCTCTGATAGCCTGAATGCCGCATTAGTCCCGTCCAATTCGGATACATCCATGGATGTCAGAACATGGCATGTTTAAGAATGCAAACATCGAAAAGCTAGAAAACAAAAAAAAAAAAAAAAAAAACTTGAACGATAGCAAGCCTTTTCAACAAAATCTCCGGAAGACTTGAAAAGGGGCATGAGGATATTTCATTGTGCTAGTAAGAAAAATCACAAAGGTCGGGAATTTCCACTACACCATTTCCACTACACCATTTCCACTACACCATTTCCACTACACCATTTCCACTACACCATCTCAGTAGGTACTAGTAGTAGCACAAAGCCCTTCACGAACTAATTAATTAGGATTTAGTGTTTTTTGTATTTTGATCACTTTGTATTTGATGTGAGGGTTTTAATTTTCGTTATTTGGCATTAAATTCAGTACATAGTATGCTATAATGATTTCCCAGAATTGGGAGGATTATGGAATGTCCCACGGTGGTGTAGTGGTAACTCGGTGGAGATGGTGTACCACACCACTGATAGTATGGGTAGTGTAGTGGTAACACGATAGACTGGAAACTCTCGACTTTTTTTCTTCTCATGCATAGCACTACGCGTGCCTTATATTTCATATCTTATTCGTAACAGGTAAGTGAGGATTTCGAATTCGACATTTAATTATGTATAATGCAATAGAAAGTTGTATCTGATAATTCGATTACTTCATGAAAGCAAAGTTGGAAAAGTAAGAAAAGAAAATAATAATGCCACAGCATCCATCAAGTGGGAATAATCCCGGTGTATCACAAAAAATTAAAAAGAAAAAGAAAGGAAAGGAAAGGAAAATCAGGACAATTCAACGAAATTCACAGCGATATCTCGTTCCTCATCTGTAATGTTTTTTGGATATTTCATAGCCGCAATCCGCAACGTAACACGACTTCTTTGGCTCAGCGTATTCGGCGCATCGTTGGTTCTCGTCCATGTTGCAGGACAAGTTAAATAAGAAGTCTAACCTAACCCTGCTGACCACACTGAGGGCAGAAGCGGCTGGAAATAGCAGTTCCACACTGACCACAGTACTTGAACGCAGTAGCAGTAGCATTAGCCTCCTTAGGAGGAGGAGTACCAGAGAGAGAAGGGTTAGCCATCTCGGGGTAGACAGGACCCGGGGAGGCAGGCGAACGAGGGAACTGAGCAGTCTGGGGCGAGGCGTAGACAGGCTGGGGAGCAGCGTAGGGCTGTTGGAATTGTTGAGGCTGTTGAGCTGGGGGCGCATTGACATAAGTGACGGTAGTGTGATTGTAACGGCTGCGCTTGACGCAGAAGATGATGAGAAGGATCCAGGCAGTGAGTTTGCAAACACCGCCGATAACGAGCATGGCGATACCACCGTAGAACATTCCATTGTCGCCGCTTGTGCAGGAGTAGGAGGAGTAGTAGGATGAGTAGTATGAGCTGTAGGAGCAGTCATCGACTGAGTTGGAGGCCCATGTTCCGATTAGAGCACCGCCGATGATGAAGAAGATGACGGCGGCGATGAAGAAGCTGATGGGCCACCATTTGTTGAGGCGCGAAGGAGACGACATGATTGAATTGAGGATGAAAATATCCTCGTGGATGTGTGTTTTTTTTTTTTTGTATGTGTGTGTGTGTTGTCTAAGTTGGGGGCGGAAAGAAGAAAGAAAAGAAGGACTAGAGGAAGAGGAAGATGAGGGATGATGGGGTCCAAACAGTTCTTAAGCGCCAACGCAGAGAAGACTCAATTCACTCACTCAGCCCCATTGAAGCACTAATGTGATGGATACGAAGAAAATCTAGATTTAAGCTGCGAACTAAGGATCTTGGAGCCTATCACATACGATGCCAAGTAGGGCTTGGGGCTCGCCCGGTGCAGATTCTCCTAAATTTCACGGTCCATCTCGTATCCAGAAAGACTGAAGACAGTCTCTGTCCTAGGGCTCTGTTGATCTTTCACCTTTTTCGCCTCTTCGCCTCATTTGTACGATTTCTGCAAGAATTACCGAGATTATGCCCCTGTACAGTACCTGATCCAAGTATTTCTTTCATTCATTTATTCATCTTTGACAGTTTCTTTTATTTCAACGCAGGATATGAATGCCCGACAGATCACTCGAGATCGCCCGAGATCGCCCTAGCCAAGTCATAAAATACGATCACTCGCCCCCTTCAATCCACCCAACACGAGCCTAGCGGGAAAGCATTCTGGGGGGGGGGTGGAGAGTGGAGAGAGGCAGACTCGGGTTTCCAAGAATAACAGACTTCTTGCCGTGCTGCATACAGCAGACAGCAAGGGACAGCAGGGGATCTAACTAAGCCCTTTTGAGGTTAGAAGAAGAACCACTGAGAGCCTCAACTCGTATTCACGCGGTCCCAGCGCCACACTCAGACCCTTAATCTCCAGTTTGCAGCGGGAGGCAGCTTTTTACTGTTTTAATAAGGCAGCCACTGATTTAATCTTCACTTATTGTATTTACCTTTTATCTTGGGTGTTCTTACCTTAAGGTATTATTTCATGGAAGTAGGGCGTAAGGCAGATTTTAGTTTGATTGCAGACAAAAAGCGTTTGGATCATCACTTTTTAAGCCGAGCAAGTGGATCCTTTTAAGATGAGTCTTCTTGGCAGAAATTACTCGTTTATTATTCCTGACTGACTTAATGAACCAAAGAATAGCGAAGTGAAGAAGTAAAAAAAGCAGAGCATTTTACTTTGTAGTCCAACTAGCGATCATCAATAGAGTCAGAAATGAGAGAAAAATGAGAGAAACTACCCTGTACTACAGAGTTTAGATGAAGAAAAAATCACATTGTTCTAATAATAGATACATCTAGAGACCAGCTCCAGAAAAACACGCTAGAATGCAGTATGTACTAGTAAGTACAGTAGTCATGATCATCATTATTATCCACAGAGTTGGTCATCCCGGGTATTCACATCCAAATCAACAGCAGACCGTAGAGAAAAAGAAGAGAACCAATCAATGGGTAAGCATCCAAGTCTCAAATGGCACACCTCGAGGCATCTTCTTTCCATCCCTCGTCGTATCAAACAACAACGGCTCAAAATCACAAACAGAAGCATAAGACCTCACAAGCTGACGCCAATAACAAGACTCAGCAGCAGGCGTAAGATACCGATCCCGAAACGTCTGAACAGAATTCTGCGCAATCCGCTCCGCAATTCGAGGATTATCAATAAGATAATCAATTTTAGTCGATAAATCCGAAAAATCACCCTTCACCTCAACGAAATTCGCATCGGGGCCCGTCGAAATGAGCGCTGCATGATGCGCTTCTCGCCAAATGAGTGGATGAGAAATGACCACCGATCGACAATTGAATAGGTATTTTCCTCGACCGGAGAAACTTCTTCCTTCGGTGTGTGCTAGGAACATGTATCGACAATGATCTTCGATAGGGAGAAGATTATATCTGATATCAGTCTCATCATCCCAATCAATGACTCGAACACTAGCCCAACTTTTTCCAGTTGAGGCTTTGAGCAATTTACTCCGAACACCTGGATTTGTAGCTAGACTACCACGCCAAACGAGTTGTTTCTTTTTATCCTGGAATAAAAGACCCTTTTGGGAAGATCCGTCGGCTGTGATTTCGCCGTCGTCGATTGCAGCGATACGTCGGCGTACTTCGTGATATGGTCCGACTTGGACTTCGGGCCAGGCCCAATATCCGAAATCAGGCATTAACCAGACTGAGGTGTCGATGTCGCGCTTTGAGTAGGACCATATAGGGCCGGGACCTGTGGGGTCGTTTGCGAAGTCTTCGGATGTGAGGATGAATTCGATGCTTGGGAGGGTTTGGTGGTTTGGCATAGACTTGAGGGCGCGGTAGAGGGAGTTGAGAGTTGCGCGAGCTCGAGATGCGGTCACTGGTTGAGGGGCGAATTCGACGATGTATAACTATTTCAGAATTATGTTAGAAGATCCGAGTTCATCCAATCTTGAAGGGAAATACATACCTCTCCCCGGTCAATAATCCCCCTCACCATCCCATCGTCTACCTCTCGCCCTCTCAGCTCTGCATAAGAGATGGGCTCTTCCGATCGCAATGCCGCAGACTTATCCAGTTCAGTAAATAATTTCGGGAAAGCCAATCGACACTGTTCGTCTGAAAGGCCATGATTATTTCCATCGCGATCAACTCGGAACTCCCACTCCTGGGCGTGAGAAGTGGTCGTAGAATTGACCACGTCCGGTGGTGGTGGACAATGCGAGCCCGGTCGCGTGGCTTTGAGAATGTATTGAGATGACAAGTTCCGCGATTTACTTGATTGCAGGAGAATTATTGTAAGGATTGTAAAGGAGACGAGAGCTCCGATCGTTAGGAATCGGAATGAGGGGCGTTGGGCGAACATTCTCGCGGTGGATGCGCCAGAACAGCAGAAGGGCCAGCTTGACCCAGTCCAGGATATGGCTTTGCGACCGTGTTGGTCTTGGAACTGGAATATTCTATTGCAAAAAGTAGTACTTGCTTTCTTTTCTCGATTGTCGTGTAGTATTTGATCATCCACTGGTCAACTTGAAGTTCAATTGATGACTTCAAGTCTGATGGCACAACAGATTGTTGCCCCGACAACGCGGGCTAGCCAGATCAGTCAACTCGACCAGTCATCAGTCATCAGTCACAATTATGCATTGATAGGTATGTAGTGGTAATATACTACTAGATGGATCAATTCAGTAAATAATATCTTCATCCTGTAGCCACCTGGGCTCTAAAACAATCATGAACACCGTCGAATCTATAGTCCCAACGATATCGAACTATGTACATGGGGAAGCGCCATAGGCAGTTGATATGAATAAAGGGGTATCTCAACAGGTCATAAAGGGTAAGAAAGAAATGTAGAACAGGCACAAAAGAAAAGAGATGCAGATAGTCAGTAACTGGGGGGGAGGGAACCGATGCCCGTTATATCGTCAAACATGAAACAGACCGAGCCGATGAGAACCGATGAGATAGGACAGAAACAGCAAGCGATAGATGAGACGAAATGCGAAATGACATTGCCATCACCTCACCTCACCTCTCATCACCACTTGCTGCTGCACTGCCATTACTACTAAAATAGCTCTCATCAATTTTCAAAATCCACTCAACCTTCTGCGCCTCCGTCCTCGTCGCAAAAAGGAAAGTATTCTGCGTCCCATACACAGCAAAGATATTTGGCTTTCCCTTCGCAGCGAGTGATCGATCATTACCAGCCCCAGATCCATCAAGTAGTCTTGCGAAATCAGGCGCGTGATCAACGCGTGCATTGCGCAGGTTAATCGCATTGATCTCGTCACCGTCCGGAACAGAGTAAACATGTAAATAGGGACGGCGAAGCTCGACGAAACGTCGGACCCAGACGTTATTTGTATCGTCGGGACTGAGGACGTAGCCTGTTTTTAGGACAGATGGGTTCTTGGGGAGTGTTTGGATTGTGGCGATGAAGCGAGGTTTTAGGGAAGGTTTATCGGAGACGGATGAGGATGAATTATTGGTGGCACCGTTTGGTTTGCGTTGAGCTGCTAGGTCGGCGCCATCGCGGGGAGGCTCGGTGTTTGTTCGGACGAGAATTGCTTCTGTTGGGTCCTTCTTTGTGGACCAGAGATCGAGGTATTTTCGGAGAAGTTTTGTCTTGCGTTCGTTTAGGTCTTGGCCGCGCATTGGGGTTGATCGGCCACTGCCACGAGCGGGAGATGCCATCAGGCTTCCGGCGCTTAGAGCGCCGCGGGCTGCGTGGAGTTCGGCGATTCGGTAACGACGCTTGCGGGCGGCGATGTAATCTCGGACAAGGGAGACTTTTCGTGGTGCCCATGTTGTTAGCAATTCTTCGCCCTTAACGTAGTCGTTCTGGGTGTTCATGCGCCATAAGTCTGCGGCTCGTTTGGCTGAGATTGGACGGATGACCAGTGAGTACATGCGTGTTGTTGAGTGCACGACTCGGATAGAACTCCATAACTGCTTGAACATGGATTGTTGACGGACATAGGTACGGCCGAGGATCTGAATGGTTTGGTCGATCTCGAAGACAACGGGGGTTTGAAGTCGAGAGGAAACAAGGTCCCAGCGAACAGTTACTTGGACCTTGTACTTGTCCGCTGTCACTCGGTCAAGAAGGAGAGAGCCGTGTAAACTAGAATCCCATTGGCCAATGATTGTGACATTCGAGGTCCCATCCGCATTGTCTTTTACCATCGGTTCTTGGACGAACTTCAATGGAACATCTGGTGTTTGGAGATCCTGGTCTGGAATCTTGCCCCATGGATCCAGAAGACGGACAGACCCCACGCGGGCGTTGCTAATGTCATCCCATGGGAGACTCTCAGTAGAACTGTAAGTCAAATTGATTGACACACGACGCTGTAACCCTTGATGAAGTTGGGAAGTACCAGCGTCAAGAGCCCCGCTTTGAACAACTTCGACCGGCGTATATTCACCGGACTCGGCTAGTTCCAGAATTTGTATCCGCGCAAAGACATCATGTCTTTCTTCGGAATAGAACTCAGACTCGGCAAGGCGAGGAGATGTGCGTTTCTTAGGAGCTATTTCCGAAGAATCGTGCATATCATCCCAGCTCAGAAGCTTATCTAGATGAACAGAGGTCACACGAGCATAGACGCAGACCTTCAATGCCGCCGTTCTGGGACTTGAGAGTGGGAGGCTCATACTATGAACACTTTCAAAGCGCACTGCGCTCTCTTCAAATCCATTGATCATCTGCGTTGTGGTTGCACCTCCTTCTTCTGAGATACCTGGGACGAAAAGCTGGGCGTGGACATCAGATCCTTCCCACTCAGCAAACCCAACCATGTCCCGCATGACCACGTTGAATTTCAATGTTGAGGAAGGAGCTTGGGCCGAGGATGGTTCTAGCGATAGTCGGATAATACCGACAACGCTCTGCGTGTAGGGCGAGGTAATTTCGATCGAGAAATCCTGTACCCGAGTCTCGAAGACTGCTGTCAGGGGAATATCAGCATCACCGATGAGAGAGTATTGTGGAGAGCAAGACTCAGAAAACGGATTTTCAAGTCTGAAGTGCTGGATGTAATCCGGTCTGTCAATGTATTGATGCAGCTGCCGCATGGATTGCACGCGTCGCTGGAGTTTCTCAATAGACCACAGGTGAATTACAGATTGCTTGTAATCAATAACTCGAACTCCGACACAGGGTTTCTTAGTCTCCTCAAGAACGATATCCTCGTCACCCGAGATTCCATTCAAGACCAAATCATAACACGAGGCCATGTTGTGACCATGGTCAACAATGGCAAATTGGAAGACAACATTCTTGTCCATAATCTGGCTCATGACTTGTGCCTCTTTCAGCAGCGATGCATGCTGGAGGATTTTCTCGGCCATGCGGACATAATTGCGCTGTGACCAATGACGGTAAACAGAAAGCGCGATCTCGAGTTCACGCTCAGTCAATTTGGCAAACCCGTTTTCAAATATTTGTGGAATTGGCTTGCCCAAATCGCGCATCTGAGTCTCAAAGGTTTCCTTTTGTTTTCGAAGCTGCTCTTCAAACTCCTCCTTAGCAGACCGCAGTGCATCTTCCATCCTTTGTTTTTCGCCTTGAATCTCCCCTGGGTCTTGATTGGAAGAGGTTTCTGCATTCTTCAGCTTGTCCTGGTATTCTTCTCGCTGACGATCTAGTTGACGCTGCATATCTAGTCGCACCGATTTGAGAGAGACGCCATTTGATCCGTCGTCATCTTCGGTTTGTCGAGGGGTACCTGGCATAGTGATTGCAGTGTCCAGGGAGAAATTGTCGATTGTTCCATTAGACATATACTTGTCGCGTATAGGGAAGGAGCTCAAAGAGTCTGAGTCTTCCTCATTCTCTGGCAGTGCACGACGCCCTGCTCGTACTTTTTGCACATCTTCGAACAGAGCATCAAGTTCGTCGTCAGGGAGATGAGAAATATGATCCTGACCGAGCATCGCACCGACAGCTTCCTTTCTCGCCATAAACCAATCTGATTCGCGACTGCGCGCGGGCATCGGGGAATCAGCCCTACTAGAATCCCCATCGATTTCAGATCCGGTCTTGCTGGCGTTGCGATCATGTGTCTTGTTGGGTGCTGGAGAACCCAGCTGGCTTGTTGTCACCGAGTGTCGCAACAGACTTTGCTCCACGCGTTCAGCACGAGCTTCTTGCGGATGGTTGAAACGGAAGATGTGGAAGTCACCGAGGATGATGCGGTGTCCACTCTTGAGTCGGGTGGGCTTGTCAATACGAAGACCGTTGACCATGACAGCAGCGCCATCTGTGGGAATTATTGTCACCACATTATCCGCATTCTCAAAGGTGCAGTGCTGCTGGAGAATCTTGGAGCCATTCAATCGGATATCAACATTAGTGCCTTGGTCCATGTGTCCCACTGTCGTGCTGCCGGGTTTGATATTATAGACCAAACACTCTGCCAGTAGAGGATCATCGCTCAGATTGACAAGATGGGGCATCTTTTTCGGGGTACTTAACCCGATGAAGCCCTTTTCGATGTTGATACCGAGTTCTTCAAGTGCGGCTTCACGCTCTTTGTGAATCTCCTCAGTCTTTTGGAGTTTTTCCTCCCAGGTTTGATTGAGATCTTTGTACAATTTCTCACTTTGATTGAGTTGCTCGACAATCTCAGCTTTGCTGACCTTAGTCACACTTCCATCAGTTTGATGAATGGAAACCATCTGTTGCTCCAGTGGAGTATCAGGTGGGTAGGATTCTTCCGCCGGCAAGGCTCCAGGCGCGCCTGCAACAGCTCCAGGCACACCACCTCCAAGCTTCGAGCGAAGTTGCGCTAATTCCTCCTTGAGTTCGCGAATCATGCGAGCATTTGGATCCTCGTTCACAACAGCGTGGTTCTTAATTCTCTTCGCGGAATCAGCGTAACGCAGTGTACTCAGAGTCTCCTCGAAGTTAATATCGGCCGGAGAGATAGCTGCAATCATGGAAGTCATCGAGTTACCTCCCAATGAATCTTTAAGGAGCCACGTCAAAATAGAATCACGGTATGGAACCATTGATGCCTTTTTGAGCTTTCCAGACGAAACATCTGCAAGAGCAGCAATAACACGACCAAGCGTGGAAAGTGAACGGTTAATCTCCGCACCTTCCTTCAAACGCGCGCCAGTTGCTCCTGTGGAGTTTGCTCTCTCGGAACCTGCCAAGTCGACCAAACTAATCTTCGAAACCTTCTCGGTATCCATTGATGTTTCGGCATCATGACGTTTTTGTGAGAGAGTCAGAGTAAATACGGCGTGAGATCGACTGGAGGTTTCGTTCATGTTTGTCGCAGCGACCGTTCTGGCTTTATTACCTTCGTCCATAAGGTTCTCGATTTCTTCAAAGGAGCGCACGACCAGTTTGGCCAAATCTTCGACATAAGGACCAGTTGACGGATGCTCACGAACCTTCAGGTTGCCCTTATTGGACGGGTTGAGCAAATCGCGCACACGTTCGTTATAGATTTCAAGGTAGGAGACTTCGATCGTGCAATTCAGGTGTTTGTCCGCTTGCATCATGTCGTTGATTCGCAGGAACATAGACTGGCAAATTCGCGGAATGACACCATACTCTTTGCCATATCCCATCATGGAGTATGACTTTCCGGAACCAGTCTGACCATAGGCGAAAATACAATTGTTATATCCACCGAAAGCGTTGTCCAAAAGTGGCGAACCCAAGTCATCGAAAAGATTATCCTGACCGGCATAGTTTCCATCCTTTTTATCGAAAGACCAGTATGATCGGTCGTACGCGAAGACCTTGGGTGCGCCATTGTCGGCCTTGCCACCTTTCCTAGAAGTGTCCTGTGCTCCAGGCGGTGCGGTGAGCACCGTCTGGGCACCTTTCATCTTGACGATACATTTTGCACCTCGTTCGATTTCTGATGGAGAATTTAGAAGTCAGTCTTGACCGCGCATGCCAGGCCAGGGGTAGAAGAGCGAGGGGTGGACGAGGCCATTTTTTTTACTTATGCGCAAACTCACCTCGACTATTGAAAGGTCGTACTCGAACCACCACCTTGATGTTACCTCCGCCTCCTGGAGCCATCTTGTCTAATACTCCATATACCGGGGGGGCGTATCACAGGGTAGGCGATTGATCGGTCTCAACTCCGCGGGAGGAGGGGAGGGATAAAGCACAGGCGGTGACGGAGTGTGTCACAGCGGTGCGCGGACTCCGCCAGAAGCGCGAGCGCGACTGGGATGAAAGCGATGTTTCAATTGCACGGGCGTATGGGAGATGTTGGAATGGCTGGGGAAAGTTGACAAGGGTTGACAGTGATTTGTGGGGAGGCCGTGAACCGTGGATGTCAACAAAGACGTCATGTATCGAGGATTTCGTGTTGGGGTGGGTGGTATGGGAGGGATAGTTTGAGTCCCTCTATCGGGAGTGAATAGAATCCTTCGAGGCAGCCAGGTTCCAGCCGTGCGAACGAGGAGAAAGACAAAGAAGTTAATGCGATTGTCGAGTCGTCGTCCTGTCCATGCGGAAGGCCACCTGAGGGCCCCTTGCTGAGGTAATCACCGCCTTTACGGATTCGTATAGACAGTACTGGACTGTTGACATGTGCATTTGTGTCGAGTCCATCATAGAGATAATATCCGGAGATGTCTCGATAGTGTAGAAGAGGGATATTTCAAGTGTAGTATATACATTCTAGAAGGATGTTTATGCGCAATGCAGATCGAGGGCGTATTTTTGGAGCCTGACGACCGCGGAATGCGCCCAGCCGAGTCCCTCGATGAACCTCACGTAGAACATGATTTGAATGATGCGATGATTGCAGCAGTACTACTGCTGGTGATTTTGATATAATTGAGGAGTCAATACAATTTAATTTAGATTTATAGCAAGAAACAGCCTGCTGGAGTGGTCCGGTTGTTTCAAGATGGAATCAGCTGACACGGATGCCCTATGATATATATTCAATGAAGTAAGCACATACTACTCTCTGTGAAGGTACACCATATATCACTTCCAAATTACATGATGTCCCGACTCGGAACCCCGTAATAAACTACTAGTATCAGTACCTATATAGAATTCTCTATGATGCTGCAATATTTCTTGATTGACATCAACCAATCCAATACTACTGCCATCGCCAGTACCATGGGATATCGACAAGCTTCACACGTGGGGTTCACGATCGGACCCAGGGCGGGTCACACGCTGAATGGTTGGTGCGGCTAAGGTTGAGGCACGTGGGTCATGGAGTATAGAACTGCCAGTAGAGTATCTCATTCTATAGATAGTCTACTATGAGAGTATAATAAGAGTACTGCTAGTCATAAATCTACAACGGGTTGTAACATCGTGTCGCTGGACCAAGTCTTATCTGCAGCTACTCGTACTCGGAAGTTGCCCGTCAGCCAGCTGAGCTGGCGGACAGCCGAGTCCATTCTAAGGTATTCTCCCAGTCTAGAGAGTACAGAGTATTCGGTACCGGGGATGTTTCACTTAATTTCTCATCTTTGATCAGTGGTAAGATCACCCTAGGCAGAACTCTGACATATACCTATGGGGAGTAGTAAGGTACCATACTTTGTACTGTATGGGTGAAAGTGATAGTGATAGTGATATCATGACAGCACTCTACGGGGTAGCACGGACTCGAGTGGGCGGGATGGCAATGATGGCATGGGGCTAAATGACGATACATCAGTACAGTACTCCGTAGAGTCAGTAAATACAGAGTAGAGTCAGTAAGAGTACAGAGTACTCTGTAGAGTAACAGAGTATCTGTACTCCGTACCTACTCTGTTACTGTCTGTACACGTACTCAGTGGATCCCCCTAAAGAGGAGACACACCCGAACGCAAAGGTTGACCGCCGAGTTGCACATGACCCGGGAAGCCCGGAGCGGTGTATGGTGGGGTATGGTATGGTCATAAATTACGACCCAGGAATTCTCAAGAGGACCCACTTGGGAATTGAACAGCAAATCAGCAAGTGAACTGGTGAATGGCCCCAATTTTACCCAAAATTACCGTGTATTCCCCCCGTAATAGCAGGTATCCAGCCCAGCTCTCACCAGTCAACGGCGAACGTACAAAATGCCCCATCGCCCCCTTTTCGCCTTTCTCCCTCTGCCTCTTCTCGTTGGTCGCCCTCGCCAGCTCGCCCTCCAACCATCGCACAGAGCCTTACTTCGCATTTGGTCTTGCACCAATCGTGTCTATTGGTACGTATTGTTTGCTATTCAGTATATTGCTATCTGTATACTACTGCTCTGCTATACTGCTATTCCTATTGCTATTGCTATACCTATCTGTTATACGTGCATTTCATTCTATTACTGTGCTCTCACTCACTACCTTTCACTCTGCCACTCTGCCCTGCCTGCCCTGCTTACTACTCATTTACTGCTTCTCCTCGCCGCCTCCACCTGCACACTTCCCCTCCTCCCCAATCATCGTCGTCCTCCGATCCCTTGATCGTTTGACCCGGAGAATATCCATATCCACGTTCTTCTTCCCCATCTCATTTGCCATCTCGTGCTCTTTACCACCCCACCTTGGCTCCAGGTAAATCCTAGCTCTCCAATCCCACGTTGCGCGCGCGCTCTAGTCGAGTCGAGCACAACAACGCGCCTCATCCACCACCCACGGTCGCATGCGCCGCGCCGCATCTTCCCTGAATCCCTTTCCCCATTTCCATCCTATCCTCATTGGCTGCGCACTCTTCTATGCGCGCGCTTTGAACTCGAGCTTCATTATTGCTGCTCTCTGTTTCGTGTTTCTACCCGATTGCCTTGCTGTTCGCCGCTGCACGCGTCCCTGACATTTACATCATATCATCGTCGCATTCTAACGTTTGCTAGTTTCGCGCCGAACCATTCGTTCGGCCCTAGTCGCCTCATCGCCTTGATTTTGGTTCTACTATTCTGCAGAGCTGATCGTCCTGGTAAGTTCACTGCAGCCTCCAAATTCCCGTGCCAACGCATACATCCCACTGCCACGGCCACTGCCACTTTCCCCCAGTCGCGGCCTAACCCACTCCGGGCTATCCTGGGCATCTAACGCACCCCCATCAATACCCCCATCATTTTCACCCCAAAAGAAAGAAAAAAAAATACGTGGAACCAAAAAATCAGAGAAGAAAAAAGAAACAAAGAAGTGAACAACAAAGAAGAAGAGTGTTCCACCTTTCGTCCCAACAATGGCAACACAACTACTCAAGATCTACCAGAAAATGTTATACTGACCATTCAGCAGGTGGCAGCGCTCTGACATTAAAGTCGCATTCTCTAGCTATCCGCTAACCCGGATTCGCATTGCCTCAACACTTGACTTGGGTCTATTCCGCCCAGCGAGGTTGAAAGAAGATCAAACCTCGGAACTGCGGTCGCGGCGCCTGAAATAAGTCTCCCAGTCCTCCGCGGGGTGGCAGACGGACAACGCATCATATCAAGAGGGGCCACTTTTGATCCCCCCCCGGCTGCATCACAGCCCAACCACGTTACACCCGTGGTCCTGGAATCGGTTTGCTCAAAACCACTAAACCCTCCGTTCAAGATCGAGCGATTCGGGAGCCTTCAATCTTCCTTTCGTTTCATCCAAAGCCTTTGTTTGGTTACTTTTAAGGTACGCGCCGTGATTCTCCCAGTCCCCACCTCTCAAAACCCAGTGACCGTACGTTGCTGCAGCGCCAGACTCTTGCTGACGCGATCGCCCGACAGGCTGCAGACCGTCGTGTCCCCACGTCGAATCATCTCATTTAACGACCAGTAGTGATTCCCGCCCCGCCTGCACGCGCCGTGATATAGTCCCGGCTCCTCTACCAAACAAAAGCTCGCGCTCTCTGAGCTTCTTGTCTCTACTTCGCCGAACGGCGCACCAATCCGTCGCATCTCCTTAACGGGTCTTGTCTTCTGATTGGTAATTTCGGGGTCAAGTAGATCGTCCTCCCCGAATCCTCCCCTGTTACGGTACCGCGCGACTGTGCAACGGAACCAACCCCGTTACAACTGCCCATCATGGAGTACCCGCCGCAGTATCAGCAGCCTCATGGCCAACATCCCCATGCTCCCTCACATATGTCCGGTCCCTACCAACCTGCTCCCCCGAATGCTGGACCTCCTGTCGGGTCCATGGCGTCACCAACAAATGCGCCAGCTCCTATGCAACAGACACATTCCGCTCACCAAACCTCTCCCATCATTCCGTCCCAACAGCACTACCAGCAACAGCAGAATGCCTCCGGCGCCGTCCATCAACAGATGAACTTCCCCCAGGGCTATGGTGTCCCGGCTGCCATGCCCCAACCGTATGGTATCTCGCCTACCCAGGCTGCCGCCATGGCCACTGCAGCTGCTTCAGGTCAATTCTATCCTCTCCACCAGGATTCCATGGCCGGGCAAATGGCCCAAGGGTCGCGGGGGTCGCCGCGCATGGCCTCCGGTGTTCCTATGAAGCAAGACCGCAACCCTCGCTCGCCGCCGCAGATGCCTGGACAGATGCCGCCGATGGGAAGTGGTGTCCCGATGGCTCCGAATCCACAGATGGCCCAGCGTCGAATGAGCCATGTCGGTAGTCCCGGTGTACAAAGTGCTCAGCCAGTCCTGAACCACATTAGCCGCGCCTCGGTTGCTCCTCCTGGAGGCGCTCCTCAGGCTATGGCACAGGGTCATCCATCCCCAGAGATGGTGGCAAGCAGCAACCAAGAAGAGTCGCCATTGTACGTAAACGCCAAGCAGTTTCATCGCATCTTGAAGCGTCGTGTTGCGCGACAGAAGTTGGAGGAACAACTTCGCCTCACCTCCAAGGGCCGCAAACCTTATCTGCACGAGTCACGACATAACCATGCCATGCGTCGACCCCGTGGTCCTGGTGGTCGCTTCTTGACCGCCGACGAGGTTGCCGCGATGGAGAAGAAGCAGGCTGAAGGTGGTGGCGATGGGTTGGAAGATATATTGAAGGAGAATGGATCTGCGCAGAAGCGCAAATCCAGTGAGGTCAACGACGAGAATGTCAACCCCAAGAAGACCAAGACCAGCAACAGCGCCGATGGAAGCGAACAAGAATCTGCTGACCCATCGGATGAAGATGGTTAAGCAGCTCGTCCTTTAAGGCTGGCTGGTTCATTATGGACTACATCTTATTTTGTATTAAGGTCGGGGC
This sequence comes from Penicillium sumatraense, assembly GCA_020086695.1. Classification (NCBI taxonomy): domain Eukaryota; kingdom Fungi; phylum Ascomycota; class Eurotiomycetes; order Eurotiales; family Aspergillaceae; genus Penicillium; species Penicillium sumatraense. The sequence continues at coordinate 408,283 of JAGIKU010001370.1, read as the reverse complement.
AGATATGATTCTCGCCGGTGATATACCATTTTCTTATGTTTCTTTTTCATTTGTTGTGACGGCTTTATGGATGGACGCTTCTTGGACTGTGTTTTGATTTTTCCTTTTCGCCTGATGTTCTTTGTTAACGTGATTTTTCCTCTTTTTTCTCGAGCGAGCGATAACCCCCCCTTTTCACTTCTACCGTTTACCTTTTTTCAAGTCAATGTGCTCTTAACACCGTTTTCCCTCCTCAACCTCACATTGAATCTTTTTCGAAACCTCCCTCCTCCCGATTTGTCTTTGTTCATAAGTCTACGCTGGGATGCAAAGAATTTGTTTACCCAAGGTATTTCTGTGAAGGGTCGTTGGCTAAGGTCATGTTTCTTTTTTATTATCTCTCTCCTTCTCGCCCTCTTCGGGGTTCTATTCTCAAGATCTCCTGTTTCTCTCTTATCAGAATGACTAACGTTTTGAGATTCCCTCGTTATACACTCCCCTCGCCATTCGCATTCTCGCCTTCACACATGCTAGTCATCTGGCTATTCTAATTGAACGTCAGAGACTAGAAGTGTGAGATGGTTGCGAGACTGGCAGAGTTGTCAAGTGAGAGCAAAGAAGAGAAGAGAGGAGAGGAGAGGAGAGAAGAGTTATATATGGTAACCATCTTTTTGAAAGAGAACTCGATTCTACGTTTTACGCCCCCTCGCCCTGTGTATATGATCGACAGTACGCGTACCTTTCATGATTGATTCGTGCACTCTTACTGTTTTCTCTCTATCAATTTTATCTTGAATCTTTTTGACTCTTTTGCACAACTTGTTTATCTATCACGACCATCTCGTTGCTTTCATGATTTCACAAAAATCTCCTTGCCTTCCAGAGGGTAGGGGATTTTGTGATACTCAAGTTCTTCGTTTCCTCTATCTATGGTCCAATTCTGCAAGTTATTTCTATTTTTTTTTTCTATCAAGCCGTTTGTTTCGTTCTCGGTGTCTTTTTGGGTATGATGATTATTATTATTGTTATTTCCGGGAATGGGAATGGGAAATGGGAATGGGAAATTAGAGAGGGTATCCTTCATTGGAAAAACAGATTTGATTTGTTTCTGAATCTGGGAAGAAGATGATTTCTTTTTTTTGTGCTCTTCTTTTTCTTTTTGCTGTGTTTTTGTTTAGGTTCTTTTTTGTTTGGAATTTGAGGAAATTCTTGGAAGGGTTGGATGAATGCGATGGATATGGAACCAATTTGTCATGCTTATACCATTTGAATGAAGATACTGTTCTATACTATCCACTACTAGCATCTACTATCTATGATATTTGCAGTATCTGTAGAAAAATGACAGCGCGATGCTTGTTTATAAAGTAGACTTTCAAGTTGTGCGAGATTATCAGTCATCTTCAACAGCTGACCTGGAGGTGAGAATGTGATACAGATCAATTATTGGCTCGGGGGGTTCTTTGACTCCAGGTACAGGAGGTCCTGTACCTGAGACAGGTCTACGTGTATCCAAAGCCTATCTGAGTATAACGATTTGGAAATCAGCCCTACAACGACACTACTTTTCTTCTTTCCATACGAAGTCGATTTGAATCGGCTTTCAGTAACTGCTGGAATGTAAAGTGCCATGCACTTCTCCTATGTACAGCAAAATGATGTCCAAGCAAGGGATCGCGAAACCAGCGCGCCCAGCAAGTCGAATTTGAACCCCATCCATGCAATGAAGTATCTGGGATATTTTCAAAGTCTTTGGAATAGAAATGAATCATCTCTCACTAACTCCGAGACTCTAAAATGAAAGCCCTTTCAGCTTCCACTAAACAGCCTCCCAATCCATAGCATCCACCATAAATCCCCAATCATCCTCAGTATCAACCTTCCCAACAACCTCATCCTCAGGTTTCCTGCACAACTCAACATGAGCACTAGCTCTAACAAACCCTTCCTCCAACCCCGCAAAAATCCCCATAATAATCTCCTCAAAATTATAACTTGAAAGAGGGAAAACTTCTCCCCGCTCCCCAATCGGATCTCTTTCTTTCTCTTCGACTGTCATATCAGCTGTCTTCCACCGATTTCGTAATTGTTTCGCTTGTCGTAGAAGTTCGATTGTTTTTCCAGATCCCAGAACTGGTGTTAATGGTGTGGTTTCTTCTTCTAATGCTTGGAGAACGTTTGCGTGGTATCTGTGAACACTGGCTCCCCCTACTCCAGCTCCATTTATGAAAGAAGACGAAGTAGGTATTCGCGATCGTGACGAAACACTGATATTAAAGATGGCGAGTAAATGAACGATAGCTCGCTCAAGTAGGGCGTAATATTCATGAAAATCAATCTTAAACATAATCTCCGCGTGAGCAATTTCTGATATTTCAGTCACATCTGGAGAAAGTGTTGCTAGACGATATGCTTCTGCTAGAAAGGGTAATTTCCAACGTAATCTTGAAACGATTTTCATGAAGCGTGCTAATTCTTCGTGTGGGGGGAGTGTGAGTGAATTGGAATGTGGATTTGGATTTGGTTGTCTTGATAAAGGTCTGGGTCTGGATCTTGAATTTGGACTTGGTCCGCGGTTTATTGAAGATGGGGTATTACTGTAGTTATTTCGAATGGGAGTTTCGGATCTTGGTCGTCGGAGATTGGGGGTTGATTGGGTGTATGTTGTGTTTTGTCCGCCGGGGGCCCAGCGTGAGCTTAGGAGATCGCTCATTTTGATGTGATGCAATGCGATGCGATGCGGTTGCGGAGTGGAATGTGGGGTGGATTGAACCTGCTCCGCTTGATGCAAAGCTAGTAGTAGGTTTCGAGCTCCAGTTTACTCTGGATAGATGGAGCTATCGGGAGTGATGGGTTTGTAGAGTGTCCATCGAGGAAGTCGAAGAGAAGAGGAAGAGTGTGTGGGGTAGAAGAAACAAAACGTTGAAAGAATTTGGTAGTTTGGGGTTTGGCGGTCTACTCCCTCCGCATTGCTCTTATCTACTACCCTGGTAGTAAATATGACAACTCAGTCCAACTTAGCAAACATGCAATAACAATTAGAAGAAAGATTGCTAAAAATGAAACTTGAATATTTTACTTGAATATTTCTCAAGAATATGCGATTTGCAACAATATTCCTACTAGAAAGATTGTCCTCTACTTCGGAGATAATCTGCAGTATCAGCCTCAATGGGAATGAAATCTGATGGTTGCGGCTGAAGGCTGGCCCAGATCAGTCTATACCCACACTACAATGGGTATAAGGTATACCCTCATAGATGTCAATTTCGAACCTCTATTTTGTTAAAACCCATTTAATGATTACTGTTTCTTCGATATTCTAGAATTGTAGAATACATTTGTTTGCAATGGCCAAGACAAAGAGAACAGAGGGCTGATCATTCGTAATATACGTTTGCTGCCCTCTCCCGGTCTTGTTTGCAGATGATTCTACAGTACATTACTGTAGGGAGTCTAGTTTGTATAACCGGGGAAGCCTGTCATCTATAAAGTCATTCACTATTTGACGTGAAACAAAAACCTCCTGACTGTCACTGCTCAGCCCTCCTCCCCTTGAAAACTGAGACATACGCCGGCTGATTCCCATTACCCCTGATTACTCAAGAATATCCCATTCTACCCCAACTCCTTTTTTATTTTTATTTTATATCTCTTCTCCAGTCACATCTCTTCTGTTTTCCCTCCGCTTCATTTCCTCCGCACAGCAATCAGGTGACACCAACACTAAACCTAATCCGGACTAGTTCACCTCCGCCTCCTTCAGCTTGTCTTCTTCCTCTTTGACCATCTTCCCTCAAGAAGAGAGCTTACCATTGCCTCAATCGCTTCTTTTCAGGCTTCTTGTAGGTAGCCTTTCCATCTTATTTCCCTTCTCCTATACCCCCCTTCTTTCTGGTTATCATTTGCTTTCCCCGCTTCATCTTCTCTCTCTGCCTCCTCCCCCGAAGATCGCAACTGCGCCGCTTCTCGGTTTCGCATTTTCGCGAGCTCGCGCAACACGTTTTCTTTCTTTTGTTGGCATCTAGCGAAGAAGTGCCGCACCATTCTTTTGATCTCCTTATTTCTCTACATCCTTCGAATTCGCCCTGGCTTGGTCCGGATATGCTTCCTGCACCCGGAAGCTGCCGTTCCGACGGCCACTTCTCCATCTCATTTATCTCCAATCCCTAAACACATTGTCTCTTCTTTATTCTTTTTGAAACCTCAGCAACGAAGCACCGATACATTCTTCGCTTTCCCCCGATTTACTCGATCTGACATTAACGATGACCAATCTTAGCTCTTCGACACGCACGACTCCGTCAGCTTATCCAGCAAGCGCTCCTTTCTCTTTACACTGAATATCATCCAGCTAAGCTCCTAGAGGCTTTCGCACTCAGTCAGTCGCGGCAAAGCCGTGAACTATTATTTGGCTGCCTGGGAGATTCGCTTTGTACATGATGGATTCATTCGACGGTCATATGTCTCCGGGACGCCCCCGAGATGGAGATTCGTTCTCTGGCAGAGCATCTGGCGATTACCGGCGCCGATCTCCTTGTAATTTGTTTCTAACTACTGCACTAAATATTTGATACTGACTTCTTTCCCTAGCCCCCCAGGATCGTCGCCGTCGCCGTGGTCGCTCGCGATCCCCTATCATTGATCGATATGAACCATCCGACCGTCGACCTAGAGACAGCTTCTACCCTGGTCCTCGTGATGGACGCCCTAGAGAACGCCGGCGCTCACCGTACTCTGCTAGAGACTCATATACCCCCGGAAACCGCAATCGCTCACCGCCACCAATAATCTACCCTGATCCTCTCTCTGTTGAATTCGAGCTCGAACTTAAAGAATATCGCCTCTGGTGGAGACAAGATCAAGATGCCAATAAAACCTCGAATGGTATTAAAGGCGAGCGTGAGGCCTGGGAAGAGCGAGAGAAAGACGAAGCGCAACTCGAGAAAGACTATAAGGACTATCTCATTAAGTTTACACGCACTTTTGTTCGCAAACACCGAGAAGACGAATGGTTCAAAGAGCGCTATAATGAAGATATGAGGGTACCTTTCCGCAATCGTCTTATCGCTTTCCGTAAGGGAGGCTTTGAGCAATGGGAACGTGATTTGAACGAGGGTGTTTTCGACGAGTTCTCTTTAGAAGGTATCCATAAGAGCGAACACGATGGTGCCGGTGGTGTCATTGAAAAGGAAGAAGGAGAGACAACCACAGCTGGCGAAACCCAGGGTGGTCAAGACTTGGTTCCAGCTCGAGGAGCAGATCTTCGCGATGATACTCTTTCCCAACCGACTCTCCTCATCAAGACCCTAGCACCGAATATCAGCCGGGATAAGGTCGAAGACTTCCTTAGGGAGCACCTTGGAGAGGGCGATGGAGGTTTCAAATGGCTCAGTCTCGCGGATCCCAGGCCGAAAAAGAAGTTCCATCGCATGGGTTGGGTCATGCTGCACCCTGCAGCAGACTCAGCGAATGTTGTGGAGCGTGGTGATGGCCGAGACGAAGAGGGCGAAAACTTCCAAATGGACGAGGACTCTAAAATCAATGGGTCCGCCGTTACCAACACAGCAGAGAAAGCCCTCGAAGCAGTCAATGAGAAAAAGATCCATGACCCGGTGCATGGCGACTTCACTTGCCACATGGGAGTGCACAACCCACCTCCGCTTGCCAAGAAAACTCTCTGGGATCTATACTCCGCCCCGAAACGAATTGAGGCCGATGTCGTTCTCGCACAGAAATTGATCGAAAAGATGGACGAAGAATTGACTGAAGTGTTGGGTTATGAAGCCGGCGCAGCCGCCAAGATCGAAGAACGCGTCGAAGACTTGAAGAGAAAGGGATGGCTACAGCCCCCTGTCACTGGACCTGTCAGCATCAAGCAGGACAATGGCTTTGACGAAGACGCAGAGGATGGAGAATTAGAAGAAGGAGAGGAGAAGGAGGCGCAGAGCAACGGGGTTGACGACGAAGAGCTTTTGGTGAAGAAAAAGAACCTGGACTTGATGGTTGAGTACCTGCGACGGGTGCACAACTTTTGCTTCTACTGTGTGTATGAGAGCGACTCAGTCCATGGACTTACCCAAAAATGCCAAGGCCATCTTCGTCGACCTCGCGGTACTCTCACCAGACGTGCGGAGGATGTTGCTGATGCCAGCGTCAACGGTGTAGAATTCCCCTCTGAGGAAGAAGAACCTCAAGAGGAAGGGGAGTCATCACCAGCGCAGGAGAGACGTCAGCGCCCCGTATCAAAGAACGAGAAACAGTTACAAACAGCTTTCAAACACGTGAAGAGATTTGAAGATAAACTGAGTCTGATCTTGGAGCCGGAGAACGTTGACTTGCGCAAATTCAACTGCCTGGACGTGGAAGAAGCCACAGTCGATGAATTACTCTCCAACCATGTTTTGAAACGCATTGTGAACACGGACGAGGGAAAGCAAGTTCGCTACGAATGCAAATTGCCAAACTGCACGAAGAAATTCGCAGCAGAGCGCTACTGGCTCAATCATACCACCGGACGCGGAGCAGAAGGTCAACCACCAAAGAATCCGGCTCACCAAGCATTCCGGGCTAATATTTCAAGTGATGTAAGTTCTTCAATTCTTATACCTCAGAAGTGATAATCATCACAGAATGAATCAAACCACTAACCTTTTACCAGATGGCCCTCGTAAAACGATTTGCCACAGACCCATCCCGTCTCTTGATCCCACGTCCTGATCCAAAGAAGAATGAAGAGAATCCATTCGGCCCAGGCGGTCCTTCCCATGCCCACAATGTCTCGATGGCATATACTTACAACCCAGACGTACCAGGTGGCTTTGCTGTTCGAAATATGGGCATGCCAATGATGTCCCGGGGTGCATGGGGTAACGGTGTCGTTTCCGAAGGAGGTCTTCACCAACCAGGCGCCATGCGTCGGGGAGGAGGAAATCGCTACAACAACCGAACAGGACCCTATGACCGCCGACGACCTAACGGAAATGGCCGACTTAGCCCTGTCCGTATGTCCAACATGTATGGTGGTGCAAGATATCCTCCAGCGGGACATCCTGCCGCTATGGCTGGTGGAAATAACCCATTCCCTGATGCGATGGGTGGAGGTGGTGGGCAGCAACCTATGCCTCCTCGTGAAGCTGTTCAGGGAAGAAGTATCAAGAGTTATGAGGATCTTGATGCGGTGGGTGGATCTGGTAGTGGTGAACTGAACTACTAGTGCTGTCCCAGCAGGTAGTTCTGTTTTATCATTATCAATGGAAGTTAGGATTCAAACCCAAATCCGGTTGACTTGACTTGACTTAATCTGCAAGGATCGAGCGAGTGCCTTCTTTTATTGGATTTGCTTCATCCTCATCTTCACTTCATCTTCATATTTTCACTTCATTTTCTTTCTGATCGCTTCCCTGTTTGTTTGTAAATGGTGTGTGGCGTATGGGAAATGAATGGGATATTTACAGGACATTTTGCTATTGCGCTTTATCTTTCTCCCTTCTTTTCCACTTCCCTTTTCCCTTTCGTTTCAATTTCGAGATCACTGATCTACGTTAACCTCTCATTATTTTTATCCCTTTTCTTTTTTCATTTCCTTAGCTTAGTCGATTTCAATCAGCCCAGCCCAGTCCAGTCCAAATTCAGCCCAATCTATTCCATTCCGCTTCATGGATTTTCATTTCTCATTCTATTCAATTGTCACGTTGACTCTTATCTCGCTTCGGCCTCGCCTCCGATGGTCATAGGCAGTCAGCTCTTTATTTTGAAAGTTCATTTTAGCATGTACAATATCAATTTCGAATGAATTGGGTTGTGAACTGTGTTTTTGTTTCATCTTGAATTTGATTTTAGTAGCGTAATTTAGGTAGGTGGCTTTCGAGCCATTTAATTCAGTATTCGGTATTTATCATTATGGTTTGTACGACAGAAAATGAAATCCGGTTCTCTCTGAGAAAGGTTTCTGTTTCTATTTCTGTTTTGACTAGATTCGAAATGACCTCGTTTTATATGGACTAGTTACTTGCATTAAGTATGGTAGTTCGGTGTGGTAGGGTAAATCATCACATTATTATTATTGAAATGTCTGAGATGTTAAATCAGACTAGGGGTATCTTATCATTAATCATGAAACACTACTCATGAGTGTCACCCTGACCCTCATGGGGCATGAGCCGTATACATCATGGCATACGAATAACAACTTCTTCCCCAGAATCATGCCATTCAGCACCCATCCCTTTAATTCGACGCTCACTGGCTAGAAATAAGAGGAGATAGGTATGCATGGCGATTTCACCCCAGGCATAAACTCTCAATGAGAGGGTTGTTTTATCGTGGGACGATGTAGACTGGGAAGGGGTGATTTCTGAACCTGTTGATGCGGTTGAGGGTAGAGAGGATTGATGTTGCTGTGAATTTGAATGTGGATGTTTAGTATCTTGATGAGAGTTGTCCTCGAGTATACACCATACACCCCATCCTGCACGAGCATCTTTTCCAATGAAATCTGATAGAAAGGTCCAGAAGCGGTGGAAGAAAGGTGTGCCCCAGGATTTGTGTGATTGCTGGTTCTTTTGGTTAAGATTAAGTGTAGATGAGGACTGGATATTTGAGTCGAATTGAATTTGTAAGAGCCAGTATCCTCGTTCTAGAATGTTGAGTTCTCTGGTTTGTTGGAGTGGTTTGAATATTCTTTCCGGTTTGAGGCGCTGTGTAAGCATTGATAGAGTTGGAGTGATGTGGGTGGTGAAATGGGAAGTGGAGATTGGGGGCGGTGGGGGATGAATTTGTAGAGGTAAAGAGTAAGGGAAGTGTTGCTTTTGATGGGTTGAGGAGTTGATCTGGGCTTTTGGAGCCATGGTCGAGGGATTGGGGGCTGTTTCTTCGAGACGAGGACGCTTGGGGATTGGTTCGGAGTCGAGACCAGTAGGGTCGCTTGGCCGAGGGGCTAGCCCGACTTTAGGGGATGACGAAGGGTCTGATGAAGATCGGGGAACAGTTACCTCTGTCCTGGAACGAGGCGAGCCTTGTTCTTGTTCCTGGATGGATGGCTGAGAGTCTGGAATGACGCTGATCAGACTTCCTAGAGATTGGCCACTATCATTGGTGTTTGCAGCAGTAGTAGCACCGGCAGCAGCATGGCTAATGGAGTCCGGGGCACACACAGGCTGCAGAGGATCTAAAGGCGCCGGGGCTAGTGTGTCGGGCCCGATCGTGGAAGGCCCAGGAATCAGACTGGAGACCCGCTGGAGATGGCCCGAGCGAGAGCGAGAGCGAGATTGAGATTGAGATTTAGTTGGAGAAGCTAAGGCCGAGTTCAAGTCCAAGTTCAAGTCATGCGATTCAGATTGAGATTGGGATTGGAATTGGGATTGCTCTTGAAAATGTAATGGACATTGCGAGTGCGACTGTGATTGCGGTCGCAGCCCCCCATCTGCAGCTGCAGGGGAACAGGGGCCAAGGGCAGGGCTAGCAATAAGATCAGAACCAGCGGCTGTCACGGCGGACTGCGTAAGTCGGCTAGGGCGGGTATCTGCGGAGAGAAAAGGGGAATTTGGAGTGGAAATTGAAGTAGAAGCTGGAGCAGAAGGAGATGTGATTGTCGAGACAGGTTGAAGAGAGAGCATAGCATCAATCATGGCGCGATATCGAGTATCATCATCGGCGCTGCTCGGGGCAGACACATGGACGAGGATCTCCATCCCGATTGGGATTGGAGGTGGTACTATTTGTCAGTGACTATAGCCACTAGTGATCAGTCTGCCACAGACTAGTATCTCAGCAGAGTAAGAAGGGGAATAGTATAATGTATGTAGAGAGTAGAAGAGAAAGAGAGAGAGAGAGAGAGTAGTTGATGAGTAGAAGTAGTTGAGTGTGTAAGTAGTTGAGTGAAGAATGCCAAGCCCGATCCATCACATCCTCCACTTTCCACTTTCCACTTTCAACGGTTGTTCCCTTCGCTTCTTTCCAGTTACACTCACTCACTTACCTCTCACACCTCACATCTCACATCTCACATCTCACACTTCTCTTCTAACACCTACTGATCTTCAATTCTGGTCCTGTCTCATCATGGCCAACGGCGGGGTCTATCCCATGGACCAGATGCAACAGCTACCTGGTGAGTATTTATCGAGTTAATACTCTCCTCTCTCTTCTCTCTCTTGCCCTCTGTCCTCTCTCTATCTTCTCTGCCCAGTCTCATCTGTGCTGTCCTCTGTCTCTCTGTCTCTGTCTCTCTGTATCCACAATATCCATTCCATCCCTTCCCACGCTGACTTCCTTGCGCCGGGCCCTCCCGCCTGACGGGAGCTCTCGGTGCGATCGATCGCAGAACAACCCTCAACCCCTACAAGAGCTGGGTTTGGCGGCGAATTCTTCAAACTCTTTGGCGGCGGTGGAAACAATAGCGCTTCAAATGCTGCTGCCAACAAGAGAGCCACTCGAGGTATATTAAACTTTTAAGCTCGTCTGCACAACATCCACAACATACTGATTGATTCCAGATGGCCAAGCACCCAAACGTCGAGGCCCCAAACCCGATAGCAAGCCGGCCTTGACTCGCCGACAAGAACTGAATCGCCAGGCTCAACGGTATACGCAGACTCCTCTTCTCTTTATCAGCCCCTCTGAATTTATCTAACTCGGCGCAGAACTCATCGCGAACGCAAGGAACAATACATGCGAGCATTGGAAACCGAAGTATCGCGCCTACGAGAGGCCTACACAACCGAAATCTCCGACGCAAATATCCAAGTTCAACAACACAAGGAAGCTCTCCAAGCTGTTCGCACCGAAAACGATATTCTCAAGGAAATTCTCATCGCGCATGGCATCCACTACGAACCAGAACTCGAACAACGTCGGGCGGAACGCCCTATGGTCGGATACCAGTCCAGTCCTGTCGCAGCCAGCAGCGCAGGTTCGCAAACAGCCGGCTTCGCAAACTCGACCAGCAATCAAAACACCACCCCGGCAACCTCAATCTCACCAGGTTTAAGCCCTGGCACTGGCGGCGCCGGTGGGGACCATCATCCCGATATTTCACCCCCGATGGCCTTTGCTCCCCCGCAACAGGTCTACCACGCTGGCCCGAGCGAGAGTATGGGTGCGATGGATCGATCTGCTTGTCAACCCGCTGCCCCTCCAGTCTCTGCTCTGGGCGGCGTATTTGAGAGTGACCCACAACTCCAGATTGACTTTATTCTAACGTACGCCACATCCTTGTTTTCCAATCCCGAGAACTTCATCCGCACTGTCCCCTCAACACTCCTCTTATACTACCGCTTTACTGTACACTGCTAACCCACAACAGTCTGGAAGGCCCTTGTCGCGAACACACCGACTATCTCTGCCGTCGCTCCGTCACCGAAGCCGACGACGAAGACATGCCTTTCTCAGGTCACGCCCTGATGGCTACTTGTCCACCACCCAGCTATATCACAAACACAACACCCGAACAGCCTTATCCTCATAAAGCGCCCGACCTCCCACTCGCCAACCTCGGCACACTTCTCAATCTCAGTCGCCAACTCGTCACCGACGGCCAAATCACCCCTATCATGGCTCTACAATGTCTCAAGAACCACGAGCTCTACCCATCTCTCAGCCGCGATGATGTGAAGATCATTATCGAAACACTCAATACGAAAGTCCGCTGTTACGGTTTCGGCGCTGTCGTCGAAGACTTCGAACTGATTGATTGTTTGAGTAGTGTTCTTGGCACAAATGTTGATTTAGCTGTGATTCGCCAGCGCGATGATGCTATTTACTCTTGATTGATTTACTCTGGTCTTTCCAGCATCTCCTCTCCTTTATTTGCCCCCTCCCCCTATTTGCATAGGGTAGGCTAGGCTAGGATAGGTAGGAAGGACGGAGTATACAGCGAGCGTGCGAAAATTAAGAAACGATTACGAAATTTCATGTCTGGAAAATTCTTTTGCTTTTGGCGTGTTCTTGGTGTGTTTGTACTATTCTAGCTTGACTGACCGTTTGGATTCGGTTTGTGTGTGGCCCAGGGCCAAATTTCTCATTTTCTTTCTTCTTCTCTTCTTTTCTTCTTCTCACTCCCATTTTTCTTTTCTTTCTTCATATCTCTTCGAGAAACATTTCCATATCTTGAGTGCCTTGATACTTTCTCATATTCTATGTCCAGGGATTCCCGACTTATGCTATCTTTTCATCTATCCATCCATCTATACATCTATCTTCTTTGTCACTCGTCTATTCCTATTTTTCTCTTTTCCTCTTTTCCATATTGTTTGGGAGGATGTATATATTGAAGTGTGAGGCTAGGGTACTGCGTATGGTGTATCGAGCAAGACTTGCTCTATTCTTTTACTATTTCTTATTTTCTATCTGCATTTTTTTTAGTCTTGGTTTTTTTTCTACCATTCTTGGTCTGAGTGCCTACCGGGTACTTGGTCGATCATATCAACATGATGTTGTCTTACATTCTTCAAAGTTTGAATTCACACCTTATGAATCTGCTTGATTTTTACAGCCAGGTTGGTTCGGATTTGTGGTGTACCTACATAGTAGGGCACTCTAGGAGGGTTGGAAGAGGAAGATAGATGCATCTAAGAAAGTTGAACTTCTTACCCCTAGAGGTTAGGGGTGAGAGTAAATCCTCCTAGTTACTACTCTAGGTCTACTGCTACTGCGAACAATTAAGACGGAACATTGAATTCAAAGCACAATCGTATGGATCGTCGTTATCAAACTTTTCAACATATGCACATCCAAGGAAATAAAAGGTAATATAGGCCAAATCCAGCCCAAAACAAAGACATTATCTCAAATCTATTCCTCAGACTCCTCAGCCTTCTGCTCCTCCTCGATCTCAGCCTCCTCATCCTCATCGAAAGTAGTGGCAGGAACGCTGTACAGACGCAGAACAGACTTGTTAGGATCCTTAATAAGAACGTACTTCTTAATAGAATCAGCAGGCTCATCGGCATCAAGTTCACGAATACGGTCAACAATAGTACGGACAATACCCCATCCGTTACCAAGGTTCAGGTTCATCTGGGTAGCGAACTCCTTAGGCTTGTAACCGACAACGCCGAGAACGACGTGACCAGCCGCAGAGCGGGGGTTAGCACGAGAGACGAATCCGAGCTTCATGCCATCGGCCTTGGCAAGGATAGCCTGGGTGGTCCAGCGAGCGAGCTTGCAAGAGTTGTTCTTCATCTCGGTGGCGAGGACGGCACCACGCTGGGAGACGAGCTTGGAGCGCCAGTCCAGGGCGCTGCCGGAGCCGGGGGCCTTGCTGTCGAACTCGTTCAGGGCCTTGACGATGAGTTGCTGGTCGGCACCACCGGTGGGGTTCTTCATGACGGCGTCGACTTCGGTACGGACAACCATTTGGAGGGGCTCCTCGTCGCGCTCGAGGCCAATGTCGAAGCGGCGGTACTTGTAACCCTTTGAGGCGAGGGGCTCGGTTTCCTCAGCCTCGTTGTAGAAGGGGTTGGGCTGGGCGAAGGAGACCTTAGCCTGGTCGTTCTCGGTAACGGTCTGCAGAGCGAAGTTGTGGTTGATGAAGGTGGCTTCCATGGCCAGGGCGGAGGGGGTGTTGATTTGCTCGTGCTTGGCGGAGGTCTCGGAGACCTCGAGGGGAGCGTCGTAGGCGTTCTCGTTGACGGTAACGAGGTCCAGAGAGGCGCCGTTGCGCTTGTCGAGGTAGATCTTGTCACCTTGGTGGACAATGACAATGTCCCAGGAGTAGACGGAGCGAGTAGCGCACATGAGCATGGAGAGGATGTCGGAGGTAGCGAAGACAGTGGCGGTGTTCTTCTCGGCCAGCTGGTGGATGACGGGATCCTGGGAGGTGGTAACGTTGTAGGCGGCACGGTCGAGGGCCTGGATTCTGCGCTCGGCGTTCTTGACGGGGGGCTTGTCGTAGGAGCGGTCGTAGTAGTGGAGGAAACCGTAAGTGTCGAGGTCCTCACCCTCGGGAGCCTCAAGGTTCAGCTTGGAGAGACGAGTGAAGTCAACCTCCTCGAGCATCTGCCACTCAGGGCGGATGTTGACAGAAGGCTCACGAGTGCGCTGAGGCTTGTCGTAGTCCTTCCAGCCGAAACGACGACCACCACGGCCGCCACGGCCACCACGGTTATCGTAGAAGCGGTCCTGACCACGACCACCACCGGCACGCTGGAAAGCACCACCGCGGCCACCACGTTGGCCCAGAGCACCACGCTGGCCACCACGGCCACGGAAAACAGTACCACCGCCACGGCCGAAGGTACGCTTGGTGGAGGAGCGAGTGTTGTCGACGACGGAGAAAGAGGACTCGTCCTCGGCAGCAGCAACAGTGAAGAGACTGCCGGAGCCGGCACCGTACACCTGCTGGTCTTTATTGAAGAAAAAAAAGAGATGTTAGTGTGGGTTCTCATCGTCGATCATCCAACCTTCAAAGGCGAAAGAAAAGTCGGATGAAAAAAATCAGAACAGCCAAAACTCACCTCTGAAGTTACGGTTGTACTGCTGGCGACCCTGACCCTGGCGCTCCTTGGACTCAGCAGTCCAGTCGGCCATGCGGCCCAACTTGTCACCCTTGGAGAAGGGGGCGTAGGGGACGCCGTTCAGCATGTTGTCGGCGGAAGAGGCAGGGCCCCAAGAGTCCTCCGCGGGGAGGGCGGCCACGAGGTCCGCAATCGAAGTCGGAGCCATTTTTGTAGCGATTGAAGATGGCGGGTGGTTTGGGTTGGCGTTGGCGTTGGTGGGGGAGGATTTGCGGGAAGTTTTTGTGTCGCGAGGCACAGCCACATCCACAATCAGCCATACTCAAAAACCAGCCACATATGGGTAGCCTCAGGCAGAAACTGTATACCTGAGGCAGAAACTTGTAGTATACATTGATTACAAGAATGTATTTGCTTACTCGAATGACTTAAATTATGTAGTCACAGCATTATATGAATGTTAAAAAGAGCGATTTTTATTTAAAATTATTGTATCTTATAACGAGACACAGTTGGGCGTGGTTTAGCTCGGGTATCTATTTTCGAAATTCACTATACAAACTTAAGACAGCCACGGATCGTCAAGTAACTGCCTCGCAGTCTTTCGCTCTTCCGGCAACCACATAAGCATGGACCTAAGGAAATGAAGGAATGACTCCTTTTCGGCACCGGAAAGTTTGTTCTCCAGACTTCCTAGGGAGGTTAGCGGCACATCCGCATTTTCATGGGCGATCCAAGTACCTGCAATAGGGTCAATTTCACGGTCGATATCTATGCGAAAGGCTGAAAGTGAAGGTGATGACGCTTACCATTGGGATCAAAGCACTGTGCTGTTGTTTCACTTCGTTGAACAAAATCAGCTGGCGGTGGCCCAATCAATGCAACCATTAATGCCAGGTGCCTAAATGGATCATGATGGCCAGTATCGTCGAAGATATTGCCGAAAAGATGACGTCCTTCGAAGAGATCCCAGATCTTATTTTCTATTAGCAGAGTATAGAGGTCATTGATAGCCCCAAATCACTCACCAGAGCCCCTAGGTTCCAGATATCAACAGCACTTCCCCAGGTCATCTCAAAAATGACCTCTGGAGCTCGATAGATACTTGGTTGTACAAAAGGGCCAGACTCATGGGTCTTCCCAATTCTTGCCTCCCCGAAATCACAAAGGATAGGCAGGCCGTAGCTCCCTCTTGAGGGTGGGAGAAACTGGCGACTCTGATATATGGTGCGCGATTCATCAATTATTTTTCGAGGACTCGGTTGTCGGGCCTCCTCAGCTGCAAAATCGTCCAGCATTGCATAGTCCTCAAGACTGAGCATTAGATTGTCGGTCTTCAGATCTAGTTCAAGTCAGGCAGGAGTCCTTCTGTCTGGGTTCGAGGGGGGTACCGGTATGAATGATGTCGGCTTCGGTGTGCAAGAAGTCAAGTGCCAACAAGACTCGCCTCAGCGTCATTTTGAGAAGTGCTAGTCCAAACGGTTTTGGGTTCAGTCTCATCATCTCAAGGATCGTCATATGCATCGGTTGAAAGACCAGGCACCGGTGTTTGCCAGAATGACCCGGGAGCTCGAAGGAGTCATAGAGCTCTCGTATCAATGACTGTCCCGGGTGTGTCGATTTGACTTTTGTGAGATGCTCGTAAATCTTGAACTCGCGGTCGGTCGCAGTAGGGAACTTTGGCAGTGATGTAGAAACCTTCACTACGGCATACTTTTGACCTCTCGGATGAGTTAGCGGCATCAATATCCTGAAGTTAATGAGCACATACTGAAGATCCCGACACAGCCAGCTCGTTGAGTAGGCACCGAAACCAAGCTTGCCAGTCACCCGATACCTACCATCGAAAACATCTCCAATGTGTACGGAGTAGAATTGTTGGGGGTTGTAGTGAGGTAAGGTCTCCTCTTCGATGGGCTTTTCGAATGGCAGCCTAACAAATGATCTTGAAGATGGACGTGATATTTGCCGAGCGGCAGCTTTCAAGACGCTCAAGCGTGAAGCCATGCCTGGCGTGGAAACTTCTCAATAACTTAGTCTGCAGGCGAGCAAGAATCGAAGGAGAATATGTGCAAGACCTGGACTTAAGTGATGGTGTTTGACTCATACACATTCTCATGGGAAATCGCCCTTGGGTCGCCCATGTAACGTGTTTGACATCGTCAAGTCAAGGTGTTGAGACCGAAGGAATCCTGATAATCCGTGTTTTTCGTATACAACAGCCGCGGACAGAGTCACATAGTCGCTCTCATGCCCCGGTCTGGCAAGTTACTGCTGGGATAGTGGAAAGGGATGTAGAGGGAGAGAGTTGTATTGGAGTAAGTGTAGAAGAGAAGATGGAGGATACTGCCCAAGGCACTAAGGCATCAACTACTGTTAAGTACATACACAAAGAAGAACACGGAGGATAATGAGAGGATTGGACATGATACCTCTCTATTGAAGGTAGAATAGGGTGAAAATGAATCTCCTAAGTTACATGAATTGACTATCACACCAAGTATAACTCCGCGACAAAATTATGACAGAATCATCACTTCGGTTAACTCACTCCCGACAATTCAATTCACTAGCGTCGATCAAGTGAACCAGAATTCCGGACCCGGGGATTCCCTGTCATTGTACGGAGCAAAATGAGTGCGACAGTTCTTCGTGCAATCAAAGAGAGGATGCTTATCACCAAACTGTTCGGATGGACGCGACTCCGACTCCGACTCAGTCTCCCTTCCGCACTACGCGCCCCCATGACAAATTCCCAGATACATCCATTCTTGACATTCGGTGGAGTGGAATAATTGACAGCGCAGATTTGCTTTTGTCAGTCTTATCAAGTATGAACGCCTACACAGGCTCGTTCGCCGGAATGTCCCTGTTCCTTGCAGTGGATCAGCCTCTTGGCGCCAGCACGGCCATTCGATAGATATCACTGGATACCAAGAACTCGCAGCTCGCAACTCGCTAACCCAAGATTCGCCCCCCCAGAATGCGGCTCCACTGATAAGAAACATCCCTCCGATCCCACCACCAGGAACAGAGAACTGAAATGCAGGACCCGCCGACTATTGGTCCCGACATGAGTTCTAAGATTATGCTCGAACATAATTCCCCAAGATCGCGCTTGGACCAGTAGTGATCGACGGCCAAGAGAGGTTCGCTTAGGGCAAGGCACAGGCATCGCCGGCCTCGGTTTGTCGATCACGGATTTGATCTATGGGCCAAGTCCTGCCTCTACCACCTGGCGACACTATTGTTCCTGCGTTTTCTCGATTTTCTCAGCTTAGGTCGGCCCACACTCTCATAATGGTCTCTCTCCGAGTGGACAATGCTCTATCTATACTTTCGCCGATCCTCTAGCTCGATGGAATTGACTCTTGTCATAGAAATTCCTTGTCTATAGCTCACACTATGACGACGTGAGACACCGGAGCTGGCTGATAAGGTGTTCAATCTATGAGGTTACAATTCAGAATGAAGGATAGGAGAGCAATCAATGAGCCTAACTGTGATTCACAAGGGGCTTCGCAAAAGGTATAAGAAGGGCAGAACATCTCTCGTAATTAGAGCATCAGATCACGATTACTTCCCATTCAACCTCATCATTCAAACAAACCTTCAATCTTTAATCTCAATTTCGACATCAAGTCACCATCAAACATCAAGATGCGTTTCTCCATCGTCTCTGTCCTCTCCCTCGTCGGCGCCGGCATGGTTGCCGCTACCCCCATGGAGGGATCTCTCTCTTCCAACGTGATGCGCCGCGGTGATTCCACTGAGACTAAGGTCCACGAAGCCGCCGCTGCTCTGGCTGGAAGCAAGGCCGAGAATGAGTCCGAAACTTCGGAATGTGTTGGCCCACTGCTTTGCTGTGGTACCCTCACCACTCCCTTGGACCACATTGTCGACCCTATCCTCGAGGACCTCGGCATTGACGCCGCCAACATCGTTGGCTCCATCGGTCTTCTCTGTGAGTCTACCAAAACTACCCATCCTTGACTTAGTGTTTCCTAACATGAACCCAGGTGACCCTTACGAGGCTTCCAAATGTGATACCGCTCCCCAGTGCTGCACTGAGGCCAACCTTCTGGTACGTAACTTCGAAGCCAATTGTCAATTGAATAATCAATACTAACTGGATAATTACAGGGTGGCACTGTTGCCCTTGGCTGCGCTGCTCTCAAGCAGTAAGCTGGCTGCCAATTTCGCCGAACAGTACATACTGGTGGAGAGATAGCTTTGTCCGCTCCGAGCAGAGTGTTTGATGTATATTCTTCAGGGAGCACAGCCCTTAAACTTTAGATATATGTAATAAAAATCAGCTTAATACCAAGCCTTGAATAGTAAAAGATCCAGAGACCTAAGCTTCCGTTATGCTGCAAGGAGGATTCTCGCGAGATGCGATGCGCACAAATGTTGATAGCGTAGCGAAGTTTCCAGAATGCAGGACTAAATAAAACACATTGTTTTCACCAACCAGAGGCCTTTGCGACTCTAAACTAGAGTATGTATGCACGTCGCTTGTTGTCGGTAAATAAGCAAGAGTGAAAACTGATATATCAACTCCGTCAGTTTCCCGCGGACAGAGACCTCAATGCATCTCATGCTCATAGGGTACATCAATCTGCAACTACGAGTTTCAGAAATTCTCCTAGCATGACGTTGAAGCTTAATTTGCCGAGAAGACCCACAAAGACATGAAATAGAACAATGAATAGAAATAATAGCAAAATCTACAGAATGAAACATAGTATGTTGCAGTGCATATGGAGTTACGGCAGACCTCTACTAGCAATTCAACGAGTCATTTATCAATGTCACTCTTTTGGGTAATTGTATTCAGAAGCCAGAAAAAAGTAAGGAGGGAAAAAAGAATTCAAGAAAATTTCCCACGGCGACCTCCGTGGAAAATACTTGAATTTTTCAGAATGAAATGGCTTAGAAGCAGTAGCTCACTTCGAAAATGATGATATGTTTGCCAGATATCAAGACATGGTGGCTGATTACATATCGTGTTGCACGAAATAAACTAAATTTATATCGTGAGTCCGCTAAGCTATGTGCAAAGTGGCTGGATCTCGTTCAAGATAAAGTTGAAAGGCACGAAACTGTCAAAATAGTAATTTTATGTTCGAAAAGTCCCCTCATGACGTTGTAAAAATTAAAAGGATCACCGTTTGGTTAGAGCTCGTATAACAAATGGGGACTCCGGGCCGTGCACTGCCACATGAGCATCAAGTTGATGGCACCAAAAGTTCTGAATAAGTGGCTTTTGTCAGAAAATGCGAACAAAGCGCCTAAACATCACAGCCACACACGATGAAAGAGTCAAAAGCCAGCTGATTTACCCATTTTGGTGCTGACAGCTCAACAATCCAGGCAGCCAAGTTCCGCAAGCCACTCGTATCTCAGCCCCACAGACGTACCCGACTTTAAGGAGGTTCTTCATATTTAATCTTTGGCATCAACCCCGAACGACATGCCACGAAGGTAGAGAGCTTACCAGTCTATAAAGATGACCAGCTATAATCAACAAGGCTCGAAATATGAGCACGGTACCATAACGACCAACGATGATAATTCCATCACGCGCAGTAACCTGCGGAACTGTGCTGTTACCAGTTCTTCCGTGAAGCGCAGCACGTTCGAAGACTGCGTCCTGGTACAAGTGCGATCGGCTTCCCGGTCAACAGGGAAGAAGTCTCATTTCCATAACGTGTCTTCGGTTAAACGTAGTGATGTGAATGAGAGTACTCTTCGTGATAAGAGCTCGTCCCACCGAAGCACTATTAAGACATCTACCATCCGAGATGGGAGCACCATCACGACTAGTGCTGTGACTGGTTCGACAATCTCACATGGACAGCTCCGCAGGGCAACAGTAAAGAACTGCGATGTTGAGGAGTGTATAATTTCCCGGTCATCATTTGAGGGTATGATTCTCAAATATGGAGTTTGGAAAAGGGGCCAACTTGTAGGGAAAATTGGAAACAAAGAGCCGATCGCAATTCGGAAGGATGATCCATCACTGGGTGTAAGCAATCTATAATTCCTTGCTACCCTTTTGATAGCTGCTGATTTTGTTGATTATAGTCGAGTCGGGATATGGATGCTGGCCCATCTTCGAGCATTCCTGCTGTGCCGGAGCTGGACTCTAAACCAAAGAAACAACTGCCGATTCATAATTTGAATCGTATAGATTCAGACGAGAGTGCTGAAAGTGATAATTCTGATCAATCCGAGGATCTTCCTCCTCCGTATAAAGTCTGAAATGACATTTCTACGAAAGCTATTAAAGGTTTTGAGCCTGGACGTTATTGTGCGCACGAAGTGTATTTATTTCATTCAATTTTTCATGAATTATTTACGTCTTGATTATCCGAAATTTTGAAACGACCCTTGTGATGGATCTCGGGAGTCGAAATTCAGGTTGGAATACCTCCTGGACATGAAAATCATTGCCGACTTCGCAATGTCTGTTGCCGGGAAAATGTTTACTTGTGGCAATTCGATGGACAGACACCGAAAGATAGGCTATTGGATATTTCCAGTCATTTGATATTGAGCCGAGGAAGTTTCGTTCAATCGCTAGTGTTGCCAGCGACGATGTATTGTTTCTCCTTCTTTAGCTTACTGAGCGTGCTGTCACTCAGCTTCAGAGTATCGGAGATGATCTGCTTGGGAGTGGATGCAATCCATTGTCCCAGGGCAACGTCTGGAAACGAGTTAGTAAATTTGTTCAATTCAATCCGCAGCAGAAACAGTTACCTGTAAACTCGGTGGCCTGCAAGACCTCCAGGAAAACCAAGTCATCTTCTCCGGTGTTCTCGATGTAATGGCTATTCGACTTTGGGAAGTAGCCAACATCCCCAGCCATAAAGTCAAAAGTAGTGGCAGCTTCAGGAGCAGTGAAAAGCGTCGCACGGCCCTGTCCCTTTATGAAAAAGGTCCACTCATCGCTGGATGGGTGCCAGTGAATCTCACGCATGCCTCCCGGATGCACGGTGACAACCGCGGCGGAGAAATTGCTGGCGATGGGGAAAGTCTTCGGGTCAACAATCTTGACGGAGCCTCCAGCAACCTCATGAGGCTCCTGTTCAGAAAAGTGGTAGGAATAGCTTTGGGATCGAGGAACAACACCAGAGGATGTAGTCACGTTCTGCTCTTCGATGTCCTTCGGTGCTGGTGTGCCCTCGAAGATGTATAGCTCGTCATCGGGAATGTCATCAAAAGCGGCAATAGGAACTCCAAGATCTTTGGCCAAGACCTCTTTCTGCAGATTTTGTTAGTTGATCGGCAGTAAGATGGTCTAGGGAGCACGTACAGGACTGTGGAGGAAAACCTCAGTGGCAAGGAATGTGTTGTCCTCATTGAAGTCACCATCGTCAAAGACAAGGAGAAATTCGACGCCATCGTCCAAGGCCTGAATTGAGTGAGGGATTCCACTGGAAGATATCAATTAGTACATTGTCGTGGAGGTATTTCGAATCAAGGGACCCACGGTGGGAAGAACCAAACATCTCCGGCAGTAAGATCGTCGATGAAAGTCTCACCATTCTCATTAACAGCCTGCAGATTCTGTTAGCCTATATTTTGTGCCATGATAACAAAGAGAAATGTTTTACCTGGATCCGGCAAGATCCGTTCAAAATGAGGGACCATTCACTAGCGACATGCCAATGCAGTTCTCTGTATGCAGCTGGCTCTAGTCGCATATCGACACCGGCTTTGATGCATGTGTCAGCCATGTGAAAGAAGAAAAGGACGAACGCTTATGCTCACCCATCTCGGTAGCAGCCGGCATCACATTAGTGTTCTCTTGGCGTGCCCAACCGGCATTATCAATTCCAAGCCTAAGTGGATTAGCAGTGTAAAGATTTTGGTGCTAGAAATCTCACCGATTATGACTGAGACCTGCATAATAACTTAGTTTTCATATTGCTGGTGAATCGGAGTAAGCTTACCCATAGGCCATTGTGCATTGATTGTTTGACCGTTGTCTGTTCCTGGTGGAGCAAGCTTGTCGCTGTTGATTCTGTCGTAGTTCAAGTTGCCTGCGAACTAATTAGCATCATATTAAGCTTGGTAGATGGCTCACTTACGTGGGCCGGGATCATCTCCTCCTTTACTTCCTCGAATTGGCTGGGGATTATCGACTTTCGTGAAGTCAAGCCAGGTACCAATATCCGGATCGTTGGTCTGACCAGGAAGAAGGCTGTACTTGATGTCGGGAGTTGTTGTACTGCCGACCTTCTCAGAAGGCGAGTACCCAACTAAAGTCTTGGACCCTCTTAGTCCGGGATTGGATCCTGACTGCTCTGCCCGGCGTGCAGGAATTGCATCGCATAGAGACGGCAGAAGTGTGAATAGGGAGATGGCACAAGAAGCAACTTGGAGCTTCATGGTGCAAGCTAAAGAAGTTTTTGAGGATAGTTGTAATCAATGAAAGATCTCAGGAACAAGGGAGGCAAGCGAGGTCCCTTTTATAGATTTATCGTGCTGAAAAACAATCCACTTGCAGCCAAACCATGGCTATGCAAAGCTGCATCCCCTCACCAAGGTCCCAGCATAATAGTACTTTTGGGTATGTATCAAGTTCCCCTCGCGAGGGGACCGCATGATAATTTGATAAAGCCTCAAGTAGAACAATATAGTATATTTATTGGATTATCAGGCTAGAGCAAAATAAGTATGGAGCGGGTGAAGGAGCGGGGATAGAGACGGAAATGCTATGAATCGGGGATAGCACCTTTGTCCGTGCAATTATCCCCACCTCATGTCATTATTCATGTCATAGGAAGGCAAACAGGCAAATAGTAACATTCTGGTTAGCATCTCGGGCAGCCAAACTGGTAGAATTGACGAAAGCGACATATCAAAGTCTGGTCTCTTGAAAACCTTGCCGCCTACAAAGGATTTGTTCTAAGCAGCCTCAACCATGCAGCAGGGGAAATCTTGGGAATCGACCATCCCGTTTCTGGAAACCAAGATGTTTGCTATTCTAGGATATTATTTAAAAGGTGATCCAGGAAAGTTAGAATGCAGCGTCTTCCTAAGTATACCAGGATATTTCTTGGCTCAATATTAGACCCGCAAATGACGTGGCCCAAAAAACGGGTCCTCGATCTCATACATCAAGGCCCACTGGGTACCGTGGGAACTTTCTCTGCGAATAGAGCTTCAAAATTGAGAAGATCTCTTCACAAATAGCCAGCAACATTAAGGGGAGAGAACCAAGAGTTGAAAAAAAAAGGGTTTGCCTAATGAGAATTCTATTCTTGACCACAAATCCCGCGACGATCCGATCGACTCGTCAGATGCGCAGAATGCAGCCCGTTTCGTAGTGTAGGGTAGGGGAAGGTAAGGCCTTAATATAGAAATTCAACGTGGAAGCAAGATTTAAAGCCAAGACACCCAATCGGAGACACTATAAAATCAAGCAAATGCCAAACTAGCTAGCTCGGTAATGTAGGTGGGACGGCACATTCTTAGCGACCTGCTTCAATGGTCCCCCCCCCGCCTTAGGTATCGCCACGAGCCCCTCTCCGCACGAGGGGAATGAGAATTTAGTCCTTCAGTCCAGCCCTACAAGCGCTTTGACATTTCAAACCTTCTCAGAGTTTATCCGGATCGACTGCTTGTGGGAACCGAACCGGAAGGTGGCTTCTTCGTCTAGTTTCAAGAGGAAATAGATCCGCCACTTAGAGATGTGCCCGCGTTGGTCAATGTCTCGACGGTATTTCTTCTTGGCGTTGGCTTTTTGAAGGATCGCGATGGCAGTTAATGAGTGATGAGGATCCTTTGAGCAAAGAGGGGCTCGCACTTCAATTAAACAGCCTATCAAGAGATAAATATAGCAGTAGATGGCGTGCCGGAGATCCCGAAACCCCTCACTGGAGTGCGATAATACCTAGGTAGCATCGCATACATTCAGCCTTGTCGTATTATACTAGTCAGAACAACAAGGTTAGAACCTTCTTCTACCTTGTTTTAAATGGGATCCGTTATTTATTACATTTTGAAGGATTTCCATTTTGTTTCTCGATCACTTGGAATACCAAAACGTTGAGCCGACCCTCGGAGTTAAGAGTCGCAGATCCACTCGCAGAATACTCCCTTGCCTTCATCAGCTTATGCCTAGCAATAAGGCTTGAGTGATTGGGTTGAATCTAGAAGAGTATGATTATATCGCATATTGCCAAGATGAATCCTTTGAAATGGTGTAATCCGGTCGGACACGGAGATGAAATCGGGTTGGAAACAATCGATATTCTCCGAGATTCTATTCTCAATTGCAATCTACGTTATGTATGACTCTGCAGATGTCCGAAAAGATTCAATGGAAAATATTGACTCAGAATATAGGACTAGACATCTTCTTGATATTAACTGTATATCAAACAAAAACCTCGAAATATGGCCTACTTTAGACTTTAGGTGGCTTACATACTCCCTTATGCTGGATTGTTGGAATTATAATCCTTTTCGATGATGGTAGACATAAGCTGACACCATATCAATAGCATTATGTCCATTTAATTCATTAGTGTTTGAGTAAGAAGATAGTAATAATCCTTCATTCCTTTCTGGCAGCCCACAAACCACTGCCCAAGACTTTGGCGGTCCGGATTTAGAAGCAGAGGTCTGGGTGCCTGTGGAAACGGCGAAAGACGGGAATTGCAGTTGGTAGCGTTTTAAACTGAGAGTGTCGCTCTGAGAAGAAGTCGCATTCTGGAATATCTCGTCATCCAAATTCTGAATTGTTTGATATTCGTCGGAATCAGGACCACCGCCCTGAGCAAAAAGAGATGAGCTGGAATTCTGTGGCAGATTTTCGGAATCCTGAACTTCTGATGAAGACGCTATTTCAAGTTCGTTGTGGTCTGCGACATGCACCTTGGCAGAAGACACAGAGGCAGAGCCGCGTGTATTCGTCTCCGATCATCAACCACATCTTGATGTCAGATCTATCAAAAGTCCCACCATCATTTGCCAATAGCAGTGCCATGGGTAAGTCTTATCTCGATCGAACGCCTGCAGCTTCGTTTTTCTAAGGCCCATGCAGACGCTGGATGTAACCGCGCTATATGACAGAAGTACTTTCAGCGAAGGGTTACTGGATGGTATGTTCAGGAGCATATACGCCCCGGAGAATGTCGCTCGGGACTGGTGGCATATCCACATCGTATTAAACAACCACTTTCTCCCCATATTTAGCGCTGATAATCGACTCATACCCATCAGACTTAACCAAATCCGATTGCGTAATGGTAGGATGGCTAGAGTTGGTACAGTGCAAATACACTCAGTTCGCTGCGTGGTGGCGCTGACGAACATCGGGATGTCTGTTGGATAGAGACCTGCAACACCTGGAAAATGGATGCTAGCAGTTTTCACATCAGCGGGGTTACTTCTCCCAAGGAGCTTATACCCACGCAAAATCACAATCCAAAAAAATGCACTGTTAAACACAATCCTTGGAGGGATGAAATGGCGATATTTTACCCTATATGGCCAACAAGAAGTCTCAAAGGAGCCACGTTTCCTTCTTGTACATCTTATTTCACATGATTTGCATGCCTAATTTGATGACGAAGTTTGTTAAATAGTCTTGGTTTTCATTGCCTTTCGGAGCAGTAACAGGTAGGTGATGGACATTGAGATCGACTTTCAGGAGAATTTTACCAGAGAGTGGTTTCCTGGGGAATGACCCCCCAGAAGTACCAGGAGAGCCAAAGAAATTTTCCATTCAAATATTGTTATTTTGGTCTCCTGAAATATGGATGTTGGCATGGGTTGCTCTAATAGCATCTTTGGCGTATTTGGGGTACCGATGTCCTTAAAGTTGTGGTGATAACCTTTATCTTCATCGAGCGGGTCGAGTCCTGCTGTGAAGACTTTATCAGACAGGGTTCTATGTTGAAATTTGTGGCTCTCGGCACGGAGAGTGCTGCAATATTGATACCTGGAAGATACAGCTTCTAAACCGAACAGTCTCTTATAGTTCAGGATTATATGTCTAATTTGTTATTCAAATAGACTATCAAGTGCTGTGAATTGGCTTACGAGTAGCCTCCTTCGGTCATGTACTTCAGGAGGTGTCGATGCTTTCTCTCACCTTGACCAGATGAAGCTTCTCCACAAAATGGCCGATCAGTCCAGGTCTTTCTGCGACAGTCAGGTCAATCTTTTCTCTGGTTCATGGCTACGTATTGCTGCTTTGAATTCGAATCGTCGAATCTGGTCGAGGTGGGATATTGTACAGCCTCTCAATCGATCGGTTCTTCATGCGGGGAAATGTTTTATGCAGTTCGATTTTGAATTATAAAGATAACTGGAACCAGGGACGACGTGGCGGGAGTTGATTGAAAAGTAATCATCCAAGAGAGAGACATTTTTGTTCAACTGGTGCGATGAAAGATGGTCTCTCTAGAAAGGATCAAGTTGGCGTTCAATCTAGAATGGAAAATAAGGATTGAACCGTTAGATAGGGCGTTGCATGTCGCGTGTCCCAAGGTATGAGGTACGGACTCACCATCAACTGCCGAACCACGGCTTTATTGAAGTTCTTGGTTCCCACGGAGACACACCGCGTTACTAGATAGCCACCGTTGACATGATCATATCTCATGCTGCGCCCCTGTCTTTTGACATGGAAAGCTCATTCATGCTTCTGGAGATGAAATTTTGGCTCTTTCTTGGTTTTAAAGTGTCCTCGAAACCTTCTGAGTGGCATTTGTTGCAAACTCGCCCACCTGGCTCTAATGAGACGTGGGTATTTTCAGAATTGATATTGTTTCGTGGACAAGCAGGACCTGGCAGTGCGTTTTTGAGCATTGAAAAGCTTCGCAAATTAAAGACGTATCCATATTCTCACGCTTTGCAGGGAGAAAAGAACCGAGGTCGCGGAGACCGGCCACAACGCACACGACCCATACGCGCCATGGGCTAGTCCCGGAATTCCTTCCGCTGGATGACCCAGTTCAAATTCGGGGCACTGGAAAGAAAAGGGCGCGCTGCGAAGTTGCACTTGGTCGCCTGACTACCCCTTAGAGTCGACATACCGAGGAACGGGGTAGGAGTGGGCTGCGGGAGTCAGGTCACTCGCGCGAGTGGCCAGGAATCTCCAGACCTCTCAGCATGTAGGCGATAAAATGGTTCAATAGGCGAGAGGGTTGAAGAGGGGAGACTGAAAAAGGGAAGGACAGCCTGCAATGACATCCGGGACTCTCTCTACCCAATACAGTCAAATCAGCACCGAACTCAGCTCTGATCCAAATAAAGAACAAATGAGGAATTGACTCAAAACCCAGGGATAGGCTGGTCCCTATCTCTCAGCAACCACTGCTGTTTTAGCGGCTTTGTCTTTTGACCTTAAACCAATGACGGCTCCGTCTGAGGCGACCATTTTCGCTGTTCCTGGCCTGGATGCAGAAGAAACTACTGGGAATTCAAATTGCTCACGTTATGGACGGCAGATATTATAACTCTTGAAACCTGGCGTATCCACCTAAGCTGCATAGCCCTCATCTCGTCGTTGCGGGCGAAGAGGACCCAGCATGGTGTTCCGACAAGGACCTGATGGTATTGTTTAACCTCGCTGTTTGGTTCGAGCTCACGATGTAGTTTGATCTCGGGATGTGATCCGAGCTCGCGGCGTGGATGAATGTACCGGCGTGTCAAGAGAAGCAAACCTTAATGGCTTGATTGTTTTCTAAATGACAAAAAGCAAGTCGCCCAGAGGGCAGCAAGACTTGCGATACATGAAAACGGGGGGCTCGAAGGCAGCAAGGGTCCGAAGACAGTAAACCCGTATAAAATTGCAAGAAAGTCAAGAAAAACACAAAAACAAGAAAGGAAATTCAAACTGGAGAAGAGAGAGAAATAGAAATTGAAGAAGAAAACAATAATTGAGCAAATATGAAGAAAAGAAAACGATTAAAAGCAATTGCGAGCATTCGTGAAGGGGTACATGAAATCGTGATACATGAAGCGTGAGAAGTCATGAAGAGAGCTGAATGAGCGAACTCAATTCAGGAAAGGCTTTCGAAAAGGGGAGGGTTCACGAGGAGGCCCCTACTCTCTATTGAAGTAGAGGATGTCTTCTAGGAGCTGTTTCTCCTGGGCGACCCTCGCAGCGACGTCATCGAGATGTTGAGAGACCTCCCGCATGTACGAAAGGTCTCGATCACGTGCGATACGGGGGTCTGAGAAGACAGATCGATAGAATTCGGAGTTGAACGCATCAAGCTTCTTGAAGTTCGGTGACAGGGCCATCTCCGATCGAGAAGATTGAATACGTTCGCTACCGCGCGGCAAAGGGGAACCAGCGGACAGACCAAGACGTCCACAACCGGAATTGCTCTTGGTCTGTCCGCTGGTTTGATCTCCATCAAATCCAAAGTACCTCTACCTCGAGACTCTAAAGAAGCCGAATGTTGCTTCAGCTTCTTCAATACATTATTTAGCTCATGAAACCTCCATTGATGAATGCCCGTGTTCACAGCGTCTCTCCTGGGGATCTACTTCCCCCAGAATACCTTGTCTCATGAATGCAGTATCATGAATCCAGACAACAAGCTCGAAACCCCTTGAGATCCCTCACAAGAGTGTAAGTCTAAAGCGGACAGAGGGCATCTCTTCAATGTTAAACAGGCAGCCGTCTGGATAGCAAGTGAGATTCTTGTACTCATTTGCTAATGACGGGAGTATATTTTAGATCAAGGTGCTGGCAATCTTAGATAGACCCGTCGAATAGCTCTGTTGGATTCCTGGTGAGGAAACAGGCGATAGTATCGCCTCATTCCAAAAATATGTGAAAAGACATATCTATGATTTGAAGGTTGACTTTTTCAAATGAACTTAGCACAGCTGCATTTTGCGCATTGGGTCCACATAAAATGATCACCTGCATGTTGGAGGAACCGATCATTTGCCGATTCATCCCCTGAACTTCAGGTGCGCGACCAGGAAACTGAGGGCCAATGCACCAGTCAGTCTGGGACAAGCCACGCTTGTCCCAGACTGACTGGTGCATTGGCCCTTACGTACTTGAGGATCTTGTCGGAATACCCGCTGTATTCTTCGAGGAGCTGGTGGTGGAAGTGCTTGGGCCAGGAGTTGGCATTCATTGCGAGACCATCTGAAGGCGGGAATCGCCACGTTTTGGAGATTCAGGGAGGATGGTCAATTTTCCTGGTATCGTGACCAACGGTCTATGGAACTTTTAATGACTGGTAGACTCCTTAAGTCTGCGTTTAACTGGTACTTTGATGGTCTGTAAGACTTCCGGCGAGAAGCATTCATCAGCTTGGGAGGCTGCCTCATCATCGAGCAGTTCGTGTCTGCTGATGGAAAAACAGACGAGAAAAGCTTTGATGTCATTAGTAAGGTGTCTTGGAAATGGTGTCTTTCTGGAACTCACCTTGCTGTTGCAGTTGATGTCTTTTCAAAATTTTACTAGTGATTATTGTGTAGAGAGGAGAGTGATTCAGGGGAAGAAGAATATCCTCTTCTCTTCAAATAATCAGAGGCCCCCTTGCGAAATCGTCAAAAAAAGTGAAAGGAAAGTGCGCTCATTGAGAGGAGTGGGAGGTCGAAGACGGTGAAGGAGGAAAGCGAAGAAAGAAAGTGAAGAAAGAAAATGAAGGAAAAGGAGGAGGAGAAAGTGAAAGTTGAGGTGCTGAGCTGAATAGCTAATTATAGGAAGGAGTGACTGTTTCGGGAAGGAGTGGGGGAAGCACAAGCACAAGAACCAGTCAAATATGCCACTATACTTTAACAATATGGAAGTGACTTCGAAAAGACGAGTATTTTATGAAAAATAATCAATCAATACGTCAGAAATTTGTGATAATTGTGCCTTCATGGTCACGAGACCAACTACCTAGTTAGTCATATTATGCATGATCTTGATGATGATTGTCTCAACAACCAGACACTGAAAATAGATGCTTCAAGAAGTATCCATTGCAAAACCTATATAGAGGCCCTAATGATAAATATGAAAGTATTATTAGAGAAATTTCTGGGATATTTATAGCATAAGTTGGCCTAGTACGTAGACAAGATATGAATATTTTCCCTTTTCCAGGACCTGTTTAGTAGGGAAACAGCCTTGTCTCCATGTCATAGAATAAAGGGATAGATGACTGTATTATGTGTTGGAAATTAGCAAAGTGGCATCGTGTTTGATGATGAAAAGAAGAATATCTCTGGTACGAAAGGAGATACGAGAGTAGTAATCAATCATTGTCAATCGGACATACCTTTTCTTGACATCAACCACCTGATGGGGCATGCCACCTCTCTGCGATGCCTTTGTTAAACAACAAAATTTCTTTGAATCAAGTAACATCAATAGTCTCCCTGCCAAAAAATTAATTTAGTGACTTCTGATGATATCAATAAAGATGGTTGATTAGGAAGTGGCATGGTTGATGTCAAGAAAAAGTGGACTCTGATCGCACTAATCTTCAATCAATATGATTGCTCAATTGATTACTCATAACCTGCATGAAGAAAGCTTTTCAAGCTATTTTGCTTGCCCAGGATCTACTGGACAAATTAAACCACGTAGATATCTTGTTTACAAACAAATCGGCCCGAGTGTTTTATTCATTCATTCATGAGCGAATGCCTATCTGAGTCAAAATGCCCATTCCAAAATATCAAACATCTCATAAAATGAGAGAGATACGAATTCTTCACAACAAAGACGGGACTACCTGACCAACCATCTCCAAGCATGACGAAACCCTACATACAGCACTCCTGCGCTCAGACCGGCTATTAGCCCTTACCCCTCCCACTCCCACTCATCTCGATCGTACTCAACCCCTTTAATCGCAAAAACGAATCTCCATTCCAAAAGTCAATCAGCATTTACTGCCAGAACCATCGGTGTTATAAACCAATAATAAACCCTGTCCTTAGTGCGGGGTTATGTACGGAGTACAAAGGTCCTCTAGCCTAGTACAGTACATACTAACCCGTTTTTGATACAATAACAAAGACTGCGCACTGCGCACTGCCATTCTAGGCAAGGCTAAAACTCATGAGATCATTGATCATCGCATGACTAGACTGACAACGCCTGAGTAAGTAGCGTGGTGTGATAGGTCGTATGTAATGATGCCTGGAAGCGCTGCGGTGGGGCGGTTCTGCACTCCCGTGTCTTGGGGGTACTTAGGTACTTAGTATGCTGTATTGCAAAGGGGTAGACCTAAGATGGCATTCGATTGAAATTAGTTAGTTAAGTACAATTAGATGCTTCTTTCTTCTATCTATAGAACATGCCTACGTTATTTGCCCTTGTTCTGAATAGAAAACTGGGATTTTCAAATGACTATGTAGGTGTTTCCCGGTCGCCTAAGCCCAGATGCAGCCCCAATTTACTAACTATTCAATGAGCGTAGAAATGAATTTTCTTATTGCAGTCGGTGACCTTCAAGGCATCTTTTTCAGAGATCTAGTTTCCAAGCTGCGACTATTAAGTATCACAGTGAACATAATAGTATTACATTCTCAGGTAGAAAGAATGCAATGGCCCTGGAGTGCCATTGCATTCTGTCCAGCATCATTCCGCCCGACGGCACTTACCATTAACACGCCCATGTCAATCATCCACCATCATAAATCTCCTTAATTTTGAACAAAAGATCGCAAAAGACCCTATTTGTTTGCATTTGATATTATTCCTCCTTGTTAGTGTAGTACATTGATGACGAGCGACTAGAGGTAGACTGTACAGTGCTATCGAGGACTTGGGTTGCATGGTTTGGGTTTCAGAGTGTTTCTGTGGATGTGGCAGGGTCTGGCCCGTTCGAGTCCCCGGGTCTTGAAGTCATGGTACATCGAGTACTCAGAACGTAATTAGCTCTGAATTCAGGAAGCCGATTGTCGTGAAGAGTGGCTTGTGTGTGTTTATCGTTCCTGGTTAATACATACTGGGCAAGAAGTTCTTCATATTGCTGAATGATTTAAGAGCGATGCCCGTGTGTCGCCAGAAATGGACATTCTGTTCTTATTCTAGCAGATTAAATGCCTTTGACAAAATCGTAATGATGATGGCAGTACCATCCATGGGATGATTTGTAGAGTTTAATATCGCGATTACTACACCACGACGTGATTATCAACATAACCTCTTACGATACAAGTCATGATTACGGAGTACTCAGGGAAGTCAAGTTTGAAAATATTCATTCAGGGTAAAAGTAGCCCTAACTCCAGTCCGAGTCTGTGCCAATCTATGGCGATACAAGGCGACCGGAGATACTAAACAAAAGAAAGAAACCGACTACCATACTAGGGTAGTCTCCTCCAATTCAAGTCCAACCAGTAGGTGATGAGGAAGTGTTAACAATAAAAGGCAAAGTCAAAGTCGTGTTCCATAGTATGGATAAAGGGTATGTATCGTGAAAATAGAGATGTTGGTGTGGGTGGTGGCGGTAGTGAGTACAGTCAAGTCAGATCAAACGTTTATCGAACGTGTTTGAGGTATCGCATTGTCAAGAGAACAGCTGCAAGACTGGTATAGACACCACCACCAGCAGTGACCCAAACAGGACGGTGAACAGCGAAAGAGGTACGTAGGAACTGGCCTTCCTTCTTGGGTTTCTCACCTATATTCTGTTAGTTGGGTCTGGGACTTGACGCTATGATGGATGTAGAGTAGAGTAGGACATACCCTGCTGGAAGAGTCTTTGACGAAGATTGTTGATTCCCTGGCGAGATCGCTCTGGGAGAGTTCTGAGCGACTGCAGGAGAGGACCGACCGGTGCTGACATCTTGACGGTTTGTGATGTGAAAGAGATGGAATGAGAGATGAAAATGGAAGATACTTGATGAATATAGAGGTTTAGAGTGGAGAGTTTGAAGATGAGAGAGAAAGAACGAGATTCCAACCCCTTATGGCTTATATAGCACAGATCAGATGACAGCTGAATGCGGGGTTTGGCAAGTTGACAGTGGCGGGAGGTGACATCCGGGGCATCCTTGTTACTCCCTGTATTGGACGGAGTACGGAGTACTGCCTGGGACTTGTTACTGGTACTTAGGCTCGGTGGCGAGAGTCAAAGGTTTCATCCAAGCCACGATGAGGTCGATCCAAGACAGTCGGCATCATCGAGTCAATATCATCAGTTCAGTACAGAGGTCAAATCAAGCCAGAAGGCATCAGGACACAACCACAGGCAATTAATGAGAACACTACTCAAAAATAACCATCTTCAGACATTGAACAGACACAAATATCGAATTGGAATAATAGCAAAATACAAAGGAGGTACTTTAGGATGGGCTGATTTCGTCCAGAGTAGCCCCCTCCCCGCCCCTCCACACGTCTATCATTCACGACCATTGGCGCATTACATGAAAGTAACTGAGAATGATTGGTCCAGATATGCAGCAACACCCTTGATTGCCCAACATGATGTGCATCATGATTCAGCGACTGACGCCCAGACGATTCACCCCTCCGTGTCCATAGGCCACACCCCCTGGAATCAGGCCATCGAACACAAGCTTAATTATGGTCTGATCTGGACTGCATGGAGTATACTATACTTGAACATGTTTATAGATACTTATGGATCTGTGTACAGATTAAAGTTGACCACCCAGCTGATATTTTGATGTTCTGGCATTCACATTCTTCAAGTGGGCATTGTGGAGTGCGGGTTGGGCCCACAGTGGAAATCTGGGGCGATGGATCCGGGGTAACCGACTCCACTGGGGGGCAACAGACGGTGAGATGTGATGATGCATCATTCTGGCAGTGGAGTGGAAATGAGATACTACTCTGTTGCTCATTTGAAGCTGTAACTGACTATTGAGTATAGCCACTTGACTTCACTACTCAATGTCGAGTACAACATGCGACCGATAATCAGCCAACCACCTCTCTTCGGTCGCTTTTTCCCTCTCACCACCCCTGAGTGAGTCCAGGAACGACTTCGCCACTCAAATCTCTCCACCCTACCCGTACAAACAGCAAGCATACCCGAGTCAGAAATGAATTATAGGGGATATGACTTGAAAAACGAAAGCAGGTTGATAGAGAGACACTTTTGCTCATCAACACGACTGGAGAAATTGCCTGGAAACTGGGCTAAGCTCATGTTTGATCAATGATCTGAGCGCCATTTCTGAGATAGGACCTGTGTCAAGCCAGCTATCGCTTCAGAGGATTATATCCCTCTTTTTACGGTCGGACTTTGTCATATCATAATGAATCACGCTGTCCAAGCAGGTTCATGGTAAAAATACCCCCCTGCGCCAATCCTAGATCTTAGCGCTTTTTCCAGCGATTCCGTGGTTATCCTTTTGTGCGTATTTCTCACTTTCGCGTATTCGACATCATTGTTTGCTTGAGGAACGAGCTCCTGCTGGGTGTAACTGATAGTAACGCCCTTATCAATTCGAACCTTTTCTTGTTATTTTGGCTCTGTGATGGATAGATGCGCTGCTCCTTGGTTGAGTTTCCAGATTTTTTTGAACGGTTTAGAACAGCCTTTGGGTTATTCACATACTACGTTTTTCATTCGTGACAAGTGTATGTCGGAAACTCGTACACTGCATGGTACCTCTAAGCGCGATTTCTAGTCTCTACCGGGGACAAGATCAAGATTACTTGGTTATAGGCCTCGAAATGGTAAGGATATTAAACACGGCTTCTTAACAAAGGGTAACCCGCCCAGATATGTGCCTTAATGTGCATAGCGAAGACGAAGTTACAACTATAGAACCATGACATCGTGAGTTTTGAATACTACCAAATCATTTTCACATTACAGATCCGGTTCATCCTCATCAATCGAAGGCATAGGATTGCCATATTCTACTTCTCCAGCGATATCACTCAACTCGTCAGCCAAAGTCCAGGTCTTGACTTCCTTCAGCTTTCTCATACGGCGCACCAGATCAATATCAAAGTCTTCCATAGCAAGCTTCAGCCCCCACACGAGCTCCCATGTCCATGTATCTTTCAACCATTTTTCCCCAAGCTGATTTTTCTGACTTGTATACCACATGTCAAGAACCACATCCGTACTCTGCATTGCATGCCTGAGTGGCCCAGAGATCCTGTCCGAAAAAGAAGACGGACATGGATCTGAGGCAAGGCTAGCAAAGCCACTGTTTAGTGTCTTACTTTGCGACCATAAGACTCTGAAATAGAAGTATTCCGGCGCGACTTCCGAGGCATTCACGACCAGATCGTACAGCATATTCATTTTTAACCCACCAAGTGCTTGTAGTGGAATCTCCCAACGATACAGATCTCTCGCGTAGGATGGCAACACGCTACGCTCCACCCACCCCAGCGCCATAATAGGTGGTTGCTGGACAAGCATTCGGCGCCAGCTCGCCTCCGGTCGCCGATATATGTCACTGATCTCTAGAAAGTCCTGCATGTCGCCGGCGCCAAACGCGATGGCACATGAGCTAGCGTCATCGGCAGGAAACCAGTATGGAAATTTTTTTGCTAGCAGGGGGTTTTGTTGGCGTGGCTTCTTGGCCGCTGCTGGTCGGAAGAATAGAATTTGTTGGATTGCGGAGGATTCTCGGATGCAGAGGGCCCATTGTCGGCAGACTCGCTGGGCGAGCAGGACGGTTTGCATGTCTACTTGCCTAAGGATCGCTTCGATTAGCTCGTTCGGTAATGATCGACGGTGCATGATTGGTCTCAGCAAGGCTCAACATTCAATCATTCAAGTCATTGTTTGGACGAACGAGAAATTACGCCCGCTCAGCAACAGGGGCAGAGCTGATCTATGACCTAGCCAGAACGAGCCTAGTACACAGGATTAGCGTATTTAAGAATTATTTTTCGGGAATTAAATCGAAAGAGTTTGGGGTCAAATTGATTTCGAAAACTACTGTAGGAGGTTTAAAGACGGCCTTAATTATCGGGGAGATCCGTCTCGAGTATCTCGTCAAACTAATACGCGGTCAATCGAAAATGTACCACTACTAGTGGTAAATTCATCTCTACAATTACTGGATCCTTCGTTGCCCTGCGTGTTTCGCAAACAAAGAATGCGTAAATCACGCAATATTGTGGCGTTTTGCAGGTTCTTTATTGCTTTAAACAAAGAAATCATGAGCATAAAAGCTGTAAAAAACTCCCAGTGGGAGAAAATGTCTCGGAAATATTCATCCTTCTGTCTCTGTGTTTGTTGAATATTCTTCGTGTTCGATTCCTATCTGAATCACTTTCGATATGACTGGTCGGGGCGTGTCGCGGTCCTGGTAGGTGTGGGCGTGCTGGGGGTATTCGAAGAAATTCTCTTATTGCTTGCAACCTAACGCAAAGGGAGCTTGCAATATGATAGGCCATTAGCTATGGAGTACATCCGTTTTACTAATGAGCCTTTTATAGGTTCTACTCGGAATGTCAGGCGATGCTCATAATTTCTGACAATGATAATGTATTACTGTATGGTGTTGGGAGATTACTTCTGGCAACCAGCCTATTTAATACCACAATTTGCATTTCCACTTGCATTATTAATGTAATGATGCAAGTGGAAATCAAATTTTGGTATTGGATTTGCCTGGGGTCCTGTATCTCGTGCTAAGCCTGAGGCTAAAGATGTAGTTCATTATTTTATATACAAGAGTCCATTAACCACTCTGAAACGGCGATGCTGGTCGACAGACACTGCGCGCTTCCTCCGGTATAGTCGACAAAAGGACTTGACGAACTTCCTTGCCCACTTGCTCAATAGCATCCATAGCCCACAGTACATCCAGATGTTCGTACTCATCAATAATCTTAGAATGAACAAGACGCACATGTGGTTCCGAACCAGATTGTAATCGATCAAGAAGCCGACGACCATCAACAAGGGCATCTGAGCCTCCAATCCACAACGCGAACGGAGGAACTTGAGGACCGAACCAAGAATTATTCTTCGGGCCACCGAGACAAGCGTCGGCGGGATCATCACCATGGTCCGTTCCGGTATTTATAACATTCTGACGATCTGTTTCGATCTCGTCAATCGTAGATAATATACATTTATGCTTAGCAAAGCTTTCACTTCCAAGCCACCACCGCATAGATTCTGCACTAACATAAACAGGTGCGAATTGGAACATGCGGTGACGAAGATCGCGCTCCCAACGCGCATCTGACCAGCCGAATAGAAATGAGAAAACCCAATAAGCGAGTGTTCCGTATATTTTCGGATGAATGATTCGGCGAACGGTCATCATGAAAGGAATAAATGAGTGAATCCCAAAAAAGAGACGGAATATATCAGGCGACATAATAGACATGAAGCGAAAATAAGATTTACTGACAAGTGGTCCTGCATACGCAGCCGGGGCGAGTGCACAGAATACCGAGAATCGCTCTCCAAGTTCGGGGCGATGCTCTTTCGCGAGAGCAACGAATGTTTGTGTCGTTCCTTGTGAGTGACACACCAGGCCCAGTTTCTCGAACCCTGTCTCGTAGAGTACACGTGAGGTAAGGGCTGCTAGATCAAGAGTACCGAGATGGCGAATGTCCCAGGACCACATCTGTGGATCAGAGGTAGACAGACTGGTATGTTCGGGGTTTAATCCACACCGGTTATTTCCCAGCCAGACATCGAATCCGGATTTGCAGAGGTAGAAGGCAAGGCTGTCGTCGTCATTGGTGCAGTAAGTACCGGAACTTTGGAGCAGGCCGTGGATCAGGAGAACGGGGTATCGACGATTCAAGCCTCGGGGTGAGTCCATCTTTTTCGGTTCGCCAAAGACTGAAGGCCCGCGTTCACGCCTCTGTTCCTCAGAGAGAGCCGTGTATTCCTGCGGGTTGTAGACATGCCACAATGTGATTATGAAGCCGTCCTCGGTTTGAACTCGGAATTCCTCCACGTCAAGACCAACCCGTCGAGCATAGTATGCGACATCGCATACAATCCGATCCTCCCCTCCTTCTAATGGCGGACAGTCGTGAGAGCCTTGTTCTTCATCCACATGCTTCTTCTGCTGTCGAATACGCCACTGTCTGTCCGACTCTGCCCGTGCCAACCTGCGACTCTGCTCCTCATTTTCAAACACCCTTCGCGATTTCCGTTCATGGCCTCTAAGTCGAGATATAGCGTCCGATATTGCCGTGCCAGCCGTACAAGCCAATGCGCCGAGGAATATGAAGGTCAGGAACCCGAGGGAGCAAATGAATGACGCAGTTCTTCGCAGGTAGTACCGCATATTTTGAGCTGGTGTTGGAGGATCGTAGGACGGTAACGGTGGAAAGAGAGGATGTTCACGCGAGTCAACTGGTAGGCCCATGTGACAAGCATGGTCGTGCTTTTCAGCAACAGTCATCTGATGGCCCGCCACGACCTCCTCGCATATATCCTCTTCTTTCTTGCATTTTGAAGGTGAAGACGGAGAAAATTGGCCAGACGTCGCGTAGATGGGCGTGGTCGTGGTCGTTGAGAGAATGTGGCTGCTCCGAGGTTTACCACCTCCCTCGGACGTAACGAGTGTCTCCAAAGGGATGGTGACCGACATGGTCGTATGATCAAGTAAGCGACAATAATATAGAGACCATTATGAACCCCACAGCAAGAGCAAGGACTTCGAGCAACCTGAAATTGAAATGTGCAACGAGTTGCGGGGAAATTCAACATCCAGGGGAATTCCTCGGCTTCGGGGAATAAAGGTCACGTGGGGATATACACTCCATGTGAATGTGCCTGAGGCATGATTTCTTTAAATAGAAATGGAGTGTAGTGGCACATTGCACAAAAGAGAAAACATTTGAAACCTTTCGAATGAACAGAAAAATAAAGAGCTCTAGTTCAAGTTCCATTTGGAACTGAACTGTAACAGAATCAAAGCCTACTAAATAGTACAACTTTGAGAAAAGCAAAAAAAGAATGAAAGCGGTGGGATTCGAGACCACGCGGCTTGCGCCATACGAAGACACCTTCTAGGAAGGTAAGAAACTCTTGAGTCGTACGCCTTAGACCTATTGACTTTGTTAGAATATGTGATGACGATCACATGATAATATTAAACATACCACTCGGCCACACTTCCAGATGCAATAGAATGTCAGTCCGTGCAGTCAATCGAATATTTAAGTCAAGGTCTAATCGGGTATACAAGCAGTCTCTAATAGTACTAATAACAACACCACTACTGCACTGACTGACAGCACTTTTATAGAATATTGCAAAAATCAATTAATTTTACTGCAGTTATGACTGAACTGCATAATTAAAATCGAAGGGATTTGACCAAGCAGCCAAGGCTAGGTAGGTCTGAGGTCCACAGTTGGGGTAATGTGGATATTTCCCTAGTGGTGGGTATTTTCCGGTCGTTAGCCCCAGGACCAGACGTATTTCTTCTCTTTATTGTTTTGACATTACTGTCACTCTTATATTCTGACATTTTTGCATTTATATTTCATCAGCATAACCGAGATGTTCATCGGTACGTTCTCCAATCCAAATTTGAATCTCAAAACCAACAAACAACCGTAATTTACTGATACTTGTCTATAGCTATAACAAACCTGTCGCGGGCTATAGCTCGACGCCGCGTACTTCAAAATCTCAATGTGCGAAAATTTAACATTTCCACTCTCCAGTAAGTGAATCAAACTCTCAAGTCATTTTCTATTTGTTTCCCACTCATTAAAACCCCAAATCTAACTCCATCTAAGAAAGCGCTATTCAACAACCAAAACCACATCATCCCATCAAAGTCCCCTTGCCGCACAGCGACTACGCCGCCCTATATCACCACACATGACAATATACAAATGGACATATGTCTCATTCGCCTCCGCACTGCAACGGATTACAGGAATACTGCTTTCCGGAAGTCTGTATGCATGCTTCACATTCTATCTTGCTGCTCCGGCTCTGGGAATCCATTTCGATTCAGCTTCAATGGTAGCGGCGTTTGGATCAATGCCTATTATTGTGAAGACGGGAGCCAAGTTCCTCTTTTCTCTGCCATTTACGTGGCACAGTTTTAATGGTGTTAAACATTTGATCTGGGATACCGGTCGATGCCTTACAAAGTATGGCAGTGCGAGGGCGACGTGGTTGGTTCTGGGTTGTAGTATGAGTGCGTCGCTTGTACTGGCGGTTATTCCATTTTAGCATAGAGTGTCGGGGACCTCCGGAAATAGAATGATAGAGTCAGAAATGCTGTATTATCGTCTAGTCATAGAATCGCAAATATATGTTCATTAGCTTGAGGGCCCTTTCAAGAGTTCATGTATGTGAGCCATTGAGTCTTTTGCAATGTCGTTCGTCTCACCGAGCGGTGTTCGTAATAAAAGTCTCGCAAAGGCTACGAGATCGGGGGCATGGATCATGAAGCCCGCTCGAAATATTTCGTCCTCTGTTAAATGAGATTGCAACTTGTCCCATAAGGCCATCCATCGTGAAAGAGCCCTTTCGATCTGTGAAACTTGGTCATCGGTTTTGAGCAAACTCGATCGCAGGTTGAATATGATAGGGTGAAACTCTGGAGCCTGTTTAGTGTCACATCTTGATCATTCGATGACATTCTAAACGTATGAGTCTTACTTGATATTATGATGAACAGTGCGAAGATATTCAGATTCTGATATCGCAGATCATCTATGCCTGTCCATTTATCGGAAAGAAGCTCCTGGAGAAACTTATTAAGAGGTGGAGGCCGTTGATGTTTGCTTTCGTTTGCTGCCCAGTCTTCCCAGGCTGACCTGTCCGTAATATCTACGCCAGCCTCTTTTGCTGGTAGATCAAAGCCAAGTTCGAACGGAGAAAGGGTTGGTAGAGCATTGAAGAATATGATGAAGTGAGTATCGATCATAGCGATCGATGCCATCATTCTAGATTTTTTAAGTTAGTTTGCGCACTTTGTGCTTTTTTGGAAATTGCCCAACGTACCTTATACTGAGTTCATTTTTTAAGAATGATTCATACGAGGATATCATGCTCGGATCATGCCAAGTATTCCTTATCTGCACTAACCCAGTAGCTCGAGCGACAGACACAAGAAGGGGATAACGATGTACTCGAACACGTCGTCTGCTTTCGGGATTGGAACTCGAAATTTGAATGAGAATAATGAGGATCGCCGCTTGGATGAACTCAATCTCAGCTTTCTGCAGCGAATCGTATTTCGGTTGAGTTTTGCGATAGACGAGACGCTGAAATGTCGGATCGTCGAATACAATATACTCTGCCTTATCTGCGTAGTCAGTCGCCTTCAATTTTGCCTCGTTGGACCCTCCGCAAATCGCGCCCATCAAGAGAATTGATAGCAGTAAAGGCGTAGAGGTCGATGAGAGATCAAAGCAGGATTTCAAAACAATTCGCGATCGAGGACGAACTGTGCGATCAAAATAAGCAATGACAAACTCCTGGATAGTGTCTTCCGTAAAGAATTTCTTTGCTCGGATGTATTCAGGCTTTCTCGGGTTTCCAGTATGATCCTCATGAAGAGCTTCAAGTATTCGAGATGCGGCACGTTGGCGTTCGTTCTCATCATCTAGGCCTCGGGGAATGTATGATGTTTCGGGGATATTCTGATCTTGGTAAGAGCCAAAAAAAAGACTCCACGACTCCTCAAAAAATAGATCGTTCCTCTCGGGTTCTAAGAACGAGCTCGGGACGCCCGCATCCCGCTTCTTATCCTTGGAATCTGCTATTGCTAGTGCAGAGAGGACATTATTGACCTCGCCGGGATGACGATTGCTTGTAGCCGAATAGTTGAGTAAAAAAGGAACAGAAAGTTTTTCGGCCTCAAATTCAGGTTCATCATGGGAATTTCGAGGAGGTTGAGTTCTGCTTGACACGCGCGAGGCATTTGCTTGTGCGTCACGATGATTCTCAAGACGACGGTAGGAACATTGAGCTCCTTGAGAAGAGCATGAAGGGCAAGGTAAGCTGCCATTGCAAATGATTCGATTTTTGGCGCAGTTGTCGCATGCTTTGCGCTGACGGCCTGGCTTATTGGGTAAAGGCTTTTGAGACCCTATCCCGGGGCAACTCTGGTAATGTCTCCTAAGAGCATCACTGCCAGGGTATGACTATGAGTGCGATCCCCGGAGATGGATTCAGAAGAGAACATACTTTCTCGAATATTCCCGACTGCAGAATTTGCATTTCACAGAAGAGCGCGAAGTATCTGCCGAGAGTTAGACTTGTTGCGAGGTAACTGAGCTCGGGTATACTGACGCGACGCTTCATGTCGCCGGAGGTGGTTCTTGGTGGAGAACGTGTGATCACAGAGAGCACATGCATAATTCTTGGTAGACATTTTTGTACATGATGGAGGTTGCCATCATCATTCAAGGGTGGCAATGATGAATTGACCAGTCTTTGAAGACGGTGGAGGGTGAAGGCATGAGGGGCGGTGAGATTGTCCCAATTTCGTCTTGTTACAAGGCTGGCCTAATTGCCAAATTCTGTGTAGAAA
Organism: Penicillium sumatraense; assembly: GCA_020086695.1. NCBI lineage: Eukaryota > Fungi > Ascomycota > Eurotiomycetes > Eurotiales > Aspergillaceae > Penicillium > Penicillium sumatraense. The sequence goes on along the minus strand of JAGIKU010001370.1, from coordinate 365,429 downwards.
CATCACAAGGCTTGAGTTTTCGATCACAAAAAGACAAGTTCCAACGGATCGATCGAAATTTATTGACCCTACTAGCAATGACTAGCAACAATGAGCTCTCGAGATGTGCGATGTTGTCTATGCGGGCAAGTGAGTTGGTTAATTACGAGTATGAGCAAAGTGAAGAAGCTAAAAATATTATATTCCATCAATGTTATATCCATATATGCCAAATCTAGCAATTTATCCAATCAACAGAAAGAAAAAAAAAAGAATTCAAAATTCCGCCAAAAAGCAAAACCCATAAAAACATAAACTCATCTATAATATAGATCTAAACCTCAGTCTTAGAAGCAATGCTCTCCATATGAGTAGCATGCTCACCACTTCTCTTCTCATTAGCCTCCATCTCAAGTTCAGCCAGGTTACCCGGCTTGGAATCAGCAACATCCCGCACATCAGTGTAGTGGACTGAAGGAACGAAACCAACGGACTTCCAAGCAACAGGGACCTTAGCATAGAGCTCATCGACCTGCTCAAGGGAAAGACCCTTAGTCTCGTAGATGCAGGTGTACACGAAGATAGCACAGATAAAGCAGAAACCACCCCAGATGAAGAAGACCTTAGACTGGAGATTGGCGTTACCGGGTCCGTCATTCACCATGTAAGGAGTGGCGTAAGCGATAGCCCAGTTGAGGAGCCAGTTTGTCGCAGTAGTGATGGAAAGACACTTGGCACGGGCCTTGAGAGGGTACAATTCACCAGTGACGACCCAGGCAACGGGACCCCAGGAACTGGCGAAGAAGAAGATATAGATACAGACGAAGGCGATGAGGACCTTGTTTGCGACGGTGGAGGATGCGGCTGTTCCAACGATGGCGACGATGAGTTGGGAAACGCACATGCCGACTGCACCGAACATGAGGAGAGGTCGTCGACCCCATTTCTCGACCATGTAGAGACCTGGGAAGGTGGAGACGACGTTGATGATGTTTGTGATCAGGGTGATAACGAAGGAGTTTTGGATACCGGAGTTCTGGAAGAATGTGGTACCATAGTAGACTGTGATGCGTTAGTATTTTGAATCGATGAGAAATATCGGAGTGAACTCGGTACTTACAGATGAAGTTGACACCGGCAAGTTGTTGAAGGGCCTGGACGGCACAGCCAGTAGCGAGACGCTTACCGAGAGAACCACGGACGATCTCCCAGTAGGTAGCCTTGCCGAGACGAAGCTCAAATTCGTGGTTTGCTTGGATCTCAGCGAGCTCCTCGATGACAGCAGAGTCGTTGACATCGACGCGGCGAAGACGAGCAAGGGCCTTGGCAGCCTCCTCATGTCTGTCCTGCTTGATCAGGAAACGAGGAGTCTCGGGCAAGACAATCATACCAGCGACCAAGATAATCGCCCAGGCAAATTGAACTGCGACGGGGATACGGTAGCAGCCGGTATCATTGCGGTCCTTGGTAGAGTTGTTGACGATAGCAGCAAGTAGCAGACCAAAGGTAATAGCCAATTGATAAGCACCGACAATGGTACCACGAATCCACTTGGGGGCAGTTTCGGATTGGTAGAGGGGAATGGTAGCGGACAGCAGACCGACACCAAGACCGGCGAAGAATCGACCAGCCACGAAGAGAGGAATGGCTGTGGCGGCAGTTTGCAGAATGACACCGAAGCAGAAGACAAAGGTGTTGAGAATCATGGCAAGACGACGACCGAAGTAATCGGCCATGGGGGCAGCGAAAAGGGCACCGAAGAATGTACCAGCTGACAGGAGACTGACAATCATACTAGACTGGGAGCTTGTTACATCTGGGAGATTGTCCTTGGGGTTTGTGTATCCGGTTGAAAACAGTTCGCGCCAGTATTTCATGGCGAGAATACCGCTGATAGTACCTGTATCATATCTAGAGAAAGAGCTTGTTAGTATTTGAGACTATCAACTTCCGTTAAAGTGAAGAGTAACATACCCGAAAAGAACACCACCAAAGGCAACGAATAGACCAATAATGATGGCCGGTGCGGCCGAGCCGACGGCATCATCGGGCTTCTTGATAGCGAAACCCATAGTGAGGGTGGTCGTGTGATGAGTTGAGGACAGAAATAGATTATGGGTTGTAGTATAGGATAGGTAATAGGAGTAGGAGTAGAGTTAACTCGCACGGGTCAATAGATGATAGTAGCAGTGGAGGAGAGAAAAATAAAGAAAAACAAACTTCAAAGTAAGAAAAAGAAAAATAAGAGGGATTGACAGTGCTTCTTGTACTCCACACCCGCAAACGAAACCACGAGGCAACAAGCAGCAAAACCCCCAAGCAGGATCAACCTCCGCAGTCCGCAGTCCATCATCCGAGGTACACCCCGAAACCAGACCCAAACCCAGAAAGAAAAAAACCTGCAATCTGACTGGTACCCGCTCTAGGCCTGGGGCTTAGGGGGGAAAGTAAAAATTGTCAATCCCCATTATGGATTATGGTCTATTGCGGCCAAAGCGAGAAACCGCCCCATACCTCCATGTTCCATGTTTTTTTTCTACGCCGTACACTCCGTACGCATGGGGAGAGAGGAACAAGGTTGGGGACGGCGAAAATTTGTGGAGAAGACAGGGTGATGGACCAATGCGGCCACGCTACAGAGTGGAGATCTCGGGCGTCGCCGAGAAATAATTGGATCAGGAGGCAGATTAGCTCTTTGCCTTAAACCGTGGTCAACGGGATTGTTCGAGAAGGGCTGTCGCCAAGGGGGAAGGAGATCGGCATTCGGCCGTGTTTCGTGGGTTCGGGCTGGTTGCGGGAATTGCCACTGTCAGTGTTCAGCTTTGATTGATAATAGTACTGAATAGAACTGGAGAGAATGGAAGGAAAAAACTAGATATGTCTTGTGACACGTTCGGAGCAACAAAATCAGGGAAAAGGGAAACAAAAATAATATTCTGTGGCTTTGCAGTGAGAGTGTTCGGTCGAGGAACCCGCAAACGGGCAAGTCTGGGAGGAATGGATCGGCGAGCCGCATCAAGGAAAAGACAAACGGACATCCCTTGTTGGCTCGGTCTATTTCTGGGACTGTGGCAATTAACAGTGGTTTTTTTTTTTTTCTTTCTATGGAGTCCGCAGGAGCAATTGATTGCTAATACTTTTGTTGGGGTTTCCAGAATAGCAGAATACGAGAATATTGGTATAGAAAGTACTGGCATGATTGAGAAATTAGGGCACGAAATTGTCAGTTGCAGTTCACTAGTGTTGAAGGCTTCACTCCACGATTTGCCATCGAATCTCTCTCCGGATTTTCGCCCTCCACAAACATCCCCAGGTAATTTCTCCCCAGAATCTCCAGACGCTCACCGATCCGCTGTTCAAGTCGGTGATCAACGAAGCTCGGCCGATGGCATGGCTGGCGTGTGTTACCCATGGCCCTGTCGCGTTTCACCGTTCACCGGGACCTAATTGAGATGGGAGGGACTCGGTACTCCGTACTTTGTGGCTTGTGGGCTATTTTAACTGGTCCCTGAAACTTTATTACAGTCTATTTTTCTCTGCTAGTCGTAGCACGCCGTAATGGATTATCATTTTGTGTTTTTGGGATCCACAATCTTGCCTGCCGTTGTTGCATTGCATGGTTTTTTCAGGGGTATAGATGCCACGTTGGACATGATTATTTAGTGTAAATATGAAAATGCTCTTGAATTTGCTTAGGATCATCATCGTAAGATACCAAGCAATTTCTATTCTGTGGTCAGATCCAATTCTGTCGTGCAGAAGCAATGCCAATGCCAACGCCAACCCGGCCCGCGCCTCGTCTTGGCTGAAGCCTAACCAACCAACTGCGCCATTTTTACCGCGACGCGGATTGGACGAACAACCCGATGGCACTCCGAGTATTTCCCGGTCTCGGCGAAATTCCTTTAGTCTGGGCCACGGACTCCGACAAATCCAAACCCTTTTTTACTCTAGCAAGCCGTAAGCTGCGGGGTGCATTGGGGCCGAAGGTGTCTCGGGCCACCGGGGTATACTTGGTTTCCGAGTGAGATTCGGGAGGAATTATGGAGCAAAGGAAAGCCGTGTATCTATTGTTTCTCTTGTCTATGTACATGCATACATACATACTATACTCGCTGAATCGCAAACACAACAAAACAGATTATGGGCCTTGGTAATTTACCAGCGCCAGATCAAAAAGAAATAAATCGACAAGACAACAGACGCGACGAACTTGACTGACTGTACGAGATCTCGGCCGATGAATCCGGCCGTTTGCCGAAGGCCTTTGGCCTGTGCGGGACGGAACATCGGCTTGTCCTTCGTGTTCTCGCGATCTGGACCCCGATAAGCGTCGTGTGCATTTTTGGCACCGGGGGCACCTCCCGCGGGGTAGCGGGGTAGTGCAGTAGCGCCATTGCGGCCGGCAAGGCCGCCTGGAGGAGACAATGTAGAGCTGGACGTACCGGAGGTTTGGTACTGGTGTCGCGGGGAGTAAGAGCGACGTTCGGAGAGGGGGAGGACCGAGCCATTGTTGGCTTCGGAGGCGAATTTGACGTGATAAATGGAATTGATGAAAAGAACGAGAATGCTGATGAGCAGAACACAGGCATAGTGGATAAAGATGCCTAGTTGGTCGGGAAGAATGCAAAGATGATTTTGAATCGTGAGTGGTGAGGCGTTCTGTATAGACTCGCCGGTGATCGGGTCGATAGGGTTCCAGAGGCTGGTGAGGACAAAGCCCGGGCGTCTGACTCCCATTGCCCAGGACAGACTTTTGACCGTAATCTCATTCGGAGAGCCATTGAACTCGCGGTGAACGACCTCACAGTAGTCGTGGTCATCACCGGAGTATACCTGGACAACATTGGGACCGGCCTTTGAAACAAGCTCGGTCGAGATTTTTGATGTCAATACATTCTGGTATTGATATCCTCCCTGGATTTTCAAGGAATTCGGCTCGTCTTCTTCCAGATCTGGACCGGACGGGGGGTAACGTTCCCGGAGAGGTCCACAAGGGGTAGCCGCTTGACGGTAGAGCGGCACATGGGTCAGAAGAATGGTAGGGAATCCTTTTGACTTAGGGTTAGGTTTGTAGTAAATGGAGCTTTCAGTAGCATCCACGACATGGTGATCGAACTTGATGTTGGTTGTATCTGTTTTGTTTTGCAGCATCATCAGCTCCTCGACCTCAGCCCTAGCCTTGTTGATAGGCATCTTGTTCAGGAAGTCATCAGCATCCTTCCAAATAGGTCGAAAGTTAGGGTCGTCGGTCGGGTTGGGTGTAGAGCTCCCGGTCAAAGGATCCGGCTGATCCATCGCGCTGAGTGACACGGTATCAATCGAAACAAAAGTATGGTTTCCAATAACGTCGACACGGTTGCTATCGCCAAAATAGCTCTGGAATCGGTCGCGGACAGGCTCAAGAACACCATTGCCAAATCCTAGATCATGGTTTCCAGGTAGACTTGCGATCATTTTGCGGCCTCGACCATCTACCGGAGCAATATCTTGCGACAGCCACGGGTCTATGAAAATCTTCACGAAGCGCCGATACTCCTTTCTCCAAAATGTATCGTCGATCTTCTTATAGCGATCCTCCGGGCTGGTTGTCGTCCTGGTGGCCCATTCTCTACCACCGTCAAACAAATCCCCCAAGAACAAAACAGAGTCAGGGACCAAATTCTTTTGTATAGCTGAAAAAGAGCGACGAAGGTATTGGTCTGTGTATTTCACAGTTAAGGTTGACAAAGGCCACGGGCGGCCGGGGTAGGTGTGGGGATCAACGAGCTGTGGATCGGCGACAAAGGCAACATGATGCGGAGTAGCATGCTCTGGCTAATAAAATTAAAATGAATTATTAGCAATTGGTTCATATTAAGAAGAAGTAGTTCGGAGAAAATGTGGCTCCGAGGCCTTCTCCGAGGCTTCGCATGACTTACCCAATGCTCCCAATTATCCCAAACACACGCATCAATGTGCTCTTGGAAGACTGTGCGCTCTCCCCACCATAGTGTAAACACCCAAACCAAGATTACAGCATTTGCGACTGTAAACAAACGCTTAAAATTTCTTGTTGCGGAGCTCTGGGCGTCGCTGCGATCGCGTGGCCTTTGAGATCCCATAGCAGCCACACCATTCTCTACCAATTGTTTGGCACCTGGAATACGGTCGAGTGCCTGATTAAAGAAATTTGGCGATTGCGAAGAAGCGCTTTTGTATGAAGGAAGGGACGAAGCACCCGTGCTGCGAGGATATGCGTAGCTCATTGTTGGCCGATGGCTTGGCAAGTCGTTGGTTGTCGTTTGGCTCGGGGCCCGAAACGACGGGAGAATTAATTAATCAGCGAAAGGAGTGACGCTGCATAGTCTGGAAAGAGTAGACAGAGAAGAATAATGAGAAAGGCGAAGTGAGAATTGGAGATGGCGTGAAAAGTGGGAGACAAGTCGAATGTACAAGAACAGAACAGTCAAGGGTCAAGGGGCGAGGCGCGTCGATCTGCAGTCACGTGGTGGCGGACGGAAATAGACTGAGACACATCAATTGTTTACATTCTACTATGTATACAATTAATTGTATGCAGACCGGGGAAATATTGAGATGAGAAAGTGGAATTGATTGAAATTGACTGCTTTGAGATCAAGTCATACATTATCCATATGTAAATAGGGACGATTAGACTAAATCTCAATAGACTGGTAGCTAGTGGGGCCGAGGGGTAGCTAGTACACATACTACTATGTATGGGCATGCACGACAGACCCTGGTATATTGATAATGAACAATGCATTTGTGTCCGTGATTGTTGTAGACTTTGATTGATAGCATCTGCTGAAAATTAATCTACGTACAGCCTTCAATCTATCTTATTTCATTAATTTCCAAATTCAACGAGCCAACTTGGTAGGTATACATATACATCTGTCAATGTATGTAGAGATCGAAACTTTCGATTGAATCAAAATGCCATTGGGCGTAAGGAAAAACTGCTAGTACTACTAAATAGCAAATAGTATTTGCAGGATCAACTAGAAAGCACCGCCTCATAGTTCAAGCTAGTAGCTAGTGCTTAGTCGATTCCGAGTAGCATCAACACAGTTCCATGCACATACTATGTGCATATGAATACCTATTCATACTAATTTTCATGTACTACCTAGTAGGTACATAAAAACTGAAGTTGCCCACAAATGTTCAATTTCAACTACTGGCTATCATTTCTTACTATGAGATTTTTTTTCTTATACTCTTCATTCATTCTCAGTGATTCCTAGTACAATGTAATGACTATCGGGACTCACTGGCGAACCAAGACGCCTCGATATCTCATCTTCCCGTTGCGGAGGGTTTCCATAGCATCTTCAACGCCATCCTTGGTCAAAGGGAAAGTCATAATGGTGGGTTTGATTTGTTTCTCAGCCGCAAATTCAATCAAACTGCGAAGGCTGTGTCTTGATGCAACCAGAGATCCCTGAATACGGATGCCTTTGAAATTCATGAGAAGAAGAGGCACCGCAGAGGGGGCTAAATCGACAGTCAGAGGGTAAATTGTGCCGTGGACGTCCATGAGATTGACGAGACTGAGATGATTAGTATAAGATTTGACTAATTGACTGGAATCAACTTACGAATTGTAATCGACTCCAGTGTTGCTGCAGAGTAACAGGTGCTTCACAGGCTTGAAGCCGGGAATATCCTCTCCGGGTCGGAAGACGTGGTATTCAGAAGCTCCAAAGTTAAATGCATCTTCACGCTTAGACTCGGAGCTGGAGAGAACAACTGTATGGCATCCCATCGCGGATGCTAGCTTGACGGCCAAGTGTCCTAGGCCTCCAATGCCCATGATAGCCACGCGATCTGTAGGCTTAACTCCGTATTCCGAGAGCACGGTCCAAACAGTAGCACCAGCACACATCATTGGTGCTGCGTCAACCGAATCGTATCCATAGGGAATTGGAAGCACGCATTTAGCGTCCCACACCACGCCCTCGCCGAATGATCCAAGGTCGTGGTCGTGCGTGCCATACTCTCTCTTGTTTTCGCAGTATTGGTCCCATCCTGAAGCGTGTTAATATTGGAGTTGTCTTTGATTTTGAGAAATATCATACCAGTCAGACACGGTTGGCAGGCACCACAAACGTAGTGGGTGTATCCAAATCCGACACGCTCTCCGATTTTCACATTCGTGACGTCGCTGCCAATTTGGCGGACAATGCCCATACCCTCATGTCCCAGGGCTTGTCCAGATCTGCAGAAGTGCTCGTCTGTCCCACAGAGACCTGAATGAGTGGTTTCGATGTAAACCTCAGTAGGCTTCAGAGTGCGTGTGGTTTTGCTTGCCAATATCTTCCCCTCTTCATTGCCACGGAAGACTTCGAATGTGACACTCATTTTTTGTCTTGAATCTAGGTACCACAGGTCAAAGATTTAGAAATATTATGGTTGAGAGAGAAACACGAAAAACCAGCCTTCTTAAATAGATAAGCCGTGATCTATGAGACCTTTTGGTGGCGGAAGGGCTAGGTGAATTGACGTAGCCTCGATAACTGATCAAATAATCATGACCGATCTAACATAGTTTCTGGAAACCAAGAATAATTTTCGTCATCAGAAAAACGGTATCTATGACACTTTAACAGGGCAAATGCTTCGGCGAGACTTCGGTCAGACTTCTTATGTGAATATAGTAGCGCGAAGATCCGAAAAGCTCGTCCGAGCCACACAAGTACTGGTAGAACTCGGTGTCAGCGGTTCGATCAATCCCTCTAGATTTTACTCGAAGGCTGAGTATACTGCTTTGGCAACCTCTGATTACAATTTTTTTTTTCTTTCAAAAGCCATGGTAGGATATTGATTTTGAAATTTTATCTGGATTCCAAATCCGATGTATCTCCCCGACATCAACTCCACTATTGTTACCGCAGCGCCCCACCCGCCGCTTGCACTTGTGAGATCCGCTACGAGCAGTAGCACGAAACCTGCAGTTGATCAAAACTTCAAAGTAAAATATATTTCAACTATTGGACGACATTAACTGACCTATCTCAATGGAGACCAGAAAAACTGTTTTTATCACTTCTTCAATCTACCTAGTTGTTTGATTACCAACAGCAACCTTGGAATGCTAGTATAATGAAGCTTAAAACATGAATCTAATTTTCACCTGAGTAAGCGTAATATTCAAGACAATTTTTTTGGAGCCAAGAAAGCCCTGGAAGCCTATCACGAGCCAGGAATGCTTATGCAGCTTTTCGAGCTAAGTCGAACCTTGCAAAATCACACTAGCGGATAGTCCGCTCCGCTCAAAGAAGAGTCCGCCTGCGCGGCTTGTCGGGCCAAGAATCCCGACATGTCCGCCTCCGACTGAATGTCCGATACCTCCGTCATAGTTCAACAATTCTGTCTGTGATTACAAACATCTATATTTCTAAACTTCATTTTGCAAGCCGAAGACGAGATGTAATACTATATAAAGCCAGGAAAATATTGCTACAATGCTGAATCTGTTCCAAATACCATCTACAACTATCACAAGTTCAACTTCGATAAACTTGTTCCTTTTTCCCATATTCGTTAAACATGGCATCTTCAGTACTTATCACTGGCTCTAACAGAGGTCTGTTCTTAAGTCACATGCATCAATTTGATATACCGAAGCTGACTCCATCTTCAGGCATTGGAAAAGAGCTACTCAAGCTGTACCTCGCTCAGCCATCGACAACAGTCATCTCTGGAGTCCGTGATGTCAACCATCCCTCTGTGGCTGAGTTGCAGACGCTTCCTATTGGTCCAGGCTCGCGTCTTATTGTGCTGCCACTAGATAGCAGCTCTCCAACTGATGCTACGGCTGCTGTCTCACGGCTCCAATCGGACTTTGGAATCACGAAACTCGACACGGTTATCGCGAATGCAGGAATCGGAAAATATTGGGGCCTCGCCGTCGAAACGCCAGTCAAGGAGGTGGAAGAACATTTTGAAGTTAATTCACTTGGCCCCTTCCGACTGTTCCAGGCTGTCCAGACCCTTCTATTCAAGGCCGCGACTCCCAGATTTGTAGTGATCTCAACTGTGCTCGGCAGCATTGAGCTCCAGAAGAATTTGACTGTTCCAGATGTCGCGTATGGCATGTCAAAGGCCGCTGTGAACTTCTTTACCGCAAAGATTCACCACGAGAATCCTCAGTTGATTGCATTCCCGATCCATCCAGGGTACGTATCACCTGAACATTTTAAACACGAAAATACTGACGATCCGTCCCTTGTCCGTAGATGGGTGAAAACCGAGCTGGGTAACTCCATCGCCACTGCTATCGGAACCAAGGAAGCCCCTGTTACACTTCCGGATAGTGCTGCTGGTGTGTTCAAACAGGCAAGTAATCTTGAAAAGTCCGTTTGTGGTAATTAGAAATTAACATATGTTTAGATCGAAGCATCTACAAGGGAGGCAACCTCTGGAAAATTCCTTGGATACGACGCTGTGAACCATCCATGGTAGGATCTGAACTTCAGCCAGTTAGGAGCTGAACATCGTTTTCTATATAGTGACCTAAATAGATCTCTTTGAAGTAAACCGACTCTTATTTCACTCATTCATATTGAAATGCTTTCTCCATTTTTATCTGTTTCTATTTTCCCTGGTCGGTTCTTTGAGAAATGGAAGCTCTGCTACACAAGCGCATCATCCAATGTTGACTCTTTTTGCTCGGCTCTGTAAACAATGGATGGAATCGTTGCCAATGCACAAAAGTTCGATGAAATAGTTCCCCACGGCCTGATTAGATTGATATTTAGGTGTTGTCTAGACGTATCGAGAATCCTTGCGCCTTCAGTGCACTTTCTAATAAACTTGCAGTTCAGGTACTGCAAATTCCTCCCACACGTAGCGAGCTTAATTCTATTTTCGTAATCATTCCCCTCAAAAAATACTGAGACGTTTCCATAGGTTGTAGGTACTTTCCCCGGCATGAGCGTGGCCAATCGGGCTTCGAGCCGCGTAAACGAACACGCTATTTCCTGCTCTGCTAAGATAAATGAGGTTTCCCTCGGGCCAGCACTCAAAGGGAAACACGAGACATGGCGCGCGAGAGCTGCTTTCCGACGACTATCGATTCTCCCTTGGAATTCCATCAGCTGATCCTTAGAAAGGCTGATAAAACTAGCAGTTGGTACATCAGTCCACGAAGTATGCCGAATTTATAATATACCCGCGATAACCCTCGCCTGTATCAGTTGCACATAGGACCCTGTAATGCCAATTGTTAGTTCAAGGTTGAGAAATGCTCTGATTTATTCCTGTCATACCTGCAGCTTTCCAACGCCTATTATTGGCTTCAAACCCCTTCTTAATTTCATCTAGCGCTCCCTGTGCATCGAGAGTAGCCGTAGTCTGCGATAGTTGACCATATATCAGAGCAGATCGGTAAAGTGCGTCATGACAAAAAGGTGAGCTCTCTTCACGACCACAAAGACCTGTCCTGTTCAAAGTTTCCGCCAGCCCTAGCATTTCCGATGCTATGGCGAGTCGTACTTCCAAGAGACTTTTGATTTCAGTCACATGGCCTGGCATTTCATCTAGCCACGAAAGCATCTGGGTATTCAAAATGAGTCGAGCACTTGGGCTGTCAGTCAGCAAATACAAAGCCATTATTGAATTACAAACATCAGTACCTATGACAGATAGTTGTGGGGCTGCAAAGCCCCATTCCTCGTTGCTGGCTCTCTTGCAGTGAGACTCGCGTCAGTGCCAGAATAGCTTTATCAAGTATTCTTGCTTCTTCCTCTTGGAGGCCGTTTTCGTCCATTGGGGCGCGGCCATTTCTCAGAACTCTCCCGAGCAAGAAAACTGCTTGGACAGTCAATGCAAAGCGACCCATGGCTCCTGTTGGAAGTGATGATAAATTTGGAGACCAACTTGGCTCAGTTTCCTATAGCAATTGTCAGTAAACTCATCTCCAATGAGTCCAATACTTGAGCCAGGGAGGCTTGCGGTTGTTGTTACTCCTGTGTCCCATAATTTGTCTTCCATCGGGAGGGTGCTGTTGCTGTCAGGCTCCTCGGTAACAGGAGCTCTTTCTGGACACCCAATATTCATCAAACTGCGATATAATGAGAGAATGTTTCCCCTATATTGTTCAAGCAGCCAACTTACCGATCTAAAAGTAAAATAGCCCACCATGTCCTCCTCTCCTCTTCGGAATCAGCCAAAGTAGGCCTTGCGCCGCAATTGGGATCTATTGTCCGATTGATACCGAGCGCAATACCGTATTTGGCACAGTATCCCACTGTAAGATAGGCTGAGGGATGTATGGAATGACCCAGCTCATAAAGTGCCACAAGTACTACTGCTTGGAGTAGCCTCAGGGTAAAAAAACCCTTCAGCTCTGCATTGAGAATAGCCCTTTTGATTTCGTAGTAGGTTACGGAGCGTGCTTCATCATCGGGTGTCGTGACAATAAGCTTGATGGCAGTCAATAGTATACTATGGTCCAGGCGACGACCACTGAGAGGGCTTAGAACCTGGCCCAGGATATTTCGTTTGGAAAGGAATGGTATCCAAGGGTGGATGTGCATAAAGTACATGTCGACATCCTGCTTGGCGATAGAGAGATCTTCTGTAGGAGGCTGCATGCCCGCGAAATTGGGTTCAGGCAAATGACCGAAGGAATGCCGGAACAAAGAAGAGTCTGCAAAATATACAACGGGGAAGCTATCGTTTCGTTCATGTGATCTGTGGGTTTGAATTCCATTGAGAGAACCCTCAGATGAAAGCCTCCGACGTGGTGGAGTATGCGTAGGGCGATACGAGCACGATCGTCCGTGCCTAGAATATGAATTAGCCACTGTATCGCAGCTCCTCAAGGTGGCTGGTACCGTTGACAAAGAGAACATTCCGGCTCTCTCCTATCGCATTTTTTCTTGAGTCGTTTACAGCTGATGCAGGAATAGCGCGAGTGGTTGACATGCACTCCAGCGACGTGTTCCATTTTGAGAAGTTTGCAGCTTTGTAGCGCCGATGTAGCTGACGGATCGCACCGGGGATTTCACGGGGGATGAAGCCGCTCAGGCGGACAAAACGGACAAAACGGACCAGCGGCATCCGACGTCCGACAACGGCCGACATCTACGTCACGTGAGTGACACAAATCTATTGGACAAAGTAAATTCCAATTTATATTATGAAGATCAAGCCAAAGAAGATAATATTGCAAGAGAGATTCTGTAATTCAGATGACGATGAGAAAGACAACTAGTGGCCGTGTCTCAGTTTACTATGTTGCTGAGCAATTCGTTGATATTTGACGGCTTCACGCATCACCATACCATCACTCAATTGAGCAACCTCTTTTCGAAATATCTCTTGCCACGGAGTTTGACTTTCAGGCGCATTGTAGCCACCCTGTTTGGCGAGCGCAGATTGCCGTTTGACCAGCTCTTCCTTACATACTAAAATGTCGACTCGACGTCTGCTTAGATCCACACGTAGCCTATCTCCATCCTGAAGTATAGCCAGATTCCCGTTGGCGGCGGCCTCCGGACTAGCATTCAAGATGGATGGTGATCCTGAAGTCCCGGACTGCCCTCCGTCTCCGATACAAGGCAAGGATCGTATACCTCTCTGTAGCAAACGTCCAGGCGGATGCATGTTGACCACTTCAGCCGCCCCTGGATATCCCAATGGGCCTGCCCCACGCATTACAAGTATGGTAACTTCGTTGATATGAGACGTGGAGGGATCATCGAGACGACGATGATAGTCCTCGGGTCCGTCAAAAACAGCCACTGGGCCTTCAAACGCATTTGGGTCCTCAGGGTCGCTTAAGAACATTTCTCTTAACTCCTTGGATATGACACTCGTCTTCATGATTGCGGAGTCGAAGAGGCTTCCTCTAAGATGAATAAAACCCGCATCTTTTATCAAAGGTTCGTGATATGGTCGAATCACTGAGTGATCCCATGTGTTCTTCCCGCGGATGTTCTCTGCAATTGTTAAGCCGTTACATGTTAAGACACCCGGGTTCAATTTCCCCGCATCTAGTAGCTCTGCCATAATTGCTGGCAACCCTCCTGCTCTGAAGTAGTTCTCTCCTAGTAGCTCCCCTGCAGGTTGCATGTTGAGCAGAAGCGGAATATGGAATCCGAGCTGATCCCAGTCATCTAGAGAGACATCAACGCCTATATGTTGAGCAATAGCATTTATATGAATCGGTGCATTTGTACTTCCTCCGATCGCCGTATTGGTGACAATGGCGTTTTCAAAAGCCGCACGGGTCATGATGTCACTTGGTTTCCTGTCAGATTTTACCATTTCAACAATCTGAATACCTGTATCGTAAGAGCATTGAGCTCTTTCGCGATAAGCGGCGGGTATTGCAGCAGACCCTGGGAGAGCCATCCCAAGTGCTTCAGCTAAGGCATTCATAGTTGATGCTGTTCCCATAGTATTGCAATGCCCTACTGAAGGGGCCCTGTTAAGTATCAATCAGCTAAGTGATGTTAAATGTAGTGAAGTATATCGTTTACTTACCCTTTGGAAATATAGTCTAGTAACTGATCTTCGTCTAGGTCTCCAGCCGCTTACATTTCTCTTGCTTTCCAAACCACGGCCCCAGAGCCAACTAACTCACGTTTGTTATATCCATTCAGCATTGGACCAACATTAAGACAGATAGCAGGAATATTCTTTTTGCCCCTAAACATTAGCTCTCGTCAACAATAAAATCTCATTATCACACTTACGACAGTAGCAGCAGCCATTAAAGCTGCTGGTGTAGTCTTATCACAGCCTGTGAGCAAAACCACACCATCTAGAGGATACCCATGAAGAACTTCGACCAAGCCTAGATATGCCAGGTTTCTATCAAGACAGGCTGTAGGTCGTCTAGTGCTCTCTTGTATAGGGTGAGTGGGGAATTCGAAGGCAATGCCACCAGCCGTTCTGATACCTTCTCGAACTCTCTTAACAAGTTCCAAATGATAGCGATTGCATGGAACTAAGTCTGAGCCAGACTGGGCAATGCCAATGACTGGCTTTCCACTCATGAGTTCTTCCTTTGTCATACCATAGTTTAAATACCGTTCGACATATAGGGCAGTGTTTCCTGGATTCGATTCGTCATTGAACCAGTTAGATGACCGTAAGATAGGTGTTTTTGTTCGTTTTTCAGAGGCTGGAAGTTGAGTTGAATCTGTGTTGAGCTTGCTTTCAAGCTCAAGAATGCGCTTGCGCAATTTAAGAACTTCAACTTCGCAGTTTTCAATGTCTATTGGCGCCAGATTTCTCTTCCCATCGCACGAACAGCCCTCACAGGTGACCTGCGAATTGCACGACATATTCAATTCCCCGCGATATTTTTGGTTGAAAAAGTGTTAAATCAAATTAAAGAGTATTGCTTTATCAGAACCTACCAACAAAATGCAGCCTTCCACGTCGTTAATTATAAGACAGATCGAGGCCGGGCCAATCGGACTTCGTCCGAGAAAAGCACTCTCTACCGCAGACAAACCCCGCTGGATTTCTCAGCAGATATTATTTTCCTATTTGTAAGCGATAAGTTTTACGAGGAAAAGGCGGGTTTTCCTTGGAAATTCAGATTGGAGGACACCGCAGGCGGAAATGGTGCGGCTGCGTCGTGGTATCTGGCCGCGCCACGCCGCGCCGCATCTCCGCACAGTCAAACCCGCACGGTGGAGCTCACTTTCTTACGAATAGAAAGATGTGTCCTATCTTACGAGACATGTGTATTCTAGGCGAAAATTGAGTTTCGTAAGTTAGATGCTCGTTCAAGGATTCGTAGAAGACTTCGAATAGCACCAAGTGCTTTCGGCTTTCTACCAAGACGGCAAAATTCGCCATGTCATCTATCGACCAATTCTTTTCGCATATGTAACACATGAACGTTATTGAAAGAATAAGTTGTTGGAGTTAGTTAGTAACTCCAAGTTATATTGTGGCATCATGATATCCTACAAGGTTTACGGCAATGGCAATCTCTTGTCTACCGGTAGTTGGCAAACGCGAGAAGTTAATCTGAGAGCAAGATGAAGTATTGAAGTGGTATGAATGTTGCTCTTATATATAGCCATCGGGCCCACAGATAAAAATTGCGAACAATGCGACTGCTACTACTCTGTAGCAGTCACATTGTTCTATGTACTAGAAACGTCGAGGTGGCATCCACTCCTCCGAGTCCCCCTATTCCCGCTGTGAAATAGTACCCTTTCCATCCCCCATAGAAATAATGCTGGCTCTCAAAGCAAGACTTGACAGGAGCTTGTCTGTGACCAGTAGAGCAAAAATTCGAATTTCAGGATCTTGACCTGCCTCAAGCCTTGAACTCCGGCCGGGTTTTGATTTCTTCAACAAGTTGAACAAAGTCTGGATCACCCTCTGCAGCCAGCTCTTCGAAACGGGCCGTGTTATCCTTAACCCATTGCTCGAAATAGCCAGGCTAGTTTAATGATTAGCATTGCACAATTTTTGGCGACTTTATGAGTGTCGAGACTCACCAGAGGAAGATGAAAGCCGCCCTCCTTCGCAGCGTCAATGGAACCCTTAATGTACACGCTTCTCAGCTGCCTTTCCCATCCACCACCACCGATAATTCTATCCCAAATGGAATTGACGCTGTCTATCAGGACACGTAATTGGTCGGCCGTCCGGCCAGTGCCACTTCGCAGAGTGACAAAAAGGCGGTTGATCTGGCGGCGTTTGCCTCCTACAAAAGTGTCGGACAATGTCCCACTAGAGATATCGATGAATCGACAGTTGACAATGTACCGTGGGGCGTGGAAAGTAGTGGCATGGAATTCAGTAATGCCCTGAGCAATCGCTTGCTTTTGGGATTCTGAAAGCGCAATGGCGTGCTCGAACTCATACAAAGGCATTTTGAATGGAGATAGAGACGTGTGTCAAGGTTGAAATTTACTAAGGAAGAGGATATATAGCTTTGAATTGGTGTCTCGATTGTTTTCAAGCGGGTGCTTGACCCAGAATATATACCCTAGACTTCCGAGGCATACTGTAATAAAGTATATTGTTGCAAACACCAGTGGTCCACACCCCACGGAATACCATACCCCAGTAATGTTTAAGGAGAAGGCGGGGAGGAGCGGAGAATACGTTGGTGGTGCTGTTTGATGAGAAATCATCATGATTGAATGTACTACATTTACATAGCTGCGGCTGCGGTGGCTTTGGCCTCGATGTTCTGCTGCGGCAAATGCGGACGCATTCTGAAAACTACATTAGTTCGGCGCGGTGCGGTAATGCGCCGCAACGCGCCGCACTTGCCGCACTCCATGGGCTCTCGCGACACGCCACGGACGACGGTGTCTTTCTGCTCTATCTAATTCCACTGTTCACTATCAAGATGAACGGGAGCAGGAAAACACTGTTTGTCGCAAAGAACTAGCATCAGCAAAACACCAGTTTTATGAAAACACAACATCAATCAGGGAATTGAGAGCTTGCCCAAAAAAGAATACCTTACATGGGGAGCCTGGCTCGCAACGAAGCAAGCAACGCCAACTTCTCCAAAAACGAGCCCGATCCCACCCTGCAACTTCTAAATCCCTTCCTAGACCCTTCAACCATCCGGAATAATTTCTTGCTACAAGAAAGAGAAAAGCATCGCAGAAAACGGCATGTTAGAATCTCACTACTTTTACTTGAAAATGGAATGGGGCAATATCTGGTTTCCTGGGCATGTCTGCCTCTCAGACACCAGCTTTTTCAAGAGAATTCATGGTTTTCCCTCTTCCAGCATTGCGAGTCCAAATATCAACTTGGTCTTTGTTAGAAATCATCATCCAATTTTCCAACAGTACTGCTCCCAAGCCGCATGTTCATTCAAAAGTACCGCCCCTCGGCGTCTAATTACCCCTCTTTATCTCACCAGACAACCTCGACCTATGATTCTGAAATTTGAATCAAGATCGTAACGAGTTACGTGAAGTATAGGCACTTTTTGCCGTGACTCGTTATTCTTTTCATCATCATTGACAGGCTCCTGGGAGCCTGTCCAACCCCACAATCCGACCCAGAATTCATTGCCGCCACAGGAGACTACAGCTGGAACTGGATTGAATCCAAATGGCGACGGCAACAAGAAGCCTTCGCCATCAAGACTACACGGTCGCATGGATTTGTGCACTTCCCTTGGAGATGGCCGCGGCTGCGGCCATGCTGGACGAGCGACATCGTGATTTACCGACGAAGCCAAACGATCATAACACCTACATCCTAGGTCGAATACACGACCATAATGTAGCTATTGCATGCCTTCCATCCGGTGTATACGGTACAACCTCCGCCGCAACCGTAGCTGCACAGATGCAGTCCACTTTCGAATCGATACGCTTCGGCCTCATGATAGGCATCGGAGGGGGGGTTCCAAGCGGGAATGCTGATATTCGGCTGGGGGACGTGGTGGTCAGCAAACCGACAAGGGACTCAGGAGGAGTCATACAGTACGATTATGGGAAAACAGTGACTGGCGGCCACTTTGAACGCACTGGCGTGCTGAATAAACCACCACCTGTGCTATTAACAGCAATTTCGAGACTACAAGCAGAGCATGACTTGAAGCCAGGCAGAATTTCCGCTCTGCTTTCAGAGGCCGTGGCTAGAAACCCTGAGGTCAGGGAGAAGTTCACATATCGCGGTGAAGATCAGGATATATTATTTGAATCTGGATACGACCATCCTGACCTAGGACATACCTGCGACAGCTGCGATGCAAGGAGAGTCGTAATGCGATCTGCTCGTCCTAGCTACCATCCAGTTATTCATTACGGCTTGATTGCATCTGGCAACCAAGTGATGAAGCATGGGCGCAGCAGGGATAGCCTTGCCCGGGAGCTCGATATCCTCTGCTTTGAAATGGAGGCAGCTGGTTTAATGGACAATTTCCCTTGCATCGTGATTCGAGGGATATGCGACTATTCCGACTCGCATAAAAACAAGCAGTGGCAGGATTATGCAGCAGCAACCGCAGCTGTTTATGGCAAAGACCTTCTCTCCGTGGTTCATGCAAGTCGTGTGGTGGAAACTCTGCCAGCAGGCTCAATTTCCGACTGTAAGTCGACTGCCTGAGTCATAGGAGTTATGCTTATCCAACAAAATTTAGTGTCCTACTACAGACAGATATCACCATATGAGATGAAGCTTCCCAGCAGTGAAATAATTCAAAGTGGTGAGTGTGTTAATGGTCTTTAGCAAGTGCCAGCTGATGGATTGTAGATGACCGAGAAGAGGAGGGACTTATCGAGCAGATTTCAAGTTATGACCACGAAAGAATCCATCAAAGACTTGCTCGAAAACGACTCCCTGGCACCACGAAGTGGTTTGTTGAGCACCCGGATTTCAAAGCGTGGTTCATTGAGAAGGAAACTTCCAGCCTGTGGTGCTCGGGAAAGAGTAAGCCTGCTTTCCATATATATATTATACCTAGGTACTACTAGTACCTAGTAGGTATCTACCTATTATAGGTACAATACTGATGTGCGACCGTTTGTAGTTGGCTCTGGCAAAACGATGATAGCGTTTGTCTCCCAATCCTTGCCCTTCCTATATAATTTTTTGATCTAACAATGAATAGAACCGCCGTCATAGATGCAGCCAAATATGAGCTCGACTCTCCCATCGTCTTCTTCTATTGTGACACGGATCATCATGCAACACTTGACGCGTCATATATTCTCTCGAGTTTTATCAAGCAGCTCTGTGAATTCATTCGCCGGACGACTAGGCCTTATCCGGAAGATATCATAAGGGATATTTGGAGATTCTTTGGCCACAAGAGAGTTCAGCCAGACCTTGAGGACCTAAAGGATATTTTTGAACTCTGTTTCAACCATGTACCGGATACGGTATATGTCCTTGATGGAGTTGATGCTTTGGATCGTAAACATACCAAGTTTCTTTTAGAGCTCTTCAGGTCATTATTCAATCATTCCAGGCCCCACCATGCTGCACGGCTTTTGTTGCTAAGCAGGGACCAAGTTCAAGGATACATGAACATTGCTACATTCATTCCTGGGATTCGTCAGATTTCGACATCAGACAATGTCATGCAGGATATCGGGACTTACGTCCAAGCAAGCATCACTGATAAGACTATGTACCGAAAAATTACGGATGACCCTCTGATCATAGAAGAGATGCACCGGAGGCTTCTCGCAGAGTCGTTAGGAATGTGTGATAGCCCGAGTCTCGTTTCCTGGAATATATGCTGACTGGAATAGGTTTCTATGGGTATATCTCCAACTGGAAATTCTTTGGGACACATGCTATACGGACGCAGAAATACGGTCCGCATTATCGGCGCTACCGCAGGGACTGGAAGGAACATATAGTCGCTGTATTGAGAGAATTAATATCGACGACAGCCGTGCTGTCAAGGTACTGAAATGGGTTAGCTTTGCGACAAGTCCGCTTCATATCGAAGAATTGCGAGAGGCGATCGCCTTTGACTCAGAAGATACTGAGTGGAATTCTGAGAAAATTCCACGCATGGAATTTGTCATCGGTTGCTGTGCAAACCTTGTTGTCCTGGATCCCACTGACGACCGTGTGCGCTTCGCACATTCCTCGGTTAAACAATATCTCGAGAAAGGACGAGAAAGAAACATACTCCGATGGTATCCAACCACGGCACAGGGTGTTCTAGAGTGTGGAGAATTCTGTATTGCTTATCTTTCTTTCTCAGATTTTAGTCTTCAGGTAAGTACGCCAAGAACTCAAATGGCCGCACTTGCTGTCCCATCTCTGTATTCAATAGCACAAAAGGCCCCCCCTGAATTTATTGGCAACTGGTTCAGCCAAGAGCCTCAGAGTCAGAAAAGATTCGTCTACCTGCCAATCCGTGGTATACGGACATCATCAGGGCCAGATCGGACACAGTATAGATTTATTGCTTACGCTGTTACAAACTGGGCTTTGCAGACCAAAGAGATATCTCGTGAATCATTAGCATGGGAGAAGTTTGAGCGGCTCGCAATGTGCTTCAATGAAACTTGGAATTTTCACCCTTGGGCCCCTGTCGGCCATTCGGCATTCTCTCATCTCCACAGTCTATTTGGATGGGCAGTGAAGGAGCATCATGAACCACTTCTGTCAGTTGCACAGGGTACAGGATCTGACCTACAACTTGTTTGCAATCTTCCACTGATTGGAGGAAGCCTACCTGCGCTCCATGTTGCCGCGAAGCTTGGGAATAAAACAATGATCAAGATTCTTCTGGGTTTCTGCAAAGTAAATTTGCCAGATCTAGAAGGATATACTGCTATACATCATGCAGCGAGCAGGGGTCATGTTGAAATCTGCCAGTTGCTTTTAAGCACAAAGCAGATAAAGATGAATGTCCGATCAAATTCCCAATGCACACCACTCTGGCTGGCTGCGAGTAACGGACATTTAGAAGTTGTCTCGCTGCTTGTTGAGATGCAATCGGATATTGAGGCAAAGGAAGCTTCTCTTCACCAGACACCGCTTTCGCAGGCTGCACGGAATGGGCACTATGCTATAGTGGGGCTTCTAGTCAAGAAAGGAGCAAACTTAGAGTCTCAAGATAGAGACGGTAAAACGCCTCTATCATGGGCCGCAGAGAATGGGCATGTCGCAGTGGTGAAGCTGCTGTTCGACATGGGCACTGGTATAGAGACTATGACGAACTACAGTGAAACCCCGCTGGTATTAGCTCTAGAGAAAGGACATGAGGCAGTCGTGAGGCAGCTGCTCGATATGGGGGCTGATCTAGAGGCTAGTAGGACCAAGCGCGGTCAGACACCACTATCATTTGCGGCAATAAATGGACATGAGGAAGTGGTCAAGCTGTTGGTCGATAGAGGCGCTAATCTGGAGGCTGAGACCCGGGGTCGAACACCGCTGTCATGGGCTGCAGAGAACGGAAGTGAGGCAGTAGTGAAGCTATTGGTCGACAGACTTGCTGATATAGAGGCTAGAGAGAGTATTAGTGGTCAAACATCACTATCATTTGCCGCGAAGAATGGACATCAGGCAGTGGTGAAGGCGTTGGTCGACAGGGGTGCTAATTTGGAGACTAGAGATAATACCAGTAGTCAGACACCGTTATCATTAGGCGCATTGATGGGACATGAGGCAGTGGTGGAAGTGCTGGTCGATAGGGGTGCTGACCTGGAGACGAGGGATAGTCTCGGTGGTCAAACACCACTATCATTAGCAGCGTTGGGTGGATATAAGGCAGTGGTGAAGGTGCTGATTGATAAGGGTGCTGATTTGGAGGCGAGGGATAGCCACCGTGGTCAAACACCACTGTCACTAGCAGCATTGAATGGGCACAAGGAAGTGGTGAAGCTGCTGGTCCACGGGGGTGCTGATCTGGAGGCAAGAACTAGTACTAGTGGTCAAACACCACTGTCATTGGCCGCATTGAATGGACATGAGTCAGTGGTGAGACTGTTGCTTAACAGGGGTGCTAAGAATAAGCAAAGTCCTAAGATCATTAGTAATCACCCTTTGGTCGGCAACCAGGAATAATGACGAGGTTTATATGAGTTCTGGTAAATGGACACCCCCAGCCAGTATTCGGACACCCTCTAACCTCATTAATGATGGCGCAGTATATGAAATACCAGAGATGCAGAGATCCGAATCGCAATATTACCACACTGACCTTCTGAATTGTCAGTCTTTTCACCATGTATTTCTCAAAGGGCTACTATATAAATTTGTATAAGATGCTGGTGAATATGGACTTGTTTCTAAGACTATATAATACTCTTCTATTACCTAGTAGCCAGCACCAGCACCAGCACCAGCACCAGCACCTAGCACCTAGCACTAGATATAGTATATCTAAAGTGATAGTGATTTGTCGAACTCTGAGATATAAGCACATGGCTTCCTGATAGGATACTATGCCTGCAAAATGCACCTGAGGGGCAACCTTACAGCTTGGATCACTACATCCCTAGTATTACATATGCCACGCCATGCTTTATGAGGTTGGAGGGTGTCCGAATACTGGCTGGGGGTGTCCATTTACCAGAACTCGTTTATATGGTCACACAGTGCATTTTTAACCTCCTTCCTGATCACCACTATATTAATCCGTTGGTTATAAATTATAACTGTCCCTAATGTAGGGACAGTTTT
The DNA here is from genome assembly GCA_020086695.1 of Penicillium sumatraense. Classification (NCBI taxonomy): domain Eukaryota; kingdom Fungi; phylum Ascomycota; class Eurotiomycetes; order Eurotiales; family Aspergillaceae; genus Penicillium; species Penicillium sumatraense. The sequence goes on along the minus strand of JAGIKU010001370.1, from coordinate 342,335 downwards.
GTATGTAATCACTCAAGTACAAATTCACCCGTCATAAATGTAGTATAGAGGCACTATTCAAAAGCCTTTTGTGGGTGTGGTAATAAAATCTAGTAGATTTGATGTGTCTGAATTGCCACGCGGAATATGACTCTTCGAAAACCCCCCAAAAAATCGATTAAAGGCACAAACAACCTCGTTTGGAATCATGCCGGTAGCTATATATGATGAAGCCATCAGATGCTTTATAGATACGTACTACGTATCTCTAGGGAATTAAGTTAAGAGTTATTAACTCTTCTCGTCTGTCTTCCAGAACCCGAACCATGGACCAGATCTATCACCTACAGCGGCTTCAATGCCAGACTTTGTTTTGGAAGACAAATCCTTGTGTTGAAAGGTAGAGAGACTGCATAGGGCTAGGCATTGGTGAATGAGACCCCTTGATGGACTCTCCATGATGAGTACAATCCATATTTAACCGCAGATCATAGAATCGAGTCACCTGGTACTCATGAATCGACGATTGATACCTATTCAGTATATCGGTACATGCTCAATGAAGATAATTGCTCGACCGTTTTGGACGATGTGAAGCCAGGTTGTTCAGCGGGCTCCCTTTTGGGAATTGACCAAGCCACATGGCGTGGCCACCGAGAAATTCCTGACAAGGATCTGTGGAAAAACTATGCAAATCTCGCAAAGAGGCTGGCTGCCGGTTTCCTCCTCAATTCTCTCTTGTTGGTCTTCATCCTGTGGATCTGCATTGGTTCTCCTCCGCCGATTCGGCGGAGGAACCAGCTACTCCGCCGACGTTCGGGACCAGTCACTCAACTGGCAACCCTTTATTCTATTTAACCATCTCATGGTATGTTGAAAATGTTTTTCTATCACTCATTCATTCCAGATTATTCATCGGATTCGATACCAAGGCCTGCGATTATCTTTCGGAGTCCCTATGGCGACCAAACCACCGCTGTCGCAGACTGGCGAGGCAGCACCCTCGACATCTTCGACAAGTTCAACTCTCGAAAAATCCGAAGCCAATGACCGAAACTTCCACAATAGCGACATGATGAAGGAAACTCCAAAGGATGCTGAAGCCGGGGTTGATGATGAACTCGCGGGTAGCAGTGGCCAGGATGGGGGTAGCCCTGGGGGTTTCACCTTGCTGATGACCGTCACTGCTCTAGCCATGAGCATGTTTTTGGTGTGTTACTGCAATGATTCCCTTTGGTTCAAGTGCACGGCTAATATTTACGCCCGTAAATAGGTTTCGTTAGATATGGTGAGTAACTTATCGAGGTCATCACTTCTGGAATAGCAGCATCCGATGAAAAGGAAGCTAACATGCCTGATCCCGCAGACAATTGTGGCAACTGCGATTCCAAAGATTACGGACGAATTTGGTGGTATACAGGATGAGGCGTGGTATGGTTCTGCCTTCTTTATAACTCTCGGGAGCTTTCAGGCACCGTGGGGAAAAGTATACAAGTACTTCCCACTGAAGATATCGTTCTTGGTGGCCATTTTCATTTTTGAAGTCGGAAGTCTGATTTGCGGTAAGACTGCTTCTTTCAAATATTTCACTAAAGAGTCTTTTAGATTAATTGCTAATCGAGCTTTTCACAGGTGTCGCACCTAATAGTATTGCACTGATCATTGGACGGGCCATCACTGGCGTTGGAGGTGCTGGCATTTCTTCGGGCGCATTTACGATCATCGCCTTATCCGCTCCACCAAAGCAACGCCCAGCATATATTGGAATTCTCGGAGCCTCTTATGGTATTGCTGCCGCGGTTGGCCCTCTGGTTGGAGGTGCCTTTACTAGCAATGTTACTTGGCGCTGGTGTTTCTACATTAATCTGCCCATTGGTGGACTTGCAGCCGGTATTATTCTATTTTTCTACAGCCCTCCTCCTCCCCTGCCATTTTTGGGTGAGCCATTGAAGGAGAAGATTTTGCAAATGGACCTGGGCGGTGCTTTGACTCTTGTTGCCGCCATGGTCTGCTACTCTCTTGGTTTGCAGTGGGGTGGAATCTCACTGCCCTGGAGTGACTCCAAAGTTATTGGTACTTTGGTTGGGTTCGGCCTTTTGCTGATTTTCTACGGTATTCTTCAATGGCAACAGGGTGAGCGTGCAGCTATGGTTGGGCGCCTCTTCCGACGAAATGTGGTTGTCATAATGGTCTACATCGACCTATTAGCAGGAACCTTCTTCTTGCTGGTGTACTATTTGCCCATCTACTTCCAGGTTGTGTCTGGTGTATCTGCTGCTCAAAGTGGAATCAGAAATCTGCCCTTGATTCTCGCTCAGAGTGTTTCAACTGTGGTCTCCGGTGTCACCCTCAGCAAGTGGGCATACCCCCAGCCCTTCCTTCTCGCTGGGGCGGCACTCACGGCAATTGGTTCGGGTTTACTTTACACACTTGAGGCCAATACTGGATCGGGCAAATGGATTGGATATCAGCTCTTGGCTGGTATCGGGATTGGATGGTGCTTCCAGGTTCCTGTGGTCACTGCACAGGCATCCGTTGGGCCAGAAGACCTGCCGTCTGCGACTGCTATGGTGCTGAGTAAGTTCTCATATTTTTCTGAAACTCGACATATCTTTTGCTTTTGACAAAACTAATTATTTATAGCTGTGCAAACCCTCGGAGGATCGGTATTTGTTAGTGCTGGTCAATCTGCCATGGTGAATGTCCTTCTCAGAGTTCTCCGTGGTGAGACTTCAATCGTCAATGCCTCCCAAGTTGCGGCTACAGGTGCAACTGAGTTACGTGATGTGTTCTCCTCCGAGCAAATGGGCTTTATCCTTGACGCATATATGGAAGGTCTTCAGGCAGCATTCCTCGTGGCTGTTGTCGCATCGTCTTTAGCTACCGTGGTCTGCATGGGGGTACGATGGATGAAACTGTCCGGGCCGGTGACTGCAGCGGCAGCTTAATTGATCCTAGACTTTGGTTTAGGTGAGGTGGTTCTGGATAATACTATGATACCCATTAGAGCTGTGAAGCTACATACTTCCTATTACCAGCGAAGCATATATTTGCTCCGGGAATCTCGTTCGCTAGCCTAAGTGCAAGCATTGCGAGCCCTCGTTTCTCTTTTAATCGTTCCATTTTGCCTTTGACTGCCCAGGTGGGCTATGCGCAGCTTGACCCTCCTATACACTATTGCATACGCTGGCACATTTGCAAAGACATTTTGGATCATATAGAGAATTGTGAAAAAAAACTTTTTTTTTACTACTTTTGCTTCTTCAAGCCTTTTTCTCTCTTTGAAATTTCCGGACTGTTTTATCAGACTCCTGGCATTTAAAATCAACAGAATAGTTCTAACTATATCTCCAGACTTCTCGGCTTCTAGATATGTCGAATCTTTTGCGACAACATACTCATTCTCCGACTACTAGTCGTAGGTCTATCTGTAAAATAGGATGGAAGAGCCTCATTCCACGTACTATAACAAGTCTGGATTCGTTTTCTAGTCCTGCTAAAGCTTCAACATGAGCCTCCTATCAACTATTAAGATTGTAAGGAAGAGTGCCTGAGGCTGCAAACAAACAAAAGTACCTGACTGACTGTACGCCAGGCTGGTATTGGGACTCTGGAGTAGCGAATCATGTGGCTTCTTATGTAATTTGATGCTTCCTTCTCAGCGACTTCCACGAGTGTCACTGGGTGGCTTCAGTATATTTTGTACATTGCCTTACACTCCAGTATCTACCCCACACTCCTGTCCTTCTGTGCACGCACCCCCCTTGGACCCTTATGATCGACGGGTGAGCCGCAAGTCACGACCCGCAGACGCGTAGAATTATGCTTGCCCGCCCGCGCTCAAAACCGCTCCCACCTGACGACCAGCAGCCGCCTCGGAAGAAAATCCGAAAGGGTACTCGCAGCTGCTGGGAATGTATGTGCTCACACATATAATGGTTTCTTCCCTTATCCGATTCAGTGATCTTGGCCTGACTTGTTGATTGTAGGCAAACATCGCAAAGTCCGCTGTCATTTCGTCTCCGATGGAGACACCAGCTGTCGCGAATGTCAAGCAAAAGGAACTATTTGTCGCAGCCAAGATCTACCCGAACCTGAAAATCATCGCGAATCGGATCGCACGTCACTCAATGATAGAATGGGCCGCGTAGAATCTCTTCTAGAGAGAGTACTGCAGCGACTGGATACTCTCGGTGATACAAAAGACCCGGCAGTGTCACCACCAACAAGGGTCATTGAAAGTAACCCGAGCTCCAGCACCGTTGTCACCCCCGCCAATGAAAACGCCCCTGTTTTATCACTTTTTGACAATGGAGTGGTCTGTATTTAATATATTATTTCTTATGAAAGTTCAATGCTGACACATGAATAGTTGGGCTTTCGACGATCAGATGCGTCTCCGCCGAGTATCACTCTGTACGGCACAACAAATCGGGAATGGGAGAAACTTCGTCATGAGCTATTGGCCCTCTTACCGTCTCCCAGGACTTTGAAAAGGCTAGAGAATGCTAATAGTTGCTGGTGGCTGGTTCGAGCCCAATGCTGCCAAGACTTTGAAGTATCGCTTCTTCCATATTCACTAGCTTCTCTTGCAGACCATCATCCTGTTGTCATCGCTAAGGCTCTACTATGGGTCGTAATTTGCTTGCAGCAACTCCCGAGAGGCTTTGATGTTGATTCATTGGAACTTTCCTGCACTCCAGTGGAGCTCATCGCAAGATGTGTCAACATTGTCACGCATTCTATTAGTTCCGATGAGGCTTTAGTAAGTAGCATTGATGGTTTGGAATGCCTAGTTCTCCAAGGCATTCTTTACAACAACGATGGCAAGCTACGAAGCGCGTGGCTGTCATATCGACGTGCCCTTAATGTGGGTCAAGTTATTGGACTTCATCATCTGGCTCCAAAGGCTTATGATGAATCTGAGTCTATCTCACGTGCAAGACATATCTGGAACCACATCATATATGCAGATCGATATCTTTCTCTGATGCTAGGAATGTATCATGGAATTGCAGATGTGGCATTAGATTCCCAGCGCGCATCCGACGAGATGCCAAAATCTACTATGGATCTCCTTTGTCGGATCGCTGGATCGATAATTGAACGAAATCAAAGGTTTTCTTCGGTCACTCCCCTGATGGCGCGAATGACACAGACCATAGATTCCGAGCTTATGTCTGTCGACCCGCCGGAAGTAGCAGAAGAAACGGGTATCCCTAAAGCAGGAAAGTCGATTGAACGAGCTTGGGCGTATGGCATATTGATGGCAAGGCTATGGTATTACCAGCTGCTCGCATGGCTGCATTTGCCACTTCTTCTCGAGTCTGGAACCCATAGACGCTACGACTACAGCAGGCAAAGTTGTCTGGAGGCATGCCGCCACATGGTTACTTGTTATGTATCTATACGCCGACTGACTTCAGAAAGCTTCTGCTGCAAATCACTTGATTTCCAAGCCTTCACTGCGGCTGCCACCCTAATGATCAATATAATAGGACCCAGTGGCGGGACCCAGTCAAATCCAAGTGATTGGGAGGCTGTTGAAAGCGTCATCCAGACTCTTGAGGAATTGGCGGAGGGGCAGCCACCTGACAAGGTAGCAACCCAAGGACTTAGTGTGCTTCGAACACTGAAGCGTGTTGCCAAGGGCGAAAAGGCATCAGAGTTTGCCGCTTCTGCAGGGCTGTCGACTGAAGAAGGTCAACCTAATCGCATAAAAATTGCCATTCCGTATTTTGGCACAATTTTCCTCGACACCGGTATTTACGGAGACTCCTCTGAGAAACAGTATACCGCTTCTGTTCCAACGCAACCGCTTCAGCCATCACTCATTGATACTAGCATGGGCCCCGGCGAAGACTCCTTGCCAGCTGAAATCATGCCTGATCCCAACACTACACAAGCTCAGCTTACGGATGTTGTAGTGCCTTGGCCGGAAATTCGGTTGGAAATGGGACCCGCCGACATTTGGACATTTGACCCAGACTTGACGACACAGCCACCGTTTCTGACCGATTTTGAGAACCATTGGGACTTGGGTCTGTAAGATGACATGATTTCTGTTAATATTTTGATTGCATTTCCAATAGCGAAATATAATTTCAACAGAGGACACCCCTGCATGACCAATCTTAGCTCGATTCTCGGGAAGTTTAGACAGGTTTGATCAAACTCATGGTTTTGAGGGTTTATAGCCACATCGTTCTCGCTCACAGAGATATGCGCTGTTTTTGCTGTCAAGCAATGCTTGCTCAGGCTTCTCAGTACCATTGAATGTTCCCCGCCTTTAAACATTTCATGGTTTGCGGTAGCCAAAAACATGGCGCCATCATCATTTTCAGTCGGTCTTATGTAACTTGATACCGTAGAATGACATTTTTGTTATTTTGAGGAGGTTGTGTTCAAAGTGCTTTTTGAGTGGCGCGCAGCGGCGGCCATCAGCCAGGGATGGTTGAATCTTGGAAGGCACGTTCTGCGTTCCCACTGACTGTCGTTCTTTCCTTGAGATATTTCAGACATTCCTCATTTTTGTTTTTGTTTCTTCATCTCCTCTCTATTCAACTCGACTTCAACTCCCGGATTGCACTGTTGGAAGACTACCTTACAGAGATCCTGCACACAGTGTCCCACTCAGCACAGCTTCATTTCCTGGAGACTATTAATCAATACCAGCAATAACGGGGCTTCTTTCAATCTAGTTCATTGGCCTGGATCTGTTTCCAAAGAGATCTTCGCAGCCGTTCCATGGGCGTGAACTCCGTGAAGATGAAAAGAAAACAGCCCAATCGTTCTAAGGGGGCCACTGAACCGCCTTTGCCCAAAAGCCATGACTCCTCCACGATGACACAGCCAGATGGGCTTGACCGTATGCTGAATTCCCAAATTTTCCGAACAGCATGTACAGAAGACCGATCCGCATCTGATCCTACGCCCCGGGCTACAAATCAATCCGACAATCCATCGCTGCTGACCCAAGCTGGGTTGGTCCTCAACAGTCTTCATACTTCTCGCAGGCTATCTAGGGAGGATATGCTTCGAAGAATTTCAGAAATTCTGAGTGATGAAGAGTTGCAGGCCATCTACATCGCAGCTCTTATGAGATTTAAATCTGGGAAGAGGAGCAATTGTCATGATGACCAACATGACTCTCATCCTGCATCCCGGCATGGCACCCAGCCTAACACTCAGGTTGACAACGCGGCCAACATTACAGAATTGACGCGCCAGTTTGATAAAATGCATGAGCGCCATAACCAGCAGCTCCAGTCCATGATGCTCGAAATAACCGCCATACTGGAACTTCATGAGTAGGAGTGTGAGGCTCTTGTGAAATATGTGAGTGGATCGAATGATGGTCAAGAGTGAGAAATAGGTAATCATGGAACATGCAGCGGCCTTTATGTCATTGACATCGCCCTCCCATCTAATTTTCCTCTTAGCTAGACTTAGAATTGTTGAAAGAATGCAGCCTTCACATTTGAACCTCCATATATTACATCTAGCACAGAAAGATATAGATAGATGGCTGGGGGGGGGGGGTGAGGCTCGTCTTATTGCTAAGTCCAGGCTGCTCGGGGCCATATGTATTCAATCCAAGCGATCCACATGATCGTTTCGATATCCTAAGAAAACATTTCTTCTAGTCTACTGGCTATATTATCAAGTTCCTCTCCGCTATTACAAGCAGCAAACACAAATCGGTCGGCTCTCAAGACAACATACTTCTTTCGGCCGAGGCTCTCCCACAGAAGATCCTCATTGTACCCTCGGGGATGAGGACGATTGGCACACAGCGTGGACTGCATGAATTCATCCGCAGTGGCTGATCGGAACAGACGACCCTGGACTAGGCTCAGATCGGGTTGCGATTTATCGGCTTGAACTGATGTCCGGGGGACGAAATATGTCGCCTCGTCCGTACGGAGATAGGGGAATTTTGCGAATTTACTACTGTTCAAATGCTCCACTTCTGATCGCAGTTCATTCATGTCGCGAAGTAAGACGACAACTTGGAAGAGGGATCTTTTTGCGGATGAAAAAATCACATCGTCCGTGAACTGAACAGTCGCAGACCCGGAATCGTGGTTTCGGTCGACCGCTGTACAATATGTCTGTGGGAAACAAACGCCTCCTTGAAGTTCAGGCAAGAATGGGAATCCAGACTGATAATTGTATCGAGTCGGACCATCCGCTCTCGGCCCACGTTCAAGGGCGTGTTGCCACTGGGGAACCAGTTTCACTCCCCAAAGAATCCAGTTGCGTAAATAGCCGTGGATAACGCTCGGGGTGTTCACCATCCCACCATTTTTAACGGTCGAGGCGAGCGATTTGTCTAGTTGCTGTTTTCTTTCCTGATACCAGGCGGCTAGAATAGACTCATGATCCAGCTTTGTGGTTGATGAACAGAGAATGGCGAGTCTCCATGCAAGACTGATTGCGTCCCGGAATCCAGATGCGATACCTTGTCCCCCAACTGCGCATGATATGTTAGAAGCTGCTAAGAAATTGTATGTGGCCCTGCAACTGGTTCGTATGTTGCCTTAACATGAAATAACTTACATGGAGGGAACACGTGTGCAGCATCACCACAAAGAATCGTTCTTCCCAAGCTCCATTTGTTGCAACTTCGAGCCGAGAAGCCAAAGGGTCGGGATCGAAGAACCTCTATACAATCCTCTGGAAACATCACGTCTTGTTCCAAACTAGTTGGAAGGTATTATTATTAGCCTCGGGTGGATCTTAGAAATGGCCCGGGACAAGAACTTACCCATAACGACTTCCTGGATGTGTAATATAAGGACCAACCACCTCGCGGATCTTGTCCCGTTTAGACATTTCTGAGCCATCTTCCCCTGCAGCGACAACAAATTCAAAACGCCAGAGCCGATCCTCGGGGAGACCAAATCGCCCACATACAGCTGGCCGACGAGCATTGCATAGGAAACGAAAGTCAGCAGGGAAGAAGAGATCATAAACCTCTTCTGGAGAATAACCTAGATCCCATAATGGGAATGACGGATGTGATTCTTTCGTCGGAAGGTGAAGCTTCCAGTTCAGCGCAACCCAAGTTTCACTATACCTGGTTCTATAGAAGAGGTAATCAGTATTCAGTCCAGTCTTTGGGAAGGCATAATTGATTTACTGCCCCGCCCACTCCAGCTCGATACCCTTTGGCTCTAGGTATTTCTTTCTCGTAAAACCCGTTTTTCCATCTGCAGCGACCAGAAACTTCGATCGGATATGCTTCTCGCTGCCTCTGGAGTCGGTGTACGTTGCGTAGACCCAGTCATCATCCTCCTTGATGGCAGTCAACGTACAACTGGTACGTAAATCGGAGACTGTGGACTCCTGTAGGACAGATCTTAGATACTCTTCCATCACTGGCTGCTTGTGGCCGATCACTCCAACATGTCCTGTATTGCCTTCGGACTATGCAAATATTAGAAACACCCATCAAAAAATCCAGACGAGGATAATTTCTGCCAGTATTGGAAGTCACACTCACCGAGCCCATGTCGAAAGATAGAAATGGTCGGCGCTGTAGATCATTATGAACCCCGTCAATAAAGCGAATTTTATCAATACCTGTTGGATGTTATCAGCGATAATTAAACGCACAGTAATTTTGGGCCACTCACAGGAACCAATCTTGCTAAAAATGTGTTCGTAGAGACCGAGACCCTGTAGGTATCGAATTCCATCATCGTCCAGCGCTATCCCGCGCGGGTCTGTAGTGATCTGAGGTTCTTTTTCGATGACAATATTTTCGATTCCCATGCGACTCAGATAGCCAGAGAGCATCGCTCCCGTCGGACCGCATCCACAAATGAGAACATTCACTGTTTCGTCTGGTGCCGACGACATGTTGACTAGCGTTTGTCGATTTTCCCTTTTGCAAAGGAATTTTGATTCCCTTTGTGCAGCCCGCTTGTTATTAAAAAGGTATAAGTTTAATCGACAAATATTAACTTGTCGCTTTTTCAATTGGTTATTTCCGCTGGTGGGACTTCTCCCTTGTGCCACTGATAGGTCCCACATCTTGTTGGGGGTATTCATGGGGCTTACAACGATCATATCGGACGTTGTCTCTTCGCGCATTCGTCTCCAATCAGGTTTATTATGGAGACTCATCTAGAACCGACATAGGCCTTTAGTAGGAGGGATAAGGCTGGAGGTACAATCTATTCGGATTTACCAAATGTGGGACCTATACGCAGAGCTGGAGGTTTAGTCTACTGCATCATTATTCTACGTATTTACAGCGACAAATATCAGAGAGGCAAAAAAAAACAACATAAATTCGACACTAATTTGTAGTAATAAATCCATGTATCCCTATAATCTACTCCAAAAATTCGGTGGGGACTTTCGGTCCCCAGATCGCCAAAGAATCTGGCCCCGCCGGCACGTATCCAATCGGCGTCTCGGCATTAACCAAGTCACCATCGGCATAGTGTTCAACCATGTTGCCGGAAACATCCCACCAGTAATCGAAAATCTGGGATCCTAGCACATGACGACCTATTCCCCAGGCCGGTTTATATCCCTTGCCGACCAGCCACTGGTGGCCTAGCTGCTGTGTGTCGTAGTCGTGGACCTCGAATGAGCAGTGGTGGACGTGGGATGCCTTCGGGTTGGCGGCGAGGAAGAAGGCGTGGTGGTCCACGGGCTCATTTCCTAGATCAAGATGCATGAAAGTTGTGACGGGGATTCGTTGACCATCTTGCTCGATGTAGACGAAGTCAGTTGGCACGACGTTGAATGTCGAAGTATAGAACTGGAGTTGAGCTTCGAAATCCTGAGTTGAAAGGCCGAAGTGACCTAGCTGAAGGCAATAGTTAGCGCATAATCCACAACTCATCTTGCGATTTCAATCTCTTACCTTGTAAACTGCAGCCGGTCCAGGTTCAAATCGGTTGAACTTTCTGATACGGGGCTTCTCGCTCGGGAAGTTCAGAACGATTTTTTCCTGTGGTGCTTGTTCGCAGGAAGCGTTGATAGGCTCTTGTTTATAGATGACATTGAAAGGAAATCCCTCAGGGTCGGTGATTGTCACAAGTGAGCCAGCACCTGGGGCACCCGCCAGATCCTGTACGGGACCGGCATTGGGCAAAGCTGCTGCTCTGTGGATTTATTAGCTTGTCGTGTTTCTATAGGGCATGGCTTCCCATTTCTTCCACTGCTTACCGTTCAAAGTCATTCAGGCTAGCTGCTTCGAAGGCCCCTCCTAGAAATTTGCGGGGACCCTTCTGAGCATAATACACGTAGTGATCGGGGCCATATCCCCGATACCAGATTTGTTCTTCGGTCTGGTGTGCAACCTGAAGTCCAAAATCCAGCATGAATTGATGGATCTCACCTAGGTCGGGGTGCTGGTATCGAACGTGTGATAGCTTCTTAAGATTGATGCGGGTGTCCGCGGTAATCTTTTGCTTCTGCAGCCAGCTGGACTGAGACTCCTGGTCCTTTCCCATAGCCTCGATATCGGGCAGCGCGCCTCCGCGATTTGCTGAGATTGTAGGTGGGGACATAGTTGGTCGTTTTTAATTTTGGTGATATGAATAAGTGATGGATAGGAACATCCTATTTTCATACCAGGTAGGGTGTTTATAAACTCAAGGTATCTTCTGTCGTGGTGAGGCGACGCGGCGATTGTCTCCACATCTTGGATAGGTCCCACCATTTCCTTGTCAATATGAAAATGCGGGATGAGTCCGGCCACATCAGGCTCAAAACATTTGATTTATTTCGAAATTCTGTTCTGAGCATATTTTCACTTTGCAAGATTCTTCCTCATTATCACCAATGACTACGTTCAAAAAACTAGTTCGATTCGCCGTCGGCGATCAGACGTATTACGGTGAACTGATCAGCACAGACGGCAACAAGTACACAGTGCAGCAGTTCAACGGTACTCCCTTTGACAGCTTGGTTCTGACAGACAAAATACACACCGTGAATGATGTATGTTGTGCATTTTGAAAGCAACCCTCACTCAAATCTAACAATGAAAAATCCATCAGCTGCTATCACCCGTCCCGAGCACTCCTCTGGTTGTTTGTATCGGGCTCAACTACAAAGAACACGCAAAGGAGGCCAATGTAAGCTCCTCACGTTGTAGCTCATACAAATTTATTTTACTAACCAAATGGTCTCGATAGTTGAATGTTCCAACCTACCCTCCAGTCTTCACCAAGCCCGCTGACAGCCTTGCCGGTCCCTTCGAAACCATCCTCATTCACCGTGATGCCCAATCCCACCTTGACTACGAAGGAGAATTAACCGTCATCATTGGAAAGGACGCAAAGAATGTCCCTGCAGAGAATGCTCTGGACTATGTTCTCGCATACACCGCGGGCAATGATCTCTCGGCGCGCAACTTCCAGCTCCCCGACGCTTCGGGTGGTCAATTCTGCTACGCCAAGTCATTCGATCAGTTCGCTCCCATTGGACATGTTCTCATGAGCCCTCAGGAGGTGCAGGATCCGCAACAACTAAGCCTCGTCACCAAAGTGAATGGACAGGTCAAACAGACGACCAATACCAGTGATATGATTTGGGGGGTGCGCGAGATCATTAGTCATCTGTCGCGTGGGACGACGCTGAGAAAGGGCACGGTGATCATGACTGGCACCCCATCTGGAGTGGGATTTTTCCGGAAGGAATTCCTGCAAGATGGAGATGTTGTTGAGGTCGAGGTGGGAGGTATGGCCAGCGTGAAGAACACAATCAAGTTCCTGTAGTCGGAACTGGGGATCTTGGATTTGGATAGGCCCCACAGCCCCGGTCGATCATGCGGGGAAGTATAAGATGCCTTACGTGGAATGGGAAAACTATCTTAGCAGGTATTCCACAAATATTCTCACTCAACGAGAACATCGGAAATTGTTGCGTCCGATATCCCGAGATAGAGCCACCCAATAGATGACAAAAAAATTGATCAACTTCTGTTCAATTTGCCCACGACCTGAAAGACAGCTATTTATGCAGTTCCCTTTGAATCCATGCGTCTCTCTCGAGTTCTTTGGCAGATTGTCGCTTCTCTGGCTCCCATTGTAGCATTTTTCGTAATAGGAGGAGAAATTCCTTCTGATCTTCTCCCTCGAGACTTGTCTCCCTTTGTTCTAGCGGTATATGTTCTCCCACCGGAATACCAGCACAGAAATCGCCTAATATGAGAAAGTTAACTCTTGTCCGAAAGGTTTTATTGGAAGAATACATGAATTACCTTCTTTTGTGAAGAACTTTGGCGTTTGATTTTCCCGCGCAAGTAGTCCAGTTGGTGGTGATCCAAGGAGGCGTATCATTTCGGCAAGGTGAGCCCGACTCTTATAAGTCTGGAGTTCCGAGTCTTTGCCGCTAAACAAGGACCCTCCCTCGAAGAGGTTCCAAATCTGACGATGGTAAGTTTAGAGCTAATTTCGTCGGGGATATCAATATTCTGACCACACAACCAACATTCCATATATCAACGCTATATGTCCATGGAACTTCCAAAATAACTTCGGGTGCTCGATAGATATTGGGTTGTATATCTTCCGAGTGCTCTTCATCGCCCAGCACAGCCGAGCCTAGATAGCACAGAACAGGTGCACCAGGCTGACTGGGAGTTTTGAGTTCACGGGAAATATAAATTGTTCTTCCATCAACCTCTTTCCTAGGGGATGGGTCTTCGAGTTCATTCTGTTCAAAATCTTGGAACACAGAATCATCGTCGATGCCGAACATAATGTTGTCCCCTTTTATGTCTAAAACATCTGTAAGCGAGCAGTCGAAGAACAGCTTGCATCAAGCACAAAACTATCAATTCATACCTGTGTGGATAACCTTGCATTCCGTATGCAAATAATCTAATGCAAGAAATAGTCGATGGAGTGTAACTGCTAAAATTGGCACGGGTAATCTTCGCACTGGGTTGCGATATAAAAATTCTATCAAATTCTCCCACAATGGAGGATGTACGAGACATCGATGTTTGTCTTCAGGGCCGCTGACATCAAATGAGTCAAGCAACGTTCGAATATACCTTCGACCCGGATGTCATCGAGAACCCCCTTCTAGACGCTTGTATATGTTAAGCTCGTCATCCAATTGCTGCCCCATTGAAGTTGAGTTGACGAAAATTTTGAGAGTAACATATCGACGATAGCTGTGCCTCGTATTAGAGGTATTAGAGTACGCGAATGACTTTTGTGTAGATAACAAAACTTCAACGTTTCCTGGGATATCTTACACCATATCGCGAGCAAGCCACACGGTCGAACTAGTTCCAAACCCCAGCTTCCCCACAACTTGGTACCGGTCCTTAAGAGTTTCTCCTATTCGAGTAGGATAATACCGACCCGCAACATAGCCAGGAATAGTTTCCTCCTCGATTGCCTGGCTTATTGGCAGGCGGATAAAGTTCGAATTGTTGAATTTGAGAGGTTTCCATCTTCGCCCAAGGTGAGGCAAAGACTTTTTCAAAAAAATTGAGCATTTCTGAGATAGTGAGAGGTCACTTCATGGCCAACTAGGGCAGTTGTCAACAAAGAAGACCGCTTACGTAATGAGACTGTCCCCACTCAGCCACTTCATCAGCCACAAGTGGCTTGCCTCTTGTCTTCCGCTTCTCCGTCCGCGTTGGCATTTTGGAAAAGACAAAACCACCGCAATCAATATCGATTGAATAAAAAAGCCTGCTTTGGTCCATTTGGCTTTTTTATTGTAACGCTATATATCATATCAGATTTTTCCCTCACCACTTCAGCTGGGGTGCCGCGTCACAGATCCACACAACTGTCAGAGACCGCGAAACGGTCCCGCGGACATTCATTCTTTGTTTGCTCTGCTGAGTCTCTGTTGGGCATTGAAATAGGTTTCACCGGCCTGGTAGCTCAAAGGAGCTTCAAAATTCTATAGCGTTAACCCCGAGCCATCGTTTCAAGAAGTCTGTTCATCGACTTCACATCTTCGCGGCTTAGCATGTCAGCTGTTCCAACCGCCTCGGCGCCTGTTTCAGGAACCGGCGCATCTAATGGCGCTGTCAATAAATCAGAAGATTCTTCTCAAGATATCAAAAATTTAGAATCCGGAAATGGCGATTCACAGCAAGTCAATTGGGAGTCTGAACTTCAACTTGTATCATCCCTAGCTAAACTTCAAGAGCTTGAGAGAAAGGTAAGTCGAACTCTTTTGAACTATTTTGATCTTTTTTTGGTTTTTCAGTATACCTCATCATGTTTATTTCTCTGGTACTTGTGACTTACAAAATTTCTAGGTTCATGAGCTACGCCAGTTTCTACCCGAGGGACTTTTAGAGCCTTTAGTACCAGAGAAACCTGCGCCAGACTCACCAGCTCAATTACGCAATGACTTGGAACAAGCAACACGCTCCCGGCTAACTGGAATTGAGAGCTTCCAATCGCTCTGGCGTGGCACAGAGATGAAGCCCGTTTGGAATCACGTGGAGTCTCGCATCAAGGAGTCAAATGGCGGTCCCATCCAACCCACGGGCATGTGGGAGAAGGATTATGGTGTTCTTCTTGAGGAACTTGTAAATGCGGAGAAAACGAAAGAAGAGGAGGCCCTGCGGGAGCAAGAACAAGCAGAGAGATCTAAAGCGCAAGCCTCGGATGAAGGATGGGAGACTGTTGTTGAGAAATTCACCCAACGAGGCCTACCCGGTATACGTGTCGCTAAGGGACAAGATCCATTCTCGATATCAGCGGTGCTTTCGAAGGCTGGGATTGTTTTCTCTATCGAGGGTATTCAACAGCCTGATAACTCAGGTATCTCTGAGTGGAAGGTGTACAGTCAAGTACCGCAAGGTCGGCCTCCTTCGAAATTGGAAAATGCTATCCAGGACTGCCTGAACTCAAGAGCAAGGAAATGGGATCTTACGTTTTTGCTGGTACGAGCCTCTCGAATCCCAGTAATGAATATCAATATGCTGACACTTATACAGGACATGATCTCCTCCTACGCAGACATCAAACAGACGACTTGTGTAAAATGCAACCGTCTAACCGACAACTCTGCACAACTTCCTACTATTCGCCAAGTTCAATCAACTCAGGCCGGACAGTCCGAACCTCAAATCTTTGCATTCGACGCTCTTCATCCCTCCTGCGCATGAACATGGAAAACAAATCAAGATCCCCATCTACCTATCAACACCAAACACGGCAAATCCAGCAACCACCACCAAATCTAGTCCCCATCATCAATCCCGCATTTCTCAAATCCTTTTATAATCCCTATGCTCCCCATAAAAAGCATCATGCCACTCACTAGCCGGATACAACTGTCCATCCTTATCCCAAAACCTCCGCGGTATAAGATGAACCTCTTCCTTATTACCAAGCACCCACTTCCCCCTTTCCCTCTTAACACCATCACAATACTCAACTCTACTCCAAGTCCCCTGATCCGGAACAACATACTTTCTTCTTCGAAAATCATACCGTTCCGCATGTCCCCGTCTCGCCCAACGAAATGGAGAGTCGAATTCATCTATTTCTTCCTCGTCCCATCGAGACCAGTTTGTTCTAAGTGATGGTTGGCTTTTTGTGCTTGTGTTCTTTGCTGGTCGGACGACTCCGACGTATATG
Organism: Penicillium sumatraense; assembly: GCA_020086695.1. Lineage (NCBI taxonomy): Eukaryota > Fungi > Ascomycota > Eurotiomycetes > Eurotiales > Aspergillaceae > Penicillium > Penicillium sumatraense. The sequence goes on along the minus strand of JAGIKU010001370.1, from coordinate 325,761 downwards.
TCTGGTCCTTTGTTGCGGAGGATGTCGAAGAAGCGCCATCTTCTAGGCCAGTGTGAGGGATTTCCGGGTCTGGGGTCTTTGGGCCAGATCCAGCCTAGTACTGGTTCTGATGGCATTTTTTTCCGTTGGGAGCTTTTTGATATAGATGGATTGTAGCCTTGGTTTTGATTTTTTTGCCCCGAGAACTATAGAGTTGGACTTTTACGAAAAGGTCTTTTCGTTGGTTGGACGCAGTTTTTGAGAACTCTTCAAGTTGGAGAAGAGCAAAATTCTGGAGTTGGAGTTGCTAATTACATCGGGAAGGAATTTGGTCTTTCTATTATATTCATTTCGATTTCAATATAGTCTCGTCTCGCCTTGCTGCTTGATTGCTTTTCCATTTTTCCTTTCACATGAATCCGATTGCCTTCTTGCAGCAGGACATTGTTCATGGAAGATATGTTTGAAAATGAGTATTTCTATGGTGTGCAGGGATTTATCGTTTGTATCAAACTATTATTTTATGCATACTATCAATTACTAATTGATAGAGTAGAGAAACTAATATTTGGGGACCTGCCCAAAGGTATGAGATGAAACAACATCAAACATTCCGTTGTGCTCCCGCAAACGTTTGAAGTACTTAGAAATACTTACTTTCAACTAGCAAGTCCTAGTTATCTACAGGTACTTGGATGGTACTCGCTGAGACCTTGCCCCAACTTGACCGGCCGTTTGGAGCTATTGGTTCCTCATTTCACGAAAGTCAGGACCTCCAGTCTGGAAAAAAAATGAATGGTAATATCTTGTACGATTTGAAAATGCAATAAATTAAAGCATGCATGCCGATCCGAAAGGGTCAAAAACACTCAAAGTGCTTTGACGGTATCTCCATGCGGCTGGCCACATGAAAAATAACAAATGCAAAGCTTGAGACAAAAAAAAGGATATGACAAATTAAAACAGGCCAGAAAAAAAAGATGACTCAGTTCAAAAATCCTATATCACAAAGAAACGCCGTTTTTCTTGCTTATTATCGTAATTCAGTTTCGCTTTCAACAACCCAAATAAGAATATCAAAAAATGAAGAAAGGAAAACTCCGTTTGTGTCAAAATATATCCATGAGAAAGGTCAATTTATCTCATTTGTCGGGATGAGATTCGTTAAGTGGCAAAGATTCCTAATCCGCCGACGAACCAGGTGAACGAGGCGATCGTGATGGCGGCCATTCCGATAGCGAATTTGAGACCTTGGCGTTGAACGTCGGAAAGTGCTCCGCTGCATGTAGCGCATTTGAATTCTGCAAGTGATTAGCCAAAGTGCAAGGATGAGGTTGGGGAAACTCCGCGAGCATGGAATGAGACTTACGGCCTAGCGGGGTGTAAGGTTGAGGAGAGTACATGCCAAAGTTGTACCCAATGTTGGAGCCCAGGTGGCCTGCGCTGGCAGTATCATCAATCTCCTTTGTTGAGTCGTATACGAACAGAGTGTAGGTGGCGGAAAGAAGCGGGATGGTTTGGGTGGAGTTGGTATCCCAGACAACCTTGCCGGTTTCCTTGACGGTCATGTTGTGAGTGATGGTGTAGGTGGCACTGTTCAAACTGCAGGATGCGACGACATTGACGTGCGACGGAGTCACGGATAGCGAGGTGTAGTTCCAAACGAATGTCGCATTTTGTCCGATTCTGAAATATGTTGTGGATGTCACGCCTGGGGTGATCATTGAGATACCACCGGCACCTGCGGCAGGGTTGATGGAGATGGAGGTAGTTGCGGTAGTCTTGGAGTCTTTGGATTTGCTACCGGTTTTGGTATCTGTTTTGCTGTCGGTCTTGGAGTCGGTGTCGGTTGTTTTCTCATCCTTTCCAGTCTTAGTCTCGGAGGCAGTCTCGCTAGCGGTTTCAGAGGCAGCAGTTTCGGTAGCGGTGGTTTCGGCTGTTTTGTCTAAGAAATAGAGACGAAAGATTAGCTCAGTTGAGGAATAAAAGATGAGGATATGGTTCCATACCAGCCCGCTTGTCGAGGACATCTCTGGCGATCGCTTCATTGTTATCCCAGGACCAAGCCGAGGTCAGAGTACCCAGGAGCAAAAAGGTGCACAACACGGTGAAAACAAAGAACCTCATGGTGAAGGTTGTCGAGGTTGTCGGTCGTCGATCGATGTCGTGGAGTCGTCGAGGGTGGCGGGTCGAAGATGAGGAGAACTGAGGAGATCGGATCCCCTGGTTGGAAGAAAAAAGCGTATCAACAAACCCCCTTGCACCAACAGGCGGAGTGGAGTCGCCGAGGGAGTTGACAGAGCACCTCGATAAGTGTCGAGAGGTAATTCAGGGGCGTCGTTTGCCACCAACAGGGCGTTCAGAAAACCTTGTGAAGAGAAGAAGAAAGATCGGAAACTGGAGGAATGCTGGAAAATGTCACCCGGTGGTCTGTTTGACCAGTCTGGACCCTTAGGCCTGCAGATCACGGGAATGTGGGTTCAGTTGGAGCTGGGGAGGGGAGGCTGGATGATTGTCTCCACGGGGTTGAATCAATCACGCAAGTCAAACGAGCGACGTGAAGCAGGAGAACAGAAGAACAGCAACAGCAAACAACAAGAATAGCGAGGGTGAGAGAAAGCGAGAGAGTAACGAGAGAAGCGGAGAGAAGATTGAAAAGAAGTTGATTTGAGTGAGTGACCACTTCTGTTTGAGGTGTATTGCCACGCTAGTCCATTTTGGGTATGACCCAATCATCAGTGAGACATTCGGCCTATTTATAGAGATCAGCTCAGATCAGGCCTGAATAGTCTTGTTCAATTGGAGTTTATACAAAATTATATATTTCAATTAAATATTTGATTGATTGGCTGGTACAATTATCGTTGATCAAATTTAATACACAAACGAACAAGACCTGTAGAGTAATGTATACTATGCATTTCGGAGAATATCATCTCATTTTTGGTCTTGAAATATACATTTGGTATACTATGCTAATTTATGCCATATTTAGTAAATAGTATTTATATATTATATTGATACTATCAATCTAACGATTTCTTCAAAATTTATTGATACATTACTAATGTAGTAGTACTATCAATAAATTTTGAAGAATTAGTTAGATTCATCCTGTATATAGGACTATCTCATTATTTTTCTAAAAGAGATAATATCTTCAATACAACTCACGCTACATTAGAAGTAATGTACCTAGCGTGAGTTGGAGATAAAGAGTTCAACCCCTCTAATTGCAATTGATCTAGTCAATTCCCAAACACTTCTGATGATTCTGAACTGATACATGTCCAATTATGATGATTGAATATAAGTGATCCTGGGGATCGCGGCTTGTCTCAGCCACATCAGTGGCTTCTTCTTTATTTCCCTCCTGGTGTTTCGCTGTGATGCCCTAGGCCAGTGAGTTACTTTGGTTGAAGCTCGCCCTGATATTCGATGATAGTGAACACTTACTATGGCATTTTCAAATCAATCAGCGGGCCGTAAGATATCGAAGTTCTGGACCTGATGCGAAGAATAAATTGCTATCGGTCGAGACCGGGCACAGTCAGGTGTGCCCGTGTTTCTCACCGGAAGCATCACCAGATCGCACTCGGCACAAACAATGAGTTCGATTCATGAAAAAGCCATAAAGAATTTTAGATCGCCGTCTCGGCAACAGTTCGACATAATTCCTTTCTCTAAATTACTATCCTTTATGTTGGAAACGTGAAATTTTGATTGGGACTGAGAACGGCATCGACAATAGTAAAGCACTCACTGGAACATGTCTCTCATACTTGATACGTCTTTGTGCCCAAGTCTCGTGAACTGAAGATGACTCTGCCAGAATGCACATATCTCAAGATTCTCGATTTATAAAATGGGATGCATTTGCCCGTCAACTTTAAATATCACACAGCACTACAAAGTCCTTTTTTACACAATAATCTTCTACTTACAATGTCTCCTGTTCAGAAAAGCGTTAGGGTCGAGGACCCGCAAAGCTCCCAAACTCGTAGATCAAGATCTTACAGCATGTCGGACATCAGGGCTATTGATGCGTTGCCAGACAATTCTCGCCTCCCGAAGGGAGCGAAACTCCCATGTGTAAGATGTTTCTTCAGAATGAAGAAGCATTTTTATCATCGATGCGAGCCCCAGGTTCCGGGCCCACGTCGCACTGCCTGTCTATTTTGCAAAGGTCAAAAGAAGGGATGTGAACAGGTTAGTCAATTGATTTAGTACTGATATATACCCTTGTTTGTATGAGCTAAACGTTTTACAGTTTCATCCTCGGTACCACAGACGTGTTTCGGAGGCTACGGAGCTTGGAAATGAGAATCGTGGGCCTGCAATCGATATCATTCGGCGCGATTACGAGTCGTGGGATGGAAAATTGGATCAGGCTCAATGGATAGCTCATGCGAGCGCAGTCCAGCTCCAGCAGTCCCTTGAGAATGAGGCTACGCGCCAACAACTCGAGCAGTCGGTGGACACCGAGCTTCATGCCAATGACCAAATTAGCTCTGATGCTAATAACTACACCCATCAACAGTATTCTGATGAACAGGGTAACCGACAGCCTGGCTCGGAGCTTGAGAAGCAGGTAAGTCCCTTGATGCCAATCTAATTTCTCAGGCTATGGCTAATATTCCTGTTCGTATAGGAACCTAACATGTTGATAAGAGATTATAGGCGACTCTCGAGCTTTTTTGGAGGTTGCAACATTTCATGAAGTCTCTTTCCCTATTCAATTTTGTCATTACTTGCCGTGGTTTCCTGAGTATTACCTGCTGCGTTCCGCGATCCGACAGTTTATAGAAAGTTTTCCTTTTTTGGTTCCACAATATATCATTTTCTTGCTTTTGAAAGAAATCCATTTCACGCGTATACTTACTCTGTCATTCTTAACCCATGTTTACGCGTAGCTCTCAACAGGATCAACAAGCATTTCGAATGGTTCCAACTTCCTAATCAAGACACTCTCCTCACACGGTAAGTTACGCGCCCGGAAAAGGGTTAACCCTAATTTCCTCAGTCCCCGAATTAGGCAGCTGCAACCACCTTCGGGGAGAGCCGAGCTCGGCAACAGCGCGTAGCTTGCCCAATTTAGCGGTCGCCTCTTCAAAGTGGATCCAATCCCTCTCCACGCTGTCACTCTCGCCCAAACTCCGCTTGAATGGTAGGTCCCGGGGACCCCAGATTCCATATTGCACATGGGCGGATTGGACGTGGAGCCAGGATCCATGGCGCTTATTGGCTTGCGCCACATCTTCTTCGGTCGGGATGATGCGGTTTGGCTCAGGACACTCGGGATCAAAGGACTTGGATCCTTCCGGCATGGTCACTTATAAGCGAGCGGATCCCGCTTAGCATCTGACCGATATTGCAGAGACTAGCTCGATTGTTTGTTTGATTCAGGACTATTCACATCATGAGATCTTGGTATGGAAGGGGTCGCCCCCTTCAAGCGGCTGTTACGGCTTGTTGCTTGGTGGCGTTCGTTCTGTGAGTACTCGCCCCCCGTCAACTTATTGAACTTCACTAGAATATCTTGCTGACTTGCCCTGTACAGATTCGGTTATGATCAAGGAGTTTTCAGCGGAATTGTTGGCAACGAGGATTGGAGGAAGCAATTTGGCTATCCCAATGACTCCGAAGAGGGTATCATCGTCAGCTGCTACAATCTGGGATGTTTGTTAGGATGCTTGAGTATGTGATCATCTGTCTTTGTATGGTTGAATATTCGCTGATTGTGGTGTATAGTCAATTTTTTCATTGGCGAACTCCTTGGTCGTCGGAAGACGATATGGCTGGCGATGGGTGTGGTGATTGTTGGCGCTATTCTGCAAACAACAGCTTTCACAGTGCCTCATCTCATCATTGGCCGATTGGTAACAGGAGCTGGCACTGGCTTGAAAACTTCGACAGTCCCAATGTGAGTATTGATAATACCCCTGAAATTCCGAGCTGTACAAGATGCTAACCATTTTGTGATAGGTATCAAGCAGAGATGTGCGAGGGTAAAACCCGTGGTCGTCTCATTTCCTCCGAAGTCCTCTTTACGGCCGTGGGCATTGTCGTGGCATACTGGTTTGACTTTGGCATGTCTTTCGTCGGAGGCCCCATTGCCTGGAGACTTCCCATTGCCATGCAGATCGTCTTTGCAATCTTCGTCATTCTTCTGGTCTTTGGTCTCCCCGAGTCCCCTCGCTGGTTAATGAACCACGGCCAGGAAAAGGAGGCTATGGAAGTTCTCTGTGCTGTTTATGATAAGCAGGAACACGAAGAGTATATCGTCAATGAGCGTCGGGCTATTATCTCTGCTATTGAGCTTGAGAGTAGTGCGAACAAGAAGTCTTTCTGGTCTATTTTCCGTAACGATGAGGTGAAGACTGGCCAGCGAGTTCTTCTTGCTTGGGGTATGCAACTCATGAACCAGGTTGGTGGTATTAATTTGGTGGTATATTTTGTACCAAGTAAGTGATGGAAACATTCTCAATATCCCAATTTGATTTTTGCACTGATAACTAACCGATATTTTGAATAGCCGTCCTGAAACGAAACGTTGGTCTTGACAGCCAGCTGTCCCAAATTCTAGGTGGATGCATTCAAATAATGTTCATGCTTGGTTCTCTCCTCCCTGCGTTCTGCCTCGATCGCATGGGCCGCCGTCGGACTATGATGATCGGCTCTTTCGGTCTGGGTGTTTGTATGATGATGGTCGCAGCACTCTTGTCTCAAGTTGACAAGCCCAACGGGACCTCCTACGCCTCCGCTTCAGTCTCATTCTTCTTCCTCTTCATGCTCATTCACGGCATGTCAATCAACTCAGTGCCATGGGTATATGTACCGGAAATTCTCCCTCTTGAAGCTCGTACCAAGGGTACGGCGATCGGTGTCAGTTCCAACTGGTTGTGGAACTTCACTGTGGTGATGATCACACCGGTTATCATCAATCGCATCCAATGGAAGGCGTACCTAATCTTCATGATCACGAACTTTGTCTTCATTCCTGTCGTCTATTTCTTCTATCCTGAAACTGGAAATCTACGTCTCGAGGATGTGGATCTCATTTTCTCTCGGGGTGGAGACCCGGTCAAGCAGGCCCGTCTGATGGCTGCTGAGATCAAAGCCCACGGATACCTCATCTCAGAGCAGACCGGCGATGAGAAAGAAGGTGGCAGTATGGCAGTGGAGCATGTTTAGAAGTATACTGATGTGATTGTTTATTTGTTATATTATCTCGTTTCAGCTTTAGACGTTTCGACGAACTCGATAGTATCTTGTTCGCGATTTCCGACCGATACACAAGATAAACGATATAGAATTGAACAGACTCGAGAAAGAATAATTCCATTCAGCCACTTGAGCGAATAATAGATGCATGCTCATTAATCACAGTAATCCATAAATTTAAACTCTCCATCCAATAGATGGACATCTCCACTGCGCCGAATCATCATGCAACCACACTTCCCCTCGCCGCCCACATGCAGAACTTCAACAAATCGAACAGCCTTGTAGTCACGCGGCCTTCGCAGCCTTGGGAGGATAGTTCTTTCCCTCTTTTTCGACCTTAGGCTCACAAGAGCACCACTCAGTCTCGGGAATTGAGTCCATGACTGAGGGAATGTGGCTGCCACAGCCCCACCAGGTGGTTTTGTCTGATGCGATCAGCGAATGGACGTGAGGGTTAGAGGTGGGGAAGAAGTGCAGGATTTCACTTACTGCAGGTGGAACACTGAGCTTTCATACACATGATGAGGGATTGATTGGTTGGTTATACTCGGGAGTTGAGTTTTGTGAATAGAAGGAGAAGAATTTGGAGATTGTGGAGGTTGATTGAGGGGAGTTCGTGGGGGGAAGTCGTTTTATATAGAAAAGTTTGGTCTGCGCGGGGAATGACTAATTCGCCTTTTGTGGTGAACTGCTTCTGGTCGCCGACCATTTTATTGTGCATGGATGGAAGATGTACTACAAATTTGTTTTTTTACTATTCGAAATTAATGGGTATTCAATATATTATTACCATTTTTCATATGTTTTCATGTACTATGTGTATTCAGTAATGCCCTGGCTAAAGATTCACCGCTGGAAACCCAGCGAATAGTCAAGTTGGGTTGGCTTGTGGCTGTCCTCGGCCGGGGAAGCCGAACGAACTGAAATGAAGCCCGAAAGCCCGATAAGCCGGTGGCCTTTTTTGCTTATTTTAGTTAAACAGTGCGGGCATTGGCCGACAATTCTAAGCTAATGCTGTTAGCTGCTGCAACGTCTTGACTGTCACGTAGATATTGGAATTTCTTGCATAAAGTTGACTCTTTCTGAAGCTCCATTGGACAGCAACGGAGCCGTAGCTACTTAGTGGGGCTCGAGGCAGATGAGAATTCATCCAACTTCAACTCGTCACTACATTGGTTAGATCAGGCAAATTGCTGCATTTCCGCCTTCCAGTCGGGTCAAATAAGCCAAATAACGTCTTCAAGATCTAGAATCCAAGCCGACCATAATGATTACCGTCGCAGTGGCAGGTGGCACTGGAGGCGTGGGGAAAACCCTTGTTGAGACCCTGGCCAAACAAATCAAGTTCCGCACTATTGTGCTATCGCGGAGTGTGAGTGATATCCATAAGCATTTCAACTTGAGCTAATGACATAGCAAAAGCCCGAGAAAAATCTTTTGACCGGTGTTGACTATGTCAAAATTGACTACAGCGATGTCGCCGGACTTGCGAAGCTACTCGAGTACCATAAAATCCACACCGTCATCTCCGCCATTGGTCTCATCTCAGAAGAGACAAGCGAGTCTCAGTTAAATCTTATAGAGGCTGCGGAAAGATCTCAAGTGACAGAGAGGTTCATTCCAAGCGAATACTCATTTATTCAAACGGCCGAGTAAGTGCTCCGCCCGTCGAGGTATCGCTATCCAAGTTTGGTGACTAATCGCCCTATCTGTATCAACAGCCTACTTCCCATTGATCCCAGCATCAAATTCTGGCTCGATGCAGCAAACCGTTTGAAATCTAGCTCGCTCAAGTATACCCGCGTCATCCCGGGCTTCTTCATGGATTACTGGGGAATGCCACATGTCAAATCCAACCTACAGCCATACAGATTCGGCATTGACATTCCGAGCCGCACAGCTGCCATCCCTGGAGACGGGAATGATGTGATATGTATGACCTACACATACGACATGGCTAAGTATATGATCAAAGCTCTTGATCTTGATGAGTGGCCTGAGTTTAGTGTTGTTGTTGGTGACCAAGTTACCTACAATCAAATTCTGGCTATTGTCGAGGAAATTCTTGGTGAGTTTTATGCGTGGTGTGATTGGATCTCTGTAGAAGAGGTTGTATATTAATCAAACACTCGAACAGGGGAAAAGTTCCAAGTGACCTATGATAGCATCGACGATATCACAGCTGGAAATGTTACCAATCCGCCTATGCCGAGTGATCTCGGCTATTCTGAAGAGGAGATTACAGAAGTGACGGCTCTAGTTAGCCGTCTTACAGTGAATGGAGTGTTCGATTTACCAAAGGAGAATCGCTTGAACTCGGTTTTCCCTGATGTCAAGCCTATCACGATGAAAAAGCTTTTGGAGAATTCTTGGGGAGGAACCAAGATTCACACCGAATAGATTGATTAGATACTGTCAAGTCATTTTAATGAACGACATGACTAAATTGAGCAAAGGAAACCTCCAAAATCACACATTATTAACGCGGCAATCTCAGTTTCAACCAACTTGACAACTGTATGTTCCTCTTTTGACGAATTTCCTCGCTCACGGGTAGGCTGAAAGCTTGTGAAGCTTAGCAGACGGGGCCCGGGTAGGTAACCCCAACGCAGATATCCCGACCGGGAATGAGGTTTGTGCAGCGGGGGTTGATGTCTGGGTTCCAGCAGAGGAGTTGTCTCATGGTGATGGTATTCTCGTTTCGCTGGACGATGTCCCAGCAAGTATCACCGGATTGCACCTCGTAGTAGGCGTCACCTTTAATTTAATGTCAGTGTCATGATATGAGTAAGGGCAGTTTTTTCACTTACATAGGGGGGTCATTTGAACCTTATCCTGTGTAGTGACCTTGTCCGATGGGACCTGCTCCAGGGGAGTAGCAAGAGCCAGCGAGGCTAGACCTAGGCCCCAAACAAGAATCTGAGAATAGGAAGCAGGCATTTTGTTGACAGTATTATCTCGTCGGAGGGATAATCGGTAAGTGTGAGGTTTGAGAGGGATGAGTAGAAAGGATAGGATCAGCAGGAGTATTTATATCCGAATAGTCTAATATCATGAGCTGTGGGCCTAAGCTCTGGCTCAGTGGCTTGAAATAAGTCATTAAGTCCTTGTAAGACCGTTGCAAGAGGGTAGTTGCCACTTCAACCGAAAGTAGCTCCAAGTAAACATCATGTTGGTGATCCAGGGCTAGGGGTTGCATTCACTTGTATGATCCATTGTAACCCTCTAGAACTGTGGTCAGTTCGAAATACCTCGAAGGCGCTCACCAGAAACAACTTCAAGCTGAAAATACCAATAAAGATACGAAAATAGCAACGAGGTGTTGAACTGCCTGAATTAGAGTATAATGACAGGAGATGTCTCAGCTACACTGAGTTGTTTGCCATTTTGTTCTACAGTTACATTGCGCGTATTGCGCGTGATTACTAGCCGTAGCTATCCATAGAATAAGAGGTTACTCTCTGCAGGGGAACCTGGTCTGTTATGCATTGTACTGGTATGACGGCCGAGCAGATTGAAATTATTATTGTGGGGTAGTTCGAGACCCAGCTATCCTGTAAGTAGATTTGTGTAACCATTCTGTTTCTCACTTGCAGGTCAAGTACCTGAAGAAAATGCTTTTTTTGTCTTCAAGGATAATATGGATATTAACAAGCTTGGAGACTGCAGCTAAGGCTGTGAGCGAACCCCCGATCGGATCACTGCACAAGGTAGGATTCGGGGTTGTTACATCGACGGCCTGTTGAACAAGATACTGCAGAATGCATCGTCCCAGTAAGCTGGTTTGGGTCACTGGTCTGTTCCTAAATATAAATATAATCCGGCAATTTAATTGTCCAAATTTTTATCGAAATTAACATGTAGTTGAATCTAGGTCGTTAATGTTGTATGTGGAAATTTTAAAGGAAACTTACATGCTCGGCCGATGCCATGGCTTTTCGGCAGAAATCCCCCAGTCAGGCCATCAACAAACCTAATCGAACTTTTACTACCCTTAATTACCCTCAGTGTGCCCTTCATCTCGCCATTGAATCCCGATTTTGACACAGACTTGGACTCGGTGGTCGTTTTTATCACGCAATTTCCCTATAGAACTATTGGTGGAATGACTGAAATATTTTTTCAATATCGATATTTGATTGTTTAGTACTTCGACATAAGGTATGGATGGGACCCAACCCTGGGTCAGCGACATCGGCTGCCATTCCTCATTGGCGAATGGCAAGTGACTCTACCCACTCTGCGGTATCGGAGGCCAATCATAATGGATCTTTCTGTCTCCACCTTCACCTTTCTAGTCGTCTCTATGCCTCTCGTCAAGACTCACTCAGGATGTCTGAACCCCTCGACACCCGGTCTTCTATCCCTCCTAGTCTCGGCTTGGATGAGAATGATGATCCAATTATCGAAAACCTTACCGGCGAATGGGACCAAGCACTTGTTCAAATGACTCCGCTTCGCCATGTCGATTGGCGTCGCGGACCCCAGCCGTGCAAGGATGCTCGAGATACTCGTGCCGCATATGCCCAACGCGTGGGAATAATCCTCCCAGAAGCTGAAGCGTGCGATAAATGTCTTTCCTCTCTAGGACCATTCTCCTCCTGTTGTGTCGTATTAATCGCAGGTAAATACCTGTTCGGCGGAGCCTGTGCCAATTGCAGTTTTCTGCATATGGGATCCAAATGTTCCTTACGTTCGTACCCAGTCATCTTCATCACTTGTTTTTCTTATATCTGACCACCTGTTGAAGGACGACGCAGACATTTCACTCCATTTATGACGAACGCCCTCCAAGCCGCCAACCCCAGCCCAACTGAGGTTTTGCCTTCGCAGGTTCGTCAGTCTGCCCGCGTCCTCAGCAGGAAAAACGCATCGCGTCCAGCCTCGACATCGATAGACTCCCGGAAGTCTCAGACAGCCTCCAAGAAATCTCAGTCTGCCCCCAAGAAGTCTCAGGCTGTCCCCAAGAAGTCTCAGACTGCTCCTAAGAAGTCTGCTCGTCCTCCCCTCACACCATTCTCTAGTGAATTCTTGTGGTCTCCTCTTGAAGATGAGCGTTTCAATGTTGACCCTGCCGAACGTGATTGGGAATTCTATCGCAGTGTTTACAATCATATCCCAGAGATGATCGATCGTTTGCAAGATGAGCACTTGCGCCTGGGGGAATTCCTGACTGACAATGACCAGTTCATCGTGGATGATGATGAAAATCTTCGGTACAATCCTTTCTTTTAAGCCGATACCCCCCAGTGGAGTTCTTTGGTGTTCGGTGTCTTTTGATGTGCTGCGGCATTCTCTCATGTGATAATGACCCATTTATGTATGATCACGCATCACCGTGACCTCTAGTACATCTTACAATCAATACAATTGACTGCAAGCAACTTTATTCGTGTAGCACTCTTGTTCTCTAATAACCACACCTCCCCCACCTGCTCGTGGCGTGAACTGTTAAACTGCTGCTTGGCCCCCACGTTCTAGTAAGCGGCCACGCTAGACTTGGCACTGATCTCTGAATTAAAGAGCGGACCATATTATATTTCTTTTACATTCTACAACTCCCCTGATTGTATCGCGATTGCACAATGTCTTCCTTGCCGACAGTTGTTCTGGTACATGGTGCCTGGCATACGCCACCCAACTACCAAAGCTATGCCGATAAGTTGCAGGCCGAAGGGTTCAAAGTCCATTTACCCCACCTTCCCACATGCAGTGGCGCCTCGCCACCAACAGCCTCACTTGCGGATGATGTTGTCCATGTTCGAGAAGTTGTCAAATCTGCCGTAGAAGCAGGTGAGCATGTCTTGATGATCATGCACTCCTACGGTGGTGCAGTTGGTACCGGAGCCGTCGAAGGCCTATCGTTGGCCGAGAGAAGCGCCGCCGGTCTTTCGGGCGGTGTTGTACATCTTCTATATCTATGCGCCTACATTCTGACACCCGGGTCCACTATTTGGGGAATAGTTCAAGAGGCTGGATTTGATAAGTTATGGGATCAGTATATTGATACTGCGGAGGACGGATCGACAGTATTGAAGGATCCTGGCGTGGGATTTTTCAGTGGCAAAGCGGACCAAGCAGTCGTCGACAAAGCACTTTCGACCTTGGTCAGATTTCCTTCTTCGGTCTTTCACGAAAAGACGACGGGATCGGCGTGGAAGACAATTCCAACGACCTACATTAGTACGCTCCAAGATTGGGCAGTGCCTAAGACTTATCAAGATATCATGCTTGCGAAGGTGCGGGAGCAAGATATCGACGTGAAGGTTGAAGAACATGATGCGGACCATAGTCTTTTTATCACCAGGCAAAACGAAATGGTTCAAACTGCCTTGCAAGCTGCCGCCGATCCCAGGAACGCTATTTAGCTTCGAGGATTGCTACTTGGATAGTCTTGAAATGTGTACATGTCGCGCCATCCAATATTTTCTGTCTTTTCATAAGATAGCCTAAAGCCATGCGATCAATGAATATCCATGGGATTTTTCAACCCTTTTCATACTAGAGAAACCTTTCCCTGATGATAGTGTTGCCGTTCACAAGAGTTTCAAGATCAGGTAATCCAAGAATGGATATTTTACATCTATTTTAGCAACCCAGGGCAAGGCCAGTCTCGAGACGAGGGATCCCAGGTCATAGTCAACCTTGACTATGAACTTGGAAGTTGTGCAATAAGTCTCAATATTCTAATAATAATGGTTGAATGGCGTAATCACAAATCCGTTGCGAAGAAATACTCTTGTGCAACACTGTTGGGAAAATCTCATCTCAGGCCCTCCAAGCTCCGAGGTCGAACAAGTATCTATCGTAGAACGATACCTGAAGAGGACCCCAAAACCCAGAACTAGATATCGCTGGAGCTCGTTGCACCGCATTTATACTATAGTATAGTACAATCCAACCCGAGATGAACCAGCATGCTGTTTCCTGCCACGAGTGAGCTAACAATGTGATACGAGCCCCATGTTGTGCACATCTATGAGCGGTCAGTGTGTCAACCAATCTACCGAGAATATCCGTTATCACATCGGAGATTATTGACTAAAGGACAACTCACCAGGATATCGGAGCCGAGTAAACTCCCCGTCGCATGCGAGGCTTTGGATAGAAATAGCGTCGGGAAATCTGTTCGTAGCCGAGACTTTCCGCAGGGAGTACTAATATTACCAAATATTTTATTTCACCGAAGAAAAAATGCATCTGTGTCGCTTTGCAAAAATGTCGCGCATATTATGCTGCTCTGAAACTCTTACAGACATAAGTCCAGCCAAACCTCTGGGTAAATGCATTGGCTTGCCTGGCGACTTCCTGTCGTTGTTCAGGCCATTGCTCTAGTCAGCAATACCTCAAGAGTACTCAGAGTCAATGAATAGCATAAAATGTCTCATCGGAATCGGGAAATTCTAGGAAATAGAATTTGTATCACAATTCGAATCTCGAATCTCGCCGAATCAACGCGGATAACGTCGGTGCCGAACCAAGTCAAGGTGACACCAAAAATATGCTCAGCGATTATGCGCACAGTCTCGAGGACTTGTTTAGCTTGCTAAAGACCAGAAATGCGAGAGACTAGGAGTGACACAACTCAATTTGATGTGAGTAACAGATAACTCAGCAGAGTCTAGCTGGAATGTACACTTCATTCTGAAATGTAGTCCAGAAATTATGGTTTGTTCCTGAAGGTATTCGGGAAAAACTAGCCAATTACCCCCCAAACATTCTGGCTTGGATGTATGAACCTCCAGATCTAGAATATTATCTAGGTGGAAACAAAGTAATTGGCATTATATATAGGTGAGCCAGTGTCATATTTATATTGAGTGACTAGCTAGATTGAATGCGACGAGTTTATTCTGGACCTCAACCGAAGAAGTGAGCTTGCTATGTTGACGTGCATCCGTGGTGAGTCTCCACGGATGAGTAAATGTACAATGTATACCGGATTTTGCACTAAATTTAATGCAAAATCTCTACTAGAAATGTTTATTGATTACTCGATAGTCCTGGGTATCTGAGGAATGGTAAAGTGAAATTTCCCTTTTTACTAAAAAAAGCGCCTGGGACTTTCAGGACAGATCTAGCATCGTAACTAGCGGTTATTTATCCTAGATCCGCGACCATTCATTCTTGGAATCGCGACCAAAAAAATGTCAACCCACCCCTTTGCCCTAAACTCTCCTTCTCCTTTCTTTTTTTCACTGAATATACCATGATAATTAAAAATGTTTCCAATGAGATTTTTTTCAAAAAGCCTCACATCAAAATGGTAGGGCAAAGTTTGCATAATTTATCTTCGACGTCATGACTCCCGGGACTTGCCCCACAGCATCGATTTCACGCGCCAGGCACCTTGAGAGAAGTGTCATGACCAATTGAAACCTCAAAATAGAGTAAAATAATTGAAACGACGCGTTATTAACCTTTCCGAAAACGGTACCTTGATCATTGACTAAACTTGTTCCTCTATTTGCCCTGATCCATCAAGGTCCGAGAGATCCCATGATTAATCTGAAAAATCTCGACTAGAGCCTCTCTAGACGATGCATTATTTTTGATTTTCGCCTTCTCTAGAAGATTTTTGAGACTATCCTTAGCTCGAAAAGCCGTTGGTAGCGTCTAATACTTCTTTTGGCGTCACTTTTATTATCGGCGCAGGTCCTGCCTGTGGTCATGCCTTCAAACTTGAAGACAGCGATATGGATCGCAGCATGTCTTCTTACCGGAGTGATCTCAAAAGACTCCAAATCAAATGAGGTAACTCTGGAGGTATCCAAAGATGGAGGGAATAAGTCTAGTACTTTGCTGTACGGGATAATGTTCGAGGTAAGTAGCCATTACTTCTCTTTATCCCTGTGTCTTCAAGGCCTCAACTGACGTTCGGTATAGGAAATGGACCATTCAGGTACGCTAATTTAATAGTCTTATTCTCTGAATGATTTTATATTGACCAAAATCTTAGGAGACGGAGGCATACACGGACAATTACTCCAGAACAACGGATTTCAAGGGTCAAGTCTTGGAATGACTTCGTATGCACCCGTGGGCAAAGTCAAAATCTCTCGCGACACATCAAAGCCCGTCAGTGAAGCTATCAAGTCGTCATTAAAAGTTGATGTGCCTGATAAAACTACTGGATTTGTCGGCTTCGCAAATACAGGATACAATGGGGTCCCAGTAACGAACAGTACCTACCAGAGTTCGTTCTGGATGATGGGCGACTATTCAGGTCCAATTAACCTAAAACTCTTTGGATCACAAAATGGATCTGTCTACGCCAATCATAACTTGACCGTTGACAGCACGACATCCAAATTCCGTCAATTCAATACAACATTTAATTCGACTGCTTCCCCCGATGGAGAGAATGAGTGGCAGCTTACCTTTGATGGGTCGAAAGTTGCTGGAGACTCATTATATTTTGGATACATAGAGCTTTTCCCGCCAACGTTTAATGGAAGGGAAAATGGTCTCCGGGATGATCTGGCTACGGTTCTGAATGAGACAAATCTATCGTTTCTGCGATTTCCTGGTGGTAATAACATCGAAGGTTTACAAGTGGAAAGTAGGTGGAAGTGGAATACTACAATTGGTCCGTTGGTCGACCGACCAGGACGGGAAAGTGATTGGTTTTATCCCAATACAGATGCACTGGGATTAGATGAGTACCTCTGGTGGTGCGAAGACATGAATATGGCTCCCCTTCTAGCTGTATGGGCTGGAAAGTCGTATGGGAAAATTGTGTCAGGGGATGATCTTGAGCCTTACGTTGACGATATCATGAACGAACTGGAGTATCTCCTTGGTGACGCCGACACAAAGCTTGGGAAAATACGAGCGGAGAACGGTCGCAAGCAGCCTTGGAAAATCGACTATGTGGAAATTGGGAACGAGGATGATCTCACTGGGGGATGTGATACATACCCAAATCGCTTTAACCAGATATACAAGGCGATACACAAGAAATACCCCGATATTACGATTATTGCATCAAATGGAGACGAATCATGCCTGCCATCGAAGTTACCAAAGGATGTGATTTTGGATCTGCATCTCTACCGCCAACCAGATGATTTTGTTGATTTATTTGATCAATTTGACAATCAACCTCGCGACCAGCCTGTCATGGTTGGTGAATATGGCTGCCGAAATACTACAAATGCAAAAGGAACATACTGGTCATTCATGCAGGGAACCTGCAGTGAGGCTGTCTATATGATGGGGATGGAAAGGAACAGTGATATCGTCAAGATGGCAGCTTATGCACCCATGCTGGAGCATTTCGGATTCATATCCTGGTCGGTAAGTGATCGATATCCCCTAAGGAGCAAGCAGTATATGATCTAACACTCTACTTGTGTTTAGCCAACTATGTATGGCTTCAACTCAAGTCCAGAATCAATTACTCCTTCGACGTCGTACTTCGTCCAAAAGATGTTTGCATCTAATAAAGGAGACACTGTTCTCCCAGTCAAATCGTCGGCCGAGTTCGGCCCATTGTACTGGGTGGCGACAAAAGACAACTCCAAATACTATGTCAAATTGGCCAACTACGGAGTCCACGAGCAGAATGTTACTGTCAAAATCTCAGAGACCAAGGCAGCAAGACTGGAGATGCTTTCTGGGTCTCGTTATGAGGGAAACCAACCGTACTCTGTGACGGTGGAAACCAACCATAGTAAAGTTGAACCAGTTGAAGAAGACTATACTTTTATGATGCCACCCTGGGCTGTTGCTGTATTGGCAGTTGAGTGAATGATCCCCACGGAAGAATATTTATCAATATAGCATACATAATACCACTCAATAATAGTAAATTTGATCTCAGTGCATTTAAAATGCTTAGTATAAGCATACCCCGCAATCTTCATTTCGATGATTTCACACACTTTTATCGCATTTCGACTTGCAATTTCACAGCAGCCAAATATTCCTCTCACCTAATCTTTATTTTTTCCAATTTCCAGCACTCTATCTCATTGGTTCATCATTCTTATCAGTGATCCTTCTCAAAGAGGCAAAACTATCCCGTGGAGCCGCGATGACTTGGCATTTCCCCCCGCACGAAACTCAAACTCAACTCGAACATCTCCGCAATGTCGCGACTCAATGCTTTCCATCCTTGACGACAACCATGCGGCGAGTTAAGAAGTCCCGCAACGGATGTGCCCGGTGCAAGAGTAAGCGGGTGTGTGTTTCTATGTTTTCGTGGCGATTTGGTCACTCTGTGCGCAACTTGGACTCTCGAACAGGACTAATGCAGATCTACAGGTCAAGTGCGGAGAGGAAAAACCTCACTGTAATCGCTGCACTCGTCTAGGGGTCCGATGCCCTGGTTATATACAATCACTAAAATGGGTCACTAAATATGACGAGGCCAGTCCTGGGGCCTCATCTGATGGAAAGGCCTTGAGTCCTGCGCCTGAAAGGTCGCCGAAGCAGCCTTCGCACTCGAAAGAGCAGAACCTGTCTGTTGACGACCCCACCGGCGACCCTTCGCATGATCATGATATTGATACATCGAGCTTTGCGCTTGATGGCTCTCATGGGATTTGCGATAACCTCTGGGATCTACCAGGCAATGGGTCCTTGCCTGAGCTGACAGATCTATGCCCATCCCCCATGCAAACATCCTCGGTATTCCAGCAGTCCCAAGAGGCAATCCACGACTTTATCACATCCAATGACACTGCTGGAGATCTCTCACATTTCCTCTCATTGATCGGACCGACTCCGGTAGAAGAAGAGAGGCCCTCAGGAGGCAGTATCTACCGTGATTTCTCTCCGTCAGCAATAGTACGAAGCTACCCGCCCGCGCCCCAACGATCAACATCCCGCGACTTCATGTCCATCTCCCGTCCACTAAACAACCCATCATGGACTCTCATCGAGTACTACTTCAAAGAAGTAGCAGCACTCTTCTCCAGCTACGATAGCCAAATGAACCCATTCCGCACAACCGTTTCCCGACTCTGGGGCTCTTCACTAGCAATGTGTCGAACAATGCAAAGCATGGCCGCAGCAACTCTAGTAAATGATTTCCCACAATTCGGACCAATGGGCCGTAAAATGAGAGACGAAGCCGTGGAAATAATAACCCGTGAAGCTGTCATGGACGACAAAGCTCTTCTCGCTTTACTTATGTTAGGTCAAACGGCGAGCTGGCACGATCCGAAAGATCTGGGTATATCATTCTTTAACCTCCTACGCAAACAACTTACAACGATCGGATCATCGGCGAGTCCGGAATTCGGCTTTGTCAAGAGCTCAAGTAATAATTACCGCTTTTTCGAAGAAGCTCTGATATACTGGGAAATGCTTCTCTCCTTCGTCGCTGATAACGACATGGTCTTTTCAGATCAGTCTGCTTCGTCAGGTGGTGAATCACTCGTTCTCCAACGAGTGCCTCACCCTTGGACTGGTATCGCACGTGATACACAATTCACTGTCCACGAGGTCGGAAGATTAGTCCGACGAGAACGAAAGCGAATTCGAGCGCGCAATTTCACATCCGCGAATGAAATCGCGCGTGCTCAAATGGCTATTGAGAAAGCTCGTGAACTAGAAGAAAGACTTCTTGCACTTGCTCATCCTACGGAAGCCGAAATTGTCTCTACGGGAGATGACGAAACTCCCGTTTGGCATCTTCTCACTATGGCAGAGGTCTACCGATGTACTGGATTAATGCAGTTATATCGTGTTTTCCCGGACTTACTGCGCAACCGTTTACCGAATACGGGCCAATCGGCTGGTTCTTCGACAAGAGCGGGCCCGGGACCAGGAGCTACAGATCCTTTTTTCCCGATCGATCTGGACAGTATGAATATGTCTGGAGGACCTGGTCCCTCGCCCTCAACGACGAATACAAATAATACGTTCGCGAGTGAAGAAGATGATTTGGATTCCGAATTGATATATAATAACTGGCTCACGGAATTCGCAATAACAACACTCTCCCGACTAAAAACCATCCCACTTGAATCTCGAACGAGATGTTTACAACCATTTTTACTTGTCGCTGCAAGTAGTGAACTCCGTCTTCCACGAAATCAGAATAACGAAAATCACGACCAGACTGAAAGTGATAATCATGACGAATCTTCGGAACAACCGAATATATCCATGGAAACAATTGAAATTTCCCGGACAAGGAGATTCATTCTAGGTCGTCTAACGTCCTTCCTCCACGTTCTACCCCCGAAACCAATCAATGTTTGCTTGAAGCTTGTTCGTGAGGTTTGGAAGCGTATGGATGCGGGTCAGACGGATGCTTATTGGATTGATGTTATGATTGAGAAGGGGTGGGAAACTACCATGGGGTGAACTTAGCCCAGCTACATCAGTGTACAGTTTGTATAGCCAAGTTGGAAATTTGGATTGTCCGAGACAGTCTCTCAGCCTAGTAATGAGAAACGAGAATCAGAATAATACTTGACCTAGGCAATTCATAAGTATATTATACCAAACAGCATCGACTCTTCGCGATCAAACTTGGATTAAGTAGTCCGAGTTACAAGTGTTAAGAAATATTAAATAAAATTGAAGAATATTATTAATAATCCAACCAATCCACAGAAACCAGCGCCGAATACACATGCCAACTATGTTACCTTGAAATTTCGTAATAGCGACAGCAAAGTGCTGTGCTTTGCTGTGCTGTATGGTAGCATGATCAGGCCAAGCAGTGCCAAGCAGAACATAACAATAATGCAAGAAATGCAAATGCAAAAGAAACAACAAATCAATGTCAATGTCAAGAATAAGAGTCAAAAGCGTGTTAAAAGAGGTAAGTAAATAGGAGTAGGGATACCGAAATTTGAAAATGGAAGAAATGGAAGGATATGGGAGGGAGGAGAAAGCAAGTAAGCACTAGCACTGGTGCTCTGATAGTGGTTTCCAAGGAATAGGTCGTAAGGGATGGTGTATAATGCATAGAGGAAAATGTTTACATAGAATGGGACAGAATGGGATGGATGGGGTGGATGGAGTAGGGTGGGAGGATGAGACAATGGGTCTGGGGGTGCTCGGGGTTTGTTTGATCGGGTCAATCCAATGGAATACATTGAATACATGGCAAACCAAGAAGAGAGCTAACCAACACTCAGGACCAAGAGGATCATTGAGAAGCACGTTTCCAAAACTTCCAACCTTCCCTCTTTTCCTGAGTCCCAACACCAACAAGTCTCTCAATACCCTCAGGACCCTCAGCATTTTCAAACTTCTGCTGATCAATCTCCTCACCACCTTCCTCGTCGGAGCCATTTCTCAAAACAGCCGGGTATAGAACACCAACGCCATCGCCACCAAGAGTAGACTCATACTTCGTGAATCCCTCTTCCGCTAGCTTCGCCTCCAAATCACGCACAACCTCGGGCTTCGCGTCGGGGCGCAGTAAAGTGATTGCACAGCCACCGCCACCAGCACCTGTCAACTTGGTCCAGCCGATATCAGCGTAGTCAACAAGTTCACGAATGCGCTCAAGACGGGGGTGCGACACGCCCAATGAAACGAGGAAGCCATGATTAATGCGGATAAGTGTGCCAAAGTGAGCTAATGTAGCATCCGAAGCACCATCAAAGTCAGGTGATTCGATGAGAGAGCGCGCGGAGCAAGTGACTTGGTCAATTGCGTCGAGAATCGACTCAGTGACAACGGGGTGGTGTTTCTTCAGTTCGCCGACTTTAGCGACTTCCGTCAAGGTGGAGCGGGATTGGCGCGTGTCGACTAGGAGGAGAGGTAATTCGGGGAAATCGGGGAGACAAGTGACTTCTGGTGGTTTTGAATAATCTGATCGTTTGAAGATTACGGCTTTGCCGCCTGCGGCAACCGTGTTATCGACACCGCTGGGATTACCGTGAATGCAAAGTTCACCGACAAAGGCCCAGCGATTAATACGTTCGATTTGTGTCTCTGCTTCCTCTGGTGGTTGATCGGGGTGGGGACCGGCGAGGGTTCGAATTTGGAGGAGAAGGGCGGAACTGAGACAGACGCAGACACTTGCTGAACTGCCTAGACCGGCGCCGGTGGGGATGTTTGAGCGGAGGGTGTAGATTGCGCCGGGGCTTTGTTTGGAGCCGAGGGAGAGGAAGAGGTAGAGGAAGGCGGAGGCGGATCGGACGTGAGGCTTGCGAATTTCTTCAGGGATGCCCTTGGAGACATTTTCGAGGTGGGGTTCAATTGCTTCGACGAGTTCGGGGTCCAAACTCGTGACGAGGTCGTAGTAGAACTTCTTCTTGGAGGGTTGGTGAAAGATGTCCCAGGGCAGTGAGTCAATTTCCCAAGTATGCGATAACCCAAGGTCTCGGAAGTTCAATGTGATTGTCCGTTGGGATTTTGAGAGAGTCGTGACGAGGAGATAGGAGCGGAGGGAAATGGCGGCGGCCAGAGCAGCTTTGCCGTGGACTACGGCGTGTTCACCAAAGACAATGACCTTGCCCGGGGCAGAGACCATAAATGCGGGGGCCATAGGTGATGATGCCTTGCGAGACATGCCGGGACGACGTGGTTTGGTACCGTTTGCTGCTGTGGAGGTGGAGGAAGAGGAGGAGGCACTGTCGGAGTCGTGATGATCAACGCCGTTACCGTTGCCATTGGTATGGGCATGCGCATTGCCGTTTGAGACATTCATGTTCAAAGAGCGGTCTGGCAGGTCGGACTGCAGGTCAAAACGGGCAACAGGACGTCGAGTGGTATCAGATGATGGTAGGCTGCCGTTCAATCGCGCAGCGCTGGTAGTAGACATGGTTCCACAAGGAAGAAATGAGGAATTCAGGGGGGCGGAGAGAGCATGCAGGAGCAGTCTTTGAGGGTGTGTATGATTCAACCTCAAGTTCTCCCTGTTCTCTGCTGGGTAATTGATTGAACAAGTGAATGAAAGAGAGGGGAAATGCTGGAGAACAAGGGCATTAAGTAACAAACAATCGAATCCAACGAGAAGTTGCTTACTTCCAGAGTTGACCAGTAAACTGGAGTGAGAGTGACTGGAGAGTGCTGATGTGCTGACTATTACACTGTACTGACAGTCACGATGTCAGCTGATCAGCCAATCACAACGAGCAGATTGCACATTGGTCAGCTGAACCTGAAAATGTGGGGTTAGTAGGCATTATTTTTCTTTTTGTTTCTTTTTTAATTAAATTTATAAAATTAAATTTTGATTGTGGCAGGACAGGGCAGGGTTACCTCAGGTCAAAGGTTGATGTTGCCTGTGCCCTAACTGACACCAATACACACATAGTATACCTATACTTGGTACATTGCACTCAGCCATCTATCAAGAATACTTGGTATTACACTCTATATTCAAATCACATGCAATACTGTTAGTTTCGTAGTAGAGTATACTCATTGTCCAATAAAGAGTAGACCTCTCTAGAAAGGATGCTTAGACAGTGCTTAGCCCCGCCGATCGCCCGCTGACTTGCAGTAGTTCACGAACTACTTGAAAGTATAGGATACCTTATATACTAGATTTTATCAGTGCCAGTACATAATTAGTAATTATAGATTCATAATTATACTTTAAATATAGAAGTATAATGATTGCATGGGTCTCGGAATGAATAGATACTATGGCTGTTCGTTTGGAATAAACAAAGCAATCGTAAAAAAGGCTACTAACCAAGGAGTTAAATCACGGAGATATCCCCTTTCTCAATTGCTAGTAGCACCAAGTTACAGTGACTGCAGTCTATTTAAATCTTAACTCTCTTGATTTCTCACCAAATTGGTGCCAAAACGAACTATCTAGGCACTCGTCGGATAATGCATAAGGAAGTAGGGATGCTAGTACGGAAATTTTAATAGTATTGGATGCTTTATACAGCGCCAACCCTCTTTCACTGCCATCATAGTACAGTCCATTGTTGAATCATTTCTCAGGCACATTCATATCCCCATTCAACGGCTCGGAGCTTCCAACAGGTGAATCTCTTTTCTGCTCCAGAAACAACTTCAACTTTTCTTGGTCTGCACTTGGATTTTTCTCCCCCAATTGAATCAAATGATCCGTCGCCGTGATCTGATTCTCCGTCAAGAACTTCTCGATATCTTCATTGCAGCATCTTTCCGCGAATATCTCTGCGGCCTTTTCGGTAGCAAATGTCTTGATTTTCTCGGTTTTCTCGTCGCGCACCAACCAGTCCAGCGCGAAATACTCCTTGCTCTCAGGGGTAAAAGGCCAATTTTGCAACATGGCTTCAGTCATTGTTGACTCCACTTTTTGGGCAAATGCCTTGAGCAGAGCACATCTAGTTGTTGAAGTCCAGAGCGACTCACTTTGCCACTTCTCTGCCATGAAAAACATTTTGATCACGGACTCTGAAGTATTGTCAAGAAGCCAGACTAACAAGGATTCGTGTCGGCCCTCAATACCCGCGCTCAGAACACGTTCAGTGATGTTGATTCCCCCTTGCCGGTGGCTGATAATTTCTAACACCTTCTGGGATTCGTATGTCCTCTCATTGACGGCGCTTTCCAAAACGCTTTCCGTGACGAGCGAAGCACTCCCTTGAACCCCCATCATTATACGGATCGAGCGGTGGTCGCGTATACCCGCTATGAGGGCATTCTCGGTAATTGGCAGATCTGGCTTTCGGGACATCAAAGCGTCCAAGGCATCAAAATTTGTGGCTAGTTTCTCTACGAGAGATTCGTCGACATTCAGGACATCGTGATCGAGAAGAGCGTAGATAACATCTCTTGACGATGGATCGCCATATTTCAGTTTCTCCAGTATCTTTTCGATGGGCAGGTCCTTTCGCCCTTGGTCTAAAAGCACCCCCATCGCACGACCGTTTCCACATGCATTTTTGAAAACATCGTCTGTTAACAGGCTAGGAGAAGCATTTTGCAGCAAAATTTCCAAAATCTTGTCGCCTAATTCCGAATTGTCAACGGCAGTCATCAGAGCCAACTCCGTGACTGGAAGAGGCTTTTGGTGAAGTTTCGCAAGGTATTCGAAGATGGCAGGCCCTGCAGATTCGTTTGAAGCTGTGTAGGCTACAACATTTTCCGTTATCGGGATATCCATACCCTTATTGGCCAACAAGCTCAGCAATTCCATCGCGTCCCCACGAGAGCAAATGACGCCAGCTAGAGTTTCAGACACTGAAAATTCAGAAGAAGACATATTCACTATCATGTTCAGAGTCGCAACTCCCTCCTCACAATTGGACATGAGGATTTCGATGGCGTCCTCACCAAGGCTCATACCTGGCTCCATGTGCTCCTGCATAAAGCCCATAAGTTCCAGCCAATGGTCATCATTGGAGGCAGCTTTGCATAGCATGTCTTCGGTAATCACTATACCGGACTCTCTGCAAGGCCAGAGCAAACCGAATATTCCGCCACTCTTTTGGTTCTTGGCTGCTTTTTCGAGGTGATATTCCGTGACACAGATATCTGACTTTCGTGCCTGTATTAAAGACGTCATTGCCTCCAGGTCGAGGAATTTTGCAAAATGGAGAAGAACTTCTTCATCTATAGGAAGCTCAGTCGGTCTTTTCACAGCAAGGAGACAGAGCGACTGAGCTTTTGTGGAGGTGAATTTCATGGTTCCACCCTCGTCTTCGTCTAGCCCCTCCAGAACTTCCGGCGTGATATGGGCATCACAAGTATCGAGGAGAATTTCCAGCGTATCTGGGCCGTAGCGAATTGCAGACAGTAACACAGTGGGTGTGATTGGTATAGATACTCTTGGTTGCCAATCAAGCAGCACGTGAAGAATCTCTACTCCGGAGCGTCGGTTTCTCATCGTGGCCGCAAGAACATGCTCCCCAATTTCGTCTGGATTATCATTTGATTCCCCTCGAAGTAAGTTCTGATCCCATAGTATTTGCAAAATGGATTCCAATTTCACCTTCCCGGCCTTTTTATGGTTGAGCTGAGCCAGAATGGCTTCGACCAATTTGCCTTCTAGAGGTGACCGTTTGTCCAGAAGTACTTGTAAAACATCAAGCTGTCCGTTAATGGCAGCCATGACATATGAGCTCACCTGGGAGTACTTGCTAGTTCGAGTTGGCGGGAACTTCTGGAATGGGTCTGCGCCTTGCTCAAGCAAGGTTTCCACCGCTCGGCTGAGGCCCATCGAGGACGCTCGATGAATAGGTGGTTGACACTCCTCGAGCATTTTGCTCCATTCGTTGTCCAAGTTCCGATCATCACTATCGGCGGCTCTCACCCAGTTCAGATAAACATTTGGCTCAGTGAAGAGACGGCTGATCTTATCCTGCAACTCTGGTTTCAATGCGTCCATTCCTCCTGCGGCGGTTAAATGCGTGTTCCAGTGCTTCGCCGCGTATAAGAACGCAGTTCTATCCTTTGCAGTAGCCTGGGTCAAGACATCGGTCTGTCCAAGAAGAATATCCGCGGTCTTCTCTGCCAGATGCGTGTGACCATCGGCAGCAGTGAATTGGCAGAAGTGGTGTTGGTCAGTGTCTTCTGACACAATTAGGAACTCCTGTACCGAGAAGTGAGCCAGCTGGACCTTTCCCTCGAAGACGTTCAGGAACGAGGTAGTGCAAATCTTGATAACATCGTTTGCAAACCTCAGCCCCGCCATGTTCGCGAATGTCTGCACGTCTAAAACAACGGGCGTCAGGCAAACAGTGATAAGGATCCGACGTGCGTAGATGTGATCATCAGTGTCAATGCTATCAAGCACTTGGCGATAGGTATCTTCCAGGGTACGAGGAATCTTCTTAAGAGCCTGTTTGATCGCATCCTCATCACGGCATTTCTCAAGTGCCTGAATCTGTAATTCGGCCCAACGGAAGCGACTATTTATGAAAGTGTTAGCAATCAGTGCATAACGTAAGCTGGGAGATTTGTTGGCATACCGCTCCTTAGAGCTGAGTAATTCATCGAGAATTAGCTTGTGGATATCAGCTCCCCATTCTTCCAGATCACCTTGCGTAACAGCCAAGGTAGCAAATGTTTCCACATCCTTAGCGAGCTGCTCTTGCAGATCAATCCTTGTAAATGATGGAAGGCCTTTCTCAATATCGTTCAAGGGACGGCTGGTGACGAGGATATGAACCTTACTACTCTGTCGCTTGAAGAGGTCATTCAGAAGCGAAAGAACAATTTTTCTCTCCTTAGTCTCCCCATCTTGTGGACATTCGTCCAAGGCATCGAGAACTAGATAAACCTCGCCTGGGATGCTGGAAAGCAAACTCTGAAGTGAATCAGAGATGGCTGCAAATCCAGGTTCGCTTCCCTTGCGACCATGGGTGTCCCAGAGGTTCTTCACTCCAGCTGTCAAAGGCGATCGACTTAATTGCCTGATCAATGATCGGGCCATAGCCTCCACGCTCTTTGTGTCCTCATTGCCGAACTGGAAGTACCAATATCCCAGGAACCTTGAAGGATCCAGAGAGCAGTTTGTCTCTAGGTCCTGAATTACAGTAGAACAGAGAACTGATTTTCCACAGCCCGATATTCCGGGTAGCCACAAGAGGCTCCCGGGAACAGTCTTCCAAGCCGTATACTCTGGTGAATCAAGGAGCCAAATACCAGTATTCTCTGTCTTCTTCCCTTGCAAATCTCGTTGTCTGTCTGAGTAAGAAGCTGTGGAGATCCACTTCAGTTGCTTTTCTTCGTCCTCGTTCAATGCTCTTGCTGTAAGATTCCTCGTTTCCGTAAGAATAGCATCGGTCTTCTCGAGATGCTCCTTCGCACGTTTTTCATCAGCTACATCGTGTTAGTATTATACCATTCAAAGCAATTAAGAACTGAAATCTCACCAAGATCGGCGGCTAGGTCAGTCCACTTCTTAGCGAGTTTGGCTTGGCTGTTGATCGTGTCTTTGAGTGTTTGTAGCGGTTGATCGGTAAGGGGTAAGAAGCTGTGGAAAGTGCGTACTGGTATTAATCAGCTTCAAGAATTTCCAACTTTGTCAAAGAAAAATATCAAGCCATGTTCTTACTCGCTGCGTTCTCGTCCTGTGCCTTCTTCACCTCCGCGCTGAATTCTAGAATCGCGGAATAAACACCAAGCAAGACCTCATCAACCTGGTGGTCACTTCCAACATTCTTGTTCCTGTAGGTCGTATCAACCAAGGCGTAGTATGATAGAGTCTCCGCAAGGTACTTGGAGGCTTCGAAAATAGCGTTGCGACGATCCAGTCTGTTCTGGGCGATCTATTGTTTTGAGGTGAGTATCTGCGATCAGCAAGTTTGAGAGAGTTCGAAGGCACTTACATTCATTCCAAAGGAGATGACTGTCCACGCAGAAGATGCATGGCCAGTTGGATCAAACGAAACCGCAAACGAGATGACTTCGCTCGCCTTCAAAGCCGCACCGAGAATTTTCTCGGCATAATCACCAATGTCGATATCATCACCATTCTTCTGATGAATCTTGAGGCCGCCCTTCTTCCACTCTGCATATTTATCCTTCGTATCTTTGACGACTTGGTTGATGGCGTCGGTTGCCGAGACCCCATTAGCCGCAACGTACGGTTTTCGCGAAGGATCCAAATTGTCGTATGCTTCCTTCCAAAGATCGCGTGGAGCGGGTCTCTCCTCGCTCAGTTCTGCCGGGGCCAGTTTGTCTTCGACGGATTTCTTCTCGTCCAGATCTGCCGGAGCCGGTTTTTCCTCGACAGATTTCACCGGACTGACAGCTGTTGAGGAATCTCTCTTCTTCGCACCGACGGGCGCATTTTGCGTACTTTTCTGGGGGGGTGGCTGCGCTAGTCGAACTGGAGTGTCCTGGCTATCATCACTTTTGTCCTGCTTGCTACAGCAGAGTGCGCGTAAACCTCCCATGGCTTCGTTTACTGCCAGGAATATACAAGTCAGTGGGCATAAGGGAATTTTTTCGCGCCGCGCGCCCGGCGCTGCCGGGTTGTTTTTATTTGGTGCATTGGGTGCTCCGCAGAGTGAAGCTGAGCTCCGCGGAGTGGATTCTCGTCCCCACAATGGCGCGAACTCCTCTGCTGCAATGGCTGGGAACTGATTTCCTGCCGATCATCGCCGAATGAGATCTCTGCACATGCATACGGAGTACTCGATCGAAGTGGTTTCATGGCTCCTTGCCCAACTGGTTCGAATTGACATATCCTCGACCCGTTGCTGTGCATATCACCGTTTGTATCGGGGACATTGGGCTTCCACCTTATGTGTATTGGGCACTTGAAACGTCCAAGCACTTGTCAATATGATCGACTACGATTGAATCTGGGCCGGTGTCACTTTTTTGTTTATTCTTCGCCTCGAGATATTATTATTTTGTGGCTTTTTTTTATCCGATCGGTTGTACTCTGTGCGGAGTACTTTTTCCCATAGTTCCACACAATTATCTGCACTTTCTCCACAGCGGCTGACACTGAAGCCACAATCTACACACAATCGCTCATCTCAGCTGGGCTAAGCTGAATTAGTCACTAGTTGATGTAGATGGCTTAATTGGGTATATTGTCTTGGAGCAGTGTCGGTACCAGTATGACAGGTGAGCTCAAGGTGTCATAACGAGAAAAAAATTTCCCCGGGTCAATTCACCAAATACGTCCACAACTTCGATCAATGAGGAGTGCTTCAAGCTAGCCACCAGCATATTTAGTATTATGGATCGCGCCAAGCTTTGCTTTCTATGCTGAGGGATGCTCAGTCACCCGTTGTGGCCTAAGGCACCAAATATCACGAAGGTGGCACCTTCCACTACAATCCGTTCAGTTAAACTAGGAACTAGTAGATACCACATCTTCTTCCTTTCGTAGCACTTTTTGAATCAATTAATCCTTGCAGCCTTTACGGTCTACAGAAGATCTAGAAGCAAGTGTCAGTTCAGAACCTGAAATGCAACAGAAGCAATGAGATTCTGACTTTTATAACAGGCCAACTGAGTTACGATTATTCCTCGAGTCATGTCTGCCGTCGCCCGTCAACCGAAAACCCCATTCAACACAAGAGCCTTCAAAAGAGGCATCATATCATTTTATGGGATTAAACCACCCGAGGTACAGCGGAAATGGTCCTGGTGTCATGTTCTTGGCTTTTCTATCCCAATGAGAGATGTCAAGACGGCGCATATCATGTCGAAAAGTCTGACGAAGGAAAAATGGAGCATATTTTCGGGAGTCGGGATGAAGTGAAGTTGCCACTGACCCAAGAAACTGTGAGAATGATCAATCTATATTATTTTGGTGGCTATTTAGCTAATGACTTGCTATTATACCATAGCTCTCTCACTTCACTACGAAATTGAACTGTTACTCGACAGCGGCATTATCGTCATTGTGCCCCATATAGGGCAGAATACCTGGAAGTGTGTTGTCCTTGATGAGTCAAGGTACGACGATATCATATGGCCCAGAGGGGCCGGGGAACACTCAGATATATGCGTAAAAGATCTCGATGGGAGGATCCTCAAATTCCTGAATAGCAATCGACCTCGACGCAGGTACTTATACTTTCGTTTTCTGATCTCGTACTTGAACCTCAAAAGGTTCAAGGTCATGACCGCTGCACAAAAAGTCGAATCGCGCAGATTTTGGCCCTTCGGGGGGGAATATATCCAACATTCAACCCTGATCACCCTTGCCAGGTGTATTTCTGGCTGTGAGATCCCGGAGAGCGTTCTCGGTGGGAACACATTCGGTAGCGGAAATTGACCAACCGAAAATGACGAAGAACTTGGAATGACAGCAGGCTCTGTGATCCGCAACGATGCGGACAAGGCTCGTGGAGCCATTCTTGCAAGTTTGAGGGCGGAGGACCGTGGAGAAAGTTTCTTCTTTTTGTTATTTTTCTTGTCGTCAGTGGATCGTTGAATAATGACCGGATGGCCAATTCTTGAGGGTGATAACGCGAGCTTTTCTTGTTTTTTTTTTTTTTTTTTTATGTCTATTGTCAGCGAATTTCAGTTTGCTATTTTTTATTATTAGCCTAGCTTGCATTTCAGAATGAAAAAGTTTTTACCGCCAGCATTCATCATAACTGAAGTTGATCTCCCTATTTTGTAGGCCATATGAGGAGACTTCCTAAAAATATTAAGTCCCTTCCGAGATGCTCCGCATTATGTTAATCCAATACAGATGCATTGAACGAACGGCTACGTTTTGTCTTTGGCCAGATAAGATGGCAAGAAAAAGATGAATCGGAGAGGAGGCAAGAAGATCCAGTCAATCGATAGCAAGTGCTGGTTGACTCTTACATTGGTCATGGTTGCCAAATTGGGTGGATAGTATTGGCATCTCTCATCTCGCATTACATTAAGCGGCCACCTGGGCACGAGTAGCTATAGTATCAACATGAATCGTCTCCTCAACCTACTGCCGAGGGACACGTCTTCGCTTTGGCTTCATAGCCCACCCAGACAAACAGGTCCAGCCTGCGCCGTTCTTCCGTCCTTCATCAAACATAGCCCCGATCCCCTCCAACAAATGAGATCGCTCACGACCCATTTCTCTCCGCAACTGAACGAGCCACTGCTCCCACATCCAACCACCCAATACACCCGTGATACTAGCAATATCCCCAGTGCTACCAACAGGACCCTGGACTGCTTCATACTCTTCAATCTGACTCTGTACTCGTGGAGCTGGAGTTTCGCGTGGAATTTGTGGCTCGCTGGGCTCCATACCCATGGGCAGGTACATCCAAGCCCGTTTGATATCGACGAAACCACCATCGCGAAGCCGAGAAAGGAATGTCTTCGATGCGACAGGATCATAACCGCGTGTGCGGAGATTGAACGCGAACTCAACAGAAGATGCTGCGGCCAGTGGACCAGGGCGCGAGATCTCCGCGTCTAAAAGCATGAATTCCAAGTATCCGCCCGGCTTGAGGCAACGACGGCATTCCTTCAGAACCAAGTCGTACTCGTCTTTGTCCAGGCCGACGGGAAACTCGGTCTTCAGGAGAGCATGTAGTGAGCGTGTGCTGATGACATCGAACTGGCTATTCTTGAATGGAAGTTCCCATAGCTTTGCCACCGACACAGTCCTGTGGTTCCTGGGTCCCTTGATGCCAGAGTTGATGACCTGACTTTCCATGACAGCGGAGTATACCTTTGCTTGCGGGAACTCATGCGCGGCATGCCAAGCCCATTCGCAGGAGGCATGACCTCCGAGATCGAGGATGCGAATGGCTCTACGCTTTTGACCGTCTTGACTCTTTGACACCCGGCGGCTGCGATTGACTTGCTTGGCTGCTGGGCTTGTCAGGAGTTTCCCTCCATTAAGACAACGCATGGCATCGATCGCCCACATTGGCTGACAGAGTTGTGCTAAGACGAGCTGCTCTTTCTCAAGCTTGGAGAATTGTGCCTTTTCAGCCAGGACGGAGGTTATGATTGAGTTCCGGGGTGCCTTAGAGAATGGACCCTTGTATGCTGGTCGCTCGGCGCGGACAAGCTCATATTTACCCGTCAGACAGTTGATGTGCATGTCAACCAATCCCAAACGGAAAGACTGGATCGCGTCAAATCGCATATTGCGATGAAGGAAGCCATCGGTCTTGTCTGCGCGTTGGCGAATGGACTGGAAGCCTCGCCAGTAGATTGAGTCTTTGCTAGCAAGGATTGGTGGGCGAGGACTGATAGCTTCTGGAATACCTTCCACGAAACGGACTGCCTTTTTGGTTCCAGCATCATTGACCTGAAGCACCTCCTCGTACTCAGCATCCGGAACTTCTTCGACGGATTCAATCTCATTGATGGGATTAGTCTCGTTCAAAGCCGCCATGTAGGATGCCTGGGCAGCTAGCCATATGCTGGTACGGTCAAGGCTGTCGGCAGCGCGATCTTGCAAGTCTTGGTCGTAGCATTCATCATACTCATAAACATTTGCCGAGCGTGGAATCTCCTGAACTGCCTCGAAGTTTGCGCTAAGAGGGCTATCCTGATGATGAGGATGATGAGCTTGTTGCGCCTGAGTTGGCGTATCGCAGGGAACTTTGATGGCAGTGAGAGGTCCGTCACCGTCGCGGATGGCAGTGTCCGGATCTTCCTCTTCAGGACGATCGGGCCAATCTATTACCTGCTCCACAATCTCACCCTGATCCCGACGCCAGGGCAAGTTGTAGAAGCCCTCGGCGGTTGCGGATGTGGGTGGGTAATTGTGATTGGGAATCGACCATGTGTGTCGGGCACGCGGTGCAAGTGAAGCAAAGAATCCGCCAGGCGACGGAATACTCAACTCGCTAAAGCTGTAAGATGACAGCTCCGACGCTGGAGTAGCTCCTTCAGCGCTGCGTGGTCGACTTGGCGGAGCTTGAAGCTGCCACATCTCGTCGTTGCTAGATGAGGTCTCAGACCATGCCTCTGGGGTACCATTGAGAGGAATATGTTGGAGCATAGCCAATGCACCATCAGGTAGGTAGAGTCCGCCATCCGATGGAGTTGGCTCTCGGGATGGCTCTTCGGTTGCATCATGTTCTAAAGTCGGTGGGATTTGAGGGAACCGACCAAGAACGTTTCTCCAATCCTCATGAGGACTTTCGAGGGCAATTGGGACCTCCTCTATATTGGGACTAGAGCCTTCTGTTCCCAGGTCACCACGTTCACTTCCATCCAGGTCAGGTCTGACATGAATATCATGCACATCCCAATTTGTGTCTGGGAGCGAGTGAGTGTCCGGGGTAGCTAGTGCACTTAGATTAGACTCTTGATCGGAGGATATACTGCCATCGAGTGAGGGCGGGGCATGCGACGCAGGTACTGATCGAGCAAGCATCGAAAGTGCTGCGGGCGAAACTGGAATCTTCGGTGGAGGAGTGGGAGGAACAGGTGAGTTTTTGCATGTTGCGTTCACAGAGTGCCATGCCGAGGGCGATGATGGGATATCGAGAGTCAGTGCACGCTTGCGATTACTCCCCGTGGAAGTCACGGAATTCCGTGTGATTGGTGTCACCAAGCTAGAGGGCCTAGTCCCTGTAGCAGAAAAGCAACTGTCGCTGACACTGACATCGGTCGAGTTGTCGTCATCCATTTCCTCGTCATCAGTAGCATCATATAGATCGTCGAAGCCTTGCATCTGCTGTTGCCATTCTGTATCGGAGCATGAGGAGGTGGTGTCTGCTGAAAGAGGCGACATTAATCGGGCGAGTCGAGCGTGCGCAGGTATTGAAAGGCCCTTGGTTTTTAGCGTCAATTTAGGACTGATCGCTGCTTTGGCTGTGTTTGGAGGGCTACCAGCGCCCTTCTCTGCGAGGATTTCGCGATTGTCTTCGATTATAGTATTAAGTACCGTCCCCCGGGCCTGCCGGACGGGTGGAAATCGAGGTGGTCGAACAAAGTCTGTCATTTTGTGTGTCCACCTGGATATTTAGTTGAAGTTCAAGACAAGAAATGGAAGATAAGAGAGGAATGAAAAGCCGTAAGTGTAAGTGCGGAGACCGCGAGAGGCTCTAATGGGTATCTTCAAATAGTAGGAAAATGCATCGACACCGATCAACGGGTCAGAAAAGTTCAAAACAAATGGAAAGAAAATGCCACAGCTACCAGAGCATGAAGCACACGAATGAATATGACGAAAAGAAAGACGCGAACTCCTTCCAAGTGCCCGGGCCGTTACAATGTCTATATAATCGAGTGGGCGCGTATCCGACTCGCGGGGGGGATGTGCATGACGAAGAGTCGATCCTTGTTCATGGTGGCCAAGTGGAGCTACTGCAGGATTGGGCACCACTAGCTCGTCTTGAATAATGGGTGAGGGTCGAAAATGCGACCATAAAGCGTGTCAATTGGTGCAAATGGGAGATGAGCGCATCGCCCAGTGTCGACTCTTGGTCGGGAGATCGAATGCCCAGCAAATTTGGTCTGCTAAGAACAGCGGGGCTGGGGTCAACTTTGAGGACTTAACTCGACTTGCAACAAATCAGAAGAGGCATAGATGTGACGAATCGCTCAGCTCGCAGGAGGGGGGTGTGAAAATGTTGGTGATTGGTAGAACGTAAGCGCCCGCCTTTACTATCTTTAGTTACTTAGGGGGACTTAGCTCGCCCGAACGACCGAACTAATGTCTGTGCATCACCAATATCACCCGTTTGGGCACACTCGCTCCCCAAATATCAGACTAATTATCCCGCGTGACGCGAATTTTATGCAAAGGGGGAAGTCCCAAAAGAATCGGATGGTCGCATTCCTCCAATCACAGGGGGGATTCGCTGGAAAACCACTGCTAGGGTTACATACTTGATCGATATTAACACATTAATTATAGAAATGAAGAATAATTGACGTCAAATGTACTGCATATTTACATACGTTAGTGGTCAACTCCTCGAAATTTGCTAGGATGTTTGTGGCTACATCATCTCACCGCGACTTCGGACGAGCGAGGAAGCTGGGCGCATCGAGGGCAACGAGGATTGGCTATGATTGAGAGGCCTCAACCATTTCCCAGGCAAAAAAGCAGTCACTTTCTTCTTATTTTCTGCCATTTCTCGATTTCAAATTGAATTTATCAAATATATGTAGCCCTATCACACCATACGACTAAGCGACTTTTGGGTAAAAGTCACTTCGCTAGGCCGTTGTGACCGTCGTAGTATTACTTTGATAATCCACTGAGGGGTACATCCAAAGTTGGGGCAAATTCCTTTCCATCATAGCCATCTATCCCGTAAAAGCAGTGCAGATGTCACTGAGTTTTCGACGCCGCATATCTAAAGTGCGAAGACTTCGGGACTGAGTACTACTCAGTACATGATTTGCAACCGCCAAGAACATTTCTGAATGCAGAGAGGTTTCCCAAAGCCTCCTAAACAGTTCCTATGGTTTTGTTGCAAGAATACCGTACAAGATATCGCTATAAGCACCGATCCCTTTTGGGGCCCCGCGAATGTCAATCTGCCACTCCCCTTGAGCAGGCCCCAAGGATGCATGTTTCTGGCCTTTCCACCGGCGGTGGAAAGCTCAGGAATATTTTGGCCTTTTAGTATTCGATGCCAACTCCGCTTTTATGCATATAATATCAAGGCGATGTGTACAGGCTCATAACATGATTACCATAGTATGGGCCGACTCACAACCTTGATTGACTGGACTAGAAATGTCATTGTCGGATAGTCTTCATTTCGTTACACAGTTAATGATGAGCTCGCTGGGGCCTATAGATACATGTAGACGTAAGACCAATGCAATCCTATGGCCACATCTAAGCTTAAAAACAGACCATTCTTTCGGTACAACTCAACCTTAAATCAACTGATGGAACAAAATTCATGGGCAGGTACCGGTATGTGTTGTAGTGTTCTTTTTCCCCTACAATCTCTTGAATAGAGAAGAGAACTTTGGTAGGCAGAATGTACTAGAAGTACTATTTATGCTGCGAATATCATGGTAATACCCATTAATAGGTATTAATGAGTAGCCAGTTCCAAGTGTCTTAAGCTTCCAATGGTACCATACTATATTTATCTTTCAAACGGAGCTTGGTACAAGTTGTACCCGGAACCTGGCCCATACCTATGACTGTAACTAGCGTGCTGCCGAGCCTCATGTCTGTCCATTATCCCGACTCTACCATCAAATACAGTGATATCTGCAATATTTCATGAATACTATAGTTGCGGTCACAATCCAAATAGGTAATTTACCTTCGGTAACTTATTTTGATCAACTTCCTGATAATAGCTTTTGAGATGGATTTTCATTTTAACATCACACTCTAACCAATTCAGCTATGCAATCTAGTTGATTGGTCAGACCGATGCTACTTCCTCTCCATTATTCTTCCATCCAACGTGTCATAGTCCTTTAATATAACTCGGTTGATTCTTCTTGCAGATGCACTATTTGGTTAGTATGGTATCAGTTGTAACTAGTCAGTACTACTCAGAGTATTGTATAGCCTCAAAGAGATAAGTCACACTCTAGCTAGATCACGAGTCTAACTTCTAACTTCCCGTGTTTCAAATCGCGCTGTTTGTAGCGATTTCACAGGATTAAAAGCCTCAACTCATACTACAAGTTGAGGCTTTTAATCAGTCTAGAACATTCTAAATCGCCCCAAGGTGTCTCGTGGTCCCGCGGTGGGCTGCCTTATGCAACCAAAGTTGCCCGGGTTAACGCCGTAATCTCCGGCGGCTATTGGGATACCTATCTTATTTAGCCTTGTATTCCAACGTCGTCAATGCTTGATTCTCGTGATTATAATTCACAGCAGATAATTAAACTCGATACTTGCGATCAAATTTTATTTGCAACCATGAAGGAAGCATTCATCGATAAAGAGCTGGTGGTGACCATTCGCGACAGCGAAATCCCTGTTCCTGGGGCCGACGAGGTTCTCATACGGGTGGTCGTTTCAGGCACCAACCCAAAGGATTGGAAAATGCCTCTCCACTGGCCGGAAGATGGTACTCCTTTCAACCAGGGCGACGATATTGCCGGATACATTGAAGAAGTAGGTGAGGGCGTAATGGGATTCCGGAAAGGAGATAAGGTGGCCGCATTTCACCGTGTAATGAAGCCTTTCGGAAGCTGGGCGGAATATGCGATCGCGCCGAGTCTTTCTACTTTCCATATTCCTGAGAAAACTTCTTTTGAGGGTCAGTGTCACTTCGCGACATTCGATAGATATGGGAGAAATTTTGTACTAAAGACCTGTCAGAGGCATCCACTATCCCGCTGGCTGCAATGACTGCGGCTGTTGGTCTATATCAGCGGTTGAATCTGCCTCTTCCCTGGAATCCGGCAAGCGAGCCCCTTCCACTTGTTATTTATGGCGGAGCGACTGCAGTCGGAGCTTTCGCCATAAAGCTCGCCTGTCTCTCTAACATTCATCCTCTGATTGTTGTTGCGGGGAGAGGCAGAGCATTTGTGGAAACCCTAATTGATGCCGAGAAAGGCGATACGATTATTGATTATCGCAAAGGGGATGATTCAGTGAAAGAGAAGATCAAGGCTGCCGCGGGAGGGAAGCCGATTAACTATGCATTTGATGCGGTCTCGGAGCAAAACAGCTATCAGAATATTGGTGCGACTATGTCCGCGCCAGGACATCTCATTACCATGCTCCCGGGTATCAAGTATGAGCTCGAAGGAATCGTGGTCAGCCATGCTGTAGTCGGCTATATACACTGGCCTCCTACTCCTGGAAAGACCATTGAAGACGCCGAGTTTGCTGCTGCTCTCTATCAACTGATGGGCCGAGGCTTGGCGCAAGGGTGGTTCTCAGGCCATCCCTATGAGCTACGTCCCGGTGGACTGGCCGGTCTGCAACAGGCAATGTTGGATTTGCAGGCTGGGAAGGCATCCGCTGTCAAGTATGTGGTGCGGATTGGTGAGACCGAAGGGGTTGACCCGTAGTGATAGTCTTTGAGATTTGGGATGAGGAGATGTCCAGAATTCGGATCCTCCTATCTCCTTAGAGCTGGTGCCAGCTTATTTCTAGACTGCAAATTTGATTTTCATAGCAATTTTCAAGAACTGAGTAGAGACAGGTCCAATCTAGAGAGATTCCAGAGCTCCTTCGTAGTAAGTCGCATGAATTCCCGTTTTACAAGTGATCATTTAAGCCCATTCTAGTAGCGGTGGACATCCCTTGCATTATCGCGGCTCGGATCTGGTCTGTTCGAAGGGGATGACGCTGTTCAGTAGACTCAAAGAAAATTTAATTCTCCCGTACTCTGTAGGCCGTATATTGAAAACGATATCTGAAGTTTCATAATTAACCACGTGTTTTCGGGTTTCATGCTTAAGTTAGGCGTCCGAATGCGGATGGTTCTAGACCGAAACGGGTGGTTTGGGTAGAAAGGGGGAGGCCATGATTTATGTACTGAGTAGCACAGTAATTGGGGGCAGAGATACATAATACTATTTACTGGAAGTCAACTAGCTCTTACCAGTTCTCCCTAGTAATATCCAGTAACAAGAAAGACGCAGCTACTATTACACTGTAGTAGCTACTAGGGTAATGGCTGTTACATTAGGAGAAACCAGCTCCGCCGCCTACAGACCGACATTCATCCGTTGAAGATGATGCATCTTCCCCTTTATTTCCCGCCCCCTTGCGGTAGGACCGAGTGATTCAGCTCCGATCCTCCAGGATTGGTTCGACGCAAGGCCCCCTCCATGCGACGCACATGGTACAGTGCATTATGGAGACCCGACCGCGTGCGTCATGAGATAACCTCATACCATATGTGAAGGAGAGTGTATTCTAAACTCCGCGGAGTGGATTAAATGTGTTTAGTATTTTGGATTAGTCTTAGTGATTCTGTTTAATTTATAAAGCGGGCCGATCGTAGCGACCAGCCGAGAGTAGAGTACAAGTCCAAATACTCCGTACTATGATGTATTTAGGGTAAATCGGTGGCTGACCAAATCAACGGATCCGGGGAGATCTTGGCACGCGGGGAAGATCCACCGATGGCTGAACAGCTTTCAATATCAATTAGTGAGAATAAAGTAGCAAGAAATGGAGATAGTAGATGGAAAAGAAATAAGGTGGCAGATTTAAGCATTCGTATAAATGTACTTCGTACTTCGTATAGACCACTCTGTGGCTGTCTGTACAAGCATTCAGTCTCGAACCGTCTAGCTCATGGCGTGCTATGGCGTATCCGCGGGTGACGCTTGCGTGCTGATGTGCCATGCGCAGCCACGAGGTGTGGTCCGAGTGCCCTTAAAGGTTATTCTCTATCAGCTATTTTATTCTCATTCTCCCGATTCGATTTCTCTCTTTTTCACTCGCCCTGATTGTACATTGAGTGCTCTGTCGTGCTGTATAAAATGGGCCTCAAAGGAACGAGGCTTGGCGCCTTTCGCGCCTATTTCTTTGGTTTCTTCGTTTGCACCGCTGGTTTCCTCTTTGGCTACGACACTGGCATTGTCGGTGAGTATCATCTCTGATTGAGCTGTGATGCTGTTTGCTCGAGCTAACACCGTTTGAACAGGCGGCATTCTCGAGTTCGACTCCTATCGCAATGACTTCCGCTATACTGACAAGACCACCGTCAATGCCGTCATGGTCTCCCTCCAAAATGTCGGCGCCTTTCTCGCTGCCCTGGCCATTTTCCCTGTCTCCGACCGTCTCGGTCGCAAAAAGACTGTTCAGATTGCCATGTCCGTCTTCTGTCTGGGTGTCATCTTACAAGTCGTGCCCTCCCACTCCTTAGTCTGCTTCTATATTGGTCGTGTCGTCTCTGGATTCGGACTGGGCGCTGGAACAGCTGTTGTCCCCACTTACAACGCTGAAATGGCCCCCAAAGAGATTCGTGGTATGCTGGGCTCGGGTGTACAATGGCTCTTTGCTCTCGGTGTCATGATCAGTTATTGGATCGACTATGCCGTCCAGCAGACCCTACCCGGTCAATCCAAGCAATGGCAGATCCCGGTCGGTTTGCAACTTGTCCCCGCAGCTGTTCTCGCTTTGGGTCTTTTCACTCAACCCGAGAGTGTGCGCTGGCTTGCAAAGAAGGATCGCTATGAGGAGGCATGGCAGAGTTTGACATGGATGCGTGCTGATGATGGTGAGTAATAAATCGTGTTTGCACCGCTTTTCATTCATTTTTCCATCCATCTAACAGATCCCAGGCCCCGAGGTCAAAGCTGAATTTGCCGAAATCCGAACCGGTATCACAGAGGAAGTTCGTGCAAGTGAAGGCATGAAGAAGCGCGAGCTCCTTGAGCCGGCTAATCGTTACCGTCTCTTACTCGGCGTCTTCCTCTTCTGTGGTCAACAATGCACTGGCATGACAGCACTGGCTTACTTCGGTCCGCAATTCTTCAAATTACTTGTTGGAAACGATAGTAGTCGCTCTCTACTCATCACAGGCCTATTTGGCGCGGAGAAGTTCATTACTGTCGGTATTTACATTCTCTTCTTTTCGGAGATGTGGGGACGTAAGCCGACTTTATGGATTTCTGCTATTCTCATGTCCATTTGCTTTATTATTGTCACTGTTGTCAATAATACAACCCCCAAGCCACAGCAGGAGGTTACCTCCTCTGGCATCGCAACTGTTGCGATGATCTTCTTGACCAATTCGATTTATCAGTTCAGTTGGGGTCCACTGCCTTGGCCATACACTACTGAGGTGAGTTCATTCTTTATTCAGTATTCAATATTTTCAATTCCGATTTCTAACTTTTTTCTCGTCCAGATTTTCCCTACCCGCATCCGAGAAATCGGTTCCTCCGTCTCCGTGTCGACACAGTGGCTATTCAACTTCCTTTTCTCTCTGGTTACGCCATACATGCAGGCATCATGGGGCAGCTACACATTCCTCTTCTACGCAGCCCTTGACATAATCATGGCTGTGCTGGTCTGGTTCTTCGTGAAAGAGACCAAGGGCCGAAGTCTAGAGGAGATGGAGACGATCTTCAACAGCAGGGCTGCATTTGATGTTGAGATTGCGCGTCATGAGGGCGTGCCTATATCTACGAGTGTGGAAGGTGTTGATGTTCAACATAAGAAGTCGCATGACTCTTCGGAGTAGATTTTTTTTTCTTACTTTCAAACTTTGAATTGTTCATATAGCGTTGCGCGATGATTGGGGTTGATATAGATTATCTGATGAATATACCCCTCCCGGACTCCGGGAATACACTCTGCTCAATACTTTCCCCTGCGCCTACTAGGACTAGAACTAGGACTACTCCTTTCGTTCTCTGTACGGGGTACTTCCTACCAGCTCATGCAATCTCAGTGACAATCTGACGACGCTGATTTCGATATATGCAGTCTGAATTGCGTGATGTGGGGGCTGTTTGACATCCAAGTTTATATCGGTGGGTCAGCGGATCCTAATGGGTCGGTTCGGTACGACGTGCCTGGCCAGTAGGAATTTAGCCTGAATCATTCTTAGATACAAAGTGTTGGAGATCCATGATGGAGATAAAATGATGCTCACCTGGGCATGATCCATGACGAATCAAGTGAGGTGGAGTGCTTGAGACTGGTGGCTGAGCGCCATGTCTCAACAAAATCACCACTGCCTAGTTGATTGAAGGTGCAGTACTACAGCATTCATAATTTTTTTCAAATCTTAATTAGATGTCTCTTGCAATTGGATATTATTACAATATAAACAAATTCTCAAAATACAATAATTTTGTCATCACCTCTTGTAGAGTAAAACCTTCTACAAGGCCTTCTTCCCTTCATCTTGGTTCTTCTTCTCAACAACATAACCCACAGCTCGCGCAATACCCTCCTCAAGCGGCACGACAGGCAAATAAGCCAAGCGGAACTTAGCCTTCTCAACCGAGAAATACCGCGTCATGCAAGAGTATCGCACAACCCGACGAGTCAAACGGGGTGTCTTGCCCAATAATCCAAGCACAGTCTCCGCAATACCACCAACAACACCCAGCAATCCCTCAGGCAAAGAGTAAACCTCTTGCGGCTCAACAACCCGGCCGATAAGCG
Source organism: Penicillium sumatraense (assembly GCA_020086695.1). NCBI lineage: Eukaryota > Fungi > Ascomycota > Eurotiomycetes > Eurotiales > Aspergillaceae > Penicillium > Penicillium sumatraense. The sequence continues at coordinate 283,235 of JAGIKU010001370.1, read as the reverse complement.
CCCACATAGCGCGCGTTACATCCCAGAAGTAAACAGGCTGATCATTTGTGATGTTGAAGGCCTCACCGTCCACGCGCTCGTGGTCCAAAGGTCCACTTTGTCCGGCATCGTAACGGTCATAGCTGGCCAGTAGTCGGAATCCAGCGAGCATGTGTGCGTAAGCGACGTTTCCGACATAGGTGAAGTCGAACAGGTTGTCGTTTTCACCGAGTTGCATGCGCAGAACGGTGTTGGAGGCTTGGGATCCGTGTTCCAGGATCTTATAGGTTACTGATGTATCCTTTTCACCGTGGATTCCGGCGGGTCGGACGGCGGTTGTGACCATTCCTGTTGGTGATTGGCGGTTGTACTTGAGGACGATTTCTTCGGCGTCGGCCTAATGGGTTTGTTTGTTAGTTTGGGTTGGAGAGATGGTTGTCGTTGTCGGTTTCTGTGGTGAAACGTACCTTGGTTTCGGAATAGTATTCCTGTTGCAGCTTGCCTCGGATAAGAGGCCAGTGCTCGTTGACGTTGATCAAATCACTCTGAGTGTCGTGCACAACGGAGCTGGAACTAGTGTAGACGAAGGCCTTGCACTTGCCACCCCAATCACCGTGCTCACCACCGGCAACCTCAAGCAGAGTACGCGTACCCTCAACGTTCACCTTGTACAGCAGGGGCTTGTTGCCTTCAAGCACGGAGGGGGTGGCAGTGTGGATGACGAGGTTGGGCTTCGCGGCGCGGAAGACTTCCAGCATCTTCTCGACTGAGGTGATGTCGCCATCGTAGTAGGTGGCACCGGGCAGACGGTTGTGGGAGGTACGCAGATCGACGACGGAGACGTTGGCTTTGTAGGTAGGGTAGCGCGAACCCAGAGATGGGTAATCGAAGCGCGCGTCGTTTTGCGGCTTGGGCAATGCGGCGCTGGGATCGGTCTCCGATGGGAAGTTCAATAGTTGATCAACAACATGCCACCCCAGGAATCCACAGCCGCCGACGACCAGCACGTTGCCCAAGTCCATTTTCCGGTTGTGAGCTGCCATTGTGTTATGTGTGATTGTGTGGATGGGATTGGTTTTATGAATTAATTTGAGGAGGGAAAAGGGGACGGAAAGCTGGGGACTTCCTCTGCCAGGTGGCACGTGCGGGAGGCTATCTGCCAAGGTGGGCCCGGGCACTTTTGGTCTACTTACTAAGTAGTAAGTAGGACTATAACTATATACTATAAGGTATAGTATAGATATTAAATGATACATGGGATATTTTTAATCAACGGTGGCATTTCTATTCAGATAATTACTTGGAACTCTTTGAGCAACTCGAAACTCCTGGCACACGGGGTATTCGCTATCGACTGTCTGGCCGAATCATCAGAGTCCACAACTCACAGCAAGTACATGAAATGAAAGACCTTCTCACTTGAATGCACCTTTGACCTTATCCGGGTATGTTTTCGCGTAACTATTGAGGAAGACCTCTGCATATTGTCAGATAGTTGGCTTGAGAAGGGGCGAGGAAACGAGATCAAAATAACAGTCAACCACAGCGGAGAAAGAGAAAAGAGAGACTGTGCGACAAAATACAGGAAAGAAGAAAATTCAATGCCTACTCTGTAGCCTCGGCGAGGGTCACACGAAGCTTTCTATTGTAAAGCCTTTGCTCCTCCTTAGAGCCAAAGCAAAGCTTTGTTGCTTCCGGATTAACACTTGTTAGCGGATTGTAGGGAGGCGTCTCTTCCTCAAGGGCATTAAGGATTCCTTCAATGTGCCGAGACATCTCTTCTGCGCGGGCTGGTTGATAAATCAGGGCACCCTTGGGTGAAACTCGAACGTGGAAAATCGGGGTCTCCAAAAATACTCGCGGCTGCTCGACTGGGTGGCGGGGGCTTATGTAGATCTTGATTCTCAGGACTCCCCCATCGAACTTTGTCATCGGGCGGCCAAAATAGGTCAATCGCCAGAGAAAAGGATTGTCTTCGATCATCTCAAGCTCCACCATTGACTCGGTAACCCGCTTTATCTGAGAGATAATCTGGCCATGCTGGCCCCGAAGACTGACTGCGATTCCAGCTTCCCTTGCATCAAGGTCTTTCCCTCTTTTGGGCCACGAGTATGTTTCTTCCATTAACACTTGTTCGACCCTGTTCAGGCGTCTCCGAATATCTGGATAATCCCACGAGCCTTTCATTGTGTTTCCTCCTCCCTCAAATGGGGCTCTAAGGAACTCATGTCCATGCCGCTTTGTCAGTTCGATCTCTTGGGATTGCTCGTCGATGGTCTGCTTGTATTGCTCGAGGTACCAGAGGAAACGCTGCTTCATATAATCATCGACTACACCTTCGTGCCATGACAAGGCTGACAAGGTTGCCGTGAGATTGTTGTCTGGCCCTCGTTCTGGAAGAACAGAAGGTTCTGGCAGAGGTTTTTCGCTCAATCCGAGAATCTCTTCTAATGGAGTAATCACTGTAAGTCGCAGGTTCTCGTGAAGGATCTACATCAGTGTCAATTGCGTTCTTTGAACTTTTTTTTTCTGGACAAGGTAGGTTACCTTGGAGTTGTAATCATTGATCTTTGAAGCTTCACTCGAAGCCTTTTGTTCAAAGCCCGGCTCATTGTGATATGGATCTGTGGATAATAAACTCTGGATTGACAGCAAGACCGACTCTAACCCTTGTGCGGGCGACCATTGCTCGCCAGAGTTTCCATGCCAAGTCCTGTGATGTATAAGGATTAGTACTGCTTTGAATGGGACAGTGAGATCAAAAGATGAATGGTAGTACGAGTGAGCCCCTACCCAAGGATCGATCTGAGGTGCTGTTAGAAATAATGTCTCCCGGGCCCTTTTGATAGGTTTGAGCTGGTCACTTACAAGCACACTTTTCCGTTTGCGTAGAGATTTGGTCCAAACCGAGTCATGCCTCGATTGGTAGTCTTGAGAGTGACTATTGGCGGCTTGGCGGGGTATTCTGTAGAAATATACATGCCAGTGTGTCAGCTGGGGCTGCCCAGCAGGCATGATACGAGGATGGGTGCCAGCACTAGGGTGATCGTACCAGAAGGAATCTTTATCGCAAACTGTAGTAATATAAGATCCTCCGACCAGAAGAGAAGCAGCAAATTTCGTCAAAACCACTTACTTGATAAAAGCCATAGGCGTAAGGTGTACCGGGGGAGCCAATCATCAGAGCCCAGATGTCGCAGATGTCGCGTTCATTGTAGTGCACCGTCATAGCTAGCTTCGGAGTTAGCAAGGGAGAAGGCATTTGTTCAAAGAGAATTTGTGCAGTACAGACCGAGGGAGTCGCCATTCTGTAACTGTCTAAGCTCCTGTTGAAATGAGTCAGTGGCGGTGGAATGAATTGTAGTAGAGAATGTAGAGTGGGACTTGCTCGCATGAGACGTAGGGAACACTGGTCCCCCATGGTACTAGTTTGCGACCGTCTGTCAGGGTGAGTTGAATGAAGAGTGAGAAGAGAGAGAGAGGAATAAAAAAAAGGAAAAGAATGGGAAGGATGAAGAATAAAGAAGAGAAAAGCGAGGATGAGAACCTTTGATAAAGCGGAGTTGTAAAGAAAGGTGAAGCTGAAAGGTGTAGAGGCAGCCACTCCGAGGTCAAAGAGCTGCCTTGTACCTCACCACTTACTCCCCCGGCAGTACTACTACAGCTACAAGGGGTCAACAATAAGTTATTTACTGAATTATTCTTTTCTCGAGTTTATGAGTCAATAGTAAATCGTAAGTAGTAAATAGTAAATAGTCTCTATGACTACTAGTAATGATTGCGTCGTGTTAGCATCAACCATTTATAAGTTTGGCTGGGCCGTGGTATACATTCAGTGGTCATAGTAGTACTATCCTAGTCTCAGTAGACTGTGTAATGTTCATATGGTATCTAACATAAATATTTGATAAACAAGTAATATTATATCAAGAAAATAAATTGCATATTCTATAATTGATACTTAGTCTCTAGTATTTTGGTATATACTACTGTTATTGTTGCTGCTGCTGTTTATGCCAAGACTGGGCGATCCACGGTCAAAATGGCGGGAAATACGTTCGAAGTATTTATTTACATAAAAATAGTAACAGAGATGGATCTTCTGCTGTTATTTAATACAATCACAAGTATATTCAGTAAAGCAAGCTAACTAATAAATAAATACATTCAAGTATATATTATTTACACCTATTATAATAATTAATCATTAATACTGTGGATGATCAAGAATAACCCTGCACCACTCTGTCACTCTGTATACTCACGTGACTCCTAATAGGGGGGCAGCAATGCCCGATCCTTCTCCAGCATCTCCATCTTCATCTTCGTTCCCATTCTCCCTCCCATTCCACCCCTGCCCTTTTCTTTTGGTCGCCGTTTCGCCCTCTTCTTCGACTCCGTTTGCCCCTCAAGTTGCCCTCCTGGGCATGGTTGTGGCTGTCATAGCGTGCGCCCGCTCTCGCGAGCTCCCCTCGATCCCCCGCGTCCAACTAGCTTGTGCGCGCTAAGAGAGGACCCTTTCTGCTCGGCTCCAATCCTTCTCAATACCCACCTCCCCTCCACCTTTGGGCTCTGGATTCTGGTCTTACTTCGCCCCTCCACCGACCGCCTTACTCTTCCTCCTCTTTCCGCATATCTTCTCTTTGTTCTCGCGCTCCTTGTGGGTGGCTACATGGCGTGAGTGTGAGTAAACGCTGAGGTGGGACCCGATGGACTGACCTGGCGCCTCTGCCAAATTATCGCTCGCTTTTGCTAACCAAGAGACCCTCTTTTCTATGGAAACAGTACGCGCTCAACTTCTGTCAACCTCTTTCTCTTTCTCTCTTTCGCTTTTACTTCCCCCACTCCATACGATATAGTTGTGTTTACTCGACCCGACCACACAACCACCCCGCCGCCTTTTGAGGACTTCCCTTGCATGCCATCTCCGCTGTTCCACCGCTCCCGCGACTCGATCTCGTTGATTCTTTGAACGGGGGACCAACATGCCCCCCGGTGAACTTCCAGCTAGCCTGGTCGCAGGCAAACCCCACCCCACGTTGAATACCTCTGGCTATGGGGGCAGTTACCACTCCAAGAACACACCGACCTCTCCCGAGGATAGTTTAATCCCATTCGACTCTCCAACCACTCGCACCGCTGGAAACAGCCCGTTGAGCCATAGCCCGTTGAACAACAGCCCGCTGGGTCAGGATGATGTTCGCTCAGGTCGTGGTCTCGAACCTGAACAGCCTGGATATCGGGATCGCTCTGGGGCCCGTGATCGCTCGCGCCCCAATGGGCGACCTCACAACAAGTCTCCGGGCTCCTCTCGTCTGTGCCAGAAGTGCAATGAGCCCTTGACCGGCCAATTTGTTCGAGCTCTTGGTGGTACTTTCCATCTGGAGTGTTTTAAGTGCGACGTAAGTACACTTGTGGAGAGAAATGAAATGGATGTTGAAATTCCGACCATAAGCTGACCATATTGAAATGTAGGACTGTGGTGAGATTGTCGCCTCTAAATTCTTCCCCGTCGACTCGGAAGACGGCACCGTTCAATACCCTCTCTGCGAAACCGACTATTTTAGACGACTCGGCCTGCTCTGCCACGAGTGTGGTGGTGCCCTCCGTGGGTCATACATCACGGCGCTGGAACGCAAGTACCATATCGAACATTTCACCTGCTCAGTTTGCCCGACAGTATTTGGCGCCCAGGATTCTTACTATGAACATGAGGGTAAGGTTTATTGTCATTTCCACTACTCTACCCAATTCGCTCAGCGCTGCCACGGCTGCCAAACCGCCATTTTGAAACAATTCGTCGAGATTTTCCGCAACGGACAAAATCAACATTGGCACCCTGAGTGTTATATGATCCACAAATTCTGGAATGTACGCCTGTCGCCCACTGGCCAAACCTGGGAGCCTCCGCCAGTAGATGTGGATGCGAGCGTCGAAGAGCGTGAGCGTATTCGCCAAGAAGAGGACACAATGGAAGAGAAAGTCTACAATATTTGGAGCACGCTTTCTACCTTCGAAGAGTCCTCAGCTGCTTGCATCTCTGACATGCTCTTGCATGTTAGCAATGGGGCATACATCGAAGGTGTACTCATTGCCAAGCGATTCATTGGTCATGTAGAAATTCTCTTTGGCGCAGTCGATGAATTGGCCAACTACATCAAATCCCAAGGTGTTAAAGGTAAGCTGCTCGGAAAAATTTCATTATGACCTACATCCTCGTTCCAGGCTAACACATCTTCCACAGACCTTACATATGGCCGCGAAGCTAAACTTCTTTGTAAAAAGATTGTCGCTTTCTTCTCTCTTTTATCCAAAACACAGGAAACCGGTGTTCGAAAACTCGGTGTTACACAGGAGTTACTTTCTCTGGTGACAGGCCTCGCACATTACCTCAAACTTCTCATCCGTATCGGCTTACAAGGTGCCCTGAAGCTTGAGCGTGAGATGTCAGCCCCCGATGGCCTCCACAATTTCTTGGGCCATCTTGGAGACTTGGATTCACTTATTCCACCAGAAGAAGACGATCAACCAATCGACCTTACAGCCGGCGTCGAGGGACTTGCCGACCAACTGTCCGACTGCTGCATTTCTTGCAAGGAACCCATTGACGATGAGTGTGTTCTCTGGGGAGAGAACCGCTGGCATATCAAGCCGCCCCATCTATCATGCTCCCACTGCGATAAAGACTTGAGTATTGAAGTCTCGGATGCCTTGTGGAGCGAAAGCGAAAAGCTAGTCTACTGCTCTGGATGTGCCCACCAACAGAACCTCGGCTCGAGTGCCCAAGGTGGCTTTATTCAAGTTTCCAAATTACAACAATTCGTCTTCTTATTGCGGGTTGCCCTTGCCCGACTTCTCGCTGTTCTCCGTGCTGGTGGAACTCTGCCCCAAGGTGGTAAGCAACCCCCTCCCACCCAAGATGATGCTATGATCATTTCAGCTAACAGCCTCCTAGACGACCCTAATCCTGATAATGAGAAAGCTCCAGGCCAAAGGCCTCAACCCGGCAATGCTCGCCATTCCTATGTCCGCCGCTCCATGTCCTATAGCGCTGGCGGTCCCCGCGACGGCTTCGAAGAATCGTCATTGGAACAAACCGTCGGTGAGATGCGCCGACTGCGCTCAATTCGCAACGAACGTGCTCTTTCCACAACATACAAGAAGGCTCGTGCTTCACGTATAATCGATGGCCCCGAGGGTAGAAGTGCACGACCCGGGTCATCTGGTAATGATGGCAGTGATCCAAATGGACATGGTTTCCAGATCGTCGAAGAAAGAGATGCCAATGGTGACACTGTCAAGGACTTGACATTTGGTAACCAAGATGCACTCACCTTGGATGACATCCCGCGCATTGTTGCCGCGGAGCAAGCCAAGGAGCAGCGCCCTAATGCATATAGACATGCCGGAACCAAGCTTGTCGACGCAGGCGAGCCAATGGCCAGATATCGTCCCAGTCACGGGCGTAATATGTCAGACGGAAACATCAACAACCTATTGGTCGAGCCTTCGACCCGTACTAAGCGATATTTCTCCGAGCTCAGCGCCTTGGAATACTTCATTGTCCGCCACGTTGCTGTCTTGTCCATGGAGCCGTTGTTGGATGGCCAATTTACCATGGAAGAGCTGCTCTCTCTCATCGAATCTCGGAAGCCCACAACTTGGAATATCTTTGGCCGCGCGTTCAAGGACGAGAAGAAGAAGGGCAAGAAGAAGGGAGTCTTCGGCGTCAACTTGGACTACCTGGTGGAGAAGGAAGGAACAGAATCTAGCCATGGAGTAGGCCCTGGAGCACTACGGATTCCAGCTGTCGTGGATGACGCGGTATCTGCAATGCGCCAGATGGATATGTCGGTTGAGGGTGTATTCCGAAAGAACGGAAACATTCGACGACTCAAGGACATTTCCGAAATGATTGACAACAGATACGAGCAAGTCGACATGAGCAAGGAAAGCCCAGTTCAAGTTGCAGCCCTCCTGAAGAAGTTCCTTCGTGAGATGCCCGATCCATTGATGACCTTCAAACTCCACCGACTCTTTGTTACTGCGCAAAGTAAGTTTCCATGGTCCAATCCCCATTTCCCCTCGATAAGTTACTGACCCGTTTTCCAGAACTGCCCGACCCCGAAAAGCAGAAGCGAGTGCTGCATCTCGCATGCTGTCTTCTGCCCAAGGCTCACCGTGATACCATGGAGGTCCTCTTCACCTTCTTGAACTGGACATCATCCTTCTCTCATGTTGATGAGGAATCTGGAAGCAAGATGGACATCCACAACTTGGCCACCGTGATGACACCGAATATCCTATACCCCAATGCTAAGAACAGCACAGTTGATGAGAGCTTCCAAGCCATCGAGGCAGTCAACGCTCTGATCACGTACAATGACACGATGTGTGAGGTAAGTAGATGTGGACGTCGTGCGGATGTGTTTCTTTTTGTCTAACAAATCTCTAGATTCCGGAAGACCTTCAATCTATCCTCAGCGACCCGACGCTTTTCAAGGAGAACGCCAAGGTTACCACGAAGGAAATTCTCAAGCGTTACGGAGACATTGCCCGTGGTAGCTTCTCGACTAAGCCAGAGAATGGTGGCGAGACATTCACAATCACCAATTCTAACCGCAACAACACTACACAGGCCGCGTCCGCCCGCATTGAAACTGATCCCTCTCAAGAAGCCGCCTGGCAGATGCAGAGCTCGGTGCGCCATGTTGGAGGACCTAGTCATGCTCACTCGAATAGCAATGCTCCACAAGCTGGCTTCGATTTCGGTCCACCGCAACCGGCCTACCATCGCGAACGCAGTGGCAGTAACGGGAGTCAACGGTCTGATGGGCAGCAGCAACAACAGCCGCAACAGCAAAATCTTTCCTATCGAACCCGTCCTGGTCAAGGCGCTATGGGCGTCACTGGCTAGGCTTCCGTTTTCGTTCTTTTTTTCTCTTTCTCGTTTACTTCCTGCACAGCTGCAATTCTGATACACCTTTCATCGATGATTGTGATTTGCATCAAACAACCTGGCGCCATAACAAAAAGCCCGTGGTGTATTTCATTTCCCTATTATACTTCTCCGGGGGCTTGATTAGCGTTTCTCCTTTCTTCAACTTCTTTTTTTTCATCTCGACTGACAGGCTTGGTTGACGGAGTTCCTTTTCTTTTTTTTTTCTATCCATTTTTCTTTTCTTCATTTCACTTTTCTTCAACTCTCCTACCTACCTGATACATCAAATTCTCTTTTTCCAAAAGTGATCAGCGAGCTGATTTGCTCCGATGGACTGGTGTCTGTGGCTCTCCATCGTTTCACCTCTTCAACCATCTACACCCTCACGCCAACAGTCCCCCATTTCGTCTCTTTCTCCTACTCTCCGTCTCTGTCTGCATCTGATTCTGGGGATCAGCCATACCGTACCATACCACACCATACCCATCCCATACCTACTCCCGATGGAATCGATCCATCCTGCCTTCATTTACAGGTCGAGCAATACTTTTTTTCGCCACTCATTGCTGGACCAGGCTCCGGGTTTTACCTTGGTCCCAATTTTCTTTCTTGTCTAGCTTCCTTTCCTCTTTTTCCCATTCAAATCTTCCTTTCGCGTCCTCTTCTTCTTTTCTTTCTCCCCGACCCAAGCGGTATAGGGTCGAGGCAGCCCCCCACCTTTTTTTATCTTTGCTTTCTTCTGTCGCTTTTTTCCCTACTTGCTCGTCAATCAGCATGACTGCAATGATACCTGTGCTGAGTCCAATGTAGCTGTCGCCTTTGGTGAACTCTTTTTTGCTTTCCTCTTCCTTAGTGATGGCTTGAATAGATTCTGCTGTCGGAATGGTAAATATTTCAAGGCTTCTGTGTATATTGTCTTGTAGTGGATATCAAATATCTTGCGTAGTGCCTACACGCTCAAGGGCTGTACACCTCCCAATAATACCAAATTTACCCTTACATTGTGTACTTGTCTGGTTGGTCTTGGTCAAGCTGACAGGAGTACTTCGCCTATGCTACGATACTTCAATACTAAGTCAATATAGCGATTTCCTCTAGCTTATGTACAACTTGTACAAAGTCAATCCCATCAATCTTAGCAACTTCACACAGCCCCAGTCGCACCAAAAGGTCTCTGAAGCCCAGGATCCCCCTTCTCCGCCGCAACAAGAAAAGCCTCCCGCTTACTCATTCTCTGCAAATATCCCACAACATTCGGATAATCCTGTAAACTAAACGGCACAAAGCATCTAAACGTCGTCAAAGGGAAAAGCATCATACAATCCGCCGCCGTGAACTCATCCCCAGCAATAAACTCATACTTTGAAAGCTGAGCTTCCATCGCAACTAAACTTTTCTCATATCTAGTCTTCATCATTCCAGCGAAGGGGTCGTCGGGTTGTGCGAACATTGTGCTGTTCAGGGCGGGTTGTAGACTTCCATTGATATGGTGTAGCCAGAAGAGATAATCCGCGTATCTTGGATGATTTGGTGATAATTCTAATCTTCCATTTCCGTATTTCTTGAGAATATACTCGAAGATAGCATTTGTTTCACCAAGTGTAAGGGCACCATCTTGGATCACTGGAGCTGTAGATGTTGGATGAAGAGCTCGGTATGATTCTGGCGCCGCTTTGGTTGTTGGGTCCCGGGTATAATTTTTGAGGATATATGGGATTTGAAGTTCTTCACAAAGCCAAATTACTCTTTCGGATGCAGAGATTTGGAGGTGGTGGATTGTTATTGGCGAAGAAGAGGACATTTTGGAGATGCAGCGAGAACTGAATGTTTGATTAGTATTTTACTGAATTGTGAAGGATGATACTACTATTTAAATACAGCACAAAGGCCTGGATTGTTCTTGTTTATAAATTGGATTCGGCATCGTATGTTCATCCCCGTCTATCGTTTTGTATTATCCGATACATCCGAAATCCGTGCACTCGGTGCAGTGCATCCGGCATCCGAGTAGTAGGGCTGAGATCCACCTTTGCATTTAGTAGGTATTATGCATCGCTCTTAGCTTCAATCGGAATAAGGTTAAAATGACTCAGACCAACCATTTTAGCTCGCAAGCCTTTGAGCTAGAAAGTCTTAATTGTTCCTGCGGAATCTTTTTGAGATGCTCATATTCGTTATTATCTTTTGATTGTATGAATTGAGTGTCCAATGCGTTCAAGCGAAATGTTAAACATTCAGCCCAAAATTAACAGTAGTCAAACTTTGAACTGCAAAGATTGATACTCAAATATAGCCAAGGCTTGATGTTGATTATGCTATACTTCATTTATAGTAGAGGTACTGTTTATGCCCACATGCAAAGCTGGCCCACACGTGATCCACTTCAACGAAAGAAAATTTCCCGCAACTCAAAAATTGATTGATTTTCAATATTCTCATTATTCCGGCTCTTTGTTGGGATGTTTTCAATAGTCCCATTCTACAAACACATCTCACAGATTTTTCCATTCTGTACCACCGAGGTCTTTGAACAAGACATGGCAGTTCCCAGCCACACTATCTAAACCACCACTAATCTCCACTCCTAAAGTAGTTGAAAACAGTGTGTTTAGTATACCAAAAAAGCTCACCTTATTATCTAATCTTAACGCCCCTATGGCCTAGTGGTATGGCATCGTTCTTATGTGGTCCTCCCTCAAAGGAGACTTCATGAACTTGGCTAGCGAAGTGCCCCGGTTCGATCCCGGGTGGGGGCATTTTTTTTATTCTATACACGTTCAATGCTGAATCAGTCTCTGTGTTTTTCTTCTTTTGCACAATTCAACGCCTAAGTTAGGCCAAAGGGCATTATGGGACATGAATTCCTATGATGTGTATAGCAGTGTAGCGACTACAGTTGACAGGGACTATCAATCATCTTTCAAAATCTTCAAGTATTATATTGACATTTTGCAGTCTATGGAGGGCTCATTACCTCTGACCCGCTCGTGAATTCCACAATTGACGAATTGGCCACGTCAATGCGCTCGCCATATCATATGCCCAACCCTTCCATCCTCTGGCCTGCACAACAGCGTGAACGGCAGTCAACATGCGTTGAGTAAAAATATCCGCAGGGTCCGCGTCATGCAGATAGCACTCCCAAACCGCACCTTCTTGTTTTTGGGCTCCATCTCCATTGCTATTCCTGACTGCGTTTTCATGGGCTTGTTTCTCCTTTTCCTGGCGAGCTTTCATCTTGAGTCGCTTACCCTGTTGCTCCTGCTCCATCAATTGGAGCTGGTCGTCTTGTAAGGCATAATTGTTCTGACTGTTCGGAGCTTCGTAATCCTTGGACTGGATTGCTTCTAATTGAATGCTCTCAATCGGCTGATCGTATGGGGAATTGCTTGCTCCACTCGAGGGATCAAGTTTTAACTTAGGCCCTGTCACCAGCGAGCGGCCTATGCAATCTTTATTTGCGACCAAGAATGATGCTGCATTTACAACATCTTCAAGTCTTCCCAAAGGCACTCCGGCCAAAAGTACCCTTGGAGGTACTTGCATGAATGGGGTATCCGTATAATACGGACAGACAATGTTCACTCGAATACCAGCGCTGACGGGAGCTGAAACCCGCAAGCACCGAAACAATCCGAGAACTCCATGTTTCGAGACAGTATATGGAGCTTGTGTCATGAGAGGATGTAAGCTGGCGACAGAGCCTAGTAGCAGGATATGACGATCTCTTTGTCCTTGGGACTGGGGCGTAGCATCTAAGCAAGGCGCGGAATTCGGATTCTTCGGCAAGAAAAACATTGCCAAATGCACCGTATACATGACACCAGTGATATTCACATCCATAGTTTTGAAATTTGGAGCCGGTGGAGAGGGGTCATTGAGATAATCGACTTTGGGATTTTCGAAGATACTGGCCTCTCGGGCATCATTAATGCCTGCATTTGCAACGACCGTATCAATTCCACCATGGGGACTCAGTCTTAAAGATTCGCGAAAAAAGTTGACTTGCGATGTCCAAGATGTGACATCCAAATGAATGAAGTGGACATTTGGGTTCTGGGATTCCTGTCGGATTTGCGCGGTAACTTCTTCTCCATTCGGATTGATGTCGCCAAGTATCACGTTGGCTCCGGCAGATGCCCAGCGAGTTCCAAATGCAGCACCGAAGCCCGAGGCACCTCCTGTGATGAGGATAGTTTTACCCTTGATATCGCCGGGGCTGTGGCTGAGGTCCATTATGAATTGATTTCGGGGACGGAGACTCCTGGACGGGAAATAAGTGAACAAACGGTGAACAAGAGCTATCGCAATGAACTCGCAGTACGAGATTTCCCGCGAAAAGAGAGTATTTTTTGCCCTGAAACAAAAAAAAATTGATAGTCAAGAAGACACTTTGACTTGATAAATCACCAACGCGCAATTTTACGTTCATCTTAGGGAGAATATCTGGAGTGGGTCTAGACTGAGTCTCAACGTTCGGTAGGATTGGCTGGATTCTATCTTTGTCCGATATGTTGAGGGGGCTGAATCGACGGGGTGAGAGTTAGCGAACTCCAAGCCTCGTTCGTAATTTTCGTTAATTTTCTTCCCTTTCCAAAGAAAAACAGTGACTAAAGCTGAAAAGCAGTGACACACAAAATATGCGAAGTAGAACGTTGAATAAATAACCACCATGATGCCAAGGAGTGTATAATTGGGGTGCTGGAGGGATTGGCAATCTATAAACAAATTCCTTGATTCCACCTTGAAGAGGGCCGATTTCGGCGTCCGACAGACCGTCACTTTTGATTTTGAAAAACTTTCAAATGGAAATTAATCTGAAAAATAGCCCCAATTTCCTCGGCCACGTAGGTAACTACAGAGCACAGTCATCCTCCAATTCATCCTGGGCCACAGCGAACAGAAACGGTCTAAGAACTGAATACATCTTAAGGTAGATTTTAGTGGGACTAATAATGATCGCTGTGTAGATCATAGTCCAAGCTCAATTAAAGAGTACCTCCCAGGAGGCCCATGTTGTGAACTCGGAGTCCGAGCCTTAGCTACTGGATAATAGATGCAGCCACACACTAAATGTGGTACGGATACAGCAAAAAAAACCAATCTTAATGCTACATTCCACTATTAAATTCTATATCAACTTGATACTATAAAAAAAGAGAAAAAAGGACTGGATCTGTCTGTTTGAATCTACTTCTTTGCCACTTTTTGCTGCATCTTGCCACGTGATGCCCGCCCCGCTTAAACCAACCGGAGGCAAATATTCAAATATTCAACCTTGCGATCTGTACATTACAGTACTACTTTGGTATCGTCTGTCTTTGTCGAACGAGATTCAATGCCAAGATGCCGGAGGAGCCGCCGACTCTTCAAAATGGCAGTCTTCAAACCAGGCGGCATATGCGGTGCCGAACTGGCTGTCTAACGTGTCGCCGTCGGAAAAAGAAGTGTGATGAAAGTCAACCATCTTGTGCAGGCTGTCGCCGTAACAATCTAGAGTGCGAATGGGAATCAAGTGATTCGCTTTCAAAGCCTAGACGCCGCCATCGACAGCCACGCTCGTATGATAATTCGCTACCTGAGCAAGTACAAAGGATGATGAAAGTGTTCTTCGTCTTAACGCCAGATATAATTTGTCGATTGCTCGGTCACTTTCTTGATTCCAGTCCAAAATGGATGTCAACCAGAATCGGATCACGGAGAACCGACTACTTGAAGTGGCTATCCCCTGCTATATCAGAAAGCCCCCTTGTTTTAAACTGCACCTTGGCAATCGCTTCGGCGGATCTGCTCAAATACCACCGTGGAAACAAAGAAATGTACCAGGTGGCTGTCGAATACTATGGAAAAGCAGTATCTAGCCTTAGAGTAGCAATTGAAAACGAGATGGCGATTGCTTCGCCTTCTGATACATCTCTCCCTGGTAAGTACGATATCAGTTCGTCCCATCCAAATTATCATACTAATTCAGCATATAGACTACACGCCATTGGCTGTACTTTTGCTATGCGTGCATGAGGTACTCCATCATCTATTCATCCCTTCTACAGCATTAACTCACACTCATACTTCTAGACTCAAAATTTCACTCAAAGCGAGAGAATACTGCCACATCTAAATGCAGCAGTATTTCTCTTACAAAATCGCATATTTCGTCAAAGTACAAACATTGGCTTACGAAGCTTTTTATTCGAAATGTTTTGTTACTTCTTCGCCCTAGCTTCTTTTTCCCTTGGCACCAAATTACCTCTTTCCCGAGCCTATTGCATCTTTAATTCCCCGTCAGTCGCCCAACATATTCAACGTGGTCATATTATGGGCACCTCTCAACATCTTTTTATTGCCATCTATCAAATTTCAAGCCTGGGTTTGAAATTGGCTTCGAGTGATCTGAATGAGATATCTGCAGCCAGGTCAGAACTCAGTTCACTGGATTATAATCTTTCATGCGTGGAAACAAAACCAGGCTCGGACTATAAAAAGGATACAGAACTCCACAATGATGCGGTTACATCAGAACTATACCGACTCGCATGTCGCATCCACATTCGGAGACTTCTTGTATCGTCTATACCCGACGAAGATCCTTCAATTCTCACATTAGTTGAAGAATTCGTCAATCAGTTACGATTATTACCTTCGAATTCGCCCTCACATAGCATTTTAAGTTGGCCATTAGTGGTAGCTGGATTTTCTGCGAAATCTACCCTCCACCAACGCATGATCGTCGCGAAATTAACCCAAATATACGACGAATGGCAATCTGATATCTTCTCCAAAGGTGCAGCTTACCTGCAGGAGAAGTGGAGAAAGGAAAAGGGTTTGAATCAGAGTCCCTCAGACAACTCCACCTTTCATCAGTCACTTGATGATATTGGAACAGTATGGAAAAATTGTCCTGTCATCCTTGCATAGACCAAAGTTGAACTTGGTTTATCATGAAATGCTTTCCGGGATTGAATGTCTGGAACGAAACACGAACCTTTGTACATAGACTTGACACTCGTATATCGAGCTGAATGAATAATGTGATAATGTCAACAATAGGAGACCTGAAATCCCATAAGGCAGGGATTTGACCAGGGATCACTGCGCCTATTTACAGAGTACAAATAGATCTTGATCCACAAGCGCGGCTCTTATTCTCCCAATTTGGTCAAGCCCTCAGTGGATTCCTACCAATGAGAGCTGCTTTACTGAACAAAGCCCCACTTATATCAGACTCAACATGCCAAGTCATACCTTTTCAGTCAAGGAACGAATCAATTTGACGAGAAAATGTGAAATTATGTATCATTTTCTCCAAACTTGGCCTAATTTAACCCCAGTACAGCCAGTCTGAGACCATAGCTGTCCGTAAATTCGACCATTTCCCTCACCCGGATCTTAAACAATCACATCTTCTTTTCTTCAACCAACCCAAACCCCAAGATGCTTTCTCATATTGACGAGACTGAGAACTTAGCCCGCATGCAGCGAGGTGAACTATACTACGCCTTTACACCAAACCTCGTTGCTGCACGCAAACGATGTGGGCGTATCGTCGGTCAACTGAATCGGGCTGGGGAACTTTCCAGGCGAGAATTGGCCACATACTGGAAGGAGTATGTTAGAGAAACCCAAGTCTTTACCCGGAGAAAAGCATTTCAGTGATACTGGGCTACTTCAGTACATATTGTTGATGTAATATCACAGTGCTAACCCAAAATAGCATCACAAATGATCCTCAACCTCTACCAGCACCAGGAACAACAGAAGAAGAAGAAGACGAAATTCTCCAAGCATACCCCTGGATCGAAAGGCCCATAAACATCGACTACGGAACCAATATCAAAGTCGGAAACAACGTATTCATCAACTTCAACTGTACATTCCTCGACACATGCACGATCTCAATTGGAGCTCGTACACTCGTTGGTCCCAATGTCTGTTTCTTCAGTGGTACACACCCTTTAGATCCTGATTTGCGAAATGGGACTAATGGCCCGGAATTGGGGATGGATATTACTATTGGTGAGGATTGTTGGATTGCGGGAAATGTTATTATTTTACCGGGTGTTACTATTGGGGATGGATGTACCATTGGTGCTGGGAGTGTGGTTACGAAAGTAAGTTTGCTTTACTGGGTTACTCTGAAAGCTATCAGAGGATATTCTTTGGCTAATTTCATATTTTCTTGCATGATTAAGGACGTTCCATCTTGCCACGTCGCCGCAGGAAACCCAGCTAAAATTCTTCGCAAGATCGAGCGAAGTGGCTCGAAAGCTCCGGTCAATGGGATTGGGAGTTCGAGTGATATTTCAAAGGTCAACGGTGATAAGTGATATGTCAGCTTTCATACTCTGATCCATGGTAGCGACTTGAATTCTCGTTGATAGATCTCATGTTCGTTTCCAATGCCACATAGTCCAGCAGAGCATTTCCTTGCGCGGATTCACCTGAAGTCGAAGAAACTTGAGAATTTCACGTCTCAGTAAAAGCGTGATTCAATGAGCTTCAGATTGTAGGCTACGATTGACCAGATGAGAGAGCTGTACAACCCTGCCTACTTTTACTGGAGGATAATGGAGTAGTATCATCTTCGAAAAAGTTCCAATGGTTGTAATCTAGAGCATCAAGGCACAGCCCGAAAGAAAAATCATCGCAAAACACATATTATCGAACCATCCCATATCAAATATTCAATACAACTCCAAATTCAACTCCAAACAGACTCCATGTCCATGTCCATGTCCATATGCAATGACATGCTCGTAATCAAAGCGACAAGGCTCCAACGCTGGGAAAATTAACTCCTTCTCCGGTAAAACCAAAGCGCACTACGCTATTTGGTCAGCGTGGGTGCTATACGCGCTTCCGGAGCGCTCGAGTTCCACGACCTGTTGACTCTGTCGCCGCAGCTGCCGGTGCAGTGGCCTTGCGCACAGAAGCTGCGTTGGCGGTTTTCTTCACGGCCAATGACGCGGTCTGGTTGCGAGGTACTGCGGGCTTCTTGGTCGCGGATGCAGGTGCTGTTGTTGTTGTTGCCTTGCGGGCACCAGTGCCTGCGCGAGTGGTTTTTGTAACAGTGGTACTAGACGATGTGGTCGAGCCGTTGCTGTTTCGGCGTTCACCTTGGCGAGTTGCTGGGCGAGGCAAAGGGGATCGTACTGAGCGGGGGCCAGTGGCCGCACGTGTAGTAGTCTTCTTTGGTTGCACAGGTTGCAGGCCATCTCTGACAGTGGATGTTGTCGCGCCACGGGGACGTGTTCCGGCGCCGGCTGCTCGGAGTGGGCTGGATGGCTTGAATGGGGAGTTAGGACGCGACAGGTACGAGGGCTGGCCCTTTTCTGGGGATGCGCGGAAGGGCGAGTGTGGGTATGTGCGGGAGTTGAGAGATTTGGGTGAGAGGATGCGATGGTCGTTGCTGCGCACTTCTTGGGAGATAACGCGCGAAGCTCCGCCAGCTGCCTTGGGGTTGTTGCGACGTTTGGGATTCTTCAGTCCCTCAGGCTCACTGGTCGCGGGCGCGTTCTCCTTGTCGGAAAATCCTTCGTGACTGCAATAGGTGTTAGTGGGCTATATCGAACGACTTGGTCGGTTGCCTTACCTAGTGCGTCGAGCACGGCCAGCTGGCGATGCTGGATCCACAGAAATGTTTGTTGCTACTCGGGACTTCGCGGGTGATGGCCTTCGCAGGGGGGAGGTAGTCTGTGGAGCATTGTGTTTTTCGTACAGTTCACCCATGTTCGCCTTGCGCAGAGAGATGGGGATACGGTTGACGCGTCGTTCGATACGGGCACGCAGGTCATTTGCCTGAAGAGCATATTGGGATCGAAGCTTGCGAGCTCGTTCAGTAACTGCATAGTCATTAGCAGCTATAAAATCACGCGCAATGTCTCAGTATCACCCACTCTCGAGCTGTAGGTTATCGATCAACGCCTGCTTCTGGCCTTGCGTCAAACGCATTTTCTTGGCCGGAGGGCCTCTTGGAGTAGCATCAGGCGCGTTGATAAACTCGGGAGACTTTCGCTTTAAAGTAGCCATGGTGAAAATCGAGGGGCAACTTGTGGTGACGGGGAAAACTGGAGGAATGGAGGAATGGAGGAGTCGAGAAGTGCAGAAGTGCGGAGGCCCACAACAAACAAGGTGGTCCAGGCGGAGAGCGGCGGCAGAATGCGAGCTTCCCAGCTCGTCATCAACGCCTCGCAATCGCCCGCCTGCTTCCTCCGCTTCAAACATCTCTCATTTTTCTCCCTAAGATACCCGCCATCATGTCGCTCGAAGCTACTATGATCATGTTTGTCAATTCTTCCATCCGAAGCTTGTATCATTGCTAACTCTTGCCCGCAGTGTCGACAACAGCGAAAGCAGTCGCAATGGAGACTACACGTGAATAGCTATACCCCCCCGAGACATACCTTCGTCCCATCGTCTAATCGAATCCCCGCAGATCAACCCGCTGGCAAGCCCAGGTCGATGCTGTGAGCATCGTTCACAGCGTCAAGATGCGTGTACACCCACAGTCAGCTGTCGGTCTTATGAGCATGGGCGGCAAGGGCCCTGAAGTGCTATCAACCTTTACTTCGGACTTTGGCAGCATTCTCGCTGGTCTGCATCGAACTAAGATTCACGGCACATCGCACTTGAGCTCTAGTATTCAGGTTGCTGGGGTGAGTTTGGGTTTTCCGGGTAGCTGATTGACTATTGTGATTGATGCATTACTAACGTCTCTTTCTCTCGACTGTAGTTGGCGTTGAAGCACCGTTCCGAGAAATCCCAGCGGCAACGAATCATCGTATTCTCCTGCTCCCCCATTGAAGAAGATGAGAAGACTCTCGTTAAGCTGGCCAAGAAGATGAAGAAGAATAACGTTTCCATCGACGTGGTGGCATTCGGAGACCTCGAGTCCGACCAGACCAAGAAGTTGGAAGCTTTTGTGGATAATGTATCAAGTGGTGACGGCTCTTTCCTCGCTATCATCCCACCTGGTCCTCACCTCCTTAGCGAGGAGCTGCAGCAGACCCCGATCTTGGCCGGCGAGAATGCCGGTGCGGCGGGTGCATCCGGTGGTGCTGAGGGCGGTGATGCAGCTGGGTTCAACTTTGAGGATGCGGCTGAGGATGACCCTGAGTTGGCCTTCGCTCTTCGGTTGTCATTGGAGGAGGAGAAGAACCGACAGGAAAAGGAGAAGCGGGATCTCGAGGAGGCCGAGGGCAAGACGGAGCTGGGTGGTATCCCCGAAGAAGGGCAGGGCGAGTCCAGCAAAGACAAGAAGGACGATGACAAGATGGATACTGCATAGATCCACCTCTTATCCCCCGGCTGAAATGATTCGATGCATACCCGGCGTTTGCTTCTTGTTTTTATGTTCTCCTGTATACTCGAGCACCGGCTCCTTGTCTACTAGTAATTTCTAGCTACTTAGTGAGGCACGTATGCCGACTGCGAAAGGGAAATATTGATGCGATTGGTATTATGCACATTTTGAGGCAACCATGATGATAATAATGATAGTCATCATGATAATGCCTCTTTCGATCCAACACGGTAAACTGATCAAAGAGATGTCTAGTTCGTAAGGTCATCAGCCCAGCCCTCTGGGATATACAGCTATATCATTTGCTTCCACTCCACCTCCCAAAGTTATGGGGGTTATGTTCGCCCTCTCAACCATCCTCCGAGATGCCTATCAAAGGCTTCGCATCGCACGGGCATTTCGAGCTGGTAGAAAGGGTTCTTCATCACGTAGTCGGCATATAGCTCATATATCTTGTTCATAATAGTATCCACGTTTCCAGTCAGGGGGTCGGTGAAGAGGAGAAATTTCGTTCCGGTCAGCGTCTGGAAACACGTCAGGCGAAACTTGTCGGTCTCGAGGAATTCCAGTCCTGATGTGGGGACTCCCGGGTTGGGATAGCTGTACCCCGACGAGGCGGGGGTGGTGTTGCCGGGGGATGAGGCGGCTGGGTTGGTAGATGGTGCGAGAGGAAGTTTGGGTGTGATGGAGCGAGTAATGGCGTGAACACTGCAATCAATCAGCTAACTAGCTGGTGAGCATGCCTCACAGGGGGAGAGGCATGTGGACTGTTGGACTGACCCGTGAAAGGTACCGGCAAGGACAAGGTAATCGTTGGTGGAGAGTTTGCGCAGGCCGGGTTGGAACTCGCGCTGGTAGATCAGACCTCCGGCCTTGTTAATGACAATGAGAGAGAAGACGGTCCTGGGTGGTGGTTAGTAGCGCATTGGTGGTTGTTTGGAGTGTACGGGCGCACATGATGAAGATGCAGCAACGTGGCTGGGCGGAAAGAGTGATAAATGGGGTTTACTGCTCACGCAGCATGTCCGGAAGGTGAGAAATGGTCGCAATGTGGAATATATGAATGTTGAGTGACAATTGGAGTGGGCAGAGCTTTGAATGGGAGATGTTCAAAGTTGCCAACTCCACAGGGCAACTTCAAGAAGGTTAGTAACCTTGCACTGGTCGCCGAGCGGAGCGGCGGAGCTCCCATTCGCCAGTTGGCAGAGCAGAGCAGATCAAATTAATTACAAAGTTGGACACAAATGAATCCACACTTATGTTTTTATTTGGATTTTACTTAATACTGGACAATATTCTGGAAATTATAATTTAAGTCTAGGTTGACTTCATATTGTAGTACAATATTTAATGTAAGTTATCTGTGTTAAATATATATTATGTATACTATAGTATGGTATATGTTCCCGCCTGATCTAACTAGTTACTACTAGTACTACTACACCAGTAACCACAGGTTAGTAACTTCTACCTACTCTAGTACATTATAGTATAAACATCCATAGTATAATAAACAGTGTTTACATTGAATTTCTTTTTTAATTACTCCCAATTTCAAGGTTATTCCACAGCTACAATCTTGCTGACCTCCACGATACTCTGCCAAAGTTAGTCTTGGACAATTCTGGAAGTATGATCTACCACTCCGACGTCAAGGTAAACCCAAGAAGTAGAAAATTCAAACAAAGGAATATTCTGTTGAGCACTTACCGGCTTGCCTCGTCGACCATCCGTCTCAAAAGAAGTACTTTCATACCTCACCTCACCGGGAGATCTCCTCCCACCAGCCTTCACATACCGTAAATAATCTGGCGCACCAGGGAAATCCGTATTATCCGCAATAGCCAGCGATCCAACATGAAAAAGTTTCAAATCCTCAATAAGTTGCAAATCTGGCAAATAAAACTTCTCCCAATGATCAAAGAATGCCATATCAACACTAGTTACCTTTCCCTCAGCATGTAGCCTTTTCAAAGATTCCGATGCAGGTCCCTCTAGTACATGCACAATGTCCGAGATACCAGCCAATTCAACAAAATCCCGCGTCAGCGTGACCATTTTCGGATCCAGCTCGAATGTATAAACGTTCACGTCGGCGGGGACATTTTGCCCGTGTAGATCACGGAGCATAGCGCCCCATGCCAGCGCGGATTTACCAACGAAGGTGCCAAATTCGAGGATGGTGCGTGGGAGAGGATCCTGGGCTTCTAGCTGGGCGCGTGCTACGTCGAGCTTGCTGTTGCGGAAGATCATCATGGGACCGTTATCGGAGGCAAATGTTTCGATTGCATTTGCTAGGGCCCAGGGATTGTTGTCGAAGGTGGAGGGTGGTTGGTTGAAGATGTATTCACGCAGTTGGTCGGCTCGCTGGGAGAACATTGTTTCGAAATTTGGGGAGGTCATTTTGAAGAATCGGGCCTTGATACTTTGGATGGAAGGAGAGGATTGAAGGTATAAGCAAATAGGAATAAGGGCAAGGCTTGAGAAGAGGATAGTCCAGCGATTTCGAAAGGAATACATGCTGAGTGTTTCCCTTTTATATGGGCCTGGGGCGACTATCTGTTAACTATCTTATATCGACATCGGCGTTAGAGATGATGTACGCAAGCTGATCTTCCGGTGGGGGCACGGATATGGTTGTCTCCGAGGGCACAGGGCCAATCTGAAGAGGCTTGTTCAGAATGAAGCTCATCCTTCTGCCATTGATTATCACGATTGGTGACTTTACGGAGAGAAATTGGCCGTTGAATTTCATATAGACTATACCTATATTATCTGCAACATCAAAGATGATTATGAGGTTTCCGATATTGAATACATCGAGTAGATCGTGCAGTTTATAGATCGGTGATCCGTCTTCAAAGTTAAACCCGAGGTGTAGGGCCGATGGTCGGTCTCGGATTCCCCATATGGACATCTCGGCCGACTTCGAGTATGTCTTCAGCAACTTAGACTCCGAATCGGAAAAGAAAGATGCATCATAATTAAGTCTGCAGGCCGGAAGCTTGCAGACTGAATTTTAAGGTTCTTCAGATAGATAACCCGGCAGAACTTGTCATCAGGTACAGTAAAGTATTTCCGCTTGCGTTGATCCTGGAGCATTGTTTGGTTGGAGAGGTTGAGTAAGGTAGGGGAGTGTGGTGTAGTTATACCATAGTAACAAGCAAGAAAGAGTGTGGCTATAAAATGTTTATAGCCACACTCTTATACTGGCAACCAAATTGTGTCTATTCTCTCTCTCTGCTGCATGTCAATCTAGATTCATCTCCCTTTCGAGCCGATCTGACTTATGTGTTGGCCTTGGTGCCTTGGTGCCTTCAAAATCAGGCTGTGATATCAAAATCCACGAAGTAGAGTCCATCATGACATTTGGAACAATGTCATTTCTGGCTATGACAAAGGCTTTGATATGTATCTCTTTTCCCGCTTCCTATGATATCGGCTGGTAGTGTCCGGTCACTTTCATTTTATTGTACCGGATAA
The DNA here is from genome assembly GCA_020086695.1 of Penicillium sumatraense. Lineage (NCBI taxonomy): Eukaryota > Fungi > Ascomycota > Eurotiomycetes > Eurotiales > Aspergillaceae > Penicillium > Penicillium sumatraense. Next base: position 259,533 of record JAGIKU010001370.1, on the reverse strand, counting down.
ATACTCCGCATGTGTGACATCCCATCGAGGAGCTTGTATAGATCGACTAGCAACTTACAGTTCCAGGTAGAAACATAACAGCAATTCAGCCAAGCTGTATTCGCAGATTCCTCTGGCCGGAGTCGGAAAATGTATGTGCTCCTTGAGTCTCGATCTTCACGCATCAAGCTCAAAGCTAGGGGCTGCATAATCTGCATCCTAGTCGCGATCCTGGTAGGTCCTCTGGCCCCGCCCCCGGTTTCCTTTGATAAACTCGGAAACAGTCCGTAAAACAGATGGATCAGAGGCGCGCCAGATTGACTCACGGCTAAGCGCCAGGGGCAATTAAGCTTGAATAAAGTCGCGGGGTGATGGGGGTCGAACAAGTCGTGGCGGACCATCCCGCCTTAGCTTCGCGGCGTCGTCGAGATTTCCTCTTCGGGCAATACATCTTTCGCGGTGGAGAAGAGTCACGGACCAGAGGAACAGTCCTTTTTTTTTGTTTCTTTTTTCGCCCTGTCAAGAGGAGCGTTCGTTCGGTAGTCGGAATCGCATTTAACCTTAACTTGGTTCCATCTGGGGAATCTGTTAGCCGGCATGTTTAAATCGACGTGATGTCTCCCCGCAGACGAGGCTGGCATACTTCGCGGTATACTTCAAAGTTAGGGCTAACTCACTCACCTACCATCAACTGTCAAACTGTCCACTGTCAACTGTCCACCACTCTCGCTAGTTTACACCAGCACAGTCCTCGTCACAGCTATGCGGTAATCTCCCCTGCTCAACGTTCAAAAAGGAAATAAGTGCGAGATGGGGGCCATCCACAGCTTTTCACCGGTCGCAATCAGCGCCCGCCTTCCGGTCTCGAGCGACGCAATATCTCTCTACCTTGGCAAAGTTAATCAACCTGAATAAAATTCAAAGAACAAATCAAGTAAAAGGAGAAACAAAGAACCCCTCTTTCATCATTCTCTTCTGCCTCCTCTGCCTTCTTTGTTATTGCCATTAGCCCCCACCACACCGCGCACGGAGGGCAACAGACACGCAGATTCGCCTAGTTTCACCGAAAGAATCGCGGAACAAGACCAGCCGTGGGCTGAGGACTGCAGTTCCGACTCCGGGCTAAACAAGAATCAACTACTTACCTTTGTCCAAGCGACCTATCATTTCGAAACCACAACGAGAGCGGGACAAATTGCGCATTCAGCTCGATGGGGAACCTGCACTGAGTTTCCCCGAATGGGGGCTAATACATCGCCGATCCATATCCCGGTCCACCAGTCTCCACCACGCGCGTTATTATTCATTTTAGTTTTTCATTTTTCATTTTCATTTTCATTTTTTGATTTTTTGATTTTTTTTTTGGCTCCTCGTTTTGGAGACAAGTGGGAATCTACGTTCCCACATTAGTGTGGACCTTTCGACTAACTGAGATAGTCTCATACGCTGTACAACAGAAAGGAAGGGGGGCAAAAAAAGCAAAACAAAAGAGAATACCCAGAAGGATTCAAGCATTCGTGTTTCTACTGTACTAAGACTCAACCGCTGCAGAAGAAACATTTTGGAAATGACGCTGCCTACAAGAAGCTTATCGATCTCCATCCTAATTACCCCGACTGGTTTACTCGCAGTCAGCCTTGGCTGGAAAGTGACACGCACTAGAATTCTTAGTTCGTTAGCATTTAGCGCTAGCTCTACGGCTCGAGTCCCCCGTCCACAGCCTCAGTCTGGACTTTTGGATTCTCGACCTAACAGCTTAGCGTCAGCGCCGTCGCCATGTCATAATGTGGATACACACTAGGTAGGTAGGTATGTCGGAGTACGGAGTACAGACTATAGATCCAGCTGTCGGGATCGGTCTCTGCTCCTACCGTGGTCCCCGGAGGGTCTAACGAACTAGTGCAGAGAACGGGAACGGGAACGGGCACGGAGTAATTGACGACTCCATCGCCTGTTGCTTGTACTATGTTTTTCTACGAGCATCACTCGGAATCGGCTTTTTGACTATGTACATACATTGCACATTGTTTTTAGCAACAGTCTGAATGGCGGAGCATTGCCGATTCGGTTCTATTCCGTCCCATCGTCCCGTCTACCGTTCACCACCTTCCTCGGCAGCCTACTCTGTACTGAGTACCGAATGAAAGGGTCCCTGCTCCAAACTAAGAGTAGTACTCTATAGCTTCAAGACTTCTGGAAATGAAGGTCTGTCGATCTTCGACAAAGCCTGCTCATCCTTCACGGACGCCGAGCATAAAGTCGCCTTGCGAATGACTCGCTATCGGATTTTGTATCGGATTTGGCCGTGTGTTCATTTCCAACGTTCTGGCTCTGCCCTTGAAAACTGAAGACTGATGACGAGTATTAGAGTATATACGCCTCCTCTCGTGGCTTTTGGCCCCTTTAGGATCCTGAAATATTCGTCTGGAGCTTCCCAATAATCCATCGAAGTCGATGTCTACGGGTGATGAGTGGTACGCCTGAGTCATGACCGAGCTCGCCCGAGACGAAGATGTCTGTAGACCCCAATTTCATAGCCACTGCTCCCTGGATCTACTGGCAGACTGCCACTGGGGTGTCTGAGTCAAACAGTACGCTGTATAATTTGATTGTCCCAAAATTATGAATAGTTTAGAGTCAGTAGGTACTGGTAGTACGAAGTAGTAAGTACTAGTATTGAAATTCAAAATTGTCTAGTGTATGTAGTTTAATCCATTTATATGAAATGTATATCGTAAATCATATCCCAGTCCCAGTCCGGGGACTCGTGCAGGGGAAAGTGAAGAGAAAAAGTATCTTTATCAATACAGTATTTCAAATCGAATGTCAATCCCAATCGAATGAAATCATCAAGCATAGACCCCACCAACACCAAGCATGGCAAAAAGGCAAAAAGAAAAAAACCAGCCCAGCCCAGTCCAAACCCAAACAAAAGAAAAGAAAAAGGGAAAACAAAAAAAAAGTCCTGCCGAGACTGAAAACGTTTCTAAAGCAAACGCCGCTCACAGATGATTCGCACGTATTGTACGGAGTACAGTATCAAATTCAGCAGCATGGCATGGCAGGGCAGGGCAGGACAGGACATGCATCCTCGTTCGTTCCGTTCCCTTCCCTTCCAAAGTTACATTTCCGGCCCCACCAAAGACGCTAACCGACATTGCCCATCAGTTACAATGAGAATACCCTCTTGAAGCCCCCACTCACGTAATGCCACATCCTCAAGCTCCTCCCCCAACTCCTGGCGATCCTGTCGCTCAAAATGTCGACCAACATGTTCCATCCTAGCATCCCAACTCCCCTCTCCGCAAAAGATCTCCCGACAGAATCCGCAATGACTTTGCAATGGTGCCTGTCGAAGTCCGTACCAGCACCTTTGTCGGACTTCTTCGAGACTAGCTTCGAATGCGGCGTGTTCGCTATCTGTTGGGACGCGTCGACGACCGGGTGTGATCCAGGGAGCGTGCATGCGGCGTTGGTGCTGTGTGAAGAGATCTTTGCGGTTGAAGTCGTTTGGTTGGCCTGGTGGTGGGCTGTTTGTTCGAGAGCGTGGATTGGGTGAGGTTGATGGGGAGAGAAAGTGGTTTGGACTAGTGGTAGTTGTAGTACTAAGACTGTTGTGCGTGTGGATGCTGCATTTTCCAACATCGCATCTGTAGAAGCCTAGTTGGAGGTGTTGGGATGTAACATGTCGTTTCCACTCATTCTTAGAGACAAATGTACTTTCGCAGCCGTAGGGAGCGAAACTGCAGACAAACGTGCGCGAGCTATTGCTCTCTGTGGCACCGCTTGCACCGCGTCGTCGGCGACTACGGCCTTGTGTGGAGGATGGGCGTTTGCTGGGACTTTTGCCAATTCGCGAGGTTGATGGCGTTGATGTTGATGTGGAGATTGAGCTGGGTTGACGACTAGAGCGACGGCTTGTTGTGGGCAATGCTAAGCTCTCGCTGGGGATTGGTGAAGGCCATTGGTGATCGGGTGTGATATTGCGATCTGACTGACTACCGGACCAGGCATCGAAGTCTTGATCATAAGGTGAACGGTGATCGGGTTGAATCTCAAATATGCGTGGTTTAGCAGTCATCAGAGAGTGATCAATATCGACGAGTCCATCCGGGGCGGGATAGCTGGTTTGTTCATCGACTGCGGTAATAGCAATATCTTCTTGTCGGAAACCTGGGGATGCAAGACAGTTCATAGTGGGCACGCTGCCACTGTTGCTGCTGCGCGGACTTTGCGGATCGGAGATAGTGGAGATACCACTATTCCAGGACGCAAAGCGATCCGTGTAGGTCAAATCTGGGGGCATGTAGCCCATTGCGAATGACTGCTCGTCGGCTTTCCACCATGGCTGAACAGTCAAAGGGGCACCTTGAGTCTTCACATTTGTTGTATCGTCCATTGGGGACAAATGGTATTGGAATTGCGCTGCGCGGGTGACAAACGGGTGGTCGGCGGGCAGCGAAGAATCATAAGCCTCGTAAGATGGGGTCGAAACGCCCGTCATAGGCATAATGTGGGGGATATCGGTGAATTGTGCGTAGGAGTCCATGTTGGAAAACACAGACTGAGAGTACGGAGTAGGGGGAAGGATGATAGGGTTCGAGGATCAGGGGAAAAGGAGCCGGGGATTGGTCTATATAACGGATTTTGGGCAGCGCGCGAAGTGAGAGACAACAGAACCAGCTTCCTCCCGAACCACGCCGGCGGGTCCAGTGCGTTGCATCAAAACAGCGAAGTGACTGAGTACCAAAGCAGCATGACGGCCCATAAGGTGCAGTGGATCCGTGGGGCGGAAAATGAGCCTCAACGAAGCCCCAAACGTGGGTCAAGGAGGTGTGGGAAACAGTACGAAGTACTTCGTACTCCGTAGTGCTAACGAACTCATTTGACGGGCTGAATAAAGAACCGCCTAGTACTACTTGCTCAAGCGCGGAGCAGTTGAATAGGGCCGAGATTGTTGAAACTAACTGATGCGAGCGATGGAAAGGCTCCAGGGCTGTGATGGCGATCAGACGAGAACCAGATTGGGAAAAGCCGCAGAACTAGAAAATATAAAAAATAAAAAAATAAATAACTATTTTAATGTAAAAAAGAACAAAAGATAAAAGCAAAACCGTAGACGACAGCACCAGTCAACACGCAAAAAACGGGAAGATCGCAATGGCTAACCGCATCAGTCAATTTGGACCCCAAATCCACGACCCACGAAGTCTGTCGATCTCGAGTCATGCCTGCTGTAGCCACTTAAGCCTCGAGATTCTGCTTAGTACATACAGTAAGTAGGTATACTCCGTAATATGTAATCTGTTACCTGCCGAGAACAGTCTAGTCCGACTTAACTCAATGAAGCAGACCATGCGAGCCTAGGGCAACAAGGCCTCCCCTTTGAAGTTTAGACTCTTACTACCATGGGTTTAGAAGTAGGGTTCCCCCGTATTGATCGGCCGTCGCCTGATCCATGCTCCTCCATTTTTCTTTCTTTTCTTTTCGTCAAGGACTCGACTCGACCTGCCCTGCACTGAGTGGATCTTTTATTTGTGCCAGAAAACGGGGATCACAAAGCCAATCGTAGTCACGGTATAGCGAGGATCTAGTACCGTGAAGTGAATAGTACATACCTACTGACCACTTTGTCGGATCTTTGAATCCTTGCCTACTGAGTACTTGAAGTGACTTTCTTTGTTTTCAATTTGGCCTTTGTATTTCGTACTTCGTACCCTTAATTTCTCTTCCTGAATAGGAGGTGATACGTCGAGGCGCAGAACCGTCAAGCATTACGGAGTAAAAGGAATAGTCTACATAATCCGTAATGGCGACCGTTATCCCGGGATCGGCATCATTAATTGCCAACCCAGTGGATCTGGATCTGGTCGGAGTTCCTCGTACATCCAGAATCAAAGATGAGAGAGAAAGAGAGAGTGATGGAACTGGCCCCCACGACGGCTCGGGGTTGCGCCTTGGAAAATCATTTGGAATCTTTTCTGGTGGACCTCCACCGCCTCCCGACGATTCCCGGTTAGTCAAGGTGGAACTTTTGGAATTTCTTCAATTTGGACTGCTTTACACTGTTTTTCATTCTCCCCCAGAGCCTAATCTAATCTTGGAAAAGGGCAGTGACTGGGGCTGGTATTATGGAGTACTACTCCATACTTCATACCCGAGAAGAAATGCTTGCGAGCTCGTTTTGGGAGCTGCCAAATTGGATCAAGATTCGTGTTTATCCAGCGGGGCTGCGCCCTTTTTCCTATCTAATACAAGTCTGCCCCTCTGAGGCTTGTTCAAACAATCTGATGGCTGAAAAGAGACATCCACAAGTTTCCTCCCTTCACTCATCTTTCACTTTGCGTGACCATTTCTTCGGGACCCGAGCCAACCAGTAGAGCAAAAGGGCCCCAAAAATGTTGAACACAACATAGACAAAGAGGAGCCCGACGTTTCGCCAGTGATCACTGAAATGTATACTCAACTGGTCCAAGAATTGGTCCGAAGTCGTAATAGAGCAGATTTCACATCCACTGGTCGCGTTCTTGTTCAACAGATTGGCACCTGCCGCTTTGGCATAATCGCCAAGATATTCAACGCAGGTTTGTCCGTCTGGTGGATTAAGCTTCAACAACTCTATGTCTGAGCAAACCGCTTCACTTCCCGAAAGTCCCGTACTAAGAACTGAAGAGACAAGATACGTAAAGGGTGAGACTCGATACATAAAGATCCAGAACTTTCCTAATTGGGTAGGACTCGCCAAAACACTAGACCTTTGTTAGCGCATTTCTCCGAAGTTCAACCGCCCGGGAACGCGGTAGTCCGTGCCACCGACACGACCGGGTGATAGATAGATAGCAATGCCAAGACGTCCACTTACCCGTTGAAGACAAGACACAATGAGAACATTAGTTGTGCGATATTACTACCGGTCTCCGGTTGTTCAATTCCAGCGATGATCATGGAACTGAATGTTGAGGTGAACATTAAGAAGATCAATATCAGTAGGAACATTGTGCCGCCCCGCTCTGCTTCCGCGCCCGGAGGAGCGTTGCGATACAATCCGATCGGGTAATACCACGAGAAGAACACAGGCAGGGCCATGATAATATTCCAGGGCAGCTCAACGAAAATACTGGCCAGCATGAAGGACTTCCAAGAATATGCCTTGGAAGGTCGTTCGCGCACCTCGTAGAGGGAGCGCTGGACACAAAAGCTGGGCATCATTTGTTGTACCAGGTTGGGGAAGATGATGAGCAACATGAAAATGGCGAACATTTGATTCTGGAGACCTTGTTGACTGTTGGGCATTCGCCAGAATGTGAAACCGATGAAAATAGGCTAGCTTGGTGGTTAGCATGGGGATCAAATGAAGAGTTCTTGCTTGCAAATAAATACTATTTATACTTACCGGGAACACACACATGGCGGTCTTGGAATAGAGATACCCAGGACTGCGGTAATACTGCTGGAACATTCGTCGGATACAAATGAGGAACTGATACCAGATGGGAGTTGCAAATTCTCCATATCCAGCAGTCGGGGGAGGCACTGGCTTTTGTCGCAATTCAGCTTTCATTTCAGCCAATTCCCTCTTGACCTGAGCTCTTTCTGGACTTTCCAGCCAGACTTCTGCCCAGTCACGATCCGCGTGAGAGCCAGGAGCAGCACCGATAACCTCGAGCATCCATTCAGCCGGATTAGCGTTTTCTGGACAGTTGATAGACCCCTTGTTTTCAAAATACTTGATGAGAGTCTGCATGCGGGGTCCCAGTTCACCGAAGTAAACAGTACGCCCACCCTTGGCCAGGAAAAGTAAACGATCGAACTGGGACATGAGCATGGCCGAGGGTTGATGGATTGTGCACAAGACGGCTTGGCCATGATCAGCGAGCTTTCGCATCAAGCTACAAATCGACCATGCAGTTTGACTATCGAGACCCGAGGTAGGCTCATCGAAGAAGAGAAGAAGGTCAGGTTTAGCCGCGATTTCCACTCCTATCGTCAATCGCTTGCGTTGTTCCACATTGAGACCTTCTCCCAAGACACCAACAATAGCTTCTGCGTAATCCTCCATACCAAGCATTTTGATGACTTCTTCCACATATGCAATTTTTTCTTTGTATGGGGTGCTGCTCGGCTGTCGAAGAAGAGCACTGAAAACGAGGGCCTCGCGCACAGTGCTTGTTTCTAGATGCAAATCTTGTTGCTGAACATATCCTGTTTTGCGCTGAAATGAGCCATCTCGTGGTCGTCCATCCACTAGCATATCACCAGTGATGACTCCCATGGTGACACGGTTGGCCAGGACATCCAGTAAACTTGTCTTTCCAGCGCCAGTAACACCCATCAGGGCCGTCAAAGTTCCGGGCTTGACCCATCCATCCACACGGTCGAGAATGCGACGATTTTCACTTTTGATCTTAATATCGTAGCACACTTCCTCCCAGTGGAAGATAGCTGTTTGTTTGATAATAGCTGCAGCATCATCGCCCTCTTTGTCCACAATCTCATGTTTCTCCGAAGCGGGTGCAGCCTCGGAGTCATCCTGGCGAGCCTTTTTAGCAAAAGCTGGAATCTTGCCTCGCGGGAAGACCAAGACTTCGCCCTTTGAAGGCTTGGCTCGGATGAATTCGCTCGAGAGTACATAAACAATCAAGAATCCGAAGAAAAAGCCGACGAGAATGCCGAAGTTTCGCCACAAGTGCTCTTTGTAGTAGTGGAAAGTTGTGTTGATGTAGGCGTCTCCGTCAATAAAGTCATCACCAGCAACCGCGCCCTTTTGCGTGCAGATTCTTGAGCTTAGTGGCGCCGAGTCATAGGGACCACCACTGGGAAGATAGGTTTTGCAGTCAAAGTGCCGATCACTAAATTCGTTGACTATCAACGCCTCAAAAGCGTACTAGATATGTATGATTAGTACAGATCCGTCGAATGGGTGAACGGAGCACTCACAGCAATAGGATTCAAATAATTCAGCCATCGGAACCATGGATGCATGTCTCTGACAGGAATGGTGAATCCGGTATAAATGACAAGGATCATCATGAAAATCGAAGACGGAACCATTGCTTGGGCCATCGATCGAGAGATAGCTCCGATAGATCGGAATATGTTAGACATTACTAAGGTTGTAGAAAATGAGAACAGGAAGAAAACAAAGAAGTGGCCAGCAGTGCGTCGGAGATGCGGCACAAAATAGATGATTATGTTAAATGTGATCGCGACCAGCACTTTCGAAGGCAACTCGACAATGTAAGACCCAATAGCTTCCGCAGATGGATGATAAAGGGCGTATTTGTAATGTTTCTCAACGATAGGTCGTTGCTGCCAGAGAGTCAGGATTTCCAAGGATGAAGCAAAGGCGTTCAGCAAAATGGCGAAGAACAAGAGGGCCCCACGTTGGAAAAAGCTGTCAGTATTGTTGGGTAAATCTAAGAAGACGGTAGAAATGATGACTCCGAGCACGCTGTTTCCGATGACGGACGCAATTGTCATGCTCATGTCACCCTGCAAGCGCAGCAGTCCTCGCCAAAGACACAATCGAGCCTGCATCCAGTAAGAGATTGTGTAAGGGGATGATGCCTTATTGGTTTTCGACTTTTCAGCAGCACGGGACCGATTGAATGTATCTAGCTGGTCACCTTCAAGTGGGTATTGATCGTTCTGAGCTTGAATATCTTGGAGTAAGCGTTTCCGCTCATCGCTTTCTTTCCAGCGTCTAGCGAACTCATCTGCTGTGCGAGGAACAAGACGCTCGAAGCCCGGACGGACTCTCCGTTCCGAGGGACTGGTGAGAGAGGTCAAGAAGTCTGCATCGGTCTGTCTGTCGGGACATTCGAATCCCATGTCGACGAAAAATCGACGGGCATCAGTTGACTTGCCAAAGTAAATTTGGCGACCCTCGTACAGCACCACCGCCTTATCAAAAATATCATAGATAGATTGACTGGCCTGGTAGATAGCGACGACGGCTGTAGCACCACTGTATTGCGTAGAGAGACGAATATTTTTGACGAATTCCAAGGCTGTGGAACTGTCCAAACCACGTGTACTGTTATCCCAGCATTGCAAGGGACTACCGCAGAGAGTTGTCTCGGCGATACTGACACGCTTCCGCTCGCCGCCTGAAACACCTCGGATGTATTCATTGCCGACCTTGGTGTTCATAGTATGCGACAAACCGAGCATAGCCATGACTACATCTCGTTTATGCATGGCATACTGGTTCCGGGTTACACCAGAGGGTCGGTTGGCTGGGGTCCGTGCATGAGAAGCGAAGAGAAGTGTATCGCCTGCGCTCAATTGGGGGAAGTGAATCTCCGTTTCAGCTTGGTAAATGACCTCGCCACGAAACCGAGAATGCATTTCATCCCAGGAGATACCTTGATATTGAACATCGGCACCATCATCGATGAAAAGACCATGAGTTTCTCCGGCGATGGTTTTTAGTAAGGTAGTACAACCACTATGCATAGTCGTTAGCCCGATTGCTAATTACTTGTAACCTTAAGCTAAGTGTCACAAGTCTAAACCTACCTGCCGGGACGGCCCAGCACGACGAGCATCTCGCCGGCATTGACCAAGCCTTCAAAATCGCGTAGAATATCGATTCGCACTTTCTTGCCGAAACCAGCCTTACTCTTAGCCCAGTTGAACATCTTCAACCAGGTATTGGCAAAGTTGATTTGATAGTCGGCACCGGATCCATAACCAAAGACATTGAGATTTCGGTAAGAAACACCTGCGGTGCGTTTAGGATACAGGTCCGAGTCGCGTGTCATCTGCAGCATGTTGCGCACCCAATTCAACGAGCTGAATTGATCCGAATGGGGGTCCAGTGTAGGGTCCTGGGTAGGATCCAGAAAAGTGTTGATTGCATCGTGCTGGCCATTGGTACTTGCGGCTTTCTGAGAAGCATTGGAAAAGGACCGAGCTAGAGTAGTTATTTCTTTATGCCTGATTTCCTCCTCGGCCATTGGAGTTGTCATATTATCCTCGGAGACTTCATCCGAGGTATTCAGTTCATCGTGTGATTGGTTGACTGGGGAGATGGGAGCTGCATCGTCCCCGTTGGTAGGGTATGGCGGCGGAGGAACAGCCATACTGAGTATCGTGGGTTGACCCAAGAGGGTATCTCATGGGGGAACCGGTTGTGCACTCAGCGATGGATCTAAGAGTTGATTTGAATCGAGGAAGTTGAAGATGAAAAGAAGAAAAGAAGAGAAAGAGAGAAGAGAGGGAAAGGAGAAGAAATGATGAGAGTAAGACCAAATGACGCCAAGTCCATCAAATTACGATTCTGGGAAGGAACGGATCGCGGAAAGAGGGCGATCCGAATTACAGGAGCGACCCTGGACCATCCACAGTCTTTCTGTAGGGCAGGAAAGGCAGGAAAGGGTAGGAAGGTGCGACTGGCCCGAGATCTTCGTACTTGCTACATCGGGTCAGTGTATACTCCCCGCTAAACAAAGGCAAGTACGAAGAGTACCAGGTACTTCCAACGGACCAAAAGTGATCCGACTGGCTTATTTTCAGGCATCTTCGCCTCTTCCCAACTTCCGATCCGAGCCTTCTACATCTCCTCCATACAAACATACTCATCAACTCATCAGTCCTTACGAGCCACAAAAACCAGTTGTCATTCGCGTGGAAGCTCACATGGAACGGGAAACTTTAAATGCAAGCAATGACATTCAAAACAGTCCCGTTCTCCACGCTGATTGGCTGCGTATTGACGTATTCGCCCCGGAGTTAAACCCACCGGAGTGTCCTGCATTCACTCTTTTAGGCCCACCTCCGGGCCTTCTTTGCTGGTTCTTTGCGGGCTCTTTGATCGCTTCGTATCCTGGTCTCCTAACTGCTCTGACTGCTGCCATTTGTTGTATCGTATGGACTATGCTGACTTTACGGCTTACAGCTGACAAGGTTCTTGCATGGAAGGGTCCAATCGATCGCCACACCGTTATTCACTGCATTCTTTCTCACTATCGGAACTACTTCGCATCTACATCCGAGTTCTACCTACAGAGTACCGACATTGGAGTCATGCTACCCTAACCTCCTCTTCCCCCCTCCACCCCCCTGAACGTGATTGTGAGCCCACGTTTGAGCTAGGCCCGCAGGACGATCTGTCTCCACGACGCACGGTCCGAATCTTCAGCCACAACCGCTCCTTGTCCCGGTACCACCTGCTCCTGTAACCGAACAGCTTGCGTTGTGCGCAGAACTTGACCTCGGCCGGAAATCGCTTCTGCAGCAACGTGTTTGTACGAATGACCCTCAACAAAGAATGCGGTCTCAAATCCATCGCGCGCGACTTCACCCAAGAATGAGCGCGATCCATAACGATCGGTGACCGAGTAGAAACGCCAGACAGCGGTCTCAGTGTCGCCGTTCCACGACACATATACCGAGGTACCTGAGGAAGTCTTTTCGGCAACGATCGCTGGTTCTTCGGTCGGCAAACCGGTCCATTGATACTTGAAAGCACGATAATTCTCGACACCTTCGCCAAGATCGCCAGAGTCCATATAAGCGTGGAAAATAGGGGTCCCATCCGATCGGAATTCGGTCACTGCGCCTTCAGATCCCCAGTTGACCAGGGCATTTCCGTTGGGAAGAAGCTGAGTGCTGCCTTGCGACTTGGCAAGGAGACCATCTGGAGGCTGGAACGCCTGAACGACCGAGGCCTTCCAAGTTGCGGTGTTGACAGAGATGACTTTTCCTTGGGAGAACGGATGGGTGTGGACTTCGTGACCGCGATGATTCTCGGTGCCATGGGCGGAGTTGTCAAACAATGAGATAATTTCTTCATCGCCATCCTTGGACACGTAACGGGCGTGATGCTGGAAGCAAAACGCGACGTTGGGCCCCAGGTCAAAGTCCGAGCGGAGACCACCGAGGCGCCAGATGATTTCGCCAGTGGTTCCATTGATCTTGTGGACTGCGCAGGCATCGCGGGCTGAGATGAGGTAGTCACCGGCCGCGTCCTTGTCAACAGAGTTGATATGGAAGTAGTCCCAGGCGTCCGATGAATTGAAGCCCGAACCAGCCTGACCCGGGTTCAGAGGAAGAACGGCCTCTGCTATCGTTAGCATCTGTACGGTAGGAATGTCCCCAATCAATTGCAAACTCACCATCAGGAGTGACGTGTTCGAGACTGGACCACTCAAAGAGAAGCTCGCCTGTTTCAATGTCCAATTCTGCCAGATGTCAGCATTACTCAATACACCAACCGTCCGAATATTTTCAACACTCACCCTGGAAGATGGCATCCACGATCCACTGCTGCTCAGAACTACCACCCCACCGACTCAAGTCTGTAGGAATGGGCTGGTAAACCTGAAGCAGAGCAGTCTTCTCATCGATGATATGAAACTCGTGCTTATCCATCAGTTTGTGATTACCAGCACGCAACTCGCGAATGGTCTCATAGCGCTGGTTCAAGATAGTGGCATGGCCATGTCCATGACCATAGGCCGGGTTATGATCGCCCTCAAAACTGAACAGGACATCCTGACCCTTCCATTTCGCGGCCTGGAAATTAGCCGCCCAGATGGAGTAGTAGGTATAACCCGACCAGACGAGTTCACCATCATCGCGGAAGATATACGGGCCCTCCTGTCGTGGTCCATGGAATTGGGGTTCAGCCCATTGTCCAGGGAACGGAGCGACGAAGAGGTATCCCGGATCGGCATCGTGGGATGCGGGGATGGTGATATTTAGACGAGGCGGGGCCAGGTCGGTTCTCGATTTGAATTGCCAATCTGCGGCAGCGAGTGGTGCTAGCGCAGTCACGAAGGTGATGGCTTCATGGAGCTTCATGGTGAGGGAGACTGGACCAGCGATCAGTTTCCATGATGGCGGTCATGTTTTTACAGCGGAGGGTACATTAACCTTAGGTGGGTATTCTGCACTGGAGTCTTCGACTCTAGTATTGTAGTCTATCTCAACTTGTAGTTGAGATGTGTAGATGTAGAAGTGGGTGAGTAGAAGGAGAGGAAGAGTCCTTAGGGTTGGCTATTGGCTATTTATATGTGAGAAGTGAAGTGCTTCACACCCTTAACATCCCACTTCACGTCATTCTCTGCAGACTTGTGCAATCAGAACTTCGTATTAACCCCGCAATCAAATTCAATTCCCAATCCCTGGTTAATTTAATTGGCATTCCTCTGTAACCTACTCTGTACTTCGTAAAAAATGAGTGGTAATGCAAGCGAATCCACAAATGTCGTGCTTGGCGATTTGCACTTGGCCTTCTCAAAGGAGAGCCCGACCAGCCAAACTTGCCGAACTCCGGGATTTCTTCAATTTCCGTCGGTTAACAATTGACTTGGCATTTGGAACTGACATCTTCTCTCTATCCACATCTTATTCAGCTGAAAGTTCAGATTTGATCAGATTCTTTCTCTCCGAAGATCTTCAACTTTTCACTCTGACTCGAGATAGACACAGCACTTCGCTCTACTCAAATCTGATTGTCTGCCCCGCTATGGCTTCACACGCAGCTGCCAGTAGCACAGAGATACCTCGAGATCCGGAAATACCATCTCCAAGAGAGGACCAGCCTCTTCTATCTCAATCTCAAACTTCGGATCCAAGCGACGACTGGCGCCCTGGACATGGATTTCTCTGGATTCAATTCGGTAAGTAAACCAGGTCGCGACAACAGCCACCCAACAACACAACTCCACCAAAACTAACATATTCTAGCAATAATGTCAAACGTCTTCCTCTCCGGCTTCGACGGTACAATCACTGCATCAACATACGCAGTGATAAGTTCCGAATTCAACGCCGCAAATACAGCATCATGGTTAACTACCTCGTACTTAATCACCAGTACCGCATTCCAACCTTTATACGGTCGCTTTTCAGATATACTTGGTCGGAGAGCATGCTTCTTCACGGCGACAATTACCTTTTTGACTGGGTGTCTTGGTTGTGCTGTGGCGAGGGATGTTCTGTTTTTGAATATCATGCGTGCGTTAACTGGTGTTGGCGGTGGTGGATTGATGACTATGGGTAAGTGACACCTAGCCAAGCCAAGGTGGTATTAAATTTGTCGGTGTCAATACTAATAACCTGCAGCAACAATTGTCAACTCGGATCTCATTCCCTTCCGTCGGCGTGGTATGTACCAAGCTGTGCAGAATGGTTCTTATGGATTCGGTGCTATCTGCGGTGCCTCCTTTGGCGGCGCGATTGTCGATTCGATCGGGTGGCGATGGTGTTTCCTTGTTCAAGTACCTGTCTCATTGATGGTCCTTGTTCTGGGCTATTTCGTTCTCGAATTCCCTGCAAAGGAAGTTGATCATCATGACTCGGCCGAGTCGCAGACTCAAGGCATTTGGCACAAGATTGATTTGTCTGGTGCTTGTTTGCTTGTACTGGCCCTATCAACTCAACTGGTCGGTCTGAGTCTGGGCGGGAATGAACTTCCTTGGAGTAATATCTGGGTGATTTTGTCACTGGTTGCTAGTTTGGTTTTTCTTGCACTCTTCATTTTTGTTGAGGCGAATACCAAAGCTGTCCCTTTGATTCCGCTCAAGATGCTTCATGGATTACTTCCCGTTTCGACTCAGATTGCCAATGTTTGCGTGGGAATGGCTGCCTATGCTGTGAGTTGTTCTTGCGAACGAATGCCAGGAGTGACTTTTGCTAACATCAGCGTCCTGCAGTTCCTGTTTACCATCCCGCTACTCTTCCAAGTCATTCTACTTGACAGTCCCACCAAAGCCGGTGCCCGTCTCGTCATTCCATCCCTTGCCACTCCCCTAGGTGGTCTGATTTCCGGAATCGTCATGTCACGCTGGGGCAAGCTAGCCTATCTAGTACGCGTCGGCGCAGGGCTGATGTTTGTGGGGAATCTCCTCGTTACACTACTCCAATTCGACGATTCGCAGTGGAAGTATTTCGCATACATTATTCCTGCAAATCTAGGCCAAGGTATCGTTTATCCGGGAATCCTATTCACTTTCCTAGCTGCATTCGACCATTCCGGTAAGTCGACTCAACTCAACTCAACCCCGATTACGAATCCTTATTTACGTGGAGACACTAATGTCCACCAGATCACGCCGTCTCCGCCTCAACTGTCTATCTCATCCGTTCCCTCGGAACCGTTTGGGGCGTGGCTATTACTTCGGCTATCATTCAGAATACACTGAGCTCAGGCCTCGCTGAGGCCTTGAGTGAAATACCAGACAAATGGAAAGTACAATTCCTTTCTAAAATCACGAGGGTGGAAATGTTTGTGGGATGAATATCGCTGACCAATTATTTTTTTTCTTTTTCTACTTAGTTGATTGACGAAATTCGTCACTCCATTTCAGCAATCCACAATTTACCCCCAGACGTACAGATGGCCGTGCGTTTGGTGTACTATCGCGGGATTCGCCTATCATTCGGAGCATCCGCCTCCTTTGGCTTCATTGCCACCGTTGCAGCTCTTTTCACCCGTGGAAAAGGTCTGGAGCGAGCCGGTGGAGATTAGGCTGGTTTCCCACTCGGGATTTCTGTGTCTTCCCGATAGGGCTTTTCCTCATTCATTGAGCGACGCTCTTTCGGGATAGGTATATCCCATTTATCAATGTGTCTCGGTAAGTATGGCTGCGGCCCCCAATATGCGTGGGTCGTCTAGCGAGGTGCCGGGGAAGTCGGAGATGTACAGTGCAGTGCAGGTCTTGATGTGGAGTACTTGGTAAAAAGTACAAAGTTGTTGGGCTTGAGCCCGATAAAGTAAGAGGATGGAATTGGAAGGTGACATGACAGAGTAGATAGATTGAAATTAGGGTATTTAGATTGTGAGACAAAGTGGTTCTCGCTGACGAGGTGAAGGGTCCCACGATTCGTCTGCGGACACGGCCGAGTTGGTTGAGTATCCACTTATAAAATGAAGAGAAAGATTTATTTAGAGCCAGCCTTGTAGATCTACATCTCTAGACTAGTTAGCCTGATTCATGCAAGGCTGCAGAAAGTCGTGCTTAGCTTTCTGCCAAGGCTGTCTGGGGCATGGGGTCCAAATAGTGTCAATCGGGATTGGCAAGATGATCTACAAAGACATTCCATGGACGTTCAAGTGGAGATATACTCGCAAGAGCTGCATCATTCATTGAAATTTCAATTTCGAAGTTATTCAGTACTGATACAGCCTGACTGAAAATACTTTTAGTAATATCTTCCAATCAACGTGCAAAAATCGAAACACTATCAGTATCCATCGCCTCTATGTGTCTCTTAATTGGTAGTGAGCACCGCCACGCTAAGGTTAGGCAGCTTGAAGCTAAATTCTCCCTTTTTGCCAGCCTTGATCGTCGTCGTCTTGCTGTTCACAATGTTCGCGCCACCTACTTCATTCATTGAAAGTGCATCCGGCGCAGTCAGGATCGTCAGGTCTGCCTTGGTACCACGTCCAACACCTGCGAAGGTCAGGGAGACAGGGACGTCCTCAGTGCTGTTGTATACTGCAGCCTTGAAGATTCGTGAATTGTCCTTGCTGTCTAGTCCAGTGGCATAGTACAGTGGTCCAAAGGCATCCTCTGAGGTGGCGGGGAGTGTATTTGTCATGTGGTTCTTGTTGAAGAGCTGTGAAAATTAGCTAGTGCATTTTAACTCAAGCCTTGCAATGAACTTACATCATACACATGCCAGCTGGTTGACTTGGCTGTGTCATCAGGGTTGGCGTTGAAGGAGATCATAGTCGGGGACCATTGGTAGCTATCCAAGTTCATCAAGAATGGAGCCTGTTGTTTGTTAGTGGTCATTTCCACAGATGATCTCTTCAAGTGAGGTTTCTCACATAGGTAGTTCCGATAATCTTGTCTGCGTTTCGCTCGGCTCCCAAAAGGAAAACTGCCTCAGAGACAGAGGCAATCCACCAGGGGTAGAGAGAAAAGTTGGTGTCACTCCAGTCAATACCCTCACCGTTGTTGAACTCAGTAGCAGCAATTTCACCTGTCATTATAGTTAATACTTTGGCCTACCATACCCGTTTGCCAAGTTCACTCACCAAGGAGAATTGGGTGCTTGGGGCTGTAACTGTCGAACATATCGAACTTAGTGACGAAGTTGTCAGGAATATCGTACAAGTGGTAGTCACCACCAGCCTTATCCTCAAGAGTCATATCGATAGTTGAAGCCAGAACCTGAATATCGGGGTACTTCTCCGTGATAGCATCATAGAATGCCTTGAATCGGTAAGACTTGTACGAGCTCAACCCATTGTTAAGGTTATCCTCATTTCCAACTTCGACGTATCGAATCGTCCATGGCTCAGGGTGTCCATATTTAGCACGCAGAGCACCATACTTCGTGTCCACTGAGCCAGTCAAGAATTCGAGTTCGTCAAGGGCATCTTGGACATAGACGTCCAGCTCAGCCTCTGGAACAACATCTCCGTTCAAAGCCAAGCCGGCCCAAACAGCAAGAACTAAAATGATTGTCAGATGTTGTGTCTTCGTTGGATAAGAAAAGTCGGGTTGCGCTTACTAGGCTCCATTTCAAGATCGTCACACCATTCCATGTACTCAATCAAACCAAAACCGCTGGTCTCTCCGTACTGCCAGGTGGTTGCACGGCCGACACGGTCCTTCAGTGGTCCGATGGTCTCATTCCACTTCCAGCGACCCTCAATGGTGTCACCCTCTAAGTTGTTTCCGCCTGGAAATCGAAGGAATTTCTAGAACGACATAAGTTTCTGCAGGGGAAAAACTTCTGGGAAATCAGAATTACTTACAGGGCCAAGGTCCTTCAGTGCTTGCATCAGGTCACGGCGCATTCCATTGGGACGGTTGTTCCAGGTGGGAGGGAAAAGACTGATCAAGTTGAGGTCAAGGTAACCATCTTTCGCTTTCTGGCCATTGTTAGCGACAATCACTCAAGCAATCGTACACACTGATCTTACCGAGCCGTCGAATGACAACGAGAATGTGTTGTTGGTGTTGGATGCCGTGCTCTTGGCTGTCAGAGTGAATTCGTGCTGCACCCACTTTCCTGCAACACTCTTAGACTTCACTTTAGTACTCGCCAGTGTCTTGCCATCAGAGGACGAGAGAGCGGCTGTGAATGAGCCAGAATAGGATCCCTTCACATAAAAGGAGCCCGAATATTTCTGAGGGCGCACATCAATTCCCCAGAAACCTGCATTGGTGAGCCCTGCGGTACCTTTGCCCTTCACCCTGACTGAGGTAGGTAGCGCAGAGGACAGTGGATCGCTAAGGTTCTGCAGAGACAGTGATGAATCGCCCACTGCAGTCCAAGCTTCTAGAGATGTTGGGAATTTTGCACTGCCTTGGAATGCTCTGTTGCGGATTAACTCTGCATAGAGGCCACCTTCACCGCAGTGGTTGATTTCCTATAACGGTCTCAATTAATACAAACTTGCATCGAGGTAAATGACTCAGAGTAATGTACCTCCTCCATGGCTCCATACTGCAAATTGGTAGTAGCATTGCCACCGGACTTTGCAACTGAAATTGTTACAGCCGCACTGCATGAAGCCAGCAGGGGCAATAGAAGATATCGTTGTAACATGGCGCAATCAGAGATGAGCACAAATGCAAACCGCTGATCCTATCCAGAATGAACAACAAACTAGCTTGAAGCTTTGGAGATGAGGTGGTCACATCGAGTATTTATGCCCATCAATCCCCAGCCACGAGCAAGGTCCATTCTGCGGGACAATTTACCCTTGCTTGAGGCCAAGGCCGGCCCCTCATATTTTCAGATCACGATCTGAGAGGGGGTGAGTAGCATCGGAGAAGATCATTTCCGAGTACAACATCTAGCTCAATGACTAGTTGAAAATTGCCGATGTCAAAACATCCGTATCGGGTAGATTTCCGTGAGGAGTGCTCCGGTCACTGCGAAACCCCTCTAAGTATGGGGAAACATCGGCAGAATTAATGCATCACGCTAATTTAAACCCCTGCGAGCTCGGCTGCTTCATGTGTCGGGCCTTTTGTAGATGGGTGCGAAGAGCCAAGATGGAAAGTCATGTTGAAGTTGCATGACGGAGCTGGCAACTCTTGTTATTTATTGGCTTGTGGCAGTATGCCAATGATTTTCGTCAGCGCCCTATTTGAATGATATCTTGCAGGGTCCGTCGAGTATGAATTGTGATTGACGGGTAAAATGGGCCTGCTTTCTCCGCATCTCCGCATCTCCGCAGCTGCAGAGCCTCCACTTTCCGGTACCTGGCCTGATCCATGCGTTGCATGATATCACATAGCCAAGAATTCTGAGTGAAAGGTGAATCGAAAAATTCCATCTTTAAGAGATTGCAGGCATAAGATAAAACATATAAGTGGGGGATCATCCAAGGGTAAGATACAATGTCTAAGTCCTAGTTGTATCCTGTTCCATGCCATCATAGAAGTAATTGTATCGTTTCAGTGAAACATGAGGTCGCTGCCAAGTTTAGTTTACTGCTACTTTATAGAAATTAGGCTGCATGCTAGTAAGCCTTGGCGAGAAAACATGTTAATTACCAGACAAAAAGCAAGTTCATGTTGGCCTAACCACACAACAGCCTAATCAATCACCGATTGATGATATTTTGAGTAACAGGCTGTTTAGTCATACCATCAGTAGTCAAAAGTCGATTTAAGACATTGTAATGTCAAGTGAAATAATTGCCAAGTCAATTTGGTTTTCTTTATAGATGATCTTTGATACTGGGGGGTACTAGGGGTTACTAGGGGGCATAATAATCTGCCGATAATCAACAATCAACACCGCAAATGATAAAGCTCGCCATTATGCCAATTCCAGAACTTAAAACCCACCGAATATAGGAATAACTTGCTTGGGTTTCTTGAAAGTCGTTATATCCTCCGAACACGAGCCGTGTGGCGCAAATGTCTGAATACAAGGACTTGCTTAATGACTTATCCTAACATGCATGAATTATCCATTAGCTTGATTTCCCCCAGTTAGGCTCTACTAGATACCGTGCGCAATGGATTATCAAAAGAGAGAACCGTAGTAGGATTCAAGAAACAGCTCATGTGGTAAGAAGTAGGAAGACCATGGAACGGCGGAGGATGGGGAGCACCCCAGGCTTAGCAATTTGATGCGTGAGACCAGATGCAGGCACTATTACAGGTAACTTGAAATAGAATCATCACACGTTCTGTTGATGGCGTTGAAAAATTACAGTTTCTTTTTGAAGTGTATGACGGGTCTGATTCTCGCGCATCTACATGAACTTACGTAGCTGACCAAGTCAAACCCGACTTTAAACCTTCAAACGTGATTCCTTTACGAGCTTTTGTCCAAAAATATTATTCCGGATCGCGAAAAAAGTGATTAGCTTTTGTTCTACCAAATATTTTAAAAGCCTTTCTACGCCCGCGACAGACCCCTTTCACTGATTCTTCGTCGATATTATTCTCAATGTTTATCATACAAATGGCGTTAGATAGCAGTATGATGCCGAGGTTGAGCTTCTATGTGTTTCCGAACAATATGATATTCGAGTCCGTGAGAACTCTTGAACATCAATCCGCAATATTCGCACTCGAGGCCTTTCTTCACCTGTTCTCTATCGGGCCTGGTTTCCACTTCATTTTGTTGGCTGGAGATCTCTGGGGAACTGGGTCGCTCGGAGGGCTGGTAGTCGTGCACGTCCCGCATGTGGTCGTAAAGGCTCGATCTACTGGGGAATCCATTTAAAGGGGTAGATCGCTCGCATGTTTCCCATAGGCAAAGATAAGGGTTTTGTGGATCGGCATGTAATCCGTGGACTTGGTGTTCATGGCTGAATAATTGCGCATTAGATGAGAAACGCAAATCTATGCAGGCAGGGACCCTGCAGCGATAGGGCTTCAGGTGAGAATCCAGGTATTCACTATATGTGCTCTGTCAGCTACATTATCCTAACATAGGGCGTCCCTAGGCAAAAGAGAACTTACCGGTAAACGCTCTGCTGTGTGGTGGGAGGGTGGTTGCAGGGATTATCTCCAGTGTTAAATGGACAGTAGTATTTTCCATCATTTTGAAGGGACATGGAATAGTAGGGTTGCTTTTGCGGGCTGTAAGACTCCGAGCCTTGTTCCAAGTTGGATCTCTGCTGAGTTGGCTCTCTCGTCGGGGTCTCTGAATTGCCTCCAAACCGGGGTTGGCTTTTTAGTTGAAGTGCTGGATCTCGTTCACTTCCTTCTCCTAATATCTGACCCAGGCTAGAAAGAACATCACTTCCAGTATCTGCGGCTGATCTCGTGGCATTTAGCATATTGGGAGTGGACGAGAAGTTGGCAGATGCTTCCACTCTTGTCGGCTGGTCATTCCTGTCTGATTCGAGATCCAATGAAAATTTGTCGAGAGCTTGTTGCAAATCGTTGTTAAAGTCCCCTTCCTCTGCTGACACGTCAAGATCAGAGTCATCAGTGACTTGGCTAGGTGGATGACGCATTCTAGGTAGCCGGAACCCCAAAGAAGGATTATCCTCTAGATCTGGAATAGGATCGCTACTAGGCGAGGGACTTGTTCTATGACCTTCAGCTGATCCTGACTGGTTCGGATCCTCTTCGGGAGCTTCAAATCTGTTAAAAAGCTTTCTCCGTCGACTTTGTTGAATCTTGCGGGAAAGCTCAGGCAATTCATTGATATCGGCCTAAAAGGTGATTTGCGATTAGTCAAAAATTTCCAATTTGAAGTCAGCTAACAAACACCAAACTAGAAATCTCACCTGTTCAAGGTATTCAAACACGTAAAAATGCTGTCTTGTCTCCTCAAATTCATATCCTAAAGTTTTGATTGCTTCGCGACTGGCTAGCCTTCTAGGGATCTCTGTCCATATCCTGTCTTTCTTTTTAGCTTTAGCTCGAATTTTCGTCGCTTCGTCTTTTGTTATATCTTTTCCCCGGTTGTCGGAGTCAATGTACTTTATAGGTACGGATCGATTGGTTGTCTCTGATGGTTGCATATCGTCGTGGAGGTTTTGCGAACTCTCGCCTTCAGAGAGACTCGGTGATTCAGGAACAGCACTTGAGGCAGCAGCAGCCGCCGCTTTTCTGAAATCCTCCTTCGCTTTCGTTGTCTCATCGGCTTCCCTCCTCTCTGAATCCGCTCGAGCGAGAGCTGCAGCCTCTCTAGCAATTTTCCTGTGGTGGGCGAGTTGCGCTTCGAGAGCGGCGGCTGCCTTAGCCTCCTCTTCAGCCTTGGCAATCTCCGCAGCCTCCCGCTTGGTACGATCGTCCAGAATCAATTGTTCTAACCGTGCGATGGCCTCATCCTTTGCTGTGTCAGCAGGTGTTGTGGCGGCTGGGGCAGGTTCGGGAGCTGGCGTGGGCGAGGCTGCTGCTGGCACTGGTGCTGGAATCGGCTCGGGCTGCCCGCCAAAGGGTGAGGTAGCAGGTAATTCACGTTCCTTTGTATACGTCCATGAACACTTAGAATTTATCTTGGTACATCCCACGCAGGCAGTTGAGCTTTTCACGCAATCCAGGTGGAGTCGGAAACATCGATCACAGGGTGGCTCAATAGTGTCACCTTGTCGCACATCATCCATGCGAGCTAGCTTCTCCAAATTAAATGGGCCCTGATCACCTATGTCCGAAATGTCCACCGTCGAAGAGGGTAGACCATAGTCATCTGCCTGTGAAAAATCTGGATTCCAGGGAGGCGTATTCGTTGAGGGAAGAGTATCCCATCCATCTTGATCTTTTTCTACTTGAGGATGCCTTTGTCGAAACTTGACTATATTTCCCTCAATTTCCTGCTTGAGAGGACCCCAGGTGCTATCACCAGTTTCCTTCAGATCTTCAAAGTTCATGAAACCATCTGGGGCTTCTTGATTGGATGACTCGGTATGTTGTGTTTGAGGAGCTGCGAATGTACTTTCCAACTCATGATGACGGGATTGTCCACCGAAGAGAGTTTCATAAATCAGAAATGAGGCCGCCTGAACTTTGGCATCTCCTCCTTTTATTGTTAAAATTCGCTCACCAGTCTCATCGTGTGAATATTTAGCAATAGATATGGAAGTGCTGGTGCGGCTGCAGATCTCATTGAGCCAGGCACTATCGTGGCCAATGAAATATTCGACGAAGATTTCAGGCACACTGAGATTTTTGATTTTGATCTCGCTTTGCTCTTCCTCTTGGGGCTCCTCGCGGATGATTTGTGACTCTATGTCAACTTCCACCTCACTTGTAGCTTCAGAAACGTCTGATGGGAGTGCCTCTTTGTCTCCATCATTGTCAGAGCGAGGTAATGCAAACAGCGCCAGCTCCTCTAAATGTCGACCAACATGTCTTTCAAATTGCTTTCCAGACGGGACAGAAGACTTGCAGAGGGTGCATTCCAGAGTCATATTTGCATTGCCAACGATGGAATGCTTATCTTGCAAATGAGAGAACCACTCACGTCGACTTTCGTAAAGACGATGCGGTGTTGAGCAATCCGGAAAAATGCACAAATAAGGCATTATGTCATTGAAAACGTGACGAGCCCAGGCATTCGGCTTGTTGATGGAAATTATCACGAAACAATAAGGACATTCAAATGGAGCACCATCCGCAGACTCCTTTGGTGGAGGGGGAAGGGTCATGCCATCTCCGCCTTGAATTATTGTCCTGGCGTAAGAAGTTTCAGAAGCAATGGACAGAGACTCGAAAGCTTCCGTTTCAGGCTCTGGAATATCTACAAAATCAGTTGCAACGGTCTCGGACAATTTTGTGGAAACAGTATCCGGTTGGTCCCCAACAGCCTGACCGAGACCTTGTGCGAGTTTGATATGGTGTCGTTCACGATATCGCATCACTGCTCGTCGTTGAGAAATTGCCAGGCCGAGGCGATTCAAAACAGAATGATCCGCTTGGGGATACTTGCTCTCCACGTGTTGTCGATCAAAATGTTCATAAGGAGCTGCATCCGCTCTCTTGGTTCCAAAGAGACGATCATGCTGAGCAGGCCGCCGGATCAACATCGACATCTGGAAAAGGTTATCGATGGTATCATGCATAGTATGATAGATTGACTGTAGCTCCGTCTCCTCCTCTTCACTTTCTTCGCCAAGAAAGTCATCGTCAGATTCTGAGCCCTGCAGCGCAACTTCTAAATCCTGCGCCGCTCTTTGCAGACGCTCTAGAAGCCTGAGAGTTTGGTCTTTGATATGAGACGCCTCGCGTAGCCTGTGGTCAAGAGAGGATTCTCCTCTTTGATGAGCACCGATATTTGCTGCCCATAACCGCAGGCGCCCCAGCTCATCCTGCCACAGGGCTACAGGCACATCATCTTGTTCGCCAAGAGATTTATTTTCGAAAAGACCAGTGATATGCTTGAGAGATTTGATAACAACCTCCGAAATCGAAGTCGTATTCTGGGTTCGGGTATGGAGTTCCGCGTTGACAGCGTCTGAATTCTCGTCATATTCGACGTGCGACTGTTCAATCTGCGATTCTGCGTGGGTCTCAACGCCTTCTTCACTCTTGTCGACTTTTGGATCAAGAATATTCATGAGATCGCATAGCATTGCTTGGTTCTGTGGGCTATCCTGGACATCAAGATTCTCCAGATACTGGATGAGCTGCTGCCTCTGATTGTCCCATTGAGCTTTCTCGTGGAGAAGTCTGGCCTCTCGATTCTCCAACTCCGCTAGTCCAAATTCAAGCTGTTCCAATCTTTCGGCGGAATATCTGTCCTGTTCTTCTCTCCTCTGAGCTCCCTCTTCCGCTTCCTCTGTCTCGTGGTTCATTTTCGGGTCTGCAATCCTGGTTCAACCAGTTGGGTTCCGTGTTTCATTCTTCTGCGCATGTCCACTTATAGAGTTAAAGGCGTCTCCATATGTGCCGGTGAACGAGCCCAGCATCTGCTAACAAATTTTTGTTATGGTATAAAGGGTTGAAGACGTGATTCCGAACCAAGATAAATTCCAAGGAGTTCTCCAACTGGCCAAGTGAGGCGGGGTCCGCGCCCCGCCGCCTGAAAGACCCGCGTACTGAGCGACCTGCAGGTCTTTCACAGATAAGTCAAAGATGACAGTGATTTTGTTCGGCGGTCAAGCAAGACTAGCTTATCATGAATTGAAATGGAGTCACGCCCTAGTTAATTGATGTACCTCATTTTGTATAGAAGCACTCAGAGTGATACAAGCGTAGACACGGCAATTCCCCATGCCTCAATCGCCCCCACTCTGCCAGCCCCTGATGGGATCAAAAGGGTAAGTACCCTTTCGTTTATAGCGAAATCATGATGAATCTTTGTTTACTTGGTCACTGGCAGTGAACCATCACTATTCACAGCATATACCCGCCTACATGCTCACTGAGCAGCAGGTATCTAATTTCAGGCCCTCCGGCATTTGGGCATAAACATGCAACATATGTTGGACTTTTGACTTTTTATTTAGTCCGAATGTTTCTTAACGAGCAAAATGCAGTAATGTTCATGCCAATCTGCTAATACAATCGATATTCTGCCAGCAGAATTTCTTGGGAAGCACACACCGTTTGCTGCAGTGAGGCGGGGTTGCGGCTGAGGGACACTGTGGGCCAACCCCCTCTCAACTTCAATTACTTTTCGTATTTCCCATTCTCTCCTTGATCTTCGGATTCATGACGACTGGTATATAGTATCACTCGTCTAGAGTGCTCCTAGAAATGAAGGCCGCGGGGGTCGCTCTCGCCGTCCTACCACTTCTCCTCAACCAGATGGACAGTTATGTCCAAGGAATCGAGACCTTCAAGCTCTTCGGGGCAAAGCGTTATCGCCGAGAACTCGAGTGGTATCGATCAAATCTAGGAACACAGCAGACAATATTCGAGAACACTCTCATGCGCTTGTTGGATGGCGTTGACGAATATGGAGATGGGATCGATGAGCTGATGAAAAATTCACCGGGCGATTTGTTGCAGCGAGAAAGTTTGCGATCAAGCCTTCAAGAAAAACTTGGCAGTAGCTTTAATTCATTCTGTCACATAATGACTGAAATGTCGATTCTTTTGAAGGATCTATATCGAAAGCTAGGCTGGGAGGTCGGAATGTCTACGATGGTGAGTGCCGAATGCGCCCGAACGACTCGTCGGGATTCCAGTTAATTGTTATTGGCGCAACAGAACCTTCAAAAAGACAAGTCCTTTCTCAAAAGCGAGCTTAAGAAATTCAAAGACATTTTCTCTAAGACTGTCTATGAAGGGATGTTTACCCGAATTGACACAGCCAATAATCTTCTCAAAACACTGGTGGAACAGACCGATCATCGAACCACGGTACAAAAGAAAAGACACTCCACACGCCCTTTGATACGGCATAGGAGAACTAGGAAGTCTGCTCGCAGTTTACACAATGCAATTATGCGAGGTAAATGTTGGAGTTGTTCTTGCCGAGACCGTCATGCAGTGCATTTCATGCTCAAATACCCAGATCTCAAGAAAAACGAAGAATCAAATAAAGATTCTTCGGACCCTCGATTTCGAATGATATTTGTCTCGACTGCCGCTGTCGATAGGCCTGAGAAGTGGGATGTTGGGCTTGAAGTCGAAACAGAATCAGAGATTGTACAGCCCAGCACTAATTCGCAGAAAAACTGCCCACCGCATTGCATAACAGGACAGACTCCGATAAAAAAGAAGGTCCAATTCTCTATCCAGGACGAGGACACAAGTAATGGGCCGATTTCCAAATCTCAAGATGCACCCACGATACTCAACATCTGCGTCACGCTTTCAAGCGTCGGAGCTAGTGGTTATCCCGACAAACCATTCGGCTGTTTCTCAGATGACAGCCATCGGCATAAGATGTACTATATACGAAATATCGCAGCGGATCTCAGGACAAGATCGCTTTCGGATCTGATCACCGAATCTAGCAATTATTTCAAAGCACCCGCAAATGATCGCATTCTTCTGACTTTAAAGCAACGGCTTCGGTTGGCGGTAAACCTCGCCTGCAGTGTTCTCCAGCTCCATGGAAGCTGGCTTAAGACACACTGGCGTGCTAGAGACATCATATTTAATGCAGCGTCAGACATCGATAATCCGTTCATTCAATTGAATGTTGGAAAGGACGCAGATACCTGGAGTATGTGCAAAGGCAAAGACAAAGCCTCTTCGCCCCTGATTCAAAGCGACATCCTCTTTCCTTTAGGCTTGGTACTTGTGGAGCTATCTTTATGCCAAACACTCGAAACGCTTCGTACAGCTGAGGATGAAGACAGGATGGAAGCCTGTGCGGACTTGAAGACGGCAGCTCGCTTCGTGAATCTCGTGGAGCAACAGAGTGGAGCGGAGTATAAGAAGGTCGTAAAGACTTGTCTATTTTGGCCCGGGAACGAGGAATTTGACTTGGACAACGAAGAGATGCAGGATGATATGCTCCGTCTCATAATTTCACCACTCGTCGAGAATCTTCGCATATTTGAGGGGTGATCGGTAGCCAAACGCGTATTCCAGTACTATCGACTATCATTAGTCGGCAGAGTATTACCAAAATGTGGTTAGTCAATAAAGAATAGTTTTCTCCCAATGACTGGAGATCGTATAAAAATGATTCCAGGCCTTCGAAAATATCGAAAATGAGATCTTTTCCGAATTGCCGAGTGGTTGTTTATACTCTGCACTTCGACGCGGGAGAAATGAAGGTGGGGCAGCAGAGCCGCATCGCCCCCTTGCCTCACCCTCAGGAATTCCCAGACTTTCTTTGTCAATGATCAAGATACGAGATGCGGCCCTTTCTTTTTTGAATAAATAGATAAGTTTCGCTCTCCAAAGACCCTCGACAATCAGTTTCCTGCCAATCCCTTCCAAAGACGCACTAAAACACACGCTTGCTTTCCACCCACGTACCAAGAGCATCAGCAAGGGGCCGAGAATTCCCTCAGAATGGCTGACAGCGCCCCTAAAGTGGCTGCAAAAGAGCTTCGAGAAGCTGCCAGCGCTGTGGACAAAAAGGCCACTACCTTAGCGAAGCTAATAACACAAAGCAAGCACTTCATTGCATTCACTGGGGCTGGCATCTCGACCTCTGCAGGTAATATCCAAAAATCAATAATTTCCGAATCAGCCCAATTAACCAAGTATTCCTATCAGGAATCCCGGATTTCCGCGGTCCAGATGGTAACTGGACATTGCGAGCCCAAGGAAAGCCCCGTACCAAACATGCCAACACGTTGCAGGCTATACCAACTCTGTCGCATATGGCGCTGGTCGAGCTTCAGAATCAGGGGATCTTGAAATATCTTGTCAGCCAAAATTGCGACGGGCTCCATAGACGAAGTGGAATACTACCGGTAAGATGCACAAAATGTGATCTGCCCTCACTCATGGTAGTTGACCTTTTATAGGAAAGAATCTCAGAGCTCCATGGAAATAGCAATAGGGAGTCCTGCTATGACTGTGGCAAAGAATATATCCGAGGTATTTCAGATCCAAAAATACCTATTTGGCTCCGTCGCCTGACTTTTACAGATTTTCGTGCCGTCTCAAACTATGAAAAAGGAGACCATGACCATCGCACAACCCGGAAATGTGCACGCTGCGGCGGTGCTTTATACGATACCATCATCAATTTCGGCGAATCCCTTCCGGTTAAAGCTATGGAACTAGTACAGGAAAATGCCGAGATGGCCGACCTTTGCCTTGTCCTAGGTTCGTCGCTCACTGTTACCCCAGCGAATAGCATCCCCGAAATCGTTGGCGAGAGAAAGGATGCAAAGCTCGCAATTTGCAATCTTCAAACAACCCCCATCGATGAACTTGTGAGTCTTCGTATATTCTCGGAGACAGATATATTGATGGGAAAAGTGATGGAAAAGCTCAATTTGTCTATTCCGCCATTCGTCCTCCAACGACGCCTCGTAGTCAAGATCGAGACACAAGAAGAAGACAGACATCGCGTGACATGCACTGGAGTAGACACCGATGGTACTCCGATGACTTTCCTCCAGTCGGTTCGATTGGAGGGTAGCAGGCGCGTTGCCCGAGCCGAACCTTTCGTCATTTTGGTTCGCGAATCACTACAGCCTGGTTCTCCCTTGAAACTTAATTTGGAGTTCATGGGTCACTATGATGAGCCGAAACTTGAACTAGTTCACGAGTACAATGGAGAGGAGGAAGTTCTGTATGCTTTGGAATTCAATGTTCAAAGTGGAAAATGGTTCATCGAAAGTCAAGAGGACATAGCTGACGCCACTGAAACATTAACTATTGACCCTTAACTAGTGCTCAGTGCTATTCGATGTGTCCCTGGAACACCAAACCCATAGCCATGATCAAGCACCAAGAAATTTGCTGAAAAGGAAAGTCTGTTCGAGACATTGCGAGCACATAGAGTCTACAATCTGTCCGCATCGACATTGCCTCGGAAGTTTTACAAAAACGATTCCTGGGCTACTGCATCAGATGGACCGTGAATATTCGCATATATACAAAAGATTAGTTATCGAAATCAAGAGATTTAGAATCATATCTTGAAGCTGGATTTATTTATTGAATGTATCATGAATACATTTCACCAACGGGCTAAACTCATCTCAAATTCGGGTGCAATCTGTTCAATTTCAAAGCCTGCCTTCAAATTGAACATGACTATTTTCAGTAGAACCAAGATAAGGCTCACTTGCCTGATCGATAGCAATCTTGAGAAGAGAAACGATCTCCTCAAGCTCTCCGTCAGTCACGGTGTATGGTGGACAAACCAAGATATGGTCGACCTGATACTCTCCTGTGTGGCCAAGGTTTCCAAGAATATTCAGCCCAAGATTGAGACTATTCTTTACAATCTGAGAGCAGAAACTTGCCTCGATCGGAAATGGTTCTTTCAAGCTCTTGTCAAGAACAAATTCCACGGCCCAAAACAGTCCACGTCCACGAATATCGCCAACCAGAGGATGAGAGCCGATTTTCTTTCGCAGAAGTGCCTCTAGCCTGTCGCCCATGACTCTTGATCTTTCGACCAGGTTATCACGTTTAATAATATTCTGAGCTGCAATAGCAGCTGCGCATGCTAGTGGATGGGCCTAGCATAGATGTGTCAATTTCAAGTGAACTCAGAACCCTTCTTCCCGGAATCGCATACCTGGAAAGTGTGTCCATGGGCAAGACCTCCAGAGCCAGCAGAGAGAGCATCAAATATCTTCTGATGTAACAAGACCCCAGAAAGAGGTACAAAGCCTGCACCTAGCGCTTTGCCAATAGTTTGAATATCGGGACCTCGGATCCCTTCTTGTTGCCACGCATGCATGGTGCCGGTTTTGCCCATGCCGCAAATAATCTACCAAGACATGTTAATCTGATGAACATGGAACAATTTTTGAAATAAAGATACGGTTCTTCGCACATACCTCGTCCAATATCAAGAGGATATCATATTTATCGCAAATATCCCGGATGGCCTTGAAATATCCAGGAACTGCTGGTAAGCAGCCCAAAGTAGTGCCACTCACTGTCTCAGCAATAAACCCAGCGACTTTATTCGGACCGACTCGCAGAATCTCATCTTCGAATTGCTGCGCTAGACGCTGAACAAAAGCCTCGTCCGACTCATTTTCATGCTTCATGCGGTAAGCATAGCAAGGATCAACAAAAGAGACATTTGACGACATGAAATCTTGATAGAATTCTCTTCGAGACTCATGGCCAGAAACACACAAAGCACCGATGGTGTTACCATGATAGCTTTGCTTTCTCCCGATAAAATGAGTTCTCTTTGGCTGGCCTCTCTCATGCCAATATTGGACAGCTAGTTTCAGTGCAGCATCTGTAGCTTCACTGCCTGAATTGACGAAAATGGCCTTGGACAAACCACCCGGTTTACCGGCCAGCAGGATATCGGCTAATTCCTCTGTAGCGGCATTTGTGTATGGAGAGCCTGAATAGACGTAGGCGATATCATCGCGAAGGTGGTTCGTGATGGCTTCAAAAATTTCTGGTTGGGAATGACCAAGACATGAGACTGATGGACCACAGCTTGCATCGATGACTCTTTTTCCATTCTCAAGAATCAAACTGATTCCGTCGCCTCCGACGATTTTGGAGGGTCTTTCGGAGAATGACCGGTGTAAGATGTGCGAACGGGCAACAAATTCGTCTGTAGACATGATGAACTTGTGACTGAATTCTTATCAGAGACCAGGCTATCAGGGATTTTGGTATCACAAGAGACTTTTATATGGCGACAATGGCGTGGAAGTTAGTCGCCGACTCAATGAGGAGAAGCCGCCCTTGACGCCGGGCGCGTGGGGACGCGGTGGAGACTGCGATTTTACCCCGACATCGACCTAAGGTTCGGTTATAATTACACATCCATTGGATTCGCCGCCCTTGACGCTCGTTGGAGATATATCGGTAATTGCCGAGCACGCAAATATAAAGCTGGCAATGCCATCGAAGACCTGTCATCTTTTCCGGAGACATTTTCATCAACTATACGAACAAAAATGAACGGTACTCTATTCACTTTGCCACGGCACAATAATTTACTAACGGAAGTTTAGGAACATCAAACAAAATGGAGAAGGGCGATGGGTCTACAGAGGCATATCGCGGCCCCAAGCTCCCAAAAGTCCCAGAGGACCTGGTGGTGTCGGGCGTCCTTGACTTAGACTGTGATGAACGTTTATGGGTTCCCCAGGCCAAAGATGTCTGGTTCCGACCATTATGCTTCAACGTTTCGCATGGTTATTTTGTCAACATTCTGCGCGTTCGAAAGAGTGGCATACTTTCCCGCCACCGGCATACAGGCCCTGTGCATGCCACAGTATTGCGAGGCCGATGGCACTATCTCGAACATGATTGGTGGGCTGAGGAGGGTGGGTATGCTTTTGAGCCTCCGGGCGATATTCATACTTGTAAGTTCTTTACACTTAATCAGCTTGAGAGTTGGCCACATGCTAACTTGAATGTTTAGTGGAGGTTCCAGAGGGTGTTAATGAGATGGTCACTCTTTTCCATGTGACGGGCGCATACATTTATGTGGATCGCGATGGAATGGCTCTCGGTATAGAAGATGTTTTTAGCAAACTACAGGCGGCAAGGAAGCATTATGAGGAGGTTGGGCTAGGCGCAGATTTTGCTGACCAGTTTGTGAGGTAAAGTTGAACAGTGTGTATAGTGAAAACAAGAACTTCATTTCTATAATATACCTACTTGCTTTGAACTACATTAGTTTATACTAGCTGATTTCTGGAAGAACTTCTTCATAGCATGGCATGCTACTGGCAATATCAGTAACTTACTTAGGCACTACAAGTAGACTTTGTACTAGTCTATTTAACTACTATCAACTAACTAACTAACTATAACTAACTTGTAGTTAGTATGGAAGGTTGCATGGCTTGATGTTGACAGCCTATGGAGAAGTGGCAGGTACTACCCAGTACCTTCCACCAAACCAAGCAGTAAACGAGCGGTAGCCACAGTAACTATTAGTTAGTTAGTAGTTATAAGATATCACTAATGCCTCTTGTTTATTGTTGACAACCCAATCCCATTGTTTTGCCTCACTTCCACAGCCGCTCTTCTCAACCACCTCAGCCACGCGGCACCCTTCACCTTTCACTTGCCACTCCCACCTCTTGACAGCAGAACCCTTACTACCATGATGGCTGATGGTGGCATCGGCCTTATTTCTACTGTCCCTATGCTCAAGGGAAGTGAGAATTACCAGGCTTGGCGCGTTCATCTTCGAAATGCTCTCTGCGCCAGGGACCCTCGACTATGGCAGGTCGCCTCTGGAGAATACGCCCTAGAATCCCGCGAGCTGATGATTCTTACACCTGCTCAAATCCGCACGAAAGCTGCAGCACACTTTCATCTATCCGATGAGACTGCCCTCAACGACAAACAGATTGCTCAGTGGACCAAGGAATTTATTGATACCCCGAATGAGGAGCTGATCGAATGGGGAAAGTTGGATGCTACGGCACTTCACCTTATCAAAATAACCCTCCATCGCCATATCATTTACTCTATTAAACGGGAAGTTCATGCCTCGAATGTCATGAGACATCTCCATTTTCAGTTCGATACCCTGCCTAAAGGACCTTACCCAGCTCGCTACGATGACTACATATCCTACACATACAAGGTCGGAATGGACCCTACTCTTTTCTGCCGCAGATTCAGAGAACTTCTTGCAGACATGGATGAAATTGGAGGCGCACGTCATAGAACTTCCCCAATGCAGGCTTACTGTCAGTTCATGGCTGCTGTGC
Source organism: Penicillium sumatraense (assembly GCA_020086695.1). Classification (NCBI taxonomy): domain Eukaryota; kingdom Fungi; phylum Ascomycota; class Eurotiomycetes; order Eurotiales; family Aspergillaceae; genus Penicillium; species Penicillium sumatraense. Next base: position 225,416 of record JAGIKU010001370.1, on the reverse strand, counting down.
GAGCATACGGTCATGACATGTTGCCGTGGCTTACTTCCCAGAATCAGAACTCTCCTGACATGGATTCAGATGATATGCTCGACAAGGCAATCCAGTCATTCCTGAACTACGAAAGCTACCGCTACCGCCGCAATGCTGCATGATATCAACAGCTTTCTCTCGTGGGGCTGTGTGGTATTTGGGTTGCTGTCTGCAACCCACACTTCGTGATATTCTAAAATCTTCTCATATTATTTCTCTTATCTAGAAACCCCATTACAAGCAAGAATTTCTAGAAAGAAAGAGAATTACAAATATTCAAGCTCCCAGCGCTCTTAGATATTGTAAAAGCTTCGATATAATCAAATTATTCTACACCCACGATCCTAATCTGTCATTTGCTTTCTCTTGTCCGAGTCATAATCCAAGCCATCCTCGTCACACTGCTCAAAGCCATGTCCTTCCTTAGCTGCAAACTCTTCTCCATCCAAATGAACATCTTGACTCGGCATTCTCGGTCCCAGGTACTTCCCTCTCTTGCTGAAGACGTATATGAGAAACACGATACTAGTCAAACCAATGGAAACAACAGAAATGTAGTTCATGTTCTCCTTGGTCACTGGCATCTCCGTTGGAATACAACACAGGATATCGAGGAATACAACCCAGGCCACTGCAACAAAATTTATCGCTGTACCGAATCGTCCCAGAGAGAAAGGCCGTTCCGGGAGAACATTTTCTCGGCCGCGCCAGAGTAGGATCGCTTGTGGGAGGGCACAGGATGTCTGTAGAAAGATTACAGCCGCGCCGACCATTGCTGAAAAAGCGGTTGATGATCCTAGGAAAATGAGGCCGTAGAGCTAGAACAACAATTGTTAGAGACGGTTTGAACACACACGATAATGAAAGGAGACATACCGAAATAACTATGCCGGATAGACAGAGCGCATTCAGTGGGATCTTGAATGTTGGATTGATCCGCGACCAGATATTGCTGAAAGGTAGCATATTATCCCGAGACACTGCCCAAAGTGTCCTCGAACACGTAGTCCCTAATTTCCTGTGTTAGTCTGAATTGTTGAAGGGGAAGAAAGCAACTCACCATTTGCCACACTGCAACCGAAGAAGCAAAAAGCAAAAAGTGCCAAGAGGATAGAAGAAGCACTCTTCGACTTCGTGCTCTGATAATAAATCTCAATCAAAGGGAGACCAGACGGGGTATTCAAAACAGCATCCACATCTGTAATCGCATTCATGCAAGCGCACGCAAAGGGAAATGCAGTAACCACGCCAATTAAGATGGGATAGAGTATAATTTTAGGCGCGTTTTTAGCGGGATCTCGTATCTCTTCGCAAAGATGAGCTCCACAATCGGTTCCCAGAAATGCGTACACGGCGTTGCTAACCGCTAGTATAAAAGCAAAGCCATTGCTTGGCCAGCCGGTCCCATTGGTTGTATCAGCAAAAGTCCATTCTGCTGGCGCATGGTTGTTGCGACTGCACACGAAAAGCGTGATTGTGGTGGCGGTCAGGGTTGAGCATGCCAGAATAACTGATTGTTATTAGAGAGAGAAAACTATCATTGGGGGAGTCGTGTTGTCATACAGTTGAATCGATTAAACAATGGCAGAAGCTGAGAGCCGAATGTGTTCAGCGCCACCGCGAGCCAGACAATTCCAAGGTATACAAGCCATTCATGCCAATTCTGACTCTGATAGTCTGGGTACCATAAGTAGGCAATAGATAGGATCAATGAAGATATGAAGTTGCAAGCAGCTGCGCTAGCTAGCCACCAACCAAGTATACTGAGCCAGCCGTTCCTGGAGCTTGATTAGCGTGGTGTTCTTCCAATAAATGCATAGACTGTTCTTACATGTATGAAGCAAATGCACGATATTTGTCCGAGGCAAGAAAAAAAGCCCAATAGTATTGAGCACCCGCAACAGGATACGCCGACGCGAGCTCTGCAACTCCTGCCGAAAGAATCGTTGTCATGACCGCTGCGACGGGAATCGACCATAATGTACCAGCTGCGGATGCTTCTTGAATCGAAATTCCCATAGAAGATCCAGTGCCGGACCAAGTACATGTCAGACTGAACGAAAGTGCAACGAGACTGAATACCGAGAACTGTCTCGGCATCTCCCGTTTGTAGCCACGGGCCTCGAGCTCCCGATCATCTTCAAACTGGTGCATATTGAGAATGGTAAAGACTTCTGCGATATTGGGGTCAATTCATGCTGTTTCCGGGGGCCATAGCACCTAAATAAAGTAGAATCCGGGACACTCATGGTTGAGCCTGTCTGACCAGGTCACCTACTCTCACTTGGCATCATGGTGACAAGATAAGCAGCTTGGCAGAAAAGCCCCCCGACGCCGGCATAGAAGATACTAGATCTGGGGAGAATGTGGGAAAATATCTCCAAATACTTCTCAATATCTCTTCGCCCATTGGATGAGCCATCAGCGCTGTTAGCGCACAGCCTCCGATTGGTCTCCACAAAACCGATTGTGCGGTATTTGCCGCTCTCCCCGCACGGGGTTGATAAGGTGCTCCTCCTGACTGCCACATGGTGCTCTCGATATGAGCCTCCGCTGTTAGCGCCAGCCTGGTATTAGATCTCCTCGTGCTGGACTATTTCGAATCTGATCTGTGGTCTGTTGAGCAGTCATGTCGGAGAAAGACGCTGCATCCCTTCGACCGCCCGTGCCGCGGCGGGTCATCAAGAAGCGAGGGACCACCCGAGAACGGACGGGTTGTTTGACCTGTCGTCAGAGGTAGGTCTTCCAGCTCAGCGAGTTGTGGAGGGGGTCACTGATTATTCAATTAGGAAAAAACGATGCGATCTAGGCTATCCTGTATGCAGAGAATGTGTACGATTGAACTATATGTGCAAATGGGAAGAGCCGAGATCCGTTGCACAAGACAACCAGAAGGTCAAGTCCATGGTGCCATCTAAGGAAAAGACCAATAGCCCATTCCGACTATTCAATACCCCAGACCCCGTTCTGTTCTGGGTTGATGAACATGCCGACTGCACGTCCCCGTCGAGCCGCCGGCACTTCCTCCGTTATTACACACAGACCTTCACACATCTTCTCACCACCAATATTGAAAACAACTCATTTCTCTCCGGTACGAGATCTGCATCTGTCAGTGAGGGGAGCTATTTACTAATTGAAACTCTCAGTATTTCTGCCAATGGCAATGCACAGCCCACCTTTACTCAACACGCTAATCGCGTGGTCCTCCGCACATTTGTCACTCAGGGACCACTCGTTCCAACAAGTGGCAATTCAAAATCGTTGTGGGGCATTGAGTGATCTTCGTGGTGCACTTGAATCAGACCCAACCAATATTGAGGCAAATCTCGCGATGTCATTGGTTCTGTGCTCGTTGGAGAGCATCATGGCGGATAATGGAGCTGCATGGTACCAGCATCTAGTTGGGGCAGCCGGAGTTATTTCAGCTAATACATCCGCAGCTGTATTAGATGGCTCGTCGACGACTGAATTATTGAAGCCTTTCGAAGATGCGCACTCAGGACGCTGGCTGCTTCGGAATTTCGCGTATCGAGATATCATTATGGCTGTTGCTCGAGACCAAGCTCCACTTTTGAGTTCACATCATTTTCTTCGACTCGACGAGCCAAAATTGCCGGACTCACATTTTGGCCTTGCATCGGAGATTCTGGAAATAATTTCCCAGATAACGGCGTTGAATGAAGAGATTAAGACGATCCTGTCAGAAGTCAGAGCCGAAAATGAGAACGATCCAAAGGCTTATCACGCGAATATGCTTGAGGGACAGCTTGAGCAAATTGAAATTCGATCGAGGTTTCTAGCACTGGAATCCCGTTTAAACACATGGACATGTCCACCATCCACAGATACGTCACTGAGGCTGTTAGCGGAGGCGTATCGCAGCTCGGCGCTCATACATCTCTACCGTACTCAACGGAGGGCTTTCCAACAGCAAGCAAGTGAGCTCTCACTAAAAGCAACAGCCCAGTCGGCATCCATCGTTGAGAGTATCGAGAAGATGCCAACCAGAAGTCTACCTGAATGCACGTTGCTCTTTCCAATATTCCTAGCTGGGGGAGAAGCCACGGATGAAGCCCACATAAAGGTCATTCGACATCGAATGTTGGATATGATTGAGTCGCGGGGATTTAGGAATGTGGAGATAGCGCTATCGGTTCTGGAAAAGCTTTGGCGTCTTAGAAGTGCACGGAGATCGGCGGGTTCGCCTGTTCGTGTTGATTGGCTTGATATTGTACAGCAGGATGGTATTGAGCTGTCGTTATCATAAATATAATATCAATATCTGAATATTCCTTAAGTGCGAGGGTGATTAGGAAAGGAAATAACTTAACTCTATTATGCCAATGGAGCATGGACTAGCTTGAACAATATTGATTGATTGAACATAGACTTAACACATGAGAGAGACTTGAACCTGAGAAGCGATCAAACGAAGCACAAGCAGAGACATTTTGATGCTAGATTTCCGATATTCCTCGAGTACATACGTATGCCACAGCAGAGAATAGTCGAACATTCCCAGCCCACTCACAGCAGGCTACTTTGTCCAGCAGATCCTGTCAATCCATCAATCATCGAGTGAAGGTTATCAAAGAAGACGTTTCAGGAGGACTCGAAGCACTTTATCCTGTTTCGCGTCGTTGCGGCTAAAGTACCTTCCAGTATCCTGGGTGTACTGCGCAAGTTGCTCCTTACTGCGAAACAAGCGGGGCATCTTGTTCGAATTCCAGCATTCGAGGAGATCGATGATGTTGACGTAGACCTTATTCAAAGCCTATTATAGAGTGTCAGCAAAAGTCGATGCTATCAGAAGGGGTAGCCATGGAGTAAGTAACCTTTTTGCATTTGGTGATGGAAGGTAGATTTGCATCTAGTCCCAGTTTTCCGCACATATGCTGCCAGGTTTCGAGACTGCAAACTCTTTGACCAATAAGCCGATCATATTCAGTTCCCATGCATTGGTTCCAGTTCTTTTTCCAGTTCTTGGAGCCTTTCTTCAATCCTCGCTTCTCTGCAAGGATCTTGAACTGCTGGGAGACAGCACATTCCGGACTGTAATCAAACGACGGGAATTTCGAAAACCACTGATTTCGGGCTTCGACTTGAACGAAAGGTTTCTTTCCTGGTGGATCGAACATTATCAGTAGGTAGATTTATAATCGAGGCTGGGTTTTGGCAACTCATGAGTCATTGCGTTGGTGGTGATACACTGGGCAGTGAAGAAGTCAAAGGCTTAGATGGACAAAGAACCTTGGAAGTTATAGTATCTAGAGAGAGAAAGTGATGATGACAAGTAATGGAGCACGAAATATGTGATGATTGTGTGTTGTTGTGTTGGAGGAAGATCTAGTGAGAGATGGAAGATGTGTAGGCAAGTGACTAAGTCACGGGGTGGCAGCACCTTCAGTAACAAGAGAAGGCGCTAGCTAGAAGAAGAAGGCAAATTGGGAAGTAGCGAAGGGTGGTGGTGCAAACAAATAACAAGTCGTTTGTTCAAGCACAAACGGGTTGCGGTGATCAAGTACTGAGGGTGCTACCGCCCCGTTTGCTTAGTCGTGCTTCCACGCACGAATCGCATCGTTTGCCGTCTCTAGATCTTCCTTCAATACCCATTGAAAAGAACATATACAACTCGGATAACTATGGGTGATATAGGTATATACTCCCCAGAGCCTGAGGCACCAACCCTCAGCTACTCCATCTCTCACCTTCACTAATACACACATCTCATTTTATATTGCTCTTACCTCTTTCTTAGTAGTAGAGCACTAGGTGATACGTATCAGAAGAGAGAGTGATGGGGGAATGGCCTTTCTAAACAACTTGTATTGATTGTTGAAACCTCAAGACAAGTTGTCTTGAGGTTTCCACTTCTGGAAGCATTGTAGGTTCTGATATCCGATACGAATATAAAGTAGCTGAACCTTAAGAGTTGGAACTCTGTTCAGATTGAAGTTATGATATGATTTATTTCGGTCATCGCATACCGATGTCACCGAATATGGCAACTTCCGACTTGATCCAGGGTATCAAAAGCATAAAAAAAGGGTCATTGGATCAATCCGACATCATAATAGTATTATGAGTAGTCAATATAGTATGAAAAACTCCTTACAGACTTTCTACTCAAAATTTTCAAATTCCTAGGAATTGAATAAGGATGCTTCTTTGTATAGATGCACTCAACTTAGTAAACGAATGATATGTCGGCAATGAAAATGAACATGTGGATCCCGGGTCCGCTCTCGGAAACGAAGTGGAGATTCCCACAATCCACTGCAGGGCATTATCCCTGTTCGAATATTCAAATAAATATGTTGAATATAATGAAACGGAAATCATTTTTGAATGCGTTTCGAAGTAGAGCTTCCTTGTCTTTCTCTGCTATAGTACAGTAAGGGTGGATATTGAATGGCATTGTCTGGCAGCTGACCATGAGAATTCTGCTTCCCGCATCTCGTGAATGTAACCAGGGTACTACTGTACGAGCAGGAAAAAGATAAGAAAGTGGATCAAGGTTAAAAAAATTAGGTATTTTTTTTCATTAAATAAATTATATACAGTCCCATGATTTCCGTCAATTAGTCATTTCATTATAATATTAAAGATTAGCTACCTCGCAGAGGTAACCAATGGTGTCTTCACAAGGCTAGCAGTACTAGTCTTGTGGATCTTGACCCGAGTATGATCCGAGTAAAGATTTACTTGGACTCGGAGACAGACTTGCCGCGGCGAGTGAACTTCTTGCCCCTGGGATATTGTTAGTTGGAATGTAAATAAAATGAGAATGTAGTAATAGGTGAACATACTGTCGGGAGAACCAGCTGAAGCGGTTGGAGTTGGAGGGACCGGGAGTGACACGCTCCTGGGAGGCGTTCATGTTCTCGAAGATGTGCTCGATCTCGGTGGCATCGAGCTTGGGAGCAGAGGTATCGGTGGTGCTGGAGCGAGCAGACTTGGAGCTAGTGCCGTAAGGGCCAGCACCGACGTGAGGGAAGGCAACCATTGTGAATGTGTGAGGTTTGTTGGGAGACTTGGTAGTTGAGTCTGAGTGGATACCGAAAAGGTATTTGGTGGTTGATGATTGGAGAGAGAGGAGGATAGAAGAGTGAATTGAATTGGATTGATGTTGATGATAATTCTGAATTCGCAGGAGAAAGAAGACGTTTATATCCTTGAATTGAGAACCAAGCCTAGTATAATTCTGGTTAGGGTCTGCGTGTTTTTTTTTTCTCTGGTCATGAGACGGTGAAGCCGAAAACAACCAAGCCGTGCCGGGAAGCCGACCAGCGCAGGGTGCAAATCGCAAATCGCCACTGGTCTAGGCCGATGGACCCAATCACCCGATCACTCAAGTTTTTTTTTCTTTCTTTTTGATATCTGCCCTATCCGCGATCAGGTTAGCCTATCATAGCTTTCTATGCGTGATTTTCTCCCTGACAGCTCGCGACCATCTAGAACAACCTTGGAAATCTCCGCGGCCACTAAAATCTTTATTCTCTTTATCATGCCAGTCATACCAATCATTCTGCTCAGTGGCGCAATTGGCTCCGATCGGAGGCTCGACTTGAGGTCCAAGCTTCGATAATCCTACCTTTCTAGAATATCTCTTTCATATCTATGACAATTGAAATTATATCCCAGCTCCTCATGCCGTACAACCGGTGACCCTTGGTCTACTTGGTCCCCTTAGTCCCCTTAAAGAAAACAAAGGGGATACCTTCACATCCTTAGTTCAAGCATACCTATGCTTAGAGTGGTAGAATGCCTACAGCTACAAATAGCCCGACCCTTAGAGACCACCCTCTACAAGATGGGTGGTTATTTCAAGCAGCCAAGTCATGACAACCCCTGCAGGTGAAGAAACCTCAAATGTCGCGACTGACTCCTTCCTGTATGCAATGAGGCTAGCTTGCAAAGTGGAGAGTAAAAATGCCAACATTGTGGTTAGTCCAACTAGTCTCCCTTGGGAAAGATTTTCGGGCCGCGTGCCAGGGTTTAACATGAACATTGCCGCACGCCGACGTGTCTGTGACTCAAGTAAACCTGAAACTGGAATTTTCTACGCTGTAAGCGAAGTGATTGCCGATCAAATGGAGATATTACAGCTATGGAGTACTCTATCAAAAAATTTCTTTCACCTATTGACCGCTGATTATCGTTGATTCAATCACCTGGAGCTACCCATAGGTGTAAGATATTTTTGTCCAAGCCGGTCGCGGCCCGGCGAACGGGCCATGTAAGGAGTCAAGCTATCAGCCACAACCAGCTGGAAGGGAAAGTATTCCGTAAAAGGTGGCAATGAGGACAGCAGTGCTCGGCAAACTTGCTGTTTAGACAAGATCTGGATTGGCCTGTCAGTACTGTGGCATTCTACTGACAAGGACACTGTACTCCCTCCTGGACGAGTTCGGCGTGGCAAATTCGAATTTGATCGACTGCTAAAAATAGTTTTCTTCGCAACAACAACAATCCCCCTGAATTAAGCAGTTTATCACTCACTTCACTTTCATACAGCTATACCTTCAAATCAATTGATTTCACAGAATATTCCCTGTAGGTATAGAGTTGATAAACTACATAATAAGGATAGTGGGGCGATCACAACTAATTCCTTAGGTACTTACGGAGTAAATATTGTAACTCCACAGGGTTGAAAAGTCGGACGAGCTGTGAACCCATTCCCAGCCTCATCCTGACCCACTTTCCGTTCTCGCTTCATCTGTCGAGACCTAGGATTTTCGGAAATTCAAGGCGAGGAGAAAGATAATAGTTTATTGAATACTACTTCGTATCTTTCTCAAACTAATATTGGTGATAGTCCAGCTTCCTGTTGTCTCACAGTACAAGCTAACAGTCTGATCGGAGATACTGCAATCTCACCACAATCTTGAATACTATTCACAATGTATTTCCTCTCCCAACCTGCTAATCATCACCAGTATATACAGTCCGTAGTACTACCACGGGGAGTATTACTCCACCTAGGTACTATGAATTATCTCAGGATTCCCAACAAGCATCATCTGCTGCGTAATATTAGGTCCAGCACAAAACTTCGGCTCGTCACTCGCTGCAAAAGCCTGGAACTCAGGGTCACTAAAGACTGCCTTTGCTCCCTCCGCAGAATCAAATGTCAAAAAGGCCACTCCATCCCATCCAGAATTTGGCATTCCAATTGCACTCTCTGCATTGGCTCGTGTGGTGGGGTCGTCGTGGTACTTTCAACTTTTTAGTATGGAGTACCCCTGCATTTGCAAGATTGGATCTGGGGAATGGTTTGTTTGGCTCAGCTCTTACTTGTTCATATCTTAGACAGTGTTTTTTCACAAGTTCGAATTCCATGAATCTCTTTGCATGTGGTCCACGCCAGTATTCGTCGAATTCTTCTTTTGTCATTGTCTCCTTTTTCTTGGCGAAGATAAGGATTTTGACGGGTGCAGATGGGTTTGTCATTATGTCGGATTGCAATTTGAACTGAGTGGATGAATTTCGTAGAATACGCGTGTTTTCAAGAGTAAAACAGATGGTTCACTTGTTAGATTGCCCTTGACACTTTTGAAGCTCATATTTTCAAAACTAGCCACGTAGGTGAGGGGCATTTCTGCCCCGCTTTACCTCGGATGTTCATTTCGATCAGATCAACTGGGCAGTTTATCATTCTCGGGTCTCTATTCATTAACATCTGCGATCATATCTTGCATTGGTATGTACATGGTATAGACATGCAACTTCTTACAGCAAACGAGATCTAGGATAATCCAGTATCTCAATCGACTCTGTTGAACATATGAGTTTTTCGCCCATTTCACCAAGCGGAAAATACTTCCATCCCGTCTCGGAGGAACTGACAATTTACACGATGACTTTAATCTGAGATGATGCTCTCATCTATAGAGTAGTGTATCATACATTGACATCATGAATCCTCATTTCCGTGAACCAGGCTTGATTTACAGGATATCTCTACTCAGGCTTAATTGCATGGGTCAAATTTAAGCATTTCATATCCTGCAGCATCATGCATGATCCATCCAAGTTTATGCTTGGCCATATCTCATATTAATTTCAGTTTCTATACTATAGAAACTTATAGTATTTGATTTAGTCTTTGTTCATGATTTTCCTAAAAGAACTTAATGGTCACAGCAGGTGCAGTCCACCCTGTCGCACCTTCCCTCAGTGCTATCCTTGCCTCAGGCCAAGACTTCCCCCGTGAACAACAGACTTCTTTCACTTTGAACCTGTCATCCTCTCTTCTTCATTCATGACTCGCTGCACACTCGATGATTCTCACGCTTCTATTTCGATTGACCACCTTCGTGGTGATCGCCGCTCTTCTCGGCCTCACCCAATCCCCCGAAGAGTCTCGAGATCGCAGTTCCTCGCGAACTGCATGGCCTCCCTGGGACTCGACCTTTGACTATGTGGTAGTCGGTGGTGGTACTGCAGGAATTACCATCGCCTCTCGACTGGCTCAGAAAGGATTCACTGTTGCTGTTCTGGAAGCAGGAGACTATTACGAACGAACCCATCCAACCTCTCGTGTGCCTGGTTCAGCGTCTATTGGTATCGGTGCCGATGTCAAAACTGCAACGAACATTGATTGGAAATTTGTCGCTCATGAAGTGCCGGGTGCTAATGACCGCGATGTTCACTATGCTCGAGGGAAATGCGTTGGTGGATCGTAAGTCGGTTATCATTGGGATGGTCAGCATATTTGCTGACTGCTTCCTTAAAGCTCCGCCGTCAACTATATGATATACCATCGGTTGGTCATTCTTCTTCCCCATTTCAATGTTGATACAAGCTGACTCTAGCATAAGACCCCCGAAGGGAGCTTTGGATAAATGGGCAGAGGCCGTCAATGACCCTAGCTACACATTTGACAACGTCCTACCATACTACAAGAAGACAATAAGGTTCACAGAGCCGGATCCATCGTCAGGAAACGCCAACACTCCCTACAACAAGTCTGCTTTCTGGGAGTCTGGATCGCCGTTACACGTCTCATTCCCTCGATACGCAATGCCATTTTCTCAATGGGTTAACAAAGGGCTGACTGCAATGGGGATCCCAGAGTCCCAAGACTTCAACAGCGGCACATTATTGGGACATCAACATTGCATGATGACGATTCGCCCGTTTGATCAAACGCGAAGCAGCTCGGAGTCTGCATTTTTGCTGTACGACAATCACGTGGAGAAGATGACCATTTATCAGAACACTGTGGTGAACAAGATCCTATTCAACGATCAAAAGCGAGCTACTGGAGTAAGGGCCACTGGCTGGTGGGACTTTAACGTCAATGCAAGACGAGAAGTGATCATCTCAGCTGGCGCCTTTCACTCCCCGCAACTCTTGATGGTTTCAGGAATTGGGCCGATCAATACACTTCAGGAACATAACATTCCAGTGATTGTGAATCTGCCGGGTGTTGGTCAGAACATGTGGGACCATGTTTTCTTCGGTCCATCATATCAAGTAAAAGTCAGCACGTTCACGATGTTGGCTCAAAGCACATTCTGGTTTGCAGAGCAGCTCGCCAGCTATAGTATCTTCCATACTGGAATGTTGACCAACCCATCAACGGACTATCTAGCATTCGAAAAGATCCCTCCCCCATGGCGATCACCTCTTTCCATCGAAGCTGAACAAGATCTTTCTTGGTTCCCGGATGACTGGCCTGAGGTGGAGGTCAGATCCATCTTACCATGATTCCGTTGTTCCATGCTAGTATGCTAACATGCCAACAGTATCTCGCAGCGTCTGCTTACGTGGGAAACTTTTCGGATCCCTATGCTCAGCAACCAGAATGGCCTAATCAGTACGCTACGATCATCGGATGCATCGTTGCCCCAACATCTCGAGGAAACGTGACAATTCGCTCGGCCAATATGGCTCATCTCCCAATCATCAATCCAAATTGGCTGGGTACAGAGTCAGATCAGCAGCTCGCGATATCAGCTTACCGACGGGTCCGCGATACCTTCCAACATCCTGCCATGAAGGAAGTTCTTGTCAAGCAAGAATATTTTCCGGGAATGAAACACCAGAGTGATGCAGAGCTCCTCGGTATCATCAAGAAGACAGCGATGACCATTTTTCACGCCTCTTGCACATGCAAAATGGGCACTGCAGATGACCCATTCGCCGTTGTCGACAGTCGCGCCCGAGTCTTCGGAGTCCACGGTTTGCGAGTCGTCGACGCCAGTGCTTTTCCTATTCTGCCACCGGGTCATCCTCAGTCAACTGTTTGTAAGTGTTCCTCCTGCTCTTGATTTCGGTATCCCTTTCCACGATACTAACGTTCTCAGACATGCTGGCAGAGAAGATCGCCGACGATATCATCAACAACCCCTAACCGCGGCGAATATTTGCGCTTTCATACTATGAAGATAGTATCTTACCTTAAACATCCATCAAACTGAGCCGAGGCGCCATTCCGGCTCAAGCTATATCAATTATAAACATATAGATATAGACTCTACTAGAGTCTAGAGTACCATAATCGTACTGAAAGGATCAGAGAAAAGTGTCTTCATTTTATCATCTATTCTAAAAGTGGTCTCATGAACATCATTCTACCAAATCACCAAGTCTCCTCTAAATACATTTGATTCAACGTATCAAACATATTATAATCACTAGGCAAACAATCCGGCGAAAAAGCAAATCCAAGATTATTAGCAAAAAGCTCATCTGTACTCGGTACTCCGAAATTCGAAGCATCAACTCGATCAAAGGGGACTTCCCCATCCGTCGGATATCGACCTTGTTGATAAAGATTCTGGGAATCAGTACCAATACCATTGGTTGGATGTGTATGTTCGAGATGAATCGAAAGAGGATTTTGTAAATTCATGACATTCTTAGTATCGAAGAACGCGTCGAAATTTTCGAGTGGAGGCATAATATTTTCCAAATTGTGGAAGGAGGGGATAGAACTATCCCTACTGGGATTTGATTCAGCGAATTGCGTGGTAGGGTCGTAGGTTGGTATATTGTATTCTTTTGGTGGGGAGGGAACATGATCTGAGCCGAAGCGTTGGGTATATACTTTTTCGAGATTACGACCGATTCGTTTGGCGATGTTCCATGATGTGGATAATTCGCGTAGAACTTGGAGGCATAGGCCTACGGCGACGTGTGGTGATAGGTTTCGATTGTTACTTTCTTCGTTTGGTGTTTGGGGGTTTGTGTTTGTGGGAATTGTACAGGGGAAAGATTTATTTTCCATTGTGCAGCAGTTTTCGATTATGACGAGGGCGGCGGAGAGGGTGCAGTATGTTGCTGTGATGGGACTCATTTTGAAGCTGCCGAATGTTTGTCTGTATTTTTGGATTATGAGACACATTGAGCGGATTGAGGAGCTACAGTTTGCGAGTGCTTTGACTGTTCGGGAGTGATCGGGGGATTTGTCTTCGCTTTCGGTTTGGTTGGTGGTGGTGGTGGTGGTGTTTTCTGCTTTGGAGATCGTGGGCTTGTTGAAGAATGGTGCGCAGAGGAGGATGAAGGTTGTGTGGTATACCATGAACATGGTGTAGGCATGTGGGAATTTGGATGGGCCGGATGGTCGATCGATTTTGAGTTCTGATGAGAGATCGTAGTACCATGTTTTTAATTCGAGAACGCAAGAGTCGAAGAAGGCAGATCGCTGGTGGGCGTGTAGAAGTGGCCTCGGAGACCAGCTGGGATGGGTGAGTTGAAGTTCAACAGTGGGGAGTAGTTTCACTTACAGTGAGTGCAAAATCTTTTCGAGAATCCGGCAGAGGTCAATCATTGCTTGGTGTAGTTTGACAACATCCTTTTGCGAGTAAGCCCGTAGTTGGCCATTCCCCTTTGCCGATGGCAATACTGTACTGGATGCACATTTAAGGTAAGGTTTATTCACAACACCTTGGGAGTCCTATCTCGATGGTCAGATGTGGCTTTTAACACATGGAACATTTGGGGAATGGCTCAGTTCATACCAGGAGAGTACAGACTCTCCCTGCGTAGCTCGCAGAAAGCTTATCATGGCAATACAAAGCCCAATATATTTGCCTTCTCAGCTCGATCTCGATATCCGGGAGGGAAACAGCCCCTGCAAGAACGGCCGGGTCCATATTAAATCCCATGTCTAGGGCAAGGCGATTTGCCATGCCTTGATGGAGCCATCCAGCTGCATCTGAACCGGTTGCCTGTGTATAAAGTAAGCAATTCGGCCATGGAAAGCTTACAAGCAATGGCAACGTACGATATAGAACATGCCCATTATGGCAAGTGCTTGAATTGTAGTGATTTTGGGCCATCTCAAATCATGTTGGATGAGATTCTCGGCTTTGCAAATAAACATTCTGCCTGCCGTGTTTGGATCGTTCGGATCTGTCCGTACGTCCAATCGATCACAATACCTTGAGCCAACCGCGAGAATACAGTTCAATAGTAAAGGGCTGTAGTATCGGCCTCCACATGCCATACTTTCTCGGAAAAGTGTTTCATTCAACATTTGGAACCACGGTTGCTCCCATTCAAAATATAAGTCAATCAAGTGAGCTTGAAGTTCATTTGATACCCATGTGTCGTCGGGGCTGTTTATATCTGCGGGCGCTGGATATTGACAACTCGCGCCGGTGAGCTCTGGACACTCCGGTGTATTACCAGAGCAGCCTGTACATGACTGGTCTGTTGAGTATGCTTCTTCGACGGGAGAATCTGTGTGGCCATATATCAGTTCTGTCTCGTTTATCTGGGTATTTCCATCAGGGAAGGCTTATTATAGTCACCATTTGTTGAAGAGCGGAATAGTAATCGCCCGCTTGTAGGGCCAAAGTATCTGACCTCGCCATCTTGGTCAAAGTTCAAAGATTCGTCCAATGTCAAAGCACCATCAAAAGTACCACACAATTCCTCGATACTGCCATTGCAATGCGAACCGGCACATGCCCACTCTGCTTCAGATGGTTGATTCGAAATACCATCTTCGGCTATCAGTTGCGCCACCGATGCGTCCGGATCAATACCGTGCGAGTGTAACACCCGCTCCAGCAAGTCGATGCGATTCCGTAGCATCACAACATAAGCCTTGGGGGCAGGCTGTCTCCCGTCTTCAGCGGTCGAATATTGGCATCGTATGCCGCGATCCAAACATCGAGAACAAGATGGTTTATTCCCATCACACTATTCAGCATATTAGCTTTTAAAGCCTCTTTCCCATATCAGATGTATACATGGGGGAGGTGGTGGGACAAAAATATACCTTGGCTCGTCGGCGGCGACATTCCTCACAGGCCCGTGAGGTATACTTTCTGCCAGGCCGTTTACGTCGAGCGCTGGGGTCTTCAACGGGGGTCGTGGAAGACATTCCGTCGCGGCTTTTCGAAAGCCGGAGAGATCTGGATGAAGCTGAGCTTTGTTTGGTTGTAGTTTGTCAAAGAACATGGTAGATTCAGCTGGGCGGCCTTTGATATTACAAAGCAGAGGCAGATTAATTGATACCTGATTATTCAGGCGACACTTTCAGGTGACAGAGCACAGCTACTGATGCAGAGCTGCCCATTTCTGCAAGCTTCTACTGGGCAACTCGCTGGGTTGCATTTATTGAGCAAAATGCATCCCAGGACTTAATTCTATCTCATATTTAGCCGATCCAACTTACTTCAGTAGATAATTGAGCGATCACAGTCATTCTTTCGACCTGGAAACAGTCACATGACCTAAACTCGGAATTTTCGTACCAATCGATGCAATATCCCTACAAGAGAATAATGCAATCCGATTGATCATGGGAAAGAATCCTACTTCCTACAAGATTCCGAGTTCTGTGGGGCTTGATAGATCATTCAAGCAGTTAAGCAGCTAGTATCTAGCACTGTCTTGGTGTGGACCGTGCGAGTATACCAATTTCCATTAGCGGTAGTATTTATGGCCTCAGGCATAAAATAATCGACACCTGGGCTCAGGCATCCAACCTTTGATCACGAGATCTTGAACTGCACACCAGTGACTGGCAGAGTATCAATCAACCTTTGATTGATTAGGACATTGAGTTTTCTAACTTTCATATGATGTCCCATCGCTGCCACCGCTCAAAAGTAAAGTATCGGCAGTAGTGCCGTTCGGAACCTCGTTACTGCCGAAGTGACCTTCGGAGCCCTCCGAAATATATCTCCGAATGTCATCCTACAGGATTCAATTACAGTGCACCATAATCTGATTTACGAAAGCAGAAGTGATCTGATCTACGATTGACAGCACCATGCAAGGCCAACACATATTGAGATCATGCTTCATGCCAATGACCGGTTCATTCGAGGTTCGATTAGCCTTCAATCTTGTGACCGAATGACCACGGGATGTACTGTTGGTCCGCCCAGGGACCAAGCATCATCCTGGAGTCGGGGAACAAAGCCGTGGGAGGGGCAGACTGGGAACCTGATTCACAGAAATACGTAATAGGGAGTAAGATCTACGAATTGACTCGGGACCCCCTCATCCCTTTGTGGACCGCTAATGCAGCTCCCTGCTCTCACCTCAAAGGATTATTGCACACACCACGAATCCCAACGCTCCCCACTGATCAGAGGCGGATCCATGCAGGACTACCGCTGCTAGCCGAGTCTGATTGGGCCCAAGACTGGAGGAGGAAGGGAAGCATAAAGTTTACTCGGGGAGTATCTCCAATCTCCAATGGGGGAGGAAATAAACTAGGGTGGTTTAGGATGGAGGGATGATGGATGGCGTCAATGATAGTGATTCCCCTGTCCAACAATTCATATCCATGTACGGAGTAACTGAGGACGAACGATAAAGAATTCCTGTACGCTGTGACAATGGAAACCACCTTACAACTACTAGTTGTACTTGGAGTAGTTTGAAAGAAGAATCAAGATCGATGATGAGGCATCAGGTGACTACCCCGCAAACCGGGGATGAAGAAAAACGGTGGAGACGAGGATCGCCCACGGTCCACACGGTGAATGCCAAAACTTGGGCAAAACCGTGGGCTTTTTGGCTGAAAGTGCGCGTGTGCCCCCTCTTCCTGTCTCCCGAACATTCCGGATGGAGATCGTTTCCTTCCTGTCCTTCCTTTCAACCCTCCTTCTCAGACAGAAATGAACCATTATGACCCAGTAAGGGACCGTGGGACGAAGGAGGTCTGCGTGGTACAAGCGAACGGTGCAACAGTAAAGAGTACAGAGTAGAGGAGTACGTCGAGAGCACTGCGTACTCTGAATGCGTACTCTGTACTGTAATTGGTATCAACTATCTGTAACTCTGAAATCCACATTCTAAGGTTAGCAGCACTCTCAGTAATCTGCAGGGCCCTTGGCTCTTGACCTTGGCCCATGGGTCCATGAGTCTGCTCTCGTGCTCTCTCATCCTCTCTCGTGCCCTTGAAAAAGATCCCGAGACAAGCGAAGTCTCGTGAATCAGATGGTGGCGTCCAACTGGGGGTGTGATTGTACTGTTCTAGTGCGGCGGAATGACATCCTAATGGGCTGCATGGCATGAAGGGATCGGGCCTGCTGGGAATCTGCTAGCAGGGGGGTGGGGGGATATCCTGCACTGCATCGAGTTTTAGTTTCTGGTTTCACTTTTTCGTTTCCTAAGTTTCCTAAGTTTCCTATCTTTTTCTTTTTCTTTTCTGCTTTCTAATCCGCCATATCATTTCATACTCGCAGATTCTAGGGTGCCGCAAAAGTCACTGCACTGCAAACTGCAAAGCTGCAAAGCTGCCCTCGGGGGGTAAAACGAGGCGCAGCCACAGGGATTGATTCATGAATGACGCTTCCCCCCCCATTCCCCTTCTAAAGTACCTGTCGGATCCAGACTCAAGTCCATTACGGCAGCTGGAGAGATTACTCCACGTTAGATAGATCGAAATCAACGTCATGAGCAAGGAGCTGAAATCGTAAGGTGTGGCTCAACCTAAGTAGCTCTGGTGTCCCCAGACAGGAATGTAGTAAATAATGAGAGGGAGAGCAAGTGTAAACTTCCTTGTAAACCAGGGAATTCCTAGACAGAGTCAAACCCTCTGAGAGTACTCTGGATACTCAAATATAATCTGATTTCCCCCAAGAAAGGAATGATCGCTGATGCGGGAAAAGAAAGAAAGAGAAGAGAGGAAGAAGAACAGCGAGATTCACCCGCCGCCAATCACCGCCCTCCTTTCCTTTCCCCCTCTCACTTTCGTCCTTTTTTTTCTCTTTCCCCTCCCTTCTTTTTTTTTTATGGTGTTTGGTTGTTGTTGATGTTTTTATTATCGATATTCTCCTTTCCATCCCAAAATACCTTATTGATTCTAGTCCCCTACAACTGGGCCAGTTTCTTGGGTTGACGTCGACGATCCTACGCGTCGACCTTGTCGCGCCCTATCATCCACCACATCCACCACATCCACACATTCCCCCCCGCATAGACAACGGCTTCCGTGATCCTCCGTTCTCCCATCTCCTACCACGCTTCTCAAAAAAGTGTCATCCATTCGGCTATTTGAGTGCATTCGCAGTGGGATCCATTGATTTCTTACTGTGCGGATGCGTCATGGCCTATTAATGTTGCGGATGAATCGATAGCCTCGCCTCATCAAAGAGCAATCCGCTCTGCCTTGAAGCAGACGGTTCTGCTGGGCTCCATCAGCCTGTTCGATTTCTCTTTTGTTTCAACATTCGTCGCATATAAAACCAACTCGCATTCGTCCATTGTCCGACCGTGATCTCCCTCGTCGACTTGACCGATTCAGTATGGCCGACAATGGCTCAACAACCCCCCAATTCCTCGCGCCGCCCGCCGTTACGGCCTTACGGCAGGAGGCCCGGAATATCAACCCGAAAATGACAAGGACAATGAGTGATGATATGCGGGAGGAACGTCAGGATTTAAAGGAAGCTGCAGAGCAGACCTTGAACATCATTGTCGATCTGAACTTGGACGGTCGCATCAAGTGGGTGAGCCCATCATGGAGGCAGGTAGTGGGTTCCGCCCCGGAATCTGTTGAGGGCCGTATGATCTCTGATCTGCTATTGGGGAATAAAGATGTCTTTCGGGATGCAATAGAGACAATGAAGGAGGATGACTCGCGGAGTCGCTTTATTCGCTTTTCGGTTCAGATGGGACCGGACTCGGTTTTGAAATACGCACCCGAGTCGCGATCAGCTGAAGTAAAGGACGAAGGAGAACAGAAACAAACGGATGAGTCGACGGAACCTTCGCAAGGCGAAGGAGAACAAGAAAGTGATCACAATGTGCTCACCATGGAGGGCCAAGGCATTATGGTGTACGAACGGACAGACGACGAGGCTGCACACGTATGTTGTTGCATGATGACCACCCCCCCAGCATCAAGCTGAATCGTTCCTCGCAAGCTAACACTCATCTAAAACCATGACAGACCATGTGGATGCTTCGGCCTTTCACCCAGCCGAGAGAAGTGACCATCGATCTCCCGCCGCAGTTGGTTGAATCGCTCGGCGTTGGAGCAGAGGTCCTCGCAAACTACCTCACGATGTTAGCAGAAGCAGCAGCAAACGAACCTGACCCCGCGAAACATCCAGCCCCGACTCCCGTCTTATGTCGAATTTGCGAACGTCAGATTACACCGTGGTGGTTCGAGAAGCATTCAGACCTTTGTCTCCAAGAACACCGGGCCGAGATGGATGTCCAAATCGCACAAGAGAACCTGAATGAGCATCGTCATGCAATCGTGAAAGTATTGGACGCTCTCGAATCCCGTCAAGGGAGACCGTTGATTGGAAACGATGGGAATGTTGTACCCTTACCCCAGCCGGAGTATAAAGGTCTACCCATCGGACCATCCCCCGTCAGCTCGACGCCATCTTCAGCACCTGTATCAAATATAAACTCTGCCCCGGGTACTCCTCCTCGCTCGAGAGACCATTCTGCCTCTGGTATTGCACAAGGCCCCGGTCGCCCTCGTTCATTCACCGTCCGACGACCCCTCGCCCGGATCGTCGAGCTTGTACTCGATCTTTGCGACACTGCGTTAGAAATCAGCATGCCGGTCATCAAAGAATCCTCGCGCCCAGAATCTGGTGAAGATTTCCGGACACTCTCGCCGCAATCCGAATCCAGAATTTCCCAGGTCGCTCAGTGGCACTCCCCGAGCTCCAACACACTAGAGCAGGAACAGGGCCTGGCAGCCCTCTCAAGTGATACTGAAGCCGTCGCCAAAGCGAAGGTCGATGCCGTTGTTCGTCATCGCAAAATTGTTGAATACGCTGAGCGAATTCGTGTTGAGTATACAGTGCTAGTGGAAGAGTGCATCGCTGCTGCTCTCAGCAAGGCTGAGCGTATCGCTGCTGGTCAGCTTAGTGATTCTTCCTGTTCCGACGAAGAGGCCGTCCAGGATGGCGCCTTTGCAAGTGACTATTCTTCCGCCAGAGAAGAACCCTTTTCACACGATCCAAGCTACGAATCTTTGCCGTCGCTAGCTCCAGAGCAAACGGCCCAGCCAATCCCGCAAGCCCCAGCGCAATCGCAGCAGCAGTCGGTTTCTCCGTCTGCGCCAACCCCAAGAAAATCAACGACATCTGCCTTGACAATGTCGATGCGAAATTCGCCAGATCGTGGCTTCTTACCCCAAGGAGAGACGAGATCTTCCTCCGCTGCCGTGTCCACTGGATCGAACAGTCCCATGGAATGTCCAACTCCCCGGTCACATAAGAGTGCAGCTGGTCTGTTAGGGAGCTCCCAGCCCTCTCGTCGTGGGTTGCCTTTGTCTGACATTGATGCTGGTGATAGTAGCGATGGCAGTATGCCTTCGACGTCCGCATTTGCAAATACCATGCGGACAGACTCGCCTTCGTCAGAGCGCAGTTTTGACCGGAAACGCAGAAGTTTAGTCCTCCCTGGATTATCTAGTTCTCCTCGTCGTCAGCCTTCTCCTGCCAGGGTCTCCGGTCCGCATTCTCCGCTGCGAATGCCCAAGCCCCGACACTCACACGGTGCTGAAAGCTTACCCTCTCCAATCGTGTCTCCCTCGACCTATGCCAGCGAGCTGGCTCACGGAATCAGGCATCACCGTCGCCAGTCCTCCGCTACCTCGTCAGATGTCGCAAAACCTCCACCCTCTCCTCGCCTACCCTCAGTCAGCCAGCAGCCGCGTCCAGCACCCCCTTCTATCAAAGATTTTGAGATCATCAAGCCTATCAGTAAAGGTGCATTCGGAAGTGTATATCTATCGAAGAAAAAGTCTACTGGAGAGTATTATGCGATAAAGGTTTTGAAAAAGGCGGATATGATCGCTAAGAATCAAGTCACCAACGTCAAAGCTGAACGCGCTATTATGATGTGGCAGGGTGAAAGCGACTTTGTCGCTAAGCTCTATTGGACATTTTCGAGCAAAGAATATCTCTATCTGGTTATGGAGTATTTGAATGGTGGCGATTGTGCTTCACTCGTAAAAATTCTTGGTGGCCTTCCTGAGGATTGGGCTAAGAAGTACATTGCCGAAGTGGTTCTTGGTGTTGAGCATCTTCATAACCGCGGCATTGTTCACCGTGACCTTAAACCAGACAACCTTCTCATCGATCAGACAGGACATCTGAAATTGACAGATTTCGGTCTTTCCAGAATGGGATTGGTTGGTCGTCAAAAGCGAGTTTTGAAAAGCCCCAATGAGTCCGCTCCAGATTTGCTGAAGCAGGGCCCTTTCCCCCGTGCGATATCTATTGCCTCATCTCGATCAGCATCTTTTGACTTTCAAGCTGGCTCTCCTGGCTCCACGCCGTTGATTACACCGGACCCGGGGACAAGCGTGGGCCAACCTTCTTATTTCAGTCTCAACCAGAGTGGCTTGAATCAAAACGCCTTGAACCAGAGTGGGTTGAGTCGACAAAGCTCCCGCCGTGCATCAGGATATCGCAGCGATAGCGCTGGAAGTGACAGTTTGAACGGAATGTTCAGAACATTCTCGCTCAATGACCCTATCAATGAACCCCCAGCACCCTCGCCAAGTATGCTGTCGAGTAGCCTGGCTGAAGACGAGGCCCCAAGCGATGCTGGAGAATCTCCCCAACTCTATCCTTTACAACCTACATTCAGCAACCCTATGGCCCACAACACACCGCCGCAACAGAGCATGTTGCCTCCTGTCATGGCACTTTTCGATCCTGAAGACCATGACCGAAGATTCGTCGGAACCCCTGACTACCTGGCCCCCGAAACCATCAATGGCGTTGGCCAAGACGAGATCAGCGATTGGTGGTCCTTGGGATGTATCATGTTTGAGTTCATCTTTGGATACCCACCCTTCAATGCGGATACCCCAGACGAGGTGTTTGAGAATATTCTGCATCGGAGGATCAACTGGCCAGAGGACCCAGAGGAATACACTACTCCTGAGTCCATAGACTTGATGAATAAGCTCATGACTTTGAACCCGCGTGAGCGTATTGGTGCCAATGTCGAGGAGAAGTTTCCCAATGGCGGAGCGGAGATTCGCGCTCATCCTTGGTTCCATGATATTCACTGGGGAACCTTGCTAGAAGACAAAGCTCAGTTTGTCCCTAACTTGGAGAATCCAGAGGATACCGAGTACTTTGACGCACGGGGTGCTACTCTGCAGGCTTTTACCGAGGAGTTGGAAGATGAGCCTTCACCACAGATGCCGTCCTCAGCGGGTCCTGATCGACCTCATGATGCGTTGTTCAAGGTTCGCTCACAGGTCAATTCAATGAAGCGTCCCTTGATGCCTCTTCACATCCCTCCGCATGTGCGTGATGCCCGTGACTCACGCAGCCGGAGATTAAGTGAGCCAGCACTAGCCGATGACTTTGGTAGTTTCAACTTCAAGAACCTTCCTATGTTGGAAAAGGCAAACAAAGACGTGATTCAGAAGATGCGACAAGAGGCATTGTCGGCCCAACACCGCCAGTCTAATCCGTCCTCGGCGGCTCAAACACCACTGACCAACTCTCAGCCGTCTTTGGATGGCAGCCCCTTGCCAATGTCACTGCAACGCACCATGTCTCAAAACAAGGGCAACAACCGACCATCTTCGCCATCGAGCCTCAGTCAGGCGAACTCCTCTCCCAGTCGACCATCCCAACCATCCTCGCCACTTCTAGTACAGTTCAGCACCGGTCATAACCACGAGCGTCGAAAAACATCAGGTTCTTCCTCAACAACATCCCACCAGTCAAGCGGTACCTTCCAGCCCTCCTCGGCCGAGCAAAGTCGCATGCCGAATCTAAGATTAGGCTCGGTCGCATCTTCTCCTGTCAAGTCCAATCGGATTCCAGGCCAGTCTCCAGATAAGCATCCATCTTCCTCGAACCAGCGACACGGTAGTGCTCCGGCAAGCCGAGCTCGATCGCAAACTATCGGGTCCCAGGATGGGGGTGAGCTGTCTTCATCTCTCAGCAGGGAATCCTTCGTGCCTTCCCATCACAAGCGACGCAGTCAATTATTTGATATCTCGCCATCTTCATCAGACAATGAAGATCCCCGCACAAAGGCTTTACTCAAGGTCCAGCGCCGACGGCAAAGCTCGCGACGCATGTCACAGTTCAATTTAACTGAGGGACCTTTTTTCCGTCCCTTGGATGTCTTGATCTGCGAAGACCACCCTGTTTCACGCCTTGTGATGGAGCGCCTTTTTGAAAAGCTCCGTTGCCGCACTATTACTGTGGCAAATGGTGCTGAGGCCGTCCGTTACGCATTGAGCGAAGTTCAGTTCGATATTATCATGACGGAGTACAAGTTACCTCAAGTCAATGGTGCGGACTTTGCACGCATGGTTCGAGAAACTCGTAGCGCGAACAGATACACGCCCATTATTGCTGTTACTGGTTACCTGAAGGATCTCCCGGAGACTCATAACTTTGATGCACTCATCCAGAAACCGCCTACTTTGTCTAAGCTTACAGAAGCTCTGATCAAGTGGTGCATGTGGAAGCCTCCACCAAAGGACTATAATCCATCACAGTCGTCTCTACCGGTACCAATGCCGAGCGGTCGCCCCAACACACAGCCGACAGATGATAGCCCTAGCTCGGCATCGTCTGGCTTTGTGCCCAACCCTCCCAGTTCATATCGGGGATCGAGCCGGGATGACTCGGTCAGCAGTAGTGTCTTTGGAGATATGGAGTCCATCAAACCAGAAGAGGTCCCTGTCATCATCAGCCGCAATCACGACGACTGGGAGCAGAGTAGCCCTGGACTAGGTATCTCTGAAGATGCTCATCCCGGCAGCCCTGATCCCAAGGCGATCCCCGTCCCCCAGCTTCTCCATGCTGTCAGTGCACCAGCCGCCATGGATGGCACTGGAACACTCACCCCGCGAAAACAGCGCTCTAGTGAAGCAATTCGCGCAAAACGGGAGTCACTGGAACGCAAGAAGTACGAAGGCGCCGAATCTGGTGACGATGAGGATGAAGAGCTTGGAAATTCACAATCACGCCGCAGTCCACCGAGTCGTAACCGTCGTCCGGGCTCTAAATTAGGTATTGAGATGATGCGCACAAATAGTCGAGGCAGTGTTGTTAGCGGCAGTGAAGAGCTTCTTAAGAAGGAGCGTGAGGCTTTGCGTCGACAAAGCGGAGAGTTCGCTACCGCTAGTGATGATGGCTCTCTCGGTTCTCCTGCTAGTACCAGTCTAGAGGAACGCTTCGAAGGGATGAGTATTCCCGAAGAATCGGAGGCAGATGAACACCTCAGTCCTAGAGATTCACCTCCATTGCCAAATGCATCGGCTTCATCCTTTGATTCGAACCGCAGTCGTCCGTCCCTCGGACATCGTGATACGTCTATCTACTCGGGCCCAACCTCTCATCCATCTGTTTCTAAGACTAGCTCGGAGAATTTGACACAGGGTCAAACTACTCCTCCCTGGGAACTTGGTCGAGGTAATGGTCCGATTACCCCGGAGGTGAAGACTGCTAGTAGTCTGCTCTCTGCTGAGTTTAGTTCTGGCGTTGATGATACGGATTATACTGCGACGCCGGATGCTGAAGCTACACCCCGACCTCAACACCCGTCTCCTACTCCGGACACGGAAAGGACACCTCGACCCAGTGAGCGATATCGCGCTGGTCAAGCTCCCTCTCGAAGGTAGAGCGCTACTCATTGCATGGCATCTGCCATGATAGTAAACATGATAAATTGGCTAGTCTTTCGTCTGACCATTCCGATTATCGTCCCAGCATTGTTTGTTGGTTACATTGCCTCGATTCTTCTCTTTACTTTTCTTCCCACATACTTGCATCATTCGATTTTCGAGTCTCGATTTCGATCTTCGATCTTCGCCTTCCTTTCACTGTAAACATCTTCCTTGAATTCTTACTTTACTTGGGCTGTCCAGTGGACATGTTCATTATGCGCAAATTCCTCTCACGTCTCTTATGTCCCTACTCTTTTCACTTTTCTTTTTCTTTTTCTTCTCTACTGTTTTATGTATGGCCAGGGAGCCTGGTGTTTCTGGAATGAAATTCGATTTTTGATCTACTCTTTTATTTTGAAATGGAATCAAGGTAGTTTTGGGGTATTATATCAACTTGACGCAAGATGTCTCCTTTTCTCCTTACTGCTGTGCTGTGCTCTGCTCTGCGATGCCATGCCGTGCTATTCTATTCTCGCATTGTATTCATTTGCCCTGCTTGTAATGTAGATCAATTTGCACACTCCATGCACACCATTGCAGAAATTATCTCTTTCTTCTCCCAGCCTTCTTTGCACTCCCTCGCCTCACTTCACTGGCCTGCTGAAGTTCACCTCACGGACCTGTCATCTACTCGACCTCGGGTAAAGGCGCTGTCACTCCATGACGATCTTACTCAGTTGGGCCCGCACTCCAGACCCAACGAATAAAACCAGACCAATTGCCGTGAGTCTTGACCAATCCACGACGGCAAGCAAGTCCCGTCCTCCGTGGCAGATGCACACGACGCAGCAACTTACAGGTTCGGTTGCTACTGCACTCCGCCATTAGTGTGACTGGCGATGACTGCTCGGGGCCAATTTTGGACCGATCGGAGACGATCGATTGGATGTTGTGCGCGGGGGATGCAGAAGTGTGCAGTGGTGTATGTTGGTTCTACCAATATTGACATTGCACTGCCTTTGCTTGCGTTTACACTTGGACTTAGCATTGTCATGCACGTACGCAAGTAATGTGGTATTGCAAGTATGGCACTCGTCCATACTATATCCATAGTGGCAAGAGATCCTCACCGTTGAGGGTCTGAGTTTCTCTCTAGTTAAGTCTATTGTGTACCGAGGTGGAGCCGGAGTGTGGATCGATCCACTCTGATATCACGACTGATGGTCTATTTTTGAGATTACAGCGTACGGAGAGTACTATCAAAATAGATACCAGTAAGGTACTGGTGATGTGAGAAAAGGAGATCTCAAGATCCAAATTAATTGCAGTTTCGCACGATTTCCCACCTGCGTAACCTGACTCGCGATGCTCAGAATGGATTCGACTGTGATTAGCTGCCCCTTTGCCATTGACGCCACCCGGTGGAGATTGCCAAGAAGTGGCTGCATGGATTTTTGATCATAATTTGCATTAAATTAGGGGATGCTACAAACGGTATCCCGAGTATCAGAGTAGCAGTGTTGAGTATACTCTATAGATGGTTGTTGTGTACTTCAATTAGGGCTAACACAACACATCTACAACTACATTTACAACATCTACAACCACAACCACAACCACTAGTTGTATACTGTACACTCCACAGATCAAAAGTACTCACGCATGTCTATTTGGCCCATGCATCGATCTCATTAACTCATGCGGTCCAGACCATCTCGACTGGCGACCCACCACGGCCCACTGGGTTTCACTCTGGCTGTCTGTGTACACCAGTAATAACTAGGAAGTGGTGGTTAACACTGGTTAACACTGGGTAATTTTGGTAGTGAGTGCAGACCAGCTACGATCTTTTCTTTCTTCTTTTCTCTTCCTCTTCTCCTCTCTTCTTCTCTCCACTCGCCATTTACACCTTCGTTTTTCATTCCCCCTCCATCCTCCCTTATCTCTACATTTATTACCTTAATACTCCGTACTCCTCCCTCCATTGTTTCAGTGATTCACATTCCATCCATCTACGGTTGATCCGTAGCCACGCACTCAATCCCCCACATTCTTTATCGGCCTGGTGCCACCATGTCAAGCCCCGTGGACACCCACAAACGAACCCTCCACATACAGGAACAACATCAACAAGACAACCAAATCCAACACCAACACCAGGGAGAACGATCGGAGTCTTTCCAAGAATCCCCAACCTCCGATGAGGGTACCTATGTAAACGAATCCTCCGCCGAAAACCGAAACCACAACAATCTCAAAGTCGATACGGCCCTTTATCCCGATGGCGCACCACCAATGAGCACCCCCTCTGCTCGCCGTGAGCAAGCAACTCGCCTTGAAGATGATTTGACTTTGCTTCAGGCTGAGCGCGTCGCATCGCGTTCTACTCAGGGTGAACATGCTGAGGGCGACCGTAACTCAATGAGCCGAACCCGATCGCGTCGCAGTGAAGCTGTTGATGAATTCGACGAAGCCACCAATCCTTTGCACGAAAAGGCCGCGATTTACAAACCTCCCGAGAGTCCCAATACCAAGTTGTCGGCCTTTGTCAAACGGATTCACCAGTCCAGTTTCCTCGTTCGCTATCTCACCTATATTGTGCCTATGGTCTTGCTCATTCTGATTCCTCTTCTGGTCGGCGCTCTCAAATTCCCCAATACCAGTGTCGGAGGTGTCAAATTGATGTGGTTCTCCATTTGGTTGGAAATTGTCTGGCTGACACTCTGGGCCGGTCGCATTGTTGGTAAATGTCTTCCCCCCGTCACCAGTGCAGTCGCCAGTGTCTTCACCAACAACGCGAAGAAATGGCGCGACATGGCCAAGCAGCTCGAAATTCACTTCGCTCTCTTCCTCTGGTGGCTCGGTGTTGAAATTTCTTTCCTCCCTACTATGAAGAATCACCACGTTGATGGCGATAAGGGTACTCGCAGCTGGGAGAACACTCTTAACAAAATTATTATCGTCATTTTCGTCTGGACTATTCTCAATCTGATTGAGAAGGTCATTATCCAACTCATCGCCATCAGCTTCCACCTCCGCACCTACGCCGATCGCATTGAAATCAACAAGTTCCAAATCGGTAGCTTGGTGAAGCTGTACCAATGGTCTCGCGATCAAATCGAGGAGGACGATGAAGCTTTCCAGGAGAGAGAACAGGAGCAGTCTGGCTCTGGTACCAAAACCCCGTTGCACTACGCCGGTAAAGCCGGACGTGCAGCCCAAAAGGCTGTCGAGAAGGTCGGAAACAAAGTCGGTGATATGGCTGGTGGCGTCGTTTCGGATTTCACCGGTCGCCGAGTCAAGAACAGTGGCGATCCGTACCAGGTCATCCTGACTTTGCTTCGTTCTACCTCGGGCTGCCAGGTCCTGGCCCGTCGTCTGTATCGTACTTTTGTTCGCGATGGATTCGACACTGTCTTCTCTGGTGATCTCAAGGAGGCTTTTGACAACAATGAGGAGGCCGAAGCTGCCTTCGTCATGTTTGATCGCGATATGAACGGTGATATCTCTATGGAGGAATTGGAAGCCGTCTGTGTCGATATTGGTCGTGAGCGCAAGTCGATCACTGCTTCGCTGAAGGATCTGGACTCTGTCGTCTCCAAACTTGACGATGTTTTCATGTTCTTTGTCTTCGTCATTGTTCTTATTGTCTTCCTCTCTCTGATCTCTACCTCCGCCGCTGGTGTTCTCACCTCTGCTGGTTCCACCATTCTGGCTCTGTCTTGGTTGTTCTCTGCTACTGCCCAAGAATTCCTGCAGTCCATCATCTTCGTCTTCGTCAAGCACCCCTTCGATGTCGGTGACCGTGTCACTATCTACGGTAACGCCGGTGATGCCGGTCTGGGTGATGACTACTTCGTCAAGGAGATCACCCTTCTGTACACTGAGTTCAAGAAGATGCAAGGTCACGTCGTCCAGGCTCCGAACAGCTATCTGAACGGTCTCTTCATTCTCAACCAGCGTCGTTCTGGTGCCCTCGCCGAAGCCGTCCCCATCATCATCAAGTATGGTACTACCATCGATCAGCTCGAGGGTCTCCGCCAGCGCCTGTTGGAGTTTGTTCGCAGCGAGAAGCGCGATTTCCAGAGCAACATTCTGACCGAGATGCGCGCTGTCACCGAGAACTTCTCCGTTACTCTCAACGTCGTCTTTTTCTACAAATCCAACTGGCAAAACGAAGGTCTTCGCCTCCAACGTCGCAACAAGTTCATCTGCATGCTCATGATCGCCCTGCAAGAGATTGGCATCGAGGGTCCTCGCATGAACCTCCAGGGTGCGAATGTCGACATTCCCTTCCACGTCAACTACGGTGCACCCATCACTGCCCCGCCCCTGAAGAGAGAAGACCCAACCGAAGTCGAAGAGGTCCCCATCGAAGACACCACCCACGGAATTCCCGAAAACACCAGCACATCCAGCGGTACCGCAGCTCGCCACCCATCCATCCTTCGCAAGGGAATGAACACCGCAGCTGCCCGAGCCCGCGGCGCATCCACCTCACGCAAGCACGTCGACTTCTCCCTCGGCATGGCCAACCTCTCCTCAAACGACGTTATGGGCGACGTCTTCGAAGACCGCTCCGTCCGCATCGACGATGTAGTCCGCACTTCGAACCGCGAGGCCGCCGAACGCCGCATGCAGGAAGTCGCAGAAGAAGAGGAGGAGCGTCGGGCCAGCCGCAGCGCCAGTGCGAGTGCAGCATCTTCTCGCAAACACTCAAACCTGAGTGTGCCCCCTCAAGAGGGTCGTCCTTCTACCGAGGCTGCCAGTGTGCGCAGTGGAACTTCCTCCGCCCGCAACCGCTTTTTCCGTCACCGCAGCAGCGTCAGTCGCGATCGCAACGATTTAGAATCTGCTCGTGGTATCTCGCCTGGTGCACCTATCCATTCCACTTCTGGTGCGCAGGCAGAAGAGTATGATGAGAAGCACAGACAATAATAACGACAGAAAGAGAAGAAAAAAAGGCGAGAAAAAGATATATGTTTTTGAACCCGATGTCGAAGAGAATATTTGACTCGGTTTTCGTTGAAGCGGAGATTGGAATGGAATGGTGAAGTTCAATTTCTGAAAATATTTTGAATTCACATACTATTCCTTCCTATATTACCCCCATTTGTTTTTACATACCACATTACATCCGTGTTATTTATACATTTACCATTTACCATTTATCCTATACATATCTACTCCTTCACATTCAACTCTACATCTTGTGGTCTGATAATCGATTGCTGTTCTGTTCTGTCCTGCCCATCCTTCTACATCATATCATACCCAGATACAGCCAGTCATCCCTTGAATAATCGCAAAAATTGTTCAAATTTAGTTTCGTTCTTTCTTTCTTTCTTTATTTTCTTGTTATCTTACTTCGCTTGTTATATGGCTTATGCATTCGGATGAAATAGCGTGGTTGTGGGTGGTTTTGTCTATATCTGTTCCAACAATTGGATTCTTTAGGGATTCTTACTATTGTGCCAACCTGATTTTCTTACTAGGCGTGAGTAGTAGAGTAACAAGTAGATGCTCAACCCCAAGTGCTTTTCAAGCTGAGCTGATGAGCAGACTACGTGACCGTGGTTGGTCTTCGATGTTACTCTGAAAAATTGCCAATGAGTGTTATTCACGCTGATGTTTTCTGATTTGCGCCTCTATGTACAGGGAAACTAGGCATTGAATCGTATATCTATCAAGTGTACCGCACAACACGGTGACAAGGCAGCTAGTCATGTTGAAAGCTGTGATCCTAGGATTGAAATGAAATCGTTTGCTCGACCACACGATATTCATAAGCTGCCTCCTGGGCTGCTCATAGGTGGTGGGAGAAGAGAAGTCCACTTGACGCGGTATCGGACATCATCGATGTCATGGTAGGGTTGGAAATGGAGCAATACATTTAATATAATGTATATTCAAGATGTACCTCATTGATCATCAATGATATTCCAGACGACTTCACGAACCTGAGTCAGACCATCATCAAAGAAGTCCGGCTCGTGAACGTAGATCTGTCGAACACGACGTCCATTATTTTCAATTACCGCATCTTGCAACTGGAAAGAAATCTTTTCCCAGTCCATATCGCGTAGCGGTGCAAGACTGAAAGAGTAATCGTCCATTGGAGACCAAAAGTCCTCTTGCCAGGTAAACTCCATACGGTTCATATCCTCGTCACTCAATGGAGCGGAATACTTCACCAGGGAGAATCCATTTGTAAAGAACCATTCTCGTGAATCTCCAACCTGCCAGCGGTTAAGGAGACAATTATCACCGCAAATAGCAGCAATTTTGCTCAAGGGGACCATATCAATCTGGAAATTGGACTTCCAATGATGAACAGATAGAGGCAATGGACGACCAGACTCAAAGAAACCAGATACATCATTCCGAATATCAAGCTGGAATAATCCCTTATCCCAAGTCATTTTGGTCTTAGTATGCCAATAAACACACTGAGCAATCTTCTGATCACCAGGTCCTTTCCACAAGTCACATTCATCAAATGAACCAATCATTTCCTCGATCAAAGGCATCGACATAAAGATTCCAGCTCCACCAAATGCCATCCACATATTTCCCTTAAGCTGTTCAAAGCTCTCACTAGGTGCACCGATATACCATTTCTGCGAAGGATCATACGCAGCACGTAATCGACGAACGATATTTCCCATCGATGGGAAAAATGTATCATCATCAATAACAACTGCCCATTCAGTTTTCTTCCCATCCAAATCGCGATTCTCCCACATCATTTTCGTCACTGCGAAATATCGATCCGTATACTCTGCCTGAGAAACATTGAGAGTAAGACGAATTCCCATCTCAGCTGCACGACTTTCCAGATCGCGGATCTCCTCCGTTCGATCTAACGCGAGTAATTGGGTCCCATTTCCATCACCTAGATCTTCCTCGATGACTAGTTCCTCGAGTAAACCGAACATATGTAGATTATTATTTGAAGCCCAGTGCTCGAATGCAGGGAGATCATCATATAATCGTTCAATTGTCGTCGCGAATCCAACATAGATATGCGACGCGTCGACCTTTTCAGGAAGAGGCGCTTCAATAACAATCGGTTTACATTTTTCCGGTTGGAGGGATCGATATTGAGTCTTTAAGCCGGGATTACTTCCCAAGTCGATTTCGATAGGTTCGGGTTCGTTGTCGGGAAGGGGGACGTTGAGGTTTTCGGAGAATCCCTTGAATCGGTCTGTGCGGACGACTGCGATGTCCCAGCGGGAATATTTGACTCGGTCGCTGTCGTAGGATTTGTAGGGTCGGAGGAAGTCGAGGTCTATGTTGCATTCGTAATCTTGGAGTTTGGATAATGGGTCTTGAGGTTGGGATTGGTGAGATCCTGATCCGTGATGGGAGTTGGGGTTGGTGTTGAAATTGGCTTCATTCTTTGGAGGCGCCTGCGCCTGTGAATGAGGCTCGGGATGAGGCAATGGTCGAGGTTTGGGGTGAGCCTCTAATTGCTCTGGTGATTGCTCGTATTGCGGTGATTGAGATTGAGATTCAGATTGAGATTGAGGTTGTGACTCTGGGGTTATTTCGATATTAGAGTTATGATGGAAATATTCCGAGGAGTGATTCAATCTCAATAATGAGACGAAGACCAGTGCCGAAAAGACAGCTAACAGAATCGTGGTTCTGCTCCGCTGGCACGAGAGGATCTGCATGGCGTATAAATCACGCCCAGGGCGAGCGAGCCGATTGAGATGGATGAATACAGTTCAACAAGGGGGATATCTCGGCATGAAGGTGGATATAAAGGGGGTGGTGAGGAGGGATCGAAGCGAGAAGAGGATCCTGAGTTGAACTCCCTCGCTGAGAGAATCGAATCAGCCTATTCTTTTTGCTCACGTCGTCATGCGGCGATCTCCCATCTTTTTTTATTACCTGGCTATCGTCAGAATGGACCCAGTGGGTCGGCTTGCACCAATTATCTCCACGTTGGCCTTTTGGCGTTCAAGCCACTGCCGGATAGGAGACAAGCCGCGTTTCCTGGCACGAAGAAGAGCCGAAGTGAGTTGCCTTGAATTGCCTCTGAGAATGAGACAGAATTGTTGAATAGTATCATATATACATGAATATCGTTCCTAACATCTCTTTCCGGCTTGTCCGGTCGGTCCCCGACGTATTTATAGAGGGTGATGACGAGTCGAGGCGGACTCCGTCAGGCTGAACGGTTTAGGAAACCCCACGAGGAGGGGGGGCCGCGTAGTCTTTGGTTCTCTTTCGATGAAACGAAACAGATGCAATGCATCTTTGGTACGATACTCCGACCTGGCCACGCGGTGTCCTGTCCGGACTGTCACTGGCATATCCGCTTGATCACCCCGGAGTATCGTACATACATCAAATGTTCCGCGTTCTGTTCCTGGTGTCAAATTATCAACCAATAGGCCGACCGTGAACTGCCACAGGCGATGTAACCGAAGAAGCTGATCTTATCTCTTCCGGACACGATACTCTCCTCCTTGTAAACCTGCTACAGGAGATCGGCGCCCCGCCGGAAAACCTCTGGTCTCAGGGTCTTCGAACTGATTAACTTTGATGAGGGTTTTCCCCTTTCTAGAAATGATGTTCTAAGTGTCGAGATTCTGCAAGATGTCTGAAACAAACGTTCGTCTTTTCTTTTTCCCGCCAACAGGAGGGAGCCGTGGAATTGGGAGAGTTTGATATCATCTATGCAATAAACTATCGTACAGTTGTCCTCTTCTCGCTAGGACATGCCAAATGCCTCTGAGGCAGTGTACATTTGATTTTCCTCTCTTCTCCTTTTGATCCATCACTTTTCGCTCAATGACACGCCTTGCCGTATTTTCGCAGGCGCAAGTAATTATACGGCAACGGTGCAAGATATCCTGCCCCAATTGATAGAACAGCTGCCGTCCAGAACTTGGGATCTTCAAACGCGACAACTCCCCCGGTGAGATGATAATCCACGGCGTTCTCCGCCAACTCCATCGCGATCATCGAAACCATACTCATCCCCATCGCGGTCCGCGCCGCCATGGGCCAGGAAAGTTGATCGGCACCGCGTCTTAACAATACAGTTTCAAGAATAATCGAAGTGGTGATGCCCGAAGCCACTGTTCCGATCTTGATTAGCAGGGTCGCGCGTTTCAGATTGCAGGAATGGGGATATTATTTCGTCATTTCTTTGCCCGAACTTAACGTACTTGATGCTAGCATGATTGTGTTCATCCCTAGTTCGGGATAATATGATTGCAGGGTCCATAGGGCTGAGAAATCCCCGACTGTGCATCCTATTAGACAGCGTAGGGTGTTGATTCCGGCTCGTCGCCATGTCGAGCGACAGGACCAGAAGGTAGAGCTTAAGAGAGATTGAGGCCGGGTGTTCGCGGAGTTGTTTGTTTTTTCATTCTGAGTCTCTGGTGATGGAGTTTGTTTAGGGCAGCCATGCCTAAAAGCTGTCTGTGAGAGAAAGCGATGGCCAAGGGGGTTCGGCGGGGCAAAGCTGTGCGCCCGGAAGCACCTGGAGCTTTGAACCCGAATCATGCTGATCGAGTCTCGGATTATCAGGTCTAACCTCTCAGCTCAGTGCTGGTTTAATTTGGATGGAGTCAGGGTCCTTTATAGAGCTCGGGGTTGAAAAAGGGCGAAATTGCCGCTGGCGGATCCGTTGGTTAGCGGGAGCCACACGCACAAATGCCTCATCTGCATCTTGTGGCTCAAAGGGGTCCATTCAGTGCTGTAGACTGCTGGAGGTGATTTCAAAATTCTTGGATATCTTACCTTCTGAGTGTTCTTTGGAAAAGCGCCTGGTCATATAACAAGCAACTCCTGGTCGAATCAAGGGGTAGAAAACAGAATATCTGGTTCCACAATAACGTTGTTGTTTGTACTCGCCCCAGTGCACTATGTATGATGCTTCTATATCCACCATTCTACCGGACTATAGTGGATCTTTCCGAAAAGAAGAGAGTAATTGTGATCTAAAAGGTACGAGCAGCAGCAGCAGTGGGGGAGTGATGCATAGGTACTATGCACTACATTCATTAATGCAGCGTCGGGGTAAACAGTACTTAGAAGTACACACCCTCCAATACACCATACAAATTTACAACGCGGCCCTGGGGGAAAATAAGAAATATTAGACATATTTCTACACAGAACAACGCCGATCTATCTCTACCACACGCCTGATAATACTGTATTAGCTGACGTCACCTGATGGCAGTGAGGCTGAGGCTGACAGCCACGCCAACAGTAGACAAGATCGTCTCCGATGGTCATGTCTGTGATCTTGTCTCTTAAACATAAGTAAGTAGTACCAAGTACCGAGCTGCCCCGCATGTTCCTCTCGAGGATCTTTATATCCTCACTGTTGTGATTCATGTATTCACCGATCTCCTTAGGCGGTCCCAGCTATGAAGCAGAGGCAGCCTTTAACTACGACTCCGCCCCGCCCCGCCCACTCCGCCCAACCGACCGGCATGGATTCGAGATAGCTATAATTTGCGCTTTGCCTCTAGAGGCTGATGCTGTTGAAGCCTTATTTGATCACCACTGGGATGATGAAGACGATTTACCTTTTGATAAGGCCGCAAATGACCCCAACGCGTACTCCACAGGCGTGATCGATCGCCATAATGTTGTACTCGCTTATATGCCAGGAATGGGCAAAGCCAACGCTGCGGTAGTGGCTTCCAACTGCAGATTGAGTTTTCCTGGTATCAAGCTTGCCCTCGTGGTTGGAATATGTGGTGTTGTTCCTTTTGGCCCTGGCAAAGATGAAATCGTGTTAGGAGATGTCATTATCAGTGATGGCATTGTTCAGTATGATCTAGGACGGCAATTACCTGACCGGTTTACCCGCAAGGATACGCTCTTGGACTCATTAGGCAGACCGAATCAGGAGATACGGGGACTCCTGGCAAAGTTGAAA
The DNA here is from genome assembly GCA_020086695.1 of Penicillium sumatraense. NCBI lineage: Eukaryota > Fungi > Ascomycota > Eurotiomycetes > Eurotiales > Aspergillaceae > Penicillium > Penicillium sumatraense. The sequence goes on along the minus strand of JAGIKU010001370.1, from coordinate 189,432 downwards.
TCACTTCGAAGTCGCCGACAGTTGAGCTTCAAGATGGCAGGTTACTTGCACGCCCTCGGTCAAGAGCCAGAGCTTCGTGCCAGCTATCCTGGGTCTGCGAATGACAAGCTCTTCCAGGCATCTTATCGCCATGCGGTAGACCAGCAATCGTGTGAACAGCTTGGTTGCAACGGCGAACTTGTGCCACGAAGACGGTTAAATATGACGGGGGCTAATCCTACACCTGCTGTCCATTTCGGGTTGATGGCCTCTGGGGACTCAGTCATGAAGTCTGGCGAATATCGCGACAGCATCGCAGCCGCTCAAGACGTCATTGCTTTCGAGATGGAGGGTGCTGGTGTTTGGGATACTTTTCCATGCATTGTGATCAAAGGTGCTTGCGACTACGCCGACAGTCATAAAAGCAAGGTCTGGCAGCGATATTCTGCGGCTACGGCTGCGGCTTATGCGAAGGCTCTTCTTAGCTTCTGGGTGCCTTCACCATCATCAGGTACGTGATGCTACATTTTTGATTTTGAGACCGAATGTTAACTGACCCTTGGAAAGGTGCTGTGCGCTCTCTGCAAAGCGACGAACAGGACTTCCCACCGAACAAACGAATCCGTCTGGACCTTGACGAAGATATTTCTTCTCCTAGCGAGTCTCAAGACCAACCGGTCTTCTTTGTCCCATTCCCTGAAAACCACCTCTTCGTAGGCCGAGATGACACTCTCGCCAAACTCAGAACCTTGCTATTCGAAAAGAATAGTCGAAGAGTGGCTCTGGTTGGTCTTGGGGGCATTGGCAAAACTCAGGTCGCTCTGCAGCTCGCTTTCTGGGTCAAGGAGAATAAGCCAGAGAACTCAGTGTTCTGGATCCCTGGATTCAGCATGGCTGGCTTCGAACAGGAATGCGTGAAGCTTGTCAAGGCCCTGGGTATCCAGTGTAGTGAAGGTGAAGATGCGAAAGAGGTAATCCGACAGCATATCAGTTCGAAGAAATCAGGAAACTGGTTTCTCATCATCGATAACGTCGATGATATGGAGATTTTTCGTCAATCGGCGCATCCAGGTGGTGGAATTCTCGACTTTCTACCGAGTAACACTGATGGACGAATATTATTCACAACAAGATCCAAGCAAGTCGCCGTTGCTGCAGCGAGAAGCGAGGTTGTTAAGCTATCACAGATGGATAAAGAAGAGGCATCGAATCTATTAAACAAGTCATTGATCGACGAGGATGGACCGCGTAACGAGGGGCTACGTGACGACGAAACTCTGGCTAGACTTCTTGAAGTTCTCACCTATCTTCCTTTGGCAATTGCACAGGCAACTGCGTATATGAATACATACGAGGTGTCTATTGCGGAATATATCCGATTATTTCAAGACAGGGACGAAAGAAATGTGATGGAACTTTTGGAACAGGGAAATGATGACGACACTTACTATGAAGGCTCGCAAAGCGCTGTCGCTACAACCTGGATTGTATCGTTTGACCGCATCCGCCGCTCTGACCCAGCGGCGGCCGATATTCTTTCATTCATGGCCTTTATCGAGCCGAGGGCCATTCCTCGGTCTATCCTGCCGATACTAGGTACAGAACAACAAATGACGCATGCCATCGGCACACTCCTTGGACATGGTTTCCTGAGCCAGCGAGGACGCGAGGCAACATTCGATATGCATAGTCTTGTGCACTTGGTAACGCGAAGATGGAACAAAAGCCAGGCCGTGGGACAGAAATGCAGCAGATGGCATTATCTCATGTCACTCAAGTATTCCCAATGGATGAATGGGAAAATCGTGATGTATGGCGGCAATATCTACCTCATGCGCTTAGGGTTCTTGACAGCGGTGATATTTTGGAAAGTGATAATGTATGCAAATTGGGATATTGGGTGGGACGATGCTTGCGTACAGATGGACGAGTGAGGGAGGCAGTTGTCAGACTGGAGAATGTGGTCACAACTCGCACGAAGACGCTAGCAGAAGACCACCCAGATCGAGTGGCGTCGCTACACGAGCTCGCACGAGCATACCTACATGGTGATCAGATAAAGAAGGCAGTCGAGCTGCTAGAGTATGTAGTTACGATTCGGGCAAAGACGTTAGCGATGGAGCACCCAGACCGATTACACTCGGAACACGAGCTCGCACGAGCATATCTATCCGACAACCAGATCACGAAGGCGATCGAGCGTCTAGAGCAAGTAGTTACGACTCGCGAGCAGACACTAACAGAAGAAGATCCCGATCGATCAACATCACAGCACGAGCTCGCAAGAGCATACCTAGACAATAACCAGACCAAGAAAGCAATTGAACTACTAGAACATGTAGTTGCAGTTGGAAAGAAGATATTAGCGGAAAGTCACCCACATCAATTGGCATCACAACACGTTCTTGCACGTGCATATCAAATCGACAATCAAATCGAAAAGGCAGTTGAGATATTAGAGCACGTCGTTGCAGTCGGAGAGAAGACGTTGACAGAAGATCATCCGGATCGACTAACATCAGAGCACGAACTCACACGAGCATACCTAGCTAACGGCCAAACTACAAAGGCCGTTAAACTACAAGAGAATGTGGTTGCTATTAAGGGGAAGATATTAGCAAGAGATCATCCAGATCGATTGATAACAGAGCATGTTCTTGGACGAGCGTACTTAGCCGATAATCAGGTGAAGAGATCAATCGAAACTTTAGAGTATGTGATTTCAGTTGGAAAGAAGGCGCTTGCAGAAGACAACTTGCAACTCATGGCATCTCAGCGTGTCCTTGCGCAGGCATACGAAGCTGATGATCAGGTCGCGAAGGCAGTCAAGTTGCAAGAGTATCTGGCTGCGATTGAGAAGTCATAGCAGAATCTTATATTGGAAGGTAACCTGGAGCGAACGGCATCAGAGGCGCGACTCAGTATACCCCACCATATTATGGGCATACGATTTGAGTCAAGGAGCTGGAGTTCGTCCCTAATCTGAACATCGGAGTTATGTAAATATCTTGTCAAAGAGTCAACATGGTATTGACTCTTTAATTCCCAATGACCGAGGACTTCAAAGAGCAAAAGCTCTTCTTTTGGAATAAAAGCTTGCTTCCAATATACTATATTTAGTTTTTCTGGCTTATAATATTGATTTTGTAGACAAATGAAGAATATCATTGCGATAGGAGCTGTTTGGGAACAGGAAATTAAGGGCTCCTTTCCAGGAATCATTGCATAAAAAGCAAAGTCGAAGTCAATAGCCATCATTATTCGTCGCTGGAAATGAACGTCTGGATCATACTAAATAAAAATCAATCCAACCCCCCAAGTAATCACCCAGATTGCCCAGGGAGCAGATTTTGCGGATAAAGAAGTAGCTGCTCCACCCGATCCTCCTGCCATCACTGAAGTTTCACTTGAAGGTCCATTTGAAGGCTCACTGGAAGTTTGGCTGGACCCTTCCGACTGCGACTGCGTTGTTGTAGTCGTTGGCGAGGATGAAGATTCTGGCCTGGCCGTCGGGGACGATCCACTATCCGATAAGTTCTTTGAGGTTGTAGGATCCGGCGTAACAGATGGTTGCTCTGATGCAGTTATATAAGTCGTTTCAAACGGATCAGAGAAGGTGACCGGTGGAAGCGAGGGAGGTGGTAGATTATCGATGGTGTGGAATGGTATAGTTCTTTGGATACAATATTTGCCGCCAGGAGGTGGACATTCAAATCCGATGTTGCAACAAAAGTTCCCTGGGCATGTTGAGCCATAACATGGGGCCCGGCATCGAACATGGCCTGCGGTGGTGTAGCAAGGCTCTCCCACTGAGCAGCATGCCTCACGACCAGGACAAAATGTGTAGGCTCCTCCCGTCGGACAGACCCATTCATCCCGTGCTGCTAGGTTGCCGGCCTGGGTGATCATAGCTCGTCCAGCCGCATACATGTCTGCGACGGCTGCTACCTCACAAGCCAAGAAAATGATGGAAGACAGCCGCAGATGCATGTTGTAGGTTCACTCTTCTTCGATACCTGTATTCAAGTAGATACGGCTGTAAAGGTTAATATTTGCGCAGGGGAAGAGTGTCAATTTATTTTTCGTCCCAGAGAACTTCCTTTATATGAGCAGCGGCATGAACGCAGCCTAGCTTGCATTCTGGAGGCTGATATACCCATTCAGCCTCGTGCTGTTGTTGCTTTTTGCTGATCCTGCCCTCTCATGGTTGGTATATTGTAGCTCAAGCCCCTCTGGCGTTGCCTTAAATGAACTAAGATGCAAGAAGCGAGACTTTGGCGGCCATGGCGCAGTTCTGAACACAACTGGAGCTAGGCAGGGATTATACGAAAAAGGGGCTGCATCAGAAGAATTAGTTGTGCTGTCCAAGATCTCATCGAGGGATGTAAAAAGTCAAATTATTCCCCAGTCTAACGAGCCTTTATAGAACTTCGAACTTCAAGGTAGGATCGAAAGAGTAGAAAAGCCTCATTTTAAGGGCATAAAAAGTAGTTCAAGGCACCCAAAAAGCGGGGTGACAGGTCCTAGCTGGCCATGCCAAAATCTTTCGTGTTTGATCATTCATGTTCGCCATTGGTTGGCGTCATGCTACGGGAGCCTCTTTGGACCCTGAGAATCCGTGCGCCACCTCCACCTTGCTGCTAACTTGATGCAGGTTAGCTCGGTGCAACAATGTCACTAGTAGTTGGGAGAATGAGGAAGCTACCAGCGAGAGTTTGAGCTGAAAAGAATATCATTACATGATTGTTTTCTCTTCATCGGATTTAGCGGACCTTGGCCTTGTCGTAGAAGTTGTGGAATCGGGCGATCAGTCCATACGGAACGAAGTAACCTGAAGGCCCGTAAAGCAGTTCATCATACAGACTGCGACACATTTACCCAAAGTGAGCGGAAGTGAGAAACATGTATGGAAATGCGGCTCTGCGCACTCGCTTGGGAAAGTTCTAAGAGTAAATACATCCAGCTCGCAGCTACACTCACTCGTGTTCCTTAGAGGGTCTTTGTCACTGGATGTGTGGTACGCAGTGGGAAGATGAGATGAATGCTATTATTATGCAAATGATTTTTAAGCAAGTCTATTCAAAAAATATTCAGACAGCAAAATAATTGAAGAAATAGCCTCTTTTCAGAGACCGAAGAGTTGTAGGTTGTCAAGAAGCCAAGCCGATGGAGGAGAAATGGATGTGAGAAGAGTTCGGTAGCAATTCGATCTGGATAAGGAAACCCATAAGAAATCAATAGTTGAGTCAGGAAGTTTCAATAACATCCAGAGATCAAAGATTAGATCAAACGTACCAGTGTCTCAAGAAATCCTTCTAAGGCGAATGCGACCGCGGCACAAAAGGTCCCTTTTATACGGATAGAAAAGCAAGCCCCCAATTGGTGTGTTCGATTCTCGATTCACTCAATGTCATAACTATGAGTCTCAGACCACTCATACCGCAGGCCGTTCATGAGTAATTCAGTTCGAGCCACGGAGAACAGGTTGTCGTCAGGCAATCGAACCTGTCTCGGCAGTTCGCCACTAGACCTCATTCTAGCACGCCTGGCCGATTTCAATGAGCCCTAAATATACATTTGGAATGTTGCCTTCCGTTGGGGAAATTGCCTGAGAATTGGCAATCCTTGTGAAGTTCATTTGTTGAAAGGGCCGTAGTTATTTGAGGATGGGTCGCATGCTTCTCGGACAAGCCTATCCCATGGATGCTGTTCATTTCCGACAGTTAAACAATCACGTTTCCATCCGAAGGATGCGGTTCATCTGTGGTGTGGACTTAATTCTGGAGGAACCCCGCAAGGCTTCAGCTTGCCATGCTTCCAATTGTGCCAGAGATTGAAGATCATGAGATGAGATGAGCATTGTGATTGTGATTGTTATTGTTATTGTCATGGAAGGGAAGTCTAGAATGAAGGATGTCTACATTGAGGAAACTGCCCACCTAACTAGTCATTCCACTATAGTAAGTACTAAGAGGGTCCCTCCTTCCCGAATGGATTTGGCCATATCATGGAAGTAGCGGAATTGAGCCGTCAGTCAATATGAGACGAAGTGATTTAACACCGTAGCAGTTCATTGTATCAGATACGACAGCGATTTCAGAACTCTCACATAATCCTATTCATTCCAATGAACAAGTTTTTCAAACAAAAACCAAAGACGGATCCAGTCAACCCGTTGATTACACCGAGGCTCGCGAATTCTGGCTGGATTTCTATGCCTTGCGCAGATATCCGGAATTGAACAAGAGGGGATTGAAATTTTTGAATAAGCATGGATTCAGGGTGCCAAGTAGCTAATAGATTGAAAATAATGAAGGCTATTAGGTATTCAATGGCTGATTTAATTGTGTTTCTATATCATGTCAACATACTACCATATCCGTAATACTACGATACTGTGTACCTTGAGGTACTACCTCATTGGCGAAGCATAGTACTTCAATTATCTGGCAAGTACCAATTATGACAGCACTATCTACTTTAATATCTATCAATGAATAAAGTACTATTTTATTTATTTACTCATGCCTAATGTAGGTAAACTAAGGTAGTCAATGATCTGCACGATGACCGCATCGTCCCCGCCTTGCCGGTTTCCGCCCGCATCCGGAAGAACCTCAAAGTCACTCAGCACTCAATCACTTTGATTCCCACGAGTTTCTCCAATTCCCCTTTCCTGTTATCCCCTCACTTACCTCATGCTCTGGTCTACTATCGCCGCCCTCAAATCCGACCCCGCCGAATCGGACCACGTCCAACAACGTCCACCTCGGTATGCCGGCGAAGATACAAGTCCGACCACTCACCGGGAGATCCTCGGTTGGTACGCCTATGGAATCGCTGCTGAGGTCTTTGCTGTTTGTGGCGTTGGTATGAACTTTATTCTTATTCTATATCCATACAATGGATTATCAGATGTGACATCTGATCTCTGATTGATCAACCGCTTACCTTGCTGTCCTGTATAGGATCATTTCTACCCTTGACGTTGGAACAACTTGCGCGTGAACATGGTTCTCTTCATCCCAGTAATCGGCCCTGCTGGGGTGATGGTGCGCCCGATGAGAACATGCGTGATGGCGAGCAATGTGTTGTTGGGTTTTTGGGACTTCAGATAAACACTGCTAGTTTTGCGATGTATACTTTTTCGCTGGCTGTGTTGATTCAGGCCTTGACTTTGATTTCTTTTAGTGCTTTGGCGGACTATGGTATGAACTTCTTGTCTATTTTGGTACATCAGTGCTGGGCAATGCTAATACTCTCTGCAGAGAAGAATAGGAAAACGCTACTCTTGGCCTTTGGTTTTGTCGGTTCCGTTACAAGCATGCTCTTCCTCGTCATCTCGCCCTCGGTATTCATCCTCGGTGCTATTCTCGTTGTCATTGGAGTGACTTGTCTCGGATCATCTTTCGTCGTCCTCAATTCCTTCCTCCCCGTTCTTGTCGCGAATGATCCCTCCATCCAAGGTTCCACGCACAGAGATGGTGAAGAACTGTCCAGTTTCCGCCAGCATGAAGATAACTTCGATAGGAATGAGTGGAGTGATCAGGATAGTGTGGATGGTATACACGATCGCCAACATAATCAATCCCGTTCCCCCGAGGAAGGGCTGAAGGAGGAAGAAGGAGAACAAGAAGAAACGCGCAAATCCTCATCGTTCGAGCTTGAACTTTCCACGGGTATCTCGTCCAAAGGCGTTGGACTCGGTTATGTCGCTGCGATCATTGTGCAAATTCTCAGTATTATCATGCTGATCACCCTCAACAAGACCTCCCTGGCCAAGACGTCGGGCACATTACCAATGCGATTCGTTCTGTTGCTGGTCGGTCTTTGGTGGTGCGCATTCACTTGGGTGACAGGAAGACTCCTACGAACTCGTCCTGGTCCTCCGCTCGATACTTCCAGTACTCCGGGCGCAACCCGATGGCGGGTATGGTTGCGACTGGTGGGATTTGCCTGGAAATCATTATGGCGGACCGTCAAGATTGCCGTTCAGTTGCGAGAAGTCATGATTTTCCTGGTCGCTTGGTTCCTACTATCCGATGCCCTCGCAACAGTTTCAGGCACTGCGATCCTCTTCGCACGTACAGAGTTGGCCCTCAGCACGGTTGGTATTGGCTGTTTGTCCATTACAGCGACACTTTCCGGGATGGCTGGCGCATTCTTGTGGCCTCGTATATCTGCGCGCTTTCATCTGAAATCTAACCAGACTATCATGGTGTGCATTGCGTTGTTTGAACTCATTCCGCTATACGGCATGTTGGCTTATATCCCATTCGTCAAGAATTGGGGCGTCATCGGACTGCAACAATCATGGGAGATCTTCCCGCTGGCCATCGTGCATGGAGTCGTTGGTGGAGGAATCGCTTCATATTGTCGCTCTTTCTTTGGTTTGTTGATTCCACCAGGTAGCGAAGCGGCCTTTTACGCACTGTATGCGGCCACAGACAAAGGTAGCTCATTCATTGGACCGGCAATTGTCGCTGCACTGGTCGATGCGACCGGGCAAGTTCGGTCTGGGTTCTTTGTGATTGCAATTCTGATTTTGCTGCCATTACCACTTGTGTGGATTGTTAACGCGGAGAAGGGCCGTCGCGATGGTCTGGCGATGGCGGAAAGATTGGCCAAACCCTTTACGGAGGAGGGTGGAGCACAGGAGACTGAAGAGGCAGAGGGGCTGCTCTCCAGAGATCATTAGAAATAGCTTTATGAAAGTACTATATAGATTACAGTGTTGAAGACTACATAGCGAATGCATGATTAATGATACACTCTTACGAGTCAGCTATTTCTGAGAACAGCGGGTATTCCCAGAATAGTTCAGTTGAGGCTGATGCCAGCGCATCACTTTAGCCCCCAATCGATGCCAATCAAATGACGTCGAGTTGAAGAGGAAATTGGTCACGTTGGGGTGCCCCGGACGGGACACAATGAAGAATAATCTCTGCATAAGCCCTGGGGTAAAGATGACCTCGGTAGCTTGTTACTGCTTGGCTGCGTGGTCGGTGAATTTGTTTGACCACTATTGGATTATTCTGGGTTGAATACGAGGATCACGCAAAGAAGTGGCAGTGCGTGCAGTCAAGTAAGCAAAACAGTCAGCCTTACTTCTTGGCTGACCCTCTCAGAAAGGAGGAAATAGTACGAGGTGGAGCGTCATGATCGGCAGGGTCATTGAGGCTGTTCAGTTTCTCGGGCCCAATTGCCCATTCCTTTTGGTACTGCTGGAACCAAAAGGGTATAATGAAGAAAATGAGGCCCCCATCTGTCTCCATCTGCCCCCAAATACCCCGACAATCCCTGCTAAAAGGAGTAATTTCGATGCGCCGTAACTCTGCACGGTAGCCTTGTGGTGATTCTGCCCGGTGGATATAATCCATCGCGGATCCCCGGAACTCCGGCCGTGTCGCCCAGCTTTTTCTCTCTCTTCTCTTATTTCCTTTAAGCCTTTGAGAATTTTCTTATTTCGATCTTGTCTGTTCTTGCCGTCGCTTCCGCCCGCAGTTTGTCCTTTTCAGCGCTCGTCATGCTTCGGACGTCTTTCGTCGCACTTTTGCTGCTTGCCGGTGCTCACGCGCAACCCGTCCAACCGCGCGCTGCCTCCGCCATTCCCGTCGAGAGCTGCTCCTCACTACCAAATTACAACAACGCGACCAGCATCGCCGGTCCCTGGAAGATCCGAGTGGATGGGTGCAGCAATGCGAATTCAGAGTCAGGTTGTCGCATGGAAGGTTTCGCTGCGGGTTGCGACGTAACACGGTCGGCCGATGAGAAGGGAATTGAAAAGGGTGCAGTGAGTAGCAACAGCAGCAGCAGCAGCAAGGACTGTAATCCAGGACCTCAAGTCTAACCTATGCTCTCTCTCCAGATCACAATTGCCGACTCTAATGATGCAAATACACTCCTCCGCTGCAACGGTGCACTCAACACATTCGAAGCTTACGTCCCCTCCGGAGCAGGCGGACTGGATTGGCACGCCATTGGAATCAACAAGGACCATGACACAGCCCAAATGGAATGGGGGTTCGCATCATCCAGTGCCAAACCAGTGCAAGTTTACCGAGAGTACGTTGGGGGATCACCGGTTGGGGGACTTTTCCTGGGATCGGAGGGACGGACTACCTGGGCGATGATGGATTCAGGATCGGGGCTCAGCGGAGTCAACCATCGGCCGTTCTGGTTTCTGCGATTATTAGGATCGGATACGGAGAAGTGGGAGGATGAGTCGGAGACTCGCATTCGAATTGATGGAAGTTGATTGGTTTCGGAGAGAGAGCTGGAGCTGGAGCTGGAGCTGTCATTGCATTTGCATATTGCATTGCCATTTGTTGGCATCGGAGTTTTTCTTTGAGCGTGTTTTGCTCTGAATCATCACATATACCCAATTGCATATAGAATATTTTAATCGAGTGAAGTGTCAAGTGTGTCAAAGTGACAAGAATGAAGTTGATCAAATACCATCAAGTACTACGAAGTAGCTATAATAGCTAACTAGTAGGGTACTATCAAGTCATGTGTAAATAGGAATTCACTTCCTTTCGCCATCCAAAAGTGGCAAGAGCAAACATCAACAAACAAAACAACAAACAAACTCAACTTGACAGGCAGGAACTATGCAGACAGCACATGACCATCACTTTGGAGTGTATCACTTCTTCTCACTTCCACTGGTCTGCTTCCACTTCACCTCCCTTCAACATCTCTCGACGATCTTCCCCAGATCGTCAGGGCTAACTGCCAACCTGCATATATACTAACAGCACTCCGATGATCCGAACTTCATCGATCCTCCTCGGTTCGATAAATCAAATCTCACCATATACCACGGAGTGCAGAGTACCACTAATTCTTAGTGGTCAGCTGTCACAATTTACCCGGCGCCTCGCACTATGGGATAGTATCCCAGTCCCCGATCAGTCAAGGACTGCATGCCCGGCCCGAAATGCCCGGAATCAAGCGACTCCGGATGGTTTAATCTGACCTGAGTTCATTTGTTTCCCCCGGAGAAGTATTGAACGAATTGGCGTGATGTGCAATTCCGAGACGGATTCTCCGTGTCTCGACGGGACTAGGGTCTTGATTCCGCTGGGCGGCGTCGCCTCCCAATTACCTCGGGTCCAATCACCAAGCCGCTCACCAGATAATTCTCGCTTCCCCAGGATCCAAATGAGGGTTAATCACGGTCGCGGGGAAGCACTTGGCCTAATCTATCTTAGCATTCCCGGATTCCACCCATCTGATAGGTGCGAAATTGAGGGTCGGGGATGCTCGTTCTCAAGCTTCACATTCCGGAGCTGGTCTAGCCGCCACCCTCGCCTGCCTTCTACTGGCTACACATCCTGATCCCTCCCGCCATTCCTGGTTCAATTAGCCTGAATGCACAATTTGAGCTGCCGCGTATTCCAATGTCTCTCCACGCGATCTCAACATCCCGGCATGGCATGTGGATCGCCATGGCTAGACAATGCCCGCGTCGAACCATATATAGCGCCGGCCCTAGTCGCTCGTCTGGCTACCTCTGCGTTTTCGGTCGTTCGACAAAACACTCTGCGACATGTCGAATAATCCTGGACAGACGGAGATCGCGCTCGAGAAGTCAGCCGCTAATCATGTCGAGGACACACTAGGTCACGGTGCTGTTGTTGAGGCAAAGCATGCAACTGATGAGGAACATGCACAGACACTTTGGCAGGCTTTGCGGGAGAACCGCAAGGCCGTGGCATGGTCGGTCGCTATCTCCATGTCTATTATCATGGAGGGATATGATACCATTTTGATGGGTAACTTCTTCGCCTATCCGATGTTTCAACAGAAGTATGGTCAGGACTATGGCGGAGATATTGGTTGGCAGGTCTCTGCACCTTGGCAAACGGGATTGAACATGGCTAGTACAGTTGGCTGTATATTTGGTGAGTGCAAATAAATTCGAATTATCGAGTTAGACTGACCTTTTTTTTCAGGTGGTATCTTGAACGGATGGGCGGCATCCCGATATGGTTACCGAATTGTTATGGTCGTGGCTCTCTTCTTCCTGACTGCATTCATCTTCATCACCTTCTTTGCCAACTCGGCGGCCGTGCTACTCGTCGGTCAAATTCTTTGTGGTTTCTCTTGGGGTGTGTTCGCGACAATTGGACCTGCTTATGCGTCCGAAGTATGCCCGACCAATCTTCGTGGATACCTCACCATCTACGTCAACATGTGCTGGGCCATCGGCCAGCTTATTGCAAGTGGTGTACTTTACGGACTCGTCGACCGTCCTGATCAATGGTCTTACCGCATTCCCTTCGCTCTGCAGTGGATTTGGCCAGTTCCCTTGATGGTGGTGTGCTGGCTCGCACCAGAATCTCCTTGGTATTTGGTGCGCAAGGATCGTTTGGAAGATGCGAAGCGCAGTATCCGCCGTCTTGGTGGCAGTAAGACCGAAGATCAGATCAATGGACAACTGGCAATGATGGTCCACACTATCAAGATCGAGGCTGAGATTGAAGCCGGCACCACATATATGGATTGCTTCAAGGGAGTCGACCGACGCCGTACTGAAATCTGCTGCCTAACATTCATGGGCCAGATTCTTTCTGGCAGTACCTTTGCCTACTCGCCTACCTATTTCTTCGAGCAAGCCGGTATGGATACTAGCAAGGCCTTTGAGCTGGGAGTAGGATGTACTGGTGTAGCCTTTGTGGGTACTGCGCTGTCTTGGTGGTTGATCACTTACTTTGGACGACGTACATTATATGTCTGGGGACAAGGAATCCTATGCACACTTCTCTTCCTCATCGGCATTCTCAACGCAGCTTCCAAGACGGAATCATCAATGTGGGCGCAAGCCTCATTCTGCTTCCTTTGGCTTTTCACTTACTCATTGACCGTCGGACCCATTGCCTATTCCATCATCTCAGAAACATCCTCTGTTCGCCTCCGTCCTTTGACCGTGTGTCTGGCACGCACAGCCTACCAAGTTACCAATGTCGTTTCCCAAGTGCTGGAACCTTACTTCATGAATCCGACCGCATGGAATGCCTCTGGCAAGACTGGCTTCTTCTGGGGCGGCACCGCATTGGTCGCTTTCACGTGGTCTTATTTCCGATTACCGGAGCCCAAGGGACGAACCTATGCGGAGTTGGATATTCTTTTCGCTACGAAGGTGTCTGCTAGGAAGTTTGCATCGACGCATGTTGATGCTTATGCGGTTGGGGTGTCACCCTCTCAGGAAGGTCTTGTCAATAGGGAGCAAGAGGCTGAGAAGTAATTGATTAATAGGCTACACTTAATGAGATGATGTGTTTATTTTTACTCCATAGGATACCCATAATTGACTAGCCGGGGACAAGTCTTCTAGATTACTTGAAGAAAACCGTTGGGCCCTTCGAATTTTTCGACTCCGTACTGAAAACGCTATCCACTATTGCCATGTAGGAACTCGCTAACAATCGCCAAGTCCAAACCAATTCGATCTTCAATCGATCTTGATCTACTAGATCCAGCACTATGGATATTAATATAATGGCTCCGCTACCGTTGAGAGTAGCGCGACTCGGCAATTAACTATCCACAGTGTGACCAACAGCATACTACCTACCTGGGATACACATCTAAGGTAGAGTAAACAACCGACCCGTCATTAATCTGAATTGGCGAAGCATGGTCTTTATAATATTATATTAACCAAGATCTTGGCTACTCAATTGCATACTCTTTAACCTAGAATATACTGAGTCCTTGGTGAGGAGTAGACCCACAGTGTTCCTAAGATGAGACTAACTGCCGACAAGCGTGAAACCGAGGCCAGCCCCGTCGGAATATCATCTCGCTTAGCGGCCAGCGGGTTGATTGTACTCTACGTATTTTTAGTAGAATGGGTCTAGGTCCACTGTTGAATTAACTTTGAAGAGTTGTTAGAGGAGTAGTTACAGGATATTTGGGTTACTGTTGCTGTTAGTTAGTTACTGTTACTTGTTGTGGTTAGTACTGGAATAGTGAAGCCTAGATTGAACCCCTGCAGGAAGAGTTTCATGCTGGTGGATTGTAGAGTACAAGTAACTAGTTACAAAGTACGAAAGGCAAGAACAGAAGAGAGGAGAAGATTACTCCAGAAAATAATAAACGGCCGTGAAAATGATTCGTAATGGTATCATAGTAATAATAATAATTGTACATGATTAGTATGGGTATTATGGTGTGGTGCATCTATGCGAATTCATCATGATATACAGAGCAGTAGTTATGCAGGATGTACTCCCACTCCTACACCCTCTGATTCTGTCATGAATCATCCCGCACAGAAACCCTCACCGACCTCTCAACCTTCCACCCCTGATTCGTACTCAAATTCGGATTCAAATCCTCCTCACTACTACTCGTAGGATTAGGTCTTTGAGTCCCCATAATCGTCGTCGTTATACCATGATAATCATCCTGATCCGCACCCGTCCATAGCTGATTCGCATCCTCGCGATCCCCATGTCGCGATCGTGACGATTTATGGAAGTTTTGCGCCACGTTGCTGGAAAGGGGAAATGAGCCGGGTCGACGACTTCGTGAGCCGGAGGAGCCGTCGCGGAGAAATCGGATTAGTGGGCGGAGGGTGGTGAGACAGCCTGCTGTTATGCCAAGGCCGGCTTCGACGTTGGACCAGATGGAGATTTGGTAGGTGTTGTCTAGATTCAGTCATTAGTATGGGTGTGGGTGAGTGGGGAGATCGGGGCTTGTGTCGGTAGACATACAGAGGAATTCTGTATCCTTGTAGTGGTGGACGAATGGAATGCGAATGATGACTGCGGCGGAGGCACTGCGGAAATAGGTTAGCTGGAGGTCTAGGCGCAAGAGGCGAATCGCATCTAGGGAGAGGTGGGATCACGAACATGCAACCGATGCCTAAAATGCCGACGATGGCGGTCTTGGTACGCGAATTCATGCGCAAGTTCCAAATTAATGCGACGGGGAGTAATCCGATCGTGAGATCAGTGATTGCAGCGCCAATACTGTAGAGGTATGCGATTCCGATGAGAACGTTTTTATTAACGCATGATCCAGTCGGGGAGAGTTGGTGCCAGAAATGGTCGACGGGATTGCATTGGAAGATTGTGAAGAATAGGAAGATGAGACCGACGACTGTGGCGAGTGAAATTGCGGCGTAAAGGATCCAGGCGTGGATTCTGTCGACGGTGATTCGTAGGAGAGTGATGATAATTGAGATCTTGGCGACGACGCAGGTGATTACGTAGAGAATTTGTCCGAGCCACCAACACTGCGGAAGTTAGAATCCTCCGTCTCCTAATATTTGTGAGGATATATTGACATACTAGCATTGCGCGACTGAATTGATCGGGGTAGGCCTCAAAGTAGGCGAGTTTCCGGCCCATTCCGTTCTTTGGTCCGACAATACCGCAGACTGCGAAACCCAAGTTGAAGGCCTATACCAAAAACAGATTAGATTGTGATCTCAATTTGATTATGTGCGATCGCGCATTCATATTCAATAGTATTGAAGAGGAGAGAGGAGAGGAGAGACATACCATTGCAATGACCATTGTGATATCATCCCAGCCAAAAGCGCGTACCACGCGAGTTCGAACGAAGATTCGTAGACAGACACTGACGAGGGAGATGGCGAAGAAGACCGAGGTGACGATGAGAATGGCATTGCTTCGAGAATCATCATTGACGGCAGCCAAAATGGCAGCCTCGGCGGCCTCCTTGCGAGCTTCAGCATCCATGACGGTGTGGAGTGGCCATCCGCATGGGCGATATAGATATGGATGAGATGGGATGGGCAGAGGGGGAGGGGAAGGGGAGATGGGGATCACTTGGTTTTATTCTCTCGGCAGCCCAGTGAACCCTCTGCAAGAATGGAGTACGGAGTACCAAATCTTGAGCTCTAGACCAGTACTCCGTAATAGCAAAACCTGGCACGCGGTGCCGAGATGGAGCGGAGCCCCTGCGTGAAAGTGGCACGCATCATTCGGCTCGAGTGGGGAAGTATTGCCTTACCACCTTAGACTAGGTAGTAGTCTCGAGTCTATTTCAATTCTCCGTGATCGGCAGAGAAGAGTATTGTAAATAGAATCTGTACAGAGTAAGGAGAGAGGAGTGGTATTTACATTCCACTCTACAATACAGAGTACTACTCTAGTAGAGTGTGTTGAATACAATGGGATAATAAAGATATTAGGGTATGGGATGGTGTAGTAGGCTACGGGACTGGAGTATTGAGCGGACACTTTTTGCCCAAAGAGCAGGAGAACTGGTGATCGCGACTAGTCCAACTTAAGCCCAACTTAGTGGCGATGGTTTCAGAGGGGAGCCGCATCTCCTCCACCTCGATGGTCGGATGTTCCCCGTTTCCCTGCCGCTCTGCAGATGGCGTTCCGATCTGGGACACACCTCCGTGCTCTCCAAGATGGCCTTCAACCAGGGATGAGAACGGAGGTACCATACTTAGCATGACAGATGTCATGAGTACCAGAGAGAGTACTGTAGAATGGCATTGACATTTGCATTGACAGTCTATAAAGCTAGATTATTGGAGACTTCACATGCAGCCGAAAGTGAATTTACTTAATAGTCGGGATAGCAGGTGAACAGCGAGGAGATCAGAGAGCAGAAGAGAGAGAGAGAGAATGGGCCGGGGAGGAGGTCAAAGCAAAAGTACTGTAATGACCGAAAGTGGACTAGTGCAAGGGTTAACCCTACCCCCGTGATGCAACACGATTTCACCTTCCCCTTTGGGACTGGGTACCAGCTGCAGCTGCAGCTGCAACAAAACAACCATTCAACTGTTATTCTTTACTTGATTGAAGTGTATAGACAACAGAAAATATATAGAGTGCTCTTCTCATTCTATTCTATATTTTATCCCACAATCTGTACAGATTCCCATATCTCGTAAATCCGTCCGTGCGCTTCTATTGGCACGCTATACACGAGGCTTGTTTCTAGGCGCGCGCAAACTCTTGGCCCCGCCCACGGAGATCCGATCGACGCCGCAATTCCAGTCTGCATGCAACAAATTTGAGTATTTACTCCATACCGTAGGTACTCCGTACTCCGTACTCCGTATACTATACTCGTACTCCGTATTCTGTAAATAAGTGGTTACTCACTAAGGGTTAGTACTTGGATGGGAGTTGGGGTTCTTCCAAACTGCCGGGAAACTCTATTTGGTGTTGCATTTCCAGTTGGAGAATATTGAACTTTCTCTTTCTCCTTTCCACATGCATCCAGTTCACTTCACTTCATGGTTCACCATGCCGAGCTAGAATCATCCTGCTGTATAAGTCATTCGGGTGGTTCCGTTAAAACCCCGCCTCTTCATTCCATGGTCACAACCATAACCCTTGCGGAATTCATACTGTGCATTTCGCCGATTGGACTGGTACTGTACTCCGTACAGATAACCTTGACCCACTAACCCGAAGCCCAAGCCCCTCCCGGACTTGTCGCCCACGCGATGTCCGTTGAAGAATATCCACGGGCCTGTCCTGTGCTGCAGCCTGCAGGTGTCGCAAGCTAGGTTCGAGTGTTTCTAGAATACGTGGCCCATGGTTCTGAAACTGAAGTGAGCCGTTAGCGTTTGAGTTGAAGAATGGGGAGAAAACCTGAGGCAAGCGATGTGGTTAGCGTAAGCTAGTTCACTCGTTTATTGGATTGTCGTTGTCCATGCCAACTAACTTGTGGAGTACTCCGTACTCCTTGAACTAGTTGAAGATTAGTAGATCATGGTCCGACCATTTAATGGCTACTCGAAGTTGTACTAGTGACCACCTCCTCGGGTTCACTATAAACAAAAGCGCGTCATAGAAAGACCCTGTATTTGAGACATTCATGCCGTGGTAACCTCCCTCTCTCCTATTGGACAACCTTAACTCCCGAAATCTTAAATGCAGGAATATCTAGACCTAGCCTATTTAAATACTAGAATAGCACCATACTATTCTGGTAGTCCAGACTAGTAGTCTCGAATGGTCTACACCGTCGGATCCGAGAAATAATAAATTCAGGATATTTCAAAGTCTAATCATATCCATGCCTATTCATACTTGTACTGTACACTGTACACTCACTGTACACTACTTTCGAGCGGGATCCCATCCCGCTTCCCGCCTCATTTATGAGGATGTAGCAGAAGGTGAAGCAGACGGCATCCCAGACATCGATCCACTGGGAGCACCACCACCGCCACCGCTTCCACCACCCATAAATGAGCTATCCTCATTCTCATGACCACCATTAGCATCGTAATAGGCAGCAATGCTGTAATACGAGTTATCGGTGTAATCGGCAGTGGAGTTGATACCGATTTGGATCCAGGCGAATAGTCCATCGTCGAGGTTATCTCCCAAATACATGTACTCTGGGAACGGGTCGTAGGAAGAATCAGCTTGTAAGACACTCCACATATCGTCGGCGTTCGTGGTGATGGCTTGTGTATTGCTGGTGTAGGGGTATGTATCTTCGACTGCGGAGCGGAGGACTTCGTTCCAGAATAGTTGGCCGATGTGAGCGACGCTTCCGGTTCCCACTTCCAATGTCTTGTTTGGTAAGAGGGTGGCGTTCAGGTGAGTGAGTAGATGGGTGTGTGTCGCGCGTCCGTCATAGTGACCCGGGAAGATGCTGTCGAAGTTTACGACACCGTCTTGGTCGGTTTGCTGGATACCGCGCAGGTAGGTACTGTCGTAACCATCTGCGGCGTAGTTCCCACTTGTTGAGATACCGCTGTAAACACCGGTGGCATTGGCTTGCCAGATATCCACGAGTGCACCGGGGACGGGTCGGCAGGTGTTGATGTCGATGTATTGAACCTCTAAGTGGACGTCGACTCCATCGGAGTATAGCTCTTCCTTGACATTCTCGCGAACGACCTCACCCCAGACATAGTACGGGCCATCGGTAACGGTGGGTGTCAGAATGCATGAGGTGTTGGCGCCGAAGATGGATTCCTGGTTGATCAAGCCGTGTCGGTAGGCGTCGGTTCGGTTGTGGTCAATTGCTTCCCACTTCTCCAAGGCGGCGAGGTTGCGTCGGTATTTTTGAGGTGCTGCGAGCTGTCAGTTTCCGATGTCCAGATCAATTGACCCCGATATGTGGAATGGAGAAAATTGCATACCCGAAGTGATACCACGCTTCTGACGCAGCTTCTGGACAGTCTGGGCACGACGAGCAACATTGCGCTTGGCCAGCTCACGAGCGTGAAGGGTGCTCTCGCAGCCTCCCAATGACCGCTTTCCAGCGGCGGCCATCACATCACGAGCATGGATCTCGCGCTTCAAGTGGTGCGGGTCGTGCTTTTCGCCAGGATGAGCGATAGCCGGAGCGGCCAAACACGCCGCGGCGATGGCCAGGACTTTGGATAATTGAACCATGATTGAATTGAGCCGTTCAATGGGAGCTTGGCTGATTTTCTGATGCGATACCAATCCAGCTCAGCAGGCCGGCGGCCACGATTTATACAGCGCTGCCATCAAGGAGTTTTGCTAGGACGCGTCATTCTGAGAATTTGACGAGGTCTTCGGAGAGAACCCCTTATAGACGAGATGCTAGTTTCTGTCGTATTGAAATCCGTTAATCGTGGTCGTAGGGCTTAATCTTCACACTTCAGTCAAGGCGGGTTGCTTGGCGCCACGCGTTGAGGACATCTTGATACCGCGAGCAACGGCTGAGACCCACAGGCTTAGTTGGACTGGGGAAATGATCGTCGCTAACTGACGAATAAGTCGACGCTCATTTGCAAAGAAGATGCCCTCGCCAAGGGCTTTGTCAGCGGAGAGTTCTCTCCGAAGCTATTTACAGTGATTGAAAAGAAGTGCCTGGCAGGTTTGACTGCGGGAGATGGAGTGGGCGAAGCTTAACCGTTAAGCTTGACCGCGTCAGCAGTGGCCGACTTGCACAAACTAGAGATTAGACTACTATTGACTATATCGGTGAACTCAGATTCTATAATCGCTTCTGCAGAGCCGTTCTGCCTTTTTGACTTGGATATATACTTGATTTGCTGGCTTTGGGTAAGGTACTACTAGATACTATCGTACCCCATATCAGGACGAATTACTGCTACTAGGAGATGTGTTTGCCTTCTGGGTCTCAGAATGCTGAACAGGCGATAAAAGAGAGCCTAATTTGGTATCTCGACTGTGCAATTTGCATATTGGTCGAAGTTGATGTCGAAAATCCTACTATCTACTGGTACCGATTAATTCCCATGTCACTTTCACCGACCTCCTTGACCATTCACAGTAGGGCGAACTTGATTATAATCAATATGTTCAACGTATGGAAGGGCGTGAGGCGATACGCCAAGACGGCGAAATTTGGCTGTTCTACAGTATTTCCTATATTGCGAGCGGGGCGACTCATATATTTGGGACGCCTTCTTACCACCGTCTATTTCCTGCACTGCGATTGGCTATCATTGGTTTCAATTTCTCCCCAAAGTAGCCGAGAACATGTTTGCAAATATCATGCTCATCTAAGGAGTACATGCGCGGGTTACGTGGAAGTTGACTGCACGGAATGAACTTCTACAAAGATCTTCAGAATCTCTGGGTTTGTTTTAACCTCGCATTCATGGTGAAAAGTGCAAACAAAAAGCAGGTAATTATCCTTTCAAGCAGAGACAAAACATGCTTCAAATCGGATACAAAAAATGGCCTCGCTGAAGCCTTGAGCAAACCCCTCCAAGGAAACCAAATACCTCTCAAATATCCCCATTATGTGATATCAATGGAGCCAGGGTCACCCAAGCCAACCATTTCAACTGCTGAACAGGGTTTTATTCTCTTTCACCCAGTCCGCGAATGCAGTAGCAGGTCTCCCAGTATAGAGCTCTACATTAGAAAGCCCAACATCATAATGCGCCCGATCTGAGTTATCGTTTTCCGCTGGATCTCCAAGCTTGCTGACCATATAATCGACTAAAGGCTTAGGAATTCCCGCTCCCAAGAACTGATCCGTGGCTTCCTGAGGAGTGAGGGCGGAGACCTTGATGGTCTTCCCCAGGACATCGCCAATTATTCCAAGAGCAGCGCGCTGGGTAAGGATCTGGGGCCCATAAAGGTAAATCTTCTTCTGATTATTCCTGGGTCCTTGAGCTAGAATCGTGCCACTAACACGACCCATGTCGCCAGGGGTGATGCAGTCGAATTTGAATTCGGGACCGTATAAGCGAACTTCTCCATCGAGGATTCCCTGTTTAAACCTGAGCAGATTGGTGGCAAACCCTCCAGGGCGCAATGCGACATAGTGGTCATCCCCAAACACCTCGTCGAGGATAATTTCAATCTCTGCATGAACGAAAGGAATGACTTCGCTAGGAGGCACGCTGGAAAGATCTCCGGAGATAGTGTAACTGCTCAGGAACAACACAAATTCGATGCCGGCAGACTTCATCGCTTCCAACGTGGACTTCATTTGATCTGTTTTACCATGTACCCGATAAATAAACGCCCGTGTTGCACCCGTGGATTTCACAGCAGCTGCGACGCTGTCTGGATCGGTCAAGTCAGCTTTGACGCGCTGGAACCCTCCTGCCTCTTCTTGTGCTCGCGTGAGACCTGGGATAGACTTTGTCGGATCTCGCATAGCCAAGACGACATTGCTGCTATGCTCTTGGGCCGTGATGGCCACGATAGAGGCGACGCTACCCGTCGGGCCAAAAACAATCACCTTCGACATGATGGATGATGGGGAATGCCAAATTCAATAATTGAAATCACTGCAAGGTTCAAATTCTCGCATCATATTCTGACAGCAAAAGAGGGGGATAGCCAGGTCAGGGTTTATACGAACAAGACAGGACCGGGCGGCGTTAACATACTATCTCCGTCCCCGAGCTCTTGAACCTCGTGGTCGGAAGCTTCGTTTACTCCTTACAAGAGCCTCGAGAAATCTTTGCTGGATATTGGTGTGGTGCTCCGTTATTAACGGGAGGAGTGACTTCTGTGTATCATATTAAGCATTGAATGCTTGTGCATCTCCGTATAGATTGGAATATGTCGCACTTCCTCTCATTCATGGACTAAGAGGAATGGAAAAGGAACGACAGGAGTTTAGTCGGTCTTAATTTGACGTGGGGCAGAATACCCACCATGATAATTTCCCATAATGATAGTGCACTATCAGTACAGGAGTAATGTACTCTGTACTGAAGTCTACGTCAATCCGGAGGTGCTACCTCCTAGGCTTGGCTTGGTATAGCTACAACTACCAATATCATCACTGCATCAATACCAATGTGGTATTGCAGGGCAGTTTGGAGTCTTTCTCGATTAAAGGTGATGGCGGCATTTGAAGACCCGAGGTGTTCTCTGGTACTACTATATATCCTATTGAAATTTTGAGCACAAGTACTACCGTACTCTTGGAGGGAGTTAATCCAGCTCGCTGTGCCTGATTCTCACACCCACTGGGTGCTTGGGAGGAGCAAATGTACTAAAATGCGGCATCAAAGATCTATTATCCGGCGTGTCGTTTCTCCCCACATGAAGTGCCATGTCTATCTGTGCGACTGGTCAGCTCATAACATAAATTCAAATTCTGACGGCCAAGTCCATATAATTTCACGGTAAACTTATATTCAAGTGCAAGGCAACCGCCAATTCTGATGTAGCTCTCTACCAGCGTCTCGAATGGTCTTCCATCCCGCCATGGTCCCTGTTAAATGCGCAGCCATCGATGCTGTCCCACGTCAACGGATGGCATGGGCGCTTGATCTGGTGGGAAAGGGCGAGTTCATCTAGACATGTCAACCCAGTATTCTTGTTGTTCTACATGCATGGCGAAAATAATTATCGTGCCCGGAGGCGCCTGGCTAAGGTTAGTCTATCATGTTGGACATTCTGGGTGTCCACCATCTACTAGGTACCAGTCTTTTCCTAATATTAGATGTTAGTAGCTCCAGCTATTAGGTATGACAGTATTCAATATTGAAATTTGGGGAACGAAGACAACCCTTAGTCCAGGTTACTATAATATTCCATGTAGCACATATATAGGCCTGATCCGGTGCCCCTCGAGTGCGACCAGACCACCACGAACAAAATAGCAAATTTAGGCCTTTGAGTTGAAACTCACAAGCCCATACTCGAAAACCTCTCTGGAACAAGAACATATAAACGGGATGCTCTCCAAAATTCAACTTGCGACAATAGTGAGCATTGTTGCCACTAACAGCTTGGCAACACCCCTCTTTCCGTTCGGAGATCACTCTAGGGTAGGCAAAATCCAGCTTTATTTCAAAGGAAATCAAAGAAACTAAACAATAGAAAGATTCAATACTGCAATGACCACTTTCCTGTGAACTGCCATTATCAGAAGGTCCATGAAAAACAGTGTACAAAACTCAGTCACCCGTGCGTTGATAGCAATTGGAAGACCCCTTGAACTTCCAAATCCAAAGATGCAAATTAGCATATGCTAATCTATCTTAGTGGCAATGTTCGTTGGATCGCGGCTTGGGACAGTTGTCGGATATACAGGCAAGTGTCACATTTTCCGAAGAAGATGACTTACTAAACCAATGTCAGCAATGACAAATGTACTGGCGACCACAAGTCCAACATAGATGTTTTCCCGATGATTTTTGACTCGCCATTCCACGGGAAGGCTGTTTACTGTGACTAGGGCGAAAGCTATGCATGAATGAGACTTGACTAGGATGAAGATGGAATTTTTGAAATTAGATAATGAAGTCTGTTACATTTATGTTGACTTTCCTTAAAAATACATCGTGAATCAATATTACAATAGGTCAGACTGCAGCTAACCATGCTAATGTCTCTTTCCGCTTCTTTATACCGCTGCCTCCTCCGACTTCACATCGCCCTCCGAGCTGGCATCCTCCAAGTGGTCCGGATCGAACATCGACTCCCTCATGAATGGGCTGCGTCGTCGAATTTCTGGACCTTTGAGGACGAGAACCACAGGGACAACAGAGAGAGCCACGCCAACAAATCCCAAAAGTGAACCTGCCCAACCATAACCAAGAGTTTCAAACAATTGATAAGAGGCCAGCGGGAGGAAAGCACCGAACGTATTGCGACCCAGCGAGGCAGCCGATAGTGCTGATGCTGCGTACTTCTCGTAGGCGTCCGTAAGATAATTGACGACGGCCATGTAGATCGAGTATATACCCACTCCAGTGCAGCCAATGCCTAGAGTCGGAACAATCCAATGAATTGACCCATTGCCCACACTACCCCAGCCGTACCAAAATAGACCTCCTGCAAAAAGAAGACTTCCCGGGATTGAGGTGTAAAGGCGGGCCTCGGGAATGGGCTTTCCTGGGTTATCGGGATTGCGTTTTGCCGAACTGAGATAAATCCAATCCTGGAGAGGATTGATTACAGTGCCAATCACAGCGCCGACAGATATCGCAAGCTGGACAAGACCAGTGGTAAACGTACCCCATCCATAATTGTGACTGAATGTCTGACTGACACTAGAAAAGAATAGGAACAGAATGCCCCACGCGAAGCTGACCCAGAGAGTAAAGAAGATAACAACAGGTTCGGTTAAAAGCATGCGCGTAGGGCGCTCAAAGGATACTTGCAATAGCTTCCATAAACTCGTTGTGTTAAGCTCAGATTCTGAGTAGATTGGCCGGCCAGTCTCCCAGCGGAGTTTCTTCGCACGTTTTCGGAGGATAACATCAGCTCGGGTCTCTCGGAGAATGAGGTAGAAGACTGGAATCAATGCAGCGTTGTAAATAATTTGAATATAGAAGATCCTGCTTACAGTCAGCGAGATCCACCAAAAGGCTAGCGCGGCTCTCACTTACCATCTCCAGGGATCATCTTTATGGATCTGCTGAATAGCCGAGCCAACAAAAGGTCCGAGTGCGATGCCAACCACACTAGTGAATCCGAATAGCGACATTGGCAAACTCCGCGCCTTGTCACCATACCAAACATCGCTAATACTCCCACCAACGATATTAATAGAAACCGATGAAGCGCCACCCCCGAAAAAGCGAGTCACAACTAGTGTTGCGAAATTCTGTGCAAAGGCCGATGGGAATAGCGAGACCACAAGGAGAAAGTAGGACACGAAGTACCCTGGCATTCGTCCGGATGATTCGGTTAGCGGAACGAAGATCAGAGGCCAAAATGCAGCACCCATATTCCAAGATGTCGTAGCCCAGGCCAAATTAGGGAAGGGTTCATTTTGGACGTGAAATCTTTCTGCCATGTAGTTGTTCCCCGCACCATACGAGCCGGCTGGTAGACCTGTCAAAATGGAACTAATGGTGGTTAGTACAAGTCATCCTTGCAGATAACTACAGGTAGTGCACATACATGAAACAGATGGTGATAGTAAGAACCCATTTGTACGTCTTGCTCCAGTTGAAACTAAGATTTGTCAGTAATTTTGCAGACGATCCTGTAGTCAAATTAACTTACGGGTTGTCGGGGTCATTGGGGCCATCCCACGTATGAATTTCGACATGTTCCTTGTCTCGCAAAGGATGCTGCCCAACATGCCCAATATGCGAATCTCGATGGAAAAACGAACGGACTCTAGAAGTGGGGGTGATGATAATTAGCGTTGTCTTTCCTGGGGTGCATGTTGTTCATGAAAGTCAAGCGTACCTCGAAATGAACGAATCGTTGAACTCGTTATGGTGGAGGGTACTAGCGGTAGATGATCTGTGCAGGATCTCACCAGTAGATCCAACACGAGAATGGCGGATCCGTTGTGCTGGGCCCTGAGAAGGCACTTGGGGTGGCACTTGGGGTGGCACTTGAGGATTCGGATCATCCATCGTATCGAAATTGCGCTAATGCGTGGGATATGTGCACTAGTCGGCACTTTGTCACCCTGGGGGAAGGCAGGTCATATTCCAGATCCTGGAGTAGTGGCTGACTTAACGAGTATACCATTTGGTCCCTGTCTAAGCGTCATGGCCAGCAATGTGGATCCCCCGCCATTTGCCCAGCTTATTTTGATTGTAGAAGGTATTTGCTTCATAATCGATCTGTCATCCGGCCAAGATCTCGCATTCTCAGTTTTGAGATTCTTTGTAAGGGTTGATGAACTTTAGCGGTGTGCATTTGAGCTTTCTTTCAAATCGTTTGGTGCTGTTCATGCCGTTTGACTCGCTATGCTGGGCCTAGATCATGGCTGACAAGCCACCTTATCCGATGATAGGTAGATGGAAACATGCTTAGTCGAATTCAGTTTGGCTCTTGCTAAATTTAATTCTGGCTTCAATTGAATTTGAGTATTTCTGTTTTCTCGCCGAGGCATTCACCGCCGAATTGAACTTTTGATGTTCTTTTTCATGTTGATTCTATACTCTTTTTACCTCAACTTTTTTTTGTGGGGCGATCGCCGGGATGAGGGGACAGCAGGGGAGTTGAGGAAGTTAGGGTTGACAGCTCACCATATCACATACTTGATGTACTTTTCGGGATGCTGCCGAGCGTGGTCTGATCAAATAGTGATACTATTTACAAAAAGACAGTTTGAAACTAAAATCATAACACTCATTCAATCATCCGGCATCCCGAAACCAGTTCAATCAGAGTGGACCTTAGTCATGACATCATCCGATGTCATCCGAACAGCTTCATTCATTCATTACACAATTACAATTCCAGTTTCCACAGTTAGAGTGTAAATTATTGTACAAGTAGAATGTTCTACAGTATTACGGAAAGTTCCACTTCTCGAGATCAAGGAGGGGTTTGAAGGTTTCCGCGAATCGAAAAGCACTGAGCCCTGCAGGTGAGGGGCAGCACGACCAGCCTAACTTGGCTCTGAGCGCAGCCGGTTTGACCTGTTGGAGCGTATCACAACGAAGCCTGCAAGCTAGGATGGTCACTTATGCCGTCATGGGAGAACAAGGCATCGATAACCGACGAACCTTGGGAGCTTTTTTTTTGTATTTATTGCCCCTCCTCGCCCCCCTTGACCAGTCTCTCTCACTCAAACTCTCACTCAAACTCTCACCCAAACTCTCACCCTCTTAACTTCTATTGTCCTTTTCACTACCTCACAAATCTATACCTTTAAACAAACATCATCATGCCTATTCCAGTTCCCCAAGCCGATAGCCTTAAGGACCTCCTTTCGCTCAAGGGCAAGGTCGTCGTTGTGACCGGTGCCTCCGGTCCCCGCGGTATGGGTATCGAAGCTGCCCGCGGCTGCGCCGAGATGGGCGCTGACTTGGCCATCACCTACTCATCCCGACCCGACGGTGGCGAGAAGAACGCTAAGGATCTATCAGAGAAGTACGGAGTCAAGGTCAAGGCCTACAAGTGCGACGTTGGAAACTGGGAGAGCGTTGAGGGCTTCGTCAAGAATGTCATCCAAGACTTCGGCAAGATCGATGCCTTCATCGCCAACGCTGGTCGCACTGCCAACAGCGGTATCCTTGATGGATCTGTCAGTGACTGGGAGGAGGTCATCCAGACTGACTTGACTGGCACTTTCCACTGCGCCAAGGCCGTCGGTCACCACTTCAAGGAGCGCGGCACTGGTTCCTTCGTCATCACCTCTTCCATGTCCGGTCACATCGCCAACTTCCCTCAGGAACAAACCTCCTACAACGTGGCCAAGGCCGGCTGCATCCACATGGCCCGCTCCCTGGCCAACGAGTGGCGCGACTTTGCTCGTGTTAACAGCATCTCCCCCGGATACATCGACACTGGTCTGTCCGACTTTGTCGATCAGAAGATCCAGGACCTGTGGAACTCTATGATCCCCATGGGTCGCAACGGTCAGGCTAAGGAGCTCAAGGGCGCCTACGTTTATCTGGTCAGCGATGCTAGCACCTACATGACCGGTAATGATCTGATCATTGACGGCGGTTACTGCGTCAGGTAAATTATTTCGTGTACATAATAAAAGGAAAACAACCCCTGTCTTGGCTGGGTCGGAGCAGGTTCTTCGAGCCCAATTCGCTTCAGGTTCAGGTTTCGGGAATGATATCATATTCAATTAGCCTATCTTGTTTATTTCTCCGAGGTCCTTGCGGTCGCCCCACAGTAGTAGATCGTTACTCAGTGATAGCAGCTCAACGTCACCGGGCTTCGGTGAGATAAAATCGGCAAGCCGAGTGTCTAAGTATTTAGAGCATGTAGATGTAGACCTTTTACCAGATTCAATTGTGTCCAAAGACTAAAATGGCTTTAATGCAATCTAGTTGGCTAGTGGACCAGCGATGGCAGCTGTAATCGGAGCCTTCTCCACAAAGATTCCAGACCAGAACCAGTCCTCCGCACCACCTTTAGTTCCCCCATTATCCAGTCGCAATTCTCCGATGTGGAAATCCGCTGAATTGGTCGAAGTCGAAGCGCTGACACCTTTCACGACCTGCGTGAGGGCATCGGTGCCGTTTGAGGCCCATAGTCCGACCGTTTGCGCATCGAAATCAATGTCGTAGGCGAAGTTGTACCACTTTCCGGCCTGCAGTTCAGTTGACCAGTGCGTTTCACTGCTGACGCACCAGCGCAATGTGTTGTCTTGGGTGGCTGAGTCGCCGCTCAGTAATCCATATTTTAGTTCTGTGAAGTGGCTCTGTAAGGAGTATGAGTATTAGTATGAGTGATTGCGAGATAGCTAAGTAGTTGAATTGTGACAAACCTCAAAGAATGCAATTTGGTGTTCGAACTTTGGATTGGGGGCATTTGTTTCGTTTGTTGAGATCGAGAAATGGTAAAATAGATGTCCACTTCCGAGATCTTCTGTTGTTTGAGGGATGAGTTCGCTCCGCATCATTGTTTGGCCATTCCATGAGGATGTATCGTCCTACGAGCAAGAGTTAGTCCTTGTTATTCTCTGAAGGTGTTAGAAAGTCTCACAATTGTGATGCGGATTCCTTGATCATCACTCTTGTCTGCTGGGTTCTTGAAAGCCTCCGACAGTCCGAGATAATCACTGGCTTCTCCATCACCATGGATGTACCACTGCCAGTCACCGATTTGGTTAGACCAGGACCCTGTCCAGTTAGCAAGGGCTTTCAATTGAGTATTTGGGCCGAGAAAATCTTACATTCATCGAACTCGTTTACGGTCGACGACGAATTGAAGAAGCCACTCCATAGTACTTCACCGCACTCTGCCACAAGGGGCATAGCAGCCCAAAGAATGTACTTCATATTCGGCAATGAGGTAGTCCAGGAAAAAGGTGGTGAGTACAGCTAATACAGGGATGAGGAGGGCATGTGTACTACTAAATATCCTTCATGGATTTCTCATCTGCTCTACACCTTCCCTCAAGCGACTCGGAGGGTCCGAGTATGAAACAGGGGATTTCTGACAGCGGAAAATTGTGTGGGGATCTTGGCGCATGGCGAAACATTTTGACGTATTGCATAGATTCTTCCATTACTTAAACAATAGTTTAGCTATGCTTAATTACTCCCTGATGCATGATCAACGGTAAATCTTCCCAAAGGAGCACGGGCCGAAGGAGTCTCAGGTCTGCGACCCTGAAACATCTGGCGTGTTGAAACGGCGCCAAGCTAACTTCCAAACAAGTCATTTCGTCGGGATAATATTATATTCATGTTAAAATGAACCAGAGGGCGAAGAACCGAGCTTGACATTGCAAATAACTAATCTTAACCTATGTGCAGAGTAACATGGGAAGGTGTAAGTAGGGGATTAACTGGAATCCGCACATGAGAAGCTGGCATTGCTTGAATCATCATGGATAGCCTTGCCAGAGACCCAGAGGCCCATTCCACACTTTTGACAGATTAGATTGGCATTGGAGACATCTCTGGTGGGGATACTCACAAGACAGCCGCCGATCACGACAATTACCAAATTGAGACAAGTCAACAGCATCTTCTTCCAGTTCTGTCCATACCGGCCCCAGTTCAGGAAGAGCCAAAATATGCCACTGAGTCCATCTGAGAATTTGTTAGCTGGAGATTCAACGGACAAGAGCAAGTTGCTAAGACTCACAAGTAAACCAGCTCGCGAACAATGCAGTCTACATCAGTCAATTTGATTAGCCGACGCATCCCCGAAAGCTTTCACGAGAACTTACGATAAGACTGAGAAGGTTATTGAAAACAGGAATAGCTTCGGCGATAATCCAAGCAATTATCCAAAGCACGAGGCTAATTCCCACCCAGGATCCAACTGAAAGAAAACTGCGCTTTTGCATATGGTTTGTTCCTCGGAAAACACGAACGTAAAGATATTTGGCGGCTACATGGCCATTAATCACACCGGCAATGACAATCTATTCTATGATTAGCATGAGCAAAAATAACCACTGGGAGTTGTACTTACCGTCGGAATGGCGATTCCGTAGGCGATTTTGGCCGTGATGGGGCTGGTAGAGCTCAAAGCGGGCGATTTCACATCTCTGCCTCCATAATAGTATATCACGATCGCAGCCACGGTATACATGGTTGTATCTGTTCCTTGGAGCATGTAGAGCGTCTTGGGGTAATCTGTCGGAATTTGCATCTCCGAGATGAAGCCGAAGAAGGCAACATGTCCAGCTAGTTCATGTTTATTCAGTACTCAGTCGGGCCACAGTGATATCTGAGAAGATCATACCGTATGCGAAAACAATATTTGTGACAGCGAGGAATCCCGTCGCAACGTCAGTCTTGGTTGTTGTGTCAATCTCTCCATCTCCAGGGCGTTGGATGGCAATTGCTATCATTGTTATAAGGACGGCACTATCCAGATCAATTAGAACGCGAAGCGACACTTTGAATTGCGGACTTACGCGATTATACTTCCAAAAGCTGCGACGACATTAGACTTGAGCGATAAACAAGCGTTGGGAAAAATCACTCACATGCAAATGAAAACCAAGAAACTTTGCGCAACGTTCTTGGGACAGCGAAGATGAAGGAGATAATCATTCCGACCACGCCGAAAACAATTGAACATGTACCGTGTTCCGTAAGAGTATTCATCATAACAGTAAACGTAAGAATATGACTTCCCATAATGAAAATGAGAAATAGTAGCTGTGCAGTGCCGAGAAATTCGCGACCGAAGCGAGGGAGGCCGATTCTCCCAAAGAGTACTTCTCCTGCATCTCCCATCGAATGTACGTGAGGATATCGGAGTTTAAATTGGCCCAGGGTGTACCCAGTATAAGTGGCTAATAGCCCTAGTCCGACGATCAAAACAATTGCGCTGCCTCGTGTTAGCAAAGGAGAATTTCCACCCATGCTGTATCCATCGGAAGTCACTCACGGAGCAAGTCCCAATGTCGCGACGGCTGACGGAAGTGAGAGAATTCCCAAAGAGATAGTTTCTGCGATCATGACTTTCGGTCGATTTGTGTTAGGCGAGACGGTCAAAAGGTGGGCGTACTCGATACATACTCATGCCACATTGCCTGAGTCGAGGAAATATTATTAGCTACAAGGTTGTGTTTGTATAGGTTGGATCACGAACCACCAGTATAATGTGCGATATCTGACTTCTGCATATTCTTCATCTCCGAAAGGATTATCGTGGTCTGCGGGTGCTCTCTCGACATGCTGTTTCTCGGCGGCATCAAGTCTGTTACCATGTTTTGAATTATCGCCCTGGATCCGGTCAGGGTAGTATGGCTGCGACATTGTCGCAAGTTGAAAAAGAAATAGAGGCCGATGAGCAAGGCACGATGTGGTGATGAGGGGAAAGGAGAAGAGGAAGACCTGTCAGACGGAGGTACCAACTGAGAGATCCCCCTGTTGTCATTTACATCGAGTGCGATCACTCATCATCTTTCCTGGGGGGCCCAAACAGATCAAAGAACTCATCCAACTTGAAAATGGAAAATGCAAGTCTCCACACGATGTGACATTGCGGGGAACCCCAGACCAAAGCGGAGTGGGTCAATGTACTCTACCCCATAATCTACTTTACTTCTTCATAAACTAGTATTTAGCCAGTAAATGTTAGTATCGGATACTACTTAGTTGAGGGGAACAGGATACCCTCGATCCAAATGACATGGTTGATGCGAAAGAGTCATGGCTGAGACTCTGAAAAAGTTTGAACTGATCACCGCCAAAGGCTTGAATGCGCCAGCCGAACTCCCGAGTGGCTTGCGACTGGCCTGCTATTGGCCTATCGTTGTTCCTAGGAGCTGAATGGACGGAAGTCCGGGGTCTCCGATAGCTCAAGGCGCCCAGCATGATGCCATGGCTGTCACATCCTGTTGATACATTCCAACGCCACATATGAGAGTAAAAGGCACTGTTCCGGGGGTAGGGCTAGGGTAGACCAGGGCTGGAGGAATTTTGAGTGGTTCGTCGAAGCGGTCAATCAAGGATATCCTGGGAATTACCGGATGGCTTGCCCAAAAGTCCATTCGCCCCCACGCGCCAAGATTTAAATAAAGTCCAGGGTTGCGTTGGTGGTTGGTGGTTGGCTCCAGTCAGAGAGCTGCCATGAGAAACACCTGCTCTTACAAGCGAGCAGGTCAAGGCACTTCGAAGGGACGTCGGCTATGGGCGGGTATCTGACACCTCCACTAATTCCGCGGAGACATGGTCTGAGGAATGTGAGACAATAGGGGTACCAGTTACCAAAATACTAGCAGCAGATATCCTAGCAGGTCTCCATCACGAGAGAAGTTATCATTCTCTCCAGGGCCATTCAACTACAATTTGGCCATGTTGGTAGCAAGTAACAGGCTCAACGTCAAATTCGTGGATATATAGCATACAAGACAGGAACACGATCATTGAAGCAAACAACGGCTAACAGCAGGAAAAATAAATTTCCAATAATATCCAGACAAGCAGCTTCATTTGATCCATCCTCCCCCCATAGAGGTTTGCGCGACCTTTCCCCAGAACCCCCCTTCTCCCTTCTGGCATTCGTCCATCTCAGCACGAAGTACAGGATTGATTCCCTTCTTTCGCATCTTCTCTTGTTTCTTGAGTGGGATTTTATGCACAGGGTGGTCTGGACCAGGCTCCTCATTCGGGTCATAGGGTTTAGAGGGTGTGATGCCCCATTTCATCGCGGCCGCAGCTGCCGCGGCGTGTTGTTCTCGAGATGCATCCTTTTTCGTGTTTGATGTCTCGGGGACTAATGTGGTTTCGCTTTTGTTGCTAGACATGATGGGCGCCAGAATGAATGTACCACGTTATGAGTGTGAGTGAGTATGGTATCTTATTGAAATTAATGTTAGATTATTCTTCACCGGAATTAATTCGATTGTACTGCCTTTATAAGGCGTTGTCCATCCCCAGAATGGGGGCGGAAAGACTGCGCCCCGCTCCGCCCCGCCGATGAAGTCATAGTCATCCTCTCGAGTGCGTGGCCTTGGCAGCACAAAGAAAGATATACCAGGGTCGGTAATAATATTGAATGTGAAGGTTGCTTTTATCGACCTCAACTCCTGGTCATCTCAAACCCGAACAAATCCATCACTGATGGTTGACCATTATCCCAAGTATCCAGAATCGCATTGATATCTTGTGCCTCCGGGTATGTCAAATAATCCATCATATCGACCGGGAAGGTCTGTGATGACTCGAGAGGGGGAATGAGCTCTTGGCGGGGGCCATGTGTCAAATGCGACGAGTCTCTTTCGATATTTGGCTTGCCACTATATGGGCTTTGGTCATCTACCAAGCCACGGGCAACACGAGAGAAGGCGAAGCAGATTTTGTACAGCCTAGCTGAGGCATCAGAGACGGCGTGTATTGGCTGCAAGGTCGTCACGACTGTTTCTAGTATATCGAGGTCACTGCGGCTCTTGGCGGCGATGATGTGAAGGAATATCACAATGAAGGGGGTGAATGAAGAATAGAGCAGGACCCTTGGAGATGAGAGTTGTTAGCAGAAAATTCGGGGAGGCAAGAGAGAAAACCAACCAGTTAGCGTAGTCTGCTACGGAAAATCGACTTGATTGCTGGTAATCGGCGAAGCATCGTAGGTGGCTGTTCAAACTCAGACGTGCCGCCTCAAGGCAGCGAGTCTCAATTTCTCCACCAATTCTGGCAGTAAATGATGCACGAAGCATCGTGGTCAGAGTGGAGTAGAAAGACAAATCCCAGATTCTATCGCACATGTCAAAGAGATCTTTATTCTCAACATGATCGGCAGTTATCTGTCATTCGGCAGTTAGCAAACAGAATATGTCCTAGTGAGATCTATTGCCAAGACTCACCTCCTTTCTGCCTCTGTTGCATTCTCTCAAAGCTAGCTCGAGATCATTTATGCACCGGATCCGCTCTGATTGCCCCCTTCGCAGTCCTTGGGCCGAATACAGCTGGTTGTATATCTCGCCCTGTATCTCACTCAGTTTGACGATAAATATGAAAGCCGAGTCCCACGGGCGGACAGCCAGGTTGTCAGATAGCTGTGGGTAGCGACAGTCGATATCGAAATCGGGTATGTATGAAGCGCGTCCCAGGAATAGAGATGCAGTATGGTCCATCATATAGATGGTCCAGAATAGTCGGCGCTTGTGGTCAGCGTTACCACTGTCATCCTTTTGGTAAGTGGATTCACGATGGAGACCAAGCATTTGGCAATGTTGCGCGGCACTGGCAACCAGATTACTTCCAAGTACCGGTTTTGCTTCGTCTTGAGCTTTGATTGCCTAGCGAAGAAGTATGAGTAAACAAAATATGGAGCTTGAATTGATTTTTAGAATTGAACTTACTCCCATAGCCAATGCCAAAAGATTTTCGAAACTAGGCATAGCGAGGACTTCGACCGTCATCAAGCCTGTCTCAAAGCTCGCTTTACATGCCTTGAGGTGAGCTTGTAGGTCATATTGGTCGCATAGGGCATCCTTTGTGCAGATACATTCCTTGAAAACAAAGTAGAGAACACCGTGCATGGCTGCAATATCACCCACTGAAACCTTGCGTGTTGGAAAATAAACTCTTTGGCATAGTTGCTCGACGAGCAATGGATCATTGATGGGGTAAGAGGTCAGAAACAGAGGTTTTTGAACTAGACGAGTCAGTTCATGAACCACATCACATAGCCATAGGGGTGCGATCAGCATGCATGTTCATACCTTGAAATCTCCGGAGCATCGTAACTATCATTTCGGCGGGGAGGGGCAGGTGGGTTGCTTTTGTATGAGCAGTAGCTTCGTTGACTAGCGGCTTGTGTTGTAGATTAGAACCGAGGAGGTTATTGATGGAATCTAGTGTCGCGCCCAGACTGGAAGCATCCGCTCCCCGGCCGGGGTGCGCGAATCTTTCCACGATTTCCTTTGCCTGTGCTGATTGACTTGCAAACGAAGATTCGCCTTCATACAGTGGAGTTTGCGCACTCTCGGTGCCCGTCTCTCCGGGACTGCTCTTGTCAATAGTGTCATGGTTTGCTGTCTCAGTCGGTATATTGCCCGGTGATGGACCTTGTGACAGCTGTGCCTCAACATTTCGAAGACGATTTTCTAAAAACCTCATTCGCTCTTCCCTAAAATAATTGATCAGCTAGCAAATCCAGGGAGCGTGGGATCAATATCTCCCTTACATATGCAGCATTCGGTCAGTTCTCGGCGATTCTTTCCGCTCGGACTTTTGGCAGGTAATCCCAGTAGAGATGCAGTTCGCGCACGGAAATGTGCGATCGCACCTGATCTAGAGAGAAATTAGCATAATCCGTTGGAAAAAAGGAACGCTTCCAGGTTTGGCAAAACTATACCTTACGAGTGCGGCATCCTTCACACTACCGGGAATCAACATTCAGTCAGTATTATTCTCTGTCCAACGGCGACCGTAAGAACCCACTGCTTTCGGGATCAAGGATAGTCGTTTCCTTCGACTCGAGATTGTCTCTGGTTTTGCTGTATCCATCACTGCTCTCTGGGAATGCTCGGTGATATATCAGCACCCGATACTAGTAGTAATATGTGCAGATGGAAGAAAGTCCGAAAGTCCACGCACCCGCGGATTCCGCGTGGCCGAGACCCACCCACCAGTCGGCCAATCAGAAATCAGAATTTATACTTCCGAGAGTTACATACACTTAAAAACAAATTAGAAGGCTGTATTCAGAGAATTTTGATGATTTATCTTGTTCAGAGGAGTTAGATAGATCCACTGAGAGATGCAAATTGATATTTCATTCGGAATACAGCTGAAGTTGAAGATGGCAGAAGCCAGTATATTCACCGAGATACCAAGGTTTTACATTCGCTCTTTTGTGTAACGCGTGAAACTGTAATAAATCATAGATGTTGAGTATCATCCGAGCCTTCTTAGAGCAAACACCCTGTAGTCTAATCAAGCATCCACTCTCCGAACAGTCTCGCCAGATTGGCACTCACTAGGTCGAGGCTATAGGTAAGATGGATCTTACCCATGTGAACACATCCTGGCTAGGTAGCCAGGATGTGTTCACATGTACCTGTGGCTGGCCATTGGCTATGAACTGGGTATTTCTTCAGCCATGTCGTGGACTATTGATGGACCTCCTTTTATTCAGTTTTTCTTTGTGGCTCTCGGTATTTTTCGAATTATGTGATTACTGCAAATTAATATTTTGGTTGCCTTGAGTTGCTCCCATGGAAATGATAACAAGAGATTCTCAAGGCTCAACTTGCAATTTTCTTGCTATCTCTGTAAGGCAAACATGAAACTCGGACCTACATAAAAGACCCTTCCAATTGCTGCCTGCAAAACAAATAAGGCTTCAGTCAACCTCAAAGCGAAGATCGAGTCCAAAATCACTTCTCTACGCGTGTTTATTTCCATTTGCGGATTAGCGCATCAAGCCCCACGACGGGAGTCAAACAGGCTGCTATCATTGCACTTAGCAACAACGCCTATAAAGGAGGATAAATACGCTGCATTTCAACTTTAGATTCAAGAATATTTCTCAAGTTGACACGAGTATGGAGAAACAGAACGTTCCTCCACCCCCTCCCCCTCCAAGGGACCTGAGGATTGCATCAACCTTCAATAAACGCAATGCAGACCAAAATCCAACCAAATCCCAGAAGGCATTGCCAGTTATTCAACCTTTTGTCGCCGTCGGTACGACTGCAGAAGATACAGAATTTGAATTTCTAGGGACAGCGAAACAAAATGGAAACCTCTCCCTGCGAACCATCGTCTGCCAGTATCTCCATACTCCTCACTCTCATAAAGCATCGGCCCAACAGATATATCAGATACTCGGACGCTTGCGCTGCTTGAACTACGCAATTGAGAACTATAACTTGGGCCTGACCGATAACTCTCCCGAGTTTCAAACATATTGGCGTCCTCATACCCTGTCCTTACTCTCTGGTTTTGGCTTTCGCCCCAGTCTCGATCATCCAAAAATTTGCATCCAAGGACTGGCAGAGATAATTAACCATGTGGAAAGTCTTCATGCGTCTTCTATCGCGGAATATCAGAGCCAGATTCGCGGTGGTGCGATCAGCTTCGATTGTCTGAGTGAACTTTTCCGACCAGAGAATCCAGTGAAGGGAGAGGCTGGAGCGGGAGCTACATCGTGCGTTTATCGGGTGACTGATTCGTTCTATACCGAGCGAAAGAATATTCACGGTATCCAAAGAAATTTCCAAGTTACTATGGAGTGCATTGTGCTCGTCGGTGAACACTTCTCGGTTGCCAGTTTTACGGAGACATTACCCGCCTGGAGTGGCACCTTTCCCCGAATATTGAGCGAGATAGGATACCAGCCCATCACCAATGATGACCGAGAGCTATTCCAAGCTAGAGGTGAGCGATATGTGCAATTTGGGCTTGATGGTGCCAATTATTTAGCCTATGCTCCAAACACATTCTTTCCTCGCCTCGGTCGGTCAAGTGGAAAGGTTTCATCACTGTCCAAAACGAAGGAAGCCTCTTTTTCTCCAAGTGGTGGACGAATCATGGTTGACATGAGTCGAGGCTCTGCTCTCGGGTATTTCCCCTGTCTTGGTGTTAATGAAGTTTCACTTGCGATTATGAATCTCATCGGTCGATATCGACAATGGTTATCGAAGCGTTCAACCTCCGGGGCAAATGACTCCGATCTCGTCACTGCCTGGGATACAGTACCTTCTCAGTTCAGAATATTTTGCTGGCCTGCTCTGGTTGGATTCAGTTTCACGACAAAGGCATGGGGTCATGTGCTTGTGGAAGGTCTTTCGGAAATTGAATTCTTTGATCAAGCATTTGATCATTTAGTATTATCCCAAGAGCGCAAGCAGATCATCTCAGCTGTTGTACGACAGGGAGGTGTATCTCAGAAAGAGGACCTGATTCGAAGCAAACAAGGTGGACTCATCTTCCTGCTCCATGGACCCCCTGGAGTAGGTAAAACTTTGACCGCCGAGGCGGTTGCTGAAGTTCTTCATCGTCCACTATACTATGTCACGATGGGAGAATTGGGAGTCAATCCTGAGGACCTCGAAGAACGACTCAGTGATGTACTTGATCTGTGTGCAGGATGGAACGCACTTGCTGTGCTTGACGAGGCTGATGTGTTTCTGGAGACCCGAAGCAACTCAGATCTCATTCGCAATGCAATGGTCTGTGTCATGCTGAGGATTTTGGAATATCATCCTGGCATACTTTTCTTAACCACAAACCGGGTGAAGTCTCTGGATCCGGCGTTCGAAAGTCGCATCACCATCGCAATTCGCTATGAATCATTGAATGTTGACGCACGGAGGAAGGTTTGGTCCGCTCAGCTTGACGGCATATTGACTCCAGTATCAGCCGATATTGATGTCGGTGCATTGGCAGCTCGGCCCTTGAATGGGCGTCAAATTAAAAATGCCGTTCAACTCGCACTCTGTCTT
This sequence comes from Penicillium sumatraense, assembly GCA_020086695.1. Lineage (NCBI taxonomy): Eukaryota > Fungi > Ascomycota > Eurotiomycetes > Eurotiales > Aspergillaceae > Penicillium > Penicillium sumatraense. The sequence goes on along the minus strand of JAGIKU010001370.1, from coordinate 150,771 downwards.
GCTGCTGATCAAAAATCACCACTCACCCACGCCATCCTTGTTAAAACTCTAGACGTCACTTCCCTTGGACGCCAGAATATGGCTGCCGATGACTCGTGGCAAAACGACACATGAGAAAAATAACAATACGGCTCTTGCCTGTTCAATGGGGGGCTGTCATTGTAAACGGACCTGTTGGCCATTGTAGCTTCACGAATCGGCATGTTGACACGCCTCGGACGACGGAAATATTGTACCAGTGAGCCAAGAGATATCATGCCAAGTCAGGAACTGCGGGAGCATCTGGGAGATTTTCTCCAGGTCGCTTCAACACGACCATCTGTCTCCTGCGATAATGGCCACTGTTACCGTTCTTGGCACTGCAAGAATATTGCGTGATATCACTTCAAACGATGAACTGCACGAGTCGGATAGATCAAATAGCGGTCGGACTCAAATCAATTACACTTTGACCCATGTGCCTCCGTTTATCGCGGCCACGCGGAAATTTGACTGGTTCTCCGCAACACTCTAAATGCACGAGGTTCGCAACGACGTAGCCCTGCATATATCTCATGCAGTATGATAAAACCGATTAGAGATAGTATCTTGTAACTTCTATTTCCCCGATTTCTCTGTTGCCGAAATAACAAAACACTATTTTGTTTACAATAAGGTTGTTGTTATTTCGGGCAATATGGGTTTGCGTGGGTTTTTAGGGTTCTCGAAGGGGGACATTAGAGCTTATTACTTGGGTCTTCTGGTTTGTATTGGAGGCTTTCTTTTTGGATATGATACTGGGGTCGTCAGTAAGTAATTCTTCCTTTCGGGGAATGGTTTAATTTTCTTTGTTGATTGTCTCCCCAGGTGGAACAATTACACTCGCCTCATATAAGAGATCGTTCGGCTTTACAGATGCAAATGAAGATACCTCCGCGCGTATATCCTCCTTGACAGTTGGATTGCAGCAATGTGGTTCTTTCGTGGGATGCTTTTTGGTATTTCCCATGGCCTCGCACTTCGGTCGGCGAATATCGATGCAACTTTCGGCTTTGGTGTTTGTTATTGGCGCTGTCATTCAAACAATCAATACGCATCATCTTGCAAGCTTCTATGCTGGACGCGTGATCGCTGGTCTCGGAGTGGGCGGTGCTTCTGTTATTGTGCCTTTATACTCATCGGAGATGTCCCCTAAGAACCTGCGTGGACGAATTGGCAGTGGGTATCAATTTTTGTTCACTTGGGGCATATTTTGCAGTTATTGGTAAGAAATGCTTCGAAATGACCGGACGAAGCTCGGCTATCAAGATTGCTAACTTCTTGACCAGGGCAAACTATGGCGTCAACAAAGATATTGATCCCAGTTTGGAAAAGCAGTGGCAGATACCAATCTCGATGCAGATCATTCCAGGTGCTTTACTCGGCGCTGGGATGATTACAGTCCCAGAGAGTTGTCGCTGGCTCGTCCAACGCGAACGGCATGCCGATGCTTGGAAATCTCTCACTTGGATTCGTGCTTCACAGGATACTCCAGTTCAAGAAGAGATGAGTGAGATTGTCTCCACAGTAATGATAGAAAGGCGACAAAGACGGTCGGCTTTTCTTTCAAAGGTATCCTTCTTTCGCCTCACATTGGCATTTACCATCATGGTCGGGCAAGTGTGCACGGGAGCCAACGCTCTCGCATATTTTTCGCCTCAATTTTTTACATTGGTCGTCGGAGAAGGAACTGATAATCTCTTGATATCTGGTATTTTTGGAGCGATCAAAATCGTGTCCTGTGGTGTATTCATCTTCTTCTTCTCCGAGAGGGTAGGTCGACGTACTTCTTTTTGTGGTGGAGCTATCCTCATGTCCGCCTGCTTGTTGTGTGTTGCAATTGTCGACAAATTGAAACCTCCACCTGGTGATGGGGTGGTCAGCTCTGCTGGGATCGCAGTGATTGCTCTGATATACTTGACTATCATTATATACAATATGTCGTGGGGACCGCTTGGATGGTAAGTATGGGTCAACGTTCTCCACAAATGGGATACTAAACATTGGCAGGATCTACATCGCTGAGATTCTATCTCCAAGTACTCGGGATCTCGGGGTTGCCATATCACTAGGGACGCAGTGGGTGTTCAACATAGTTTGGTCCGTCTCTACGCCATACATGATTAAGGATCTGGGGTGGGGGACATTCCTCTTCTTTGCCATCATCAATGCATTGAGTGCTGTCTTTGCATGGTTTTTTGTCAAGGAGACCATGGGTAAATCACTTGAAGAGATGGAAACAGAATTCCGACCCGAGGAACAGTATCTCGGTGGCGTGAAGACTTCAGCATGAGGTCAAGTGGAACTTCAAATTCATTTCGCATCTGGGTATAAGTTCGCAGGTAGCTAAAAAAGTGACACACCAAGTCGCAGTCGCCTTTCCAAACCAACAGTGATCGTTCGTACAGAAACAAGTAAATAAATATAGTCGTGGGCGCGTTTCATCATCGAAGGGGAGTCCATGCGACCCTAGGTCGGGATGAAGTTCTGGGAGTCCTTCTCCTGTTGGCTAAAGCTCTCGGGGAAGGCAGCGATTCCACCGATAATGCCAATCGCCATGAAACACAAGCTGATGATGGACCAAATGACACCCCAGCACTGAGAGGAACCTCCATACTTCTTAGCGAAGACACTGGCATCGGAACTGTTCACTTTGCGGAGAATGAGATCATCGCACTAATGAGGGTCGAGGTTAGCATATCTGAGTGTGGTGTGGGAAAAGAATGGATTCATACAATATCCCAAACGCTGTAAAGAGCTGACATAACGCCGATGAAGAGCTGTTTCCATTAGTATTGACTCGTAGAAGAAAGAGCATGTTGGCCCGAATCGACTTACAACAACCCATCGCAAAGCCTCTCCGTGGGCAATGAACCAACAAGCCACAAGCAATCCCACGGCCAACAGGACGGTCATGATGGTCAACCAATCCCTTCGGGCCCACCACAAGGTCAACAAGAAGCAAACCCCGAGGACAATGCTAGCCACTTTTGAGGCGACGATATCAAAACCGGCAAAGATCAGAAGAGCGCCAATGATGGAGGAGCCCAGATAGCCAGCGGGGAGGGTGACAGCGCTCATGCCTCCTTGCATGTGAGTGACACCACCTTCGTGAGGATCGAGACTGATGGATTTGACTCTGCCACCGGTGCAGCATGCGGTGATCGCATGACCAAACTCATGAAAAGCGATGACCAACATCTACTCAGGATGGTTAGATTTAGGCAGCCACTTAAAGGTAGATAGATGGATAGAGGAAAGACGGGGAGATTTGATTACCTTGAAGGGCCAGAGAACCCAGCGCACATAAGGTAAATTCCATAGCAAAGCGATGACAACGACATAGACGGCCATAACGCCCAGGGTGATACTTTGGGTATGGTTTACGGATAGTCCCCGTTTGGCTAAATGCGGGGCCGTCTCGACCGCTCGTTGCCCGAGCACCTGGTATAAGGCTGGCATGGCGGTAGGTGAGGTGTAACTTCAGAACTGAACAAGGAAGAATTGTAGAATTAACGAAAGTGAGGTCAGTTGCTTTCGCAGAAGAAGAAGACACAGTCTTGAATTTAACGAGGGATGAAAGATGGAAAAAACGAAGGACGCGCGGAATGGAGAAGACGCGCAGCCCCGTGGGTGGCTTGGCATAGACCAATCAGGATTAGCGTGTGGCGCAAGCCTAATTTTAGCTCGTTTTGTTTTGGCCGATTTTCAGCCTTCTCAGCCCTGCTGCAAATGTCTGAGGCAGCAGCAAATCTCGAGTCATGAAGGAGTCGATCTTGGATATTTGTGCATATTTACCACTCTTTGCACCGCACAAATGGGAACTTCTTTACCATTGACTCCAAGATTCCCGTGGGAACCATACTGTCACGTGTTGTTTGTTTACTCGTGAACTATGAAATTAAGGTACAATTTTAGCCTCAAATTAAGATACATGATTGCGGATTTGAAGGTCAACAATAATTGTACATATCTCTCTTTAATCCATAACAAAATCACCCGGTGTCGTGGATTATCCACAGCCAGTGATCCAATACGAGTCCGCACCACCAAAATATATTTCGCGATGAAAACGTACTTGGTTACCATTGCAAAGCTTGACGATCTGTTAGGTCTATCTTGGCCTTAAAGAGCCTGGCCTTTCAATTTGTTCAATAATTTTCCATTTCAAAGGTTTTTAACAAACCAAAGTCCCCTTTAGAGCATAAGAAATAATGTATATAGTCGAAATGTCAAAAGTTCATGGTGGTTAGAGTGTCAAAATGATTGCACAGCGCCAACATTCAGCCTTGAAATGTAGTATACTAGACCATATATATTGAAAATACCGTATGTATTAAGGTTTTAACGAGGCTATCGTGAGAAGATAGTATATTCAATAGTATCTGATAGCTATTGAGTATTTTTTGAGTATTTGGAGACTTAAGATACCCAGTTATTATAGAATGCGCTTTCAATACTATTCAAATACCATATACATACTATGTAGAATAATACCAAATACTGATTAAATACTAACTAATTGTCAAGATTTATGCCCTTTCCTTTCATGCTGCCTATTGGTTTCAAATAGCGTTGCCGGATCTCCTAAGGCTGGTGTTTTAGTCTGCACCTAGAAGATACTGGGACTAGTTAAACCGCGGTATCTGAGTATCTATATTTTAAATCAACGGTACGTGATATTATGAAATCCCCAAATTGCCAACTCCGAAAAGTATCCGTGCCCATTCAGGCTGGTGGTCAACTTACAAGTTCGAGTTGAGGTTGAATGCAACGCTGCCCCGCAAAACCCTTTTGGACCTCCACAACTTCCCAAGCTTCTCCCCTTTCTTTCTCCACCCCCACACACGCCCAATGCGCAACCCTTGAAAAGCCCGCGGGGTCGCCAACCGAATGGATTTATCTGACAGTTCATCATCCATCGGTTAGTCTTGAAATCTGTCTGCCACACGGTTGTGTGCTGCCACCATGGTGTTCATCCTGCCCCTGCTACCCTTGCTTGGGAGTGCGTTGGCGCAGCCAATCAACCAGGACAAGCCCAACTATCACGAAGATGCAGGTGTACTTCAACATGTCAACCCGATGATCGGCACCTACGGGACAACCCCGAATGGAAATGGAGGCATGATCCCATCGGTTTCAACGCCATTTGGAATGACGCGATGGACGCCCCAGACGCGCGAAAACTTCATTTCGCAGGTCCCCTATGGCGCGAGCGATCGCTTGATGCATGGATTTCAAGCTACACATCAGCCTGCGATCTGGATGGGTGAGTCGGGTCAAGTGGTCTTGACTCCAGGGATGGGGGATGTCCAGCCATTGTTCCAGAATCGAGGATTAGCATTCCGGAAGAGTGACGAGCACAGCACGCCTTATGTCTATGAGGTCCTCTTAGACGCGACTCAATTGATGAATCGCGATTGGAATGCCACGGCCGAAGCAGCTGGAGATGGTCCCGATCCCGGTGGTGCTGGTGCTGTCCCGAGTGATGTACAAGAAGGCAGTAATGGTCGTACTAGAAAGCGCGAGGTGGAGCAAAGCACATTGGATATCCGAGACAATGAAAGTGCGGAGTACACGCGGTCCATCCAGGTAGGCCACTCAACAGGAATCATCCCCGATTCTTTAATGCGAAATCTTACATCTCATATTCTAGGTTACTTTGTCTGCAAAGTCCCACGCTAGCCACCTTTGCTTCGACTTTCAAAACCACCAAAAGACACCGGAGAACGAGAAGTTGAGCCCCTGGGTATTTATTGAAGTGTCTCGCAGGAATTGGACTGGAGAAGTACACATTGATCCCGACCGAAGAGAAATATACGGATACAATACAGAGCGACAAGATTATCTTCTGGGTCCCGACCATGCACCTTCCTTCAAAGGGTTCTTTGTTTCTCAATTCTCGGAGCCCTTTGATGCACAGGGAGTCACAAATGGCAATGAAACGGAGGGGGGACTGGAAAGGACTGGCAACTTTACCGGCGCATATGTCAAGTTCCACCAGGATACAACCCGAGTTGAAGTCCGAACGGGCATCTCTTTCGTCAGCATCGAACAGGCGCGCAGAAATTTGAACATTGAGACCCCTTCCATCTCCACGTTTGAGGATACTGTGAATGATGTGAAGCAAGCTTGGCTCGAAAAGCTCGGACGTGTGACCATCGAGGGTGTCAACAAGACCAGCTCTGACCAAGACCCTCGCACAATTTGGTATACCAGTCTATTCCACTCGCTACAATATCCAAACGATTATTCTGAACCACTATCTGGTGACGATGAATCATCCCGAGTTTTCTATTCCGGGTACACCGATAGTGTGCACAAGAGCGACGACTCTTACTACCAGTCATGGTCCATCTGGGATACCTATCGGGCCGAGCATTCTGTCTTGACATTGTTTGCTCCCGAAAGAGTCAACAGCATGATGCGATCACTGCTTCGCATTTTTGACTGGTCGGGTTGGTTGCCTATGTGGGCAAATATTGTTGAAACAAATATTATGATCGCAACGAATGCAGATGCTGTACTCGCCAACGCCCTTGAGCGAGGCTTCCGAGACTTCAATATTTCCAAAGCGTGGGAAGCTGTTAGAAAGGATGCTTACACCCCACCGGATCGCGATACTGAGCTGCTCTACTATGATCGCGAGCCTTTCACACCCGCCGAGGCCCGCGCTGGATTGACCTCGTACATGAAGCAAGGATGGGTATCCAATGATGGCTGGTCGGAGGCCGGAAGTCGTACATTGGACTACGCTTTTGACGACTTTGCCTGTTCAGTAGTCGCTCAAAATGCTGATGTCGAGCAGAATGCTATTGATGCGTTGCGTAAACGCAGTGGTAACTACAAGCATATTTGGAACAACGATACGCAATTCATGCAAGCTCGCAACGCGAACGGTAGCTGGGCCGATAGCACTTGGGGTTGGACCGAAGGAGATGACTGGGTTTACACATTTGATGTGATGCATGATGTAGAAGGCTTGGCTGAACTTTTCGGTGGGCCTGAAGCCATGGCCAAGAAGATGGATACTTATTTCAAAGACGGCCATAATGACCAGACTAACGAACCGAGCCACCACGTTCCTTACCTGTATTCCATGCTGGGCTACCCCGAGAGAGCCGCTGATGTCATTCGTGAGGTCGCTTGGGAGAATTACAACGCTACTAGTGGTGGACTTGGCGGAAATGAAGATTTGGGTCAGATGAGTGCTTGGTATTTGTTCACAGCTCTTGGTTTCTACCCCGTCAACCCCGCTAGCGATGAATATGTTGTTGGTACCCCATTATTTGAAAAGGTATCCATTCGCCTCCCCGCAGGCGCCGCAAATGGAGGCAAGGCAGGTGATAATGAATCGGAGCAAGTGCTGGTTATCAGTGCGCCCGAAGCAACCAAGAAGCCATATATCAAAAGCCTCAAGATCGATGGGAAGGATATCAACTCGCCTATTATCAAACACAAGGATATTGTCACGGCGAGAAATATCGACTTTGATATGAGTGAGGAGCCCACAACCTGGGGCACACGCCCTGTTTGGTTAACCAAAGGATGATCATTTCCGACTGCCCCAGCCAGGGTGGTTCCCATGAGCAGGCGATACTACATATTGCAATATAGCTTGCGATGACACTAGTCCAAACAAAGAAGGACCATAAGCATGAAGTTCAAGGGAAAAAACCCCGCATAACATAATCTGAGCCACTTGTACAATTTTATTGAGGGACAATTCTTTTCAAATTCGTCGAGCAATTTCAGTCAGTCAATGGCCCGATATGAATGGGGCCATTTAATTTAAGCATGAATGTCGGCATCCCGTGAAGAAATGAGGCAACCTCCGGAAGCCTGATATCTCGCAGCAAACTCAATTCTCGCACGTTCACCGTGAGCATTTGGTCAACACTCATTTGTCGGGTCTATCATTTGCCATTTTAGCGCACATAGCGTGCCTCTGGCGTCACTTCGGCACCGCCAAGCCAAGAGTGTGGAGTCCCCACATTTTTTCGGCACGAGGCGAGATGCCGATTCCTCTCGATCTTGACTGTTTATAACTACGATAGGTACGCGGGTTGGAAATCGATCTGGGTGGGTAAAATTGCCTCGATCGGATTCTTCAGAGGGATCCGTGAGCCGTCACTACATTTCCCCATGCCATCCAGGAATCTGGGGTGCGGCAATACGTTTAGACGACGAGCCGGACTTTTCCCGAGCGGTTGCTCGATACGACCCGACTGGGTGCGTAGGAGTGGGGGTAAGTCTGGAGAAGCAGCCAACGACGAAAAGTCTCCAGACGATCGTCATTGAAATTCTTCCTAAATCGTGCGTGCCTGTCCGTCACTGAGGAGTTAGCCAACGCCGTTGACGGGGATTTCTCCATAGTGGACCAAGTTGCATTTTGGATCTCGGCAGTTTCGGAGGAACCTTGGAAGGTTGAGCGAAGCCGTCAGCAAGAGGGAGTATTTAAATGCAAGGCTTATGGCTTGTTGACTCTTGTTCTTCAGCCAAAACTGCCGTTTCAAGATGTTTGGACCGAAAGCTTGGATCTGGGTGACTCTCGCTGTACCGTCGCTGGCGGCGCAGGCGTCATTTAACCTGGGCAATGGATTCAACTTGAATGTGGACAAGGATTCCAACCAGCTGTCTATTGAGCATGGAGATGCCTCAATCTGGGAGACAGTCCCTGGAAAGCCATTCCTGAGTGCTTCCTCCGGCGTTGACGAGGTCGCCGGTTCCAGTGGTAACTTTAAGATCACCGATGTTGACAACGACAAGTGCACCGACCAGCACATTCGCCGTGTTACTAAGTCTGCATGGGGTAGCAGTGTCAACGACCACGCTGCTGTTATTGAGGGAACTCTCTCCGGCTGCGGAGATGAGACTATTGATTTCTCATTTGCGGTTTGGGTGCCTGCTGAGCTCTCAGATCGCGTTGCCTTCCACATTGATGTCAAGCCCGGTTCCTCTAAGGACGCTGCCACCAAGCTTTTCCTAACTTACAGCTCTACCAAGTCTGAGGACTTCTACGGTATGGGTGGTCAGGGCTCTTTTGCCTCGCTGAAGAACCAGTCTGTGCCCATCTTCTCTCGCGAGCAGGGTGTTGGTCGTGGTGACCAGCCTACCACTGATCTCGAGAGCGAGGACAGCTTCTTTGCTGGTGGTGACCAATTCACAACCTATTCCGCTGTGCCTCAGTACATCTCTTCCCTTGCTCGGGTTTTCCACCTGTCCGAGGAAAGCACTGCTTACACCAAGTTCAACTTCGAGAAGGCCGATGAGGTTACTGTCCGATATGCTGCCCTGAACGTTGACGGCTACATCATCCAAGCAAAGAACATGCTTGATGGAATCACCAAGTTGACCGACTACACTGGAAGAATGGCAGAGCTGCCCCGTTGGGTTGACACTGGTAAGCTCGCTTGTTTCTTTTCATGGATGGCGATCATTCTAACAATATTTCAGGCGCTGTTCTCGGTATCCAGGGTGGCCAGACCAAGGTGAACAAGATCGTCGACCAAGGTCTGCGACAAAACTGCCCAATTGCGGCCGTCTGGCTCCAGGACTGGTAAGAGACCTTTTATTCCTTGCCCGTAATGCATTTATTCTAACAGAAATAGGTCCGGTACTCACTCCCAGAGCGTTTCCTACATGTCTCTCACTGTCTCCCGTCTCTGGTGGAACTGGGAATCCGACGAGAAGCTTTACCCTACCTGGAAGAAGTTCGTTCAGGAACTCCGTGATCAGCACAATGTCCGCACTCTGTCTTACATCAACCCCTTCCTCGCCAACGTGAGCACCAAGCCCGACGGATACCGCCGTGACCTCTTCCTGGAGGCCAGCGAGAAGGGTTACATGATCCAGAACTCCACTACAAACAGCACTTCCATCGTGTCCAGTGGTCCTGGTATCGACGCTGGAATCGTTGATCTTACCAACCCCGCTGCGCGCAACTGGTTCCGCAGCGTTCTGATCGACCAAGTCTTCAGCGCCAATGTCTCCGGCTACATGTGCGACTTTGGCGAATACACCCCCGTCACTGCTGACACTCAATTCTACAACAAGAGCATCGACCCACTGTTTTACCACAACCAGTACCCCCGCGACTGGCCCAAGCTGCACCACTCCCTCACCAAGAGTGTCTCCAGCTTCAAGGAGTCGATTCTCTTCCAGCGTTCCTCGGCCCTTGGCTCCCAGCGCTATATGAACCTTTACTGGGCTGGTGACCAGGACACCAACTGGGGATTGAACGATGGAATCAAGTCCTCCGTCACCGTCATGGGCCACATGGGTCTTTCCGGTTTTGCCCACGGCCACGTCGAGATCGGTGGATACACCACTACCTGGCTCGAGAGCGGCGTTGTGAACCGTACCGCCGAGCTTCTGGGTCGCTGGGGAGAACTCGCCGCTGTCTCCAGTGTGGTCTTCCGCTCCCACGAAGGCAATGTTCCCAAATTGAACGCTCAGTTCTACACCAATTCTACTACCTACGCTTACTACGCGTATAACGCCCGCATGTTCAGCAGCCTGGCGACTTACCGTCGCAGAATTCTGGATACTGAGAGCAAGAAGCTTGGCTGGCCTGTTATGCGTATGCCAGTTATCTACCACCCCAACGACCCCAAGGCCAAGGCCATCAGCTACGAGAGCTTCTACCTCGGTGCTGATCTGTATGTCGCCCCTGTTCTCGACTCTGGTCGCACCAGTGTTGAGGTCTACCTTCCCGGTGATAAGACCTTCACCCACGTTTGGAGTGGAAAGAAGTACGAGGGTGGTCAGACCATTCGTGTTGCGGCTCCTTATGGTAAGCCTGCTGTCTTTGTTGTTGGCCAGCCGGAGCACAATGACCTGAAGGACTTCCTTGAGTTTGCCCGCAAGGAGAACGGAACTGTCATTCGTGTTTGATTGACTTGAGAAAAAGATGAGAGCTGTGAAGCTGGGTAATACCCAGCAATCTTGTATGATTTGATCATGTGTCTATACTTAGAGAAGGAATGACTTTAATGATACCAATTGTTTATACACATACCTACCCATGGGCCATGAGTGGATCGATCGATCCCAAACCTCCGTAGACTCCGTTACTCTTCTTGATAAAGCAGATATCCAGTTTCGGACAATTTCTTTAGGCAAAATGCCGACGGCACGATGCTGAATGATCAGTGCTCGGTCTCTACTCCGCTGATCTGCAAGAATTGAGATGATATCGGTACTTCCCGCACGGCCTTGAAGTAATGTTACATTTCCCCTCACCGTCAGACCCCTCGAACAATCAACTGTCTCTTTGGGGATGAAAAATGCCAAGATTGAAGCTGAGGTGTATATAACTGTGATTCTGGGACTTCTCAAATTAGGGGTTTGTCGATAACTCTCATTAAGATCATAGAGCTGTGATATCTCAGCCATGCGGTTCCGCGACTCTCTTTTGGCAGTCTTGCCGCTTTCATTCAGCATTGGCTTTGCGCAGAATAGCGAATCATCATCAGGATGTAAGTAAATATTGCAAGCGAGTTAATGTCTTAGAAATTATCATGTCTAACTTGACGCAGTGGTCCCCCTCGCGTACGAACCTTTCCGTCTAGGCAGCATCACTCCCAATGGATGGCTACGAACAGAACTTCAAGCATCAGCCGATGGGCTTGCAGGTCATCTTTATGACTTCTTCCGATTTGTGAAAGACTCAACATGGTTAGGGGGTGATCAGGAATATAGGTAAGCGGGACCTGTGCTCCCACTTGACACCACGCAGAGACTAATTCTCACTTAATGCAGTTCCCTGAATGAGGCTCTGCCATATTGGGTCAATGGCTTAGTGCCTCTCGCCTACACATTGCAGGATGACCGCTTGAAGAAGCAAGTCTCCACCGTCGTGGATACAATTCTGGATCGTATCCAGCCAGATGGATGGATTGGACCAGAGACCCTCGCAAGTGGTCAACGAATGATCTGGGCACGCACTCTCGTTTTTCTCGGATTGACCAATCTCGCAGACGCGGATGAGAAGTATGAACAGAAGATCATTGATGCGTTGCATAGTTTCAATGGTCTTATGCATTCTATGCTGAAGAATAATGGAACGGGAATGATTTATCACGAGGGCGATAAGGTGTCTGCTGATGATTATGTTTGGTTTCAGGCTCGGAGTGAGGATATGATTGTTAGCCTGCAGTGGCTGTTGGACTATCATCCTGGAAATCAGACTGAGAATCTCAAGGAGAATATTGAGATGATTCATAAGTATGCTTCTAAGTGGGAGGGATGGTATTCCGAGGGAAGCTATATCAAGGAGGATCTTTGGGATCTTCCAACCTCCGTGACCGATGACCAGTGGGAGTTCTTGCACGGTGTGACTGTCGCCGAGAGTAAGTCTTCTTCTCCAGTTAATACCCAAGTGAACGGTCATGCTGAATTCAATTCCAGGTCTCAAATATGCAGCTGTCATGCGTCGGTCAACCTCCAACGATAGTCTTCTGACTACCGCGAAAAATGGGGTATGTTCCTCCTGACTATCAGCAGTAGTGCAGATGTGAATATAGTTGCTCACTGATTATAGGTCGACTGGACCTTCGAATATCACGGCTCGGCCTCAGGAACCATCCTCGCTGATGAACGCATCGACGGTCTCAACCCCTATTATGGCTCCGAGCTATGCACCGACGTCGAGACAATCTACTCATTGGCATACAACTACTTCGCAATTGGAGACAATTCTTACGCTGACCGTGCCGAGCGCGCAGCTTTCAATGCTCTCCCCGCTGCTGTATCTGCAGACTGGTGGGCTCACCAATATGTGACTGAGCCCAACCAGCCATTCTCGAAGAACCTTTCAGCCACCCCGTTCTTCAATACCAACTCGTTGAGTCAAACGTTTGGAGTCGAACCTGATTATCCGTGCTGCACTGTGAATCACCCGCAGGGATATCCCAAGTTCACCATGTACAGTTTTCTGAAGAATGGGGAGACGGGTGTTGTTCACTCTTTGCTCAGCCCTGGTCGTGTCCAGACTGAGATTCAGGGGAAGAAAGTCTCGGTTGACTGCCAGACTGATTATCCCTTCAATAACACGCTCTCTTATTCTGTTGACAGCGAGGTCGAATTCCAGCTCTACCTCCGTGTTCCAGGTTGGGCCACCCAAACCAAGATCCAAGGGTCACCAAAGGATGATGATGCGTCAAAGGATTCCGACACAGACCTGATCAAGGTCAATATCCCATCCGGAACCACAAAGTTTACCTACGAACTAGGAACAGAACTGGTGACTGCCAATCGAGCCAACGATACTGTCGCCGTCTACCACGGAGCTCTTCTGTACGCACTTCACATTCCTCACACCACTACTTCAGGACCTCCCAAGTTCTATGATACCCAGAAGGAATATACATCAGGAAGTTATCCCATCGAGGCACACGACTATGTGCTTTTGAACACGACCGAGTGGAATGTTGCCATTGATCCATCGACTTTGGAATATCACTCCGGATCAGGCGAGTCGCTACCTTCGCCAACATTTGAGGACGGACAATTGCCGATGTATGTTACTGCCAAGGCCTGTCTTATCGATTGGCCACTTTACAAGGGCGCTGTTCCGGACTCGCCGATTCCCAAGAATGACCGCTCTTGTTTGGGGGATGTTTTTGAGGCTACTCTTCGTCCGTATGGCAGTGCTAAGTTGCACATGTCTGATCTACCCACGATTGATCTTTCGGAGAAGTAGGACTTCGGCAGCTTGGAAGAATGAATTTAGCAAGGGGACTGGGAAGATCATGGGATAGGGAATTAAATTTCATTATTGATCGGTGATAATTGACGCTGGAATAGACTGACGCTTTCGGTTTGCCGATGTCACATCTCGACAATGGTTAATAATATATCGCCGACTCAGGTTGCAAAGGAAAAAGCGAGAGTCAGAAAGAAGAAAAGATGACTATTGCTCGACGTGTATTGATTCAATTGCATACCCTCCATGACGGAATTCTGACATTCCATTGGATAGATAGCAGAGGTCAGATAGTCAAATCAGCCATTTTTGGTGAAAGCACCTGCTGTACTTCCTGAAGAGAAATGTTTTCCTTGTTGGATTGACACTCGTTGAGAAGTTCTTGAGCGAGTGGCGCGAAGGCCGAGACGCCTAGAGTTGACTCATTTCCTTGCAATTTAGCTCGCATCCTCGATACGGCCCCGGGAATGTCGTTTTCGAGCTCGGTGCACATGATCTCAGTAGCCATGTAGGTTGTGATGGGATGGTTGGATGAACGCAGATTGTCCACCGCATCGACCCATTCCTTGACGTATTCTTCGGGAGAGGAATATGAGGCGCGACGAATGGACCAGAAATTAATTACCGCACGTTTCAAAGTTCCGAGATTTTCTTTGGAAGCGAGTTTGATGAGTTGAAATACTTCATCGGCATATCGAGGTAGTGGACCCTTCTCTCCCTTCTGACGATAGAAAACGAGGACATAATCCATCATGTCGTCCGTCATCTGACCGAACAACCAAGTTCTGACGGCGACAGACCAGACTCTCCATTTTGAATATTGTTCCTCTCGCGGGATTGGGCGGGGAATTGTCGAGATGAGGCTATCAAGGCCGATTGAGCTGAGGGTAGTGTGAACTTGGGCTTCCCAAAGGGTGAAGCTGCCGTTTTTGGCGAGCTTTGTTATGCTTGGGATGGTCTTTTGAGTGATTTCCGGAAGGGATACTGCTTTGATCTCAGGAAGAGATGCTGCCTGGGTGATGGATGGGCCAAGGTCCTCTATGAGGGTGTGGGACTCCATGTTGGGTGAAGCTGAGTGGAGGTAACAAGATGGAAGAATTGAGAGTTGATGAGATGAGAAGAGGAGGAGAAGAAGTTGAAGCGGAGATGAAAAGAAAAAGGAAAAGGTGCGATTTTTTTGTTTTGTGTGTTTGTTGGGGGTGGTGAATAAGGAAGGAGCGGGATGGTCGACAAGAGGAAGGAGCGACTAGGCAGTCCCTGTCGAGGGCCAAGAGATTAGATTGATAAACCAGATCTATCAGAGTAAGTAGTGTGGAAGTAGGATAAGGTATATATGATATCTATTAGATCGAGTGGATATGAATTATACCTTCAATGATTCTCAACTCTCTACCGAGGAAGGAGTAGTGATTGAGAATCAGTTCTGGGAGTACCTGCGTATCCAGTGAGGATTTTCATCTTCTCTGTCATTTCAATCCAGTACCAGGTAATAGTAGATACGATTTCTACAATGACTCTTTCGAAATAGTCCCCACTGAGGCCATACTATGGCCTGAGTAGGGAGTATATCCTTGTTAATTTGAATTTAAGGTACGGAGCTAGTACTACTATAGCTGAACTGCACCAGTGAGAACGGAGCGGGCCCAAAAGGCTACTGGCTCCACCGACCATTTCCACAAGGTTGACACCTCTCTCTACTATTATATAGCAGGAAGCTCATGATCTCTGTTTTATGAGAGATAGACAGTGAAAGTGGAAGATGAAAATAGACTCGATACCCGGTCGGGTCAATCAACGAGGTTAGCGATTATATGAGGCTATCTTGATCGCATTCACCTGTCCCATAAGTCCATGTCTCGTTCTACTAAAGGAGGGAAGTCGTTCACATTATAAAACGCGCATATAGTAAATGCGGTATAATTGCAAGTTATCCGATTCTCATATTACTCTCAGTAGTATATTAATACCCCTCATAATCATCTCTATCACGAACGCGATTACTTGAAGGAGTAAGTGTTGCGCGTGTAACCCGTATATGCGCCGGCAACCCTAAGTTGACAGCACGACCGCCGCTTCAGGGCTGACCGAGGCTGTGAAAATGGCCGATACCAACGAGTAGGTTACCGAAAATGATAGAGCATGGAGCAGAATATAACTAAAAGACATCCAATGAGGTCATAGCCGTTGCTGTAAGCACGGGGGGGTGAAGGTGGATCACCGAGGATGATCTGCTCACAGCCTTTAAGCAGCTCTCCAAAGAGTCCTCTCACTTTCTTCTCATCCGGCCCCATACTACTTAGAAGGGAAATATGCGGGGAGGGCATGTGAAGAACCAATGTTAAATGGGTTTGTGCCTGGCTGGGTGAAATATGATTGGTCGTGATGATCTTGTGGGTTTATTTTAAAGTGGATCTCGTCTTCAAAAAACCAAAAAAGGTCGCATTGCTTGCCTTTTCGAGGTGGGACTTCGACCTCGGCTCGGTGTGATCTGCTTTCTTCCCAAGAATTGATTGGATCTTCTTTTTTAAAAGAGCCTCTACCCCAGGAATCCGGAGTCTGTCTGTGTTCAAAGCTTCCCCCCTCCTCCATCTTCATCATGGCCTATCTCGATCTCGTTCACCAATATACTCAAACCGCCCTGGCGGCTCTCCCCCAGCCTGCCCAACAATTGCTGATCAAGCCCGTTACGCAAAAGGCGCTGGCCGCCGTTGTCGCTTTGGGTCTGGTGCGATCTGTCAACAAGACTCTCTCCGCTTGGACTCTGCAGAATTGGACGCGCAATGAGAAGTGGGTGTCCTCTCGCGAACTCATCCTCCTGACTGGTGGATGCAGTGGTATCGGCAAGCAAGTCATGGAGGACCTGTCCAAGACTGGTGTTCGCGTGATTATTCTCGACATTAACGAGCCCAATTTCACTCTGCCATCCAATGTCTTCTTCTACAAGGCCAACATCACCTCCTCCGCCAATATCGCCGAGGTCGCTAAGACCATCCGCAGCGATCACGGTGATCCCACTGTTCTGGTCAACAACGCTGGTGTCGGTCACGATGGAACTATCCTCGACGAGCCCGAGGCCAAGATTCGCCAGACCTTTGAGGTCAACACCATCTCCCACTTCCTTATGGTTAAGGAGTTCCTCCCCGCCATGGTCAAGGCTAACCACGGCCATGTCATCACTATTGCTTCCATGGCCAGCTTTGTCGCCCTCGGCGAGATGGCTGATTACTGCTGCTCCAAGGCCAGTGCGCTCGCATTCCACGAGTCGCTGCGACAGGAGCTGCGCTACTGGTACAAGGCACCCAATGTGCGCACCAGGTGAGTAAATCAGAACAGCTTCACATTTTGATTTCACTTCCAGCTAACATGATTCCCAGTGTCATTCACCCTATGTGGGTTCGCACTCCCATGATCAAGATGCTCACCGACCACGAATCCCACTTCCGCCAACCTATCATGACCGTGCAGGTTGTTTCGGATGCTATTTGCAAGCAGATCCTCACTCAGACCAGTGGACAGATCATTCTGCCTTCCAGTCAGTCTGCGGCTAGCCTGGTGCGCGCCATGCCGACTTGGATCCAGGAGGGTATTCGCACATTTGCTTCGGGATCGCTGCGTCGGATGCGTAATGTGCAGCCTTACGGAGAGCAGTAGATGATCTACTGGATACTGATATCTGTAAATACCAGGGCTATGCGCCCGATGAGATATGTTCTGCTTTGTATTGATACGAATATACCCTGCGTTTACTTTACATGCACTCAATTAGTAATGTAGTATCAAACTGCTAGTCAATAGTACTAATTACTAACTACCTAGCTATTAGATAACTACTCACTAACTGTTTACTGTATGTTGTACAGCTGCAAGTGATGCATGCTGATGCCAAGGCTGACTGTCAAGCCTGTCAAGCCTGCAGCTACTCCACTCTACTATACTAGTAATAGATTATTCAATCTATATTCTATACTCTATTCTATCTATCTACATCTATGTATATTTATTGTATACTTCCACTGTTCTTCGGAATTCTCCGATGAATTGACTGATGACCTCATATTTTCATTTCTCCGCACGGCATTTCTTCTCCGCACCAAACAAACTCGGCAATTCTCAACTTCGGCCTGAACTCCTCTCCTCCTCTCCTCCTCTTCCCCTCTTCTCTCTCCCTGTGTTCTCTCATTCTCTCATTCTCTTGATTCTCTCCCTCTCACACGGTATCACTATTCCAAAATGCCCTCGGAAACAGACCCCCTCCTCGAAAATGGACACACCCAACCATCACGATCTCCCCGGTCGCAATCCACTCTATCGCAACACTTCAAACAATCCCTCGATCCCCGCCACGGCGATCTCCTTCTCCTCTTCTGCTACATCATAACCGGACTCCTCGATAGTTCCGCCGTATTCATCTGGGGTTCCTTCGTCAGCATGCAAACCGGAAACACTGTCTATTTCGGTCTCGGCCTCGTCGGAACAGACGACGATCGTTGGATTAAATCCGGAGTATCCATTGCGGGTTTTTGTCTGGGCTCGTTATGTTTTGCAGCGTTTCATCGCTTGTTTGAGCCGAGACAGCGTTGGGTTTTGGTCGCTTCTTTCACCATTCAACTGCTTTGTATTGTTGTTGCGGCGTTGATTGTGACGATTTTTCATTCTTCGAAGGATCAGCCGCTTGAGTGGTTGGTTCTTGTGCCGATTATCTTGGTCGCGTTTCAGAGTAGTGGGCAGGCTGTGACAAGTCGGGTGTTGAAGTATAATGCCTTGACCAGTGTGGTTTTAACGAGTGTTTACTGTGATTTGTTTTCGCATTCTGATTTGTTTGCGCCCAAGTTGCTGGCCAGGAATGTGGAGCAGATGCGTCGCTTTGGCGCGGTGGTCTTCCTGCTGATAGGCGTTGTACTTGGAGGAGTCTGGGCACATAGCGAGGTGGGAATGATGGGAGCTTTGTGGACAGCGGCATTCTTGAAGGGTTTGATTATTCTGGCTTGGATCTTCTGGAAGAAAGAAGAATAGACGACTATATGAGTAGATTAGTAGACGGGTGGCTGCATATTGCGAACTCCAGTTCAAGGACTGGTCCTACTATTACTTATGCTGTGTGACAAAGGTTGATATAGACTCATTCTAGAACTCGGTCAACCGAGTCAGTCGACAATCGAGACATACAATTACGCTTTATGAGGTGACATGTGCGAGTTTCCTGCTTACTATGAGTAGGTCTAGATGCATTGTTGCATGTATTCGATTATAGATTAAACCGTGAGGTATTATTCTATTGTAACAGGTAACCACAAGTTATAAGAAGAGAGAAATAGGAAATAAATGACAGGATATTATCGACATGCACTTCGCGGGTCGTATATAGATCACAGATGCAATCCCAAAGGTATTAATAAGTATATCCAGTATCCAGCAAACGCCACCACGCAATGAATGAGAATATATGAGACATGGAGATAGAGGTATAATGTAGAGGAATGAAAGGTAAAGGAAAGTGTCGTAAGCAGTATTGCGTATATCGATATCACGCCATGGAGAGATCATGGCTTGGAGAGTTGTTCCTTGCGGAAGAAGAGTAGGAATCCAGCACTGAATAGTAACATGTTAGCATATAATCCCAAAATATCATAAGTAGTTGGAATGAAAGGGTGAATACTAACCAGATAAGAAGCTGACAGGATAGCGCAATCCAGAACCAGGCATTGGCAAGTTCACCAGCACCCTTGGTCAGATCCGGACTGATGGGACCCGGTCCAACACGGTTCGGTCCAAATGCACGAGCACAGATCGTGGCAATTGAACCAAGAACTTGAGAAGCGATCAGTGCAAAGCACATGTGGACACGTGTCAATGTTTGCAGGAGAATAACACCAAAACCGAGACCTTGAATGGAGTCAAGAACTCCGAGCCAGAGCCAGAGACTGCGTGATGCAAGAGCACCGCCGACGTAGCCTCCACCAACCCAAGGAAGATAGTAACCAATGCCCGAAATTCCCCACCAGATCTGGATGAAGCGAGGAGCACCGAGGCCGCAGGCGAAGACGGGGAGGAACCAACTGTGCTTCTTGGAGAACTTGCTGACGATGAAGAGGAAGGCACACCAGACAACTCCGAAGAAGACGATGCAGAGAATGACAATCTCCCAGGCGTGAGCGTGATCGGATCCCCACAGGACTAGTAGAAGCGTTAGAATATTGTTAAGTTGGTGCGATTGGGATAGATCTAAGACTTACAGCTCCAGTTACGACCGTAAGGTGCGCTAAGGAAGAAGTTCTGCAGGATGACTGCGACGAAGTTCCAAAGAACAATCTTACGGCGGAACAGCGACTTGTAGAATGAAGGGACCTTGCCGGGCTTCTGGCGGTAGTAATTAGGTAGACCGAAGAGCAAAAGCAGACCCATGCACCAGAGGAATATAGCGATGGGGTAGCAAATAGCACTGGAGACAAATTAGCATTTAGTTAGAACAAAGTTGGGAATGTGTTACTCACGACATCTTCCAGGTGTTCGAGATCATAGTATCCGAGTTCAAGAGACCTTCGCTGGAGGCCTTGGTAAGTGTAGAACCCCAGTACCAGAGACCAATAATGTAGGCTTGTTGAATCCCCTGAATAACACAAGCACGGAAGATCCAAGTCTCGACTGGTGCTCCGCCCTCGTCACCAAAGTTGGATGCGAAAAAGATCGATCCACTAGATGACGCAGCGGCGTAGCATCCACTACCGATGTTCTGAATCCAGCCACGAGCGAACTCATCTGCTTGCCAATGGGCAGAGCCAATAAGGAGGAAGGCAAGACCATAGAAGAACCAAGGTGTAGACAGGCAGACAACTGATTTGAAGTAGCGGAACACAAGCCACCAGCAAACAGAGGTGATGGCATATGTTGTCGCGATACCGTACAGCTTCTCAGCACTCTCACCAACCTCGCCTGTCAGCAGCGTAATCTGGTAGGAGTTGGCAGCGATGATTTGACCCAAGGCGAGGAAGATAGAGTAGACAGGCCAATCGCCGATCTTGATTTGCATCCATTTTCTGAGACCAGTGGGAGGGACATAATCCTTGCCAAGCAGGAACTCATCATCATAGCTATCGTGGCTTTCACTGAGAGCGATGTGTGATAGAGCCTCATCGTTGTAGGACTCGGCGGCGGGCGATGCGTTGTTTCTTCCACGGAAGACGGATGGAGTGGGCGATTTGGGGTTGTGACGACCAAGTTTGGCGTTGCGGAATCGATCGAACCACTCTTGTTCACTTTTGATCAAGAACTCTTCGATACATAGGTCTGCCTCGGAGTTGGAGCCATTCAGATCTTGAAGCTTTTGCTCGAAGTTGTGGTAGTATTCTCCAGTGCCGTCAGTAAAGAAGGGGTCAACCTTTTGAAGCTTGAAATCCTTCTTGTTGCCAACAACGGAGTCCAGAGAGAGAACGGAGGCATTGCTGTAACGATTTGACTCGGAGAACGGCTTGGATGGGGGAAGCAGAAGCTGATCGGGCCGAGGTGAACCAGGGCTGTTGGGAGGAATGAGGAATCTGGCATGCGTTGACTCTTGGCTGTTGCGGCGCGTCGGGGAAGGTAAGGCGAGTCCTGCGACTTGTCTCTCAGCTGCCTGTCGGCGACGTCCCTCTTCAACCTCAGCGGGGGTCATGGTGTATTCATCATCACCATAAATGCTGTGTGCCCTGTCTTCGTCATCGCTGCTCTCAGTTGAGGTGTTGGAGTTGGATTGATCATTCTCATTCTCATCAACCGTGCTCTCGATGGGATTGCGACGACCACGGCGACTGCGATGGCCAGGACCAGAGCGAACACCAAGAGAAAGAGAACGGTTCAGGCTAGATTGAGGCTTCTCAGTCTCATGAGGGCTGAGATCCCTGCTGTAGCTGACCACTCTGGGAGAATCCAGACCATTGATCTGGTTGAGAGTCGAGTAGCTGGCTTCACGGGAGTGCATCATGCCAGGGGAAGGAAGAGGGCTCATCGACATAGCACTGAGCGCATTCGGGCCATTGTTTGGCGTGCTGGTTCCGGATGAAGTCAATGGCCGGCCATGTCCCTTCGCGACCTCTCTGCCGTGGACAGCAATGGCTGTGGATTGCAAGATCTCGAGATCCTCCACCCACTGTGCGACTGGGAAGCGCTGCTTGGCAGACCGAGCTCTCATCATAGCACGAGTATCTTGCTTCGAGCTAAGCGCCGCGTCGATTGCCAGTTTGAATTGAACCAACAAGTGAGAGGTGGAAGTTGACTCCACGTTATACCACCAACCTGGCATTTGACCCAGACCACCGACACGGGCTCCAATACCCAGGGCTCCCTTTCTTCCGAATTCAACGGCAACCAAACCGAAGGGTTCATCACGAGAAGGAATAAGAGCGAACTCGGCACCGGAGAAGATGAAGGGTGGGAGAGCAGTGAATTCAGGTTTCGAGAAGACACGTCCGGGATAGACTTCCATCATGCGAGCAAGTTTGAGCGCAGCGAATTTTCCATAAAGATCAATCACGGGTCCGATACAAATAACCTGTACGTTGGGACGAGCCTCCAGAACTGCAGGCATTGCGTCGGCGATGAGATCGACACCCTTTTGCATTGACCAACGTCCAACAAACACCATAAGGTCGGCGTCGGGGTTCTGCTCGAGTCCTGCCCACTCTTGAGCCTGACGCTTGAGCTCTCCACGGCCAGCTTCATATTCGGCGTCGACGAGAATATCCTCATCCTTGTTCTTGCTGTCCTGTCTAGTCCACTCGCCAACATCAGAGGGATCGGGGTTAGGCAGATTGCCCACCTTGCGCAGACCCCAGAAGATAGGATAACGAGCGTAGGATCGCTTTCCGTACTTCTTGGACACACCGACAGCTCCGAAACCCTGTTGTTGCACTCTGAGATAAGTGGCACCTGCGTGGAGAAGATTGAAAACCTCGCCGAACTGAACGTAGCGTCGGGCAATGTCTTCCTCGAGGTTGAAAACTTCACAAACTTCACGTCTTTCCTTCTGGGTACGCATTGGCCAGAGACCCTGGAATTCAGCGTTGTGAAGGGAAAGACAAGCTGGGATTGTCTCGGGCAGCAGGTAGAGAGGTGCGACGGAACCGTGGTAATCGTTGATGTGGTAAAGGTCGATGGGGAAACGCTTAATTGCCTGGGCAATACACTGATTCCAAGCAGAATAGTAGACTGCGCTGTCAAGGTCATCCATTCGTGCAGGGTAAGGTTCGGACTTCGATTGCTGGCGGAAGACCGGGGCATCGAGAAGGACGTATGTAATATTCTTCAAGACGTGATATTGGACCTGCACTTGGTATTCACTACCAAGGATCTTGACAGTCATTGGTTCTGCGACTTGGTCGACAGGGTAGTCAACACCACCAACACAAGGAACAACCCAAATCAGATCCTGGTGACCGAGGGTCTTGCCCATAAGCTGTGCCATGACACCGAGACCGCCAATCTTAATCTTGATGGCCCAATCTTCAATATCATACTCCATGGTGGCAATGAGAACCATGCGTCGTTTTCCAGAAGCAGCAACACCACCAAGGGCAGTGTTGCTCTGCATGAAACCGGATTTGTTTGCGAGGCGCATGAGAGGGTTACCCTTTTCGCTTGAGCTAGCGGGCTTAAGCTTCTTCAGGAAGACCATGGGACCCAGTCGCGACTTCTCGGTCACACCGTTCTCGTTAAACTTGACCTTGTAGAACGACTTCATGAAGATGTATACGCATCCAGCACCGGTAATCACGGGAATGATCCAGAACAGAATGAACATGATGATCTGGGTTGATTGGTTTCCGACCGGAATCAGATCGTACCGTTGAGTGGCATCATTGACATACAGCTTCCAGGAGAGATATGGCGATGGTGGGGGCTTGGTAATATTGAGCAGAGTACTCGAAAGAGACGAAGGAGGCATGCGATCCAGGATGTTATCACCATCAGCATCACCGAGAACCCAACTCTGATCAGGCTTGCCATCGGGGTTTACGCCCCAGATGTTGAGCTGTCCAACAGCAGGCCATTCCGAGGTGAAGTGGTACTTCCAGTAGCCATCATCAGTATCAAGCTGGATGCGATTGTCAAGACCTCCATCATAACCATATTGGTTGTACGGGCCGTTGAAAAAGGCATGGGGGTAGCGACGAGGAACCTTGGACTCCCAGCCAGCATCACCCTCTTGCACGTAATCACTGCTTCCAGTCAAGCTGCTCCAGTACTCAACGCGCATGTGGTTGCCCTTCCAAGCCTGCTTGCTGGTACCTGACCATGGCAGAGTGTCGACAGTATCGTTACCACCAGTGTATGGTTTCCAGGCTGAGAATGTGGTACCCCAGTTAGTGGAGTAGCGGTACTTCTCAGCTCCGGCAGCGTGATGCTGGATGAAGAGGCTGTCATTGCCAGTGTGCTGGTGCAGCAAACTGGTCGAGTAGTTGGCGCTGGTGAAGACCATAGGGTTATCGATCTGGCCAATGCGGAACAAGAAGTGGTCAACGGCCTCTGTGAATGAGCTGCCGTCTGAATTGCTAGCGTTCTTCAGAGTCACCCGGTGGACACCATTGTACACATCAGTGAGATTTGCGCTCCACTTGAAAACTCCAGGAAGCTGAGCAGTCCAAGAAGTCTCAGTGGCTGAAATGGTAGAGCAGTTCACGGTCTTTTTGTCAACCTTGGCGGTTTTTCCAGACTCAGTAGACGATTTCAGGGCCAAGCTCTTCGTAACGGAATCACAATCCATCTTCTCCGAGAAATAAAGCTCGATCGGCAAATCTTCCGAAAGATTGGGAGCGACAGTGGAGAGAATAGGGATATCGTGACCTGGGGTGAATCCAGTCACCATGGAGCGAGGCTTTTTGTATTGGCTCTTGGGGACGTATGCACGGAATTCGTATGCATCCAGTGTCATCTTGGAAACACATCCGTTGTACTCAGAAGACCCATTCAATCCAAGCTTCTTCGGGCTAGCGACCAGCTTGATTTCATCGTGGGGATAGAACAAATTCTTCACGGTAGTACCCTCGTCGAACGGAGAGATCATAGCGGTCTTGTTCTTGGAGCAGTCGAACTCCCAATCCATTGTGCGATTGACGTTTTGGTAAACAAGCCAGACGGGCTGGTTAGCTGTGTCAGATCCGAGATCCTGGACGTCAACATTCACATCACGGACGATTGACCAGATACCGGTCTCGGTCGCAGTGTCATTCGAACCGGGGTAGTAGACATCTTCGGTGGATTTTGAAAGACTGGTAAGGGTGTAGCCGTCGTTCAAAACAGGGTACTGCTCGCGCAACTGATACATGTGCTTCATAATGTTGCGGACTGGGTGACTTGGGTCACGGTGGTCATAAGCGACAGACTCATTGT
Organism: Penicillium sumatraense; assembly: GCA_020086695.1. NCBI lineage: Eukaryota > Fungi > Ascomycota > Eurotiomycetes > Eurotiales > Aspergillaceae > Penicillium > Penicillium sumatraense. Next base: position 125,684 of record JAGIKU010001370.1, on the reverse strand, counting down.
GGCATCCATAACGAGCAGCTTCGATTGGCCATTGATAGTACTGGGAGGAATCGAGGGAGAAGCAGCCGTGCGATCTCCAGGCTGTCGCAGGAGACATGGACTGACGTCCATAGATATAATTCTCAGCGGTCGCATCGAGGACATAAAAGGCCTGTTCCTCACCCCAAAGAGCCAAAGGAATACCTGGAAGGAGCAGGGTGGTGATGAATGTTCCAAGCAGTTGTCGAGGAACACCGTCCTTGATCGCAGGCCATCTGAAAACATCCTGGTTGGTTGCGCCAAACATGTGGCGAGGGTCGAACTTTCCAGTATTGGGGTTAATGAGATCGTTCGTTGTCATCATGGTGTTCCAGGCGTCGACCCAGTCAACTGGGAGATCGAATCCAGCAGCCAATTGACCGTCCATGCCCAAGAATCGTGTGAGAATACGATAGATAGAGTAGTGGAATGCAGCTCCATCGATTGCCTCGTGTCCGATCTCGCGAAGAAAATATTGCGAATCAGATTCATTGGTCATCTTCATCGAGTCGATATAGTTGTCAGGCAATTGGTTTGGCTGTCTTCCTCGTCCCAAATAGATGGATCCAAAGGTGTCACCACCAGTGATTTCACCAGCAATGAAGAAATTCTCTTTGCCCACTGCGCGTGCACACTCGCGATAACCCGCGGACATCTCTCCAAGTGCCTCGACAGTGGCTTGTGTCGCTTTATCGTATCGGAAACCGTCAATATCCAAGGACGCAATGATCATACAGGAGTGGCGAATCAGCCTGTCTCGCACTGTAGGTTCCCATTCACGAAGGCGATCCTGCACCGACGCGAACTTGGCCAGTTGACGCTTCCAATCGGGGTACACACCGAAAGCCTCGATGTCACCATATTGATCGAAATCGCTATCATAGCAGCCCACAAGCTCCGCGGTCTGAGATTCATTCACAGGATAGCCGTTTTCGAACCAGAACCTAGGGTAGTTGCAGGAGTCGTTATAAGAGTTGCCGATGTCGAAGTCGATATACCGGCGGTTAGATTTCCACTGGGTTTTGTATTCTTTTTCGTTGAACGGGGTCGTTGTGTTCAGGTGTCCTTCGAAGCCGATCAAGTCACCCATTCTGGAAGCGGAACAATTAGTGACCAGCATTAAAAGTTTCCATGGTTGATAGAACTTACGTAGCAATTGTATTATCGAACACGACGTACATGCCGCGCTTGTGAATTTCAGTAATAGCATCGCGCCAGACTTGAAGTGTACCATAGTGTTGATCAAGCAAAGTGGTATCAAGAGCAGAGTAACCGTCAAAGCCCCAGGGCTGGTTCATCAGTGAAGTGCCAGCGAGGTAAAGGCCCTAGAATCCAGTTAGTTCTAATGGCTTTCATGGACACAAGGCAAGATTCCTACCTTAATGCCCATTCCTTGGAGATAGTCCAGTGTGTCAACAAGGCCAGCAACATCTCCACCATGGCGCATTTGATTGGAGTTGATGTCGTGCTCGAATTGTGTGCCGTTGATGTTATCATTTGTGGGGTCGCCGTTGACAAAGCGATCGAGGAAGAGCGTATAGAAAGGAAATCGCCAGTTATCTGGGGAGGCATGATATTTTCCTTTGTGATTTGGCCATTCACCCCAATATTGTGTCGGGTCTGTTGCCGACTTATTCTGGTTAAGGTTGTATTCCAGCAGGGACTCATCGTAGGGCCAGCCTGATGCTGTTGTGGCTAGTAGCGCCAACAGCCCACTTGATATTGACCACCGCATGGTGTATTAAAAAAGGACCGAAGAGTATCCTCTTCGCATATCCCAGGTAAAAGATAGGATGTGTAAAAGTGAGAAATCCCAACCTGCAAAGAAGGTCGAGGTGTCTCAGTCAGTAGACACAGGCAGGTACTTCTTCCCTCTGTGCCTGGCCAGTTAGGGTATGAAGCGAGATATCAGGGCGGGAAAGTTCAGGCTGATGCAGAGAGAATACGAGGCTCGAGAAAAACGCCTATCTTTGGGGAAACGAAATGAATGCAAAAGTAGAAAGCGAATGTATGACAAGATAAGTCCGGATCACATAATGCGACTATAGCTGACCATTTTGTCAAATTAGCGGCTTCTAATTTTGTAATAAAGAAGCCAAGCCTGGCTCTTCGGCATTTTTACGCGAGTTGAGACATTGGAAGATACTAAATTTGAGAATAGTGGTGAGCATCGACACCCATCAGCTGTCTAAAAATGGCATGTACATGTATTTGACGCTAGAATACGAGACCACCGATTGTTTTGGGAATGGCACCCGTTAGGAACCATTGGTCTGTAGAGTAGACATTATTTTCTCAATCTGATTGGGCTCGTTAAACCAGAATCCACTTGGTCCATGCAGGAGGGACTGCTGGGTTAGTACCGAACAAGCCGGAGGTAGTTGTCTCACACCGGCCTGAGCCGCATTGAGAAATTTCATTATTCTAGAAATAAATAATACTATATGTGTACTCCGTATAAGGGTCTTGTAATGAGGTAATGAGAAACCGTTCGGACTAGTCCCGTTATTGAAACTGAACTCAGCCCTGGAGCTGGCAACAAAACACTCTCGAAATTGCGACTTCTTCAGGTACCGAGCTGTGCGAATCACGATAGATTGATTCAAAGCTGCAGAAATTCATCTTGCATTTTGACGAACTAAAATTTACTGTTGTTCTGGCCAACTTCAGGAACAGGCAATATCATTGCGATCGAGTAGTGGTCGGTATATCTCGTAATATTCGGATTGCCGAAAGTGTGATAGCTCCAGCCGGAAAAATCTACCCGCAGGGCTGTTTGACCGATAACAAGGAAGCGGACCGAGAGCCCTACAGCGTTAAAAGTATTTACAGGGTTCGGAGCCCATCGGTAAGTAACGAGTGGGTCATACTGTTTCACCGATTGGGCGTAATGAATTATGAATTCGCTTTTCGTTCCATTTCAGGTAATCGCCCATTCTAGGCTGGAATGTTTTGTTCACTCTGGTGGAGAAAGAAAAACCTGAAGAAAATGGAAGAGAAATAAAGAAATCCGCTATTGTAGTGAAAAAATGAACTGTGAAACCGTGGTTCGATTCAGCTATATTCAGTGCAGGAGAATTTGTTTTTCAAGGCTTGTACACTATACGGTGAGAACAATTTTGCAAATAAATGGACGAGTTGATGCGATAAGCCCGATTTGTGCATCAAAATTTCAAATTCATTACCAAGACAGCAAAATGGAAATACGGGCAACGTGGTGTATTTTATCGATCTACAAGGCTTTAGATAAGCTTGCTAGCCTGACAGCCACTCAAGATATGGTGGATCCATGTATTTTTGGGCGCACTTCCGTCCGTTTGAAGTGTGTAAGCGTATCTGTAACGAGTCAGGGAAACGTTACGGGTAATATCATCTTCGTCTGCAGTCCTGGCCACCACCACCACTCAGCCACAGACTCAATGTGACATTCTTGGCTTCCAAATTCACATCTATCTTCGATTGGCTACCTTAAGTAACACTCAGGTTCATTGATAAGCAATTTGATGAGAAATATGCTACTTCCAAATTCAAATCATAATCTCTCCTGCCCCCTAAGGTAGCATCCTTTGATGTCTCTAATATGAGACAACAAACCATTGGAAGGATCGGCCGGGTAAATGATAAATATTGGTTTAGTCTTTTTTTTTCTCCATTTTCTTGGCCAGTAAACTTTAGCTTTGTTGTCGAAGCGTGTGGAAATGAAAATAAGACAAACCCCTCCCCACACTATGGAAAGTGGCAGGTTGTCTCGGGCTTTCGACTATTGGAGGTGGGCTATCACACAATCATCACCAAGCAAAATATAATGCAATCCACTTCTTGAATTATGCTCGATGGCATCCGGGGATCCCGAGGACTGAAAATTCTGCGAAGAGAAAGAAATGTGTAGCAGTACTCGCGACGAAGGGCTCACTCGTGGTTTTTGATCTAGATTATCCCAGAAGGCTCCACAAATTTTCTTCAAACGGTTCTGCTCTTCACTGATAATCCAAATTATAACCTTAAGTATATTCGTAGAAAATACTAAAACATGATACTTCTCGCCCTTGTGCCTGGAGTTCTTACCTCGGTATCTCGAGTCCTGTCCGACTAAAAAACTAGTCTTGAATGAGACCCAGACTAGGCCGAGTTCCAGGGTTCAGCACCCAAAGCAAGGAAATCTCTCTATTGCTAATGATAGTGCCTGTCCCACACTAGTGAGCTATGGATCGTCGCTACTTTGCGGGCCCTAGGTCTTCGGTCTTTCCGCAGTCCCTCTCTAATTCTTCACCTCCACGGAGAGCAACTCTACAGTCCACTCTGGGGTAAATCCCTTCACACTCATTTCGCACACAGTGCATCTTCACTTCCACTCTTTTGAAACTCATGTCATTCATTATCAACTTAACTGAATCTTTTTGCGGGGTCCTTTGATACGTTATTTTCCCCTTCAAACACACTACCAACCCGGATACCCCTGATGAGCCACGATGAGACCAAAACAAAACATGAGCCATCTGACGTGTATCCTCGCCCTTGGCTGCATGCTTCAGTTCTCAGCAGCAGCCAACATGGCTGACTGGAAGACGAGATCCATTTACCAAACCATGACCGACCGTTTCGCGCGCACAGACGGTTCGACAGTTTCGCCATGCAACACGACAGCAGGTCTCTATTGCGGCGGTACATGGCGGGGTACGATCGACAAACTCGATTATATCCAAGGAATGGGTTTTGATGCGGTCATGATATCTCCTATTATCGAGAATATCGAGGGTCGGGTTTCCTATGGCGAGGCCTATCATGGATACTGGCCGTTGGATCTCTATTCACTAAATTCGCATTTCGGAACCCACAAAGATTTGCTCGATCTGAGTGATGCCCTTCACTCTCGGGGGATGTATCTCATGATGGACACTGTCATTAATAATATGGCTTATATCACTAATGGGAGTAATCCCGCTACTAATATTGACTATTCAGTCTTCACGCCATTTAATAGACCTGATTACTTCCACCCGTATTGCAAGATTACGGACTGGAACAACTACACCAACGCACAAGATTGTCAGACTGGAGATAAAATCGTCCCTCTTCCAGATCTCTTTACCGAACATAAAGATGTTCAAACTATTCTCGAGAAATGGGCACATGATACCATGGAAACTTATTCAATTGATGGACTTCGCATTGATGCCGCCAAGCATGTCAGCCCCGGTTTTCTACACAACTTTGATACCTCAACGGATGCCTTCATGACAGGAGAAGTTCTTGACGGGGCGATTGGCACTATTTGCAAATACCAGAGGAGCTATATCGAAAGTATTCCAAATTATCCAGTCTACTACTCGATGCTGAGGGCATTCACGGAAGGAAACATAACCGATCTCGCAGAGACGATGATCGAGATGAAGGCAGCGTGCCCTGATGTAACAGGACTCGTTTCATTCTCCGAAAATCATGACTCCGAGCGGATCGGGAGCTTCACAGATGATATTGCTGTACGCCTCAACTCGTTGTACCCCTTTCACTAACGTGCTCGGCTTACCTCTTCTTCTGTATTTCTAGCTTGCAAAGAACATTCTCGCCTTTACCCTTCTCGCCGATGGCATTCCGATGATCTACCAAGGTCAAGAACAACATCTCAAGGGCTCAGGCACTCCAAAGAATCGAGAGGCTTTGTGGCTGACAGGTTACAATACGGATGCGCCTCTGTACAAATTAGCTGCGAAGCTCAACGCTATCAAGAAACATGCTCAAAGGCTTGATGGCAATTATATCCACGTTCAATCTCGTGCTGTCTTTCGTGGTGGAAGTGAGCTTGCGCTCACGAAGGGAATTGAGGGTCTCCAAATCCTCCTACTTCTCTCGAATCAGGGCAAAGCTGGTAAACCTTATGAACTCAGTTTGCCGTATAGCTTCAATGCCGGCACAGAAGTCACAGAGGTTCTCAACTGCAAAGAATATACCGTCGACAATCAGGGCGAGTTGAAGCTCGGCATGGACGCAGGCGAACCCAGAGTCTTTTATCCAACCAAGTATATGGAGGGCAGTGGTCTCTGTGGGTATTCGACTAGTCCCAACATCACCCTCGCGGAGCTTAAGACAGGCTACTCGTCTGCAAAGTCTTGGGGCAATCTTGCTCTTCGGATACCAAGCCACGAGGTTTGGTTTTCTCTTATGTTTTTGATGTCTTTCAGCCTTGGATGGCTTTTTTGAGCGATTTACAAACATTTGTGCTGTTCCGACCGTGATATACCTCCATTTTCAGTGTAAATATATTCCCCATAACATGCATAATCCATCTTTCTATGAGCCCTTTACCGAAACCATGCTTTAATGAAATTTTCTTTTTCATTGGTATACAAGTTCGAGCTGTTATGTGACCTATGAAGTGTCAATTTGGGTCACAAACCTGGAGTTATCCATAATCCCGTACCCACGAATTCATTCTTGAATCAGTTGGCACTTAGGGTTCTGGGATTATCTTTGTCGTAATCGTATTACAATTCAGTACATACGGGCAGCATCCGAGACATAAAAAATACGATAAGTTCGGATTGTTTGGGAGCGCTCCACTCGTCGAAAATTCGACGCCCCACCACGCCCATCCGCAGCACAATTGGACCCTGGAAAGAAAACGGTAACAAGTATTTAGTAAAGAAATTCTCATGGCGGCCTGTGGCCTAAGACCAATCCAGAATCGACCAATTGCAGCATCAACATTGATTTCAGCTATACAGTGATATATGCAGCATTGTGATTATCTCCCCATATCGAAAGTTGGATCGCATGCCTGGTTTGTTACGGCATCGAAATGGCCTCGTTTCTTTCCTGTTTTAGTCCGCGGCGCCGGAATGAAGTAAGGATCTTAAAACAAAAAGAAGGTATGTTGCTTGATTGAAACGTGGTCAAATCCGGGGTTCTAACAATCTTAAAGAAGCAGCCAAATTCTTGGATCAGCTGCCTTCATGGAATTCGAAAGATAATTCACTCATCTTTCAAGCATTTGAATGGCATGTCCCCTCTGATAAGCGTCACTGGTATCGCTTGAAATCTTTACTTCCAGAATGGCAAGCCCTGGGCATCGATCATATTTGGATTCCTCCAGGTTGCAAGGGCATGGACCCCGATGGAAACGGATATGATGTCTATGATCTTTTTGATCTTGGAGAATTTGATCAGAAAGGTTCTGTTATTACCAAATGGGGCAGTTACGCAGAATTAAAAGAAATGGTAGAAACAGCGCAATCCCTTGGAGTTAATGTGGTCTGGGATGCCGTCTTGAATCATAAGGCCGGGGCAGACTATTTTGAAAGTTTCCAGGCCATCGCTGTTGACCCAAAAGGTACATTATTCCTATTAATTGATTATTTTGAACAAGTTAAAAAACTGACTATTGATTGACAGCGAGAAACAAAGATATTTCTAGCCCGAAAGAAATCCATGGCTGGACAGGCTTCGATTTTGCCGGTCGGGGAGACAAATACAGTAGCATGAAATATCACTGGCAACACTTTACTGGCGTTGACTGGGACCAAAAGCAAGCTACAAATGACATTTACAAAATCCTTGGACCTGAAAAGGACTGGGCATCAGATGTTTCGACGGAGAACGGGAACTATGATTATCTGATGTTTGCCGATCTCGAACACTCTAACCCCGAGGTTTGCGCCGATCTCTTGCATTGGGGATCGTGGATCACGAACCTCTTGTCGATCAGTGGAATGAGGCTAGATGCCGCAAAGCATTTTTCGACTCGTTTTCAAAAGAAATTTATCCAGCATGTCCGAGAGAATGCCAATCCGGATTTCTTCGTGATAGGGGAGTATTGGACGCCTAATATCTCCGATATTCTGGACTATCTAGAAAAACTCGACTACCAAGCGATGGCTTACGATGTACCTCTACTGAAAAAGTTTTCAACAATCTCACATACCCCTCGCGCAGACTTGCGTACCATTCTCGATGATACACTGGTCCAGTCAAGGCCAAGCCATGCAGTGGTAAGATACCGGGAGACCATAACGCTGTTTCATGCTCATAGCTAACTTTTTGAAAAAGACCTTCGTTGCTAACCATGACACGGTATGTACCGTATCTCACATACGCTCTCGTTCCAGCTTTATACTTCTCGGAAATACATGCTAACAATTCAAAGCAACCGGGGCAAATGCTCGAGGTAAGCCTAGTTGTCATTTATTACCTTGGGCCTAGATAGCAAGGTCACTTTACTGGAAGAGACTAATCTAGGTACAGACACCCGTTGCCTCATCTTTCAAACTAGCGGCATATGCTCTGATACTCCTCCAGAAGGATGGAAATCCTTGTATATTCTATGGTGATATGTACGGACTAAATGTCGATGGTTCAATGGTGCCGGCTTGCGACGGAAAGCTCCCGCTTATGGCGCAGGCACGCAAGCATTATGCCTATGGCGAACAAGAGAATTATTTCGATGAGCCAAATTGCGTTGGTTCGTTTCTCTTAGCCCTCGTATCCTTATCGTGGTGGCTAATACAAAGGCAGGGTTCGTGCGCTACGGAAACGCTAATCACACTGGTCTGGCGTGCCTTATTAGTAACGGCGGCCCAAGCAAAAAACGCATGTTCATTGGTAGACGATATACGAACACACAATGGATAGATATACTAGGCTATCATGACACGCAAGTCGTTATCGACAAAAGAGGCTATGGCAATTTCCCCATTAACGCCTCGCGTGTTGGAGTCTGGGTTGAAGCTGGTGCCGTCGGACGAGATAACCTACAAAAGAATGTGTAAGTTGAGCGATTTGGACTATCCCCCTTTCAAGGTTTTTTTGGACTAATTCCAGGTACATAGAGCTTTGGATATTTATGGGCTATGAGTTGGATTCAAAATTAATACTAAGACAGGAGTGGATAAGCGAGGATCATTAAGTTAATACTGTCCTTGGCTTCAGGAACAGTCCAAATCATGGATGATCAAAAAGTTAATTCGAAACGAATTGTGTAACTTTTCATGCAAGAAGTTCCCAGTATGTAGGTATACGAGTAAATAATTACACCTAATTAGTTCGAGTTTACCGAGTAAAACAATTTTTTATTTTATCGCTTCAAAACAGAGCCGGTACGGGCTCGGTGAAATTCTGAGCGTGGCTGATCCGCCGGTGATCCGAAACTGAAGGGCGGATTCTTCCCCATGCATGTCTCATTGGGACCCAATTAAAAATGTGCCTTCACCCATTGATAGCCACGTGTGGCGTCTGTAAGTTATTTCGTGTATCAGAGCCCCGGCTTGAGGATCAGTAGCGTCTCATCGTGTAAATAACCAATCGAGGTGGCACCTTATAGCACGCAGATCGTACCGTCTTGGCCCCCCGTAACCATCTATATCTACTCGGATGTCAATATTCGATATCAATTTGAGCCTGTTCAACCTCGATGCTTTAAATTTGCTGTAAAAATGTTGTCTTTGCCTATTTGAAAAGTCTATTTAAATATTTTCTCTCACAAACCACGTATTTCTGATCCCGATCGGTGAGCCCGAATCGGGGCCGACTATTTTTATCTATGGATCATGGCTTGGCATGGCGAGATTCGGTGGAGTCTTTCTGCAAAACTAACTTTTCCAGATTAGGATTTATACCTATCAATTAACAAGTCTGTGTTATCCTAGATTGGAATTGGTTTCGTTACGGCAATATGGCGAACGGTTAAATCCGTATTACGCTGCGGACCCTTGATGCTGAAAATGATACACGAACTGCCTGAATGGGACCAACACATCCATCCCACACTCACCGGTTCACGCCCCTCACGTCAAGAACACGAGAGTGCATTTTCTGGGGCAGGGTCTTTTCGGCCCAATCGTTAAAATTTGCTAGCCTGCGATTTGTAGTGTTCCATGGCCGGTGGGGGCGTCACACTTCAGCAATGGCGGTATGTATCCCATCCTTGAAAGGCATACCAGCTAGCTGAACTTGTTCATTCTTGGGAAATCTGGTTTCTGGACGAGAACGGTTCCATGATGCTTGGTCTCGGAGGAGTCCCGTATTTTTCAACCGAGGCTACGCTTCTCTGACGAGGATCCAGTTTGCTTCAGAGACATCTGAGAGACATCAGGTACCGGACGAGATGGATCAGAGAAAACTGCCCCATGATTCACTGGATTGTAGAATGAGAAAATAACTTGGATTAATTGACTAATTTTTCATTAATACTATTTTAAGCAATTTTCTTGTACTATTGTTGATTCACGCCACTGGAGTTGACTCCTACTTAATCACTTCAGCCTCCCGAACATTGTTCAAGATATCACTTTCCGATTTCCGAATCTTGCCTACCTCTTTATATTTTAATCTTTTATTTTATTTCTTCCAAAAGAAAAACTAACCGTCATCATGCGTTGGTCTATTTTCGCTCTGGCTCCTCTGGCCATCTCCGTTGCTGGTAAGCATGATATCTGAGACTGGAAGACTGTATACACATTCTGACTTTGGTAGCTCTGTCTGTGGATGAGCCTAAGAAGGGTGCCGAGATTGATGCTTCTGACTCCTTCGTTGTCAAGTGGTCTTCTGTTGAGTATGTTTCTCTAGCTTTTACTTCAGTGATCAACAACTAAGTATTGACAGCTCCGATCCCTCGACCTTCGACATCTACCTCGTCAACAACGCCATCTACCCCAGTGTCAACAAGAAGGTTGCTACTGGCATCAAGACCTCCAAGGGATCTTACACCGTGGATGACCTTGACATCTCCGCTGGGTATAGTACCTCTAGCTCGCGAATTGAATTGACCTAAATCTAACCTGAACGATAGTCATGGCTACCAGATCAACCTACTTTCTGACTCTACCATGAACACCGGAATCCTCGCCCAGTCCCAGCAATTCAATGTCACTGGCAGCTCGGACAGCTCTTCCACCACCTCCACCACCACCTCTGCTTCTGCTTCTATCACCACTGGTTCTTCGACCAAGGATACCACGCTCGTCAAGACTACTACTTCTGACGGCACCGTCATCACTACCGCATCTTCTGCTCCCTCCAGTGCCGTCGCCAGCGGCTCTGTTTCTGGATCTGCCACTGGTACTTCCTCGTCTACTCCCACTACCTCCCTGAATGCCGGTGGTTCCCTTGTTGCTCACCCCTACGCCCTTGCTGGCGTGTTTGCCGGTGCCCTCGCTTTCGCTCTTTAAGTACCTGCGATATGGACTGGTGAATGGCAATAATGTATTTGTGAAAGGATACACGTCTTTTTGATGCAATAATATGGAGATATGTGGTGGTTCCTATCTTGTCTTGTCTTGTCTTGTTTTATCTATTTATTTTATTTTCTTGTTTGTGCATGCGAGCTGAGGTTAAGAGGGAATATCTCGAGATGATCTGCGGTCATTGGCTACACTCGCTGGCAGCTCATGCTCTGGTCTATCTCTTGAGCTCTCTATTGATCTTCCGCATCTCCGATTCACTAATAATTAGACATGCAAATGATTGTTCAATGTATCACGAAGGAAACATACTAGAAGAGTGTGCCAATATGAAATGATACCCTACTTCTGCTTCCCTCCGGATATTTAATATTTCCAGTCAATAATAATTCATACACGTACTCGACCCTCGAGGTGGACATCAATTTAAACTATCTTTGGTTTGGCCTAGTGAGAGTTAGTCGAACGTTGATCTTGAACCTCGGCTGATATTCGATGGAACCGTGCTTCATTCAGGTACCAGGAACACTTCTCCACTACTTCTACATTATACCATTCTACCTTGCATTCTTGGAATATTCCTTTTTCACTCAATTTAGTCTTTCTTGATTTAACTTCCAATGCAACCCACCTCCCTCGAATATGCAGTATGACCAGTAGAATGTGAGTATATCAAGTGAGCTCGTCTGCTGATTGTCCGCATGTGACTGTTCTGATTGGCTCGTGACTTGCCCGTTTTTTTTCTCCGCCGACTTTCTTCTTCCCTTCTCTTCTCTTCAGCTCGCCTCTTCTTTTCTCTCCTCTCCATCTTTCGACCTCCACTCTTTTTGCGAGATCATTCTATACGATCTCAGCATGTCGAAAGCCACTTTCGCAGTTATTGCCGCTGCCAGCGCAGCCACCGGCGCTGGCGTCACAGCACTTCTGTACTCCTCTAAGCCTTCTCGTCAACAACAGGAACAACAACAACTCCCTACATCTCCCAACACCAACATCAAAGTCCCCTCTACAACTCCGACTCCCACACTCGCATCCAAGGCCGTTGGACCCGTCGACCCTGCCGGAATCCTCCAATATGGCTTCCCAGGCCCCGTCTCCGACGAACTCAACACTCTTCCCCTGCATGGCGCTTACGATCGTCGCACTCGCAATCCCGCCTGGGTCGCTGAGCACATCACTCCCCAGTCCCTCGCCATGAAGAACGCAGACCGCAAGCACAGCACCTTCGCCGAGGACACTTCCATCCCAGCCCTCTTCCGCGCCAAACTGGCCGATTATTTCCGCTCCGGCTACGACCGTGGTCACCAGGTTCCCGCCGCCGACGCTAAATGGTCGCAAGAAGCTATGGATGGCACATTTCTCCTGAGCAACATGTGTCCCCAAGTCGGCGAGGGTTTCAACCGTGATTACTGGGCCCATTTCGAGGATTTCGGCCGCAAGCTCGCTACCCGTTACCCTTCTGTTCGTATCGTGACTGGCCCGTTGTATCTCCCTCACCGTGATCCTGATGGTAAATGGCGAGTCAACTACGAGGTTATTGGTACCCCGCCCAATGTCGCTGTTCCTACCCACTTCTACAAGGTCATTTATGCTGAGGATGGAACCAATTCACCAAATAGCAAGGTCGCGCTGGGCGCGTTCGTGCTTCCTAATGCTCGCATTCCTAATGAGAAGAGCCTTACGGACTTCGAAGTTCCCCTTGAGGTTTTGGAACGGGCTTCTGGTCTTGAGTTTGCATCTAAGTTGGATCTTAGCCGTCGGCGTCGTCTGTGCCAGGAGGTTAAGTGTGAGATTACTGTTCGCGAGTTCAACAACGCTAAGAAGCAGGTTCGTTAAGTCTCGCTTTTGGATTGAGATTGATGGCCTCGAGAGAAGGCTAGGTTTAGCTTCTCTTCTACTATTTCGGTGTATCGATATTTTCTTTGGGCCGAATGGCCTTGTATATTTAGGATTTTGTTCTTGCATAGTTAGGGCGTTTAACCCCGATGGGTTCATCCAAGTTGATATCAATCAGAGAGTTACAGATACTCAGATGCATGGATTATCATAAAGATAAATATCATTAAATGTAAGAGGCGCTGCGTAGGTGGGGGTATTCGCGAGTGAGACAGAACAAAAAGAAAAAATCAAAAGATTGCCAAAAGATAAAGGCAATACGTCCAAATGCACTAAACATCCGTTCCCCGCGGTATGTTTGCATCAACCTGCCAGTTGGCCGGCCACCAATGGTCGTCGTCCTGCGTTTCTTCAAAGATTTCATAAAATGGTAATTCATCCAATTCGCCTTCGGAGATATCATCGGGTGATTCCGATGATTCTCGGTCCGGAATTTCGTGGAGGGTTGCTTCAAGGCTCGGCCTGGGGCTTTCTCGTTTGAACAAGGCTTCATCCGGAAGAGGAGGCAATTGAACTTCAGTAGTTCCAGATGTTTGTCGAGGTGGTACTTCCTCATTATCCGAAGTCAAGTCAATGACCTCGATCTCCATCGGTTTCAGTATCGGGACAGCGTGCTCTGTGTTCATAGCTGGAGTTTTGGTCTTTTTAGGACTGGGCCTGCGAGTATCTTCATCGCCGCTGCTGAGAGAGATCCAAGAACTCTGGCGCTTGCGCTTTGTCAATGTAGGTTGAGGATCCGTCACGTTCAGACCGTTGCGAGCATGTGCGAGATTGAATACTCGTTGCAAGTCCAGCTTAGCCTGCTCGTCAAGACCAGCCCGGTATTTCACGGGTGGTCCCTGGAATTGGCGCAGTTGGTGCTCTTTTAAAAGAGGAGTCCGTGCTACTATCTTGTCAGACACATTGGGGCCAATATTCCGTGGCCAGCGCGCATAAGGGCCCGAGTACTTTGGGCCTTGCACCGGTCCATAAAGCGGATCCATCGTCAGCTGGCAAGAAGCCAAAAGTTCTCGTGCGGCTGCGACACCTGCAGGTTCAGAATCCTGCTCTTCTTCGTTTTGGGGACTTTCTTCTTGGATGGGCGCGTATTCGAAATCAAATGTTCTCGGCTCTGGGTCTGCACAAGGGGCTGATGACAAAACGTGAATTCCGCCTCCATTATCGCCGACGAGAAGATGAGCTTGGTCGGGCGAGAAAGCTGCATTCATGACGGGTTCGCCAAAAGTTGCTTTGTTTGCCACCAGGGCATCTTCAGTAGCACGTCGAATATCCCATTGCTTAATCACACCATCAGATCCGCCCGTGTAGAACTGGTCAATTGAGTTACCCCACACGGCAGCACGAACACCCACGTCCGCATGTTCTCGGCGCTCTTGGTGGTCTATTGGTTGGATGGGATCACCATGCTGTAATCTGTGGAGTAAAACATTGGGCACACGGATATCCCATACATAGGTACTTCCATCCGTGCAACTGGCAGTGACATGATTGGATCCTATCGGGCAGAAGGTAGCCTCGTTGATGTCGACGGCCGGACAAGCGAAAGAATGACTGTGGATCACTCGATTTGTGGAGGACACGCAGGTGTAGAGATTGACAAGTGACTTGGATCCCGGAGGATAAGATTTCGGGTCCCTCATTGAACTCGCTGTTGCAAAAATGGGCATCGATGGATGCCATTTTATATCAAAGATGTTCTGCGAGTCCGGGCTTAGCTTGATTGTAGTGACTGATGACTCTTCAAGCTTCCACATTCCCAGGTGTCCATAACGTGCGACATGGGAATCAGCCTCATCATCAGTTCGTTGCACCATACCTCCAACGATGAGATTTTTCGTTGGAGCAGAATTGCCCCAGATGAGGTTCGTAGGGGACAATTCAACGTTCTTCTGACCAGAAGTTCGGGCAAGATCTAGATTTTGATAGGAGACCAGTGAGTCCAAATTCCAGAGACGGAATCCCTCCTTGGTGCCTGTAGCAAGGTGATTCGGAAAGTCTTGTGAAACAGCCATGACTTCCACTGGAGCATTGTGTCTGATTGTTTGAGCACACGAAGGCACTTTTCCGATATCCCAAATTTTAACCGTCTGGTCGTAACTCGCCGTATATAGTCGTTCCCCAACCCACTGGGTCTGACAAACTGTTGTAAAAAGACGAGGGTCCTGAGTGCTAGTGGGGTTCTCACGAGGTTTCCAGTGATCAGGAAGCTCTCTCAGGGAATTACGTGTGAGATCCCCTAGGACCAAGTTATTGCCTCGATTATAGTCATCGCCGTGTGTTGTTGCTCCCGCGGCAAAACGAGTGCCATCTGGGGACCAAGCCAGGCTAACTATATCGTTCGAGGCCCCTTTCCAGTTCCGCCAAGGAGACAAATCTGACAGCTTATCTATGAAGGCCTGTTTGTAGTAGGCGGAGCTCCTAAGTCGACCCTGCTGTCTATCCCGGATGAGGGTTTCGACATTCGGCCGGTTGCGCAAAGACCCGCTGCCTAAACTTTGTGGTGCCTGGGGGGCTGCCAGGGTCGAAGCTATCAATGGAGCATGCGGTGGCTTCGGAGAAGATCTCCTACTATCTCTACCGCTGCCAGGGCCACTCTCCACGGTTTCTATCTGGTCCAACTGGTCCAACTCCAGCCCAACCAGTGCGCGAACATTATAAGTTGGTGGATCTTTCCTGGCTCGGCTTGAACGGCGAGGTGGAGAGTCTTGGGGCCTTGGGGCAGGGGAGTTCGAAGCGCATCTGGACGACTCGTTGGACTGATAGTCAGGCGATGACTCCCGGCCACTACGGCGTACAACGCGACGTCGGGTTGTAGCAGTCAATGGGTCCGACGGTTTCGTCGCCCGGGAAACACTTGCTCCTCGGAAACGGCTCTGGCTAGTCTGGTGATCTGAGGATATGGAGCGAAGATGTGGGGTAGAGATTGGTGGATCCGATGATTTTCTCGACGTCCGCAGAGCGCTTGCACTTCGGTGACGGGGCTGCTTGGTTTGATGATGTGGTTCATGGGCAAGTGGGGAACGAGATGCTTGGGTACTTTTTGGTGTATTCGGTAATGTTGCTCTCTGCGAACCACTGACTCCTGGGTGGTTGCGTTGATTTATGTTGTTGATGGGAGTTATCTGATTTGCGTTGGTGACGGTGGCAGTCTTGCGAAGCTGGTCTCTTGGAGAGTTGCGGGGAGTTTCATTTGCCGGTTGTATCTTTGCGGGGGCACCAAGACGATTGTGAGACCGGATTGAATAGGAGGACGACGGAGAGGAAGGGTGGGAATGGGTTGGTACTACCAACTGGCGAGGGCTTGCGTTGGCGGTTTCGATGGGTGACGAAGCCTGGTGTGCAGCGTTTGAGGTAACGAGGGAACTTGTAGCAGATGGGGATTGCGGTTGCACTGAGAAACTTGTAGCTTCTAACGTTCGAACCTGCGGGTTTTCTCTTGTTGACAGGGGAGTTCGTGGCGGCGCATCCCAAATATGGGGGGAGAGATGATAATCCGATTGTCCCTTAGGCGGATTCCCAGAGCCAGCCGTGAAGCGATAGAGAAGTTGTTCTGCTTCAAAAGGAATATTTCTCGGCTTCCTTGGTCGCGAGACGCGACTTCGATATGAAAACGACGCGTCGGACATGGTGATACCGGGGGGGGTCACGTCTGGTGATGGACTCGGGGTTAGCGGGGATTTATTCGGGGAGAGCATTCAGGCAGCGGGGACATTATACCGTATCACAAAGATCGCAACAGCAGCTCAGACGAAAAGATCATCCTTGATAGAAACATCAAGGAGGAACTCGCCAGGATGGCTGGACAGGGCAACGCGGCGCAAACTTGTCGAATTTGAAAGTTGATGCATCAACCAAACACGCGGGCGGTAGCCTCAGACAGAAATGAGGCATCAATACTGTTCAGATATACTATATTTAGAGATATTTACAAATACATCTGGTAATTTAATAAATAGAAGTATTAGATTGATAAAATAAAGATTTTTAGCATTAGTTGATATATATTTATCGAGTATTAACGTGGTCGTTGGGGAATTTTGAGTATCCGAGTCGGACTGGCATCGGATGCCAATGAAATATATTTCCAGCCTGACCATGGACTGTGTTGACTGTATAAAGTACCACCATCAAATAAGTTTAGAATAGCCAAGTCTAAAATTAGACCTCTAATTACTGCTTATTCCTTTAGTTACAATCCACTGACGTACCTTTGATGCCTAAAGAAGTGTCTACTCTAACTAAGTTAGTTAGTTACTAGTAAATTAGGGCTTGTAGTTTGTAGTGCTGGTTGTACGTACACACTTGGCCGCCTGTTGATCCTTTTTGAGCTTCAAATTGGGGGCCAGAAAAGTACAGACAACTTTTGGAATGTATAAAAAGGGTACCTTTTCCCTTAAAAACAGTCTTCCAGATCAGCATCCAACAATTCAAACTGAGAACTTCTTCGATTGAGACTGTACTCATCTGCACTGCTACACTGCCACACTGATCAATATGGCCATCACCGAACTAGCCTTCCTCCGCCTCAAAACCCCCGAACCATCCCCCACCACCAAGAAAGATCTCCAAGCAGCCCAACAAGCACAGAGTGAATGGTCAGGCTATCCGGTGAATTTCCTTCGATCAGTCGATGATCAACAGGACTTTTACTTGCTTGGTGGGTGGGAGTCAGTTGCGCAGCATTGCGGGGAGTGGATCACTTCGGAGATCAATCTGAGATTATTGGGGAAATTGAAGGATGATGTTGATGTGAATTGGATGTTTCATTTGGATATTGATGTGAGTGATCTTTGTCACAGTGAAGAGAATATTATTCTCTTTTGAGGAGCTCCAATCATCTGACCTGATATATACTACCCAGCCCTCAACCCCAACTCCACTATCAGCACCAGTCATTGGAGTCGCTCGATGCTTCATTGAGAAAAGTAACAAGGAGGAATTCGATCGTCTCTTCGCGGCAGGTCTGCCCGACCTGAAAACATTTACTGCGCCCTACCCCTGCTTTGGAGGTTGGAGAATCGACAAGGAGGGTGAGGATGAAGAGTTCGTTCTCTTGACTGGTTGGAACTCGGTTGAGCATCATGAGGAATTTTACAAGTCTGAGCTGTCGAAGGAGTTTGCCAAGACGCAGTCCGTCATTAAAGGGACTGAGGTTAAGCATGTGCGATTGGAGAAGTGGGAGTAACAGAGCGCACTACTAGCAGCAATGTAGTAGTACTACGCTGCTGATACTGATATTCGGAAATTCATAAGAAATCATAGCTTTTATCCAGGTTAACTCTATCTATCTCAACCAAGTCTTGGAATCATGAAAAGTACATGGCTCATTGATATGTCTTCCATCTTGCCTCATCCTGCCCACAGCTATACAGTCTCAATACCCTTAGCCAGCACTTGCTGAATAACGTGATTCTCCATCTTCTCAAATCCCTCCACAGCCTTGCCGTACTGCTCAAAGACTCCCTTTTGGTATCCATCGGCAATCTTCTCAATGAACTGATCCTCCTGCCACCGCTGACCAATGAGGTTCTCAAAGGTCTGTCCAGGCTGACGCTCCATTCCCCAAACAGCCTTATATGCAGCTCCCAGTGCACAGGCATTATCTCCAATATCCAGCTTATAAACACCTTCCACACCGCCGAGAATCTCGCCTGCAATCTTGGCAATGGCTTGGTTCTTGGATCCGCCTCCGACGAGGTAGACTCGGCGGGGTTGGGCGGGGAGACCGTTTCCGGGGCTGGTGGTGAGACCGCGGGAGCGGAGTCGAAGGGAAAGGAATTGACTCTCGACAATGGCGCGCACTTCATCGTGTTGGGCGGTCCAGCCGGAAGTCGTCTCTTGTAGATCTCCTGTCTCGGCATTGTAAGTGAAGCGCCATTGGCCGGATGGCAGATTGGGAACGATCTCTGGTCGGGGGAAGAACAGTCCCATCTTCATTAGGTCTGCGGAACTCTTTTGTCCCAATGGATGACTCTCCACGGCAATTTTGTCGAAATTGGCCCAGGGTTGGGCCGGGGTATCCTTGAGGGATTCATTAATTGCGTCCCGCACGTATTCGCGGGCTAGACCGCCGTTCTTATAGCAAAGCATGAACATGTAGAGCCCTGCGGTGGTGGGGTGGTTGAAGAAGTGGGTAGCTGGGTCGGGCATGTAGCTGGGAGTAGACATGAGGAAAGTTGTAGATGTTCCAAGTGACACCATGGCGTCGGAAGGACGGAGTGGTAATGCGAGGATTGTGGCCGGGTTATCACCGGTAGCTGGGATGACAGTACAGTCTGGGCTGAAGCCATAACGCTTTGTGTAGTAAGGATGGACAGATCCAAGGTGTAGTCCACCATCCTCGGGCACTTCACCCAGCTTCTGCTTGAGATCGTCGATTTCGAACTTGCCGGAGCACAGCTTGAGGATTTGTTCGTCGTAGGCGCCCTTCTTGATATTCCACAGGTTCATACCGCAGACATCGGAGATATCGAATGGCGCAATGTGACCCAGGAAGAGGGATGCGATGAAGGAAGAGACCAGGGAGATCCGAGCTGTCTTAGTATACACTTCGGGGTGTTTCCTGGTAAAGCGGAGGATCTGGGGACCTGTGAATCTCTATAGGAACAGTGTTAGCTTGAGATTCATTACAATATGCCACTCTGCATGAAACTTACGTGATGGGCCTTGCTTCCAGTTGCCTGAGCGAGCTGCTCTTGACTGCCCAAGACAGCATCGAACTCGTCACATTCTCGCTGGGTACTGGAGTCCTGCCAGTTGGGGCTGTATGGATGAGAGAAGGCCTTGGGGAGTTGATCTTGGAGAGATTTGGAAGAGTCTAAGTTGCGAAGAAGATTCTCTGCCTCACTTCCCCAGTAAACACTTCCATGCTGTTGTCCCGCACCGCTGATACCCTTGACTCGACTGAAATCTAACCCTTGCTTGCGCAAACTGTCGAGCACAGTATCCATAGCCTGGAGCCACAATGCGACCGGAGCAAAGACTTCATGTTCGGCTTCGTTTGTTAACACGCCCTTCTTAATGGGAAACCCGGTAGAATCGGCATCGAAGTCGAATTTGGCGATGTAGACAACCTTGAGCTCGGAGTTGACAACCAGCCCTTTCAACTGCTGGGTTGACAGGTCGAAACCAATGTACAAAGGGGATTGCGACATGTCTATGATTTAATCTGTATCAATTGACAGAGTAAAAAAGAACAATGCAAATTAGCAGCTCAGGAGAAAAGAAAGAATTGTAAAAAAGAGAGGGGAATGGCAGGATTCAACAGAGGCAAGTCAATCGCGGGGGGGAAAGATGAGTTGCGGATGATGTCAAGCTCCACTTTCATCGGGGTTCGCTTGCTTTTTCAGTAGAAAGTCTGACAATAGACAGTAATACTGCTGGTAGATAGTAATTAACCGGATCTTATTTTACCAAATTAGTCGATTGACTTACTACCTTAGTATAGTCTAGCGGGGCATCTGAAAAGATCCAATAATTGTTGGCATTAAAAATAGTCACCGGCTAAAATTGAATTGTTCCTCTGCTTTTTTTTTGAAGTCGGTTGAATTGCGTGCCCCACACGGAGATCTGCCGGCCGAAATCCCGGGGGGGGGGGGGGGGGGGTTGGTTATATATACGGACTACAACATAGTTGAAGTGTACATAGTAATAGTAGTATGTATCAGTGATTAGAATTGAGAGCTTAATAAATCATCATCAAACGCCCGCTTATGCTTATTTTCATCGTCGGTGCGAGGTATTTACAAGGCAAATTACTGCGATCATCCCATCGATATCTCAGCTCAGCTCATCAACTACTGCAGGAACCGACCCAGCGGACCTCCAATATTCTTCAAATCCAACAAAAAGGTATCGTGTCCAAACATTGACACATCCTCGCCAAGTTCAATGTGCTCCACTGTTTGATTGCCGCCCGCGCGAAGGGTCTCGGCAATCTCACGTTGCTGCCACGCCGGGAAGAGAATATCACTGGCAACTCCCATGACGAGAACCTGGTGATTCTTGAGACCGGCCAGACCAGCAACAAGGTCACGAGGGGGTCCATCTGATGAGCCAGAGACGGCTTGGTCTACGGGCGCAATCGAAGCGGTTACCTCGGGTTGTTCCTCATAAGGCTGATCCGGAAGTGTCAGAGTGCAAGTGGGATCGGAGACGTTAGGTGAGATGCCCCCCTTGGCAATACGAGACTCGGCTTCAGCGCGGCGGCGGCGAGTCTCGGATTCATGGGCATGACCGAGATCGAATAGATCCATTGCCTTGGATACATAGAGTAGACTGTTGGGATCGAACTCTAGACACCATTTCTCGCCTGCATGGTCAAGATAGGTCTCAATCAAGAAATCTGGACACAGGGCCGGCTGCTTGCTGGGGTCGGCACGACGGCGTCCAAATCGGTTCTCCCATTCGGGTCCACTGCGGTAGGTGACAGTTGCGATCTCTCGGGCAAGTTTCATGCCAGAGTGTGGGGGGATAGAATCGTAATAGAACCCACGCGCCCAGTTGGGGTCCATCATCAGGACCTGGCGTTGTGTGTGTCGCATGGCAATGCTGTAAGGGTGGCTGCGTGCACATCCGCTGATGCTGACAATCTTACCCACACGGTCTGGGAAAAGAACACCAGCGGCCAAACTTTGCATACCTCCCATACTAGATCCCACGGATGCAGCAAGCTTGTTAATGCCCAATGCGTCGAGCAGGCGGAACTGGGCTCGCACCATGTCATCCACGGTCAAGATGGGGAAACGAGTCGCATAGCGTTCTCCGTCAGATGGATCGGTGGAGGATGGTCCAGTAGAACCGAAACACCCACCTAGAACGTTGGTGCAGATAATATGGCATTTGTCGGTATCAAGTGGCAGACCGGGCCCAATAAATTTCTCCCACCATCCGGGATTGGGGTTGGAGGGTGTGCTGTGAGCATGACTCGAGGCGGACAAGCCTGTGTGCAGAAGAATGGCATTGCTCTTGTCACTATTGAGCTGTCCCCAAGTTTCATATGCAATATCGAACTCTGGCAAGACACCGCCCCAATCTAGCAGGATTGGCTTTTCGCTGTGAAAGCGTTCGTGTTCTCCGGCGGTATAGGAGGGTTCAGGACCAGATTCGAGCGAGCGAGCAGAGAGCTGTGCCGATCTTGCTTCTTGCGCGTCGAGACAAGGGAATGACATTGCCGGATTGGAGGGGTCCTTTGGTACGGCATTTGCTGAGGTTTTGCGGGAGGAGCTAATTTGTCTGAGTTGCGACTGCGAAGACGACAGCGACAGCGTCAATGGGCGAGGTGCGACGAGGATTGACGAGTTGTTGGGTCGCCATTGTGAAAGTCGCATGGAACGAGATGCGGATGCATTCCGGATGGCTCCGTGGAGCGAACGCATGATGGGAAGAAGTGAGTGAGATTCAGAAATGGAATCACAAGTCACGAGAGTATTCCACTGCAGTTCAACTATCACGGAGTAGTAGACGGTTATAACTATTCTACTCCGTCTGGAAGAGCACGATGGGTTATCAATCAACTGACCGCCTACAAAGTTAGGCCACACAACCTGCCTGAATTGGAAGGCGGAGAGGGAAACTGCCAGCTTTCAGGCGGGATCAAACATGGCGTCATTCAGGCGGCTTCTGATTGGTCGGAGCTCCCCGCGGAGTTGGCAAGTCGGGTTACGCTTGCCTATTTGGGAACATTCAACATTCACTACAAACAGAGAGGTGCTTGATATCTTTAGCACGACTCTGATATCTACTCATTCACTCTTTCTTTTCTATTCACACAGAATTCTCTCAACATCAAAGTTGGTCTACTAATACGACCCAGCTAGAGATTATATCGCTCTCTAGTATTCACACTTCAATTCTGTAAACAATGCTCTGATCTACTAACTCAGCTGAACAGATCATTTCTCTAACGATACCCATAAGGGGATACTTATCTTATAACGCCTTGATAGTCAAAGAGTGAAGCAGCTACGGCATGAAACAGGTATCACTTGGATATCAAATACCAATGCAGTCAAATTGGGGGTATGGGGAATACGAAGCATAGAATGGTTATCTGAGCAACAGTACTCCGAAAGCAAGAGACTGCTTGGAGAAACAGATCATCTTTTCATCCATAGTTTATATACTTTGCATTATGAGATCGCTAAAACACATGTCGTTTTATCCCACGAAACACACATTTCTAGTAGCTTCGAGGCAGTTGAAGAACCTTCTCACTGACATAATTCAAGATCATCTCCCGACTGACAGGAGCAATTCGAGGGACCAAGCATTCGCGCAGATATCGCTCGACATCATATTCCATTGCATATCCCATACCGCCGTGCGCCAAAACGGCACGCTCGCAGGCAGTGAATGCCGCTTCTGCAGCCAGATATTTGGCACTGTTACAAGCAACACCAATGGAGTGGAAGGGCACGGAGCCATCGTTGGTATCATATAGACGGGCCGCATGGTAAGTAGCCAGCTTGGCTGCTTCCAACTTCATGTAGGCATCGGCAAGAGGGTGAGCTACACCCTGATTTTGACCAATTGCTCGACCAAAGACAACACGTTCTTGAGCATACTGCGATGCCTTCTCCAAAGCAGCGTAACCCAGGCCCAGCGCCTCACCTGCCAACAAACACCGCTCAGCATTCATGCCGTGGAGAATGATCTTGAATCCTTGGTTCTCTTCCCCAATGAGTGTGTTTGCAGGAATTTGGTAGTTATCAAAGAAAACCTCGTTAGCATCAACGGCGCGACCGCCCATCTTCTTGATTTTGCGCATATCCAGTCCCGGCTGGTCGCGGTTGAGGTCGATGCAGAAGAGAGAAAGACCCTCGCTGGATTTCTTGACCTCCTCTAGGGGAGTGGTTCGAGCAAGCAGGATCATCTTGGATGCGACCTGCGCGCAAGTAATCCAGATCTTTTGGCCACTCACTGAATACCCATCGGCGGTCTTACTGGCCAGAGTCTTCAGCTTCAGGGTTTCAAGGCCCGTGTTTGGCTCGGTGACACCGAAGCAAGTTCGCCATGTGCCATTAATGATATTGGGAATTGTCGTCTCCAACTGCTCCTTGGTGCCGAATTTGGCAAGTGGTTGAGTAGCATAGACGTTGGCGTGGATAGCCTGAGCGCCGGCCATTCCTGCGCCAGACTGCGTGATGGTTTGCATCATCATAGTAGCCTCAGAGATACCTATACAATCAGTCAGCATGCTGTCAATGAATTCCAAACATCAGTCGAGCACTGACCTAATCCAGCTCCACCGTGCGACTCGGGCAAGGCAATTCCAAGCCATCCATCTTTGGCTAATGCTGCGTGGAATTCCTTGGGATCCTTTTCCAGTTGGTCGCGCTCTTGCCAGTAAGTGTTGGGAAACTTGGAGCAAATATGAGAGATGGCTTCTCGAACAGTCAACTGTTCCTCTGTGAAGCCTGTCATCTCCATCAATTCACGGCGCGCCGAGGTTGAGAAGGCCGCCCGCATTGGAAAGCGACTGCGTGCTGCATGGGAGGCTTGCAGGGATGGCGAGGATGCCACTAACCCCGATCGAAGAAGACGCTGCCATTGTGGACGAGACATAATGTATGAATATTTGGGATTTTGTTGTATTTGCCGGTCTTCATGCTGGTCTTAAATGGTTGTCGTCGTCTCCACTGTCGCAAGGCATGTAACCGAGCATGTAGCCGACTCGGCTGCTCGGGCGCATGGCGCTTATACTGCGCGGCGTGAAACGGTCAAATAGAAAAGGAAAGCTCCAGGTTGTTGATTACTTTTCTATCAACTCTAAAATTTGGATTTCTTTTGGAACTATGAGAGTTGCTCTCCTTCGTGGCGCGCAGCCCTTCAAGGCGGCTCTCCGCCCCCGCAATCCCCAGTTTCTCTCGCTTTCGCGCTACTCAAGCACAGCTTCAAATGGTGGCCACCGCCCTGCACCTCTCGAGGGTGTAACAGTAGTCAGCCTGGAACAAGCAATTGCTGCACCATTCTGCACCCGGCAGCTAGCAGATCTTGGAGCGCGTGTGATTAAAGTTGAACGACCTGGAGTGGGTGACTTTGCTCGCCAATATGACACCCGTGTGAACGGTGAAGCGTCTCACTTCATTTGGACCAATCGATCAAAAGAGAGCTTGGCACTGGACTTGAAGAACCAGAAAGATCATACTGTCTTGACGAAATTACTTGAGAAAGCAGACGTGCTCGTTCAAAACTTGGCCCCCGGAGCTGCTGCGCGCCTGGGCCTGTCGCACGACTCACTCAAGGAGAAACACCCTTCCCTGATTGTGTGTGATATCTCCGGATACGGCCAAGATGGCCCATATCGTGACAAGAAGGCATATGATCTTCTCATTCAAAGTGAAGCGGGTATGCTATCCGTGACCGGGACCGGAAAAGAGCCCGTGAAGGTGGGAATTTCCATCGCAGATATCGCAGCCGGCATGTACGCATACACCAACATTCTGTCAGCGTTGATGCAGCGTGCAAAAGACGGCAAAGGTTGTCGAATCGACATATCCATGCTTGAGAGCATGGTTGAATGGATGGGTTTCCCTATGTATTACGCCTTCGGAGGAGCTGCTGGCCCAGTTCCTGCAGGTGCCTCACACGCGTCTATCTATCCATACGGTCCATTCGAGACTGGAGATGGACAATCCGTCATGCTGGGTATTCAAAATGAGCGGGAGTGGGCGAACTTCTGCACTGATGTCCTCTCCCAGTCCGAGCTAATATCAGATGAGCGGTTCGCTAGTAACTCCCAACGAACACAGAATCGTGATGCGCTCAAGACTATTATTTGTGATAGCTTTGCAAAGCTTACAGCCGAAGAGACAATTGCTCGTCTTGATAAAGCGACGATAGCCAATGCAAACGTGAATGACATGCAGGGCGTTTGGAATCATGCCCAGCTCCAAGCTCGTGACCGGTGGGCAGACGTCCAAACTCCTGCCGGTATTGTACCGACTTTGTTACCACCAGGATCAACGAAGACATTCGAGAAGGGAGGATATGGAGCCCAGATTGCTTCTGTTCCAAAGGTCGGAGAGCATAACAAGGCTATTTTGGCCGAGCTGGGCTTCGAGGAAAGCTAAATATTTAGTGGCCAGTTGTGATGGATTTAATTACTGTCGGTTAGCGAGTATAAATCCATGAGCTGTATGTATATAGACTTGTTCAACCCGGAGCTTCTTTTTGAAGATTGGATTGATAGGTAACCGAAACAGATACAATTGGAAATCGACAATTGCAAGAACAATCTGTCGCATGAATTATGGGTATAATTAGAAACACCTCATCTATGCACATACTGTCATTTTGATTTGGTATTGAGAAACGAGATCATGAATTGTAGCCTAGATAAAGAACCTTGCCCCTAAATTTATTTGTCCTCCTTTGAGAAGTTCACCAGAGTCGTCACCCGAGAAATCTTCTCACTGAGCGTCAACACAGAAGCGGTTCCTGTGATATCCAAAAGGGGTATATCTGCACACAATTCTTTGACCAGCCATGTTCTGAACTCGGTCGCAACGAGAGAATCCACTCCATTTGAGCTGATTGACTTCGAAAGCTCAATGTTGTCCACTGGGGTAGCAAGCAGTGAAGACAGTTTGTTTCTTATACCTTCCGCAATTTCCGAGATTGCATCTTCCTGAGTCTTGCAGAGTTGAATTGATTTCCGAACATCCATGACTTGGCCTTCCTGTGTCTCATCGCTGTAGTTTGTGCTAGAGAGGCGAAGGTGGGTAAACAATGGGAAGCCCAAGAATGCAGGGGCTGGAACACCACGATCAAGATACATGGCTTCCGAACTTAGACCGGCAGTAAGTTGATACTCAGGTGCATGACGCCTCAATGTGCCCCTTGCTTGCGTAGTAATAACGTACTCCAGAAGCGAATGAATTTCACTCTCACGCAGTGGCTCCATTCCAGCTTTGGTGCGTTGTGAATATTCCAAGTTCTCCGCCACAAACCCGATAGACAAAACAGCACCAAGATCCAAAGTTGTTGCAGGGAGGCCCCGAGAAACACGATATTGAGCCAATGCATCTTGGAAGGTACCGCCTGCGGCATAATTTGCGAGACTCTTAGCTCCCATAACTCCACTTGCAGAGGAGAGCATGATGAAGAAATCAAGTTCCAGAGGCAAAGCTTCATGCAGATTCCAGGATCCTTGAATTTTAGGTCTCACGGCTACTTGCCAATCATGGTATACCATATTATCGAACATCGAGTCCTATTCAAAAGTATGATTAATACCCGACCTGGAAAAAATACCTCCAGTTTGATACTGTGGCTAACTTACCTTGAGAACCATCGCGCATTGGATACATCCTTTGATCAGTGGAAATGATGTAAGGCGCGAAACTAATGCGTCTTGAACGGAATCTTTGTCGGATACATCACAAACGAGTATAGTCGCCACACAATAGAATTCTTGAAGGTCACTGATCAGATTTTGAACAGCCTCATTCCCAGAATGACCAGACCTTGACAAGAAAATCAGATGCCTTGCCCCGTTGGCAGCCATCCATCTTGCGATGCTCCGACCAATACCACCCAAGCCTCCTGCAAGGACGTATGAGCAATTAGGGTCAAATTGACATGGTGGAGATAGCGCTGGAACTATAGGGATACGGTCATCTGGGTCATGACTGAGAACGATTTTCCCTATACCAGTTCCTCCTTGCAACATTCGAAGTCCCTTTTCGATTTCTGAATATTTCAAAGCCGTAGTTGGCCTTGCGGAATGAATACTGCCCTCGGCAAAGAGATTCATGGTATCTTGGAGAAGTTTCGCAATCAGCGATGGCTGGTGGTTCATGACAGTTGGCAGCTGAACACTTGCGAGTGTGACATTTCTCAAAAGTGGCGCCAACTCCATGTATCCAAAATCTTGAGCATCTTTTCGTCCGAGCTCGACGAATCGACCAAGAGGAGCAATGCATTCCCAAGACCTTTTCAAAGCTTCTCCCGAGAGAGAATTCAAAATGACATCCACTCCTCGCCCATGAGTTGCTCTCATTATGCCATCGGCAAAAGTAAGATCTCGACTAGAAAAGATATGATTTTCAGGAATACCATACTCGGAAGTCAATACTTGACTCTTTTCAGGCGTGGAGACAGTTGCGTAGATCTTAGCGCCGATGATATTGGCATATTGTATCGCCGCTTGGCCGACTCCACCAGCAGCCGAATGGATCAGGATTGTCTCTCCCTTGGCAAGATGAGCAATCTTCTGGAGGGCGTAAAGGACTGTGACCCAAACACAAGGTAGCCCAGCAGCAAGGCTAAACTCCAGATTTTCTGGTAAGTGAACGGCAAAGCTTTCATCTACTCGCCCGTATGTTTGAAAGCAGCCCGAACCAGGACCACCGAGGTAAACAACTCGATCACCAGGTTTAAACCTGGTCACTTTGCTACCGACCTGGTTGACGATTCCAGCAGCCTCACCTCCAAAATCAGAGGCCGCATATTCTCCCATTGCGATCATAACATCACGGAAGTTCATCCCAATAGACTTGATCTCGACTTCAACCATTGTGTCTGATAATGGTTCGGAATTCCCATCA
Organism: Penicillium sumatraense; assembly: GCA_020086695.1. NCBI lineage: Eukaryota > Fungi > Ascomycota > Eurotiomycetes > Eurotiales > Aspergillaceae > Penicillium > Penicillium sumatraense. Next base: position 97,048 of record JAGIKU010001370.1, on the reverse strand, counting down.
TCGGTGATCCATTCTAGACTTTGCAGCATACCGGGAACCGAGATTGATAGCTTGATTGGCCGGTGGGATTGTCCAAAGGAGGTCGAAACTGGATCGGGATTGCTGATGCGAGCAGCCAAAAATTTGTCTGGGCCATTTGCGGCTACCAACCTGTTTGTATGGAAAACCCCATCTCGCAGAAGGTATTCAGAGTTGGTGTTGCAGTCCATCAAGGAATTGAACTGGCAGGAAAACAGAGCTGAAATGCTATCCATGAGCATTCTCTCCGAGCAAATTTCGTCGGCAATGGCCAGGTTGATGAAGTTGACATTATCGGCCTCTCTTTCCAATCGCATAGTTCTCAGGAGACCGGTGATTGCATTCATTCCCGGCTGCTTCGCGGGATCACCTGTCACCCATAAGAGAAATTTACAAACTGACAAGAAGCCTCTGAGACCATGATACTCGTGCTCCTCAATATTTGCAACCAGCGGTTGGTACAACTCAAGCAGGGAAATGTAGACTGTGTCTGGTGACGGTGACTCTCCGAGGGTGACTAAAGATAACTTAAAACCCTGACACGCGAAATATTGCTGCAAGTAGGAAATCAATGTATCTGATTCTTGGAGGCTGGGAGGTATCAGAAGCCCAACGGTCTTTTGTTTGCTTTGTCTTCTGATGCGGTTGAAACAAGGATACTATGTAAAACCAGGTCGGAGTGCGGCGAGCTGGGGAATTCAACATCTACTCCTGAAAAGCCTGAGTCTTTCAAGGCATTGCTCCATTCAAAAACAAACATCGTAGGCCCTAACTTCCGACTTTCTTCAACGCTCAGCCACCAGCCGGGGAGTTGACCGAAGGCGATGGGGATCCATAACAAGTCTTTCCGCACTATTTCATGCATGAGGATCTTTCCACCTGTTGATAGAAGGCGTCTGAGATTCGCCAAAGTCTTTCTAACGTTTTCAGTCGCATGTACAACATTTCCAGCAATTACAAGATCGTACTGATGCAGCTCAAAACCTTGGGCCACAGGGTCTTTCTCGATGTCGAATGTTTGAAAATTGAGAATCGGGTTCCATTTCCGAAATCTCTCTCTGGCCTTCTCGAAGAAACCCGCAGAAACGTCGGTGAAAGTGTAATCCGAGATGGCCGCAAAGTTGTTTGATGATATGGCTCCATCCCCAATCGGGCACAGCTCCTGCAAAATCGGCTCGGTAGAGCTACCTGTTCCAGCTCCGATTTCCAAAATCTTCAGACCTGTTCTGTTGTGTTTGAGAATTGACAGATAGGTCCGCAAATGCGAGGGAAGATCGCCTTCATCGATCATTTCGTCATAGACTCTGGTGAGAATATCATCCTGCGCGAACATCAATTGCATTGGGTCGGCCTCTTTGCGTAGGACCAGTGGGATGTTAGAGCCCATGCGGACTGCTAGAGCACCGGCAGCATTATGATTGGCCACGTCATGGTAGAGTTCAGATTTCTTCACTTTATTATTGGATAGGTCTCTGAAGTCATGCGAAGTAAACTGAGGGACATTGTCGACATTGACTTCTCCCCGGAAATGATGGAGCCAGGCATGATATCGGGCCAAGTGATTGTCAAGTTGATCAGAAGAAAACTCGCTTCTTTCGAGTTCAACGAGCGCGTCGTCAATCATCAGGGCGCTAGCGAGCTGAAACTTTTTCATCCAATCTCTTTCCGACTCCAGAGAGCGTGGCGATAGAGTTGTGATGGATTGAAGGTTGCTCGCACTGAGGAGATCAATATCGGGTCTCCACTCTATTTGGTGACATATCTGTCGGCTCAATCGATCGGACTTTTCATTTCCTGACTCCAGTGGCGCGAGCCGAATCCCATTCATGTGAACTCGACCACTGTCATCTTTGCCATCCCAAACTTTCAGATCGCACTCAAACTTTTCATAGGCTGTCCGTGACACAGTGCCATGAGCGTGATAAGGATGCTCGACCTCAGAGGACATGTCAGCAGACACCCACATATCGCGAATGAAGGTTGGAACGTAAGGAATATCGATCGAATCTCTCCCGTTGTAGTCGAGTATACAAGCCAGAAACAGATGTAGCATGCTGTCCATGGAAGTTGGATGGATAAGGTGTGGATAGATGTGTTGATATGGCATATGGCTTGCAACATCTGGAACACGGACTGTTCCAAGGGCCTGCCCAAGGTTTCGCCCGCTCAGATGAACATTGCACAGATTTTGAAATAGATTCCCAAATTTCAGCCCCTTTGCAGCAAAGTCGTCATAGCATTGGTCAATGTCAATTGGTGCTTGACAATCTTGCCGGGAGGAGGAAAGCGCCTCTCTCCACTCTTTTAAACTGAGAGAACCTTCACTGGAGCCACTAACATCCGTCTTTCTATATTCAACAGCAATGTACCCAGTGCAGTGCTCGATCCACTCCTCTCCAACCGGGTTATATGATGAGATCTGAAATTTCTTCCACGTCGACGAATTGGTGAACGCCGTCTCGCCAACAGTTGCCATCGCAAGGCTTGTTTCAACACCGAACTGATCATCAGGCACTACCAAGGCACGCTTGATAGCTACCTGCTTCAAGCGAAATCCAGAAAGCTCCATGTCCCGATCAGGAGTGGCCATTTGCCTCGCACCTTCGATAGCCATGATCAAGTGGCCTACACCAGGATAAATGAAGGATCCTGTCACCTGAGCAATTATGTCAACAAAACAGTCTCTATACACCACAGGGAGAAAGTCGAGGGTGTTACCGTACTCCATGATCTCGAATCCAGGGATTTTCACTCAAGCGAAGAAAGTGTCTCCAACGAGGGCTTTCGGGATTCCAGTCCATCACCGGCGCACCCAACAAATCCTGGCGGGGCTTTCTCCGAAGCCTCAGGTTTCGGCCAAGCCTGCTTTCATAAATGATCTTTTCTGCATGGTTGAAAGTGTAAGATGGAAGATCAGTGAGCATTGATCCTTTACCCTGACATGCCCCAGATGACTTATTCACTTCATGAATGTCTAGCTTGGCCCCGACCGCGAACAATGTACCAACCGTGTGGAGCATGCCATTTGAAGAGCTGTCGTTCCGATTCAATGTCGGCAGGTAGTTGGTCAAGTCCTTGATCCCTTCACGAGCTAGGATATCAGCAATGGCACTCTTCAAAGCACAATGGGGACCGATTTCTATCAGCTGATCGACCATAATATTCCTCCCTTTTGAATCGGGATTATGAATGGCCGAGATTGTGCGGTGAGATTGCAAATGAAGACACATTTCTGTCAAGCCCTCTTGGAACCGGACAGGGGATACCATGTTGTCAGCCCAATAACTGGCATCTAGGCGCTCTTCCTCAACTCGCTTTCCAGTCACGGTGGAGAACATCGGGATGTCGTATGGTACCATATGGCCTTCTGGTAAATTACCCATTAACCGAATGTAAGCGCTAGCAACATCCTCCATGTGGGAAGAGTGATATGCATTTTTCACATTGAGCTTTCGGTTGAATACATCGTCTTTGTCCAGCATGGATTTGAGCATATCGACAAGATTCTCGTCTCCGGATACCGTACTGTTCCTTGGGCTATTGTAGCAAGCGATTTTCAACTCTCCGGGGTGTTCGGTACGAAGTTTCTCAATGTACGGGAAAAGTTCATTTGGACCCAACCCTATAGCAATCATGGCACCTGCTCGTTGAATCTTGTTTGAGACATAACCTCGGTAGTAGCCTGCCGTCCAAGCAGCTTCACGAGAAAGCTTTCCAGATGCATAAGCAGCAGGTATCTCGCCGGAGGAGTGACCAATCACCCTTGCTGGAAGAATCCCCCAGCTAACAATCAGATCTACCAATGCCACTTGCAATGCAACACAGCTAGGATGAGCGATATTAGGTCGGGTCACTGAGGATGAATTCTCACTTCCAAATAGCTCTTCTGTTTAGTGAAATCATTAGCACGACGCAAGAGACAAGGAAGATTGGATCTTTGGTTTCTGCGGGAGCCAACATACCTAGCAATGACCACGGGCTCCAAAGCCGAGTCATGAACTCTGAGGCTTTTTCAATGGACTCGCGAAAAATTGGATATGTCATCAAAGCTCGTCCCATGGCCTGGTACTGAGCACCTTGTCCCGTGAAGACGAAACCTATCTGAGGTACATGTCGAGATTTGACAGGTGGAATCCCAAAATCATTCTCGAGAAGCTTTGTTTCAAGTTCAGAAAGAGAAGATCCAAGTACAAAGCTTTTCCACGGGAACTGGGTTCGTCGCTTCGCAATGGTGAGGGAAAGATTGCGAAGAAGCCCATCCGCAGCATCCCCCCGACGAGCCCCGAGATATTCCCCGAGCGCTCTAGCGTTTCTTGAGACACCACCACTATCAAATGCAGAAACCGGGATGATTAAATTGGGACTCTTGGAGTTTGATAATTTTTCGCTTTCAGTACCACCCTGCGACGTATACTGAAAATCTTCCACTGACTGAGTCTGGCTCACTGTTGTTAGAAGGTGCAAAATGTCATCTTTTGTAGGAACTTTAGTGACTGATCTGTGAGAAGCTCTCAGATTATGGTTCTCCAAATAATGATATGCGTCATCCAAGATGCAATGCGCATTGGTTCCACCAAATCCGAAAGAGTTAACAGAAACTCTTCGAAGGCCATCCGTCGGCCAAGGCTCATTTTCAAGAGGAAACTTCATGTTCCATTTTTCAGCTGGTATCTGAGGATTGAGAGTCTCAAAGTTGACATTGGGTGGAACTATAGCCTTCTCCAGCATGAGGACAGCTTTCACAAGGCCCACAACCCCAGATCCACCCTCCAAATGCCCGAAATTTGATTTCGAAGCACATATATGAAGAGGAATTTTATTGCTGTGGCATGGGCGAAAAACCTCGGCAAGTGCTCTCGCTTCGATTGGATCACCAGCAGAAGTTCCGGTGCCATGGGCCTCAATAACCACTGTATCTTCAACCCCGAGTCCTGCCTTTCGATAAACCTCTCTTATCAAATCGGCTTGGGCATCAGAGCTTGGAAGAGTGATTCCTTGAGTCTTCCCATCCTGGTTGACCCCGGTACCTCTCACCAGTGCTCGTATGGTATCTCCATCTCGAAGAGCCTTACCTAGGGGTTTCATGAAGATCGTACCAACCCCTTCTCCTCGAGAGTATCCGTCTCCGCGATGGTCAAAAGAATAGCAGCGGCCTTCAGAAGAAAGGAGGCCATGGTGGCTCATCCCAATAGTTTCGGAGGGCACTTCAAGGAGGCTCACGCCCGTGACGATTGCCTGTGATATGTCAGGTTGCGCTTGACTAATAGCGGTCGCATTAAACGTTTCGTATCGAAAGCGACTAAGCTTTCAATTATTTGGACTCACCATTTCACTCTCATGGGAATGGAGACTTTGCGCAGCTAAGTGAAGAGCTACCATACTGCTGGAGCAAGCCGTATCGACAGTGATGCTTGGGCCATGCAGGTCAAAGAACCAACTAACCCGATTTGAAATGATTGAACTGGAAGCACCCGTTGGCTTGTATTTAAATGACCATTCGGGGTCCATGTTTAGTACCGACTGGTGTTCATGATTCCATCCACTGGCAAACACAGAACATCTCGAAGAAACAAAATCATTCATTGGAATACCAGCTGAGGAAGGTTAGCTCCGTTGTTCGCAAAACCTGCAATTCGGCAGTCTTTGCACACAATTTTCAAGGCAATGGTAGACGTTCTCCATCACTAATCGTTGCTGTGGGTCCATGGCCATTAACTCCTCCTTGGTTACATTGAAAAATGCCGAGTCGAAGTATGCAGGATCTTGTTTAAGAAAATGTCCTCCTTTCACAGCAAATTAGACAAGGTTTATTAGGTATGCTAAGTTAAGGCCTGGGCAACTTACTGTTCCTCCATGGTCTGGATCTGGATGATAATATGCATCGGCATTCAGTCTATCTTCAGGAAAAGAACTGGCTGCACAGCATCCCTGAAGAAGCATCCTCCACATGTCTTCAACGCTGGTAGCATCACCGGGAAGCTTTACAGCCATTCCGATGATAGCCAAGGGCTCCCTTTGGCTTACCATGTTTTCCTGTGGACCTATAGAACCCATTGCGATAGGAAAAAAATTCGACTTATGAGAATATCTTGATGTTGGAATATTTCAGTGATACGGATTTAATTAACTTGAACTAACGTCTCCGTAAAAGGTGAACTTTTATACCTCTTTCATTCGATATCAACTGACACGGAGTCTACAATCTATCAACTACTAGATATTCAACGACGTCACTAAATGCATTGAATGCCAGATTCGTGCTATTGAATGACGATGAGAGTGATCAAAGCTGCGCAAATGCACGTCTTGTTGATTGGGGAGCAGGGTTCTTCCTTCTTCAGAACAAAGTCTATATGTTATGTTCCTAGTCACAATTGGTGAGATGAGGAGTATCTCCGTACTTGTACCGATGGAGTGGCTAAATAAGAACCCTGATCGCTTGGCAAGAGCCTTTTGGTAGCAATATTCGACGTCGCATGATGCATAGAGATGAAGCAACATACCTCCACTACACACAAAATTATTGGGCCACGTAATATTTTTACGCGCGATTTCAAGCAGAAAATGGGGGGTCAGAGTGAAAGCCTTAAAGATCAATGATTATGGTAAATTCCAAAACCCGAATGTCGGGTGAGTTCTGACGCGAGCGGTGCTGCGTACTTCTTGACCCATCAGACAGACAATTTTTTGGCCTCTAACATGCCATGTTATGTTGGAAATCCAGTAGATTTCCAACAGTAACTTTCAACATATACTCCAGAATTTATAGTACAAGATAATTTAGATTCTTGGATCAGGAACTGGCTCTAAACCTTGCATAGATCTCCCTTCCACCGATGGCCTGGTAAGGTTGACGTGATCAGCATTGACCTTCCAGATCGATCAGGGAAAATCGGTAGAATTGCTGATACTGTCTCATTCAGTCGCGTCAGCAAGACATGAAATTGATGGTCAATGCGAGTGAAGGGAAAGTTAAATGAAGATGACAATGCGGTGGAGGATGAGTACTCCGCGGGTATTCCAGCAATAGTACCACCGGAAAAGCCCGCAGGCCCGAACCTTCAGATTCTTCAGTGCAGAAATACCTGCATGATGCATCAAAGCGTACCTTTGACCGCTATAATAAAACAGGATATAGAGAGCACTCTTCATCTATGATCAGGCCTTTTCGGACCATGTGATTTACGCTGTGGTATCATCGTCAACAGCGATCGTGCTATTCTTTTGCTTTTGTTACGAATAACCCATCCCAGAATAGAACTTCGAGTTTGCGGTAGTCAATCTTCAACAATATTGATTCAAAGTCCTTTTGTGCTATAAGTCGAGTGGGTCTCATTTCAGCACACTTTTGTTAGCCTTGAGATATTTTTGTAGAGATCATGGCCACTGGTGAACTGGTGGATCCCACATGAATCTCGCCTTTCATTTCGTCGGGTATTTCCTAATTTGTTTGTATGCAGCACCCATGCTTAGACGGCATTGTGGCACGAGCATTTGTTTCATTTGTTTCATTGGCCTCATACTATACACTATAGAACTCACAGGCCATACTATGATATCAGCTATTTCTTTCAATCGCCCGGATAAACTTTCAACTGGGAGGCAAAGCTATAACGCGCGTTTTGATCGTCTTTTGGGTAGTTACATCTGTGTCGGGCAGAAGCCTACATCGGATTTACATTAAATAGTGTATTTCCTTTCACTCAAGGTAGAACGCGAGGTCAGCTCCCTCGCCACGCTCCCATTCAAGCTCTCCGTTCCCAAGATAGGCGAACTGGTCGGAAGTATTGTAGCGAATGTCAAAGTCTTCTCCGCGGATATTGGAGATTGCCTCTGTATAAAACTTGTCAGCGCTGTTTGGATTCAATTTTTTTTTTTTTTTTTTTTTTTTTTTTTTTTTTTTTTTAGGTTCCTTGTAAGCCTTGCACTCACCCTTGAAATGCACCACACTACCAGGATACATGGCCGTCACGCTCTCTCCATTGTTATACCAAGAACTACAACCTCCACTCCAGACCGTGTTTCTCAAAACCTTTTGGGCCCTGCGATTGTAGTTTTGAACCACTTTGTCACATACTGCGACAGATCTTTGTGGTGCCGATCAGTATATGAACAAAAGATAATCCTGGAAAGCCGACTTACTTGATGTCCTCATAAGCAATCTTCTGCGCCCACTTGAGCATATAATCGGCACTCCACCCTAACATTGGAGGAACACTCCCATGACCGATGGGGCAATTTGGCCCGGCGAACATGAAATAGTTTGGCGCAGCTGCCGCACAGATGGAGAAGTACGCCTCGGGCGACTTCTTCCATTCTTGATCTAGTCGGCGACTGTCCCGACCAATAAACTCCCATCTAGGAATAAATGATGTATCGAATCCAGTTGCACAGACGATAAGGTCCAAGTCATCCTCTCCAGATGCAGTTCGGATGCCTGTAGGCGTAACTTCCTCTATATCTTCCAGGCATACTTTTGCGTTGGGCTGCTGCAAAGCTTCAAGATAGCCATCACCTGGGCTCAGTCTGCGGCATCCGATGTCGTAATGTGGAATGAGCTTTTCTATCAGGTGGGGGTTCTCTTTCAGACGTTCTCGCATCAGATCCTTGGTCACGTCAGACAAAAAGCGATTTCCTGCCGAACCTGTCAACAGGAGACGGAATACTGAATTCACGCTTTTTGTTGTCAGTACATAAAACAAAAAAATAGTCAGAAATGATAAAGCCTCACGAAGTCTCAACACGCTTTCGGTGTTCCAAGAAAGCTTTGGGATCATCCCGATACATTTCTTTCTCCTCTTCAGTATACTCAAAATTTGTACCCATTCCATCCTTGGTGATGTCTGGACATAGATTGACCAAAATCCAAGTGGGGTTGCGAATGTAATTTATGAGCTTGCCAGCTTTGGCTTGCAGCGCTGGCACGACCTGGATCCCAGAAGAGCCGTTTCCAATTACGCCGATTCTCTTTCCTTCCCATTCATAGGAAGTATCCCAGCCAGCGGTATGTAAGACCTTTCCTTTGAAGCTGTCAAGGCCTTTGATATCTGGCATCTGGCGTTTATTAAGAATTCCTGAGGCATTTATGAAAATATCTGCTTCGTCGTGAATAACATCTCCGTCGCCCTTCTCCAGCTGGAGGCTCCATTTTCCAGTATCTTCGTTCCAAATAGAACTGATTAGACGAGTATCGAATTGAATCGGATCTTTGAGTCCATATTTTTGGACCGTGTTCAAGATGTACTCCTGAATCTCTGCACCACCGACATAGCATTTAGACCAAGAGGGATTCGGTTCAAAGGGAAAGACATAGCTGTGGGCTGGAATGTCACATCCAACTCCAGGATAGACGTTTTCGAGCCAAGTTCCGCCCACTTCGGGGTTCTTTTCATAGATTTTGAAGTCCACAAAGTCCAGAGGCTGTTCATGCTTTAATTTGTACGAAAGTATTAGACCGGAAAGTCCTGCGCCAATACAGACAATCCGTAGCTTTCGAGGCTTGAATGCCCATTGGGAGCGATCGGACTGATTTGGGTCACTGGCGAGAGATTCGTTCGACGGCATGATGGTTTATATGCTCGGTTGACCTTCTCGTGGGCAGGGAATATTTCACTATTTATTTGAGTGCGGCAACGGTGCGGGGGAGCCTTGCTTCTTAATAAACAAGCGCATCTTTCCGTTCAATTGCGTGGTTAGCTCAGCCGTTGATTTAGTGTCTCGCTAAGTGGGACAGTCGGACGAGGCTCAGCACGATCGGCACGCTCGCTTCGGTCTTGAATTCAGGAGGCCATCCGCCATGATCGTCAAATAAATCCCGACAAACCTGCTAAAGACATAAAAAAAAGAGCATCCGTTGAACGTCATGCCATCCCGCCCCGCGAGCTGGTGGGCGTACTTTTGTGTCAGGGGCTGAAGATGTCAATGCGTTATAGTTCTGACTTTCGCGCCAACCTTGAGCCCTTTCCCACTAGAATCACCCAGAACTCGATATATTGATTATGCAATGGCTGATTGGGTATGCGACATATTGAAGTTTACTGCAAAAGCATCGGATACTTTGAAGTATCCATGATTCTCCATTCACAATGCATTTGGCGTCAGGGGAGGAATGGCTTTCAGCGACTAGCGTTCCTCCTGCGGCATATAAGTTATGGGGGCCAAAAATTAGTCGTGCTTCTTTTTGTGGGTCTATTTTTCGTACTCTGCAGTAAAATGGTATTTCTGGTAATGAAGATCGGACTTTGGAAGTTCTTATTATCTGCTACTCTTTCAACATTTGACAACGTGAAATATCGACAACCTTGCATGAACTGCGAAGTTTGGTGACTTCCACCGGGTGTTATTGCTCAATTTTCGAGGAACTTTGAGTTCAATATCTGGATAATTTTCTGAATGAAACCGCTTGGTAGACGATATTGCGATGGATTATATCATTCATGGCATAAATCATATTCTGGCTTGAGATCACCCACAATTTCACATAAGTTCTTCTTAGCTGCAAAGAGCTAGTAGGCATCTTCGAGAATAACATTTGACACCTGGAAGACGACAACTTCTACCTGGAGCTTTCTAGTGTCGTTGAATATTCTTTAAGGGAACTTCCCTTACTGTAAGGGGTACTCCGACGTTATTCGCACAGGTGCTTCAATCAGTTTACACATTAATATAAACTGGTCCCTAAACGCTAGCCTCCCACGTACTACACGGGAGGTACCGCGAGGGCGAAGACCATATTATTGGAACCACAGTTTGAATGATATGTGTTCATTGGAAAAAGAATATCTAGTGAGAGATGGAGATGGGCACTGCCCATGGCATGGTGCAAACGGAGGTGTAGCACCTTCCAACACATATGCTATTCACAATTGACAGGATTCCCCTTGAACTTAAACCAATAATCATCGCACATCAATTGTGTTTCACATATGCAGTAGAAAAAAAAAATTAACCAGGATGAATCCTAAAAAAGGCATGGATAGACCCGCGATTGTAGTACAAGCGGACCACTGCCGCGTTTGCGTACTTTCATCTCGGGTTGCTACCGCTCCTCTCGCAGTGTTGATCATCCTATAACGGTATGGATCCGATTGGTGCAAGAAGAAACACCCAGCTCTCCTTGTTCGTTTTGATTTCTTTTTTCATCCCATTAACTTATCATCGTTGTAACCAGAAGGGCTCGGTAAACTCGAGATTGAACTGGCTTTTCATGAAAATTGTAGTTTCAAATCCCAAGTGAACTTCGTTGTTTACGTATCCATTTTCATAAAAAGCTAATGAAAATTTAATGTTCGATTGAAGGCTCCGAGCATCACGCTGAATGCAAATCCGCGACTCTCTCTTATGACACTGCTACAGTTGCCATCGGTTCAATGAACCAGACTACAGGGGTTGTTATGGGCCATTACAGTCCAGCCTGTCAAGCGCCAAGGGTGGCGATAGCTTTGGAATGTTGGGCATTTCCTGGCTTTTAACACGAGAGTTTAGTTTTTGCTTTTTCGGAGAATAGCCGAAGTAAAGGCGAATCCTCGGCGGTTCTCTGAAGCATGGGGAGATTATTGACCAGGATAGACTGGGATCAATCGATATGCAATTTGAAAAAGAAATTCTCCTGAATGGTAAACAGCTACATAATCGGAAACATCACGCTGGAAAAGTTTCCGAGTCAATCTATTCAAAATCTGGGCACACCTCAACAAGTCTCTTACAACATCAACCTGGTAGGCCAGCAAAGCCGAGAAATTAGGGTAGAGTCATTCGAATCCTTCCCGAAATCGGTATTTGTAGTACCGACATGAATGATGCATTTTCGGCTTTGGTCAAGTAGAAAGGAGATATAATTGGACATTGACTGTCAATAGCCTCCAATAGAAAAGCGTCTATTGTCCATGACGGTCATAGTAGCACTTCAATGACCGAAAACCGGAAGATCAGACGATATATTGCAGTCAAATCATACGAGAGACAAAGCATTCTTTTCCGTTGTCGCCGGAATTGGCATCACGGCTTGGATGAGCTCGGCCGACCAGATATCTCGTTTGTATCCAATCCGACATCACCCACACAGCCGCGATAGTCTTGGGTCTCAGCCGTCCCGCCCGCCAAGCGACAAACCTCTAACCAAGGGCATCAAAGCGCCTTCGCCCGGCCTTTTTATGCTGCTGTCACTAAGCTCCGATGTTCCTTGGCCAAAAGCTAAAAACTCTGGGCCATGCACCTTGCGGTATTTTTCGGACAACTTCCGAAGTTCTTTGGACATGGAAAATGGGTGTGTTCGGGGACTCGCTCGCGTGTTGAGATGCACCCCGCCCCCGGATTTGCGATTTTCTTACTCTTTCGATTAGTATAAATAGTATTAGGATTGGCTACTCCATCTGCCCCAGATTTTACCCCGGAAAATTCAAAGCTGGAGTGTTGGAGCCGACTTCAAGCATACTGATCTCGAAATTTTGCACAAAGAGCTGTCGCATTTGTCTCGAACCAGTTCAAGATGGCTGGCGCGAAGAAACCTGTTAATATTTTTCGTTTGAAAAACACGGGTGAGCCAAGTCAGATTTTCAACTGGCGACTATGGTTTGCTGTGATTTCGTTTGGTTTGATGGGTGCCGCCCGTGGTGTTGATGAAGGATTGATATCTGGCGCCTTCAACTCGAAGGATTTTCAGAACTACATCAATTACGAGTCATATAGTGAAGTGGAGAAAACGAACATCAAAGGAGATGTCACTGCCATGGTGCAGATCGGTTCAGTGGGCGGGGCACTTTTGTAAGTTGGACTGTGCTATTTTCATCGAATCACAGAGTGCCATTTTGCTAACCATCTCCCCCCTTTGAATAATGCAGCGCATTCTTAGTTTGCGACCGTATTGGTCGTATCTGGGCCACCCGTCAGCTTTGCGTTTTGTGGATTCTTGGAATCGCCATTTTCATGGGAAATGGAGGTCATTTGGGTGCTGTTTATGCTGGTCGGTTTATTGCGGGCTTGGGAGTTGGCCAGACGGTCGTCGTCGCCCCGGTTTATCTCGCTGAGATCGTAAGTGATTTCTTTTTTTTCTTTTGGAACTTCCATTATCTGACCTTCAACTGATTCTTTTCAGGCACCTGCTTCTGTTCGAGGTCTCTGTACCTGTGTATTCACTGGATTCGTCTACCTCGGAATTGTTCTGGCCTACTTTGCAAATTATGGCTGTGAGCTCAACATTGGCGACACAACTCACAATCGCTGGGTGAGTGCATGATAGAATCTCATATTATCCAAACAATCCATACTAACATGTCTTAGCTCGTGCCCACCAGCATTCATATTATATTCGCAGGAATCATCTTCCTCCTTTCGTTCCTCCAATATGAATCACCGCGATACCTGATCAAGCAAGGCCAGCACGAAAAGGCAATTGAAAATCTCTCTAGAATCCGCAATCTGGACCAAGACCACGAATACATTATCAACGAGATCACTGCAATCCAAGCAACACATGAAGCCGAGCTCGAAGCTACTATGGGTTCTGGCCCCATCGGAGTGATCAAAGAGGCTTTCTGCGTCCCATCGAACTTATACCGAGTTTACTTGACCTTTATGGCCCAAATCCTCTCTCAATGGTCGGGTGCTGGTAGTATTACTGTATACGCACCAGATCTGTTCAAACTGCTTGGTATTACCGGGAGCAACGAGAGTCTGCTTGTTAGTGCTATTTTCGGAATCGTGAAATTAGTTGCGGCGATTGTGTGTACGCTGTTCTTGGTCGACGTTATTGGCCGCAAACGAGCGCTCTTGATCGGTATCACGCTACAAGCTATCTCGATGGTGTATATTGCTGGCTTTTTATCTGCCGTGCCAGAAATGGGCGTTGTCGATGGATTCGAGCTACCAGAAAGCAAGAAAGGTGCTAGCGAGGGAGCGATCGCTATGATTTATCTTTCGGGCTTTGGATGGGCTTTGGGGTGGAATTCCATGCAATATCTGCTGACTGCAGAGTTGTTCCCACTTCGAATTCGTGCCTTGTGTACTTCTATGGCGATGACCTTGCATTTTGCTAATCAATATGGCAATGCCCGAGCGGTGCCCAACATGCTCCTGCCTACCTCGCAAGGAGGAATTGATCCAAAGGGCACGTTCTGGTGTTTCGCGGCAATTACCATCATCGGTGGCGCTTGGGTTTGGTTTAGTATCCCAGAGACAGCTGGCCGATCCTTGGAAAGTATGGATCGCCTCTTCGCTCTGCCATGGTATAAAATCGGTCGTTATGGTAATAAGGATGCCGATGCGCGAGACCAATTCGCCGACGACAAGATGGAGATGGTCTCACAGTCCCAAGGAGCAGCGGAACACGCTGAGCGAGTTGATCCTGAACGTCGAGTGTAACAGGAGAGAGTATAGCATTGGTGCTGCTATGTGTTCGCACTCTGTCATTGAGCTGTTGACCTGTAATGAGTTTGCACGATTGAGATGATGTGGTAAATATTTGTTGGTTATCGCCCTGTCATGAGATAATCCCGAGGCCATCGCGATAGCCATTTAATTCCATCATGATTTACCAAAGGATGTCTTCCCTCACATTGCAATGTAGACTACTAGATGGAGCCCAGTCAAATGGGTATAGCAAAGAAACCCCTTAATCCATTCAAATGCAACAAAAATGACTATATACATCCAAATATTTCCCAACCGATCTATATGAAATAAAAATGCAACACCAAAAGCAAGGATCGTCATCAAATAGCCGAGTCGTAAAATGAGAAATAGCTAGCTTCATAGCTCAACAAACTCATGGCGAAGCAGCTCGTCAGACTTGATCTTGTTGAGATACCCAGAGACCTTGCTGGTCAGGGTATCAATCTCGTAGCCGAAGAACTTGTAGGCTGCCTTTCCGGGAAGACTGTGACCAAAGCGCTTCACGCAGATACCAGCGTCCGCGTAACGTTCCCATCCGTTAGGAGCATAGGGCTCAATGACAACGGCAGGGATTCCCCGGTGGCGGCGGAGAACATCGCGCTTGTATTCAAGCGACTGTTGCTCAAACAAACGCTGGCAAGGGAAGCTGACCACGCGGCTAGCGACACCCTGGGCCTTCAGCTTTTCAGCCACCTCCAGGGCAAATGAAAGCTCGGCTCCGACACCGATCAGTGTGACGGCTGCAGACTCATCTTCCGAAATAACATAGGCACCACGGGCCACGCCGTCGCGTCGAGTTTGAGGAATTTGAGGCAGAGTCTGACGGGATGTAGAGATGATAGTAGGAGTCTTCTTCGCCTCGATGGCAGCGATCCATGCACCAGCAGTTTCCTCACTATCACCGGGGCGAATGTACAGGAGGTTGGGCATGGCGCGGTACAGAGCAGCTAGCTCAATAGGCTGGTGGGTAGGTCCATCTTCGCCCATACCGATAGAATCGTGCGTGGCAACGTGAATGATCTGCAGATGCTGGAGAGCACCCATGCGGACAGCTGGGGCTGCGTACAGGTAGAACATGAAGAACGAAGAAGTGACCGGGATAATGGTATTCGGGGCATAGGCCGCCAGTCCATTGGAGATGGCAGCCATGGCGTGCTCACGGACTCCGTAGTGGATATAACGACCAGAGTAGTTTCCGTTGATGTTGCAGTTAGTGCGGAGGTCAGGCTGTTGCATTATTGTCAGTCATGGATAAAGTCTTGTATGGATTAGGGGAGACTTACATGTTGGAAGTCAACCTTTCCAGGCCAGATCATGTTGACTGAGGGAGAAAGATCGGCAGTACCGACCATGAAGTTATTGCACTCCTTGGCGATGGGGTTGAAAACCAGACCGGAGGAGGCTCGCGAAGCGGTTGGCTTCTCTGGGAACGAGCTGGGGATGTGCTGCTTCCAGTCCGCGGGCAGATCGCCTCGGATACGGGCCTGGAACTCTGCACCAAGATCTGGGTTTTGGGCAGTGTAGTCTTTGACTAGTTGGTTCCACTCTTGCACGTATTTCTCTCCGCGAGCTGGGAGATCCTGGAAGAATTGACGAACAACATCACCAATGACAAAGTGCTGCTCGGGATCAAATCCATAGAGCTTCTTCATCTCAGCCACATTGTTAATGCCGAAAGCTGCACCGTGGGCAGTGGCAGTGCCGGCCACTGCGCTATCAAGACCAATAACTGTGCGAACGTTGATAAAAGTAGGCTTCTCCTTGGAGGCGCGGGCCTGCTCCAAGGCCCGAACAATTGACTCGATGTCAAAGCAACCATCCTGGACATCAATAACGTCCCATCCGCAAGCACGCATCTTGGCGTTAACATCCTCGGTGTTTGTCAAGTCCACGGAGCCATCACAGGTAATCTGGTTGTTGTCATAAATGACGGTAAGGTTGTTGAGGCGGAAGTGGCCAGCGAGAGAGATCGCCTCGAGACCAACACCCTCTTGCAGGCAAGCATCGCCGATCATGCACCAGGTGTGGTTGTTGACGACATCAAACCCGGGGCGGTTGTAAGTGGCAGCCAGGTTCTTAGTCGCCATGGCCATACCGACTGCGTTTGCGATTCCCTGGCCCAATGGGCCAGTAGTCACCTCGATACCCTCGTGTTCAATCTCTGGATGTCCGGGGCAGAGCGCGTCCACTCGGTCAGAGTGATAGGACTTGAGCTGATCGAAAGTCATGGCCTTGTAGCCGGTGAGGTGGAGGAAGCTGTACTGGAAGAGACATGTGTGGCCTGGAAAGCGATTTTTAGCACGAATTGCATGACATGAGTCGCGTACAATCAGTCGCGTACATAGCGGCTATTTTATTTTCGACGTTAACATACCATTGGAAAGAACAAAACGGTCACGGTTGAAGAAATCTGGGGAGTGCGGCGCATAGCGCATCACATATTTCCACAGCGAGACACCGATAGCAGCCATGCCGATGGCACCACTAGATCCGAAGGTTAGTCATGTAACGATCTATCAACGAAAACCCAACAATACATACCCAGGGTGACCACCACTGAACTGCTGGCACAAGTCGGCAATAAGAAGACGGAAAGTCTTGAGAACAAGATCATGATCTTGAGACAACTTCTGCACCAAAGGCAGGGCCGAAGGCACAGCCTTCTGAACTCCGTTTGTCTGGGTCATGATGGGTGATGGTACCACAGAGATGGAGGAGAGAAGGAGAAGAAGAGGAAGATGAAGGAGAAGGAGAAGATGAAGAAGAAAAGAAAAAGAAGTCTCGCTTTCCCCCAGAAATCCCCCGCGCCTCCCCGTGCCTTTTTATCGCTGCCAGACTGTCGCGCCTTTCCCCAGGATGCAACGACAAACATATCTCAATTAGGAAATAATCACAAATGGCAGCTGCACCCACTGCTGACATAATCAGTACCATTTCCCCCGCATCCAAATTGGGAAGGGGTAACCACCGGGAGGCCCCACTCGAACGCCGAGGACTGCCTTCCCAATTGGGCTATTTCTGCCACCGACTCCAACAAAAAAATGATCAAATTAAAAAGAATTCAATGATTTACAGAGGATACCAAAGTGTCAGAGTCTCCTCCAGTATTTTATCCAGGTTTTATGTCATACAATCATGTGCTATGGCATTCATGGCCCAATTCACTGCTGATGTTACAACAAGATGAACGGAATACATTCAGTGACCCACTGATAACCAGCAGTTTACATCGGTACCAATTGACAATCGGAGAGAAATTGTGAATATCTCATCCAGTTAGTTAAATACTGGTCATGTGGAATTTTCATATCCCCTTCGATTTATCCAACTTTTTTTGTTTTTTCTTCCAGGCTATTGCTCCTGTCTTCCTTCATATCCCTGCATATTTGAGGGACTAATGTTCAGCTTAATTCCGAGAATTGGCCACAAGAAATTGTTCGCAAACACGAATAATGCTGAATTTCCAATCGGATTACACTTCCGTCTATAAACCATCTTCTCCTCATCTCGATCAAGCAAATGTAGTGAACGACAAAGGATTTAGGATGTAGTGATTTGACCTGCTGCTATTTCTTTTTCCGCAAGACACCGCCGACTTCTCCGCTTGACTCATCGCCATCTCCCGACGGGATCTTCAGAGTCAAGATAAAGCTACTCTCTGCCGAACTTATCTGATCCGAAAATGCATTTAGTATCTTCACTTTCAACTTGAATCTAACTAGTTTACAACGATACATTTCAAATCTCAAGACCGGCCACTCAGTATGGACTATCGCCTATCACAACGAGGTGCAATCAACTCTGCACAGCGCGATGTTTGGGGACCTCGAGAGAAGTCGATGGGCAATCCGTGGTCACCAAGTAACCCCGACGGAACGTATGTTCTTTTTTCCCCTCTTCGGTAGAATTTATCACCAACTCTCGATCGCCCAGTATCATCCTTCGTTTGGCAGAGAACAGTCTCATGCATGAAGATGTTGGCGAGTTCATCCGTACCCAGGTTGGTCATCTTACTCTGATGGGCGGACTGAACATACTTTCTCTATATCTGTTCCCTTGGTGATACTAACACCCGTAGATGACGGTTTTGCCCATTGAACATTTGACATATAGCACGGGTCCGCGAGGATCCCGCCGTTTGCGACGTGCTGCAGCTACACTTCTGAATGAACAATTCAAATCTCGCCTAGAAATCACATATGATCAAATCATAGTGACTCCTGGTTGCGCAAGCGCTCTTGATGCACTCGCATTTTCAATTTGTGATGAAGGAGATGGAATTCTCATTCCTCAGCCTTTGTATAATGGCTTTAATTTTGATCTCTTGAACAGAAGTAATGTACAAGTGGTAGCTGTCAAGTATGAAGGCGTCAAGGGTTATACTGGATTACATGACCTTTTTCAACCCGACGTCAACAGACAAGCCTTGCGAAAAGCTCTCTCTCGAGCCAAACAAGAAGGGATCAATATTCGGGCTCTAATTATTTCAAAGTATGTTTGTTCTGTTAAACCCACGAGTTCACTCGCTTCTGACGTAGTAATTATCTTTCATTTAGCCCTCACAATCCACTTGGGAGATGTTATGTATGTCATATCCACTTGCTACTCTCTTCAAAGGCTGACAATAGTGAAACAGCCCCCGGAAACCCTAAATGAATTCGCTGGCTTCTGTGGCGAAAATGACCTGCACTTCATTTCAGATGAGATCTATGCCTTATCAGTATTTTCAAATCCTGCCGTGCCAACACCGACAGAATTCACATCCGTACTCAGCCTAGACTTGACTGGCATCATAAACCCAGCTTACATGCATGTACTTTATGGAGCAAGCAAGGACTTTTGCGCCAATGGTCTACGAATGGGATTTGTCTGTACGAAAAACGAAGGCATCCTGGGATCAATGTCTAGTATAGGGTAAGTAAAGCTTTTCAATCTTGTCTATGAATCACACTTCATATGGCCGTTTACTTACTGGTGACCCCTCTAGGATCTTCTCGTGGTCACCCCATATTCTCCAAGATGCTTGGGCTGCAATGCTAGAGGATCAGCAGTGGATGCAGCGATTCATGACGCAAAAGACACAGCTCATGCGAGAGCGATACAAGACTGTAACAGAGTTTCTGACCCACCATGGGCTTCCATATTTCGAAATGTATGCACATTTATCACTAAGTAGAGACCTAACAGAGAGGGAGCGCTGACCGATTGTCAGGAACGCAGGACTATTCCTCTGGGTAGATCTTCGGCATTTATTTGTCTCGAAATCGGCAGTCCGTCATTCCGATTATGATACATTAAGGATAACATCACCCGATGCACAGTCCAACCTCGCACTCGAACTGAAGATTACAGAGATTTGCATACAAAATGGCGTTATGATTGCACCGGGCCATGTTTACATGGCGGAGGAATATGGTTGGTTTCGAATCACATTCACAGTAGGTGAGGATGCATTGAAGGAAGGATTGAAACGCTTTCTCAAGTCTATTGAGGAGGTAGAGATTCAAAGTGAAGACTGGAAACAGAAATGATATGTGCAAGGATTGGGGAATTCGTTGAAGCTTTCTTAATAGCAGCATCTTGTTTGGTAGCAAGCCTCCTGAGCGACCGCATGAATGCAGGCATTTTGCCTGAGGGGTATCCCTGTCACTTTGTATCTACTTCTGCATTGAAAATGACATATCTGATGCCATAACCGAGATCAGAGCAGCCTGTTTCAGGTGAAATTTATTAGCAAGTTGGTGAAATTGATTCTATTAGAGTGAAACACTTACCAATGACAAGTCAAAGTTTTCCGCGACGAGCACATCTACCGTCAGTCGCTTGTACATCTCATACGCCATACTACCGGTATGTGAACCAGTGAGTCTGCCAGTCGAAGGACGATGTTTGTTCCTTTCATGGCTATCTCGAATATGTACGAGCACCTTGTCGCCCAGCGAAACAGACCAGACGCAAAAGTTGGGATTGGTGCGTCGGACATGCAATGTAATCATTCTGTCTTCTTCTGTCTTTGCATCTTGAGCTACGGCGTTACGAAATGTGATATCGAACTTGTTGACAATGCTAACGGCTGATCGAGAAGTACTTGCGATCTCTTCACCCTCGTCCTTCGAGGAGCTACTGGTGTTTCCTGGAAGTCGAACTAGCCAGGGCCCTCGCTTGCGCCATGCCGGAGTCCAAATCTTTTCGCATTCGAATAATGGAAGACCCGATGCGTCACGGAATTCTCTCACGCCCTTTCGGTCATATCGGAGACCGCTAGCTGTGAGGAGGACTTTGTCGTCACTATCAAAGTTGACGGTGTACTCATCCAACGCGTGTTCGTCATATCGCGGTCGGAGATATAGCAAACGTTCGAATTCACTGATATTCTCTGGTCGCAGAGCTATCGGGAATGGACAGGGTGTCACTTTCTGCGTAAAAGACATACTCATCCATCAAAAGCAGTGAGATGGGAGATGTGAACAAGTCATGAAACACGCCGGAGGATCGACATTGGAGACGTTTGACACTAGCCCCAGCCCCAAATTGCCCGATCAGCCTTGACTCGGACCTCTAGTCATACTGATTCCATTATTAGTGCATAGTAATGAGTATTCCTTTCCATGAATGAATTAAAAAGAAAAGAAAAAAGAACAGAGGATGTGATGTAGAGAGAAGAAGAAGTCAACGGGGAACTCCGCGGGGCAAACCTTTTGATTTGCCCCGCCAAATCGCGGATTCTCCAACATTTCCGACTTTCTTTCTTTCTCTTCTTTCTCATTCTTTTTGTTCTTCTTCTCTTCCCCCTCGACATTCTTCTGTCCCCCTTGATTCACACCAGCCTCATGGCCCCAATCGAGGAGACTTGCGCCTCCTTACGCGCACAGATCTCCGCCACAGAAGCTCATCTCGCCGGGCTCAAGCGCGATCTCGCGGACGCCGAGAAAGTCGCGCAATCTACGCGCTCTGTCAGCCAGCCTGAAGATGTGCGCAATGGGAATAGTCGATGGCCTCTACTCAAGGAAGAGTACAAGAGATATGGAAGACAGATGATCGTGTCCCAGCTGGGCTTGGAAGGTGAGTGTCTCTACTTAAGTCCACGATGACGATGATCATGATGACTGACAGTCATGTTTGATGAACAGGTCAACTCAAACTACGATCCGCAAAGGTTCTCCTCGTCGGAGCTGGTGGCTTAGGATGTCCAGCTGCTCAATATCTCGCCGGCGCTGGCGTAGGCACTATCGGTTTGATCGACGGAGACACAGTTGAGAGCTCGAATCTTCATCGCCAGGTCCTTCACCGAACGAAGAATGTTGGGAAATACAAGGTTGACAGTGCGATTGAGTCTTTGAGAGAGTGAGTCAACTAATGCGACCCTATCAATCTCTTTAAATCAGCGATCGGGGCAATGTTCAGAATAAATTCTAACAGCGCATCCTCTTTCGCAGATTGAATCCTCATCCGACGTACATCCCTCACCGAACACACCTCACCCCCGAAGAAGCACCCACAATCTTCGAGCAATATGACTATATCCTTGATTGTACCGATAACCCTGCGACGCGATATTTGATCTCTGACACGGCCATTTTACTGGGAAAGACATTGGTTTCCGCATCTGCGTTACGGACAGAAGGTCAACTTATGGTGTTGAACAATCCACCTCGGCCACCAGGTGATCCAGAGGGAGGGCCTTGTTACAGATGTGTCTTCCCCAAGCCTCCACCGGCTGATAGCGTCGTCAGCTGCGCGGACGGGGGAATTCTGGGTCCAGTGGTCGGCACAATGGGAGTTCTACAAGCGCTGGAAGCTATTAAGGTGATCACTTCGCCTCGTCCGGACGTGCAAGCTGCTGGCCCAGGTACTCCGACACCAAAGGCAGAATCACCCTCGCTTCTCATTTTCTCGGCGTATTCCAATCCCCAATTCCGTTCAATTCGTTTGCGCTCCCGCCGTCCTAATTGCGCCGTATGCTCTGAAAATGCCACAGTCACGTTAGACACCATCAAGTCCGGGTCCATCGATTATGTCTTCTTTTGTGGTTCGGCGACTGTTCCATCTTTGCTAAAGCCAAATGAACGTATTTCACCGGAAGAATACCGCCAAAGACACCCATCGTCCACCAACGTGGACAAATCTATTATGATCGATGTGCGGGACAAGGCGCAGTTCGGTATTTGCAATCTGGAAAATAGCATCAACATCCCCATTTCCAATATTCTTGCTTCGAGGATCAAGCCTGCAGGCTCGGATGAAGACAAGGACAAAACTGCACTGCCCTCTTGGGTCCCAGCAGAGGTCATCTCGTCCGAAACGAAGGACCCTATCTATGTTGTGTGTCGCCTTGGGAACGACTCCCAGATTGCAGTTCAAAAGTTGAAAGAGTTGGGATTGGATCAGAATGGTCAACGATACATTGGTGACATCCAGGGTGGATTCCGAGCATGGCGAGAGCAGGTTGACCCGGATTGGCCTGAATACTGAGTACTGAACATAGAATTGAACATGGAGATACTTAATCTTAACTCCGGATGGCTTGTCTTCAGCGAGAGATTGAGGAAATCTTTCAATTGCACATTATCTCTATTGAGGTCAGATCTACTTGCACCCCACAACATGAGTCATTTCTCTTCCTCTCTCTCCAGAAATTGACAATGTGGGAACTCTTCAATGGTCTGGTACCATTTGTTCCACGGGGAAATTCTAGTGGATCTCCACTGTTTTCCCACAAAATCCCGCGATGTCAGCGCCTCGACCTTCTCGGTCCCTCTTTCGGAGACCAAATCGGGAAAACGGGGGTCAACCAAGAGGAGTCCAAAGAGTCCAAGCCGATTTTGATGGCCCGAATTCCCGTGCCGTTTACAGTTGCATTTGAACAGTAACAAGTCATTAGCCTATCCAATTGTACATTCATAAATACTTCTTCATCTTCTTCTTCTCCTCAACTTCCCCGCAATCGACCTTACGTAACCCTTGAGAGTCCCTCAATTTGCGTGATTCCATCGCAACATTCGTCAATTCATTTCTCTATTTATTCTTCTCTTCTCTATTCTCTCTTGTCTTCTTCCCATCCCCTCTTCATATCACAACACAAATTCAAAATGACCGACCTCCCTGAAATGCAGTATCGCTTCCTCGGCCGTACAGGCTTGAAGGTCTCCGTCATTTCGCTAGGAAGCTGGCTGACCTACGGTGGTCATGTTGGAAATGGTATGCCCTCTGCAGCTCTTTTCATTGATTTGCTAGTATTTTCTTCGTTCTAATTGGTTGTACTTAAGAAACTGCATTTGACTGCGTCAAGGCTGCATACGATGCCGGTGTCAACTTCTTCGACACTGCCGAGGTCTACTCTGGTGGACAGTCTGAAGTCGTACTGGGTGAGGCAATTAAGAAGTTTGGCTGGAAACAGAATGACCTGGTTATCTCTACCAAGGTAGGCAAATAATACACTTCGAATCATTTTTATCGCGGGGCCATATTAACATTCTTCCAGATCTACTGGGGTCGGGCAAACGCCGCCAACCCAGCCAAGCCTCTCAATAACAATGGCCTCTCAAGAAAGCACATTATTGAAGGAATGAACCTCTCTCTTCAGCGATTGGATCTGCCATATGTAGATATCGTCTACGCTCATCGTCCAGACCGCGATACTCCCATGGAGGAGATTGTTCGTGGTTTCAACCACCTTATTAACACCGGCAAGGCTTTCTACTGGGGTACCTCGGAATGGTCTGCCAGCGAGATCTCCGATGCCTGGCGCATCGCTGATAGATTGGGTCTGATTGGTCCGGTCGTCGAGCAACCGCAGTATAATCTCCTTGTTCGCGAGCGCGTGGAGAAGGAATACCGCTGGCTCTATGAGGCTCACGGTCTCGGCTTGACGACTTTCTCTCCTCTGAAGGGAGGTGTGTTGACTGGCAAGTATAATGATACACCTGCGCCTCCGGCTGGCTCGCGACTCGCAGAATCGGAAGATGGATATGTGAAGAACCTGCGGAAAACAGTTGGCGATGATACTTGGACACGCCAGTTGAAGCAGGTGGCTGCTCTCAAGCCTGTGGCGGATGAGCTGGGTGTTTCGACTGCTCAACTTTCTCTGGCTTGGATTTTGAAGAATCCAAATATCTCATCGATGATTACTGGTGCATCGCGTCCGGAGCAGGTGTTGGATAATGTTCGTGCTCTGGCCCTGGTGGATAAGTTGACAGATGAGGTGATTGAAAAGATTGAGAAGGCTGTGGAAAGTCAGCCAGCAGTTGAGGTCAGACGGTTTTAGACGATAGATTATTGATATGATATCTAATGCATCAAGACCTTAAGTGGAATCCTTCCACTAAATGACTCAAAGCTATAATGAATATCCAACTCAATTTTTGTACTACAAATAGTCCTTTGATAATTAACTGCAATGAACTACCGTCTCACGACGATTTACGTGGCTGTTGCGGTTTTGTTACTAACAACTACCCTACTACGCTGTTACTACCATACTGTAACTGTTTTTAATTTAAAATAGTAATGATTTTAAATTTCGTTTGAAATCAGGAACTAATTGGAAACTGTTTCCGTAATAAAATACGGTCTTGCTACCATATTACTACCATATCACTACAGTTTTGGAATTTCAAATGGTTTTCTAACGGTTTTCCAACGGTTTTCAGAGCAGTTCAGCTTTCATAGATCGATAGATATCACTGCTTACCTTTTAAAAAAATTGAAAATATAAAATTGGATTGCAGAGTTCTAGGTCTAATGAACATGGTTCTACTCTAATATAATCAAAATTAACAGCTTTAGAGGTGCTGAACATCATGCTCGGTCGACCACCTGGTCCACTGGGTATTGACTGTATATATTTCCCACTAACCTGGCAGGTTCGAGACTCTCGATGATTCAATCAGCTCAATCTTGGAAATTCACATATCTTTACCTATATTCTAGCATTGCCGTTCAAAGGTATATATTTAACAACACTCAATAACCAATAACCCATTCCTTTCTTTAATTCAGAGTATTTCAATCTATTGGATGTTGCTTTGACAGCTGAGATCGACATCACATGACCTCACTGAATAGCGTCACCGCGTTTCTCCGCGAATTCAATTGTTGGACAACTTGATTCTCCAGCTAATTCCATGAATTGCTTGCGAACATCAGTTCGTCGCTATTCCGCCATGGCTTCCCAACTACCTTCATCATCGCCTTTCACCAACAGCGTGGTGGCATCCATGAGAAAGCTGTATGTGCAATTGCCTGCTGTTAGCTCTCCACTGCACCACCTTGGATCTAACATTTGCACAGCTACCCCGAAGCGTTGGCCGACAAGAGTTTTGATAACACTGGATGTGGGTGCTCTCCACAAACGGAAGCTACAGATTTGGCCGTTTAGTCAATTGGAATCTCCTTGACTAACGTGCGAACTTTCATAGTGCTCCTTGAAGCTCCCTTTGATCCGTCGCGACGACAGAAGAACTCGGTCCTGCTCGCCATCGACTTGACAACTGCCGTTGCAGATGAGGCTATTAAACGCCAAGATTCAGCGATCGTCGCCTACCGTGAGAATATTCCCGTCTGCCGTTGATGCCAAGTTGAAGGTAGTAGCATGGTCTAATGCGAGCTTTATCTAGATCCAATTATCTTCCGCGGCCTGAAGGCCATCACTCTCGATGATACACAGCAACGATCACTCCTGCGACTGGCCCAGCATGGAATTAGCGTCTATTCCCCTCATACTGCTGTCGATTCCGTGCCCGGTGGAATGGCCGATTGGCTTTGCGATGTGGTGACAGGCACTTTCCAGCCTGCTACGCCCTCCGCGCACCCTGCTTCCCAGGGCTGCAACTCGACTTTATACTCAGTTCCTACATACCCACAGGCTGGAGCTGTACCGACCGCACAATCGGCCAATGTGTCTCTGCAAATCCCCCATACCCGATCCACCATTCACCCATCCCCTCCGGCGTCAATTCCCGAAGGCTTTGAATCGGCTGGTGCAGGCCGCCTGGTTGAATTTAAGGAATCTCAACCTCTGACTACTCTGATTGACCATATCGCCCGTGGTGTTGGCCTGCCCGGTGGTATTCCGATTGCGATTCCGCAGTCGCAGTCAATTGATGATATTCGTATCCGCACGGTCGGCATGTGTCCCGGATCTGGTTCTGGGGTTCTGATGCGTGGCAATGAAATGCCGGATCTTCTCTTTACTGGAGAGATGAGCCATCACGAGGCTCTGGCTGCTACTGAGCGTGGATCGGTTGTTATCTCGCTTGCGCACTCAAACTCGGAGCGCGGGTACCTGCGTGCCGTGATGCAGAACCAATTGCTGCAGGAACTATCACAACGCTGGAAGTCCGATCGGGAGAGTGCCCTCAAAGCACTTCAAGATAGTGCCAAGCAAGGCGATGCGGGATCTTCTTCATGCGCCGAGGTATACCAGGATGGTTCTGTGGAGGTATCTGTTAGTGAGGCCGACCGTGATCCTTATGGAATTATGGTGTGGCGGGCATAGGATGGAATCAATTGGAATTGGAATTGGAATTGGAATATTATATGCACTGCCTAGCAATGCTCTGTAGATGGCTCTTTCTATACCCTCACCCTTTCATCTTTACTTCTCTATGGAGTTCTAGAAGATCCTCTTTCTTTTGATATTTGCTAATCCAGTGGAGGCCTCAGGACTTCCACGTGGGGCCGCAACGCCATCGCGGGGCAGATTTTTGATCGCAAAACCATGCGGTGGTCACCCATTCTCCTCTCCATCTCCAAACCTTTTCGTCGTATCGAGTCGCCGAAACAGTTTGCGCGCAGAATGGCTGACCTTCCTACCACCTACGACGGTTTGTTTCCCTTCTCACTTTGCTTCTGTCCTTGTCCTTTGGCCGTGCCTTTACCCGTACCTGTCTGTGCCTGGACCGGTGGAGGGCCAGGCACCGATCTTCACTCTGACTATCTCCATATTCCCCGATGAATGCTGACTGAGATATCTCTGACAATAGGGCCTGTCCCGATTGCTGTTATTGGCGGCACTGGTCTGCGTGAGCTGCCTGGTTTCACCCAGGTGGCTTCCCTGTCCATCAGCACTCCCTGGGGCGAACCCTCCTCCCCGATCACTATCCTGCACCACCAGTGCAAGCACAACGAGAAGACTGTTGCCGTTGCCTTCCTGAGCCGCCACGGTGCTCACCACCAGATTGCTCCTCACGAGGTTCCTGCCCGTGCCAACATTGCTGCGCTGCGCTCCATTGGTGTCCGCAGTATCATTGCTTTCTCCGCCGTTGGCAGTCTCCAAGAGGCTATCAAGCCCCGCGACTTTGTCATTCCCGACCAGATTATTGACCGAACCAAGGGTGTTCGCCCATGGACCTACTTCGAGGGTGGTGTTGTCGCTCACGTCCCCTTCGGAGACCCCTTCGATGAGGGCATTGCCAAGGTGGTGCGGGAGTGCGGCCACAGTCTGGAGGGTGATGGTGTTGTTCTTCACGACCGTGGCACCATTGTCTGCATGGGTAAGCAACGAGACTCCGCCACCATCATGCCATTTTGAAGAAAGTTCCATCTAAGTACTAATATTTCCCGCGTTTGCCTGTACAGAGGGCCCGCAGTTCTCCACTCGTGCCGAGAGCAACATGTACCGCGCCTGGGGCGGTAGTGTGATCAACATGTCTGTTCTCCCTGAGGCCAAATTGGCCCGCGAAGCCGAGATTGCCTACCAGATGATCTGTATGTCCACTGATTACGACTGCTGGCACGACTCCGCCGATGTCACTGTGGAGATGGTGATGGGCAACATGAAGGCAAATGCCGAGAACGCTCGCCGTTTTGTCACTGCCGTTCTGGATGCCCTCGCTGGAGATGAGCACACTGATCTGGTGCAAGCCAAGCACCTTGCCGGCTCCGTTAAGTTTGGTGTCAGCACGCCTCAACCGCACTGGAGCGCCGATGCGCAGAAGAGGTTGAACTGGTTGTTCCCGGGCTACTTTTAAATTATTATACCCCGTTTTGACCCGTCCTGAAGGTGTTAGATCTTGAAGTTTAACATGGACTCGGGCCTTCAGACCTCAGACCTCAGGACGCAAGAATCCACGACGATCGCATTTGCCCCTCTTTTTTCACTCTGTGCAAGATTAGAATATTACGGAATAGAATCAGACAAACTTTTTACACGCTTTGACCGGGGAACTAGAAAGGGGGCGGAGAGGGGTTTCATTTCCCATTCCAATTTTCTTTTCTTTTCTTTTCTTCCTCTTCTATGGAGTAACGCAGGTTTAGTTCTGCTTTAGTTTCTACTTTGCTTTACTTCGAACTCCGCCCGCCAGCCAATCAAAACAAGCGGATTGCAGATGCAGTGCAAACAGCACAAACCACGCAAACAACATAAAATCCGCGGTGTCTCCCCACTTTCCTCGGTCGATCATCTCTATTACTTCACTTACTTCACTTACTTCACTTGCTGTTGTGTTTAGTCCTGAGCTCTTGATTGTTTATTGATTTGTTCACTCTCGGGACTCGGATCTATTTGGAACCTCTCTGTTTTGCTCTGTCTTTGCAAAATGCGGAACACAACTTGCCATCTTCCCAATGGCCTCACTTTCACCGTGAGTCCGGTCTTTGGTGGGGTCACTTTTAAGTACAATGATATGGGAACAAACAACTCGACTTTCCCACCAGGTTGGACTGTTATAATTCACAGTGAAAAGGTCCCGGGGGTATCCCCGGAACAGAGGGGTCGTGAAGGGTCTGAGAATGGACATCCAGCAGACGCCAGGCAAGATGATAATGATGACGATGACGACAAGACAATCCGATTTACAACCCCCACATTGAATCGCGATTGTATTTATATCTCGTATATTGTCAATCCACCGTCAAGTGAATTTAAGCCAGTCACTTCACCCACCCGCCAGATTGCTATGATGCTTTGGGCCACGATGTGGTGGTACTTCCATGAGCCCGAGCCTGATTCTCATCTTCAAACAACTGCGTCAAGCTCAACCCCCCATTCTGGGCAACCCAAGGGTGATTGGCGAGTGAATATTCGACGAGAGGGCATCTTTAAGGGCCGAAATCTATTGCAGAAGCTCGAACGTATGGGCTTGGTATCCAATGAGGATTCGTCTGTCGGATTTCAACCGGTCGAGACACGCGACTCCAAGAGCTGGTCGAAGATGTTTGTGAGCCAACGGACGTTCTGGCAACTCGACCCTCGACTTTTCCTCTTCACCTTGACCCCTCGTGGATCTCCACCATCCCCTTCTTTGACGCCATTCCATTCACGACATGCTTCTCCAGTGCGGGATTCTCTGCCAGCTACCGCGCTGCCCCCAACCGAGGCGGCTTTCAGCACCGCCAATACTGAGGTATTCACATCGGCAGGTCCGTTTACATCGGCCAGTCACCTTCCGACCTACTACCCACCAGCCCCGACTCAGTATACTTTCACCAATGGAGTGCGCCATCCAATTCGTCCTAAGCCACCCCACCAAGGAGAGGTGTTTTATGTTCGCTACATTCCCAGTGTCAGCCAGTACCTTTCACTTCGCATTCCTTTCCTTCCAGCCACAAAACCAGCCTCGTCTGATAGTCGACCAACCACTCCTACAAGGCCTGTCAGCTCTCAAGTCACGAATATCAAGCAACACCTCTGTCAGAGTCACTCGTCAGACCTTGAAACTTTGCACCGATGGATGAATGACCCCCGCGTGGAAGCCATGTGGCAAGTGGGCGGCCCTAAGCCCGTACAAGAGAAGTTCTTGCTAGACAATTTGTCAAGCCGTCATAGCTTCCCAGTCATTGGGTGCTGGGATGGTAAACCGTTTGGCTATTTTGAAGTTTATTGGGTGAAGGAAGACCCTCTGGGTCGACTTCTTGACCGAGTCGACAACTACGATCGGGGTATTCATGTACTAGTTGGAGAACAGGAATTCCGAGGCCCACACCGAGTTGTCCTTTGGCTGACTGCATTGGTACACCACTGCTTCTTGGCTGATATGAGAACGGAGACGGTCGTTTTAGAACCGCGCGTCGACAACATTAAGCTTATCAATTACCTGCAACAAGTCGGGTTCTACAAAGAAGGCGAGGTCAGCTTCCCTCATAAGCAGTCCGCGGTCATGAAGATTAAGCGGGAGTATTGGAATGGCCCAGCCATTTGAGCTGACAGGATTAACAACATCAAACCTACGAGATTATGACGAATCATGAATCATGAACCATATGCATCTTTGCTTTTTCAATTCCGTGGCCTACTTGATGTATCTGCTTTTATCCTCTTTGAAGTGTTGCATGGCTGTCCGATTCTTAGATTTTGTTCGTTGTTCACTTTTCATTTCATGTAAGCTTCTACTAGGGGACTATCATGTGTTCCTCTCATCATATCATAATAATGAGACATGGCAAGCGCCTTGGGTTCTAAATTTTGGTTAAGAGTAGCTTTTCTACATCTTGTGTGTCTTTCGTAGATTTTGTGCCCCGGCAGCCATTGGGTATTGTGTTTTGACCCATTCCGGTTTGTAAACAAAAGTTTTATCGAAAGGTTTGTGTATCAGAAGTCAAGACAAACAAATAAGAATAATTAGGCATTAACAAAGAAATAATTGATGAGGTACTAATTCATTGTTCAAATAGCCACCGTTGAAAGAAACCAGAGAATTCCTTTGTCGATGCTCAGGACGTTGTCTTCCATCGAGGTCGAAACAATGCTTTGTGAACGAGTTGACAAAGCATTGTGTCGACCTCGAATTTAATTTCTTGGACCAGGGGCATCGTGATGGAGGTATGAGAGTTTCTTTGTCCCAAATAGTGTAGCTTAAACCTGGTGGTTTAAGCTCTCGAGTACCGGCTATATAAGTAAGAACCTTCTTCTCAGTACTTGGAACTGAGACTCGTCAGCATTTATTGAACAGATAATTGTGACAGTTATATCTATCGTACTATATTGCGATCTTTCAACCAACATGGCAAGACCAGAGAGATTTAGAAGGGAATGGCTGGACTTGGGGATGGAGAAAAGCTCTTTCGATGACAAGAACCTTGTTTTAGGAATCGTTCGAGATGTACATGCTGAGATCGAGAACCATCAATTGAATCTGAGGAAGCGTAAGACGCGTGATTTAGTCGAGCAAAGATTTTCAGACGCAATTCCCAGAACGCCAGCGGAGATTCAGAATATGGAACGCGAAGACGCATTGCATGGACTTAATGAACTGCTCAGAGTTTATCGTGTATGTTTGATGTCCCAAGGAGGTACTCACTTAATGCCCGGACATTCTGGATCACTAACGACGTCGTTTGATAGTGATAATACTGGAGACGGGCTCACGGGAGCCAATGCACTACCGGGAGGACCTATCCCTGCACCATTCGTTCCTGCACAAGTGCAAGCTTCTCCGGGCACTGGGATACCATATGGTCAAGATACTGTAGAGGAACGGCTTATAAACGCCCTCAAAACAGATGAAGAGTCAGAGATGGTGAGTAAGTTCCAGTACCATCCCGGCTACAACTCAATATACTCTGAATATTTACCAACGGACCGTCCTAACTATGTTCCGATTGCACCTAGGCCTTCGCTTCCGGCATGGGGGGTGAATCCAAACCCCCCCGAGCCATTTACTCCTGCACCGGAGATAAAGGCGGTTACATGGCCAGGTGGATATGCACCTCCAGGTTCGGGAACTATATCACCACCGGCTGGCTTCAAATCATCCTCTGGCCCATTGGAAGGTACGCCTGTGGTGGTCAGCTGGGAAAGTGATTTGAGCAAAATCGTCTATGAAAAGGCTCCTTCTCCAGACCCACAGATGCCATTAATCGTGCAGCGACCAGCGGAGAGATGGGGGCCGGCTTCACCTTTCTCGAGTGAAATGCTCAGGGGTTTGTCACGGAATGAGGCTGAAGTTATGATTTTCGCCTGGGTAAAGGAACAGGAGCGACGACTAGATCGTTTTATTAGCGACACGGTCGGAATTTACTTTCACATGCGAGCGAATCCTTCGACTCATGATACGCTGATGCTTTTGGATATGCAAACGGAACAGCTTAACCTTGTCACAGAGTGGAAACGTTGGATAGCACGCGCGAGGACTTGGTTTGTTGTTGAATGGGAAAAGCTAAACTGGACGACCGAGCAGCTCCTGGAGAACAGCAATGATGGAATGTGCCGACTACAGATTAGAGAAACCCAGGTAATACTTCGGAACGAACTGCAAAAAGAGCAATTTCAACTCATAGCACGATCAGATTGGAATGAGAATTTATTTATGAGCCCACCTTCCCGTGAGCTCTGGCAGCTGTTATGCCAATGGACTGAACGAGGGTTTGATTACAGCTGCCCACTTACTATTTTTAACATTCCGATAAATATCGTTCGTGTCTCTGGCTGGGAGGCAGAATCTGGACAAATAGGCTCTGTTCATCTTGGCCAGGCACTGACTTGTCCCACTGATCCTCGTCAGTTGAGCTCCAACTATATGTGGCTCAACTCTGCTTATATCAATTTAGAAGTATTTCAGAGCTACTTGCATTCTGAAGGGCTTCTCCAGCAGGGTCAATCTC
Source organism: Penicillium sumatraense (assembly GCA_020086695.1). Classification (NCBI taxonomy): domain Eukaryota; kingdom Fungi; phylum Ascomycota; class Eurotiomycetes; order Eurotiales; family Aspergillaceae; genus Penicillium; species Penicillium sumatraense. The sequence continues at coordinate 64,102 of JAGIKU010001370.1, read as the reverse complement.
TTTGGTGGAGCCCCGAGGCCTTTGAGAACACTGATCTGACCCCAGGATATGGCCAAACTAAGCTAACAGACCAGGATACATTCTTGATGGCGGTTTCCAATACTTTTATGGGGCAATGGTGGAGTTTCTCCGGACCTAGACCAGCTGAGGGTCGTCATGGGCCTTTCGAGGATGGTGCCACTCCTCAAGTTGCCATTATTATCCGTGACAACGAAAGGATGGAAATAGATGAGGGCCTGATACAGGAGTATTTGATGGACATGACCGAAGACTAAGCGTTTCACTATTCACGGGTTCTCTAGTAGTTAGCTGTCGCATTTTTAGTATAATACGTAAGTATTGTGTCGACAAATGAAATTATTTCCCCAGATTTTGCATTCAAGAACAAGCCTTGCCGGAATGGAGTAGTTTGCTAACATGTGGGTTGAATGTGGGATGCTACTTCATGAAAATGAACTTCTTTGTAGTAATTATTATTTTGAAATAAAGGTGGGGTATTGCTTCGTTAGCTAAGGCTTATTTCAGCTGGCTAGCGACTAGCTACTAGCTACTAGCTGGTAGAGCACGTAGGGCTGCGGAGATTTGGATGAGAGTTGCAAGCTTATAATTAGGCCTGCGAATGGCCATATCCTAAATTTAAGACAGATCGCCCGCTTGGCGCCGCGGATCGCTGAATTATTTTTGTCTGGTATATTAATCTAGATACGTGCTGAATGTGGTGTTTTTGGCTTTCAACTTCTCGCGCTTGGGGAAGAACTGCTACCGCGTGTAGATTTCATAGAAGGAACCATTTATGGAATGCGATGATGGTGAGTTGAAGCTGTCGTGGTGAGCACTCTTCCAAAAGCAGAATTTTAATGTTATACTCATAGTAGGAGAATACTGGGTGAGAAATTTATATGGATGGAGGATATTAACAGTGAGAAAACAGGTATACACTTCTATATTCATAGTCAGTAGTTAGGGTTGCTGGTGAGTTAGGATTGGGATAGCATCATGCTATCAGAGAGTTGGGATGATCCCAACTCTCTATCCTCCCTTGGAAGGGAGATAAGGAATACGGAATACGGAGTACTCCATACAGGCTAAATGAGACCGGAAGTCGTCCGCAATGAGTCTACACCTTATTGAGTATAGTTAGTGTTGGGGGCATCCCTTCTGCCCCCACTTCACATGTCGGCATTTTATGCCCAGCAGTGCCTCAAAGGGGAAGGTGATTGCACAATCCTGACTGGTGACTGGTGGTGGAGGCCGACTGGATAAATTGGGGTCATCTAACGCCGATGTGGGCGTTATTCTCTAGCAGCTGTCTACATACTTGTACAATTATACCAACTGCCACTCAGTGAGTATTGATCATAAGAAGAACATGTGATGCTGGTACTCTGTATACTTCGGGGGAGAGTCATCCGCCATGGAGTACTCTGTATAGATACATACATGCATCGACTGGCTGGAGACCATCACTGCTATTTTCGGTATGCAGGATGTACATGTACATGAAATGGAGTATTCTGTATTCAACAAACCTATCAGAATAATTAACAATAATAATCACCCCTAATGTATGTCTGCTGTAAATGTTGAACTCGGCAAGTCAAGCACATGTGACGCGGCTTAGTCACTTTTTCACGTGCCAAACCACTTCGGCCTTCTCGACTTGCGATGATTTGCTCTTTTGCTTTTGCCTTCATTTGCCATTTCCTCCACTTGGCTTTCATTTCATTCCCATTGGGCATACTACTTTACCTCTTGAGCCGAACTGCTGGCCCGACTCGGCACTAACTTCATTTTCTTCCCCAACGAACTCTGCCGTATTCGTTCCTCCATCGCCACAAGCGGATACCTCACCGATCAACCCCCCCCCCCCCCCCCCCGGTACTCCGTACCTACTGTGATCTTCATCCCACTACTCTCACTACCGCCCTGGCGCCCACTTATATCCCCCCGACTCCACCCCAGCATGCCCCCGCCGCCGTGATGGACCTCGACAAACAGCCCTCCGAGGATCGTTCTCCCCGAGCTGCAAGCGTACTCTCCATGGACGACCTTGAGGCTGCACAAGCCCTGGAAGGCCTACGAGCGGACTTTGGTCACTCACCACGAGCTTCGCGACAAGCTCTTCCAACATCTCCCGATCCTCAACCAACAGAACCACTTCTCTCCCTCCTAACATCGTCGCATCCCCTCATCTCATCCGCCATCAACGGTTCCGTTTCGGCTTACACCACTTCGAAATCGTACTCCGCACGATTCAAGTCCAGCGCCGAGTTTATCGAGCGCAATATCGGTTCTCCCGTCGCCAACACCGTCGGGACAGTTGGGCGCAAAACAGGTGTTGAGAGTGGTTTGCGCTGGGCGCTACAACGACGTGATTCCGGCAACGAGTCGAAACCTAGCAGCAAGCGTCGGAAAGTGAATGGGGAAACTGGGCCCACAGCCATGGACGTGGAAAAGGGCCCCGAGGAACCAACTGCACAATCACGTACTCGCAGTTCCTCCGATATCTCGATGGCAGAGACACTTCCGCCATACGACGAGATGAAATCCCCTCGATATGAAGAGAAGCCCGGGCGGCAGAACCCCACTTGGCAGAGTCGGCTGGTTATTTCGACTTCTGGCCTGGGTGTGGCAATGAGCGAGGAATCTCTTCGCAGCCTACAGTATTGCTTGACATGGCTTCGCTGGGCGAACGGTCGGCTTGGTCGTGCAATCGTGGCTCTCCAGAATGCGATGACAGAATGGGAGAACCACAAGGCTCGTTTGAAGCAAGAGGCAGACGCTGGCCGTGCCAGCAGCCCCGAGAACACATCAATTCTCACACAGCGCATCCAAGCAGTCAGGGAAGATGTGCTTTCAACCCTTAAGCAGGTGGTGGATGTCGTGTCCAAGTATGCCGGAGGAGCGTTGCCTGAAAATGCTCGTCACCTGGTTCGTCGACACTTGACATCTCTACCTCACCGATTCCAGATGGCCAGCACATCGCAGCCTCCTGCTGATTCCCCAGCGGCCTCGTCCGAGGCTACTGTGGGTGCCCACCGCATTTTGGTCCTGGCGAACGAGGGACTCGATATCCTAGGCCAGGTCAGTGGCGTGGTCAATGATACCCTAGTCAGTGCTGAGCACTGGTGTGATCGCCTTGGCCGGAAAAGACCCGAACATAAACCCGCACCGGATGTGGAAAACCAGAGTCAAGCTCCAACCCCAACCCCTCAACAGTATGGGATGGATATCAAACAGCCCATTGTCTCTGAAGCAACCCCCCAGGAGGATGTACCAATCAGTGGAACGGAGAAGACGTAAAGATCCCCGCAAAAACCTTACTCTCTTTTTTTGGCATGTTTTATTTCTTTCGTATTATTGGGCCTTGTGATGTTTCTTTATGATTGATATCCACTACTTGTTCTTCACTCTTTTTTTAGCCTTGGAAAAACTGCAATGTATTTTTTTTTTCTTTTTTGAATTTTGATAACAGAGCGTGGAATCGAAATGTCTTAGAGTGTTTCTACTACTATTACGATCACGATCTGTAGCACTACGACCGGTGGATGGGACTGGGAGAAACCTGAATCAGAGGCCGCGGCAGACAAAAACAGCCGTGCCAGGTTGTCACAAGCGATTTCGAACCCCAAAATCGCAAACCAGTTCTATCAAAACTTCAACAGAATGCCGGAGTTCAAAACCGCATATGATCGTGCTCGGTGATCAGAAATTTCGAATGCAATATATTGTTACATATCCTTGATCTGCAGATATACAGCCGTAAACCGAGGATGGAAGACGCTAATTAGGTACAAGTGATCGGCAAATGGCTTCTAGTGGCTGAGATTCTTCATCCACCGTGAATCACGGGCTCGTTGCGCACGCTCAGCCCGACGCTTTTGCCCAATGGTATATCCACACCCAGCACCCGCAAGATATCCGCCTAAATGGGCAGCGTGATCCATCTTGGTGAGACGAGAGAGGGGCCAGACCTGCAAGAAACGTGCTGGCGTTACCATGCTCAAGATTTCCGTTCCGATCAAGCCGGCCAGCAAGATCCAACCCTGTGTCCAAACGATCTCTCGCAAATCGTGGGGAAGGATCCACATGGTGATTTTATCACTAGTCGAAGGTTAGTATGGGTGGAAATACCGAAACGGTCATTTCTGGAGGAGGGGAGGGAACATACTCAAAGTGGTACAGACACCAAGCGGCGACAATTCCGCTAGTAGCAGCACTGGCACCGAGTGAAGTTAGGCCCAAAGTGCCCAGCAGAACATTGCGGGATAGTGAGACCAAGGAGCCAACAACGCCTGATCCCAAATAAATAGCGAGGAAGTTTCCTCGGCCGAGTTCATCATGAACTGGATGGGTCAGCAATGTGAACAGTATAGAGAAAAATCGAATAACATACCCCTGGTACCCATAAGACCCAGAACCATCATGTTGGTTGCGAGATGCCTCCAGGTCTGATGGCTGAAAGTACTTCCCAGCATACTTGGGGCACTAGGATAGAGAGGAACGATTACGAAGTAGCGGTTGAGAAGTCTCCAAGAGGGAGGAATGAACTTCCACAAGAAAGTGATAGCTACATTGGCACCGATGATCGCTCCAACGGTGGCCGCGGCTGGGGGGATGGTCGGCCAAAGGCGATCCTTGCGCGCTGGGGATTCGTAGTTCTGGGCGAAGTAGTAGCAGAGACCGAGAGTGAGCAGAGTGAAGAGTGCAGGTGCAAGAAGACGTTGGGCCTATGAATGAGGAGATTTGCCAGTTAGTAGTCGATCTTGATTGCACATCCGAGGATCCATACCGTAGTCAAGTTTATCGCGTCTGGCGATTCGTGGGTTCCAGCGATGTGATGCTTCTGGATCCAAGCCAGATAGGGCCGTTCATTGGGATCCGCACGGGGTCGAGCTATGAGTGTAGTGGTCAGTCATGGATACTTTTTCATGCGACGTGACAAAATGTGTTACACACCCTCAGTCAAAGCAGCTTCTTGGTACTGCTGCAAGGCTGTATCTCCCTTGAACTGGCGTCGCAGACGTTCCTGTTCCTCGTTCTCTCCCTGTAGCCACTCTTGTCGCTTACGTTCCTTTTCTGCCAACAATCGCTTCTCGTTCATCTCGCGAGCTTCCTTGAGAACACTTTTGCCGTAGACAGAATTCTCCTCACCCAGCTCATTTTCGTAAGATCCACTTTGGGGCTTGTATAGACCAAGTTCCTCGGCTCGTCGTACGAGTTTCTCTTCGGCTTGGCGTTCTTCTTTTTCGATGCGAGCGAGAATGGCGGAATCTTCGTCCACGGGATGGTTTTCACGAAGCCATTGGAGGGCGCTAGCTAGTTGCGATTCATTGGTGTTGCGGACAACGTCGGCAGGTAAGTCTAGGTCCAAGGTTCCTTCTAGGCGCTGGGTATGTAAGGCACCCAGAGCTCTATTTCCATGCTTTGCGGAGATGCCCTGGCCGAAGATAAAGTTGATCTCGGCTTCGGTCAGATTGTGGCCACCGGGCAAATTGGAACCTCCGGACTTTTTTGGGGAGTGTTTTGGGGCGGCAGTTCGCTTCGACCGAGTGAAAATAGGTGTGAGCGAGGTTAAAGGAGGTCTGGGAGGGTATTTGGGACGAGCTTCGGTTCGGAAGGAGGAATTAAATGAGCTCAATGGTGTATGGGAAGAGGAGCTGTGTCGCGAGAAGGGCGAGATGCGGAGATGGCGACCGACTGCTTGAGAGCTATGGGCTGAGAAAGAGAGCGATAAGCTGGAGGAGCGGATCCCCGAACAGGGAATCCTCCATGCGACAGGGACCGCATAGCTCATTTCGAGCGATTGGGGGATTGAAGGTGGAGAGTATCCAAGAAGAAGCAGAAGACGAAGAAGAAGACGAAGTGTGGCTGCCGGGCATCACCTGACGAGAGATTTAGAAAGGCTTGCATTTGAGAAATAATTTAGATATCATTTGAAATAAATAATGAAGAATTAGATGTGATTCATTTTTACCAATTCATTCATGCTTTCAACTTGATCAACTACAGCTTCAAGTATAATTCTAATTCTTTACGCTGTTCTGCTGGATTGTCCATCGGCGGACTCCGAACTGCTGCTGTATTGTAATTGAAATACCGTAATATTGCATCTCCGGGGTTGCCCCGCATGTTTCCTTCTCTTCTTCTCTTCCTCTCTCTCTCTTTTTTCTCTTCTTCTTTCTTTTCTTCTTTACTTCTCATTCCTCTGTTGACCCTCAATCAACCCCCCAAAACTATACATAATGACGACTCTCAAGGCTGGTGATGCGTTCCCTGGTGACGTGGTGTTCAAGTAAGTAAATGCAATGGAGACCCGTTGACTCCGCGGGTCCCCGCGCCCAATACTACCAATTAATCGATGCTCAAGTTCAAGCTCATATTAACGACGGTGATAGGTATATTCCATGGACAGAGGACAGTGGTGATATCACTGCCTGTGGCATCCCCATTAACTACAATGCCTCCAAGGAATGGGCCGACAAGAAGGTCGTCCTTTTCTCCGTCCCCGGTATGTGATGGAGCTTCCAACTTCCACTTGGCGGGGGAATTCATGGGATTATAAACTGACACAATGGGATCTTTTCACAGGCGCTTTCACCCCCACCTGCTCGGTAAACCACATGCCGGGCTACATTCAGAACCTGCCCAAGCTCCGCGAGAAGGGTGTTGATATTGTTGCCGTCCTTGCCTTCAACGATCCCTTTGTCATGAGCGCCTGGGGCAAGGCAAACCAAGTCCAGAACAACGAGATCGTGCGTAACCGAGACTACTTGTTGCATTTTTGCATCTATATCTGTCTAGTATATGCTGACCAACGACTACTCTCACAGCTCTTCCTGTCGGACCCCGATGCCAAGTTCTCCAAGAGCATTGGCTGGGCCGACAATGCCTCCGGTCGTACCGGTCGCTACGCCATTGTGGTTGATCATGGAAAGGTTCGATATGCTGATATTGAGACTGAGAAGGGTGCTGTTAAGGTGAGACATCCCATCTACCAGGGCTGCTTGTTTACACCTCCAAAGCGGGATGGACTGACCAACGGTGTGTTCTTTACAGAAATCGAGTGCCGATACCGTTCTTGCGTCACTGTAAGATGTAATTTATTTTCAGCATCAGTTTGTCCAATAGAATACAGACCGAATTGCGTGCTGTCTTGCGCTGCGGTATCATCCGAACTCGCGGTGTAGATGATCCAAATGATATACTTTGGTGATTTGAGTAATGCAACCAGATCTTCCTCGTATGATCAGCTTGAAATGAATAATGAAATAAATATAACAATCTTTCTCTAAATAAACAATATAAATGTCCTAATAACTGCCCTATTAATTCAATTAATAAACATGTGATTGTACTGCATCTGATCACCTGATTCATGGTTAAGGCACCAAGGCACCAACTCCTCCGCATTTGATCTTCGCGGGGAATTCCCTCTTGCCGCTCTTTGCTTTCTGTTCTGCTCTGCTCTGATTTCTCTCTCCTTTCTCCTCCGATCCTCGTCGATCTTACCATCTCGAGACTTGCCATTTTACCACTCGCCGTTCGCCGTCGCCGAAATGCGTCTGGCCTTCCACCACCTCTTCCTCCTTCTCCTCTGTCTCCTCTCCCCTGCTTTTGCCGTTGGTCCGACCTGCCTCAAAGTTGTCACCGCGCTCGTCGGTCGACCCAGCCACATCTTCAATAAATTCCAGACAGAGATTTGTGACCGAGGATGTCAACCAACTATCCCTCACTGGGACTTATGGACCCGAAATAATTCATTTGTACCCGCTGTACAAAGCCTCATGAAGCGCATGAACGTTCGTCACCAGGAGGAGGCATTGCTTAAAATGGGCGACGATGTGGCTGTGATTATCAAGCGCCGCTGTGCGCCATTGCTGCACGGCCGGCACATCTGCTCAGACCCGGACACGCTGGCCGACTTCGGGAACTGCTTCAAGCGCAACTTTCTTCAGGCATCGATCAAGCATCTCCCCGTTCTGCTTCCGATGGCATCGGAACAGGCTTGTCGCGAGCAGCACAAGTTTCTCCAACAAGATGAACTTTGGGAGGAAACTATTCCACAAAACATGCGAGACTACGCGAGTGTTTGTGATAAACTTGGCCCCTTCAAGCATGAAGATTTATGATCAAGTCTTTGTCCGATTGACCTGTATATTTCAGACGGCTCTTTTGTATAGATCATTCTTATAGATACCCGGCTAAAGCCAATCAAATACGCTAATTCTATGAGGTCAAATGTGGACACCGTTGTTTTTAATGGGTAAATCCATGCCATGAGAGAGTGTTGCTGGGCGTGCACTTCAAGAACGCCCGGCATATAACTATTATATTCCAGACAAGGCATGCAAACAGCACTACTTTGGCCTTCAAAGAGACGGGAGCGACATTGATGAATTGCGACCCAGTTCGGCCATCGTAATCGCAAAATCCGATTTAAGGAATGATGGCAGATAGAGCTATTCGCTCATAGCTCGATGTCCCGCGGTCCCTGATGATCAGGCAAGACTAAAGTATTGTTTAAGTCAAAACCGTTTCATCGAACAAAAGAAGGCCATTGTCCTCCGACAATGAATTAACAATGAAACCTTTCACTGTAGGGACTTTGTTCCTGCAATGTGGATTGTCGGGTCCTTTATGTTTTAGATACTGAAAGAAATGGGTTCGAGTTTAAAACTGACATTGTTTCGAGGCGTATCCACGGTGATACCAGGAAATAGTTAACAATTGCTTGAAGCAACCTACTTATAGCCAGCCGAATTCCAACAGGAAGGTCGTTAATTGATTCGTTCATATTCCCACAGCGCCGAAGAAAAACCTGGTCGACAGATATTCACAACTTGGAGATTCTAGTAGCTCAAGTCTAGGCAGATTTTACTATAATTGCTCTCAAACAAGGTTGCAAGCATGGTGACCGATCGCAGGCCATTAAACACATCGTGTTTTAGTCAGGACAATCGTGATCAAGATACGAATGAATTTGATGCGCCAGGAACAACCAACATCGATACTGAATCTTCCGCTAGTAGCAGTATCTCACTTTCAACCCTAAAAGAGGATCTAAACGATGCTGCGCAGGACACGAAAGTACTATTCGAAGAGCATTCGCAGCTTTTAACAATTCCCTTCCCAACTCGTGAATTGAAAAAATTCAACAACCAGGTGGATCTCTCATGGGCATTTGTCCTCATCATCCAGCATTTCCAAGACGCGAACTACAACCGGGCGAAGAAACAAATCAAGCGCGCATTGACTCTGGCTCGAAAACTCGAGGACAAGCATAGTGTTGCAAGGTGCTTTTATTGGCTTGGACGAGTTTACTTCCAGAAAAAAGAATTCCATGAAGCTAACCTTTACTTTAATAAAGCACGACCGAATCTTGAAGGCCGAATTTCATCTGAGGGAGAGACCATTGATTTCTACGTGATGCTCTGTACACCTGGTATTAGTCCTCAATACAAAAGAAGTCTACTGATCGAGTATAACCGGTGTGTGACCGAAAGATATTTGCGTGGTGGTGACCCCCAAAAATTGTCGCATAATCCAGTTCATTTTCCGATGCAGAACCCTCAAAAGCGAAAGCGCGACGTGCAAGATATCACAGTGGTCCTTCGTTCGACCGAAGCATACTCTACAGAGCATTGGGGCTTGAAGCCGTCGGATCGGAGCAAAGACAGGCTTATTTTGTGTCCTCGTCGCAAAGTCGTCTGGATGAAGGCTTACACTGACGATATTGCTCCATGTCAAAGGCTAGAGGTCGCAAGATGGACAGTCGAAAAACCGATCGCTTTCCAGCTCAAGGGGTTTCCTAGCTTTGTAGGAAATCGAGGAAAGTTCACATTTCGCTGTCACCCAGTCGGACTTTCGGGATCTAGGACTCGTACGAGGGATATATTCTCGCTACAACCTGGCGAGGCGACTTTATCCGTTGAAGAGGGCGAGAAACTGGAAGCGGCCATGAAGGAAGAGAAGATAACCATGAAATTCCTTGAGTCCGAGAGGGCCTTTTTGGCCGGACGAGCTAATCTGGACATCCAACAAACTTATGAAGTTAGGACCAGAGCAGCTTTGCCAAAAGCTCGAGAATCAGGATCATGCTGCCCAGAAGGAGGCTGTAGATCGGAACTCTTTGTCCACCGGGCTTCAGGCGTTAGACTCGCACTACTCACAGCGCCCGTCAAGCCGGCTATCTGAATTGAGACCTTTAGATATAGATATAGTAGGTACTAAGCATACTATGGTTCCTTCACATTGAGGTGCATCACCATTTTGAAGTAGGCTATTTGATTCATAGACCAATCGACCCGAATAGATACTCGGCTGTATGTCAGAAACTTCTTGCCTATATCTGTCAAAATTAAATACTGAGATTTTATGAAATCTGCTACTACATTCCGCTTGAAGAAACGTAACCCGATTCAGTAAATGGAGTAATTCGTAAAGCCGACTATGTAGGAATGGACCACTTTGAAGGTCTGTCATAAATGCGCTAATTAGAATATGACTCTGTAGTAAGTCTCCTTCGCTATAACGAAATGTCAAAGCCACCCGTCTCCACTACAGCTTCGCCGCAGGCTGCAGAAGATGTTTCATCTCAGCATTGGGGTATTCGACATTTTGGGAAGAATCAGGACGCTGTCGATCCCAGGCCCATTTCTCCACCAGTTCTGTTTCCAACTCCCCTTCGATCATTTGTGTGATGTATTTACCAAGCACAGGGAAGAATTTGTAACCGTGGAATGAACCGCAAGTCGCGATAAAAAGTCCCTTGGATGCCGAGTGAGGCGAGATGATGAAATCGGAAGAAGTTGTGAAAGCATCCCTATTCAATATTAAACTCCACTCGTAAAAACAGTCATGAAAATGGGGGTGGGGGACACAAACCAGCAGATGCGGTGCTTGGTCATTTTCCAATCCGCGCTCTTGGGTCCATACCACAAGTTCCGAGATTCGACAATATCTTGCTTCAGGGGGCCAGGGACCTTCCACTGGTTATAGTCGTGTGTGGGCGGAGGGGAGGAAATGTGACGACCTGGCAAAACCTCTCGAGTGTTGGTAAAGATCTTGGATCCCCACCATTTAAGCTCTCCATCCTTGGTCGGTGGAATGCTGCCAATGAAGGGTTTGCCTATGAGAATATTAGATGTGTGTCATTGAGGATCAGCCACGACCTGCTTACCCTCGTCCGGTGTATAGCCTTGGAAGCCAACTGGCATATCTTTGTATTTCTTATATTGCTCATTGTCGAGTTGAGCCATTCCCGTTGTAATTCCAGCTGCCAGGATTCGTTCGCCGGCTCGTAGACCTGCATTTCCACTCTTTGCAGCGCTCCACTCTAGTAAAGTCGGGGTGAAGGCTCCGGCGGCGACAATTACATGCGTGGCCGACAAAACCTTGTCGGATTTCGTTCTGACTCCAGTGCAAGACCCGCGACCATCAAATTCTAGGCTCGCAACATCTGCTGTGACATACTTAACACCCAATTCCAGACATCTTTTAGTGACAGCTCGCAGAGCATCGCCGGCAGCTGCCCATCCACTGGCTCTGTTCACCAACACTTCTTTGACACCAGTATAGTCAGCGTTGTCAAAGACTCCACCGTACATCTTGCGAGCTTCCGCGACAGGTAGGGCAATAATATCATCATTTCGACCTAGCTCCTTGTGATTGTTGATGACATTTTGTGCATAGTCGCTGCGACACGTCCAGTATACTCCAGTCTGATGGAAAAATGGTTGCCAAAGAGGATCGGACTTGAAGATTTCCTGGGCTTCAAGGGCTAGTCTGCAGTAAATTTTGTCGTCATAATCTGCGCGAACCACCTTATTCCAATCCCATGATGCGGCAACGCGGGATTCGGCATCGTATGCATCCCGATCGATCAAAGTAACAGAGGCATTAGGATACTTCTGGATTAGATGATAGGCCGTCGAGACACCGAAGACACCAGCACCGACAATCAGGTACGATTGACTTTTTGGTGCCATATTTCTACCAATTCAAATAAGTGTCTCGTAGACACTAAGGAATTTCCGTCCGGGGCCGTACTGGGCGGGTGGTAGGTGAAGTGAGATTGAGATGGAGTGGACAACCGGATTATCTCCGAAAACTTATATTTTCAATTTCTCGGTAGATGGAGCAAGTGGCCCGCTTATCTATTCGAGCAAGTCAATTCGCACCGATTTAACAGGTCTGATTGGAATGATCCAGTTCAAAGAGGACACCAATTCCGCCGCATCGGGGGGGTTCCCGATCCGAGCCGATCACGTGGAGCAGTATATCTGGCAGATAAACTACATTCTTTTCCAAATTCTGGGAAATTTTGGATTCGGGAATTCTCACTGGGAAATTTGAGGGGAAGCTCCAAAGCTCCAAGGAACCAAATGATTTTCTGGCAGCGGATTGGCTGTCTCTCCGCGGAGGGGCTAGCCCTAATCCTTCCCCAACGTCCCCGCAGGCGGGGGAGCTTGACTTCCCCCGCGGACAACCAAGTCGGTTGCGATCCCGAGTTTTCTTTTACTAATTGTCCTTTACTTACTTATCCTATTTACGTTGGCTCGGATTGAGGCTCAGCTACTAATTCGTTCTCTTGTTGAGCTCCGCGCCGACTTGATTGTTTATTTTGTTAAAGATGGTTCTCAGGATAGTACCCTTCATGAGCCAATCAATATCCTACCTTAAATTTTAGTCTTGGATTCGATTCATAGAATGGAAGGTATCCAGTATTCAGGTGTCGTAACTCATAATTCATGGCCCATTCCATTTGTCGACATAATGATTCCAACCTGCAGGCTCATAGAAAAGTGATTCCCACAATACCATTCAAGCATCTTGTGGGCTTGTGTCATTTTCATCAGCAATGAGAGCAGCGAACCCTCCAATATTTCCGGCTTGCTGAGTTAGTCCAGGCCGCCGAGAAATCAGCATGTCCCGATCGAAGGCTGCACGAGTGAGACAAATTTCGACCTGCCCAAGAGCTGAGTCTAACGCGTCGAGGTTATTAAACGCGGCATCTCCCAAAGGCGAACTATACAAAGTGCCTGTCGGGGGAATAGCCAGGCCTGCGGTTGTGCGAGGCAAAGAATATCGCCGGGGCGCCTGTGGAGCCTGTAGAATTGAGGAACGAGGATCAGAGGATTGAGTCGATGCTCGGGTCGATGCTCGGGTCGACGTCGTGGTCGTCTGCGAGGTCATGCTCGCAGGACTGCTTGACGCAATTTCCCGGTTTTTCAGTCGCTTAGGTGGAAAACTTCCACGTCTGAAAGTATGAGACGGTATTTCCCTTGTGAAATAGTCGTGGACCCATTTTGGTTCAGGGGCCAGGCGCAAAGTGCACCAACATGCACGGTTGCTGAATGCACAGCACATGCATGATCCGCGAAATAGTTCCTCAGCCGGCCCCATATCGTCTTCTGGCAAAAGTGCGATCCTGCAACTGCTGAAAGGGCCCTCTCCCCCTTTGCAGCGTTTGCATTCCCTCCCCCTAGGTGCAGTCTCCCCCAACTTCTGCCCAAAAGCTGCACAGATGGTGTTCTGGGTAGTAAGAGGTCGGTACTGAGGCTTGCCATCAACGTTGTTCCAATCGATGAGGGGTGAATCTGATCTTGCAGCAGCATGAAAAGCTCGAATGGTTCTGTCTGTGGCCAGAGTACCAGTGGGCTGAACAGGATCTCCTTGTTCATCAAGACCTTGAACCAATCCATGGTAGTCGAATTCAGGATATGCAGTATGGAGGCTGTCTTCGTCCTCCGAGCTGGCTTTGATAACCAGGTCCCTCAGGGTAGCAGGTCTAAAAGTGTCAGGGAGATTTGACATCGCGAATGAGTCCTATCAAACTAGGTGTCAGTGAAATGAATCCAAGAGGTAGGTGGAAGGGTGTAATTCAGAATGGTGAATACTCTGAGTGATTGGGATAGATTTTAATAACTGTAAAGCAAAGTGCCGAAGTGAGAGATTGAAGGGATTGAAGAGCGAAGAGGGTAAAGATAGAGAGGTGGATAGGAGAAGTGAGAGAAGTTTTGAACAAAGACTATGATGCCGTCACTGCCTCCAGTCCAGGACAAACGACTGTTTACAAGAGTAAAATGATTTGATATTTTTGATTATTCCCAGATATTTCATGATAATAGTTCTTCACCCCTCTAAGTTTTTTTCCAGTGAAAATATTGAATCTCGACAGGACCCAAGGTGATGGATGACATGGATGCACATTGAACAGGCTGACGAATTGGGATCTGCAGGTTAAATTAGGCCTGATTTTAAGCTACCGTAAGCCTTTCCCACAATTTCCTTTGTCCTGGTTGATACTAGTACCTTTCTATTGTATAATAGCTGATTGGTGGATACGAATAATTGGACCAAGCCAATCAACCCCAACCCCAGTTCCTCGTCACCGCGGTTGGTCCACGTTCTGAAGTGACCTCACAAAGCGTTCAAAGAAAGACTATTTGATCAAATTTTCTCTCAATTTTCGACCTCAGCAATACGGATCCTCCGGGGAGTCTAGTGAGTATAGTTTGTCGTATTGAGATGCATTGAGCAATGCGGGGATGGAATTACGAAAGGCCCAGCCTCCATGGAGTGTTTCAGGGAGTACACCCTATACTAAAGGGATCCCATCTCTCGCCATGAATAGCCCTCCCAGCCAGTCACTTATTTCGTTCCTGAATCAATATCTGTGACCGCCACTTGGCACTGTAACCTCAGCCTTCGTGATGCCAAGTGCCGTCGGGTTTCCGCTTGTATTCTGGCTTGCAAACACCTACCGGTCCAATGAAGCTGATACCCCCTCTGCCAAGTACAGCCACCTTCTTGGCTCAGTCGCGGGGTCCAGTCCAACAATGCACCATTTTTCTTTATCGTCGCGTGCTTCATGTTATTTAAAATGCATATAAAAGCCAGCTGACCTCGCAATGGTCAAGTTGTGTTCTATCACAGCACTCGAAGGGAAAAAATGAAGTGGTTTATCTTGATATCTCAATTGACCCTGGCCTTGGCCAGTCGAAGGAAGCCCCTCGTTTCGCCAGTATGTTTCATATTAATGCCGAAGTTACCGTTGTGATATGCCCAGATAATTGACCCGTCAACAGGAGAAACTATCATCTCTCATCCATCTAGATGACTTGCTGAAGGGCTCCCAGAAGCTCGAGGATTTCGCATATGCATACCCAGAGCGCAATCGCGTTTTTGGAAGTGCAGCCCATAACGATACAGTTGACTTCCTCTATCGCGAGCTGAAAAAGACCGGATACTATGATGTATGGAAGCAGCCACAGGTGCACACATGGACCACTGCGGAATCGTCTCTGACTTTCAATGGCGATGCCATTGAGGTCACCACGATGACATATAGTCCAAGTGTTGATGTTACCGCGGAAATTTCGGTTGTATCGAACCTTGGTTGCACTGCATCGGATTATCCAAGTGATGTGGCTGGTAAGATCGCGCTGGTCAAGCGTGGTGAATGTAGTTTTGCCGAAAAGTCGATTCTGGCAGCGGCGGCGGATGCAGCAGCAGTCATCGTATACAACAATGCTGCAGGGTCTCTCAGTGGTACTCTAGGCGGTGTTTCCAGCGAGGAAACACCATATGCTGCAATTGCGGGAATCTCTCAAGCCGATGGTGCAACCATTCTTAGCGCAGTTGAAGAGGGCACTGTGACTCTGTCTCTTGAGATCGACAGCAGAATTGAAAACCGAACAACCTTCAATGTGATTGCCGAGACCAAGGGTGGTGACCACAACAATGTTGTCTCACTGGGAGGTCATACTGACTCTGTTGAGGCTGGGCCAGGCATAAATGATGATGGGTCTGGGATTATCAGTAACTTGGTGGTGGCCAAGGCCCTAACTCGATTCTCGGTCAAGAATGCCGTGAGATTCTTCTTCTGGACCGCAGAGGAGTTCGGTCTTTTGGGAAGTGAATATTATACCTCACACCTAGAGGCAGCAGAGTTGGCCAAAATCAAGCTCTACCTCAACTTCGATATGATCGCTTCTCCTAACTACGCGCTAATGATTTATGACGGCAATGGAGACGCATTCAACCAAACTGGCCCTGCCGGCTCCTCCGAGATTGAGGCACTGTTTGAGAACTATTTCAAATCCAAGAAGCTACCATTTATTCCCACAGCCTTTGATGGGCGATCTGATTACGATGGTTTCATCTCTCGAGGTATTCCTGCAGGCGGTATCTTCACTGGCGCTGAAGGTGTCAAAACCGCCGAAGAGGCCAAATTGTTCGGAGGTCAAGCCAATGTCTCATACGACGAAAACTACCATGCTGCTGGAGATAATTTCACTAATCTCAACCATGAAGCATTTTTGATCAACTCAAAGGCTACGGCCTTCGCAGTCGCAACTTATGCCACTGACCTTTCTTCCATTCCTGCACGAAATGGCACCGTCACCCGCCGCAAGACTAAGAGAGCTCCCCGAACGCATGCTCACACCAAGAACACTGGCTGCTTCCACTCGTTGGTGGAGCAATAAAAAAAACATGCCATGTTGTGCTGGCAACGTTCCAACATTGGCAGTTCAGCAAGGTTGCCGATGCATATTGCTTAGTTTTAGCTCACATCAATGCAATTTATCACGTAATCTCAAACTTCGATAGTAAGGACCATGAATTCATATATTTATCACTTATAGTTGAGGCTAGAATATGACTCTTTCAAAGGCCTCCTGTAGCCCTTTTGATCCTAGCCATGCCTCCAGGGCTTGCATGTCACCTCGATTTGCTCGTTGGCCACCTCGCTCACCGAGAGAATCTGTAATTTCTTCCATTCCAGAGAATACTCTTTGAACAGCCTCCGTCTCGCGAAACCTCTCGCTAACCTTCTTTTGGTGGCTAGGAATGTCTCCCCAGGAGTGAGTCTTAATGAAGCTCATATAGGAGTCGATGTCTGATGAAGCACCTTCAAGGCATAGTACACCTGGCTTGCCAGCTAGAACGAACCCGGTCAAAGAATATCCCGGCGCGAGATTAACCATGTCATCCCTCTTTTTTCGTGTCGATAAAGATGGAAAATAAAACCAGACCCTCACGATCGGACCACGGGAGTTTACTTCCGAATTTTCCTTTTCTGCAGCAATGGCTTGATTTTGTTTGTTTTGAAGAAAATCGTCCACCTTTTCTTGTATATAGGCAAACGCCTCTAGTGCATCGCCCTGTGGAATGGAAGATGCAAGAGCCGAGACTTCAGCTTTGGACATCCAATCCGGTTGTCGAAGAGAATAGCTCGGTGACGGTGGTTCATCAATGACATCTGCATTCTCACAATAGAGAGGAACAGAAAGGTTGACCGATATGGTTTTTTCCCCGTCTAGAACGGGTAGACAGACAGTCAAAAACAAATTTGAAGGGAAATTCGGTGTACTCGTCGGATCTTGGCACCAATCTCGAATTTTCTCAATGCATTCAGCTGTGGTTTCAGGAATGTCCATTTCTCCCGCAGAAGGGAACATCGCAGCCAGAAGATCAATTGTGGATATTTGGGATTCCATGAGATCCGACCGTAATATGGAGAGTTCTCGTGAGGCCATTATGGAAAGTCTTCCTTTTTTTTTCTCGCCACGAATTTGCACAAATATATCGACTATACAATGAAATGCGGATTTGGTGAATTTGCACAGCGGCAACACCTAAACTTTTGCTCGTAGCAGTCTGGATTGATTTTCGCAATTCCTGGTTGTCGCAAAGCCCGGTGATTCCCGGACGTAAAGAGTGGCTGTTAGACTTCCAGAGTCAAAGAGTGTGTGAGAGAGAGACGACGCTATATTGAAGAACATGCAGTGACTCTCCCAAGGCCAATTTGATTTGATTTTCGGGGAAGTGCGCTGATAAGAAATGATTAGTAAGCGAAATAGTGTGGATATAGCAGAATATGCGGTGGTAGTATGAACACTGTGTTGTTTTTTTTTTTTTTTTTTTTTGAAATGGCAATAAGTAAACTATTCTGGAAAAAGGGTCCATGTTAAGTAGTTAATGTCAATTGCTGGATTTGTTCTATATATTTGATATAGTCTCGAAGAAATCATACTCAAATACGTCCATGTATCCTGGAGGGTGTCTTGCCGTGGTTTATTTCGTTTGAGTCTATTGGTGTATGGGTTGCAGAGAGGATCCGGTATCTTCTAGACCGTAAGCGATGTTCAAATCTTCAAGATGAGGCATTCGCTTCTGAGAGGCTCCATTCGAATAGTTTTGCGATAGAGGAGCTAACATCGCTTGTGCGGGGGATTTCATGGCCACCTCCGTGGTCATAAGTGCGCCGTTTGTCGGGATTGCAAATGCCTGATAGATGTACCCCTGCGGCATATCTAGGGTCTTTAGATCCATAAACGTGTACGGTAGGAATGTCAATGCGATATGGGCTTCGAATCTCGCTGCGCAGTTCATCCTCTGACAAGCCACCAGCAATCGAATTGAGTCCTGTCCAGCGATTCACACCTTGAGATAGAACAGCTGAATTCCCAGCTTGCTGTTCCAATGCTAATCGGGAAGCCGTGTCACGCTGCTGGGCTTCGGCGGAAATGTGAAATCCAAGATCCTGAATTATGTCCATTGAGACTCCGCCACAAACAAAAATGGCACTTTTAAATGGAGGGGGTAGATATGGTGTTTCTTCTTGGTGAAGAAGGAGAGCACTTGAGCCCAGAGCACAGCCTTGGGAGAACATGAGAGCAGCATCGTATGGCCCATTTTTGGCGGCATACTCGTTCAGCCACAAGCATGCTGCACGGATAGATTCAATGTCACCGGAGTCCCACCACGAATAGTAAGGGGGCTCATAGAAGAGATCAACACCAGCAGCTGGGTCACTTTTGAATGGACCATCTAGGAAATCAAATTGAATATTTTTATCAGACAGCCGGGCCCGAAATGAGGCTGAGAATTGGTCACGTTACGTTAGTCTCTGTTCTTATTTCTTTTGATAATCTGTTGTGTTCGCCGTATTAAAGGGGGCGCAGTTGGATGTACCTGTCTGAGAGCGGAAAATTGCCCCGCTAGTGCCTCTTCCGTGGAGGCAGAGAACCTTCATCTTTAATCAAGTAGCGACAGCTAGCCTTTCGGAAAAATGATGAATGATCGGCGAAAAGACCGAATGAAGGGAGAAGGTGGTGATGGCGGGGAGGTGATGATGACAAAAGAAATAATCAGCACGAAGTGAATAAGACGGTCGTACTAATTCCCGATTCGAATCCCTGCATCCCTGCGGTCGCATACTCGAGGGAGGGGCATGAACTAATGTAGTTAAGCCTATGCATATGAATTGTGACCTATAACAGCCTTGTAAGATCTGTAGTGTATGTGTATGTGTAGAATATTACAGGACAACGGTATATCATCCAATCCATCTCAGCTATGGAGTAGGAGGTACGGCGTGTTGAGGATTCGCGAGTGACCAAACAAACCACCACTTAGCGGGAATGAAAGAGTGGAGATTGTTTTTTTTTTTTTTTGCTCTGAACACTCGTTGGGAGACTCATTCCTTACTTGCATGATGCGAGAAATTGATTGTACGTCTGGGAAAAAGCAAATCCAGTCAATATCCAGTCAACATAGACATTGATCTTCTAAATTAAATCAGCAATTGGCTACTTCTCTTTGAAGAAAAAGAAGTTACATGATTGTTTCAAATTATTAGCTATTGGAATTTGACTCGACTCCACAGAGCGGTCGCTTTGACAAGACCGAAGTAAAGTTGACCTCGGCAGAGTCGAGAATACAAATATCATATATTCATATTTCATATATTCCTCATAGAAGGATTACAATTCAAAAACTAAAAGAAGGAAAAGTACTCCTGTTTCCAATTCTCCATCTTCACCTCATTTAATATTTGATTTAATATCCCCCCGTCGGCAGGATATTCCCCCGATTCTACCCCAAATTTCTCTTGTCTTTGGAGACAAAAGAGCACTTCAATTCTGATGTCCCGAGGTCCGTCCTCCAGTATTATCAATCAATTTAAAATCACTCTGAATTTCCCCTCTATTGGTCACACAAGACTTGACAGTATAATGGGTAATTCAAAACAAAACACAAAACAAAAAAAGAATGTACTTTAGTGAGGGGCAGCACAATTCCGAGAATAATGATGTCAAGCAGCCAGAAACGCCATCTTGTCAGGCCATGTACCATTTGATTGATCTACATCGAGCTGAACATCGTACGGCGTACAAATCACCAAATTAACAATAGATGCAATCACATTGATACACAACGAAACAGCGATCTCCCTTGGTGTAAAGTTCGGTGGTCCGGCAGGGTTTCTCTGGGACGGCGGGACGCCTTGTGGGGGTCCACCGATGCGCTCACCGTCTTCGTCATGATTCTATTGGAATATCTCAAGGAGAAGATGGTATTTGTAATCGTCCCGGAACATAAAATGGAGACATCCCCGCCGAATTGACCCTCAGAAACGCATTTCTTACCGTCTATCCCACCTACCATTCACACCAAAGCACCACCATGTCTACCCAAAAGGCTGTTATCATCACGCAACCCAAGACCGATGGACTGGTCACCGACCGACCCATTCCCACTCTCCGCGATGGCTATATCCTCGTGAAGAACGTGGCTGTTGGTCTTAACCCAACTGACTGGAAGCACGTTGCATTCCTTTCTCCTCCCGGTGTTCTCGTTGGATGTGATTATGCCGGTGTTGTCGAGGCTGTTGGAAAGGATGTTAAGAAGCCATTCAAGAAGGGAGATCGTATTTGTGGATTTGCCCATGGTTGTAACTCCGTTCAGCCAGAAGACGGAGCTTTCGCCGAGTACATTGTTGTCAAGGGTGATTTGCAAATGAAGATCCCCGACCATCTCAGTTTCCAAGAAGCTGCTACTCTGGGTGTTGGCATCAACACAGTCGGTCAGGGTCTTTACCAGAGCCTTAAGCTCCAGCTCCCAACTGAGCCTGTTACCGATTCCACTCCTATCCTGATCTATGGAGGCTCGACAGCCACAGGAACCCTCGCCATTCAGTTCGCCAAGCTCTCTGGGTACAAGGTGATCACCACCTGCTCTCCACGCAACTTCGACCTTGTCCGCTCGCTGGGTGCCGATGCCGTCTACGACTACAAGGATGCCCAAGCAGCCGCCGAGATCCGAAAAGCCACCAACGATAACCTGAAGCTTGTATTTGATTGTATTTCTCTTGAATCCAGCGCCGCTTTCTGCGACAATGCTATCTCGACTACCGGTGGCGAGTACAGCGCTCTGTTGAACGTCAAGATCGAGCGTGCCAACGTCAATGACCGATTCACTTTGGCATACTCTATTCTCGGAGAAGCTTTCAACTTCGGCGAAACCCCCTTCCCGGCTATTCCAGATGATAGAGCCCATGGAGAGAAGTTCCTCGCTGTTGCTCAACCTCTGCTCGACCAGGGTAAAATCAAGGTTCACCCTCCCAAGGTGGGCAAGGATGGTCTTAAGGGTGTTATTGAAGGATTGCAACTGCTGAAGACCGACAAAGTCAGTGGTGAAAAGCTCGTTTACAACGTCTCCGAAACTCCATGATTTTGGGGACAACTTGTTTTAAGCAGTACTATGTAGTAATTTATTATTTCAATAAGCCATGCAATGCAGATCAGAAGCTTTCTATTGTGTACCTCTAAATGATAATTTGAATTATTAAGTCAAGCTAGATCATTCGATTCTACTAAGGATACTATACTAGTTGGATATAAAATACTCCAAGGGACACAGGTGATCAAAACCATTGGTTTTGGTGGCACTGATATTGTAGTATGACTGGGGACCTAATGATAATAGTAGACCCGATCACTGTAGCGTGATGATTCCCAAAGATACTATCTCTCTATACGATCATCACAACTGGACTAGATGATCTTTGTTCTCATCGATTACACAGCAAGTGAAAATACTTCTGGTTTCTCCAACAGACCTTGCTTTTCCGGATTCGGTTTAACCTCCACCGGTGGCGGGGACATCACTCGGCTTACCCGGAAGTCTTGGGTGTTCCACACGTCGAAAGAGAAAAGATCCAGTTATAACCAATTGGGTTTAGTCTCCGCAGCTTTGCTGAAGTAGATAAATTATGAAAATATCGATGATTCTAGCAAACCCGTTTCCCAGGATAATATATAAAGTGATCTCTCATCTTCAAAAAAATAAGTCAAGCAAGCAAACTCACTTTAATTGTGATCTTTATCCGAGTCTAATCAGCCGATCTTCTTCTCGCACCGATCGCACCGACAACATGACATCATTCCCTTACCACAAAGTGCTGCTGATCGGTGCCACCTCTGGCATAGGTGAAGCACTGGCCACTAGACTCGTGGAGAGTGGCACTAAGGTGATCATTTCTGGGAGACGAAAGGAGAATCTAGATCGTTTCGTCGAGAAGTATGGCGCAGAAAAGGTCACGGCGAAGGTTTTGGATGTTATGAATCTCAGCCAAGTGAGTAATACCATGGAGGTGAAACCTCTACACAAATACTCCGAGTGAATCGTCAACTGACATGCGAATCAATCGCTAGATTTCACAATTTGCCTCCGATGTTATTTCTGAAAATCCCGATCTGGACTGTGTCTTTGTCAATTCAGGAATTCAGCGTGCTTTTGATTTTGGCAATCCAGATACAGTCGACATGGACATCTTCGACCAGGAACTGACGACCAACTACACTTCGGCCGTGCGACTAGCCAAAGCCTTCATTCCCCATCTTCAGAAGCAAGCACAGCCAACAGCCCTTGCTTTTACTACATCTCAGATGGCATTGGTTCCTATGATGCGCTGCCCCAACTATGGCGCATCGAAGGCCGCCTTGCATCATTTTATTCTCGCCCTTCGGACTCAGTTGCACGATGGACCAGGAAATGTTCGAGTGATCGAAATCTATCCTCCAGCTGTTCAAACGGAGCTACACGATACAAAGCATCAACCGGATTTGAAAAATGGGCATCTTATTGGCATGCCTCTTCAGCAATTTACAGATGAGGTTTGGGATAAGCTTGTCAAACAGGAAGACCAGATTCTTGTTGGATCTGCGACAGAAATATTTGAGGCTTTTGAGAAGAAACGACAGGAATTGTATCAGCAAATGACGGAGATGCTATCTGGCTTACTGAAACAATTCTTGCGTTAAAAGAGTATACAAATAGTTACTACTAGTATTACCCAGTACTTACTATGATAGTACTATACAGCATGTCCAGATAGAATGTCCACCATACAATACAACATTGAATACACAAGATAATCTATTTCTATTTAAAATATACTCCAATCATATACTATCCACTCTATATTCAATAATATTAAACAGTGTTTAATATATTAATTGTGTCATTCAAGTTTTGGTCAGGGCGACCCCGCCAAGCTTCGATGACGTCGGCCATTTTAGCTTGTCTTTCCTCTTCAACTTCAACTTCTTCTCTTCACTTCTCTTCTCTCCTCCTCCCCTTCATCTCTTTACAACTTGGATTTTTACACTTCCCACAATGTCCACCACCTCAGAGGCAAATGCCCTGGGTTATAATCTTCAGGTGGACTATGTGGTTTGTTATTCCTTCGCCAATGTCGGTCAGTGCCGAGCTTTAGGGGTTGCATCTGCTTGACCGCTAGCTAGTGTCTAATGTGTCTAATGTCTCGGCAGGTCGATCGCAAGCTGTGCAACAGCTAGAAAAGCTCCTCCGTTCTCTTTCCGATGCAGGCCTGCAGACTGAAATTCGCCAAGGTGATGAATCATCTTTACTGATCTTTGTCCGCGCTTCCAAGAAACAACTGAGGCGGGCTGTGTATCGGTCGCGGTAAGCCTATTCACCCTCATCTCTGTGGACAAGACTCTGCTCTCCCTCTCTTCTCTCTCTGTCTGATTCACTCCAATTTCCAACTAACCACACATTCTATTCCAGAGTCCGCGACTGGCTATATGGAATTCGCAATGCCGAGCCCGAACCTGCAAGCGCCATCGAGCCCCAAACAGAAGCCGAGCGACTTCGGGTGATAAACCACATGATTACTCTCCCCACCGAGGAAGGCGGAGCTGGAATCACTCCCAGTCATGGAGAATGGCAGCAAGTCACCGCTGTATTCCCTTTACACGACGTCGAGACAAACAGAAAATGGATGAGAGAATGGAGCAAGAAGACCTTCCTTTCCGATGATGAGCTGGATCAGATCCGTAACAAATTCGGAGAAAGCGTACGTGTCCAGCAAATTCCCTGGCAGCTCTGGATTATTCCCGCTAATTGAATCGCTTCAACAGGTCGGTTTTTATTTTTCCTTTCTGCAATCGTACTTTCGGTTTCTGGTCTTCCCCGCCGTCTTTGGTTTCTCATGCTGGTTTTTCTTGGGTGGTTACTCCCTAGTATATGCAGTGGTGAACAGCCTGTGGTGTATTATATTCGTGGAGTATTGGAAGCGTCAAGAGCAGGATCTGAGCTGCCGTTGGCAGACCAAGGGTGTCTCGGCTGTACAGACTAACAGACGAGAATTCAAACCCGAAAAAGAAGTTCGCGATGACAGCACCGGTGAAATGCGCGGCGTCTTTTCCGCTACAAAACGCATGCAGCGGCAACTCCTTCAGATCCCATTTGCTCTGCTCGCCGCGATTGCCCTTGGAGTCATCATCGCGACCTGCTTTGCAATTGAGATCTTTATCTCGGAACTTTACAGCGGCCCTTTGAAATCGTACTTGGTATGTCCGAACTACTCCCAGTTGATCTCCAGAATCGTCTCATACTGACCCATAAAAGATCTTCATTCCTACCATCCTGGTATCCGCTCTGGTCCCGACCATAAGTGCGGTTCTGATGTCCATCGCGACAAAGCTTAATGATTATGAAAACCACGAGACAAATGATGGTTATGATGTGGCACTCACCCAAAAGGTGTTCGTCATCAATTTTATCACGTCCTATCTCCCGATTTTCCTCACGGCCTTCGTTTATGTCCCTTTCGCCAGTCGCATCGTCCCTTACTTAGACGTTTTCCATTTGACAGTCCGACCATTCGTCTCCAAAGAACACGCATCTGCCAAGCGGTCGCACTTCCAGATTGATCCTGCTCGTCTGAGAAACCAGGTCATCTACTTCACTGTGACTGCGCAAATTGTTGGATTTGCTATGGAAACAATTGTGCCGTACCTGAAGCAAGGTGCGTTCCGGAAATACAAAGCCTTCAACAAGAAGCGAAATGGCCGACCCGGACAAAACGGTGACAAAGATTCACCCGAGCGCAAACCTGTTGTCACCTATGATGACCCGATTGAAGAAAAGGAGTTTCTGGCGCGCGTCCGGAATGAAGTCGAGCTGTCTGAATACGAAGTCACGGATGACTTGCGCGAGATGTGCATTCAGTTTGGATACCTGGCGCTATTTTCCCCGGTTTGGCCTTTGGTTCCAGTGTCTTTCTTTGTCAATAACTGGGTTGAACTGCGCTCCGACTTCTTCAAGATCTGCATGGAGTTCCGCCGACCGACACCTCTTCGAGCAGACACCATCGGCCCATGGCTTGATACCCTCGGCTTCCTTTCCTGGGTTGGCAGTATCACCAGTGCTGCCCTGATCTACATGTTTAGTGGAAATTCGCAGCATGGACCGAACGGGGAGCCGACCGATATTGCAGGGTGGGCGCTTTTGCTGACCATTTTCTTTTCCGAGCATCTATACCTTGTTATTAGATATGCAGTCAAGACTGGAATGGCTAAGCTGGAACCTCCCTTCTCACGCAAGGAGCGAGCAGAGCGTTATTTGATGCGCAAACGGTATCTGGACTCTACCCTACGTGCCGATGCGGATGCCGACGACGATCAGAACGAGGATGATGCCATTCCAATCTCAGGCCCCCCAGAGATTTCTCGCCGAAGCCTTGAAGATGATGCCCGACAGACGGCTTCCCACGAAACCGACCCTGCGGAGCGATTTTGGAAGCGCCAGCGAGGCTGGGAAGAGTCTGCACAAATTGGAGCCGGAATAATACAAGCACAATCTGAGGAGGGGGAAAAGAAACAGCAGTAATTAAGTAGATAACTTCGCCTCGATCGGCTATTGTTGATGCCATTAGAGGAATTTGGTCCGTTATATTGTTCCAGTCTATGTTGATAGTTATATTGAAATACTAGTGAATATCAGCAATCCCCAACACAACCTTACTTTAAAATGGATACCTGATCAACTAATCCTTGAAATTTTCAATTCGGATGCCACAATTTATTCCATAAACTAGGAAAATCGCGGTTGACTTATAACCAATTGATCTTTCAGGCACAAATCCAAGCTTATCCATTAATGCCTCATGCAATAGAAATGGGGTTCCCCGCCTACCAAAGTCTGGCAGATTTAGGCGGTGTGGGTTCCATTTGCGGGGATTGCGGCGAGTCGGGCACTTTCTCTCTTTCACTCCAGACAGCTACAGCATACAAGAATATCCCTCCAGTCTCATTATCACAGCAGAAGCATGGACCAACCATTCTAGTCATCAATTCTCCAATTGATTACTTTCCCCCGCCTTCCCAATGGAGCAGACCTCACCCTCGAGAGGGGGAGGCCCTTCATCGCCTACTGCCTCTCGCGAACCTCGACTCCATCTTCCCTCGACAACCGATCCCCCCGGGCCACAGAATCCTCCAAAGCCACTTGTCTGGCTCATATTCGGGGCAACAGGTCATATGGGCCGGTCGCTAGTGAAAACTGCTCTGTCGCGCAACGACCTAGTGAGTGCGGTTGGTCGAACCTACGAGAATAGCCCCGAGTCCATGAAAGAGCTCGAGAATGAGCATGAAAATTGTCTGGGACTCTTGTGTGATGTGAGGGCGCGCGAAACTGTCAAACGAGTCATCGACCAGACCATAGCTCGATTCGGTCGCATCGACGTGATTGCCAACTGCTCTGGGTATGGTGTTATCGGGGCTTGCGAGGATCAGGACGAATTCGATATACGAAATCAATTCGAGACAAACTTTACCGGCACCCTTAATATGATCCAATTATCGCTTCCCCATTTTCGAGAACGCAGAGCTGGTCGGTATCTTATTTTCAGCTCTACTTCGGGAGCGCTCGGGGTGCCTGGCTTGGGACCATACTGTGCATCTAAATATGCAGTGGAGGGCTTGATGGAAAGCATGCTCTACGAGGTGGACAGCTTCAATATTAAAGGCACACTTGTTGAACCAGGCCATATGCGTCGTGATGATATTGGCGATCTAGTTTCCCCTTCGGTCATGGCCGCCAATCCCTCCGAACACAACCTCTCGTCCCCACTCCCGTTATACGGTCATTTCTTCGTGAAGCCACCAAGCGAACCATACAATACCACAACTTCCCCGGCAGCCCACGCTCGCCGTATGCTCATGTGGCTTGGAGATAAACAACCGGCCTCGGCGGTTAAGGCGGCCCATTTGGTGTGGGAGCTTGGGCACTGTTCATACCCCCCATTGCGTCTGATCCTTGGTACATATGCGGTGGAGAGTATTCGCGACCGGTTGAAGTGCATTATTGAGGAAATTGAGGATTGGAAACATCTCAGTTTCCCTCTTGGTGAATTACAGCCCGGTTCATCATCTCGGGATCGTGCTTCTACGCTTGGAGAAGGGACCGAGGGTGGTGATCCTACATCATGAAGATAAATGGGCTACACTTTTGTAATTTGCTCACGAGATCCTAGTCGGACAATATCGTTCCCCAGCACTAATAATGAAATAATGAGACTCTGTGATACCCTATATTAATTGTGCGGAAAATCAAGACATCTATAAGATCCAATAAAGCAAAGCTTCCCCAAGAACTACAGGATCCTTTGATACTGCTCCTTGAAAATATCATAAATTATAGCTATACTTGTATACGAAGAGGGAAGTTTGAAGAGAGAAAGAAGCAGTCTAATTGATCTATTTACAAAAATGGTCTGAATTCAGTGTCCTTCACGGCGCAAAGTTACTGCCCTTTTGCGACCACTCGATCCTCGAGCCAGCGAGCAAACTTGACACTTGGAATGTCCACGGCACGCCAATAGATATCACCAGCCCAGATTGAGAGGGGCAAGCAAATCAGCCAGCCGATCAAGAATCCAAAGCAGTATTGGAAGTTGGTTTCCTTGCCGGTCATCGCCCATATCGTAGGCATAATAGAGTATCCCAAACAATGGAGAATTGGACCATGCACAATATAAAAGGCAAAGGAGATTTTCCCAAGGTATTGAGAGAGGGAGTTAGTGAACAGCTTTTGGATATCGGGCGAATGGTTGATACTGAACACGATCAGGGCTGCTCCAATTGTTTGAGGGAAGCGATGGGGCTCGGGATAAGTCCAAGGGGTTGCATCCCACATCCATCGATAAAAGGGCGTCCATTTAAACCCTATGTTAGGCGTTGATCCGAAATAGAGGCCCACGACGAACATAGAGATCCAGAAGCGTCGACGGGAGATACTGGCCAGCACTTTCCCGCTACGAACGAGGCGGATATTGGGCTTCTCCTCAGCGGCGTTGGGAGGCTTCTCCCATGTACCGTTGATCAGGTCAATCTCGGCCATCAACATACCCACCAAAAAGAGGACTACATCCCAGCGGCCGTAACGCATGCAAAACCAGATTAGGGTTGCGACTATGGGCATGCGCAATTGTGCTGTGAGACGTGAGGTGCCGAGGGTGGCTAAGAAGAGGACCATTGAACTCCGTAATTCCACGGGGATGGTCCATAAATGCGGGTTGTAGTTGTTATAATAAAGACCCCAGTCGAATGGGTTCATCAAGTGCGCCACGGTATAATAGAAGTCCCAAGATTGTTTGTAGAGAGATTTGTAGACGGGCGGATGTTGCTCGTTGGTGCCGAGAATGGTGTGGCCTTCTTTAATGACACCCCAGGAGTAGTTGTACAGCCCCAGACGGACCGCGACAAAGACGCAGGTTAGGCCGACGATTGAGGGAATATAAAGGCGTAGACCTCGGCGGAAAGTAGACGAAGCTAGAACGGTGAAGGTTTGTTCGAAGGAACGAGAACGGATGGTCTTGAGAGGTTTGTAAGAGAGGACGTAACCGGAAATGACGAAGAAGATAGCGACCATGATGTGGCCAGAGATCAGCATATGAACAATGGGCAATTGATGAATTCCAAAGTTCTCATTAGCAAATCCCCACCCAACGGCGACTTTCCAGGTATACGTGAAGAGAAAATGAAAGTTGAAGACGAGCAAGCAGGCCCAGCCACGAAGGCCGTCGAGCGCGGCGATTGCATGTAGTTTTGCGGGTTGCGGTGGATTCGCGCCGACATAACGCTGTAGGAAACTTGGAGTCAAGGCGACGGTCAAGGAATGGAAGGAATCCTCCATTTGGGCGACCCAATCTTCTTGCGAACCCTTTGAGGCCAGCCCATTTTGGGGATTCGCTAGGATGTTGGAGGGATGGAATTGCGAGAAGCCATTCCAGCGGGTATTGTCTGGGCTCTGATTTGTGCGCGAACCGTTTTCGAGATCTTCGAGAGGTACATCGGAGGCCGATGTCGAGGCACGATGGGTGACTTGAGATGTCATGGCTGGACCGGGGGGGGAGGGTCGTTTCGCAGTGTTTCACACGTGTGATGCTTCAACGGGACATGTCCGATCAGGAGCCGAACCAGGAAGATTGAGCAGTAAGACGCATTGATGCGGATCGAATGAGGGGGGAAAGGGTGGTGGCGGCCCGAGGTATCGAATGGCGTTGCTCAGTTGGCTATGTAGACGCCAGAAGTGATTTGAGGAGAAGTTGGTTTGGTGTTCACACGGGGAGATTGCAGATTGCGCGGCAGTGGAGATGCTCCAAGGTACGTCAGGACGGGAGAGGCGTGGTGGCAGACGATTGTAATTGGAGGAACAGGGAACAGAACACTAGTGCGAGGTGGTCTGATTGGATATTGGCCACAAGCTTTGTGGCAGGGCCTCAGGCTTTCGAAATTCCAGAATTCAAAAGATACCAAGGAGAATTGAAGAGAAGAGGAAATATTTGAAAGGTGAAGTTGAGGTTGAAATTGAAGTTCCTCCTGGTCAACGCATGCGGCGAGTCACGTGGGGTTTACTAGTATTAATAGAATATTAATAGAATAGTATTATGTATTTATGGATAATGGATTTAGCAGTTGAATTCAAACATTTAAAAATAACACTACCTACTAGGTATATTGTCTCAAGTACTACGCGAAGCTTGTTATAATGCGAGCTAATGGTACAACAATGGTGCTGTGATGTAGTTCTACTAGAAGTTGTAGGTACAATGTTAGCAGCCCTACGGAATATATATCCGGACCATTTTCGATGAGCACCTTGCTAGAAGAAGTAGTACTACTAAATGGAATTGGAGATTGGATTGAATCAGCACTAATATACTATAGAAATGACCGAAAATCTCATTTGGTGACAGTACCACCCAGACATTGCAATCGCCTCATAAACATGCTCAAACCCGAAATTCTAGTAGAATCATGCTGACGTGTAGTTCGCCATCTCCGCGGCAAGTAAATAACTTAGTAAGTCAGAATACTAAATAAATTATTTAATATTCTGACATGGAATGAAAATTTCAAATTGTTCATTCCTGGAATTGAGTGACACAAACTAGTAAGTTACTGCCACTTGCAAGTTTCCATCTCAAGTATGGGGTCCACCGGTGATTCCAAACGCAATCTGATTATCGTCTCCAACCGACTACCACTGTCCATTAAACGAGTCGATGGCAAATTTCAATCTTCCCTTTCGAGTGGCGGTCTTGTTACCTCCCTCTCTGGACTATGCAAGTCTACCCAATTCCAGTGGTTTGGATGGCCCGGACTGGAAGTCAAGGACCAGACGGATAGAGGGGACGTAGAGAAAAGTTTGGCTGAGCATCATGCCGTTCCGATATTCCTTGATAGTGATCTTGCTCATGAGCACTACAACGGTTTCTCCAGTATGCAAGCAGGGCTCCTCCCTTTCCCCATCCAGAGTGTCGACAGGGACTCATCTCACTGACGATATCTAGATCGGATCTTGTGGCCGATCCTACACTATCAGTCTGGAGTAGTGTTTGATGATGGTCCTTGGCAAGCTTATAGACGAGTGAACGAATTCTTTGCCGACTCAATTGCTGATGTCGCGGAAACTGGAACCCTGATTTGGGTGCATGATTATCATCTCATGCTCCTACCAGAGCTTCTACGAAACCGACTTCACGAAAAAGGGAGACATTGTGCGATTGGTTTCTCATTGCATACTCCTTTCCCGGCTGGGGACTTTTGGCGCAATCTGCCTGTTCGTAAACATCTGATCGAGGGTCTATTGTCGAGTGATCTCATAGGGTTCCACACGGATGAGTATAAGCAGAACTTCATTGATACCTGTGCCAGTCTTCTGTAAGTCGATGCTACCGGGGGAATGAGCTCCAATCCAGAGAGGAGTGATCAAAATGCCGTTGAAAGATAGACTGACCATGACAGGGGCGCTTGCACCCAAATTCCAAATCAGATCCAGTATCGAAACCGCCTGATTTGCACTGATAAATTTATCGTTGGAATCGATCCCCAGAAATTCAAGGATACTCTAGAGAAGCCCGAAGTCAAAAAGAGAATTCAAGTATTGAAGGAAAGATACAAAGGGATGAAGGTGATAGTTGGTGTCGATCGTCTGGACCACATTAAGGGTCTTACGCAGAAGCTAAAAGGGTTCGACGCATTCTTAGATGACAGCCCCGAGCTGCGGAATAAAGTCGTTCTCATTCAAGTTGCGGTTCCAAGTCGTGAAGATGTGAAAGAATATAAAGAGCTAGAAACCGAGCTCAGCACTATTGCCGGAAAGATCAATGGCAAGCACGGTATGTTTACCATAGTATACTCGATGAGAAGTGTGGGATCATTTTGATATTGACTGGATCAGCAACTCCGGAGGGCACTCCGCTGCTATATATGCACCGGTCAGTCCCATTTACTGAATTGGCAGCTTTATATACCATTGCGGACGTATGTTTGCTCAGTTCCACTCGCGACGGGATGAATCTTGTATCATTTGAATACGTTGCCTGCCAGGAAGAAAGGCATGGAGTACTGGTCCTGTCCGAGCTTGCCGGAGCAGCTACCTTTATGTGCGAAGGAAGTATTCCTTTTCACCCAGCCAATACGACCGACATGTCTGAAGCCATAACGAGAGCTATCAATCTTGATCCTGCGGAGCGAAAGAGAAAGTATGAGTACTTACGGGATTTTGTGAACAAAAATACCAGGCAAGATATGCCCTTGGAAATTTCTGATGTTAAAAGCTGGAGCTAACACATAGAATCAGCGCTAAATGGGGAGAAACATTTATCGAGAGGCTTTCGCAACGATGCAAACGACCTGGAGATCCATGTTAGGCCCACTGAGGTATAGTTAGTTAATGAAAGAGTAGATGGTCGGGTTTAATATGGGATACTCTAGATAAATCATTACTGTGGCTCTTTGATAAAAGTAGAGGAAATGCTGTCCAAGAGTATTACTCCCAAGCTTATTTGAACTACAGTTGCATGCTCTTGTTGGATCGCTAGTAGGTGTATTGAGTATTGAGTTTAGGTTGTGATCCAACAAATATTTTCCTCTCGCCGGTACTATTTGGAGGAAATTGTTTGGTAGGTGGTGGCCTAAGTCACAGCGTGGCTAGCTCCTTGTTCGAGAATTTCGCCCTCCTCCAAATCATTCGCGATTTGAACGCCAGCGCTGGTGCCAATGCGTGTGGCGCCAGCCTTAACCATGCGCATGCAGTCCACCGCCGTCCGAATACCCCCACTGGCTTTGATGCTGATATCGTTATTTCCGCAAGCCTCCGCCGTAAGACGCATAACATTGACCTGATTCACATTGGCGCCCGGTCCATTGAAACCTGTACTAGTCTTCACAAATTCGACATCGGCCATGCAGCATATGGTGGTCGCCGCAATCACCTCGTCTTTAGTGAGCTGAGACGCCTCCAGAATACATTTGATGATTGTAGGCGAAGGGGCAGCCTTGCGAACGGCTTGAATGTCATCAAAGACAGAAGTATATCCTCCGTTTTTCAGAAGAGGCCAGTTGATCACCATATCCAATTCTGTTGCTCCTTCTGCCACAGCCGCATGTGCTTCTCGGACCTTATCGGCAGTGTCTTGAGTACCCTCTGGGAAGCCTACAACACAGGCAATTCCGGTATTGGGGGCGTTGCGGAGGTTTGCGGCAGCGCGACTGACATATTGCGGCCGGACACAGACCGAAGCGAAGTCTTTGTCAATAGCTTCTCGGCACAGAGTATCAATATCCTCGGGCTCAATTGGGGCTTTCAAGAGAGTATGATCGATCATTCGATGGACCTGCAAGGGAATGGTGGGTTGTGATAAACATCTTTCGGGCACACGCTCGCGCACATTGGAGATCAATGTCGCCCACTCGGCGTCGGTGGATGGAATGGACGACATGATAAACTTCTCCACCAGGAAGGATCGATAACAGCCAAATAAACCACCAAGATTTCCGAGAGGCGAACTGAAGACAAAAAGCAAATAAAACACGAATGAGAAGTCAAGAAGATGAGAAGATGAAAAAGACAGCAAAGCCAAAGAGGGGAAAGAGGGGGATATCACGTGAGAAGTATAAAGCTGGGCATCATCATGACGAGAGAACAGTCCTTGAAGGGGAAGAGGAAGAGTACTATCTAGGTAGATAGTGGTGAAGAACAGAATAGGGCAGGGTAGATATTCCACAAGATCCGAGGCAGCATCTCAGAGCAGCCAGTGCACTCTGCTGGACGGAGAGTAAACACAATGACGATGGTTTGTTTACATACTATGCATGATTTGCGAAGATAGATCGGGAAAAAGTGAGAGAAAGATCGCATTTAATGTATTTCGCATTCAAATAAGTATATTCCGGGGTATCGCAAATGGTTGGGGTGAGATATGTGATGGTAGTGTGTAGCCAGTCCATCACCAATATCTTTATGGACATGAAGATGAACAGGATAGGGTTGGAAAAAAGGCACAAGTTGATTCCCAGGTTCTTCATATTTGCCCCGAGTTTGTTTCATCATCTAGCAACGACCGCCACCACAGGCCGAACCAATCTGATAACCGGGGCCAGCGCTGCGGCTGCATCCACCATCATTACCACCACCCAAAGAGCTCATGCCTGCACTACGTCCACGCAAACCGGAAACGGTACTTGGCCGGTGAATGTTGAATTGAGATTGTTCGGCGGAGGCATACGGGTCGAGCTGCGAATTTCAGGCATCAGCACTCCGATCGCCATAAGGCAAAGGTGGCCCGTTGTGTGACACAAGGGGGAAGAAAGTTGGATATGGGGATAGGCAATCTTGTCTAGTTTCATATAGGAGCGTAGAAAGAAGTGGTTCACTCACCGAGAAGAGGCTGGTGGTATACAAACCCAGGAAATTGTAGGCGTCGTTGAAGAAGCGGGAGACGCGGACGGAAAGCGGAGGACTGTGGAGAACAACACGTTAGCGGGAGATGATCATCGGAGAAGGGAGGGGGAATATAACACACGTTTCCAGAGTCTGTCCCTTAGAGACGTAAGTTGTACGAGGTTTGGAAGCAGACATGATGAGGAGGAGGAGGAGGAGGATGTGAGGGATAAGTGGAGGAAGAGGCGAAGTTGAGAAGAAGCGAAGAAGTGAAGAAGTGAAGAAGTGGAGAGAAGAAGAAGGGAAAGTTGGGGGCGGCAGAGCTGACCGCATTGGGAAAGGTCAATTACAGTATGAACAAAGCAACAAAACAGAAATATTTAGTTATTTACATTATAGTCAGTGGATAGAATAGTATTGTAATAGATAAATAAATACTATTTAGTAAATACTATTTATTATATCTAATGTGTTTATGCAGAGTGTTCACTAGGATAATGGGTAACCTCAACGCGAGGACCAGTGTAGTTCTTTCGCCCGTCAACAAACCACTGAATGGTAGAGATAATCAGGATAATACCAAAAGCCACAACACAGTAGTCTGTCATGAAAAAAAAAAATATGAAATTAGCAAGAATCCTAAAGATACAGTGGACAGCGTATAGTGCTTCACTAACTCATATTTGATCCTGTAACAGGCAGTCCTGGTGGGAAGAGAAAAAGAACTGTCGTCAAGCTGATGTATAATAAGGAAATCTGCATATGATACCAGGGGGTTAGCCTTGGGATTTTGATGATAGAATTCAATGACAGTCATAACCATAATAATCATCATTTCAACACGTACAATGTTCAGTATCCAACCGAGAACATTGGGAAGCATGAACTTCCTCTCGGGAAGCATGTTGCGCCCTCTGGCACAGTTGACGGCAATTGGAATGCCATAAGAAAGATCGAGCAACACAACCGATGCAGATATAATTGCGTTGAAAGCACTAAACTGTTATTAGTGATACTGCGAGATATGTGAATAGGAATAAAGTACGCAATTGTACTTCGTCAACACTGACCTCGTTGATCCTAGTAAGATAAAACCAAAAATAACGACAAGCGCAAGATTGAGATAAAGCGCATTGAGGGGAACCTGCAATTTTGGATGGATGCGAGAAAAGGCGAAAGAAGCCGGAAGTCCCCCATCTCTAGATAATCGAATGATTGTTAAACACTTAGATTTGAACCAGTTTCAGGAATAATCACACCCTGTAGACTCACCTGGCAAATGCATAGATCATCCGACTGCTCGTGGTCATAATGGCAGTTGCTGCAAAAAGCACACATATAATCGGGAACCTTGTTTATCTTAGTAAAAGAAATATAATCCACCTTGACAGAAACCAATAGGAAATGGGTAATTATGCCTCACATTAACAGGCAGATGGCCCCAGCATTATTACCAGTGGCGCGACTCAAAATCGCGAGGAGTGGTGTTGCCGCAGAATCAATAATATCGAAGATATTACCAGCTACGAAGAGTAGGACAACGAGAAAAATTGATCCGGTGATTGTCCCAATTCCCACACAAGCGATCATAATCTGTGGCCCAGTCTCGGTGGGATTAGGAATTTCTGCACCGGGTTAGTCCTCTGCGGTCAAATTAAATGGCATATGTTAAAACAAATTACCTTCTATCATATGTGCAACGGCATCAAAGCCAGTGACTCCTAGACCTCCCTGCAAAAGTCCGAGTAGCCAGGAAATGCCATCAGGCCAACCGGTCTCATTAACGAAATTTCGAAAGACAAATCTAGCTCAATTAATAGGAATAAGCACAGTCCTGGGAAACAGGAACGGGGAAAGGCGTCTGGCTTACTCTGCCGAATTGTAATTTGGAGCGGAACAAGCTAGGACAACGATGCAAATGATAGCAAATCCACTCAAAGACCAGATGACTAGAACACAGTTAGTCTGAGAGGCCACACTGATGTATTGTTTCTTTTCTTCTTACAAGCTGCTTTGGTGATGTGGGGCAATAAGCTGTTACCGATCGCATTCATCGTAAAGGCGACAAAAGTATACCCGAGATAGATCAGAAACTGATGCCAGCTTTCGGACTGGTACGACTAGATAATAGATTCAGATTATGCAAGGCAAAAAAAAAGATTTGAAACATACCGGATTGAGCAATGAAACGATACCAAGGATTAATTGACTACCCAGGACGCCTCCAGTGGCTGCCAGCGCAACCCAGCCGGAACAATTCACCCAGCCGGTGATCCACGATATGATTGGCATCCACTTGTCCCAGGATATTAATGCAACCCAATGATATTG
This sequence comes from Penicillium sumatraense, assembly GCA_020086695.1. Taxonomy (NCBI): domain Eukaryota; kingdom Fungi; phylum Ascomycota; class Eurotiomycetes; order Eurotiales; family Aspergillaceae; genus Penicillium; species Penicillium sumatraense. The sequence goes on along the minus strand of JAGIKU010001370.1, from coordinate 27,439 downwards.
ACCTCCAGCTGTTGGATATGCGGAAAGAAATTCGGCAAGAGAAGTTGCCATGCAGAGACTACAGATCCCAGCAGTAAGAAGCCCTGCATTTCAGGGCATTAGAATAACATCAATGACTCGACCGTATTTTCCGAGGAAGCTTCTCACCCCATATAACGCTTGAACTTCCACCGGATGGAAGACTGATTGAAAGACTCGTCGATAAAGCAGTCCATGACTACAAAATTCATGTCAGGATGATGCGAGAAAGGTATTTAATGGATTTGGCTGACTGACGTTTAAGATTGCAAATGCTAAGCCTAACATAGATCTATTCCGGTCAGTATCATTTTTTGAGAAAGCATGAATAGGGAATTTCCACAGTAAATAAAGGAATCGGCATACAGAAAGGAGAATTGCTTTTTGAGCTCATGTGTGTGGCCCATTTGATCCAGCCGGTCGTCATGGCTGGACTTGGTGGGCTCTGGGGTCATCTCCCTCCGTGTGTTTTGTTTAGAGAGCATTGATAAAACAAGGATGCCAAAAAAGGCACAGGATAAAGCGCGAGATTCGTAGTATAGCTGGAATTGGAAAGTTGGCTTTTATTAGATATGGAGTGAAATGGTGAGATAACTCATTGATTAACCATCAACGTGGGAGAGTGAGAGATGAATCAATTGCTGTTATGGATGAGAAGCTCAGTCTCGGCCATTGAATTCAGAGTAGAGATCAAGCCTAATACTTGCATCCTGGCTAGAATTACAATGTTTTTAATACCTTTAGAGAACATTGAAATGTTGCCGACGCAGTTCCAACGACCACCCCCGTGGGGTAACAAACATTGTGGGGTACGTATCCAGCCCTCGACGGACTAATGTCCGCTGGAGACGATAAGAGAAATCAGGCCAATTACATCACTCAAAGAAACCGAGTCGATGGTTACAGATAGGACATATAGCAGGTTTATTACCGCATCAAAGTGGTGAATGGTTTATCAGTATATCCGCTGCGCTCATGATCGCATGGACATTCCGAATTGGGCATCATCAAAAGGAGCCCCCAACGACTCGTTACGACAATCGGATTGTTGTGACTAGCATCCAAAGACTCCTTAGACGTCCTAGATCCTTTATCTTATGCAAATTTTAAAATGCATGAGAAATAAGATCTTTTGGAATAAAGAAAAGGCAGTCAATCCATCATGACTTGAAAAGCTTCGCGGTTGCGGGGTTACTTTGGAGCTGAAAATTCCGTAACTTATTAGAGGCGATAGTTAATTGATTTCAAGTGCAATTAGCCCGTAAAGAAAGCTTTCTTAATTTGCACCTCAGCAAAACATGATTATCGTATGTTGGTTCTGAGGTTTTGGAAATATTGAATAGTGTCCAGCAAGCTTGCTAATAACCATTCTAAATTGTTGTATACTGGGAATGTTGTACCAATTGACATCGCTATGAGCTGTCTATGGCAGTAAAATGTAATGATGCTACAAGGGAATATATTGGGAGTATTGTTGCATGATAAATATGGCATAAATTTAAGAAACTTGCCCAGAGTCCCTCTCACTCAAAGACCGCCGAGTTATAGATGACACAAGTATGGATGTACTAATTGGGATAATCAAGTATCTTCAATTACTATATACAAGGAGTTACTGGAAGGACGCTTTCAATAGCCTGCGAAACACCATGTACATCCTCTAGAATCTGCATATGCCCGGTTTCTAACATATAGGTGTGCGGTACATTACCGCCCTTAGAGATCTCCACTTTGAGATCTAGTGCAACCCCTGGAGGTGAGATCATATCAAACTGGCCACTCACAATACAAGTTGGGCAGGATATCCGAGTGTAATCCGGATCAACATGTGTAATATTACATAAAGCCTCGCAAATCTGGGCATATCCCTCAGGGTTGGTTGACCCAGTAACTTGCCTGAGAAAAGCCCTCTCGAGGAACGACTTTTTCGATGGTATATTCAGCCAGAGTCTATCCTCAAGAACTCCTTTCATTCCTGCTGTTCGCGCTAGTGCCGCTTGGGCCTGGATTGCTTTCCGGGCTGTAATATCTTGAGCTTTGGATCTGCCAGAGCCGATGACAACTAACCCACGGGCGCTCTCGGGGTGTTTTGCCGCTAAGTGCATGCTTATCACCCCACCAAGACTGTGCCCGACAAAAATAGCCGATTTGACATTGAGATGCTGGAGAAGCCCCTCGAAGACTCCGAGCAGAGACGGGACGGTCAGAGGTTGCCTCTCGCTCGTTTCATTCAGCTTGCTATTCCCTAGCCCTGGCCAGTCAAACCGAACGATCGTGAAACGACTCTCATAGATCTCCACTAAAGGCTGAAAGACGTTTGAGCTAGTTCCCAGACCATGGCTCATGATCATATAAGGCCCTTGGCCGTTTATTTCAATAAAAATGCGATATGAATTGATATCGGCATAGAATGACCTGCACTGAGCAGTGACTGGCTTTTCCATGGACATCATTAAAAGTTGGCTCGTTGCCCAAAAGGCTGATTGCGGTTTTGGACAACTGGAAGAGGGGTGCAGTGACTGAAACTCGTCGAAAGATTTTGGTGCTCAGGGCCTGGAAGAACCATGGAAGATATAGTAAGCTGGTTCCAGACTTGAAACGCGTCCGCGGGTATAAGATCTCTTGATATAGCTACATTGGCCATTAGTTGTCGAGCTGGAGGTTGAGCCAAAGTTCATTCTCGGCCGCGGGCGAGTCAAACCCGCCAGGAATAGTTTAAGAAGGGGCCCGTAGGTTGACAAGACACTCTCTTCACACAATTTAACACCCGGTGCTATAGATTAATGAATAGAATCGTCATAGATATCGTATGACCGATCCAGTCCTACATTCCAATGTAGGGAAATCAATGTAAAGTCACTTTGCTCGAGTACCTTGCCGAGCGGGGATATTTCCTCTCCCTTTCTTTTACATTCAATACTTAGTATCCAATTATTTGGAAACAAAAGAAAGGGAGAGGAATTGAGATATAAAGAAAAGGATCTTAGACTGCTTTAAATGAATTTTTCATGCAAAGGCTCTCGTGAGTAGTAAATACAGCATCTCATGTCTTTTTAACGCGACAATTCCCAAGAATTGATACGAGCTGGGACAGCTCGGTGGGGATCTGAAGAGCGACCAAGTTATTCAACTACTATGAATAAAGTGTTACAAAACATAATCTTGTGAACTATGTTATAGAATCCGCCGTCTAACACATGACCTTGAATGCTTCAAAAGCAACTTGTCATGATTTATTCTCTTTTGCGCATCGGAAAAGACGGAAGTGGCGGGGGACTGAAGGCATAGAAGGTCGCAGAAAAGAGCGGGCCTCCCTGCCAAACAAAACAGTTTGATCCACTGAAGTTGAAAAGGGAATTTCTAGTCGACTGTGCTTCCATGTCTACCCAAGCCAATAAATTCTTACAGTGACCTTGCTCCAAGAATCTCCAGGTAATGAAGATATTCAGCTAGCAACCTCTCATCTTCTCAGCCTTCAGGGATGAATTCCCAAGGGCTTACTCTGTGGGGAGTTCGAAATTGCATACGAGCGATCCGACCGCGGGCTCGACACGAATTCCGTCCCGACAGTTTGGAAGTTGTGCGCTACCGCAGAGTTATTTGCCTTCTTGGCCGATGGTTTTGGCGAACTGCATGGTGATGGTCGAAAGGATGTTCAAGCATACGATAACTTGAAAAGTGTTTCTTCACCTGGGAAGATTTAGCTGGGGAGTGTCCCTGTGTCAGAGGAACAAGTAGAAACATGTGGGTTAGGAGGTAGGGGAGAGTGTGTGAAAAAAAAATGTAAATAATGAGGTCGGGATAAATTTGAGGGAGATGACAACCTTTTAGTACTTTTGACAGTCTGATCGTTCTCTACACTTGCACTCTCAGTTCAAAGATTGGTTGAGCCACGGTACTAAACATGTCAGACCGAGTGTTTTGAACCGCCCCTCATCCCCCCCCCTACTTCGTAGAAGCCAGACTTTCAGGTAAAGAGAAGGCGGAGTGGAGTTGATATCCCGCTTGCCTCTGTCGTTTCATTGGCGGTTGCGGCAACCAGAAGCGACCTCGGGGACCACCAGATGCACGATAGATCAGAAATTCCATTCTGCAGCAAACCCGACAGTCTGGATGCAAACCATAATCTCCTCCATTTATTTTCGGGTTTCTGACAATTCAGAAGTGGTGGAAAGGAGGAGACCCAGATTTATTTATTCCATATGCTCTTCCAGCACTTTCAAAAAGTGTTCAATCTCTTTAAAACTCACCCTTATCCCCGATGTCTTCTAGACCCAACGAAGCGCCCTTGGCGCCATCCGAACCGGCTCCATCTGCACCTCAAATTAACTCCGAGACCCCTGTCAACGCGCCTGGTCCAATTGTGGTTGATAATTTCAGCAGCGTATGTAGTAGACTCGAGGCCCCGACTCAACCTTATCTCGGGTGTTAAAAATATCCGTCCCTTATTAGGACTCCAACAGTGAATTTGACGATAATTTGTCGGACCTCACATCTCTGTCAGAAAGCGTGCTTGAATTCGAATACGAAAATGGTCGGCGATACTGCAGTCCCCGTTCAGTGAGTAGAATTGTTAAATTCATACCATGAGCTGATGTGATTAGATAACTGATGAACGTGTAATTAGGGAGGTTATATGTACTTTCATCCTTGTCCCTCTTGATGAAAGGTTTCCAAAGTGCGGAAACTGACAGAAACCAGGATGCCAAATGACGAGGAGGAACAAGATCGAATGGATCTAGTAAGCAAAAGCCCTTTGGGTCCTTCAAACTCAACCGCTGACTCTTCAACCAGACACATCACATGTCCGTAATCAATCACATCTCCAGTGAATAACTATGGCTAACCAGGATAGTACAGATGGCTGATGCTGCTAAAAGGGGAGCTTTTTAATGCCCCGATCGGATCATCACCGCAAAATATCCTTGATTTAGGAACAGGAACAGGTATCTGGGCTATGGATATCGCAGAGTACGTGAAACCATTGAATCTTCATCTCCCGCTCCAGAGTCACTAACATTCAATTCCAGAATGTTTCCTAGCGCCCATGTCATTGGCAATGACATTAGCCCAATTCAACCAAGTTGGATGGCTCCGAATGTTGAATTTATCATAGAGGATATCGAAAGCGAGTGGCAATATGAGCAAAACCACTTTGATTTCATCCATGCACGATGCTTAGCAGGGTATTTGCGGTCGCCAGTCCCCTTACTTAATCGATCTTACTTTCTAATATTCGACACAGATGCATTGCCGACTGGCCTGCCTTCATAAGTCGGATTTTTGACCATGTGAAACCAGGTGGCTATTTTGAATCCCACGAAAGTGCGGTATGGGCCTGGAGTGATGACGGTTCCCTCAAGGAAAATTCCGCCCTTATGGAGTGGCAGCAGGCCATCAATTTTGCTGGCGATCAAACAGGACGGGAGTTGAATATATACCATAAATTGAAGAACTGGATGATCGAAGCCGGCTTCGAGGATGTCACTTTGTCAGTTTACGCACTCCCATTTTCACCTTGGCCGCGAGATCCCCATCTGAAGGCCCTGGGAAAATACCAAGCAGTGCAATTACAACAAGCCATCGACTCTTATTCCCTGCGCCTGTACACACAGGTCTTAGGCTGGAATCCAGATGTGGCCAAAATCCATAATGCTGTTGTAAAGCAGGAGCTGCGGGATAAGAAGTTGCATGCCTATGTCCAAACGTATAGTTCATCCCATCCCCAATTGCCTGTCACTTTGACTGACCTTATACAGAGTCGCCGTCCATGGGCGGAAGCCCCTCCGTTTCTGAGGGCATCTTATAAAATAAGTATCTGATAATCGAACTCTCAAGCGGGATAAGTGATCAATTGATTGCGAGTGGATTATCAGATGCCCATCTTCATCGGGTGATAACTTTTGATTGAATGAACCTTTGACCGACATGGGATGGACTTCATCTTAACAACTGCAGAATATTTCACTGGCTTTCATAGGGATTTGGAGCATTCTCCAGAAATATTCCCCAGAGCGCAATCATCTTAACAAGAGAGGATGCCAGTATTAGAACCTGGAGCATGAAATATTATATAATGCAATGTTTGTACTGAATGATGTATTTCACACCGCATATACAGTACTAGCTAGTTAGTTTCCGTAGACTTTTTCAAGCAACACCAAAAACTGACTATTTTTAAAAGTTATTTACACAACGAAATAATTATGAATATGTATAAAATTAGTATAGCTATAAGAGATTTAGTTCTTCTAATTTATTCTTTTTTAATTTTTAAGGTTAAGTAAGTTTCAACTTTTTTATTAATTTTTATAATAAAACTACTATTTTTCTATTATTTATTAAAATAAAAATCTATATTATTTTATAAAGATATTCTTTATATTCTTAAAAAATATTATATATAAAAAGTCTATTTAAAACTCTATCTATAAGAAATTTTTAAATATAGTTATTTAAAAAAAATATTTTCAAAAATTAAGAAGTAGTTAAGTTTAGATATACATATCTAAAAACTTAGTAAATTAGCTCTAACTTATAATTATTAAGATACCCTTAAAAAAAGCATCTTTAAAAATCTAATTTTTTAAGATTAAATGGATTTTCAATAGAATTAATCTATTTCCATATTAGAAAAAAAATAAAATAATTTTTAAAAAAATCAAAATTAAAAAATAAAAACTTACTTTTGTTTTAAAAAAATATATTTTTATTAGAAGACTTTAAAGTCTTATTGCAACTTTTTTTAAAAAAAAAAAAAAAAATTCAATATATAATCAAGCTATTAAATTATCTTATTTTGAAAACTAGAGAAAGAAATATTGTGTTGTGAATTTTTAATTGTTGATTAAAAAGAGGGTATATTAGAAGGGGTGTACAGAAACTTTCTTCTATGTGTGACTGTATCTGTAGATTCACGCTATGATGGCGAACTGCTAGAAAAGAATCTAGACTACGAGAATTTAGATTCTGGCACTACCAGACTCAGTATGTGATATTTATGAATACCGCTGCTGAAATGAACAGTCTGTAAGGGTTCGTGTATATTGGCATTTTTTGATAGAATTTTTCTGATGCTGTAGTATCAATCCTTTCTATTCGCATTCACAATTTTCTAGCTTTTCACAAGCTTCTCAACCCCGAAGAGGTCTCCGCGAGTTCCCTGAAGGCGGGCGTAAGTGTGCGAAGTCGGGATCCTGCATAGCGCGCCTCATAAATGATTCAAGGAGTGCTGGAGGCATCGGGCCGTTAGGTCCATCTGCGCCCGGTGCAGGTCCTCGATCGCGTGCACGTCGTAATATATCCATGATCGGATCCTCAATTTCATCACCCTCCGAATCATATGGAATGTCATCGTAGCCATAATCATCGTCCTCCTCTTCATCATAATCATCCATGAGTTCCTCGGAGGAACTCATGGTACGAGTCGTAGCTAGGTATAACCAATGGCGCTATAAAGAATTCCACATTGGTACCTTTGAATAGGTCCACCAGACTCATATGGGCTTGCTCTGGAGTCTTCCCTTTGGGAATTATTTGACCAAGTGTTGAATGGGCTGTATAATATTAATAGTGTCAAATGCTCAGGCTACGGGGGTTTCAGCGAATTCCGTGGGATTTGTGTGCGTGTAACGTGAGTCGAGGAAAGAGAGTTATTATTTGTATTTATACTAACTGACAGTGAGGCTATAATATATGTTGGGCAGAAATATAGGCAGTGATGGCTTAACTAAGCACTAACATCTAAGGCTCTTACTAATACTATACTCTCTCTTAGGCTATATAGTCTGCTCTAATACCATACAACAATATAAATACTATTCTATTATATATAAAATAGTATTCTAATTAAGTTAGTGTAATAGATCCTAGTTATATAACTAATTATATAGTTTTTAAATACCAAAGACTAAAGTAAGTCTATTAGACTATAAGTAAAATAATAAAAGATTAGAGATACCAGGAAATTGAAATAATCAATCAATCATAGTATACTATTTACCAACACATGCTACTTACTATCCTATCTGCTGGCAGAATCCCCAAACCCCCCACCCTAATACACCCTAATACCCTTACTATCGTGATGGCCGCTATCGTCTGTCATACCCCGCCTAGTCACAAGCCTATAGCGTGGGGGCCAGACAGTAATCATACTATTTATTGATACTGAACCACCCACCCTCCCGGATTTATTTTTTGAAACTTCTTGGATTACTTATGCTTCTATATAGAGTCTTGGCGGCATGATGTCTTCCTAAGATACCAGAAGATACAACAAACAACCCTCCTCCGAGCCAGTGCCTTCCAGTAGTGAGAATGAGATAGGAATTTCCAGTCGCGAAGACGAGAACTTCTTGGCCTCCGATTAAAAAACCTAGGCTGTAAGAGCTGCGCAATCTTCGCACGCTTTGACGCTCATCGTATCTCTTTATTCTAGTGACCATCTACACCTTGTTCATACTGTTCTCTTGGATCGTCATCTGCAAAATGACATATTGTCCTATGGTAGTGACCACTTACAATTTCCGTAACGGAACCTTTTTCTTTCAGAGATACAGATATACTGCGAATAGGAACTGGTATGCAGCTATTCGATTTATGTAGGCAGGTGCCGCGGTTCTGACACTTCCTCTGGCTATAACTGTGTGCTTATATGTAACGATCGTATATCTCTAATATATGGCTTTCCGGTCGGAACCTGATATTATATTGAGATAAATGATGAGTCTTGTAGATTGTGGTTGGACTGATTTGATTCTGTTTGCGAGGCTTTTCATGAAACCTGGCAAAAACTGGAACTGATATGGCTGTGGGTTTCTTGTATATGCTATCTTATTGTATGTCCTGGGAGGTATTATCTCTCTAATCTCATTAGTGTATCTGTATAGTATCTCTATTAAGATACTAACTGCGCTGTATCTGATATATCTGGTTGTAGCTATTATAGAATTATTATTAGAATGCTGTACTATTCCTAGCTAAGAGATCTATAATGATGATGTTGTTTCTTTAAAAACAAGGAAAGCTATAGAAGTAGTCATTTTAGATAAGATAGTATTAGGATTGTAGTCTGGATCTAATATAACCTGTAAACCCAAAGGGCAAGTAGACTATAAGTATTTAATATTATATCTAGAGAAAATTTGTCGTTCACCAAGACTTATATAGGCTAATTTGTCCTCTGGCCTGTTGCTCTTTATAACCTAACTCTCTAAAGACTTTGATATAGGTCTTATTTGTTAACTATTGTCAAGAGTTAATTTAACTATATCTTACTAGAATATAACTGTGGTGGAATTTTTCTTTCGCTGTATAGCCTATAATGATACTCTTTTATTTGAATACTTAAATACGACTGAGACAGAATATGGTTGTGCTTTTTGGGCAATATATGTATGTAAGCTAGGGGGTCTATTGTTAACAAATGCAGAAGCAGCTACCTATGACTGCTAGGATCTTACAGAAGAGCTCTTTTTGAATGTGACTTTGAATAAGCCTATGATGGAATGGGTAGAGCTAGTAAAATTCCTAGATGGACCTGAAACGCGATATTTGTGTCTACAGATATAAACAATGGCGGGTTATTTCGAGCTTCTAAACTATATGAACGGGCAAATTGCTGGACTTTTACTTGAAAAGGTTCCTTTAGATTTCTGTGGTGGTAATTGTGTTTAATAATTTGATAATGAAACGATTCTTGACCTCCTCTCTGAGCCTGATTTGGAGTTTTAATGAAGGGGACCGCTTTATGACTTGATAATAGCATTGTTTGGCAATGATCATATCTATCAAATCTGGCCAAGGCTCTGGAGCTCTTTGTGCTTAATGATACGGAGAACTGTACCATTCGGCTGCACCTTGGAATCTAAAAAAAATATTTTGTGAACAGTTGCGTGAGGGGTGGGTCATCTAGGCTCGTCAGCTTGGATACTGGCACTTTTTTATCGAACTTTATAAACGAAATTCACAATATAGAGCATACCTTCACGGTTGGTGCGTATCTTGTAAACGCTGCTTAGCTTAAAATCGATTTTTTAGAGCTATTGTCTATATCATATAATCGTGGTCAGTATTCATAGCAGCCCTATATCTCTACTAAAGGGGTGATTACTCTCTCTACACTCCTCAGCGTATTTCTAACTCTTCTCTAGGTGACTAATATTTACGCAATACTCTTTCCTAGCTGGACCGAGAAGCTTGATGCGTTTACACTGTTGCAAATTAGGTCTAGTATCCACGACAAGGTGCCTCTTCGATTAGCAGGTAACCTCGAAAACCTTCCCATCCTTAACGAGACGCCTGGTCGGATAGGTGGTTCTACAAAAGACGAGAAGTTTGGTCATGTCGCACTTGGTGGATCAGCTGCACTGAAGAATAAAAGGTACTATGATGCCTATTTACGCCCTGGGTTGAACAAAGGCTACAGAATGTGACAGCGCCCAGACGCCGTGTCCAGACTCAACAAACGGAGCGGGGATTGATATTCAGGGTCAATGTTTCATGAACGCAAATTATTGATTTCAAGTATGCTATGAAAAACATTGCTATTGAACAGATTGAGAAGTAATGATCGGTATATAGAAATACCCAGAAATTTCCTGAGAGAATAGTATACTGCACTTTGTGTTCATTCATTAACAACTGAAAGAGTCTATATCCAAATAACTCTTTCAGCCAGGTCTACCTGTAGCTGGCTACCAACCAGATGGAAGCCACGAAAGTTTGCTAGGACGATCATAGGAATAGGAATACTAACTCCAAGCAACGTCTAGGAATTGATTTTTAAGTTTTCTTGCATCATAATTTCAACTAAGTTTTCAATATTCTTTGTGCGTTTAGCAATATCAATGAATGATACCGTCCTTTTGGCGCGTTGAGCAACAGCTGCGAGGGTCGAAGTGCTGTGTGGGTTGAATATAGCCAATGGCACTGCGGAGATAGCGACAGCAAGCCTAAGGAAAAGTACTTTGAATTGAATGGCAAACCTCAATGGGGGATGTCAAAGGTTGAATTGAAATGGCAACGTAACTATGCCCGAGAGATGAGCTGGAGGACATGTCTGGCTATATTAGAACCCTAATGAGATATCCAGTAGTAATTGTAGTTATAAAAGTAGTATAATACTAATAGATAGTAGTACTAGGTTTTTAGTAGAAATATTTATATAACTATTATAATATAATACCTAACTACTATTTACAATATTTTACTTTCTAGTAGTAGTACTATTATAGTTAAAAAATCTAGTAAGTCAGAAGAGCTTCTATAAGACTAGAATCCTTAGTAATAATTCAACTTTCTTACTATTATACTAAGCTAGTTAGTGGCTGGTAAGTTAAAGCAACTATATATGAATTATATTAGACTTACTCAAAAGGACATATGATGCAGAACTCGCCATATAACTGTGCTCTACCTAGATAGTGATATCTAGGCCATATTTTTCCTCCTATATTTCGTCAGTCGCATATCCCAAATGTGGCCAACGAAACAATAACAGCTAGTGTCAGTCTCTGTGCATACACACCAGCCTGTACGAATTTTTGTTTGCCCGCTAAATATAGATGACGACTGACCAGAATGGAGAAGACCATGCTCCCAGCGAAAGTGGCAGCTGCAATTTTGTATTTTTATTCCTTTATCCAACCGAGCAATTTCTATATTTTGCTGGACGGTTGAGTCCTGATACTTGGATGGGCTTGTTCCTGCAACCCATGCCGCGAATCGAGAGAGGGAGAAGGGTGGTCTATGAAGGCAATCGTGAATTATAATCTCTACTCTCGGGGATCTGGATAGAATTGCTCACTCTTCATGATCAACCTTTTCCTCGTTAAAGAGTTACAGTACTCAATTGTTGAACGGTGTTGGATATTTACCTCAACACCTTAATCTAGACCCTAATTTGCAGGAGTGAAAGTTTAAACTGTGGGGCTTGAAGTATTCTAAATACAGTACGTGTTGTTACCGACGGAGTACACACTCCAGATCATTTTTTAATAATATTTCTTGTCTTTATTGCGAAAGTTTATCAGATTTGAAGATAAAAACTAAAAAATCTGGGTTGGTGTTGCGGCTCAGGACTGTCTTTGCTCCGTTTTCCAAAGTAATTTGTAATAGCAATGCCTGTCACGCAGAATACATTGAACAAATATTTCCTTATCTCTTCGGATCCGACTGATACGAACAATCTCCGACAGGCACATAAGAGAGCCTCAGCTGCTCGAGGAAGAAGAGTCAACACATTGATCGATCTTTTTCGCCGTTAATTTGGCACCCCCTGGGCGAAGTTCTAGCTGGCAGTAAATATTATTCATTCCATAGCTGTATACGAAACTTGAGTCGAATTCTCCCTCGTCTTTCTCAAAATTCATACATATTATAACTCGCCAAGCCCACCCTTTTCCGGTGCTAATACACATCATTTAGCAATCACATACCCTCGAGTTAGTTGTTCTCCTTGACTGTGAGTCTTCCCTTTGTCGTCGAAATATATTACTAACCAAACAGTATTTGTTGTGCTATGTTGATCACACGCGGAATATCACTCGTCAATTTTGCAGTTGCCTCATCTGCATTGGCATTCCAAGTTTTCGTCTTATACCCTTGGCATCATCAGCTCGATCACGAGTTCAAAGCCTTGAAAAAGGAACACCTCCAAGTACTACGCCAAGTAGATCGAAAGACCCTATTGGAACATAACAGAGGCGGATTACAATAAAGGATGAGGACTTCAAAAGAGCAGATGCCATAGACGATGAATTATATATTCTCTTGAGTTCTCGTGCGCTGTCTGCGAGAAATTAGTGAGGAATTCGTCCACAGATAATTCAATCGGCCTTTTTGGCGTGATCTTAGTATTCGAAAATGACAAACCGTCCACAGTAGGTAAGCAAACTCAGCAGTATTATCGAGGTAGGTTGTGTGCTCTGGTCATGACTCCCCAGCTGGGTTGGTCATTGAAAGGGCATGCTGGCCGACTGGATTGTCAACCAATATCACTGTAGTACAGTGAGGCGAGGGTATTTATATACTATATAAAGCTCTATCCTGTAAGGCTAGAAAGTCTTATTACGTTACTAACGTAAGCCTGGCCTACTCTTGGAATCAGACCTCTGAGAGTTAGAGTGATCGCCACCGTTTCTATTTCTCAATACTATCTTATTACACATCCCAACTAGTATGCAATATATGTCCTTCAATAAACTATCTAGTAGAAATATATACTAGCTAGTGGGCGGCTAAGTACATTCCTAGTACCATCTACTTTCTGTGAGAATATCTGATTGTCTACTAGGTAGGCCTTTAGAAAATTAGAAGCGCTCCCCGGACTTGAAATTGCTAGCTGTTACTTGTATTCTTCGTAATTTGAGGTTCAGTGTTGCATCATTTCGGGTCAAAAAATAAAACGAACAATTCAATAGGTGATCTCATGTAATACAAAGCACAAACTCCGACTCAGGCCATTTCGGTTCAAAGGGTCGCGTCGTCAGTTCTTTGCTTGCATCGAATCAGATACTCACATCCCTGACACTCTAAAAAAATTCATGAAGGCTTGCCCGAGATCCGTATTTCCATAAACGACATCCCTATTAACTGAATTGGCTAAATACTCCTTACCCAGCACACCATCAGGTAAGATACTGGTCGCCATCTGCACCCAATTATCAAGATTTTTTGCTGAGAATATTTTATCATAAAACTGACGTAAGTCTTTCTTCTCGACAGGTCGTATCTCGACGTGTTTTCCGAGTAGTTTAGTAAATATTGTTTGCACGTCGAGCGGGCTATATTCCCGAGGGCCATGGAGCTCAAATACATATGGCTTTTGTAAGATAAAGCGCTTTTTGGTTATTGCTGTCGCAAGAGTAGAGCCGACGTCGGAAATAGCAACCATAGGAATTTTGTAATCCAAAGGGGTGATCGTTGAATAAAAAAATGGCTTTGATAACCGAAGGAAATCCATGCCTATTGCCCAATTTTCCATGAAGTACGCACATCGGACGAAGATTATACTTTCGGCTTTCGTAGTGCATAGAATACTTTCGGCTTCGTGATTTGCTTTGATTTCGCCCTACTGCTTTATTAGCGAAGAAATTCTTCTACTTTCCATATTCTTTTACATACAACATCCTTATCAAATTCAGCACCGCCGCTGCTAAGTAGCACTAAAGTTCTTATAGTGCCTGATTTTTCTATAGCGACTTTAATATTGTTTGATGCTATTGTTGCATGTTCTATCAGGTCGTCATCGGAGTCTGCTGGCACTGGTGGGACAATGGCCACAATGGCATCCGATCCCGTGAAATCGAGGGAGGCTTCAACTGAGACATCACCTTTGACAGCGCTGAAGTGGGGGTGGGAAGAAAAAGCTGCTGGAACCTTATCTAGGTGTCTGTACACGCCACAAACGTGTAACGGCTCGCTTTCTGGCGAATGAAACAATAGCGAATGGATAGTCGCTTTTCCAGTCTTGGTGCCTGCTGCGGCTATAGTGACTTGCATTTTGTAAAAGTCCAGAGTGAGCTACTATAGAAATGCCAAACATTTTCGAAATTTCACGAAATATGCTTATTATACCTTATAATAAGGTATACCAGGCGTGGGCTCGTATCAGCAACGTCATGATTACGTCATGAGTTAATCTCAGTCATAAAAAGATGTCCGCTAGCAATTTGGCCCTATGTAAACATGTATTAGCCTCAATGTGCATATAGTCCGCCATATTAGGGCCGGTCATAATGCTGTGGCGCCCTCATAGTAGCTGAAAGCTGTGGGTTGCAAAGGCATTAGTAATAAGTACATCATTCGACAGAGGCAAAGCTAAACTTACTTTATAGTAAGATCAGCAGAGCTTAGTTCTACTATTAGATTATTGATTCTTAGAATACCAAAAGAACTCTCTGGGTTAAGCGCCAATTCAAATCTCATAGACGCAATGCGCTTCGGGAGCTCATTAGTACGTCTGCTTCTTGATATCAGATTCAAAGTCATTGTGGAAGAGATGGAAATAATCTGGTGCTGCGCGAACTCGAATGATGCGGAAAGTTTGTCGGTTTTTTTTTTGCAGATTGGGTATAAAATTGATATCCAGGACACCAAGGGCCACATTGTAGAGAATGGGGCCACTTTAGCTAAATTGAATTGGCATCTTGCAACTAGCACCCGTACTGTATTATCCTATGCTGCGGGGTTAGGATATGCAAGATCCATGAAACCGCTTCTTGATAAGGGAGCTGATGTGCAGGTTGTTTGCTGTGAGGAGAAACCATTATCTGTGGCGGCAAAGGGGAAGCATCTTGACGCTGTACTCCTAATACTGAGGGCATTCGACGAGCGGGGGTTACGCTTGGATCAGATTGAAAATATGCTAAACCAAGCTGAGAAGTATACGCTAGAGACGGGCCAGGCGGAAATTCTCAAGGCGCTAGATAGGTCTCGTTGTCGTCGTCTGTATCCTGTGCCTTCAAGTTAATAGGTAACTGTATCTACGGATATTTAATGACGCTGCTACGGATTCTTTCGAAATCTCGGGCCACTACTAGTATATGTCGTGACTATGATCTATTACAACTGTGGTACATCAGCAGGTATAGTTCAAGGAAGCCCAAGCGTTTGTAGCTTGGGTCTAGATGCTAGATCAGCCATGCCACCTGCTGAGCATCAGGTCAACCGCATGCTCCCTGGGCCAAACACCGATTTTCTGTAGCAGATAGGCCCACCAGTCAGCCAAGTCGTCGCCGGGCGCAATGGTATTCAAAGCCTTCGCGTAGTCCCAGTACTCCGGGTACCAGCCACACATTTCCCAGTCAAGCATCCCCGTGATGGTCACTCGAGTGTTAGATTGATTGGAAATGCCACCTATGGTGTGGTATCGTTCTTGGTGTGGAGCATCGCCCTCAACGGGATCCTGTAGTTGGGAAGAAGTGGTCACCATGATGATTCGAGGGTGAAAATCACCATGCGCCAAAACTAGTTGGTGGTTATCCTCGAGGTAGGTTCGAATCATGGAAATGGTGTTAGAGTCCGCTGAGGGTTGAAGGTGAGGAACTCGTTAAACTCAGTTTCACTGCCAATGGGTCCTGGTGCAACCCGGACGTGGCCCTCGATGATGCCAGATGACTCTCCATCGGAATCCTTTAGTAACTCCTGTTTCACCATTACACTCAATGGCCGTACAACCATAGCATCGGTTGGAACCCGGAAGTCACCCCTTTCGTCAACGAGGCTCGTAACATCAGAGTGATCGAGCCTTTCGGTTGTGGGCTGCACCGAAACATCAGAAAACGCTTTCCGAAGCGCCGGGTAGGTTTTTGCCTTGTGCTCGAGCAAGTCAGTCATATCTCGAGCGGGGCATGCTTTGACTTTTGCATTCAGGTCATTGAGGAGCAAGGTGTTGACTTGGATCAAAGCCTCATCTTCCGCCCCTTGATTTGCTGTATTTGCCATGAAATCTCTCTCACTCTCTTTCTTTATTTCTCTGTGTGTATTTGGAACTCGTGCCGTGGGCTATATGAGACGATTCAGTACAGCGGACTGAGATCAGTGGCACAATCAGCTTCAATAAATTTGAAAATCATGTGACACCTTCAACGACCGTTTTATTTTTTCCATTTTGGGTCTTTCTGTTCACCTCCTTTTTAGTACGCAGATCGCTTCACCACATTCCCCCACTGACCCCATTGGTTTGCTCTGCATCTTCAAGAATAAAAGTCGGTGCTCAGACTGCATCGATCGGCCAAAAGATCTGCAAAATACGCGAAACACCATACTACGAATGAATTCAAAATCAATAAGACAAGTGGAAGGTAGCTCACCACTGTGCAAGGTTTTTTTACTGAGTGGTCAGTCATCGAGAGCTCAAAAGACGAGCTCAAAAGACGTTGACGGGGGATAGTTTCAACACATGAGTTGACAAATGCAGGGGGAGCTACGATTTTTACGGTCGGACAGGGGGTGATGAGGTCAGCCTGATTGGACAGGGAACTGGACACTCAATGATATCTTGAATGATGAACCAATAAGGTATTGGTTCATCGCAACGTTTTTGCACGTGTCGCGGATGTTGATATGTATCGTGGGCATTACAAGGAGATATGTATAGTAGGTTCGATACAGCTCTTGTCTCTTCATCACGGAGAGGGCGCGACGCGACGTACAAGCAGCTTTGAAATGGGCCAAAGGAACTCGCCCAAGTTTCGTGGCACTTGCTAGGTAGCCATTGATTTGTCTCTACGATAAGAAATTACTAAACTAGTCTAAATACCCTTTACCAAGCCACGTCCGACTCGATCTTCCAGAGCTGTCGGAATCCTTCACTGCATTAGTCGATGGCTCAAGTATTCTATAGGCTGTGTCAACACTGTCGTATCTCCCAAGCTGCCCTGATCGCCAGAACAAATCCCCCGATGCCATGACATAAGTGGGATACCCCGGATATCCCGTTTTACCCCACTTTCTGCCATTTCGAACGGGCATATCAGGAGGCAAAGTCTAGGTGACTCGAGTCCGAATTGATCGCCAAAAGTATTCCGTTCCAAATCATGCGTATGCTTATTGCCCAAAAATATTGTTTGTTTCTCCTTATACTCTAACAAGACGAAAATGAATGTCGCACTTCCCACGTCCGTCGAGAGATCGCTCAACAAGAAAAAACTCCATAGTACTCCACTTTGATAAGATAGTCGACCAGGGCCTCGTCAGTGGCTACTATATTCTAGCGTTGCCAAGCCGTAAACGATCCATTAAGGTCCTCGTATTTCCTCGGCCGCTCAACGAAATTCCAGCCTCTTATCTCCAACCCTCGGCCGCACACTGCGATTGCACTGGACCTTCCTTCTTAGTCGTCTCAAAGGGCGTACCTAGTTTCTTGATTCATTAGAGATGATTGGCTTCAATAATCCGATTATACCGAGTCGGTATTGCCGGTGCTTACGAAGGACTAAAGTCCGCAACGTATGCTAGATATGCCAGGTACACGATAAGACAGAGATAATGCAGGAACATTTGCGGTATCTAGTTTTAATTAAATATTGAGTCTGGACTTGAAGTTGACTGTGAACTAGCTACCTAGATATAAAAGACTCGATGGTATCCTCGACCCAGAGATTAAACCCAAAGCAACATCGTATGGACTAAAATGAAGAACCACATGCGTCAAGCCATTTTGGGATTCTATCTATCTGGTCTCGCTCTGGGTGGTGTTCAAAAAGGAAACTTCGAGAGGATTCGATTTCACGAACCCAATGGTGTCGTGTCCGACTCATTGCACAACATATATGTGGAATTCATTGATCAAGCATTCGAAGGAGACTTGCAGGTTGTTTATGGCGAGTGCGACATCGAATCCCCATCGCACGGCCACCATGACCTGGGCACCATTTTTGTAAAACGTGAAGCCCAACCTGAACGTTTAGTCTGGGTGACTCCGTCCGACCCCCCGCATTCGCATTGTCTCCATGCATTCTCCGAATCAATTTTAGTGGGAAGGTCATCTCCGATCTCAATTTCTTCTCCAATCTTCAGGCGAGAGAATATTGCAGATGTGGCAGACTCAATGGGGCCTTGGTTTGACGGAGTTGCATACATGAAGTCGAAGAAGAACTCCGAACGTGTCGTCGCCAAGGCCAAAAATACCTCCATCGCCATCCTTGGAGGTGGAATGTCAGGCCTTATGACCAGCTTACTTCTGGAATCAGTCGGCATTCATGATTGGCATATTTATGAGTCTTCCGAGAGAGTGGGTGGTCGTATTCGCACGAAGTATCTCAATAACACCACACCGGACCAATATCAATACCAGGAGATGGGCCCGATGCGATTTCCAGTGAGCATTACTTATGCAGACACAAATGAGACACTCGAAATTCAGGATCACCGCATGGTGTTCCAGCTGGCCGATACCCTCAATAAAATGAACACCGATAAGCCTGAATTGCAGGTCAATTTTATCCCTTGGACCCAGAATGGTCCGAATGTTCCTGCTAATTCAGGTGGTAACCGTTTACCCAATGGTCGGATTCCGACTGCGGCGCAGGTCTCAGCAAACGCATCTCTCATATATACCGCCGCGTCATCCAATGAGTCCGCTGTCTCTGACGCGGAGGCTGCGTATGAAAATTACACAACTCTTGACAACAGGGAAACACTACGCAAAATCGCGACGAATATGTATCAAGCTCATAAAAAGGCAGTCGCAGATGGCATGTTTCATTGGTCTGAGGCGGGATATCTACGCTATGCACTAGGTTACGATGCAGATGTTAGCGACTACGTTGCCGGTACAACCGACTCGCCCATTTGGGGGGACTTTTATGACGAGGTCTACTTTGCTGCGACAAAATGGCGAACTATTGATAAAGGACTAGAGTCTCTTCCCCGCGCTTTCTATCCACACGTTGCTGAAAAAGCCACGTTCAACCGTACTGTTCAGGGTCTATCGTACAACAAAACCACCGACAAGATTGCTGTCCAATGGCGTGATGATCCACTGCAGATGGAATCAGAAGCCAAGGAATACGACTACGCGGTCGTCGCAGTACCATTCAGTAAGGTGCGCTTGTGGGATTTACCACGATACTCTTCACTTTTGAGTCGAGCCATTTCTACCTTAAATTACGACCCTGCTTGCAAAATGGCTCTCCTTTATGAGTCTCGATTCTGGGAGCATTTAGAAGAGCCAATATTTGGCGGCTGTGGCTCTGTAGACGTCCCCGGTGTCGGAAATGTCTGCTATCCCTCTTATAATCTGAACGGTACCGGTCCTGGAGTCATTCTTGCTTCGTACATTTCAGGTACGCCCGCACGATCAGCAGCTGCACTAACGCCCGAAGAGCACGTCGCTCTCATTCAACGAACAATGATCGATGTGCATGGTGATGTCGCAGCGGAGCAGTTTACAGGTATCTACGATAGACAGTGCTGGGAATTTGATCACCACCAGGCTGGTGCGTGGGCTGATCCGCTTGTTGGACAACAAGAACTTTATCTTCCTTCATATTACCAGACCGAGATGAAAACCATTTTTATTGGTGAGCATACAAGTTACACGCACGCTTGGATCTTCTCTGCTTTGGACTCGGCCGTTCGAGGCACTACTCAACTTCTACTTGATCTTGGTTTAGTTGATGAGGCAAAGTCCGTCGTTGAGACTTGGATGGGAAGATGGATTACATTGTAAGATGTTCATAATTTACTTCATTTCCTATGCGATGGAAATTGGTTCACTTCTACAAGAAGCTATGGTATCAGATGGGGTCTTGTCGATACACGGGTAATGTTAGCAATGCTACTTTTATCCGTTTTGTAGCTATTGTCTAATAGAGAACCTTTCCACAACAGATTAAGGCTATGTGGCAAACAGACTTTTATAGCTAAAGGACTCCTTAGCTACCAGTGTGGTAGAGCTTATGTATATACTATCTAGTTTTAGATAGTTATAGTTAGATAGTATACCCTGAGCAGACAGATTCAAAAGTGCCTAATATACGTCAATACTATTATAATGATTCTCAATAAGCCAATATTGATTTCTATACCCTTTCTACCCCAGAGTACCTACTATAGTGAACCTGACTGCAGGGCAGTGAAAAAAATAATATATAAGCAGTATTCAGGCCTACTACTCTAACTACACTTTTTTTTCAGGGGCTAACTATATTTAGATCTAGCAGGTTAATTTATATAAAATTTTTATTAGTTCTAAACTAAGACTTAAATTTTCTTATTCTTAAATCTGAAATTAATTCTTTAGAAATTATAGTTAAATAATGAAATCCTAATTTATCTAAAACTCTAAATTTCTTTTAATAGAGTATAATTAAGAAAGTCTATTTTTCTTAAAAAAGATCTATATCTCTCTTCTAACTCTAGTATATAGTTTTTATATAACTTATTTAATTATCTCTTTTTTACTAGTTTTTCTACTTTTAGTTTTTATTTTATATTATTTAAATTCTAATTTATTTCTAAACTTATAAAATTTATATATAATTTTACAGATTTTTTATCTCTATATTTTTCTATTATTTAGAGTTTTCTAACTTTAAATACTAATTAGAGTAGTTTAATTATATAGTATTAACTAGTTTAAGCTTATTTTTAGAACTATTAATTATATAAATAATTATCTAAACTAAAACTAATATTATAATAAGCTCTAAGGTTAGAAGTATTATAAAAATATTAGATTTTATATAATAAGCGATTTTATTAAAGATTTATATCTTAGTATTAGTTAATATAGTAAGTAGAGAGAGTACTATCTCTAGCTCTTATTATACTATCTATCTACTATTTCTAACTATCTACTATCTTCAATAGTCTCTCTACTCTATTAGGTATAGTATCTATATTTATATCTCTATTTAGGCTTAGTAGAGTCAGTTAGTAATTTTTAAAGATAATTACTTTCCATAAGTAGATGTTTTTTTATCTTTTGGGAAAGGAAACACACGCTTGGTGAGTACGTAATTGTAGGGCGTCTATAGGATAGAAAGGCGTTTGTTAATCCCATCCCACCACTCCTAGTTTGCGGCTATAATAAAATTAAAACAATCAAGAACTTAGATCCTAGGTAGCTTTGTAAGACTTTGAAAGCTATAAATAACTCTCTTATATATCTGGTGGTTATTGTAAAGAGAGCGGAAGGTTTTGTCGTTTTCAAATTTCAAAGCGAGACCACCTCCCTTTGACGTCCAAGTCGTGCTGTAGATACTGGCACCAATAATAGTCAGTACTCTTTCGCCTTTAGTCTGTATATGTGTGTTACTTATGATCTGACTAGGATTCTAACTAATAGTATAGTCTGTGGAAAATTAGAGAGAACTTATAGATTCTGCAAACTCCTTTTGGGGATCTTGACTAACTAGTTAGTTACGACTATTCTCCCGCTTAGTCACCTTCGGGATTGTAGCTGTAATTCAGACCTAACCAACCTTGGCCTAGCACGGGTTCAGCCCCTTCAGGATTAGCACCACGTGAGAGAGGGACCCATGTAATCGCGCATCCAGGTTGAAATGAAAACTTCCTGTTCCTCGGGGATCATGAAGACCCCTGAACTTCACGTGACCAAGGATGACATTAAGGCAGAATGTGGGGTTTCACCAGTAACAATAGTTTATGTTGATTGCAAAGTGATGCTTCAATGTTTATATTGTTGAGGGAGTTGATTGTGTCATGTTGGATGTGTTGTCTAAGATACAAGTAGACTGAGAGTCAACTAGGTTACGTAATTCCTGCCCGACGTTACCGGGTGACTGAGTCAGCCGATGTGATTTGTTATATAACCACCGTCTGTACTTGGGCTGATATCGTCCCCGCACTCACTCCAGTACAAGTTACAACTTTCAACTTCCACGCCAGTCCTCCCAGAGATCGTATTTACATCAGTCAAGCCTCAGCTTTGCGCCTGTTACGACCCAGGACGTATCATCCAGCCATTGAGAGACACCTGTCAACCCTCCGAGAAAGCGTTTATTGCCCCTTACCACAGGAACACAACAGAAACCATGCCATGCTCAGTATTTCTCAAAGTATATTAGGCCAAGATTTGGCTCTTTAAACTGACTATGTATTTAGCCTGTGGATCTCCCACCCGATGTCGAAGCCGTCCGTCAAAAAATACGTTCTGTCAGAGCATCCCCTTCTCTACAGGGTTTATGTTGTCTCTGTAATGATGGAGTACTTCGCAGCTTCAGCTCTTCTAAGGTGGTAGTGGATGCGATTCCCTTGAGTAACCAAGAAATTATGAGCAGCAGGCTTCTATCAGGCATGAGCCAGCAGATGTTCGAGGATATCTTTCGCGATATTGACGGTCATCAAGTTCCGCCGGAGAAGTTACTTAGCCCAGATGATGAGATACTTCCTGAAAATCTCCGCGCAGGTCCTCCTGCTGTCAACTCTGGAAAAGATTGAATTACCTTGCCTTCTCCACGGTATTTAGTTACTCAGCAACCGTCTACATTATAGCTATAGTACTGTCTGTATAGTAACTGCTACTATTCCTGGAAGATATGCGACGTATAACGCAGTTTTCTTTTCCTTGGATCACTCAACAGGCCCTCCGAATACAACTCGTTGCTCCACCTCCATTAGCCCTAGCAGGAATCTGTAGTCCTGCAGGTGTTGGGTGTATTTAGCCCCGCGGGAGTCTTTAGACGGGAGCCCCTAAATCTTACGCCGTATTCAAAATTGCTACACTTTATTGTTGCTACCTGAATTGTTGCCACCTGAAGCCCTGGAATGTGAAAATAAGTTCATTGTCCATTCTATCTATTAGGACGGCCTCCAACGCCAATACTGAGAGGTAGAGCCTCAAAATAGTGGCGCTTAAAACTCCTTACCCCCTCTACCTGGGTTAGCAAAGTGCAAAAACTCGTCCCTTCAGTCGATTAGCATTGCTACACTGAGAATATACCGGTCACTTACTGCAATAAGACACTCGACAGTTATTTCTTTTTAGTTCTCTGCACAAAAAAATAGGCCAGCTATGAAAGGGGCGGATTGTTTGTGTCCTGATTTGGCTCCCCCAGCGGTGAAGAACGAGCAGTTAAAAATACTACGACCCTGCCAATATCTTTCATGTCCTTCACAACCCTACTGAGTGGGAGTTTTAAGAGCAATAGCTAGCCAATATTTGCTAATTTGCTGAAAGTATAAGCTCAGCCTGAAGTGTCCATGAAAGAAATATACTGGGTTTGACTTCACCTTGCCAAGTAAATAGAATATTGCTAAAATCTAATATCCTATTTGTGATTCTCAGAATCGTGTGGACATATTTTAGGCCTTCCAGAATCTCTTTACAAATAGTTGCGATATCGGCCTCACTGAACGAACAGTTTCTGCTATACATCTGAGAGTGACTGCCAAGTGTTCATACTCATAAACCAAGTGAAACTCATCTCCTGATTGAACGTAATTAGTTAAGGAGACAAGATTTTTGTAGGAAGCAAACTGTAAGTCATATATAATCGTTGCTTCTGAGACTGACAATACCCCAAAAGACAAATCGGCAATTGCTCGGTATCTTTCAAAGCTACCACTCCTGGCCTAGCCTGATTAATGTTGTAAGATTTGTAATACTTGGCTTGTGAAGTTCGCTGGGGGCTGTCTAGCGCCTATCCCGGTGACATGAAATGCCCTATGTGATGAAACACGTGTAAGGTACCTGAAGAACTTAGCATGTTTATCCTCTAACAACAAGTTAACTATTAGTCCCGAGTAGAATATAACTCAATTAGATTATTCTTAGAATCAATGTGCTTCAAAGATAAAGAGAATACTCTGTCGCAACGCTGAAGTATAAGATGTAATGTACTACTATAAAATCTGCTGTTGACGACTGGGACGCTAGGATCCCTAACAAAGACGTCCGAGATAAGTATAAAAGACAGTCGTACACACATAAACTTTTCTAATTACGGTCATCATCTTTTTACGCTATCAAAATGATGTGAGTTATGACAATGTTTGAGTTGAGCGAAGTTCTTGGCAGCAGAGAGGTACAAAAATTGTAAATTTATTGGTGACTTTACACAGTTGATAGGAGCAAAAAAGCGTGTAGTTTGGCTATAACAGGTTACCTATCGCTACGGCCGTAGACTGTCGCGTCAGATAGGGCCCGTCTGCGCTCCCCTGTAGAGAGGCAATGTGCCTGTATTGTGGTGAATTCTATGTATATAGGGGAGGTGGGAGGGACAAATCAAGACTTAACAACGTAATAGATTATGAGCCACCTGTAAGGCAGTTATAGGAGGAAGATGCTCTTGGTAATTGGTGTAGATATTACGTTAGGCTATATATATCATAAAGCAACCCCAATAAATTCACTCTCTTTAAACTAAGGTCCACATAGGGTTGCTTTACTCAGTAAAGCTCTTACCACAAATGGCATACTGTAATATATCTAGATTAATTAATTGAGTATAAAGGCGCCTAAAAGTAATCTAACTTTCTAGTCTTAGAGATAAGGCAGGTAGTCAACTTCAGCTTTGTGAGAGAGGAAGGTTCTAGAAGTACTATTTATTAGTATTATAACAAGCAATACGATCAGGGCGCATAAAATACTATATATAAAGAGAAAAACTATTATATTAGCGATTTAATAGACGCTTTTAAATCTTATATAAATAAATAGGGATAACTAAGAAGAGAAAATAACACAAAGATTAAGTTACCTTCTTCTCTACTGCATATTCTAGAAAAAGTATTATAAACACTGTACAAATTATCTTAAACTTTAAATGACCTATATCGAAAATAGTGACATTCTAGTCCCAGATAATATAATAGAAGAGCTATAATTAGCAGAGTAACAGAGACCAGAGAAGGAAAAGTGTAAAGGTAGAAATATTCTTATAGCAGAGACACCCTGTCCTCCTATCAATATTAATTTCCTAGTGTTATAGTCTTATCACTTTAGAACAGAAATTACGCCTCCCAGAGTAGCTAGCTTCTAGCAATATAAGATAAGAAAGAATAAAAGTATATAGAATCTAACACAGGCTATAATACTACTTAATAAAGCATAGGCGATTAATCAGTAAATCGATATATTATAATATCTACTAAGGCCCGTTAATTTACATCGCTCAGACTCCCTATCAAAATCAGATTACATTAACACTGATCGTATACTAAGTCTAAAAGATAGAATGTTTATTAAGATCTAGATATAGATTTTAGCTAAAGAATCTATAATCTATATGATTTATGTTTCGGGTCGGCGTCTCTGACCCATTTTGGGTTAAATCAATGTCTACAATACATCTTTTTCAAAAAATTACTCTAGAGGACGACAGGTTTAAATATGTTTAGGTTCTGTTTTAGAAACAGAAATAGCAACAGGTTTTTGAGTCATATTATACCTCGAAATAGTTTAAGCGAATGTTTTATATACAATATTTTAATATAAAACATAAAATATCCTCATAAGATGTTCTGCTATTAATATGCGACGACTAGTTTATTGGTTATATCTTAGAGCTGAGGAAAAGAAAAATACATAGATATAATTAAGATATATTACAATACAAAATTACAATACAAACATTAAATATCAGTTTCATAAATATGTAGATTAGAAGTACACAGAAAAAACAATAATATAACAGGACACGAAAGATTATACTGGGAATCCCATTCCTACTCGATAGTGATCTTCTTAGTAGGAGGGGCAGCGGCTTTGGGAACCACAATTGAGAGGATACCGTTCTTCAGACTCGCCTTAACGTTGTCTTGATCGATGCGATCCGGGAAGGAGAAGGCCCGTGAGAATTCACCGACAGAACGCTCGCTAGCCCAGTAGCGGTGGCCAGATTTAGCTTTAGAGCCTTTGTCTGTAGTTACCACAGCCTGTTCTTTGTCCTCCTGATCATTTAGATCAGTGGTATGATGCTCGCGTTCAGTGCGGCCCTTAACGACCAGGGTCTGTGGGTCGGTGAATTCAACATTGACATTTTCCTGGGCAATACCGGGTAGCTCCCCATCAAGGTGATATTCCGTTTCGCTCTCACGGACATCAAACTTGGGGGCGAAGCTACGAATTGCAGAGTAGGTGTTACTCCGGTGGTTGTCATAGTCGTCGAGAAGACGGAACAAGGGACCAAATTCGCTTGTAGAGGGGAAATTGGCTCGGAGGAGTGACATGATGAGTTATAGATATATTAGTGGACTTGGTAGTTGGAAAATAAATGTAGCTAGAGAGTGAGATCTTTGTTCATCTGAGTTGAGTTGAGTTGAGTTGAGTTCATGCTGGTGGATGGGATCGCGGGGAGGGGTTTTATAGACGAGAGGCAGCGTCAGGCTGATATTCTAGAATTAACGAAATTTAACAATCGATGATGCTATAGCCCGATTTCTAGTGTTTGCGGGATGGTTCTGGCAACTTCCAGCTCCCAGCTGGAAGTTGCCAGAACCCTGTAGATGACACTTCCCCGCATTTCTACCAATCATGTGATATGATAGCAATCACATGACCTTCTCTTGTGTTGGAAGTTGGAACAGCTTCGGACCGGTACCTAATTGGCTACATTTATTATGCTTGTACACCCAACTTGACCAACAAACTGAACGATCTGACTTCAGTTAATGCCGTTTCTCGTTTGTTCATCATAGCAAGTCATGTCGCTCGTGCAGCATCTGTCCTCTATCGAGGGTACTGATCATGATCCCGAAGCCGATCTCCAGTACAACGGTCCGGTTATAGCACGGAAAATCAGCTATGATGTAATACAGCCGCCCTGTCAACCTGTTCCAGTAGAGGAGCAACCACCGGCAACACCTGCTTACAAAGTTTCGGCTTTAGGGTTTAGGGTTTTAGGGTTTTAGGGTTTTAGGGTTTTGGGTTTAGGGTTTAGGGTTTAGGGTTTAGGGTTTAGGGTTTAGGGTTTAGGGTTTAGGGTTTAGGGTTTAGGGTTTAGGG